>CM060432.1:186462463-187829024 GCA_030545235.1 Helianthus tuberosus | reverse complement strand
GAAGGAGAAATTGCCACTCTTTTATTATCAGGGCAATCTTCGTAACTATGTTTCAAATAATAATATTAATAATTTAAACTATTAATATAGATAAAATTGAGAGATTTAATAATAATAATAATAAGGATAAGGATAAGGATAATAAAAATATAAAATATTTTTAAATAAAAATAAAAGTACAATTGTGAGGTTGAAGGAGAAATTGCCATGTGACATTAATTGTAGTCTTTTATTAATATTTAGATTTCGAATACTGTAAAGCATATCATTATTAAGTATTGAAACATAGTAAATGATAATATAAATTATTTTTGAAATCCTAAATCAATAAGTCACTCCCTTAAATAAAATTTATATTTACAAAATAGTACATGCTTTTATTCATGTAATGTAGTTAAGTTAGATAAAAATAATTAGGCTATTTTGTATCATGGGTGAGGACCAAATAAGAAGTTTAATTTAGTTAGAAAGTATAGGAAGCAATAGGATAATGACATGTGACAAAATTTAAAATAAAGAGGAATGATATTTTAGTCAATCGTATCCTTTCTTCTTCCTTCTTCTCTCCAGTAACTTCAAAACCCATCATTTTCAAAACCCACCATCTTCAACAATTTCTTCACTTTCTATCTCAATAATCACTACATTATAGTGCGATTTTCATCACCAATCATTGAATCAAACACCCGATCAACGTGTTCAACTTTTTTTTGAAGAAAACCCAGTTTAATTTCATACAAAATCTCGTTTTTCCTGTGATTTAGAAGATAATCACTCGATCCGTTCGATTCGATGGCCGATAAGTGTTTCTATCATTCAAATTTCGTCAATCGTTGAAGAAACCGACTTCGAGCCATGTAAGAAATTCTTTAATTTCATTTTTATGATCTGGGTTTTTGATTTAGTTATTGCGTTTTACGATCTTGGCGGGGGTCCGAGGGCAGCGCCCCTGGTAGCAGGGTCCCAGGGCGGCAGCCCCTGACGGGGTCCAAGTGTTTCTATCATTCAAATTTCGATTAAATTGCTTTAATAAAAATGCATCAGAAAATTTAATTTTCTGTAAATTGCCTCTGGAAAACTACATTTGTAGACAGTTTTTAATCTCCTACTTACTGGTTCAGACAATTCACAGACAAAACTATTGTCCTGGTTCAATGCGTTTTAGAGAGAACACTTTCTTTGGTGTTTTTAGGCCATTGCGTTTCAGAACTAAGACATTTTTATGTGTTTTTTGGCCATTGCGTTTTAGAAAAACACATTTTTGAAGTGTTTTTAGTCATTGTGTTTTAGGTAAAACACATTTTTAGGTGTTTTCAGTCCATTGCGTTTTAGAGAGAACACTAACTTTTGTTTTTTAGGCCATTGCGTTTTAGAAAGGAGACATTTTTAAGTGTTTCCTGTCCATTGCGTTTTATAAATAAGACATTTCTTTGTGTTTTTTGTGCATTGCGTTTTAGGTAAAACACATTTTTATGTGTTTTCAGTCCATTGCGTTTTAGAAAACAGACATTTTAAGTGTTTTCTGGCCATTGCGTTTTAGAAATAAGACATTTGTTTGTGTTTTTGGTGCATTGCGTTTTAGGTAAAACACATTTTTATGTGTTTTCAGTCCATTGCGTTTTAGAAAGTACACTTTCTTTTATGTTTTTAGGCTATTGCGTTTTAGGAATAAGACATTTCTTTGTGTTTTCTGGTCATTGCGTTTTACAAATAAGATATTTCCTTGTGTTTTTGGTGCATTGCGTCTTAGAAAAATGTCATTTTTTAGGTTTTTTTTCCATTGCGTTTTACGCAACTGGGTTTTCAAAAAAAAATCGAAAATATAGCAATAGTATACTTGTTTTAAAGATAAAAAACGCTCGTTTTTTCGGTGCAATTTTTATAAAAAATAATGTCGTATGAAAGAGTTATTAACATTTAAAAAATGGGGGGGGGGGGGGAATTGGAGGAGAGAGAAACTATTGCCTTGGATTGATTAGAATGCCCCTAAACAAACCCACGCGCCTCTTTTCTTCCCTTCAATTTTCATCATTTAATCTTAGCCTTTGATTAAATAAATGGATGGTCAAGATTACTTCCTAGCCTTCTTAACCAAATAAACTTCCTATTATATCCTAACCCTTTGTATCATATAATAAAAGAAACCAATGGAGGGACACTTGTCATTATTCTAGACAATCATTAATTGTATATAATTATTATTTAATTTAAATTATTAAATTTAATTTGTTTCAAACATTTAAGAAATTACGGATAAAGTTTCATAAAATATCTTATTATTTATTTTATTATTCCATATTAGGGGTGCAAATGAGCCGAGCTACTCGCGAGCTACTCGAGCTCGGCTTGAAAAAAAGCTCAAACGAGCCGAGCTTAAACGAGCTCGAGCCCGAGCCCGAGCCTAAAAACAAGCTCATTTAGTAAACGAGCCCGAGCTCGAGCTTCGCTTATCGAGCTCGAGCCGGCTCGCGAGCCTAAACGAGCTTTCGGTTTATATATTTTTTATTAATATATTAAACATATACTTATATAATAATAATAATTACCATTTATATAAATATAAAAAATAACAAAATTATATGTATAATAATAATTATAATTAATATAAATTAATTAATAAATACTAAACGAGTCGAGCCCGAGCCGAGCTTGAGCTTGAAAAATTACATTCGAGCCGAGCTCGAGCTTTAGAAATAAAGCTCGAATCGAGCCGAGCTCGAGCTTTCATATGTTAAACGAGCTCGAGCTTGAGCCTGGTCGAGCTCGGGCTCGGCTCGTTTGCACCCCTATTCCATATATAATATGTTTGCAACTTTTTTGTGCAAAACCACTTGTACATTGTGCTTTGAGAGTTTTTCAAAAAAAAAAAAAAAAACTTGATTTTTTTACTTTTAACGAAAAGGTTTTTACCTTTTCCAATTTTAACCCTACATAATTTGTTTTTTAACTTTAACCCAAAACTTTTCATTATTTGTAATTTAACTTCGCAACTTTTGTTCCTTATACTTTTCATCTTTCGCAAATTTTCGTTTTACGTATAGTTCTAATTTTTTTCGAGTTAATACGACGTAACGTGCATGTGTGGTTCAACGTTTTTACCTCTATTTTTCCATGTTTGACAATTCGTCGCAATACGCATATCCTAGGTCGAGTCGGTGTTGGTGGTCGATTACTGTTGTGTGACATTAGTACTATTTGACACACCGTTTTACGCCCCGCCGCAACGCGGGGTGGTTATGCATATGGTTGTCGTAACGTTGGCTTTGGGGGTTTTCCAAAAAAAAATTTACTTTTCACCCAAAAGTATTTCATAAATTACTTTTAACCCAAAACTTTTTATCTTTTGCAATCTATCCTCATAACTTTTTTTACTTTCAATTTTGGTCCTTTATAGTTTTCATTTTCCGCAAATTTTTCGCTTTATGCTTGGTTCTAAATTTTGTGACTTAACACATCGCAACGTGCGTCTTTGGTTTAACGTTTTTACGATTCGTTCTAAATTTTGCGAGTTAACACGACGCAACGTGCGTGTGTGGGTGAACGTTTTTACATCGTCTATTTTCCCCGTTTGACAGGTTTAACATAACGTGCGGGTCCTAGATTGACTTAGTTATAACGAAAGAATCCCCGCCGCATTGCGGCGGGTCGCAATCCTAGTTATTATAAATAAGCAACAAATTTAGGCATCAAGGGTTGTACCTTGTGCTTTGGGTATTTTCCAAAAAAAAAGTTGATTTTTTACTTTGAACCCAAAAGGTTTTCACCTTTTGCAATTTTAACCCTACATAATTTGTTTTTTAACTTTAACCTAAAACTTTTCATTATTTGTAATTTAACTTCACAACTTTTCTCACTTATACTTTTCATCTTTCGCAAATTTTCGTTTTACGTATACTTCTAAATTTTTCGAGTTAATACGACGCAACGTGCATGTGTGGTTCAACGTTTTTACCTCTATTTTTTCATGTTTGACAGGTTCGTCGCAACACACATATCCTAGGTTGAGTCAGTGTTGTGATCGATGACGGTTCTGTGACATTAGTACTATTTGACACCGTTTTACGCCCCGCCGCAACGCGGGCTGTGCTTTGGAGGGTTTTCAAAGAAAAAATGGTTATGCATATGGTTGTCGTAACATTGGCTTTTGGGGTTTTAAAAAAAATGATTTTTTTTTACTTTTCACCCAAAAGTATTTCATAAATTACTTTTAACCCAAAACTATTTGTTTTTTTTACTTTTAACCCAAAAATTTTTATCTTTTGCAATATATCCTCATAACTTTTTTACTTTCAACTTTGGTCCTTTATAGTTTTCATTTTCCGCAAATTTTTCGCTTTATGCTTGGTTCTAAATTTTGTGACTTAACACATCGCAACGTGCGTCTTTGGTTTAACGTTTTTACGTTTCGTTCTAAATTTTGCGAGTTAACACGAGACAACGTGCGTGTGTGGGTGAACGTTTTTACATTGTCTATTTTTCCCCGTTTGACATGTTTAACATAACGTACGGGTCCTAGATCGACTTAGTTATAACTAAAGAATCCCCGCCGCATTGCGGCGGGTCGCAATCCTAGTTTATTTTAATTAGTAGGTTAGAAATTATATCTTAATTTCTTAATTGTAGATAGTTATTATTTAATTTAAATTATTAAATTTAGAATAAAATGCACGGATAGTCCCTGTGGTTTTGTAAAATAACACCTATAGTCCCCAACTTTTGGAAATTACATCGGTGCTACCTGTGGTTTGACAGTTTGTTACTCGGATAGTCCCTGGAGTGGATGGGGGTTAGTTTTCTTAGTTAAGTGGGTGTGAAATGACCTTAATGCCCTTACTGTATTAAAAAATTAAAATATTAAAAGATAAAGTTAACTCAAGTGGCCCCACCCACCCTCACCCTCACCACCTGCAACTCCCTTATCGATACACGCCTTTTTCGTGCATTTTACAAAAGTTGGAGACTATAGGTGTTATTTTACAAAACCACAAGGACTATCCGTCCATTTTATTCTTAAATTTAATATATGTTTAAAATGCAAGAATAATAATAATTACATTTATCATTTCAAGTTATATAATTTAGTAGTTACCGATAATTTATACTTATCTAATTAATTTAAATTGAAACATTATATTTCGATATAAGTTTATCTAATTGGATAATTGCTATATGCCTAATCTGGGCATTTCAACACTTTTTTAGAACTAATAAATTAAGACCACTATTATTTAAATAAAACCTGGGTTATTAAATGTATATTCACATGACTGTTAAAACTCGTGAGAAAGTCAATGATACAGTCTGTCTTTTAATCCATGGTTCAAATGCTTTCATATTTATAAACTTGACAAACATCACAAGTTTTGATAAAAACACAAAATTTTGTTTGGATATCAGAAAAACGTCTTAAAAATAGCGTTTTATAATTGTTAAATCTTCGTTATTAACTATTTGATTTTATATTTACTTAACCCGTTTAATACACGGGGTTATTCATGTAATGTAGTTAAGTTAGATAAAAATAATTAGGCTATTTTGTATCATAAAGTAAAACCACTTACATTTTTAACTTTCTTATCCCAGCAAAGCATATAAATATAAAAAAAGGAAACGCCAATGTGATCAAAAGAATAGACTTTTCAAAATATTATATACCCAAATTTGAATATCCCACTAACGTTATGGATCTTTAAATAATCTCTAAATATTCCACTAATTATCTTATAGGGTATGTTTTGTATGGAGTTTTTAGGAACCTCTAACTTTAAGTTTTTAAGAAAAAGCTCCTACTTAATAAAAAGCCTTGTTTGGTTGACGGAGCTTGAAGCTTTTAGGTTAGGAGCTTGAAACTTTTGGTTGAACGTTCCTACTTGTAGCGTTTAGAAGGAGCTACAAGCTTTTAGGAAAAAAATGATTATTTTAATCTCTAAAGATAATGAACTTTTTAGTTATGTTTTTTTAGTGATGTCCATTTTGGTCATTTTATACATTTTATTAAAAGTTTCATCTACTCTGCCAAACACCTAAATATATCTAAAAAGCTAGAGCCACCAGCTACCAGCTTACAGCCACCAGCTACTTTTCCCAAACATACCCATACTTTATTGGTTTTTAGAACTTTTTGGTAAGAAAAGTCGACATGTCATATTAATTAAGATTCATATAAAAACATTTTAATCCAGATTCATATAGAATTTGACATGTGGTAGTAAAATGCATAACATTTTTAAAGCATCAAATTACAACCATACACTAAGTTAATAACCTTTCTTTATTACTTCTTGTTTTTATAGTCACAACATTAACACAACCTTGATGGCGTTCCCATCAATCAAATGCCCTTGTCTCAAACACTTTCTTCTCAAACCTGGATCTTTAAGTTATGGGCTTCACATAATTACATCCACTTCACCTCCCATGGGTTTTTTTGTATCAATCCCACTTCTCCACTGCATTCTCGGCCCGGTCCAGTGAGCTTATGAAAAACAAAGCAGGGCTATAGGCCCAAAAAAATTGGACCCCAATTCTGCTTGGCAGTTGGCACACCCTACCTAGTTGGTATTAGTGGTGCACAAAAAACCCGGACCCGAAAAAAAAACCCGGAACCGGGTATTATAAAACCCGGGTTTTTTATACCCGAACCCGACCCTACCCGTAGGGTAGGGACCGGGTATGCATATTTGATCTAAAATTCGAACCCGGAACCGGTTTTTTTTATACCCGGTTTATACCCGAAACCCGGTTTTATAAATACCCAAACCCGAACCCGGAACGGGTTTTTAAAAAAACCCGGAACCGGTTTTTAAAAAAACCCGATTTTGATGTAATCTTGTTTAATTATGTATGCATTAAGACTTCTAGTTCTTATGATTTAACAAAATTATGTATGCACTTTGATGTAATCTTGTTTAATTATTAGGCTTCTAATGATATTTGCTACCGCTACTTAATTATTTAGTATATTTCATTACAAGTGGAAACAATGATGCCAATATATGTTGGCCCTTCTATTTTCTTTGTTTGTTTAATATCATTATTAGTTTTTGTATTTAATAAATTGTGCCTCTGTTTATAAAGTTCAAGAATAACCACATGAAGAACTATAAATTGTGCCTCTGTTTATAAATTGTGCCTCTGTTTATCAATAGATTTGATGTCTATGTGTGAGAGTTATGTTTGATACATTTTATAAGCATAGTTCCGGTCGGGTTTTTTTAATACCCGGTGCGGATTTTTTCCCAACCCGATGCATACCCGAGCCCTACCCGATGAATACCCGAACCGGACCCGAACTCGGAAATAGGGTTTTATAATACCCGGGTTTTATAAAACCCGACCCGAACCCGGGTATATAGGGTATACATTTTTGGTAGAGAACCCGGACCCGACCCGGTTTTTAAAAAAACCCGATTTTGTAAAACCCGATCCTACCCGAAACCCGGTTTTTAAAAAAACCCGATTTGTGCACCACTAGTTGGTATAGTCTAGTATCTAAGAGTTGGTGTGTAAGTAAATGGAATGTGCTAGAGGTAACCATATGATCAAGTTAAGTTAAGTTATATATTAGGTCGTGCACCTAAGTTAC
The DNA here is from genome assembly GCA_030545235.1 of Helianthus tuberosus. Lineage (NCBI taxonomy): Eukaryota > Viridiplantae > Streptophyta > Magnoliopsida > Asterales > Asteraceae > Helianthus > Helianthus tuberosus. The sequence continues at coordinate 187,821,439 of CM060432.1, read as the reverse complement.
CAAACTTGAAACTCAAATTTATCGCTTATTTATTGTCTTCGTAACTTATTTTAATTCTATCGTGACTTTTGTAATCAAAGAATATGTGTCCTGCATCTAGTGGTAAGGCATCTTTTGTCTGTTCTAGAAATAGAAAATTGAAATTATGCAAAATGAACGTATAGATGGTTAATAAGAGTGAGTTAGAATTATGAAACAAAACACAATCCAAGTTAAACACATCAATATACTAATTATTTAGTTCATTAATTAATTTTAAACCAAGTCTTGTTATTAGATAAAACAAACATCATACTACACAAACAACAAATTGTATGCTTACTATTACATAAACAAGACAAATGAATGCACCACTGAACAAGCATTTTCAAATTTCAGTTGTGGTAGAAAATGTTGTTTTCTTGCTGATGTGAATCTTGGCTGTGCTCTTTTTTTTTTTTTTTTTTTTTTTTTTTTTTTAAGATTTTACTTTACAGTTTGAGAGCTGCTGTTTGTTTCATACATTTCAACTTCAAACAAATTTTTGGAAGACTTCTATGAGCATATACTTGTTTTTATTATTGCAGGAAATGGACATATTGGCCATTGCAATCAGGGAACAAACAATATTATCTTTACCAAGTAAAAGACAAAAAAAAAACTAGTGGTGTCACTTGGTTTAAGTGATTCTCATAATGCCCGGGTTTTACCCATGATGCCCGGGTAAAACCCATAACTGGTTGATGCACCAGGGTTTTTGTCACGACCCCCGACCCGCCCTGGACGGAATCGGGAGCCGCGAGCAGCCCAGTGGTACCGGTGATTATTTTGAAAAATATTGTAGCGAAAATTTCATCAGGACCGTGAGTTAGGAAAAATATTAGAGTTTATAAAACACTGGATTTTATTTATTTAAACAGATGGGATAAACCCATGTTTACAATGGTAGCTTTAATAAAGATAAATTTAATTACATAAAACAATATTTCTTAATTTGATTTAATTAATAAAATAAGCCACTTCTTGAAGCCTTTCAGTGCCGTATCCATCTCTTACTCCAATCTACTGTAATTACCTGAAACATGTTTGAAAAAGGTTTTGTCAGCGGGAAATACTGGTGAATCATTCTATTTACAAAAATGACCTGTTTGTTATAATTTATAGTATTAAGGGTGATTACATTGTTTCTATATCAACCAACTACCCACAGTATTTGTCACTCGACTTATTTCTGTGACTGTGGTCAGACCACCCATTGGCTAACTCGTTGTCCAATGGTGGCGGGAAAAAGTAATGTATACAATACCCCACATACCGGCTGTAATTTGGTGACTACAAAGACTTAATCCCTGTAATTACAACTTTGAAAATAAACATGCTTTTGAAAGTAATTTGATAAAAAGAGAATGACTCACATTATAAGCATGCAGATTCATACGGGCAAAGTTTAGTCTACTGGTTAGCCTTGATATTGCAGATTTATACATGCAGAGCTTAGCCTATTGATTAGCCTTGTAACCTAGTGCACACGAACTAGGTAAGTAACTTAATACAACAATTACGATAACTCACGAGATTAAAACCCTCACAACGAATGACAAAGTGCAATCACTTAAACATCCATCGGATTCACAACGAATGACAGAGTATTCCCCGAGTTCGGGTGGTACTCAAACATCCTATCGGAATCACGACAAATGACAAAGGAGAGCACTTAAACATCCATCGGATAGTTTCTATCGATCGGACATTGAATCGTAGCAGCGATCGAGTTAATACCCTGTATCGTAGCAGCACCCCGCTATACTAATTAGTGATTTTGAGACTGTTTCTACTATAATTCGGAGTGTATAACGAATTTCTTTGTCGAACGAACGCCAGAAATCAAGTCCCAGACTCTGCTATTTATACACGAAATTTGACAGGCTTACGGACCGTAAGCCTTATCCCTTACGGTCCGTAAGGGACACCTTTTCACTATAGGCTTGCCACGTGTGTGTATAGGCTTACTGAGTCGACGTTTCTTGAAATTTCGTTTTTGACAGCGTTTAATTTGGATAATCGTAACTAGGGTTTTACCCCCTTGAGTTTTAGGGGCCCTGATCCTGATTCTGATTGTTCTGAAAATTTTAGGGTTTGTGCAGAATCACTTGGGTGTCTCAATTAGGGTTTCTTTTTAGATAAAATATAAATAATAATAATAATAATATAATAGTTTTGGTGAGAGTTGTTATGGTTTGGAACAAAAGGGAATAAAACGGTGAGAAAAGAGAATGAACCCACTTTGTAACTTTAGGGTTCAACTAGAAAATCTTCTGGTAGAATTTTTTTTGTATAATTTCTGAGCTATATAAAAATATATATTGCACTTGTGTTAAGTATAGTACCTCTCATTCAACCTTGTCCCTATGTCACGAGACAGAACCCCAACAACTTAGTCGGGCAGAGCCCTGACATATGTTATGAGGCTCAGATCAATCGGAAAGGGTAGCGGTGATCGGGAGTTAAAACACTTAAAACGGCACAGAGCATTATTATTATTATTATTATTATTATTATTATATATAAGAAAATTGAATGTTGAAGATAAAAAAAAGGAAAGCTGGTGTCCAGAGAAAGAAGGAAAGTTTAGCGATAGATAGCTAATGTGCAAGTTCTTGTTTGTTTCCTATCTTCCTATTTATACTATTCTAGGATTCATTTGCATTGGACACGTATAAAGTAAATTTAATTGCCATGGACACCTATATTATTCTCAATTGTAGATAACTTTCAATTTGAAATGATTATTTTATTTCTTTTCCTAATATTTCGATTATATGTATATAATTCTTAAATTAAATGTAACTTTTATTATTATCTTATTCTGAACTTTCCATAATTTCAAAGTTAGATTTATTTTATATTTTGTCTTGATGCTTTTCTATTATCTCGATACACACACCTACATAGAATCTCAAATGTTAAAATTAATATTATTTTATATTATAATAAATTTAACTGCTTCACTTATTTGACGCGTATAACTTCTAAAATATAACGTTCTACAAAATAATGAATATGTCATTTGAACGAGAATATTTTTGTCTACATCTAGGTCTAAGTTTCATTAAAAACAGAGTAGGTTCAAAATACAATGTATTTTATAATTTAATTATTATACGGTTCCTAGGCCCGTCTAGGAACTTCATATTTTTAACAGTCGACTTAACCGTAATATACCTGTCTAATAATATAAGTTTTTATAGACTTTTATTTTATTAGAAAGGTCACCCATATACAGGCCAATTTAATATAATATTTCAACCAACTATATAAAATAGTGTTTTAAAACTATTTGGGTTGAATATTTATATTAAAAATAAACTAGTTACTAGTGGTTAATAAATTTAACCAAACCTATAATTCTTATATAAAAATAGGGATGTTACATTCTCCCCACCTTGTTTTAAATCTCGTCCTCGAGATTTGGGTTATGATATTTCTTTTAGACTTATGTCATATTTTAGTCAATAAAAACAATATTAAGGTAGATGACGCAGAATTAAAATATCAAATTTTGTGAATATGAGTTGTATAATAAGTAGGATTCAATGGTTCAACTGAATTAGTTCAAGGAATTGATGACAAACGAATGAGATGAAATGATATAATTTCCAAAGTGACTAGGTTCAAGCCAAAAGATATATGATCAATAGATATTTAAAATGAATGTGAAAGATTTTTTAGAATTAATAAAATTATTTGTCAACAGAAAACTTACTTTGATTGGCAACTGAGGAAGACTTAGAATTGACATGTTCCAAATGAAATAAAAGCATGAAAATGATTTGTCGAATATTAAATTATGATATAAGAAATCAATGTGCTGAGATGAGTGAATTGCAAGGATACACGAAAAGACAATAAAGTTAGTGTATTATTGTTTAGAGTTCCAAGTGGTTTTAATTGTGAGACAATGTGATAGTACACTATTAGTGACTATATTTTTCATACTATGTCCTAGATATCGAAATATAATAAGAACAAGTTGTTTTGGCATGACCAACCATTATATTATATTTTTAAAGCAAATGTAATATATATTATTTGTGTCTCTGTCTGTACCGTATCTTATATATCAAATATATTATTTGTTATGCATTTTTACTATATGTAAATGGTCACCATTTTTTATATATATTATTTTAGTATTTTACTATACTATGTAAAATAACATATATTTACTATGTAATATATATTACAAAACACCGCAATGAAATTATTACATTACAAAATATTTTTATATTATTATTTTATAAAAGAAATCACTATTATTTATAACGTTAATGAAAGTTGTAAATAAAGGTGTAAAAATATTTATTGTACAAAAGTATTTGTAAAATATTTTGTAAATATATAACACTTAATGGGTCGATTCTATGTGATTACTTATTTTCATTTTGAAACCATATAACGTTGTGAATGTATTTACAAATGTTGTAAATAAGAGAAAACGGGGACTAGTCTTATATATTACAATGTTCCCCTAACCCAATATAGTTGATGACTACCATATTATTCTTATATGGTCATTTTCTTGCCAGAACGTTACGGTACATAGTTACCACAAAACATGTAATAGACAATTATTTATATAATTTTATTCATCCCTCTAATTATTGTATTTGTTTTATGAAAATATGTCTTCTCCTTACAGTACAAAGTATATATATTTTTATATATATAAAAATTTACTAAATAAGTATGATGACTTTAACTTATATACATTAACTAGTTATTATCATGGTTGGATATCGGTTAGTGCTGCCTTGTTTAAGCATAGGTGATCAGTCCATGCCTAACTAAGGCTAGACTATTCAATACCTGCCCTTGACAATAACCCTAGTACCTGAAAATAATACTAACACTACTAATAATAAAATTAATATTAATTACCAAAAATAAATAACTAAACATAAACTTAAATGCAAGTATACTTCAACATAAATTATATATATATATATATATATATATATATATATATAAAATATAATTTCTTTACCTCAATGGTTTAACAAAATTTATGGACTCGATCTCAAAGAGTCATCGTTTTACAATAATGCGGTTCACAGTGCAAAAAGCGGAATGATATTTGAGTTTGGATAAAACAACAAATTAGAATGAAGCATTCCAGTGGTTTTCATAATTCAAATGAACCACATGTGCAATAAACAGTGCATGTGTGGATTTACCAAGAAATGAAACAAATCAATATTTGCTATTATGAAAGAAATTCTCATGGTATGATGACCATTAGGGGAAGTAGAAACACGAAAGTCAACTTATTATATTCAGAAGTCAGAATTTCAACGAAAGAAATATAAGAACTTCTGTCTGGAATTTCGTATGATAACTGTTGTTAAGTGACATTACCAGGGAATATCGAATAAAATGAAATAGGGGAATTGCAAAGTTATGTGACTCCTTTTTCAGTGATAATAATTATGACTCTGATTAGACTGTGTACCGATGGTTTGTGAAATCTTGTTACAACGTACCTCAGCGAAATTCATGTCGTTTGTAAGATTACGTGGCAAAGTGCTTCTTTTTTATTAGTAGTTCTTCTACTGACAGAATTAGCATTGGTGTCATCGTGCCTGATTTATATTTTCCAAAGGTCTTGCCTTAGAAGTCGTATGTGATATACTTCAACGTCTGTGGACGTATAATTTAAGTTTCATATGTTGTCTTGTGCACTAGCACAACTTTACATATTTTCCACTTTTGATGGTATCCCAACTTAAAGGGTTTCCATTGTTTATTTTATCGCACGGGTTACGAGGTAGATGATCAAACGAAATAATGTTTGATATCGGAAAAGATATTCATGATAAAGAAATCTAGACATAGATGCTTGTGCTTTATTCCAAATTGTCAATCCTTATGGTTTTTGGATTTCCTTATAGATATATCTATCTATATAATCATATATTTCACATGCTGTAATATACATACCCTCAATGTATTTAACAGATTTCATCTTTCCAAAAACAAGTCAGATATCAGATCATGATACTATTTAGGGAAATCTTGTCACTTGTTTGACATATTATATACCCCGTCTTATCCGGTTCGCGCCGGAGAGGTAATCCAATATATCCGAACAAACTGGAGAGTCTGCTACACCATACCCAGTCTTGTTGGAGAAAATTTTCTATTTCCCATAAATAGATTTTTCTTAAATCATGATTTGGAAAGTGTTTTATGACTTTCAACAAAGAAGCAGGAAATTAGTATTTACCGGACGGATCATATCCTAGAACAAAGTAGTAATAATAAATAAGAAATAACAGTGGCCAAGTGTTATCGCTTATTTACCATACTTGCAATGTTTTAGTTATTATCCTCAAGACATATCGAAACCTATCACACTTTATTTACACCAGTATTTTAGCTTATCTTGAAGCTTATACTAAGGCATCTTTTCATAAGTTCAAGTCTAAATGCTATCATGTGTGCTACCATAAAATATCAAGTTCCTAACTCTTCGTTTTAAATTTAGGTATTATTATCACAACACCTATAGGCTTAAAGCAGTGGCTCTGATACCACCTTCTGTCACGACCCCCGACCCACCCTGGACGGAATCGGGAGCCGCGAGCAGCCCAGTGGTACCGGTGATTATTTTGAAAAATATTGCAGCGGAAATTTCATCAGGACCGTGAGTTAAGAAAAATATCAGAGTTTAGAAAACACCGGATTTTATTTATTTAAACAGATGGGATAAACCCATGTTTACAATGGTAGCTTTAATAAAGATAAATTTAATTACATAAAACAATATTTCTTAATTTGATTTAATTAATAAAATAAGCCACTTCTTGAAGCCTTTCAGTGCCGTATCCATCTCTTACTCCAATCTACTGTAATTACCTGAAACATGTTTGAAAAAGGTTTTGTCAGCGGAAAATACTGGTGAATCAGTCTATTTACTAAAATGACCTGTTTGTTATAATTTACAGTATTAAGGGTGATTACATTGTTTCTATATCAACCAACTACCCACAGTATTTGTCACTCGACTTATTTCTGTGACTGTGGTCAGACCACCCATTGGCTAACTCGTTGTCCAATGGTGGCGGGAAAAAGTAATGTATACAATACCCCACATACCGGCTGTAATTTGGTGACTACAAAGACTTAATCCCTGTAATTATAACTTTGAAAATAAACATGCTTTTGAAAGTAATTTGATAAAAAGAGAATGACTCACATTATAAGCATGCGGATTCATACGGGCAAAGTTTAGCCTACTGGTTAGCCTTGATATTGCAGATTTATATAGGCAGAGCTTAGCCTATTGATTAGCCTTGTAACCTAGTGCACACGAACTAGATAAGTAACTTAATACAACAATTACGATAACTCACGAGATTAAAACCCTCACAACGAATGACAAAGTGCAATCACTTAAACATCCATCGGATTCACAACGAATGACAGAGTATTCCCCGAGTTCGGGTGGTACTCAAACATCCTGTCGGAATCACGACAAATGACAAAGGAGAGCACTTAAACATCTATCGGATAGTTTCTATCGATCGGACATTGAATCGTAGCAGCGATCGAGTTAATACCCTGTATCGTAGCAGCACCCCGCTATACTAATTAGTGATTTTGAGACTGTTTCTACTATAATTCGGAGTGTATAACGAATTTCTTTGTCGAACGAACGCCAGAAATCAAGTCCCAGACTCTGCTATTTATACACGAAATTTGACAGGCTTACGGACCGTAAGCCTTATCCCTTACGGTCCGTAAGGGACACCTTTTCACTATAGTCTTGCCACGTGTGTGTATAGGCTTACTGAGTCGACGTTTCTTGAAATTTCGATTTTGACAGCGTTTAATTTGAATAATCGTAACTAGGGTTTTACCCCCCTTGAGTTTTAGGGGCCCTGATCCTGATTCTGATTGTTCTGAAAATTTTAGGGTTTGTGCAGAATCACTTGGGTGTCTCAATTAGGGTTTCTTTTTAGACAAAATATAAATAATAATAATAAAAATATAATAGTTTTGGTGAGAGTTGTTATGGTTTGGAACAAAAGGGAATAAAACGGTGAGAAAAGAGAATGAACCCACTTTGTAACTTTAGGGTTCAACTAGAAAATCTCCTGGTAGAATTTTTTTTGTATAATTTCTGAGCTATATAAAAATATATATTGCACTCGTGTTAAGTATAGTACCCCTCATTCAACCTTGTCCCTATGTCACGAGACAGAACCCCAACAACTTAGTCGGGCAGAGCCCTGACATATGTTATGAGGCTCAGATCAATCGGAAAGGGTAGCGGTGATCGGGAGTTAAAACACTTAAAACGGCACAGAGCATTATTATTATTATTATTATTATTATTATTATTATTATATATAAGAAAATTGAATGTTGAAGATAAAAAAAAAGGAAAGCTGGTGTCCAGAGAAAGAAGGAAAGTTTAGCGATAGATAGCTAATGTGCAAGTTCTTGTTTGTTTCCTATCTTCCTATTTATACTATTCTAGGATTCATCTGCATTGGACACGTATAAAGTAAATTTAATTGCCATGGACACCTATATTCTTCTCAATTGTAGATAACTTTCAATTTGAAATGATTATTTTATTTCTTTTCATAATATTTCGATTATATGTATATAATTCTTAAATTAAATGTAACTTTTATTATTATCTTATTCTGAACTATCCATAATTTCAAAGTTAGATTTATTTTATATTTTGTCTTGATGCTTTTCTATTATCTCGATACACACACCTACATAGAATCTCAAATGTTAAAATTAATATTATTTTATATTATAATAAATTTAACTGCTTCACTTATTTGACGCGTATAACTTCTAAAATATAACGTTCTACAAAATAATGAATATGTCATTTGAACGAGAATATTTTTGTCTACATCTGGGTCTAAGTTTCATTAAAAACAGAGTAGGTTCAAAATACAATGTATTTTATAATTTAATTATTATACGGTTCCTAGGCCCGTCTAGGAACTTCATATTTTTAACAGTCGACTTAACCGTAATATACCTGTCTAATAATATAAGTTTTTATAGACTTTTATTTTATTAGAAAGGTCACCCATATACAGGCCAGTTTAATATAATATTTCAACCAACTATATAAAATAGTGTTTTAAAACTATTTGGGTTGAATATTTATATTAAAAATAAACTAGTTACTAGTGGTTAATAAATTTAACCAAACCTATAATTCTTATATAAAAATAGGGATGTTACAGTTTTACCCATGATGCCCGGGTTCGATCCCCATTTGAGGCGGTTTATTCCCCTTTGTGGCGGCTCTTAATCCGTCAAGCCCTACGTTGGGCGAGGCACCTGTGGGGTTTTTCCTTTGGACGCCGGTCACTCTCTGATGCCAGCTGGGGCACGGTTAAGACACTCACGTCTAGCCGGAGAGGGGCGACAGGCCTCTCCAATGCGGGGGGGGGGGGGGGGGGGTGTGGGGTGTCTCGCACCGTGACACGTTGCCGTTCAAAAAAAAAAAAAGTGATTCTCATAATAGAGTTCAACAATCACCAAATCCAGACCAACAAGGCTATAGAAACAAGTACACAAAGCCTAAACATATGTACATTGAATTCAAATAAAACTAAAAGTTTTTAAAGCCAAGTGTCCCAAGTTAATAATATATATATGATTGCTATCCAGTGATCATCACATCGCATATTTTGAAGAAAGATGATGCACACAGAAGAGAATGAACAAGTGGAAGAGAAGATGAACATGGCAGCTTGGCTTCTTGGTATCAAGAACCTCCAAATTCAACCTTACCATCTTCCTCCTCTAGGTCCCTGCTTTCCTAAACTCTATACAAAATTCACTATATTTTTTTATCAGTTAAGGTTCTTATTCTTGTTTTTTTTTTTAATTTTTTTTTTTTTTTTTTTTTACAATTTAGGGCCTAATGATGTTAAAGTTCAGATCAAGGCTCTAGGAATTTGTGGTAGTGATGTTCATCACTTCAAGGTAAAATTCAACATGTATTTTGTTCTTCTTCCATAAGGTAAGGTTTATGAACTTAAGTAGGGGTGTTTAATATTCGATTCGGATTCGAAATTCGATTTAGTTCGAATTCAATTATCAAGCGTTGAATTCGATTTTTAAATATTCGAATTCGCTTCTATTTGAATTCGAGTCAAGAAATTGAAAATGAATTTATCATTCTCAATTTGATACGAAATTCGAATTAAATATATATATATATATATATATATATAGGCCAGAATCATTTCAGAACCATAAATATTTACAGAACTCGCAGAACTCCTAATAAACAATCATTTTCTTTATATATTTTTATGTTTAGGATAATTTTATCATTTATTATTTGTATTTTTATTATTAAATACATGTTAAGAGTAATTTTATCATTTTTTATATGTAATTGTATAATTACACATATGTAAACTAGTTTTTTTACACATATGTAATTAGTTGACACATATGTATAATTTTGGCAATTAAGCATATGTAAACTACTTTTAACATGTATGTAATCAAATAAATACATATAATAGATGATAAAAAGATCCTAATACAAAAACTTATATATAAAATGATTGTTTATTAGGAGTTCTGAAAGTTCTGAAGTTATTTAGAGTTCTGAAATAAACTCAACCCATATATATATATATATATATATAGAGGCCGGTTATCATACAAATGCCCTTATCGTACATTACGTACGCTACAATCTCAGCCGTCAGATCATCTTCCCGCATTTTAAAATCGCATGTTGTTTTTTTATAACAATTTCGCATGTGATAATTTTTGATGAATTCGCATGTTGTTTTTTTGTACCAATTTCGCATGTGATAATTTTGATGAAATAGCATGTTGTTTTTTTATAACAATTTCGCATGTGATAATTTTTGATGAATTCGCATGTTGTTTTTTGTACCAATTTCGCATGTGTTAATTTTGATGAAATAGCATGTTGTTTTTTTTGTAACAATTTCGCATGTGGTACAAAAAACAACATGCGAATTCAATGCGGGAAGATGATCGGACGGCTGAGATTGTAGCGTACGTAATGTACGATAAGGAGATTTGTACCATACTCTTTACCTATATATATAGGATAAGGTTCATGCGAGAACCACATTTTTTGCGAGAACCGCCTTTTTTTGCGAGAACCAATGTGAACACAACCTAAAATAGCTAAAAAAAACCTAACCCCCCCCCCCCCCCCCAAAAAAAAAAAAAAAAAAAAAACCTAACCCCCCCCACCCCCAAGCTAAATGCTAAAAACTAAAACCCCCAAAAAAACCTACCCCCCCCCCCCCAAAGCTAAAATGCGAAAAACTAAACCCCCAAAAAATCTAAAAAAATAAAAAAAAATCTAAATTTTTTTTTAATATTTTTTATGTTAAAATCGCTACTTTTAGTAGAAAAAAAATTTTAAGTTTTAAAAAAAAAAAAAAAATTTGGCTACTAAAAGTAGCGATTTTTTTTATAAAAAATGTTATTTTTTTTGTGTTTTTTAGCTATTTTTAGGCATTTTTGGTTGTGTTCACATTGGTTCTCGCAATAAAGGGTGGTTCATAACGGATCTTTGTCATATATATATATATATATGGGTGGGGTTCTAGAGTGAACACTAGTGTATTTGTGAACTATGTGACCAAATCCTGGCCATTGATCTACACACATGTATGGCCAGGATTAGTTCGCTCAGTTCGCAAACTACACTAGTGTTCACTTTTGAACCTAATCCATATATATATTATTTATATATCCATTATTATTAATATATGCACACACATGGAAAAAACCTTCTAAATTTGGGCCAAACTTCAAAAGCCCTTATAATTGGTTTGTTTTAGTTTTAAAAATAAAAGTAAAATAATTTATTATATAGGGTGAATTTTATTTAATCGAATTTATTTTCGAATCAAATTTCGAATTGGGCATATAATTCGAATACGAATTCCGGTAAAAGAAATAAAAATTCGAAAAATCTGACTCGATTAATTCGAAAATTCGTTATTCGGTTCATTGGACACTCCTAAACTTAAATGAGAATAAAATCTTGTTCAAAGGTCAGATTTGATTTATTTAGTTGGCTGATTATGACACTGCAACTAGAACATGCGGGTCGCAAATTTCATAGTTAAAAAGCCAATGGTAATCGGACATGAGTGTGCTGGTATCATCAAAGATATTGGGTCCAATGTGAAGTCTCTAGCCATTGGTGATCGAGTAGCATTGGAGCCCGGAATCAGTTGCCAGACTTGTAATCTTTGCAAAAATGGAACCTATAACTTATGCAAAAATATGAAGTGTTTCGGCTCTCCACCGACCAATGGTGCTCTTGCAAATCAGGTGAAACAAAACAAGTTTTTAGTTCTTGAATCGAAATTACATAAAAAAAAAAGATTTCGGGTTGAGGATTTTGTATTGATTTAGGTGGTTCATCCTTCAAATCTAGTGTTTAAGTTGCCGGATAATGTGAGCTTGGAAGAAGGGGCCATGTGTGAGCCACTTAGTGTTGGTGTTCATGCTTGTAGGCGTGCCGGTGTCAACCCAGATACTAAAGTTTTGATCGTTGGGGCTGGACCCATAGGTCTTGTAACTATGCTAGCTGCACGCGCATTTGGAGCCCCAAGAATCGTAATTGCTGATGTGGATCAACACCGATTATCGATTGCAAAGAACCTTGGTGCAGATGGTACCATTCAAGTCTCTACAAACATCCAGGTCCTCCAAATTAATTCGAAATATCATAATTTAAACAAAAAGCGTGTTACTTGTGATCAGGGGCGGAGCTAGGTAGAGCACTGGGTGGGCTGGGCACCCCTTGAAATTTTTTTAGTGTATTTTAAGGGCAAAATCCCGATCACACCCCTTGAAAATTTGGTTAAACCCCTCATTCGCACCCCTTAAAAATATTTTTTAAGTCCGCCACTGCTTATAATAGGATAATCATGACAGGATCTAGGCGAGGAGATATCAAAGATACACAAAATCATTGGTGAGAGTGTGGATATTAGCTTTGACTGTGTTGGGTTTGACAAAACCATGTCAACTGCTTTGACCGCCACTCGGGCTGGCGGTAAAGTATGCCTTGTGGGATTGGGTCAGAGTCAGATGACCATCCCTTTGGTTGCTGCTGCTGCAAGGTTTTTTTTATTTATTTATTTACATGTAAAAAAATTTACCAGTTATAACTACTTATTTGAAATTGTGACAATTTGTTATGTGTTTTAACAATAGGGAAGTTGATGTTATTGGGATATTCAGATACAGGAACACATGGCCACTCTGCATTGAGCTTTTGCGAACCGGCAAGATTGATGTGAAGCCGCTTATAACCCACAGATATAAATTCACTCAAGAAGATGTCGAAAAGGCATTTGAAACAAGCGCTAAAGGTGGTAGCGCGATTAAGGTTATGTTTAACCTTTGAAATAGCTGTTAGCATCAATATGACTGTTGCAATATACAGTTAAATACCCTATTGTCATTCGCTCATTCAACTATTTGGTTATCTTTCATGTAATAAAACCAAAGCCAATAAAGCGTCGGCAGAGCTACAGGATATTGTAAGGTATAAACAGAAAAAACGAGTTGGATTTGTACCTGGCTGATTATTAAAAAAAAAATACTTAAACTATTATAGAAAACAAAAAGCACGCGGGCTGGTTCTGTATAGTTGCGATCGTTAGTTGACCAATCCAAATCAGTATCATACTCGTTGTCGTATGGATCAAAGCGCGGATGGTCCCATTTTTATAATACAATCGCTCTATTTTGTCTTCGTTATAATATCATATGAAACACATTGTATCGGGTACTTCAACATTCGGTATCTCATCTTCATATACTTGACCATCATAGATCGTTGTAAGTTAATAACCTTTCTTTATTACTTCTTGTTTTTATAGTCATAACATTAACACAACCTTGATGGCGTTCCCATCAATCAAATGCCCCTGTCTCAAAAGGCTTCTTTAACCACTTTCTTCTCAAACCTGGATCTTTATATTATCTCAATCCCACTTCTCTACTGCATTCTCGGCCCGGTCCAGTTAGCTTATGAAAAACAAAGCAGGGCTATAGGCCCAAAAAAATTGGACCCCAATTCTGCTTGGCACACCCTAGTTGGTATAGTTTAGGATCTAAGAGTTGGTGTGTAAGTAAATGGAATGTGCTATAGGTTAAGTTAAGTTATGTTATATATTAGGTCGTGCACCTAAGTTACCAAACTTGAAACTCAAATTTATCGCTTATTTATTGTCTCCGTAACTTATTTTAATTCTATCGTGACTTTTGTAATCAAACAATCGGTGTCCTGCAAGTAGTGGTAAGGCATCTTCTGTCTGTCCTAGAAATAGAAAATTGAAATTATGCAAAATGCAAATGTTAAATAAGAGCTAGTGAGTTAGAATTATGAGACAAAACAAAATGCAAGTTAATTAGGCTTTTACATAACTTGGTGAACACATCAATATACTAATTATTTATTTATAAGTCTTATATTTGTTAATTTATTTTAATCTTTACTAAACGTTTCAAACCATCAAACCAAGTAAAAGACATAAAAAAAAAACCAACTAGTGGTGTCACTTGGTTTAAGTGATTCTCATAATAGAGTTCAAAAATCACCAAATCCAGACCAACAAGGCTATAGAAACAAGTAAACAAAGCCTAAACATATGTACACTGAAATGGATTTTAACTTTTGACTTCAAATAAAACTAAAAGTTTTTAAAGCCAATTAGTGTCCCAAGTTAATGATTGATCATCAGATCACATATTTTGAAGAAAGATGATGCACACAGAAGAGAATGAACAAGTGGAAGAGATGATGAACATGGCAGCTTGGCTTCTTGGAATCAAGAACCTCCAAATCCAACCTTACCATCTTCCTCCTCTAGGTCCCTGCTTTCCTAAACTCTATACAAAATTCACTATATTTTTATTAGTTAAGGTTCTTATTCTTGTGTTTTTTTTTTTTTTTAATTATTATTATTATTATTTTTTTTTTTTTTTACAATTTAGGGCCTAATGATGTTAAAGTTCAGATCAAGGCTGTAGGAATTTGTGGTAGTGATGTTCATCACTTCAAGGTAAAATTCAACATATATTTTGTTCTTCTTCCATAGGGTAAAGTTTATGAACTTAAGTAAGGGTGTTTAATATTCGATTCGGATTGGAAATTCGATTTAGTTCGAATTCAATTATCAAGCGTTGAATTCGATTTTTAAATATTCGAATTCGCTTCGATTAGAATTCGAGTCAATAAATCGGATATGAATTTATTATTTTCTATTCGATTCAAAATTCGAACTAAATTTATACACACATACACACACACACATATATATCCATTAATATTAATACTAGTTGTAGGACCCGTGTAAACACACGGGTATGTTTAATAACCATCGAAATCAAATACTAAAAAATAGATTATAATACATTATTTAAATTGTTTGTGTTTAGTTACAAACCTTGTAAAATCAAAAGCTTCTTTTCGAGAGATCTTGAATTCTCATTCACTACCATCAATAATCTTAATAATTATTTGGGAATTGTTGTGTAAACCAGCAGAATTTGCGATGTGTTCGGGGAGCCACTACAAAATAAGAATAAAATGTTATTAATGTTAGAATGTAAATTTTAAAAAAACGTAATAAAACAACAAAAGAATATTAATTAAAAAATACTAATTTACCAAAGAATCGGTTATGACCAATATTTTTAAGGTTAAGAGTCCATTTATAACCATCGGATAAATAACGAACTACACGAGTAGTTGGAATAATAAATCCATGATGTTTAAAGATAAAAGATATAGGTAGAACCTATGCAACATTTAAGAAATACAAATTGCTAAAATATGAAATTATGTTTATAAAAAGATAACATAACGTTAAAATTATATAAAGAAAATATTATATTTAAAACTTTTAATCGACTAAGCCCAAACCACAAAATTAGACCCCATAAATACCACAAATCCACTAATATTATTATATGTTTGGGCTTGTCATTTAATCCATAACCCTTATTTTTTAAAAGTCCTAAGTTTGTATAGAAGTCCAGTAAATTGAATGTAACCGTGTCCAACCCCCCCCCCCCCCCCCCCCCCCCCCCCCAAACACACAAAAAAAAACCTTAACTTACATTGCCCAAACCAACCAATCCACTATCTCATAAAAACGACTCGCGGCCCATCTAACTAAACTAATCCATAATTGTCAACTAATTCCGCCAGCCCAAACCCACTTAATAAAAAAAAACAAATTTAGACACTCCAACTTGAAATCAACAACCGTGAACCTGACTCTACTGAACACGTAATCGGTCCCATATCGCCATATCACCTCTAGAAGTCGGCTGGCCTGCAATAAATCAAACGTTTTTCCACATCTTACAACAGCCACTACAAAACTTAAACAGGTACCAACAATTGAACCACCTATTTCGATCAAGGAAAGGGTTAGCAAAGATTAATAATGCAAATCTTTTATGAATGAAATGAGTTAAGAGATTGTATTTACTGAGTATAGACTTTTAGTGAGACTCTCAGCTAGTTGAAACCAAGCAAGTTACAAACAAACAGGTCAAAATTGTCACCCCTAAATGCAAATTACATGTGATTTTCTTCCAAAAAGGTTCTAACCTCGAAGGCCGACCCTCTAAAAAAAACCCAATGTATTGATTGTATACTTCGCACTGCTGCATCCTCCTTTGAGTAAGTAATATACATGAACAATAAAAATATCATACATATAAGTGTTAGTTATACCAGCTGAGATAAAAATGCCAAATATAGTACCAATTACAAACATTCAACTTATGCAAGTTTATGGAACAAAGTTGCAGGGCCGTAAAGCATATGTGATTAAATAAAGTTGTTGCGGACAGTCATCATAAAACTATAAGTACCGGGTGTTAGCCAAAGGGTGGCAACCATGCAAGGTAGCATACTTTTGGAGGTTTTTGTCTGTGAAAAATCATATGAAAACATCTCAGATTATTATTCCAAACCTGCTTTATAAAGTTCAAGAAGTGTAACCCATTTGCTAATAGACCAACCCCCCCCCCCCCCCCCCCCCCCCCCAGTGGAGTCCCATACCTTTATTTCAAGAACATGAAGTAAACTTTGTTTCAAGAACAAGAAGAAACAGTACTTAGCTCAGTCATAAGTATGCTGAATGTGCTCCTGCTTTCACAAACATGAAACACCTTTTTCAAAAAACATAAAAAAAAATTAAACCCGAACTAAAATGAAATAAGTGGATATGAATATGACCAGATCATTAACCACATGCGACCTGTTAATTTTCATTCAAAAAAACTTCCATTCAAAGTTTCTTGAAAAAAAGTTACTAACTTTGCTAATTTCTCATTCAAAATCTTCAATTTCTAACTATATATTTAGTCATATAATCAATAATCAAAGAAATAAATCATAGGTAGAGGATCCTGTAAAAAGTACTCAAAGTGTGAGAAGTGTATTATAACACTATATATAATACTATATAACACCATATAAACACCGTATAACAATATGTAAGACCATATAATACCATATAATACTATGTAACACTATATATCATTATATAACAAATATAACATTATAGGTTGTCTGATAGCATGTCTATGATAGATGTATAGTGTTATATTTGATATATAATGTTATATAATGTTACATAGTGTTATATGGTATTATATGGTGTTACATATTGTTATACGGTGTTTATATGGTGTTATATAGTATTATATATAGTGTTATAATACACTTCTCACACTTTAGGCCCTTTTTACACTATCCTTACCCATAAATTATATTAAAGCTATTTATGATTAACACATAACTAAATCATAGATGGAACACTAAGTTTTGAGACTTTTAAATATTATAATATCATATTGTTAACTAATCTTTGAACTTTGATGACATTTTTAAAGTAACAATATGAATTTTGATGATATTTTGTAAAAAAAAATATTTATTTTCATTTTACATCTAAACCCGAAAACCGAATAACCCGACCCAAACTAACCCGAACCTGAATAACCCAAACCCGACTAACCCGAACTTTAAAATGGGTTGGTTATCGGGTCAATTTTTCGCATAGAAAAACCCGAACAACCCGACCCAAAAAACCCGAAACCCAAAGAAAAAACCCGATGAACACCCCTAATTGCATGTGTTCTCAAAAACCAAATAATCTAACATTTTTCCTATTACATGACACGACTCGATGACTTTGCGATGTGCAACCAACTAAATAGAAGACTATACCAGAGGTTGTGATACCCATTTACTTGAGTGGATCATTTTGGGTGGTGTTTTACACCTAATGGGTTAAATCACTATATTAAAATAGAATAGTTAAAAAAGATAAATGGTCGAAAGCCACTCAAAGGTATTGTTAAAACATAAAAAAAAAAAAATCAGTTAAAGAAGGGTCGAAAGTAGCTAAAAAGCATTGTTGAAGTATATAACCTTTCAAATCACTTCATTGCAAAATTTTAGATTATTATTTTAAAATAATTTTTCTATAATCATTTTCAACGGAAGTGTCTAAAATATCACCATGATAAGGAAATAATGAAAAAATATCACCATGACAATCAGTAGCTCACCAAGGAACTATAAAAGCTCCACTAAACTTCAAATACCCCAACTTCTGCAAATCCTTGCTATATAGGATTAGATATTTCACAAGTACACAATCCTTCCATCGACACCTTTAACTTTGTCCATTTCACTTTGTCCAATAGCAGGAAAAAATATATAGCTGACATTTTTAAAAACATGTACAAAAATTTAGTCAATATCAATTAACACTGAAGTAATTTAAACAAAGTATTACCATAGTATCTTACATGCCATCACAAATTTCTTCATTAATAATTTCCTTGATTGGTTCACCAAATTCCTTGAACAATATATAAACCAAACACCTCATAAGTTTCTAGTGGAGCTAATGTCAATTCCTCCATCTTAAAATTTCTTTAACTGATTCCGATTCCCTAAAAAAGCTCTTACACCATGCCAAAGTTTTTTTTTTTTTTTTTGAAGAATACCATTTACAAATAAAACACCTTTTTTGAAGAATACCATTTACAAATAAAACACCTCTTTTTGGTTTGTAAAGCATTCATCTTAACTAACATCAACATTTTACACATAAAACATTATTTAAAACATAACATGTTCTTACCCCATGGGTGGCCCGACCCAACTTAAAAATTAGGGCTGACAATTGGGTACCTGTTAAGACACGATTAGACCTGTTTGACTGAAAAATACACCCATTGACTTTTTTTTAATTTTTAAAATAATTAAAATTACAATGTTAGGATCTATCATTTATTCATCTTTGTACATAAAACATAAAACTGTTTTATAAACATGAGGTAGAAAGTAGTTAAACGAGTCGTAATCATGTTTGAAACTTATGTTGTGCGCGCCGTCAGAAACCTGTTAAACCTGTTAAGACACGATTTGCCAGCCTTATTAAAAATTCAATTTTTATTGACAAAAGTGAAGGTTCGTAGTGAAATGAAGGTTATTATTTTACCTGTTTCGCGACTTGACGTGTGTGTGTTTACGCGGTCTCTGGAATAACGGTTTTTAGCCGGAAGCCAATACCACCACCTGTAACCTTGCCCAATAACCAATCTGGTTGGAAACCGTGTCTGTACAAACAGAAGACGAAATCAATTCCGGATATGGATAAGATAATTGAGTACACTAATGTATACAAACAGAATTTGATGTTTTTCACCAAGAAATATGGATTAATTTCTAATAAAAGTATTGCTTCTGACAAAAGTCAACTCTATTATCCAATTTAATGTAATTTGTTCAAAGGATATGAGTTTACATTCCTCAATCGGCCTATTGCTGTTGTCGTTTACCCCAAAATTCTCAACAAATTGTGTCTGTAATTACAAAACAGAAACAATAGTCAATTGTGAAGCAAGTTAATCCATTGAAAGATAATTTAGGCTCTAAACAAAACATTACATAACACAATAGAAACCACTACAAAAACACATAACTCAGTATGAAGGCTAAACTATCTAGACATCTCAGTAAGACAATCATATACCGCATTGTGTCGTGGAAACATGTCTTTCTCTTTCTCTTTGTGAGTGTTTAGAATAGAATAGTAGACACGTTTGTTAAAAGGGGTTTTAATACCTGTGCTCCGTTGGTCAAATTATCACCATAAAAGAGGTAAATGTCAGTATGAATAAAGTTTAAAACCAAAGATAATAAAACGCATGGCAATGATTATATAAATATATATATATTAGTAGGAATTTCATATAAATTAAAAGAATAACTTTTCACATGGGTTAATAGTAATCCATAGATACATGCATGTCTTAATTCAGTTTAAAAACCAGCCCCACACAAACATGTACTCCAAACTTTCTTTCTCTCTATCTCTCTTGTCCTTCGACCTAATGAATTAGAAAGCCATTTTATCATTTCTTTGTTTCTTTCTTGCCCCAGTCAACCTGCCTCCACTCTTGCCCGACTCAACCTAGCTCGGCTTATACAGGAAGTCAGAAAGCGAATTTTCGCAGCCCAAAATGGCGCCTAATGCAAAAAAAAGAGAGCCAGAGTCACCATGGCTTCATATGATCGCTACGCTTCTGATGTTGTGAAGCAATTTCTACACCCACACTACGGCCTTCCACTGAGGCGCGCTTTTTTAATTATAGTACAGTTTACATCTTATTAGAATACTATATAAAGAAATATATGATGTTCATGATTTCTGTAGAACTATTCTAAGTGAACCAATAAATAGTTGAATAGATTAAGGTTTTACTATTCTAAGTGAACAAATAAATAGTTGAACAGATTAAGGCTTTACTATTTTACCTCCGATACCGTGGCACTCTCTACACATCATCTAGTAATTGTAATAACTTGTAACTTGTGTTGTCCATCAAAGCACATTAGTTGCAAACTAATTACTACTGAAATAAAATTGTTTCAGTAATTATAACTATCAATAAAATAAATTTTGAAAAATGAATAAGAACATGCATGCATGCAAGTCCACCCACTCGACCCGCCATGTTTCAGTCAGTAGCCAAGCACTAAAAATTGACATGTTTCTTGTAACTTGTTTCACTTTCAAAACCTGGAATTTTGCCATACCAGTAGTTCAAACAACAGAATTTGCTTGATATAAAACTGCAAAGCACCATACAACCAAGACCCTTGAGGTTTGTGCATTTGACAGGTTGGTTGTTCCATGGTATTTGCAGTATGGCCTCTAGTTTTAGGCACAACATTGTTATTCAGAAAATCACAAACTTCTAATAACTAGATGTGAAAGCACCGGATCGATGACGAACATCAAACATTGCACTTGATTCAAGACATGAAGAACAATCAAAAAAATGAACAAGATGTAGAAGATGAATCTCTTTATTAACGAATCAGTCATCACCGATTACATACCAAAAGAGTATACATCATCTACAAGCTGGTTTAGATCACAAAGATCTAAACCCTAGCTTTCTCTCACTAACACATAGTATCTCTCTCTAGGATGTGCACACCAGGAGGAACAAGAAGTTAGGAGAGGTGCACAAAGCTTCTTCGTCGATACTTGCCCTAATCCTATACAACACATATATATAGACTAGGGACTAAAACCCGGACAAAATAATCTACACAAAAACCCTGACTTTTGCCTAAACACAAACCCCTGACAAAAGTCCTAGACATAAACTTGGACAAATTGTCCAAGGATAAACCTTGGACTAAGTTTCAAGACATGTACAATAAAGACCCTAACAATTGGAAAGCATGCACTTATCACCCAAAGTGCACTAACAAACTCCCCCTTGATCAGTGCATGGTCTTCATGTGGTCTTGAATTCTTCATTATCGTTGACTTTAACTTGGACTTCTGCTTTGGTTGACCAGAACTGATAAGCGACAGTTACCCAGCAGGAACTGCACTTACACTAGACTTACCGAGCCCAGATCCAGTTCCCATGGCTTGAACCATGTACTGAGAATTTGGAAGTCTCTTGTCCTTCTCTTCGACTCAAGCGGACAAACTGCCAACAATGCACACATTAGACCCGACTCGCTTCAAACCATACATAAATTACCCATTTAAATCCATTTTCAACCTGCATTATCACTTGCTTCTCAACTAAAATATGAATCTTGGAACTTAGAATTGAAAGGAAACAAACTAGGAAGTGCCTAGCCTTCTCATTAAATTGGAAACCACATGTTGGATGTTACATATTCCACCATCTCTTCCTGCAAGTAAATCGCACTCAGTTAACATAACCTAAAAATCAATACTACATATTCAACACCAAAATCGGAGCACATTTGATTCACCGGACATTTATAATAAGAAAATAAAACCCTATCTGTAGCACAAAGTTGAACATTTTGAGAAAATTTACTACATTAAGGATTGCTAGATTGAAGATGCATATGATAAAAAGCATAAACCATCAAATATCAAGTTGGTCAGATTTAAAAAATGGCAAAATCGAGTTTTCTATATTTAGAATTTCAAGTTTGGGTAAGATCTGTAAAGATCTATATTTAGAATTTCAATTGATTTTACAAGGTTTGCAACTAAGTTCAAGATCTCTAATTTAAAATCCATGTATATTAATTTCAAATTCCCGTATTCTAAACCAATTTTGTAACTAAAACTAAACCCAGTTACATAATTACATATATACTTCAAAAACCCCATTGAACCTTAAAAAGGTCAAACAGTACATGTTTTGCATACTAAAAACATAGATTACGAACTTAACTCAGAATCCGGAAGACATACCTTCGTAGGAAATGCTACCCTCAATTTTGTAGACCAGGTAGACCCCAACCATGGAACCAAAATCATTAAGCTGGACAGAAATAAGGAAGAACACAAAAAACCACTCATTTATGGATTTGATCAAGCTAAATAGTTAAAGAAAAGAAACTTACAGTTACACCTTACTCTGCCTTCATTTACCTGCATGTTGTTCCCAATGAAATTTCATCACCACTAATCACATCTTCATATCTATTACAAAAAGGAAGAACATGAGATGAAAATTTTAACTTTTGATTATATCACCAAAACAACAAATCGAATTAGAGAATATGAAGAGGTTAAGAGGATTCGTAACAAACAAAAAAAAAAACCCCGATGAAGGCTGAATCGAAATACATAACATTAGTAACCCTAAAAAACCTTTTGGGTGAAGAATACTGAATCGTATCAATGAGGCAGATGGATTGGACGGAAGAACGGAAATTATCGATTTTATGAATAGATCTTACAGATTCAGTCATAGACTTCCATATAGCTCCGCCTTCCTTAGCAATCTGAAACAACCACCACAACTCATCTAATTGTCAATCGATTAAATTCATATTCATCAATTCACACAGAAGTTCTTAATCAAATATCAAAATCAAAAGGTGCAAATGAGGTTAAAAAACACACGGCAGATGAGTTGAGGATTGAGGATGAGTAACTTACCTTTTGCATATCCAGATCTGAGAGAAAGAGAGAGCGCCAGATCTGAGAGGAAGAGAGAGAGAATGGAATGGAAAAAGGAGGTTTGAAATTTGAAATGAGATTTACACTGTGTTCCCGAGTTAAGTTAAGGAGAGAAAATAAAGGATTCTCTCCTTTTCTTTTCTTTCTCTCCGTTTCTTTCCAAATTGGAAAGATTAATTTTAGGCAAAAATTCTCTCATTTTCTCTTCTTTTCTCTCCTTTAATGAAACTCTGGAACACAACTAAAAATTATTTCCTTCCAAATCTTTTATTTTCTCTCATTTAATGAAACTCGGGAACACAGTGTTAGGGATTTGAGAGAGCAGTGATTCAATTAAAGTTGAAAATTTTGAATTTTGAAAATTTTATTTATGTATTGAAAACGGAATTATGACATCAGCAGGGACAAGTGGCATACCTTAATGGTTGACACATAGGCAGATTTACATCAGCCAAAAGTCTCTTATTATAGATAGTATAGATATGCACACACATGGAAAAAACCTTCTAAATTTGGGCCAAACTTCAAAAGCCCTTATAATTAGTTTCATAGTTTGTAGTAGTTTTAAAAATAAAAATAAAATAATTTATTATTTAGAGTGAATTTGATTTAATCGAATTTATTTGAATTCGAATCGAATTCGAGTTTCAAATATGAATCGAATTTCGAATTGGGCATAAAATTCGAATACGAATTCGAATTAAATAAATCAAAATTGAATACGAATTTAGGTAA
Source organism: Helianthus tuberosus (assembly GCA_030545235.1). Lineage (NCBI taxonomy): Eukaryota > Viridiplantae > Streptophyta > Magnoliopsida > Asterales > Asteraceae > Helianthus > Helianthus tuberosus. Next base: position 187,797,140 of record CM060432.1, on the reverse strand, counting down.
AAGAAATAAAAATTCAAAAAATCTGACTCGATTAATTCGAAAATTCGTTATTCGGTTCATTGGACACTCCTAAACTTAAATGAGAATAAAATCTTGTTCAAAGGTCAGATTTGATTTATTTAGTTGGCTGATTATGACACTGCAACTAGAATATGCGGGTTGCAAATTTCATAGTTAAAAAGCCAATGGTAATCGGACATGAGTGTGCTGGTATCATCAAAGATATTGGGTCCAATGTGAAGTCTCTAGCGATTGGTGATCGAGTAGCATTGGAGCCCGGAATCAGTTGCCAGACTTGTAATCTTTGCAAAAATGGAACCTATAACTTATGCAAAAAGATGAAGTGTTTCGGCTCTCCACCGACCAATGGTTCTCTTGCAAATCAGGTGAAACAAAACAAGTTTTCAGTTCTTCAATCGAAATTACCTAAAAAAAAGATTTTGGGTTGAGGATTTTGTATTGATTTAGGTGGTTCATCCTTCAAATCTAGTGTTTAAGTTGCCGGATAATGTGAGCTTGGAAGAAGGGGCCATGTGTGAGCCACTTAGTGTTGGTGTTCATGCTTGTAGGCGTGCCGGTGTCAACCCAGATACTAAAGTTTTGATCGTTGGGGCTGGACCCATAGGTCTTGTAACTATGCTAGCTGCACGCGCATTTGGAGCCCCAAGCATTGTAATTGCTGATGTGGATCAACACCGATTATCGATTGCAAAGAACCTTGGTGCAGATGGTACCATTCAAGTCTCTACAAACATCCAGGTCCTCCAAATTAATTCGAAATATCATAAATTTAAACAAAAAGCGTGTTACTTATGATCAGGGGCGGAGCTAGGTACAGCCTTGGGTGGGCGGACGCACCCCTTGAAAATTTTTTAGTGTATTTTACAAGGCAAAATCCCAATCACACCCCTTGAAAATTTGGTTAAACCCCTCATTCGCACCCCTTAAAAATATTTTTTGAGTCCGCCACTGCTTATAATAGGATAATCATGACAGGATCTAGGTGAGGAGATATCAAAGATACACAAAATCATTGGTGAGAGTGTGGATATTAGCTTTGACTGTGTTGGGTTTGACAAAACCATGTCAACTGCTTTGACCGCCACTCGGGCTGGCGGTAAAGTATGCCTTGTGGGATTGGGTCAGAGTCAGATGACCATCCCTTTGGTTGCTGCTGCTGCAAGGTTTTTTTATTTATTTATTTATTTACATGTAAAAATTTACCAGTTATAACTACTTATTTGAAATTGTGACAATTTGTTATGTGTTTTAACAATAGGGAAGTTGATGTTATTGGGATATTCAGATACAGGAACACATGGCCACTCTGCATTGAGCTTTTGCGAACCGGCAAGATTGATGTGAAGCCGCTTATAACCCACAGATATAAATTCACTCAAGAAGATGTCGAAAAGGCATTTGAAACAAGCGCCAAAGGTGGTAGCGCGATTAAGGTTATGTTTAACCTTTGAAATAGCGGTTAGCATCAATATGACTGTTGCAATATACAGTTAAATACCCTATTGTCATTCGCTCATTCAACTATTTGGTTATCTTTCATGTAATAAAAACCAAAGCCAATAAAGCGTCGGCAGAGCTACAGGATATTGTAAGGTATAAACAGAAAAAAACGAGTTGGATTTGTACCTGGCTGATTATTAAAAAAAATACTTAAACTATTATAGAAAACAAAAGGCACGAGGGCTGGTTCTGTATAGTTGCGATCGTTAGTTGACCGATCCAAATCAGTATCATACTCGTCGTCGTATGGATTAAAGCAGTGGCGGAACTAGAACATTAACTTAGGGGTATCCCAATTTTTTTTCAGCGTGCAATCGTAGAATATTAAAAAAACGACAATAAATAAATAAAGTAAAACAAATACCTAATAGATTTGTCATCTTCTTTTTTCATAGCTTGAAATCGTTCCATCACATCGTCGTCTTTTACTTCACGTAAAAAATCTTTTTCGACCGCACAAACCATAGCATTGTTCAAAAATTCATGGTCCATTCGATTGCGTAAATCCGTCTTGACAACCTTCATTTGCGAAAAAACATCTTTCAACGGTTGTGGTTACAACCGGTAAAAGCAAAGCTAGCTTCACTACACGATAAACTAAAGGACAAGAACTATGCGTTCCTGTTTCAACCATAACACGCGCAAGATCACTTATTCCATTCAAGTTTCGCTTATAGTGTGACGAAATGGGCAATTGGGATTTGGGTTTATTATTTTCAATTGATTGGTATCCTCGTAGTTGTGTCGTGCCGTGCATTAAAACTTCAGGGCAATTATTTACAATCTTTTATTATTTTAGGCTAACATATTGGGCAATTGGGCTTATTATTTACAATCTTCAATTGATTTAGGCTAACATATTGGATTATTGGGCAATTGGGATTTGGGCTTACAGACTTTTTTAGGGGTGTCCTCGTAGTTGTTCAGAAGTATCCTTGGTATAAAAACCGAAAAAAATAAATTTTACACTACCGATAAAAAGTTGAGCCGTAGCCCGTGCTACGGCTCGGTATACATAAGGTCCGCCCCTGGAACAAAGCGCGGATGGTCCCATTTTTATAATACAATCTCTCTATTTTGTCTTCGTTATGATATCATACGAAACCCATTGTATCGGGTAATTCAACATTCGGTATCTCATCTTCATAGACTTGACCATCACAGATCGTTGTTCGGTTATACAACAAGAGCATTGTCTTGTTCTACAACCGAAGTGTTGTCTGTTCAACCACTAAAATGTTTTCCTCTTCGACCTCCTAAACGTTTCAAGTACATTTTGTGGAGGGATTTCGAGATGATATTACGACCTCCGTTATTCAGGCTGTTTGTGGTCATCTTTAAGTTGGTATAAAATCTATTTTGGTATGATGTATTTTGCTGTAAAAATTATAGAGTATATGGGTTATTTATATAGTAAATTTTTTTTTTTTATCTCAACGACAACATGTAAAGGTAAAAAAGAAAATTCAAATTGCAAGCGGACGAGGTCTGGGCCACGGCTGCCCCAGAATTGAACGGGTAAGGGGGAGGTAATGTGGTGTTCTCCGCTCCCTCGACCCTCCACCCTCCACATCAGCATCCCCGGGGGCTCGCTAAGACCATAACACCCGGCTAGAGCTGTCCCCAAGAATTCTCAAAACGTTTTGGCTCTAGAACGAGTAAAAAACTGTGCCCCTATGAAAATTCAAAATTCAAGTTTCAACTTTCAAAATTAATATTATAACTTATAAGTTTAAACTCTTGATTATCAAACAAAATTACTTATAATAAAAAATATATAATAAAAGTAGTAGCAGAACCAAAACTTCACAACCAAAGAATCAACGCATAAAAGTTTATATTCCCTAATACGTTATCCTTACTTTTCTTTAGTAATAGACGTGTTTGTTAGTTTTCTCCAATGACAAAGATAAGAAGTTTTCATAAGTGATTAAGCATTAACTTACATCAAATGATACATACATATAAAATTAGTGGAAGGTTCAAATGAGAAGAAAATTTTTGTAAGAATAAAAAGAATAAGTTTTAAACCAATAGAAATGCTCCATTTTACTTCATTTAATATGTGTATTTAATGTTATTAATAAGGGCATATAGGTAAACTTCTAATTGTAATTAATTACCTAACTAATTAAAAACTTGTAACTCACTTTTAAATATACTCTTTCAAGATAAAATAATTTAGGGTGAAGGACAATTTTTGACATGTGTAGGATAAATTTTAGTATGTGTATGATAACTTTTTAAATGTGTAGGATAAATTTAGATATGCGTAGGGTAAATTTCGGTAAGTGTAAGATATATGTAGGATAAATTTTGAAATGTGTAGGATAAAATGTTTTTTGCTTTATTAATGAGAAATAATATAATTAATGGGAGGAGTTATAAACTATTTAATGTTTTACCATTATGCCCTTTCTTCTTTTTCTTCTCACAATAAATTTCTTCTCAAATGAACCTTCCCCTATAAAATTACGGTAGAAAATAAAAAAGATATATATATATATATATATATATATATATATATTTTGTGTTAGAATCAAAATTCTTAGTGGTTCCTATGCATGATTATTTATATTGATGACAATGATTTAGATTTAAAGTAATATGTCATATACTAAATAAAAAAATATCATGTAAAGATGCCGATAAATAGTTATTTGATTTTAAGTACCTGCTATTCTTATGTAATTTGCCCTGATGATTGGAATGAAAACAGTATTATCTATAACATTTTATTTTTCATTGATTTTGATTTTTTAATAACCTACGTACGTTAATATTTTTTAAAAAGTCTTGATCTACAACTATGTTTATTTATTTTTCAACATTGTGATATAAACTATATTGAAATAGGATACCATTCTGCTATCGTATTAAACCGAACCGAAGCCGACAATAAATAGTAATTTATTATGTTTAATGATTTATTTATATTTTTAAAACATTTAATAATTTGATTTTTTATAACAACTTGGGTTTTATTTTTTCTTGAACATTGCAATATAAACCTGATTGAAAACGAATATTGTGCCGCTATCATATCAACCTGAACCGAAATTCACTGAACATCGGCAAAGGTATTTGTATTTAATGTTTTTGCTTTAACAAATACAATATCGCTACCGTACTGAACAACACCGGTACCTGTATTCATTTTTATGGTTTCTAATTTTGATAATTTTTCATTTATACTGAATACCATTACCAGTACTATGACACTCTCAACTGATAGATACCATTCGAACAACATGGTCTGATGTCCGTTATCATCATTTTCAGTCGATGTAAAGCACGTGATGATTCCTATACCAAGTGCATGTATCGTATCTGTATATATAAATTTTGAAGGATGATGAATAGAAACTTTTATTTTTTAATTATTATGTTATATATTTGTTATAATATTTTATTATTGTAATTACTTTTAGCATAATTTGTTTTTCATTTATAAATTTTAAGACAAGAGGTTTTATAAAATTACGATTACGAGTTTGTCATTGTGACATGCCTATTTTTAATCACGTTTGGAGTTAAATTTTGCTTAAAACCGATAACGTATTTTATTTGGTATCGTAAGTTGTAGCGAGTGTCGCTGCCATAGTGATATGACCGAACTGATTCCAATTGAACAAATTCGGTACCGGTATCGAAATTAGCAGAGCTAGTACCATTATTTGATTTTATGGTTTATGATCGATTTAAAACATGTGTTCATATTTTTTTGGTATATAAATAATTTATTATTTGGGTTTTTTCTGTTTTGGTCGCTACAGAGAGTGTTGGTTCCATAAAGGACCGATATCGTTATCAACCGAATTTCTGCCGCGTAGCGCGGCGAAATCGCACTAGATTGAGATAAATTTATCACATAAATCATTTTTATAAAAACGCAAATATAATGATACCGATATCAACTGAATTTCTGTCGCGTAGCGCGGGGAAATCGCACTAGTTTGACATAAATTTGTCACATAAATAAATCATTTAAATACTATAAATTGGCAAATTACTTATGCATATATGTGTTGTACATAATGCTTTGTGAGTTTTCCAAAAATATTTTTGAAATTTTCATTTCTAACTCTAAAGTTTACATATTTGGCAAATTAGGTCTTTAAAGTTCAATCTTAAGTAATTTAACCCTTTGATTAATTTGATATTTCACTTTTAATTCTAAAGTTTCCATCTTTTACAATTAACCCCTTTGATTTTTTTGCTTTTAACACAAAGTTTTTCATCTTTTACAATTTAACACCAACACTTTTTTACTTTCAATTTTGATCCCTTTAGACTTTTCATCTTTCGTAAATTTTATGTTTAACGTTTCGTTCTAAATTTTCCGAGTTAACACGTTTCAATGTGCGTGTGGGGTTCAATGTTTTTTCATATACTTTTCTCGTTTGACAGACTCATCGCATCGCATCTATTTTTCCCATTTGATAGGTCTGTCGCAACGCGCGGGTCAGAAACCGACTTAGTTATTCTTTTCTATGTTTTACACACAGGCTCGTGGTCATGTAAGAAACATTTGCATTTCATCTAATACGATATATAACTAAAGAATCCCCGCCGCATTGCGGTGGGTGGTAATTCTAGTTATTATAAAAACGCGAATATAATCCCCTATTAGACCACCCGTAATCGGGCGTTTTTCAAACAAAATAACGCCAAAACACGCCCGAACACACCGCGCCTCCTCCCCCTAGGCGTTTTCCGGCGTTATTCGAGAAAAAAGGGACGTTGGCGTGCTTTGAAACACGCCGGAACTTCATTTCTTTGCCCAATAGGACCTTGCCATGTGTGTGTAATTAGTTTTAATTAAAAAAACAAAAGAAATAATATTTGTGTGTGTATAATTAGATTTTGGCAAAGGTTTTTTTTGAAGGTTTAAGTTGCAGGTCCTTTGTGGGTGACAAAGGAAGAAGGTGATAATTAGATTTTGCACATTCAGTCCCTGCACTTTGATTGTATTTAAAAAAATGATTTAAACTTCAAAACCTTTAATATTTCAAGTTTTAAAAATGCTATATCAATCCCTAAAGTTTTGTTTATTAAATGTCTGATTTGGATCTTTTATAAAACCAAAAATTTTGCAATGTATTTTTTTTTTACTTTTTTCTGGTTTTTTTATTTCTAGTATTGTATTTTTTTATTTAATGAAGTATTTTAAGTTTTTAATTAAAAAAATAATTGTGTAATGATTGGAAGGGGCGTCATTTGGCATTATTTCCACTACGCCATTTTGTAGGTCCGTTTGCGGATCGCCGGACAACTACGAGATCTTGTTTCAGATGCCGGAATAGGTGCGGAATCCCTGTTACGACACAAACCGAGCGAGAGATGAACACAACACAAGGATATAACGTTTAAACAAATGTGTATTGATTCAGCAGAGTATAGACACAAGATGGTCCAATATGAACTACACTAAACTCTCTGATAAAATACTCTCTCTCCTATGTGTTCTGTCCAGTTGCTGAATATATAAGCACTTCACAGACGAAACTTCATGGACCCGACGAAACCTGATGGGAGCCGGCGAAACTTCAAGGTTAAGGACCATGATGACGAAACTTCAAAGAGTTTCGTCATAACATGAGTTTCGTCAACATGTCTGGGAGTTTCGCCATGCAAGTGCAGGAGGGGTTTCGTTATGTGTGAGAGCTCGTTGGACTAGCAGTCTTCGTCCATACTCATTTGATAAGCCCAAATATAAAATACAACTTGATCCATTAAGGTGATGGAGGCCCAATATGCATGCACGTATATATAGCAGTTTCTTCATGAACTTGTATTTGGTCAAAGTTCATGACATCATCATGATGATGTCATGGTGATGTTAGCTTGCGGCGCTCCGTGCTTCGCGTGTCGAACTCTGGGGCGCACGACGGAGGAATGTCGTGACATCGGGCTTGAGCCGAACCTAACCGAGCCGAACCGAACCGAGTCAAATCGAGCTGAGTCGAACCTAACCGGGTCGCGTCCACATAAAATGTATTAACAAACTCCCCCTTGGACGCTACTCGTGATGGTTCGATCTTCACATAGCTTTCATGTCGGAAGATCTTCAAAGTTTTCACGTGTCATAAGAAGAAAGTGTATCGACAAACTCCCCATTTCATTTAGGAAGTGTGTTAACAAACTCCCCCTTAACATAAGCTCTCCCTTTAGTTATGCTCGTGAATCTTTTGATCGTCAACGCTTTAGATCCTTGTGGTGTTGATGAAGGGTCAGCGGCAACTTGATCATCTTTATCCTTTGAGTGCCTCCACGTCGTGTCTTCATTCCAAAGCTCGTTATCGAACACGTTCTCTTCGCCTTTAGCTGGTTTGATTGTAGCATCTGCACATTCAAGAAAGCTAAACACGCAATGAGAACAAACGCTTGGAGTATAGTTAACATAAACAAAGGACACACATGTGACCATGTTTTCAATCAACTACCGTCCGACACAGTTTGAAAGTTTAAAAAATGTTCAATTTTAGCTTTTAACTTTCAAAACTCGTTAACTTCGATCATTTATGAAGATGCAATTGTTTTCCGGCTTACAATCAGGATTTTGGGTAGGATAGACTCGAGTTCCAACATCGGTCAATCAAAAATAAACTAAAAATAAAATCTTTTTGGCTTTTATAAAGTTTATATTAAAACACACGTAAAATCTTTTTGATATTTTTCATTTTTCAAATGTAAACACGGAAAGCAATAAATAAATATATATACAAAGATGCATAAACTGAAAGCATTAAATAAATATTTACAGACAATCTTTTTGCGAGTTTCGAGGGTAAGAGAATTATATCAGTGTACGGTTACGCCAAAACGCTCTTGGTGTTCTATTAGTTAACATTTAGATAAGCATCCTATAACGATTATCGGTATTGTTGTCCACATAAGCTCAACTTATCAGATCTAATCATGTGACATGGGGATACGTTAAGGTATGATTTATACTTACCGACCGGTGTTCATCCACACACGACACATTCCCGTACCAAGGTATGTACGGGAGTTCATCTTACCGGTGAGTATACCGTTTATCATCTGTTTGACCGTATAAAAGAATGTGAGAAACTCACTTATTTTTTATTTGAAAACAAGCCCTATGTGATAGAATCACTTATTGATGAGGAACTTGATTTTCATATGCATAAGGACACAGGAGCAAGTCAGTGAACATGTTAGTACATCGTACAGCAGAGAGACGAACTTGACTCCCGGATAAATGTGATATTTTATCACTTATTTGTTTGGACATGTGATTGTTGATCACTTATTGAGGTCGAATGCAATATGTACATGTATGTATAGTATCATGGAAGATCTAGACTTCGTCTCCGTTATTTTCGGTAAAAGATACAACCACGATACCCAGATGATAAGACAACATAAAGACCGAATATCTCAGAACCTCGGCAATCAATCAAACGAAATTTCGGTACTAAGATGTCACACCCGATTTCCACGTGTCACCGGTGGGCCCGGTGGGGAGTATCGTGACGTGGTTGGCAACATAATAGTCAAACAACACAATATTTAATATGCACAGCGGAAGCAATTTAAAAGATATAATTCAACCGAATAAATTATTGTAATATCATGTATCACAACAGTCGATTGTTTATCCACAGATGGATCGAAAATAAAATGGAAACAATAGTTCAACAGACTTTAGGCATCTTAAGCTTGCGAGACTTCTATTGATGCTAAGGAGAAATCCCAGCCAATTACGCTTAGTACCTGCATTTAATCTTTTTGGGAAAATACGTCAGTTTACACTGGTAAATACAATCAACTGACTCATTTTGGAAAATGATTAAAATTGATTTGGATGCATGTGGCATAAACATTTTATAACTTGGGAGAATTATTTAAATATATAATCTTGTGAACGAATTACATGTTCCTTATGCGTTCAGTAGCCCGGATCGTGTCCGGGTTAAATGGGTATTAGACCGGATAGAATGTAATTTAGACCCGACAAGTTCAGAGACTTGCTTAATATGGGTATTTCATACACATTCTGGATTTTAAGATAAAACCGATAAGGTTTGACCCGTTTCGGCTAATTTATGTAAACTAGTTACATAAACCGAACCGAACGCGTAATAAGCGTAACGGGTAATAATGAGAGCCATTTACAGGTTTCCTAAGTTAATATGCTCAAAATATGTTGTGTCATCAGTAAGATATCATTTATTATACCCGCAATGAATTTAATCACAACTATGCCCCGTAGGGGTAGTTTGGTCATTTATAATGTGATAAAAGAGTTTAAGTAGTATCCTGAGTTACAGGCCTGATATAATCAGCAAAGATAATCAATTTGCTAAGTTATATCAGTGGGGTATTGTATATATGTGAAATTTATCAATTATAACCAAACTATGCACCGTAGGGGCATTTTGGTAATTTCACATAAGCCGAAAAGCTCAAAACTGAAGTCTGAGTTAAACAACTTTTGCTTACTGTTAAAATATTATAATTTACCTAAAATATCAGTAGGTATCACCCTTGTATGTTTAAAAATAATTTTCGGGTTTGATACATAAAGCTGATATTTTTATTATTCCAGAAGGCTTAAAATAATTTATTTATCATTTAGGATCAGTAGAAAAAGGTTTGGAGTCGATTAGATATGTAAAACTCATTTTATGGCCCGTAAGGGCAAAATCGACAATTACCGGATTAAGCCTACGACTATGAGTTATGCTCAGCCTAAAATTAACTAAAATTCTTCAAAAATCCCAAAATAATATATTACATCAGTGGGTAATAAGTTTGATATCAAAAAGTAGGCTTAACTAGGCTATACGCTAATTACGCCGTTTTATTAACAAAAAGCTTCTTAATTACGTTAATGAGCATAACTCTCAATCTACACCTCAAACTGATGTCAAACTTTCTGTGCAAGTTTATATATCAGTAACCAAGGTTTCTAATCTTTCACATTTGTAAAAATCACGTTTTAAGGTGAAAAGGGCATAATGGTCAACATATGAGCAATTAACGGAATCATGCGTATTAATTGGTTAACTAATGAACCATGGTGTATAATCATAGAGGGTTATAAAAGCATGTAACCTGGTCCAAATGAAGCTCTTAGGTGTTTCTAGATCATACCAAAACGGGTCAGAACTGAAAGTCAAAGCAAAAGTCAAACTAAACACTTTCGTTTCCGAACCGGGTCTAAACATTAAATTGTCGGGTTGAACATGTTTAGACATGTTCTTACACTAATTACCAAGTTATATTAATGATCAAACAGGTTGTATATGTTCTACATTGCTAATCATGCATAAATTAGAAACTAAGTATCCTGTTGACTTTTTATTAACAAGTTTGACCTGACATTTGACCTAGTTAGAGTGGGAATCAGGGGGAACCCTTTTAAGGGTTTATTACCCACATAATTACCAACTTATAACTACTTTCAATTCGACTAATCACTGGACCATTAGTGATTAATCTTGAAGTCAACCGTTAATTACGACAGTTTGACTTTTAAGCTAAAACTAAGCTAAAACTTAATTAAGAAAGGTTAAGTAAACTTACAAGAGTCCTATGCACGAATTATGACCACTTGAGTCTGCTTTGGAGCTCCAAGAATGATCAGAAGTGCAAGAGAAAGGTGTGAAGAACTTGTTGCAACAAGGGTCCTTTATATAGTGATTTAATCACCACAAAATGTTGACACACAAGTCTACCATTGACCATAACTCACTAACAAGTGTCCCTAGATGTTTAGGGGTTGTTTAGGGGTCAAGAAAGATGAGGAAAATCGACTTAAAGGCAGTTGCAAGGGCTATGGCAGACAAAGAATCCATGAAAATCCAAGAAGATAGGCTTTCTGTCCAGATAAGGCAGTCGCGTAGCACGACTGCATATGGGGTCAGTGCTCGCGCTACGCGAGCATGTGTGCTTCAGCCAAACAATTTTCCATTAATTGCAGTTTTGGTCCCTGATCCTTCTAAAGGTCGCTTTCATGTCTTGTTTTGCACAATGAACCCTCTAAATTGACATATAAGGGCTTTAAGACATTTACCCACTTCGTTTAGTCCTCGGTTAACTTTATTGTTACCCGAAAAGTCATAAAATTCAACGTTGACGCTTTTAACCCTTCGCATACGAATTTGTTCATAACTTTCTCATACTATAACGAAACCTTATGAAATTTATATCGTGTATTCTAGTGAGCATAATTAACCGTTACAAAGATTCGGGTTTGTCAAAAGGTCACTCGGAGGTATAACTTACACATGTTGACACATTTAACCCCTGTAGTTTGTAATATCTCACTTTCTTTCATATTTAGCTCCGTATGATCCATGATTTATTCGTTTGAAGGTATGAGCATCATGTAGGGTTAATGTACAATATTTTTATTCACTGTTGATATTTAGAACTCGTATATTCACATACTTTCCATGATTGTCAACTTTAATCCTTCTATAATATTCTTTCACACGTTTAATCATATGACACATGTCAACACATTATAGGACGTGAATTTTCGAGGTGTTACATCCTCACCCCCTTAAAAGAAATCTTGACCTCGAGATTTACTGAAACAAATGAGGGTATTTTTCTTTCATGGTGGATTCAACCTCCCACGTATATTCGGGTCCTCTACGAGCATCCCATTTGACCTTTACAATAGGTACATGCTTCCTTCGAAGCTTCTTAACCTGTCGATCTTCAATCGACAATGGTTTTTCCACAAATTTCAAGCTCTCATCTATATGCACATCTGTATGTGGTATGACCAGTGATTCGTCAGCGAAACACTTCTTTAGATTGCAGATGTGGAACACATTGTGAATTCCACTGAGCTCTTCAGGTAAGTCTAGCTTATAGGAAACTGACCCGACACGTTCGATAACCTCGAAAGGTCCTATGTATCTCGGGCTTAGCTTGCCTTTCTTACCAAATAGCATCACCCCCTTCCAGGGTGATACCTTAAGTAATACTTTGTCACCTACTTCGAAGTGAAAAGCTTTACGCTTTGGATCTGCGTAACTCTTCTGCCTATCCCGGGCAGCTTTGAGACGGTCACGAATCTGGACAATCTTGTCCGTCGTTTCGAACACTATCTCCGGTCCTGATAATTGGACATCTCCAACTTCCGCCCAACAAACGGGCGTTCTACACTTTCTACCATATAAGGCCTCAAAAGGTGCAGCCTTTATGCTGGTGTGGTAGCTATTGTTGTAGGAGAATTCAATCAAAGGCAGGTGGTTATCCCAAATACCACCTAAATCAATCACACATGCACGTAGCATGTTTTCCAAAGTTTGAATAGTACGCTCACTCTGACCGTCTGTCTGAGGATGGTAGGCCGTACTAAAATTCAAACGCGTGCCCAAAGATTGTTGGAAACTCTTCCAGAAATGTGACGTGTATCTAGTATCTCTGTCAGAGATAATAGACACAGGTATGCCATGTAAGGCTACAATCTTATCCACGTATAGCTGGGCTAACATGTCGGAGCTATAAGTCTCCTTGATGGGTAAGAAATGTGCTGACTTAGTCCGTCTGTCAACTATCACCCATATTGTATCATTTCCTTTCCTTGTCTTAGGTAACTTGGTGATAAAATCCATAGTTACCATTTCCCACTTCCACGTAGGAAGTTCAGGCTGTTGTAGCAAGCCCGACGGCTTTTGATGTTCTGCTTTGACTTGCGCACAAGTCAAGCACTTAGCTACATAGGCAACTACAGACTTTTTCAAGCCTATCCACCAATAGTTTGCCCTTAGATCCTGGTACATCTTATCAGCTCCAGGATGAACGGAATATTTAGAACTATGGGCTTCCTGGAGAATAACATCTCGAAGTCCTCCATAAATTGGAACCCATATTCGTCCATTCAGTCGCAAAATTCCGTCTTTGCCAAGAGATAACTGCTCCTCAGTTACTCCTAGCTTTTCGTTAGGATAGTTAGCTTCCAACACAGCTTCCTTCTGTGCAGCTAACAAGCTTTCAATCAAACTGTTCTTTATCTCCATGCGCTTGGCATTGATTCGGATGGGTTTCACCCTTTCCTTTCGATTCAAGGCATCAGCGACTACATTCGCCTTGCCGGGATGATATTGGATTTCACAATCATAATCATTTAAAGTCTCCATCCAACGGCGTTGCCTCATGTTTAAATCCTTCTGATTAAACAGATGTTGAAGGCTCTTGTGATCAGAATAGATCACACACTTGATACCATACAAATAATGCCTCCACAGTTTTAGTGCGAATACAACGGCACCCAACTCCAAGTCGTGGGTGGTGTAATTCTTTTCATGCACTTTTAACTGTCGTGATGCATAGGAAATAACCTTGCCTTTCTGCATAAGCACACACCCCATGCCAGTGTGCGATGCATCGCAGTAAACCACAAATTCTTCGATTCCATCTGGCAATGTCAAAACAGGAGCGTTGCTCAACTTTTGTTTTAGGATATCAAAGGACTCTTGCTGCTTGGGTCCCCAAACGAACTTTACTTTCTTCTTAGTTAAGGAGGTTAGGGGTGCAGCAATCCTTGAAAAATTTTCGATGAAACGCCTGTAATATCCTGCCAATCCCAGGAATCTACGAATCTCTGTAGGCGTCTTTGGCTCTTGCCAGTTCATAACTGCTTCAACCTTAGCGGGATCCACTTGGATACCACGCTCACTGACCACATGTCCAAGGAATTGGACTTCTCGAAGCCAGAATTCACACTTAGAGAATTTGGCATAGAGTTTCTCATGATGTAGGAGTTTGAGAATATAGCGAAGGTGTTTCTCATGGTCAGCTTGGTTCTTTGAATAGATAAGAATGTCGTCGATGAAAACGATGACGAATTTGTCTAAGTAAGGCTTGCAAACGCGATTCATGAGATCCATGAACGCCGCAGGTGCATTAGTGAGCCCAAAAGGCATCACTAGGAACTCGTAATGACCATAACGAGTCCTAAATGCAGTTTTATGTACGTCTTCATCTCTAACCTTCAGTTGATGGTAGCCTGACCTTAAGTCAATCTTCGAGAAATAACTTGCCCCTTGCAATTGATCGAACAAATCGTCGATTCTGGGCAATGGATACCTATTCTTTATTGTGACCTTGTTAAGTTCACGATAATCGATGCACAGTCGCATCGACCCATCCTTCTTCTTGACAAACAGGACAGGTGCTCCCCAAGGAGACGAACTAGGTTTTATGAAACCTTTAGCTAGCAATTCATCCAGTTGTGTTCTTAATTCCTTCATTTCCGTTGGTGCTAACCTGTAAGGTGCTCTAGCAACAGGTGCTGCTCCAGGGATGATATCAATTCTGAATTCCACTTGCCTATCTGGTGGTAAACCAGGTAGTTCTTCAGGGAAAATTTCTGGGTATTCAGAAATGATGGGGATGTCTTCGATCTTCGGTTTAGGCTCATCAATAATCACTTGTGCCATGTAGATGACACAACCCTTCATTAAACACTTGGAAGCCTTGAGCATAGTCACTTGCTCAGGCAGTCCATATTGGGTATCTCCCCGAATGGTAAGTGATTCACCAGACGGAGCCTTAATCACCACTTGCTTTCTGTTGCAGACGATCTGGGCCTGGTTATGAGATAACCAGTCCATACCCAAGACTATGCCAAAACCGGCCAACTTAAAGGGAAGTAGGGACAGAGGAAAAGAGTGGTTCTTAATGGATATAACACATCCATCTAACACAGTTGAGACGGTTTCTAGTGTGCCATCTGCTAACTCCACCTCATAATTCACACTTAAGGTTTTGACAGGTAATTTCAATAATTCACAAAACTTATTATCTACGAAAGACTTATCAGCGCCTGAATCAAAAAGTACTCTTGCATAGACATCATTTACAAGGAAAGTACCTGTAATAACGTTATCGTTAAGTACCGCTTCTTTCGCATCCATCCTGAAGACTCTAGCATTTGTCTTCTTGGCCTCTTCAGGCTTCTTGGCGTATTTAGGGCAGTTGGTTTTAATGTGCCCCTTTTCATTGCAACTGTAGCAAGTTGCATCCTTCAGCTTTTTGCAGTCCAAGGTCTTGTGGTCCTTGGACTTGCATATACCACAAGCATAGGTTTTTGTCTGAGTTTGTGAGTTCGACTCGAGTCTGCACTTTCCAAAGTGTTGTTTCTTGCGAATCTTGCACTTGGGCTTCTCACCAGAATGATGCCCATCTTTCCTTGACTCTGATCCTTTCTTGTTGTCACCGTTCCCACGGTGCTTCTTGTTCGACCTCCGTGAACTATCATCTTCACGTTTTCTCTTCTCAGCCTCCTTATTCCTCAGCGATCTTTGCCTGACCGCATCCAAAGTGAGGGACAAGCATATGTCAGCTACAGATCTAAAAGTAGCTGGCCGAGAAGCCTTCACGCTTGCCTTGATTTCCGGGGCTAAACCACCGATAAAACGAGCTATCCTTTTTGGTTCCGGGGTCACCAGATATGGAACCAACCGGGACATTGTGTTGAAGCTCGTGAGGTAAGCTTGACAGTCAAGGTTTGTCATAACCAATGATAGAAAATCAGATTCTATCTTCTCCATCTCATGCTGAGGGCAGTAATTTTCCCTGATAAGGGCAACGAATTGATCCCATGACATGTTGTACAATGGGATTTTCCCGGTGGCTTGAATCAGTGATCTCCACCAGGCTAAAGCTTCGCCCTTAAAAGATTGCGACACAAACTTGACTACATCCCTCTCAGCGCATCCGCTGATATCCACAACTGTATCCATCTCGTCTAACCACGTCATGCAGTCAATGGCTCCCTTTTCCCCAGTGAAATCCCGGGGTTTGTAGGAAACAAAATATTTATAGGAGCAACCCTTGTCACGGGGTCCTTGATTTAATATGACCTGCTGAGATGGAGCACTGTGGTGGTTTGAGGAGTGTCGATCATCATCTTTCTTCGGTTCGTCCTTCTTGGAAGGTGGCTTTGAAGGCTGCGTAGATAGGGTCCTACTACGAGTCCCACTATACTCTTCGTACTGCCGCTCTAAAGCCTTTGTAACTGCGTCGTCTACCAACGCTTTCAATTCAGCACCCGTTAGATTAATCCGGGCGTTATCAATATTCTCCACTGGATGGCTATTAATTTCGTCAGAGTTAGCCATTTTAATTGAACTGTTGCAGAAAACAAGGACAATAGTTTATTTGGGAGTTTATTATGGAATTGCCCCGTAGGGTAATTCATTAACCATGGTAAACAGAGACCATATTTGGTTAATTTATTAATCATGTTTATTTAGGATTTCTATTATGATTTATCCTAATTATAAAAATATAACAGTTTTATTTGTGGCACAAAAGGCCTAGTCACATGGACACTTTAATTTATAAGCTATGATATCAGAGAATCAAAACATGAAGGTATACTGGCACAATAGGCCTAGTCACAAGGACGTTTATAAGTTATAAGCTATGATTTCAGAGAATCAAAGCACGAAGGTTTAAACCTAGTTCATTACCTTTATCTGACAGGGAGTCATTGCTACCACTGTCTTTTGGCTCATATGGAAATGAGCAGGGCCCGTAGGTGCTATATTACCACGTATGGTCAAAATATGATCATCTCAATTGATGATCTAAACCCATGATTCAGAGATCAATAAATTTGGGTGAGGAATCTTTTGAAGAATCCCATAATAAGAATGACGTGTGTGATTTTAATGAATCACGCCTGCCAGGAGCGTTAACATGTTTACAGATGTTAACAGGGATTTGAATCTTTTAAAAAGGTCTTACCATCATGGCCAGGTCTTCATAATGACACTCAGGCTAGGTTTCACACTTAAGATTCTTATTCAATATTTAAATAGGCAGATTATTATTAAAAGGAATGATTTTTGATTTATTTATTTCATATAATATATTTATGCAAATAATAGCAGAATGAAATTTATAAACTTACATTCCATTAATTTATTAAAAGGTTACACGTCGCCCTAAACGGGACTTTTTACATAAACAAACTTACCCACGCAGGGGTTTAAACAAGGACTTACCCACGCAGGGCCTTAATAACAAACATCATAATAGTCCACGCAGGGACTTACACAAATAACATAATAGTCCACGCAGGGACTTAAACAATAACATACCCTCGTAGGGGTTAACGGAAAGATAGACCCACGCAGGGGTCAAAACAAACAACCATACATACCCACACAGGGGTTTATACAGCAAGACTGGCCCACGCAGGGGCACAATAACAATTGGAAGGATTTAGTGGTCCTTCTTGCTCTTCCCTTTGATCAAGCTTGTTGATGCGTGCGAAGTGTCGTATATATTAGGTGTATATTTTAAGCCCCTTTAACACTTATTTTAGCCAAGTTTTAAATTTATAAAACACGATATTTTACTAACACTAAACACACATATGGGCAAGTGCACCCATCGTGAGCGTAGTATAGCGTTGGTAAGATACCGAGGTCGTCCAAGGACACAAGAGCTTTTAGTACCGGTTTATCCTCAACGTCTAATCAAAATAAAAAGTTTAGAAAAATGTTTTAAACTAAGAAAAATAAAAACTAACTAAAATGCTGAAAATAAAAATAAAATAAAAACAGATAGACAAGATGAATCACTTGGTTCCGACTCGTATCTAGTATAACCTTTGATTATTTCCGCACTTTTGCACATAATTAAGAGATTATCTTAGTTATTGTAGTAGGCCCCTCTTTTGAAGGTGACGTTACCCTCACCCCAGTAGTTTGAGTCAGCAAGGATACAATCCTAAAAGGGTGGATTATTGGAAGATAATGAATTAAGTTATTAATGCAGTATTATGGTAGGCCCCGCTTTTGGCGGTGACGTTACCCTCGGCTAAGTAGTCTGAGTCAGCAGGGATACAGTCCTAAATAGCCGGGTTATAGTATTAATAGTAGTTAACTTATGAGGGGATCAAAGAGTTTGGACCCCCGCCATCCAATACCGTGAAGCATTGAAGGAGGTCCTACTAAATTTGACCCAGGTCCATTGCAGGACCTCTAAACGCTGAACAATGGCAAGACCTTTACCAAACCGTTCCCTTAACCCCCGACCAGGTAGCCAACATACCACCATATAGACCGTGGAGATATGAATGGTGAAAATCCTTTATTTTATATAGACAGTAAAATAATGCCAAGACACCACGGACAAACGATAAGGAAAGATCACCTTCAACATAAGTAACTAGTTATTAAAGTCATTAATACAAAACCAAATAAAAAGTGCAAAAGATTAGAAATAAAAAGTATTATACTAGACACTTTGTCTTCACCAAGTGATGTAAGAGACTTAGGCAAACATGGCCTTGATTGTCAAGAACTCTTACGATCAATCTTGGATCCCGAGACGACTCACACACTCTACGATGGACAATGGATGATGGTGGTGGATGATGGTGTTGTGATGGTGGTGGGTGGTGGATGAAGTGTGAGAGAGGTGGTGTGCCAAGGGATGAGTTGAAATGAAACCAAGCACTCCTATTTATAGGCTGAACAGAGGGCTGGGCACGGCCCCGTGCCTGTCTGACAATCTCTCTCTTCATTAATTGTAATTCGCAATTACAATTAATGCACCTGCTGTACTTTCGACACGCCCCTGTGTTCGCTGGACACGGCCCGTGGTGGGCAATAGAAGCTTCTATAGGTTTGTCTTTTCTGCTGCTTCTTGGGCACGGCCCCGTGCTGGCTGAGCACGGGGCGTGTTCAGTCTTCTGCCTTCTCTATTTTGCTTGGGAAGATGCCGTTGAGGGGTCGGGCAGTCCACTTATGTTCCTTTCCTTGTATTTATGTTAGATTTAGCTGTCTTTTTGCTTCTTTTGTGAATTTGAGCTCATTTAATCCTGAAAATACAAAAGGAAGACAAAAACACTCTTTTTCCAACATTAGTACTTAAAAAGGGTTAGTTTTATGCCTCATTTGATGTAATTTATATGTTGCATTTTACACACATCACTTGTCAATCCTTGGAAGAAGCTTTGTCTCTCCCTGCGGTCGCGGTGAAAGTCTCGCTCAACCTGATCCAGTCTCTGAAGAATTTCCTCCCGTTCTGGGGGAGAAAATCGTGGGGACTGCGATTGCGTCCGTATTATTGGTCTGGAAGGTATCTGGTATCCATGAGTTGGGTACCCAACTCCCCAAGGAGCGGCATAGGGTCCTTCTGGGTTAAAGGCGTTGTAATTTACCGCTACCATGTAGGGGTCGGCTTCACCGTAACCGTAGTTGGTGTGAGACGGTGGCTCAAACGGGTTGTATGCCATAGAACCCGTGTATGCTGGAATCGGGTTATCAAAACCCATAGGTGGTGGTTGCTGAGCAACTGGTTGCGAAGGTCCACCCATCTGTGGGTCTTCCTGAAGTGGCGGGTAATGGCTGCCACTTGATTGGCGTGGGGAGCTAAAATGGAAATCCCCCGCTCGCGCAGACATACGTGTGCCTGTCCTCCTACGCCTCGGCGGTTGTGGAGGTGCCGGTTGAACTGGTGGCGGTGGAGGCGGTGGCGTGACTGCCACAAACCGTGAATCCACAGAGGGATCATGTTGCTGCTGCTGAGGTGGTGAATGGGGAGGAGGTGTAAAGTACCACTCGTGCTGAGTAGACCTCGCCATGTAACTGTCTGGACCACCGTAGGGTGATCCGTGAAAAGAGGAGCCATCCGAAATCTCAATGGGATGGTTCGGTGTACCACTGGCAGGTTCGACGGGATCCGTGTCCTCGTCCATATCCTCCGCGTGATCGCCAGAGAAATGGTCCTCCGGTCCCAATGGGTTGAAACCCACTGGTTCTTATATGAAATTTACCGGGTTAAACCGGCCCCTAAAAACTGGTGTAGGGTCACCAAAAGAATTATGCGATAAGGATCGTTGTAGGGGTATGTTGGAAGGTTGAGGATTATTGGGCTCGTACTCAGGCTGTGGCCCGTAAGGGTTATGAACAGGTGGTGTTGAACTGTGTGAAACCGACCGTCTAGCCGGCTCGAAGAGGTTCCTCCGGTTTTGTCGGGGATCGTCACTCTCGGTGGTCGAAGGAGCTCGCACATTCGAAGGTCCTGCCTCGTTGTTATTGGGGGAGGTGATTGGCCCCTTTCCTCGTCCTCTTCTTCGGAAGAATCTTGGCGGCATTTTGTTAATCCTGTCAATATAACATGAGATAACAACCAACATATATAAAGTAAAATAAAGGACAAAAAAACCAAACAAAGTTGAATTTGTCCTATGTTATTTGTCTAGACTCGAAAGTTTTAGATATGTGCAATTGTGTAACTGAGATTAAACACAAAAGGCTAGTGTTTAATTCACTCAGTGTTGGCTCTGATACCAACCTGTCACGCCCCGATTTCCATGTGTCACCGGTGGGCCCGGTGGGGAGTATCGTGACGTGGTTGGCAACATAATAGTCAAACAACACAATATTTAATATGCACAGCGGAAGCAATTTAAAAGATATAATTCAACCGAATAAATTATTGTAATATCATGTATCACAACAGTCGATTGTTTATCCACAGATGGATCGAAAATAAAATGGAAACAATAGTTTAACAGACTTTAGGCATCTTAAGCTTGCGAGACTTCTATTGATGCTAAGGAGAAATCTCAGCCAATTACGCTTAGTACCTGCATTTAATCTTTTTGGGAAAATACGTCAGTTTACACTGGTAAATACAATCAACTGACTCATTTTGGAAAATGATTAAAATTGATTTGGATGCACGTGGCATAAACATTTTATAACTTGGGAGAATTATTTAAATATATAATCTTGTGAACGAATTACATGTTCCTTATGCGTTCAGTAGCCTGGATCGTGTACGGGTTAAAGATCAATAGACACACCACATTATTCTTTTGTGCACTGACGGGTGTACGCCTACACCCCGCGCTTAAGTCGTGGCCATTTCGTAAAATGATGCCAAGGATATCCGGGACATGGTCACTAACCCCCCAAAGGCTTTTAAGTAAACAAAACTGTTTAAATGGGCTGATCAAATTATTCAATTAACCACCCAACGATGGAAGATTTGATGCCCGACCAAGCGGTATTTTATATACCGTAACCCAAGCCCGTATAGGGAAAATAAGATAAAGTATTTACCTGAGCAATGTAATAATCACACTAAGCAAAATGCAAGTAGCTTTTACTGGTCCTCCTAATCTGGAACGAAGGTTTATAATAACCTATTAGAATCCTAACGGGTCTTTAGTTAAGCTTAAGCTTAGACCGGCTAGTTTCAAGGATACGGTTCGTACGCACGATTAAGCGAAGACCGGATAGAATGTGATTTAGACCCGACAAGTTCAGCGACTTGCTTAATATGGGTATTTCATACACATTCTGGATTTTAAGATAAAACCGATAAGGTTTGACCCGTTTCGGCTAATTTATGTAAACTAGTTACATAAACCGAACCGAACGCGTAATAAGCGTAACGGGTAATAATGAGAGCCATTTACAGGTTTCCTAAGTTAATATGCTCAAAATATGTTGTGACATCAGTAAGATATCATTTATTATGCCCGCAATGAATTTAATCACAACTATTCCCCGTAGGGGTAGTTTGGTCATTTATAATGTGATAAAAGAGTTTAAGTAGTATCCTGAGTTACAGGCCTGATGTAATCAGCAAAGATAATCAATTTTCTAAGTTATATCAGTGGGGTATTGTATATATGTGAAATTTATCAATTATAACCAAACTATGCATCGTAAGGGAATTTTGGTAATTTCACATAAGCCGAAAAGCTCAAAACTGAAGTCTGAGTTAAACAACTTTTGCTTACTATTAAAATATTATAATTTACCTAAAACATCAGTAGGTATCACCCTTGTATGTTTAAAAATAGTCTTAGTACATACTATGCGCTAAAAACGCTTAATAAGGCGATTAAAAGCCATTTCCGGGTTTGATACATAAAGCTGATATTTTTATTATTCCAGAAGGCTTAAAATAATTTATTTATCATTTAGAATCAGTAGCAAAAGGTTTGGAGTCGATTAGATATGTAAAGCTCATTTTATGGCCCGTAAGGGCAAAATCGACAATTACCGGATTAAGCCTACGACTATGAGTTATGCTCAGCCTAAAATTAACTAAAAATATTCAAAAATCCCAAAATAATATATTACATCAGTGGGTAATAAGTTTTATATCAAAAAGTAGGCTTAACTAGGCTATACGCTAATTACGTTGTTTTATCAACATAAAGCTTCTTAATTACGTTAATGAGCATAACTCTCAATCTACACCTCAAACTGATGTCAAACTTTGTGTGCAAGTTCATATATCAGTAACCAAGGTTTCTACTCTTTCACATTTGTAAAAATCACGTTTTAAGGTGAAAAGGGCATAATGGTCAACATATGAGCAATTAACGGAATCATGCGTATTAATTGGTTAACTAATGAACCATGGTGTATAATCACAGAGGGTTATACAAGAATGTAACCTGGTCCAAATGAAGCTCTTAGGTGTTTCTAGATCATACCAAAACGGGTCAGAACTGAAAGTCAAAGCAAAAGTCAAACTATGCGACTTTCGTTTCCGAACCGGGTCTAAACAGTAAATTGTCGGGTTGAACATGTTTAGACATGTTCTTACACTAATTACCAAGTTATATTAATGATCAAACAGGTTGTATGTGTTCTACATTGCTAATCATGCATAAATTAGAAACTAAGTATCCTGTTGACTTTTTATTAACAAGTTTGACCCGACATTTGACCTAGTTAGAGTGGGAATCAGGGGGAACCCTTTTAAGGGTTTATTACCCACATAATTACCAACTTATAACTACTTTCAATCCGACTAATCACTGGACCATTAGTGATTAATCTTGAAGTCAACCGTTAATTACGACGGTTTGACTTTTAAGCTAAAACTAAGCTAAAACTTAATTAAGAAAGGTTAAGTAAACTTACAAGAGTCCTATGCACGAATTATGACCACTTGAGTCTGCTTTGGAGCTCCAAGAATGATCAGAAGTGCAAGAGAAAGGTGTGAAGAACTTGTTACAACAAGGGTCCTTTATATAGTGATTTAATCACCAAAAAATGTTGACACACAAGTCTACCATTGACCATAACTCACTAACAATTGTCCCTAGATGTTTAGGGGTTGTTTAGGGGTCAAGAAAGATGAGGAAAATCGACTTAAAGGCAGTTGCAAGGGCTATGGCAGACAAAGAATCCATGAAAATCCAAGAAGATAGGCTTTCTGTCCAGATAAGGCAGTCGCATAGCGCGAATGCATATGGGGTTAGTGCTCGCGCTACGCGAGCATGTGTGCTTCAGCCAAACAATTTTCCATTAATTGCAGTTTTGGTCCCTGGTCCTTCTAAAGGTCGCTTTCATGTCTTGTTTTGCACAATGAACCCTCTAAATTGACATATAAGGGCTTTAAGACATTTACCCACTTCGTTTAGTCCTTGGTTAACTTTATTGTTACCCGAAAAGTCATAAAATTCAACGTTGACGCTTTTAACCCTTCGCATACGAATTTGATCATAACTTTCTCATATTATAACGAAACCTTATGAAATTTATATCGTGTATTCTAGTGAGCATAATTAACCGTTACAAAGCTTCGGGTTTGTCAAAAGGTCACTCAGAGGTATAACTTACACATGTTGACACATTTAACCCCTGTAGTTTGTAATATCTCACTTTCTTTCATATTTAGCTCCGTATGATCCATGATTTATTCGTTTGAAGGTATGAGCATCATGTAGGGTTAATGTACAATATTTTTATTCACTGTTGACATTTAGAACTCGTATATTCACATACTTTCCATGATTGTCAACTTTAATCCTTCTATAATATTCTTTCACACGTTTAATCATATGACACGTGTCAACACATTATAGGACGTGAATTTTCGAGGTGTTACATCCTCACCCCCTTAAAAGAAATCTTGACCTCGAGATTTACTGAAACAAATGAGGGTATTTTTCTTTCATGGTGGATTCAACCTCCCACGTATATTCGAGTCCTCTACAGGCATCCCATTTGACCTTTACAATAGGTACATGCTTCCTTCGAAGCTTCTTAACCTGTCGATCTTCAATCGACAATGGTTTTTCCACAAATTTCAAGCTCTCATCTATATGCACATCTGTATGTGGTATGACCAGTGATTCGTCAGCGAAACACTTCTTTAGATTGCAGATGTGGAACACATTGTGAATTCCACTGAGCTCTTCAGGTAAGTTTAGCTTATAGGCAACTGACCCGACACGTTCGATAACCTCGAAAGGTCCTATGTATCTCGGGCTTAGCTTGCCTTGCTTACCAAATCGCATCACCCCCTTCCAGGGTGATACCTTAAGTAATACTTTGTCACCTACTTCGAAGTGAAAAGCTTTACGCTTTGGATCTGCGTAACTCTTCTGCCTATCCCGGGCAGCTTTGAGACGGTCACGAATCCGGACAACCTTGTCCGTCGTTTCGAACACTATCTCCGGTCCTGATAATTGGACATCTCCAACTTCCGCCCAACAAACGGGCGTTCTACACTTTCTACCTTATAAGGCCTCAAAAGGTGCAGCCTTTATGCTGGTGTGGTAGCTATTGTTGTAGGAGAATTCAATCAAAGGCAGGTGGTTATCCCAACTACCACCTAAATCAATCACACATGCACGTAGTATGTCTTCCAAAGTTTGAATAGTACGCTCACTCTGACCGTCTGTCTGAGGATTTTACGATGTCGGATTAACTCATGTTTTACCTTAATGTCGTTTACCAAAATTAATTTAATTAGAAATGATTTATCGAATTTTGGAAAAATCAGTTGGCACGTCGGTAAGCGGTGCGGACCATGACAACATTGACGAGTTTCATATTGAAACAATCACGTGTGAGGTGATATTCAAGTTCAACGTGTCAGGTCAAAGAGTGCTGTACGAGATGATATAATTCATAAAGCAGCTTAAATATCGTTAAGTATAGGAGAGATTAGAAATTCAAAAACCGTATCCTGCAACTGCTTCGTGCATTGCAATGAATCTGAGTGCTCTCCCAAACTGGATATCCACCCGGTGTGGACTTCAAGGACGATTATCCAGCTACTTCAATAAATCCGAGAAAACTATTCACAGCAACAAGATCAGAAACCTTTGGGTCCAGCTGGTCTTCCACATTGCACCAACGAAGGTCTTTGACTTTCTCTTTGAGAAGTAGTGTGCGGTTGTTCAATCCATGCCAAGGCATCCGCACACCTGGTTGGTTTATTCAACAAACACATTTTCTACAATCACACCGCGAAGAAATGTACACTGCAGTTTCATTTTGTTGATTTTGAACTTCAGACGTGTTGCAGGTACGTACATTTTGATTGAATCTATCCTTGGGACCCGATTAAAGCCTTTAACAATCAAACTTTGAATTGATTTCCATTTTGTCGAAGCTTTCAATTTCTTTCATCAGACAATCTTCTTTTCCTTTTCTCTCTCCATTACAGGCAACAACTCCTAGATGTAACGATGTTTCAGAGCCTTATGTCGCCGATCTTGTGCATGGACGCCCCACTATCAACAATCCTAAGACTATCAATAGTTCCTCATGGAACATTCTGCACACTCATTCACAGATCAGTTGAGGATGGGGACCCAAGCCTTAGTGGTCTTAGGTCGTCCCTGAGCATCATGAAAAGTGATCTCAATTTCTTGATGATTTTGTAACACAACACCTCCCCCTGAACTTTCACCCGTCTTAGGTCTCCAAGTTTGATTTTATTTACCAGTTTGGTTTTTATGAAAAGATTTTGAAAACTCTGGTTTTAACGATTTTGATGAACTTGGTTCCCTATTAACAGATTTGTCTTCAAATTTTAAAGCCTTTTCAACTGCTTTGACATTTTGACGTCGTTGTTTCGTTTCCTGTTCTTTAATAGTTCTTTTATCATGTTTTGGTGAAATGGGACGACGTTGAGGGTGAACCTTTTCAGGTGGTGCTTTCTCAACAAATTTATCCTTGGGAGTGTTTGTACAATTCTTAATGATGTGTCCAAACTCCCCACACTTAAAACACGTTCTCCTTTCCAGAAACTTAGGAGAATCCGATCGACGAACAGATGTCGAACCCGTAAAACCTGAGGTACTTGCCTTTTCGTCACACCCGTTTGTATGTTGAGTGTAATTGTTTTGACAGTTACGTTTTAAAATCTTGACTTGTTGGACAAAATCGGTGTTTGATTTGTTTTCAAAAGTCTCAATTTTATCAGTACCCTTCGATGCTACAAATTTGACATTACTGTTTTTCTTCTGGTAACAAGCTCCTTTTGTTTCAAATTTTGATTGAGAAACGTTAGGCTTTTGAGCTCGCCTTTCTGGTTGTTTACCCTTAGCAGCAATAGGTTGTTGCTTTGTTGGTTGTTTTTTATTTCCAAACTGTTTTCTAATTTTAGCTTTTGGAATTGGGTCACATTGAGTTACCACAACTCCTGGGATCGTCTTTCCCAAAAACTTACTTGTGTTATCTTCAAAAACTTTATCAATAGAAGATGGATTGACATTTTTTTATTGGAAAATCATTGTCTGAATAAATTTTAGAATCACCGACCAAAGTGTACAACACGTTATTGCTCTTAACAGCATACACACATTCCTTGTCATCTTTGACATCCTTGACAGGATCTATCAATTGTTTGACAACTGGTTGAACATCAGGAGTAGGAGTATCACAAAGAATGTAATTCTCAATTGGAATATCTACTCCTTTCATTTTATCAAGTGATTTATCCTGATCACTCACATTTGATTCATCATCCGACGACTCATAGTCCTCAATAATTGGAGCACTTTGATGCGTCGATGTTGAAGTTTCAGTTTCATCAGATGAGGTACTCGAGGAACTGTCTGATTTTGTCCCTAGGCCAGTAGTAACTTCTTCATAATCAAGAGGCACACTTGGT
Organism: Helianthus tuberosus; assembly: GCA_030545235.1. Lineage (NCBI taxonomy): Eukaryota > Viridiplantae > Streptophyta > Magnoliopsida > Asterales > Asteraceae > Helianthus > Helianthus tuberosus. The sequence goes on along the minus strand of CM060432.1, from coordinate 187,769,720 downwards.
TCAAAACAAGGCATTTCCTCTTCATCGGGCAATCTGGTATAGTTGTGTCTCAAAGGAGGCGGACATGACTTATACCCAACGCCTTTCACGTTCCCTTTTAGCTGTTGAGTGTCGATGATGTGATCAAGCACATATCGGGAGTTAGAATAACTCTCCAATTTGAGCTTGATTGCATCATGCTCGCATTTGGCAACGACTAGCTCTTTCTTTGTTTCCTCAATGATATTAATGTAGTTATTAATACCAATTTGTTTGTTAAAAAACCGTTTTTGTTAATTCGGAAACACTTTTCTTTAAAGTTTCGATTACTGATTTGAAATCTTTTTCATTTCGAGCTATGGCCATGTTTGCCTCTTTGCATTTTGACAGTTCAATAACCAAACTCTGATTGTGACTATGAACCGTTTTTGATTCATGTTTCAATTCAGCACATTCATGTTTCATATTAGCACAAACACTACATATGCTAGGAGTTTCAGATTTTACCTGACTTGTAGAAGCTGTGACATTAGCCATAAAGGCAGTCTGAGAAGAGAAAGATCCATCTTCAGTGAGAATCTTCTCCATTTCTTCTGATGTAGCATCAGCTTTCTTGACCAAGACATATTTCTGACACTTTACCTTCTCAGCATCATTCAACAAACTATCACCTTCAGAATCAGTTCTCTTATTCACATCCGATCTGCCACTGTATCCCGAACTATCATCATCTTCAGAGAATTCTTCTTTGTGCACATGCTTGATGTGACTGATGATCTTCGCATAACATGTAGTTCCTCCTCCCAACTGTACGAACCAATCACATCCCTCATCGGCTTGTACCACTAATGCTCGATTAGTATTAGATGGCCCTGACTGGTTTGTTTGGTTGTTATCAGCTACTATCCCTCTTTCGTTGTTAGCTTGATTTGAAGTACTTGTTTGATTTTGGAAGGGATTTTGGTTGCATTGTTTGCTCGGTCGAGTGCATTCACGTTTGAAGTGACCCTTCTCACCGCAATTGAAGCACGTCACGGCATCCTTATCAAAACCGTATTTCGTATCTCGCTTGCTTTCCAAGCTAGTCTTCCCGGTTCTCCTCATATAATCCTTAACTCGTCTAACCGCGCTCGCAAACGCCCACTTGATATCCATTAACTCCATTTCGTCCCTGTCTATCTGCTGATAGTCTTCGTTTGTCAATTTAATGTTGCCAATTTGACTTGCGACTAGTCCGCAGTAGGCATTGACCATGGTGTTAAGAAGTTCCATGGTTTCCCTTGCAGTTTCCACATTGACTTTGGATAAGTTTGCTTGTGGTTGTTTGGATTGAGGTTATGGTTGGGCTTGTGATGGTGTTGGAATATAGGCATTTGGATCAAATTGAGGTTGAGTGGGAGGAACTTATGGTGGAGGTTGGGGTTTAGGTAGCCACACACTTGCATCGAATTGAGGTTTAGAAAAAGCATGAGCTTGAGCAATCATATGCGCCGGAGGATGATAGGCACTCGGATCGAAAACCTGAGGTGGAGCTGATTGTGGAAACGGAAAAGAGCTTGTATTTGACATAAACGTCGTCTGTAGTTTTGGTTACTGAGCTGAACTGGAACTGGAACTAGCTAAAGAGTTAAAACCTGCAAGGTACATTTCGGTATTTTGAGGAACAGGAATTCGTTTAGCTTTCCGGATTTCTTCATCATTCTTGTGCTCCAACTTCTGAATAAATTCATAGATACTGACAGTATCTAAAACGCCCGTATGCTTTAAAAGCTCAATGAATGGGCTCCACTTTGGAGGTAGAGCATCAGCAAACCGTGCAACCATTTCCTGTTGAGTTGCAAGAACAGTAAAGAATACATTTCACTAATCAAATGATGAAAACGAGTAGTCATATCATTTAGGGTTTCATTCTCCAAGAATTGAAATGATTCAAACTCTTTCTTCAATAGATCATGGCGTGTCTTTCTAGTAGCAGCATTCCCTTCTCCTCTCGCTACCAAGGCATCCCTTAAAGCTTTTGTGCTAGTACAGTAACCGAACTGGTGATAGATGTCTTTGTGGAGTGCTTGTGTGAGAATAGCAAATGCCTTCTTCTCAAGATCATATGCCTTCTTGTCGGTTTCTTGCATATTCATAAAGGTTGTGGCATTTGATCCTGCTTCTTCAAGATCTTGATTATACGGCGAAATGAAGCACGCCCATAACTCGGTGTTTTGCCCTAGAACGTATGTATGGAAACGACCTTTCCATATCGGATATTCGTTCATGTGATTCAACTTTGGCGGGCAGTTGTTGCTTCCCATTTCGCTCTCACTTATCAATAGATTTTGAATGCTTTGATTCTGGTTCGTCACCAATGCCCATTGACTTGCACTAATCGATTGTTGAGGCATGACATTCCTTAACCAAACGGCTGCGGATGTCTGATCCTCACCTGGTCTTGGGTCCGTACTCCAATCCCAAGGACTAGTACAACTCATGATCGATGTATGAAAGTGATAACCTCTTTGACAAGATACTGTTTAACGAAACCTATGCTCGATGAAACTTGTGATAACGACGAAACTTCTGTGACGAAACCTTTATTGAACGACGAAACCTTGATTAAATAATGCTCGACGAAACCTAGGTGAACTTTGTTCGATGAAACCTTATGAAAAATCATTGTTATTACGAAACTTGATAACGGCGACGAATCCTTTATGTACGACGAAACTTATAATGATCTCAATGTGACGAAACTCTAGGCTTGACGAATCCTTATGAAAAACAATGTTACGACGAAACTCAGGGATCTTTGGCGAAACTTGTATGATGAACCACTTGCTCGACGAAACCCTGTGATCAACGAAACTATGTTTGACCTTTTACGAAACTCTGGTGAAGAAACTCTTGACTATGACGAAACTTTATTTGTGACGAAACCTTGTGTGTGACGTAACTCAAGGATGTTTCGTCTGAAGTCCTTGTGACGAAACCTAAGAGAGGGTTTCGTGGATTGTGTCTTCAGTCAAGATAAGATCAAATAGTTGGTGAGATCCTTTTAAAAGTAAATCTTATCCTTTTCCATTGTCTGACACAGAACACTCTAGTTTACCAACTCAACAACTCACCATACCTTGAAAACACAATTTTCAAACAAGATATAATTTTTAATTCACCAACAACTTAAACAGTCAATTTATAAAAGATCAAAAAGTGGATAGTTTGAAGAACACATATGAACTTTTTGAAGATTTTAAGAACACTGATGAAGAATTGAACTTTCCGACCAATAGTTTCACCGGAGAAATTTTTCGTAACACAAATTTTAATGTCGAAACTCAAAACAAATTGTACCTATGATAATCTCCAACAATTTTAAACAAGTTTTAAGCAAACCAACGCCAAACAAACATAGATTTTCGAGTTTAAAAATAAGAACTTCAAGAACACAACTGGGTTTTTGACTTTTAACCATGAAAGAGACTCAAAACCCACTCGAAAATGCCACCGGAAACTCGGTTTTCAACAAGAAATCGAGCCTTATGCTCTGATACCAATTGTAGGTCCGTTTGCGGATCGCCAGACAACTAGGAGATCTTGTTTCAGATGCCGGAACAGGTGCGGAATCCCTGTTACGACACAAACCGAGCGAGAGATGAACACAACACAAGGATACAACGTTTAAACAAATGTGTATTGATTCAGCAGAGTATAGATACAAGATGGTACAATATGAACTACACTAAACTCTCTGATAAAATACTATATCTCCTCTGTGTTCTGTCCAGTTGCTGAATATATAAGCACTTCACAGACGAAACTTCATGGACTCGACGAAACCCATGGGAGCCGGCGAAACTTCAAGGTTAAGGACCATGATGACGAAACTTCAAAGAGTTTCATCATAACAGGAGTTTCGTCAACATGTCTGGGAGTTTCGCCATGCAAGTGCAGGAGGGGTTTCGTCATGTATGAGAGCTCGTTGGACTAGCAGTCTTCATCCATACTCATTTGATAAGCCCAAATATAAAATACAACTTGATCCATTAAGGTGATGGAGGCCCAATATGCATGCACGTATATATAGCAGTTTCTTCATGAACTTGTATTTGGTCAAAGTTCATGACATCATCATGATGATGTCATGGTGATGTTAGCTTACGGCGCTCCGTGCTTCGCGTGTCGAACTCTGGGGAGCACGACGGAGGAATGTCGTGACATCGGGCTTGAGCTGAACCTAACCGAGCCGAACCGAGTCGAACCTAACCGAGTTGCGTCCACATAAAGTGTATCAACAAATGTTTATCACAAACACGGTCATGAGTGCGGAATCCCCGTGACTATGCCAAATCAAACATAGATAGTAATAACACGATATAACCAATGAATCACAGTCAATTGATTATCAGGATGAGAACAAAGGTTCAAACAGATACACACACAGTTTGAAGTAAAACTCTCAGAAGGTTATGCTCTCATAGTTTCAAAGTGAAACTATGTGGTGTTTATATAGGCAGCAGGCACAAGACATGACGAAACTTGAAAGAGGCATGACGAAACTTCAAGGTTGATGAAACTCCTAGGGAGTTTCGTCACTTAGCATGGTGAAACCCTTAGAGTGTCATCACAAGGGGAGGTTTAGTCATGATGAAACTTAGAGTTTCATCACAGGGAGTTTCATCATGAGGGAGTTTCATCATGATGAAACTTAGAGAAGCTTGGGAGTTTCGTCATACAAGAGCTCGACGAAACTTGGAGTTTCGTCGAGGGCTGCCAAACAGGATATGCTGCAAACTGTTAACAGTTTGCTGCAGACCGATATAAACACACAAACAGAAATAAACCAAGTATGCAACATGCATTGTTCATTTATACATTACATAACAAACGAAACAAACTTGTCGGACCCAAGTAGGATAGGAGGATATCCGACTTGGTCTTCATTCCGTAAAAGTGTCGAACCGAACGTGCCGCGTCCACATAAAGTGTATCAACACATTTTTGTAATAACGCCCAATAATGCCCATATGCTGACTGGACTGCCACATGACAGAAAACGGCCCAGGGTGAGGGCATTATTCATCTAACGACTACGGATGATCTTAGAATAATTAAGAAACGGTCTCATTTTGAAAATGGGGTACAAGAGAACGTATTTTGGAATTAAGGGATCTCAACGAAGAAGAAGAGTGGATTAAAATGGAATGCAAAAAAAGTTTGGGGATGATCGGCGACAACAAAGCGAAAGACCTTAAGAAAAGGTCTAGGATTCGATGGGCGATCGATGGCGATGATAATTTGGCATTTTTTCATGGAACTATTAACAGAAGGAAGGCGTCTAATCTCATTCATGGTCTTAATGTGGAAGGTGTTTGGACTCAAGATCCAAAGAAGATTAAAAAGGAAGTTTTATCTTTTTTCAGGAATTTGTTCAGTGAAAGGATGTCTTCCAGACCTCTTGTCCGCTGTCAAGGAATTAAGAGAATTTCTGAAGAGGATGCTTGTGATATTATTCGCCCGTTTTCAGACAAGGAGATTAAGGATGCTGTTTTTGCATGTGGTTCGGATAGGGCTCCTGGGCCAGATGGTGTTAACTTTAGATTCATTAAGAAGTTTTGGCACCTCTTTGAGCCCGATTTCAGGGAGATCATGAACCATTTCTTTGAATTTGGTAAAATCAACCAAGGGAGCGGGTCTTCTTTTATTATGTTGATTCCGAAAACTAAGGACCCCACAAATCTTAGAGATTACCGTCCTATAAATTTGATTGGAGTTATCAGCAAGACGATCTCCAAAATTACTGCTACCATATTCAAAAGGGTCATCGGCAAGGTTATTTCGTGTTCTCAATCAGCTTTTGTTAACGACAGGTATATCCTCGACAGTCCTTTCATGCTCAATGAGGATTTGGCTTGGTTAAAACATAGAAAGAAAAAAGCTTTCCTATTAAAAATCGATTTTGAGAAAGCATACGATAACGTTAATTGGAAGTTTATTATCGACATTCTCGATCAAATGGGGTTTCCGGCTAAATGGTGTATGTGGATGGAGGGGATTTTATCTTCTGCCAGATCAATGATTTTGGTCAACGGGTCGCCAACATTCGAATTTCAATGTCAGAAAGGTTTGAGACAGGGAGATCCTATTTCTCCTTTTCTCTTCCTGTCTGTCATGGAAATCCTATCTCGCCTTTTATCGAATGCTAGTGATATGGGGATTTTTAAAAACCCCTAATGAAGGCCCCGTGATTTCTCACTTCCTATACGCAGATGATGCTTTAATTCTGGGGGAATGGAACGCTGAAAATACAAAGACGATAGCAAGGATATTGCGGATTTTTCACATTTGTTCTGGATTAAAGATCAATTTTCATAAATCCGATTTATTTGGGTTAGGAGTTAGTGAAGAGGAAACGGTGAGCACGGCTAGCATATTGGGTTGTAAGACGGGTTCTTTTCCTTTCAAGTACTTGGGGATTCCGGTCGGAGCTAATATGAACCGGATTAATAATTGGCTTCCGGTTGTGGATACTTTCCAAAGAAGACTCTCCTCTTGGAAGGCCCACTCTCTTTCTATAGGCGGAAGGGTCACTTTAATCAAGGCGGTTCTCGAAAGTCTTCCGATATATTATCTCTCCTTGTTTAAGGCCCCTGTTAAGGTTGTGGAAAAATTAGAATCACTGATGAGAAGGTTTCTATGGGCTGGAAATGAAGAAGTAAAAAAGATGCATTGGGTTTCCTGGGATCGGGTGGCTTTACCGAAAAATCTTGGGGGATTAGGTTTATGTAAACTTAATTATATCAATATTTCTCTATTAGCCAAATGGATATGGAGATTAAAAGCGGATGAAGGTAGCTTATGGAAATCAGTCATCGAGGCGTTACATGGTTCGGGTAGAAATTGGTCTTTTTTGCCTTTAAACTCCGCTCTCTCGGGAGTCTGGAAGAAAATTGTGAAAATGGAGGAAGGCACCATCATCAAAGGGAACAAACTTCGTATGTTAATCAAAGGTTTGCCAGGAAATGGAAAGTGTATCAAATTCTGGACTGACTTCTGGATCGGTGATAGGCCCCTAATGCTCTCCTGGCCGAATATCTACGAAAAAGATACAGATAAACATTGTGTTATTGCGGACAGGATCGTTTTTTCGGAGAACCATCTGGAGTTTAGCTGGAGCTGGTCGAGCCCGTCTCTATCTGCTAGAGATCGGTCAGATCTGGGGGTTTTGGAAAATCTGATTAAGGAGGTTCATCTTTCTGAGCAAGCTGATAAATGGAGATGTTGCGGAAATATTGATGGTAGCTTCTCTACGGCTGCGATTAGAAGACTTTTGATTGAAGATAAGGCAGTAGCCTGCGATTACATCATGGGGTGGGTTTCATGGGTTCCGGCCAAATGCGGCATCTTCTTTTGGAGAGCGTTGTTAAACAGAATCCCTACAAGGTCAGCTCTTGCTAATCGAAATATTTTTATTCCTGATTCTTCTTGTTGTTTTTGCGGGGACTATGAAGAAAGCACGGATCACATTTTCACTGGATGTTCGACGGCGATTAGGGTCTGGAACCAGTTTTGTGACTGGGCTCGGCTCCCTATTCTATTCGCTTTCGGCTTTAAGGATGTGGCAGAATTTCACTCGAACTGTAACCTAAACAAGGAAGAAAAAGTGGTGATCAAAGGTTTGATCATGATAGGGTGTTGGTGTATATGGAAGGCAAGAAACGAGAAGATTTTTTCTAACGGTTTAGGTAGGGTGGAAGATATTATGGGGGATATTAAGTCTTTAGGTTTTCTTTGGTTAAGAAATAGATCGAAACATAAAAGTATCTTATGGGCTGATTGGTGTAAATTCCCCCTGTACATGTTGTAAGTTGTTGTAGCGTGCCGGCCTTGTTTGGTCTGGTTTCGTTTGTTTTATAAAAGTTACATTTCAAAAAAAAGAAAAAAAAAAAGAAAAAACGAAAAGGCTACACATTGACCATTCACGATCTACTTCTAGTACTAGCGGGTACGGTTTAGTTGACAAATCGTTCATCGGTTTATGGTTGAGATTTTTTGGTCAAACGTACGTTAGCGGTTCTCTTGAAATACATTTCATCACCAGTTTCTTCACGAAACTTTTTCTGTTAGAGGTAGTTTATTTCTTTTTTTGTTATTGATTGTTACATTAAATGTATATTTAGAAAAACCTGAACCTGGTCTCTCTCTATTATATTCAATAAATAAAACCAATTGGCTGTATGACTTTTTCTTGCATACCTTTTGGACAAGAAGAAACAAAAAAAACACCAGATATTTTTTCAATTTTCGATCTATTTAAATTAATTAATCAATCAATCAATATCGATTCAGTTTTATAGCTTATGTTATTTACATTATATAGTGATTTTAGTTAATGAAATGGTTATGTGACGTGAATATTTAGTAATGATCGATCATCTTGTGGTGTACAAAGATAATCCTCCCTGGCTAATGGCTATGTTAATTTTTTGTTATGATATATAGTAATTATTAAACCTAAATACCTTATAAGTTATAACTATTTATTAAGTTTAATTTTTGTATTAATATGGATATATTCTCGTCAATTAGCTAATTTACTAGACTAAAATATGTATGAATGGCTAAAATATTTTACCGGTGTTTTGTTAAAACGGATGATTCAATTCTGTTTGGTTTAAATTTCATCAAATATACACGTGCCTCTAATTTGTTAACTCAATAATAATAAATATATTTCAGAATTTAAAAATTAAGATATATCTCTATATTGTTAACACAATAATAATAAATATATTTCAGAATTTAAAAATTAAAATATATCTCTATATACCTGTCTAATTCATTAATACAATAATAATAAATATATTTCAGAGGGTGAGGTTCCTGTAATTTTTTTTTTCATAAGATGTGTGAGAAAATATATGAACTAACATGTAAGCATAATGTTTTAGACTTGGTCAATGTGTTGGATTGTTTTGGCAAGAAAAATATCAAACACAACAATTTAAAACACAATTAAAACGCATTGCTTAATACTTTTTTAAACACACTACTTAACATTCTTCGCATGGTGTTTTAAGTTTTAAGCCTATAATTCATTGCATGGTGTCTTTAAATTGTTATATTCGGTGTTTTTCTTGTCAAAACAACCTAAAAATCATGTTCACCAAAACATGATGCCTACATGTCACTTTCTATGTGTTCTCCTCACACTTCTCACGAGAATATCCTTTTTATGGGAAGCTAAGACATATTTCAAATTTAAAAAATTAAAATATATTTCTATAACAGAGTTAGTTTAAAGGCTACAAATATATACACATATAATTAATTAATCTCTCTTTTAATTATGGGTGTGCAATAACTGAACCGTTAACCGAAACCGAATCGAAAACCGACAAAACCGAACCGAAACCGATTTAACCGAAAGTCGGTTAACGGATATTTTTTTTACCATCGGTTAACCGAAAATAACTGAACCGAATCATTTAATTCTTTATGTATTTCTAGCTTTTATACCTCTATTTCATGTATTTTATGTTTTATACTTTCATTTCATGTAATAATAACTCTATTTCATTTATTTATACCATCATTTCATTTATTTATACATTCATTTCATTTATTTAAACATCTATTCACGCATTTATACCTCCATTTCATTTATTTATACATCTAGGGTGAGAGTTGGCTACAAAGTCCATTTTTCCTACAAAGTGTACAAAGTCATAAAACACCACAATTTCAGCCATAAAACACACTCAAAACCAACAAATAATAAAGTGAAGATTACTAAAACGCCATATTTGTGGGTTTTGTGTTGTGTTTTGGATGATAAGGTTTTGATTTTCGAATGACTAACATTAGTGTGTTTTATGTTGATTATCATGTTATGTTTTATATTCATAGTTCTATGATGGTGTGTTTGAAGTTTTTATGGATTGTTAGGGTTTGAATATTGTGTTTTAGTGATCTTCACTCTGTTATTTGTGGGTTTTGAGTGTGTTTTATTACTTTGTACACTTTGTAGGAAAAATAGACTTTGTAGCTGAACCCCACCCTATACATCTATTTCATGTATTTATACCTCCATTACATGTATTTCTAAGCAAAAAAATTAGCCCTTGTTTGAATTGGTTATTAACCGAAAATTAACCGAACCGAAGACCAAAAAATTAACCGAATTAACCAAACCGATTAACCGATGACTTCGGTTACGGTTACGGATAATGCTAATAACCGAACCGTGCACACCCCTACTTTTAATAGTATTAATATATTAGATGGCCTAAGATGAAAGCGTTTTAAGGTTACTCAACCGGGTCGTCTTTTGTAGACGGTTGTTGGTCCAACCCAAAAAACCATATTGCGTATAAGCTTAATGTGTCTATTAGTCAATTACTATGGAAAAAAAATAACCACCATAACTACCTCAGCCCCATAACCATCACACCACAAAGTCTTCCCACAACCCCACTATGGCCACTATCCTCCCCCCCCCCCCCCCCCCCCCCCCTATGTATATATACATTACATGTATTGAATTCTGATAAGCATTAAGCATTCAGTAAGATGGTTGAACTCATGAAAGCTAAAACAGTAAGAGCCATAGCAAGTGCTCTTTTCTTTACAGCAATAGTAGCCCTCATGCTCACCGGTGCTTTCGAAGATGATCAGGCATACAATTACTCCCTTAGCACCACCGGAGGAGACGGGCTTAGTAGACGAGCGTGCGACGAGATATACGTGGTAGGAGAGAGAGAGACACTTCATTCCATAAGCGCCAAGTGTGATGACCCCTTTATACTTGAAAACAATCCACATATTCATGACCCGGATGATGCTTTCCCTGGTCTTGTTATCCAGATCACCCCTCATTCTTCTTCTGTTATAGAATAACTTCATCATTTTTTTTTCTTTTCTTTCTCTGTGATATATCACACAGCTTGAGAATTGACATCTAGTAATAGATACTAGATTTTGTTTTTATTCTTTTTTTATGTACTTGTTTATATAAATAAAGTATTGAGATTCTAAACTTTCAATTTCTTTGTATTAGATCCTAGAGAATTAAACTATTTGAATGTAGTTTATGGATAAACAAATGAATTTGTTGTATATGTTTTGTAGAGAAACTAGTAAGATTCCTTGCGTGTAGTGACGGACATTCGGTCGGTATTGATTCAGTTTGTTACAGACTTACAGTACCGGGTCAATACCAGCACTCCGTATAGCAACCTAAAGAGATATGCTTAAAAGCATTTCGACACGTTTTTACATCGATCGAAATCCATAAAAATGAATATTGATACCAATCCAGATAGTACGGATACTATTGTTATTCGGTCGAAATCGTTCGGCCCGTCATGACACCGGACGGTATTGGTTTGGTTCATCATGGTAATTCGGTAAACTACAAAAAAAAAAACAAATTTCATTGAAATGTAGGTGAAAATAAGCACGTTGCAACGGTTGAGTAAAAGTCACTTTATATAAAGAAAACTAAACTATCATGTTTTATCTGTTGTAGACAAAAATAAATACGTCACACAACATATTTGAAATTTTATAAAATATCATATTTAAAAAATATACAACTATAAACAAATTATGTTCAAAACTAATTAAAATATTAGAAACTACTATTCACTAAATGATAGATTTCCGCTCACAAAATTCCGTTTTCTCATTGTTAGTATATAAAATATTCACAACTCGATATCACGTATAAATAAATAAGTACCTTGCAACGACATATTTGGAATTTTAGAAAACGTTATATTTAAGGCAAATAGGATTTAAATAATCCCAACTCACTGTTATTGGCCAATAATAATCCCAACTCATTTAATCACCAATAATAATCCGAACTATTCACTTTTGTTTGTAAAATACTCCCAGTTAAAAAAACACTAACTAGGTTAAAAAATTGCTGATGTGGCATCTGATGTGGCCCTTTTAGCTGATGCGTCATATGACGTGGCAGTTGATGTGGCATTTTTTATGACGTGGCAGCTGATGTGGCAGTCTACGTGGCATTTTTCGCTGACGTGGCAGCTGATGTGGCAGTCTACGCGGCATTTTTCGATTACGTGGCAACTGATGTGGCAGGTGACGTGACAAGTCACATCAGCAATTTTTTAACCTAGTTAGTGTTTTTTTAACTGGGAGTATTTTACAAATAAAAGTGAATAGTTCGGATTATTATTGGTGATTAAATGAGTTGGGATTATTATTGGCCAATAACAGTGAGTTGAGATTATTTAAATCCAATTTGCCTATATTTAAAAACTATAAGTAAGAAAAATTCAAAAATAATTATGATAATAAAATAAAAACTACCATTCAATAAATACTAGATTTCCTCTCACAAAATTCGGTTGATAATTGTTATTGTTGGTATATAAATAGGCCAAGGGAATAAATATGCGAAAAAACACAATATAATTGACATACAACATACACTATTTGGTTTACAATAAATGCATATGTATAATACAAACAACCGGTATCGATAAACATCACACGTTTAGTGAAATGGGTACCCTACTATTACTAAATTTCCGTGACAAACAATCGATAGATAATATCTCATACTGTTACAATAATATTAATGAAAATACAATGGCCTAAGTCAAAAGTGTATAGGCTATTTACCTCACCATCAATTGTCATGTTTATATATATATATATATACTAGGTTAAAACCCCGTGTATTACACGGGTTGTATAAGTGTAAATTTATATAATAAATAATAAAAACGATCTATCTTTAAAAAAAAGCCCGTGTATTAAACGTATTTAACAAAATATGTCATATATTAATACAAACAATCATCAAGATTTACACCACAACGAACTCTTTCCGGGCAAACCATTTGTTTTACATGAAACGCTGCTCCAAAACACTCATTAACAAAAAACCGGTTCCTTCTAGTAAGGGGTTAGTATAAACAACACATACACAAAATAAAAATAATAATAATAATAATAATAATAATAAATAATAATAATAATAATAATAATAAAAACCAACTGCATGCAACTTCAATTATGTTAATTATCATAATCTTTCATTTGGAGCATACAACATAAAAAACCCATAAATGCATTACCACTCTGTTGAATACATTGTTAATGATAAGCCGTAAAAAGTTTTTTAGTATTATTTACTTTTTAATATTATTATTATTATTTTATCTTTTATATAGTAAATGAAAATCTTTTATAAAAAATGTGTATCCTTATCTAAATTTTTGTTTAAAATTATTTATAGAAAAACAAATATTTATTTTTATCTAATTTTTAGTTTAAAATTATTATTGTTATTTAACATAGATAAATAGGAAAATAAGGTGAGAAAACATGAGGAAGTGACACGTGTCAAAAAAGATTTTTGTTTATTAGTATAGGAATATATATATATATATATATAAACCCCTTTTTGGTGTAAATATGAGTGATTACTGATCAGTAATGATGGAATATACCGAAACCAACTTTAAATCCTCACAAGTAAAATATGAGACGAAATTATGTAAAAGACTTTTACACCATCAAGTTCAAAGTGGTCCAACTCTCATCAAAACTTCCTAAGACTCTTTAAAATCAACTCAAAATTATGAGCTTGATTTGACGATTTATAGTTAAAAACATAACCACTTCAAACTTTTCTTAAATGAGAAAGACAAAAACATTTGTCAAACACCTTTTAATACATTTGTTTTCAATGGGAGATTTGTTTTCAATGGAACTTGGACTATGGCAAACACACAAAAGATAGAATACGCGTGAATTAATGAAATCTATAATTTACGCGTTTCTTTAATCAAAACCCAATCAATCAAAATCACAAAATAGAGAAAAACGTCGACGTCAAAAATAGATAAGAGAAATCGAATTGGAAAGTCGTACAAACCGTCTATAACGGTTGGTCACAACATCCTACCTATCATGTAATTTCATCCCATATTTTACGGATCTCGTTACTCCTACTAGATCTAAAGTTGTGCATGTTTTAAGTTAAGCCAGTTCAACTCCGTTAATCTTATCCAACTTGTTCAAGTACGAATTATTGGACTGCCTCTATATAAGACTAGAATTCAAAGCCTTCTGATTTTTGTAACACTAATTTAAACATTCAGTTCTTTATAACAGCGTCAAACTAATGTTTGATAAAATAAAGATTTTGTAAAGTTAATGTTGGAAAGAAGAAAAAAGATAGTATAGGGGCTAGAGTGTAATATGGTGTTCTATATATACACCATCTCTATGTAATCCTTTTTGAGAAAAAAACACAGTATTATCAATACAATTCAAACTCGATTCAGAGATTATTCTCTATACCAAACAACATGGTATCAGAGCAGAGTTTCTGATCCGTGAAACAATTTGTTCATCATCTCCGCATCAATCTCAGCCAAACTCAAATCAAACCAAAATCAATCAACCGACGAAGATTCCTTCTTCGATCCACGAAGTTTTTTGATTCCCACAAACCTTTGTTTCTAGCAACTGTTTTTATTCCCACGAAGCCTTTTTTGATTATCACAGACCTTTGTTTCATTCATTAAATATAAGAAAAGTCAACATTCAATCATCACCGTCACGTGTAGACCTTGGTTTCATACATTTGTTTCATACATTTGTCTTGGGAAGGACAAAAAAAGGAATTATTTTTGGTGGCGGCAGCGAAGATTTGGAGTGCGGACAAATTAGGGTTAGGACCGACCCTAGTAGCGAATTTAATATTCGTTTTTTGCAATCCCTTCCTTTGTTAGCGGAAATAATTTTTTTTAATAAGATAGCGGGCTTGTTTCATTCGGAAGTCAGCGAAGGTGTTCGGGCGAAATTATTCGGGGTTTGTTTAAATCTTGAACGCGAGTTCAAGTCACCGGTGAATTTCGATAAATTCGCCGGCTGAGATAGCTTCGCCTCTTAGCGGAGTTATTCCGAACCTAAATCTTGAACGCGAGTTCAAGTCGCCAGTGAATTGTGATAAATTCGCCGCGTGAGATAACTTCGCCATTTAGCGGAGTTATTTCGAACTTAATTTTTGAACGTGATTTCGGCGTATTTGGTTGCCTATTAAATACGCTCGGTTTGGTTGTAAAAAAAATGGAAATCAATCATAGTAGGAACAGTGCTTGGATTTTCGATTCTGGTGCCACTGACACCATGACGTTTGAACCATCAGACATACGATCAATGTCCAATCCTCAAAAAACTCAAATCCACACTGCAAACAATGGAATGATGCAAGTGAAATGAGGAGGAACAATTGAAATTTCACCAACTATGAAATTATCAAATTGTCTTTATGTTCTATCATTATCGCACAAACTGCTCTCAATTAGCCATATTACCAAAGAGCTAAATTGCACAGTACTAATGCATCATACTTTCTGCCTTCTACAGGATATCAGGACGGGTGTGATTATTGGACGTGGTACTGAGCGCCAAGGATTGTACTATGTGGATGAAGTGGCTCAACAGGGTACTGTGATGTTGGCTCATGGAACTGATAACCGGGAAGCCTGGCTATGGCATAGACGTTTGGGACATCCATCCCATGGTTATTCGCACCTTTTGTTTCCAAAACTCTTCCCTTCAAATGGGAAAATAGAGTGTGAAACCTGTCTTCGCGCTAAAAGCCATCGACAATCGTTCAAACCTAGCAATACGAAAGTGGCCTCACCTTTCTCACTTATCCATTCCGATGTATGGGGTCCTGCTCCTGTGATGGGGGGGGGGGGGGCAGGGTCTTCGGTACTTTATACTATTCGTGGATGATTGCACTCGCATGACATGGGTATATTTTAAAAAAAATAAAGCCGAAGTGTACGAAAAATTTGTCATGTTTTATGCTATGATTCAAACTCATTTTCAAACTCAAATTCAAATCCTTCGATCCGACAATGGGGGGAATTTGTCAATACATCTATGAAACAATTCTTTAAAACCAAAGGATTAATTCATCAAACCTCTTGTGCTCATACCCTCGAACAAAACGGTGTTTCCGAACGGAAAAACCGTATTATTCTTGAAATGACTCGTGCCCTTTTGATCGAATCTCAGGTCCCTAAATCTTTCTGGCCGGAGGCAGTTGCAGCCTCCGTGTATCTGCTGAATCGGCTCCCCACAAAAGCTCTTAAATTTAAGACTCCCTTAGATTGTCTGTCTAAGTCTGCCAGTATTCCTCATCCTCTTACACTTGAACCTCGAATCTTCGGGTGTACCGCATTTGTTCATATACCCAAAACCAATCGAAACAAGCTTGGTCCATGTGCTGAAAAATGTGTATTTGTTGGCTATGAGATCGATCAAATAGGTTACCGATGTTATAATCCAACAACTCGTCAAATGTTCACCACAATGAATGTTGACTTTCTTGAAACAAAATACTTTTATAACACCCAACTCAGTGGTCAGGGGGAGAATGACAGTATAGACACTCTGAGCTGGTTAACCCAAATTCCCTCATCTGAAGAAGTCACAACAGAAAACTATCACAGTACTGCAAGTCCTTCAAACACAGACACACAATCCGCGGAGCACAATACCACTGAAGAAAGTCCATCCAACATGATGCCTGAGGTAAGAAATACTAAAAACCCTGAATGTTCTACGTCTTATAACTATGAGACAACAGGGGAACACATAGAACCGACAACTACAGAACATGTTGATCCAGTTGTTGAACAGGTTGAACCAGTTGTTGAACATGTTGAACCAGTTGCAGCAGAGACTACTGGAAGATACTCTCTCCCACCTAGAGCCAATAGAGGGGTTCCTCCAAAACGGTACTCCCCAGAGAGGGAGACCAGAAATTCAAGATATCCTGTAGCTAATATGATCAACGGGAACTTATCTAACAGTGCGAAAGCATTTGTTACTTCTCTATACAGTGAACAAATACCTAATTCCGTAAAGGAAGCTCAAGGTAAGAAGAACTGGGAAGAAGTAATGGAAGTGGAGATGCGTGCTCTTATGAAAAACAACACATGGGAGAAGTGCATTCTTCCTAAAGGAAAGAAAACAGTTGGATGCCGGTGGGTGTATTCGATTAAATATAAACCAGATGGCTCTATTGGAAGATACAAAGCCCGACTTGTAGCCAAAGGGTACACTCAGACGTATGGGATTGATTACTCTGAGACATTTTCTCCGGTTGCAAAAATAGATACCATAAGAGTTCTTTTTTCCGTGGCAGCTAATAAGGATTGGCCCCTTCATCAATTTGATGTTACAAATGCATTTCTTCATGGAGACCTAACTGAAGAAGTTTACATGGAAGCACCTCCAGGTTTTTCAGGGGGTTTTAAAGATGGGGAAGTTTGTAGGTTGAAGAAATCTCTATACGGGCTAAAACAGTCTCCTCGGGCATGGTTTGGAAAGTTCACCTTGGCCATGAAAGAATATGGGTATCACCAAAGCAACGCTGGTCATACCTTGTTCCTCAAAAGGAGGAACGACCTCGTAACTTGCTTGATCATATATGTGGACGACATGATTATCACCGGAGATGATGTAGAAGAAATAGCACAGCTGAAGAGAAATTTGTTTTCAAAGTTTGAAATGAAAGACCTTGGGAATCTCAAGTATTTCCTTGGAATAGAAGTTCTCAGGTCTAAACGGGGGATTTTCATCTGCCAAAAGAAGTATGTTCTTGATCTTTTGGCAGAAACTGGGTTGATTGATTGTAAACCAGCAGATACGCCAATGGTGGTGAACCACAATCTTCACATGGAACTCGATGGAAAGCTCGCAGACAAAGAAAGATATCAACGGCTCGTGGGCAAACCGGAGATGATGTAGAAGAAATAGCACAGCTGAAGAGAAATTTGTTTTCAAAGTTTGAAATGAAAGACCTTGGGAATCTCAAGTATTTCCTTGGAATAGAAGTTCTCAGGTCTAAACGGGGGATTTTCATCTGCCAAAAGAAGTATGTTCTTGATCTTTTGGCAGAAACTGGGTTGATTGATTGTAAACCAGCAGATACGCCAATGGTGGTGAACCACAATCTTCACATGGAACTCGATGGAAAGCTCGCAGACAAAGAAAGATATCAACGGCTCGTGGGCAAGTTAATTTATCTCTCCCATACTCGTCCTGATATAGCTTATGCTGTTGGAGTGGTAAGTCAGTTTATGCACCAACCGCAAGTTGCCCACATGGAAGCTGCTCAGAGAATTCTAAGGTATCTAAAGGGTACCGCAGGCCATGGAGTGTTGTTCAAAGCAAATGGACATTTAAATGTTGAGCTCTACACGGACGCCGACTGGGCAGGAGATAAGGGAAACCGAAGGTCAACGTCAGGGTACTTCTCCTTGGTTGGTGGAAACCTTGTCACCTGGAGAAGTAAGAAACAGAAGGTGGTCGCTCTGTCGAGTGCATAAGCTGAGTTCAGAGGCATAGCTCGAGGGCTAAGTGAAGTTCTTTGGATTAGGAAGCTCCTAGAAGACATTGGTTTCTCCCAAAGGGAGATACCCAGTAAAATTATCTGCGACAATACAGCTGCAATACAAATCTCAGAAAACCCAGTTCAGCATGATCGAATCAAACATGTGGAGGTGGATCGACATTTCATCAAGGAAAAACTGGAGGAAAGAATCATAGAGCTCCCATATATCAACAAAAGAACAACTCGCAGATATTCTCACAAAAGCAGTCAACGGAAACGCTTTTAGTAGCTGTTTGAGCAAGTTAAGTATTGGTGACCCCACTACTTAACTTGAGGGGGAGTGCCGGAAAGAAGAAAAAAGATAGTATAGGGGCTAGAGTGTAATATGGTGTTCTATATATACACCATCTCTATGTAATCCTTTTTGAGAAAAACCACAGTATTATCAATACAATTCAAACTCGATTCAGAGATTATTCTCTATACCAAACAACAGTTAAAAATCCTTAATCCAAACTCAACATACCATCACTAGTTGATAAACGTAGTACTTTTTTAGAAGAGTAAATTGTCATTTTAGTCCCCGAAGTTTGTTATAAATTGCAATGAGGTATTGGACTAAAGTGTCAATTTGAAACAAACCTTAGGGACTAAAATGACAATTTACTCTTTTTAGAACCACTAGCTAATTGTTGTTTGGAAATAGGGATCACAATGGGGCAGGCTTTCAAAAAAAAAAAAAAAAAAAAAAAAAAAAAAAACAATGGGGTAGGCTTGAGACGGATATTAGTAATCTTGGTCAGTCCTAAACCTAATTGTAAAACTGTGTTCCATACCCAGCCAGTATCCGTCAACTATATGCTGGGTAATTATCCATTAGGTATTGGGCAAACTTATGGATATCAGGTATACCCGTTAGTTTCTTAAAAAATACCCGTTAGGATTTCCATATAAATTTTTTCCTACTATTCAAATTTCTATACAAGTTTATGTTTTTAGCAACAACAATTAATTAAAATATGATAAGTTGCGTGCATATCATCATCGCTATAAAAAGTTTGAAATATCTAAAATATATAAATTTAATAACAATATAAATCTGAAAAGATAAGTTATAAATGATAAATTGCCTGCATATCTAAACCGAAGAATCTAAAGAAGTTGATCCAAATTCGAATCTCCAACTATAAAGGTGGACGGTATGGTTCGGTGAAGAGGCTTCGGGGAGTGTGTTTGCCAAGCGGTGAATGATTGCCGGCTTTAAATCGGTGAGTGGGGAGTGGGGATTTCGGTGACTACTCACCGATGCGGGAAGAGAAGGGAAGGAGGAGAGAGGGGGGGGGGGGGGGGGGGGGGTTAATGGTGGGTCCCAACCCCTTCCAACCAATTACAAATTTTTTTTAATTCTTTACCACTCTCTAGGTGTTTGAAGCATTGCCAGTGATTGAGTGCAAAATGGGGAGTGGGATGGAGACTTGACATGGCATGATATTATTGGCTAGAGAATAACTCAAACACCCTAAAGTGATTGAACCATACCCTCCACCCTAACAAAAGACTTCACTAAAAGAATGAATTGATTGGTGGGTCCCAACCCCTTCCAACCAATTACAATTTTTTTTTTAATTCTTTACCACTCTCTAGGTGTTTGAAGCATTGCCGGTGATTGAGTGCAAAATGGGGAGTGTGATGGAGACTTACATGGCATAATATTATTGGCTAGAGAATAACTCAAACACCCTAAAGTGATTGAACCATACCCTCCACCCTAACAAAAGACTTCACTAAAAGAATGAATTGATTTTTGCATGCACCCACTCAGATACACGTGCCAACATAAAACAATAAGGTTATGCGGTATGGTAGAGGCTCATCCTTGGAGGATGATCTGTCACGTAGATCGGGTGTGAGGATGGGGCAAAGAGGATGGAGGTAAGGAAATGGGGGATGAACTTAAAATATATATGTATATGTTGTATGTATAGGTGTGTGAGAGGGGGGAGGCCCGTCCAAATCGTCGCACCCCCGACGATCTCGACGACGGAGGCACGGGGACGAAGTGGGGGAAATGGAGAGGGGGCATGACGACGGGGCGGGACGGTCCCCATACCGTCCAGCCTAATAATGGGGTAGGGACGCTCCACTAGTGATAAAATTTCATCACTCACAACTTCCAATCAAGTTCTGCTATGTCATCAAGCATTATTCCATCACTAGTGATGGAATTTCATAACTCACAACCTCTTTTTTTAATTATAAATTAACAATAAAATTATAAATTATAAATTTCATTTAAATAAAAAAACAATATTTCTAGAAATATATAGTGTGTTTAATTTTTTTTTTTTTAAATCAAACGGCTCCAACCAACAGTCATTGGCCAACGTTCGAATAAAGTTCAAAAATTCAAGTTTTCAATGCGTGAAATGTACATAGGGATGGCAATGGGTCGGGTTTGGGACGGGTTTAGGTAATCCCAAACCCAAACCCGATTAGATAAGCTTGTCCCAAACCCGTCCCAAAACCCGTCGGGTGATAGCGGGTAAATACCCATCGGGTATCGGGTATACCCGCGGGTTTCGGGTAAACCCGTTAATTTAAAAAAATTACTCGTTGGGTATACTCATCTCAAAACCCATTGGGTATCTATCGGGTAACTGCTAACCGATTATATTTTGTATTGTTATTATAAAAATATATATCAAATAACTAAAATTGTATACGGAATAGAATACCTATATGTGTAAAAAATTGATGTATCATATATATACATATTAATAATATAAAAGAAATTATATCGGGTATACAATCGGGTAAACGGGTACACTTTATCGGGTAATTGGGTCGGGTAAACGGGTATATCACTAAATCCCAAACTCGTCCCAAACCCGGGAAAAAAATAAAAAAATATTCCCAAACCCGATTAACCGACCCCAAACCCGTCCCAAATGTGTCGGGTTTCGGGTTTACCCATCGGGTTCGGGTTTGATTGCCATCCCTAAATGTACAACGCGTTTTATTAAGCACGCGTGATCAACACCGGCGACGGCGGTGTTCCACGCTTACAACGCATGATGAATGCCGGACAACGGGGTGCCCCGTCCCCCCTAATAGTACTAGTATAAAATTAGAATCCGTCTGATTTTAATAGACTCGAGATTAACAAATAGAAATATCATTCTTATCGATAAATCAGAGGTTTCAAGAACATGTTCAACAATATGAAATTTTGAATAAGTTAAGGGGCTGTTTGGCTAAGCTTATTTTAGTGACTTATTTACTTATTTACTTTTTGAAAAGTTAAAAGGTGTTTGGGTTAGCTTATTATGTGAGAGGAATAAGTAAATAAGTCATTCCATTATGACTTATTTACTTTTCAAAAAAGTCAGTAAGTAAATAAGTCTCCAAAATAAGCTTAGCCAAACAGCCTCTAAAATTAACTTAGAACTTAAAAAATTTAACGATTTAAAACTTAATAAGCTTGGCTCAACTTGTTTATTCTTAACAAACTGAAATTCGAGCTCGAGCTCGTATAAAGCTCGAGTCACCTCGTTTAAACTAACAATATTATGGTGGTCTCTACTGGATCGTATTATGTGTATTGTGAGCTTATATATAAGTTGAATAAGGTTAAAACTTATAAACATTAAAATTTGGGCTTAACTTAAGCATTGAGCGAGTTTACCTTGGCTCAAGTTCACAAACAAAGTCGGCTCTGCTCGGCTTATTTATAAACGGGCCAATTTCGAGCGAGCTTTTTCAAATATTGCTGAAGCCACGAGCTTTTTAAACAATCCTACACCACAATTATATGATAGATATTTGTTGGTAGATATAAAATCATCATCATACACAGTAAATCCCACCAATAGCTTAGTAGATGTAAAATATTTTTAACAAATTGATACTCGTATACTTCACGCAATCCTTTCCTGTCAAAACTACACCTTCAGATCTAAATAAACAGCATTATCATTTCCAATTTCAGTATTACATTTTACTGCTTGCCTTTTTTTTTGTTATATTGATATCTTTTAAATGACTTACTAATCCAGGTAAACATAAAGAGACCAAACCCCAACACAAACACCATAATCCCCTTCTCAAGGAGTATAAGACATTATTAAATACACAACACCATATTCATGCGCACGACAATGCACCAACTTTTGTTCTTGAGATTCTCTGTCACATGGCGTTAAATTGCCACGCCCAAAAACCCCGTGACAGAATGTCCCGCCAAATGTCATGCCAGGGAAGTTGTTCAAAAACGGTGTGCTGTCAATACTTGTTTTGCCTAAGAATGACTCACAACGTTTACGAGAAGTGAACATAAGACCGCCAAACACCCTTCGCTTATAATTGCCAGTGGTGTCCCTTTGCTTGAAAGATTTTAGGTGGTTAGAAACATTGGCAATAGAAGATAAAGCAGTGGTGCAATCCGGCTGGTAAAAACGAAATGTGTCGCCAGTTTCGATGCCGTCCGCACACCCAACCTCAAGATACTCTTTGTTAAACCTGCATCGATTACAGTTGGAATGTGGTAATCAACTTTTGAGTGTTTGGACGTAGTAATCTGATTATTATTAATATCTTTATATTTTAGGGCAAGAAAATACTCAGTTATCATCGCTCAAGCAAAGGTGCATACTTTGTAAATAATAATTTAAATTTTAAAACCAGCTGACTTATAAGTTAGACCATGGGGTGTGGTTCCCCCTTCCCCCGTGGCCACATAGGCGCCACCTCAGCACCTTATCTCTACCTCATCAGCTCCCCGAGCTACTTGCCGATGCCACACCCCATCGCTTTATAAATGGATTAAAGGAAAAGATGATATTATAAAAAGAAAAGAAAATTGTTATATCACCTTAGAACTCTGTGGAATGCAAGAGAAGTCCCCCATCCTGCTTTTTCCGAGTATTTTCTTCTTTTTATTACCCCAATGTGGACATGACCGATCTCATCTCCTAGCTGTTGTATGAACGGTTAAAATTCATAGTGGGTCATATTAATATTAAAAAAAAAATATAACATTCTCTCTACAAAAACAATGAATGAACTATTAAAATCCTTTCATATATCTTGTAAGTTCACCAATTTTCATATGACAATGCAGCTCCATGTCAGTGCCACATCAGCAAAAAAAGTCAACATGGTCAAACAGTGTGTTAACTACAGGTAAAGAATAACATACTTCCTCATAAGCTTGCCTAAACATTCTGCCACCATAAAGATTCTCACTTCTTTCAGTGAGCTCAGTCGAATAACGCCTACTCTTTTTAACAGATGCTGCATACACCGAGCCTACAGGTACCAGTCCACTTGATAATACAGCATGAAATTGAGTTTCTCTGATACCTGTTAAAAATATTTAAAAAGTCATAACTGGAACTAACCTTATGTTGCACTGGATAAATAGAGTTTCAAAAGAAAAGTGGATTTGAGCGGTAAATTTTAAGTTACCAAGAGGTTTGTTCTTGTCCACGACAAATACCAAGGCAACAGCAGAAACATATTCTTGAATAACAGTTATGTTCCTTGAGCTTCCATTAGTAAAATGGAACCGCGAGAAACAATCGCCAACAATGACTGTTTCCGGTGACATGAAATAATCTAAAATCAAGGACATAAATAGAAGGGTAGAATAAGTTATAGTAAGTCAGCATAACAAATGTTTCTAATACGACACTCACCCATTAACTCCATAACAGCTTTTACGCCAACATTAGTTCTCTGTTAATAAATCCAGTTGCAATAAGAAAACAATCTTGTCCAAAAAATATGAAAAGTTACATGAGGAACCGCTTACACCGAACATTATTATGGCAGCAGGGGAATTACATCCAGAAATAGAAGTTGAGAACTCCCTAATGTCTGTTACAAATTTGTATTCCTGATACACACACACACAAATACATATATATATAGGGTAAAGTTCTTGTACAAATAATCTTAACATACTAAACATACAAATTGAAGAAAAACTCAAAAAAAGACAAGGTGGCATTTTTGTAATTATCAATAACTATCAAAGTTACTCTACAAATATACCTAAAAAAACCTAACCACTCCCCCCCCCCCCCCCCCCCCCCCACCCAAGCTAAAATGCTAAAAACTAAACCCCCAAAAAAACCTAAAAAAATAAAAAAAAACACACAAATTATTTTATTTTTTTAACATTTTTTATTAAAAAATCGCTACTTTTAGTAGCAGCAAAAAAAAAAAAAAAAAAAAAATTTTATTTTTTTTTTTTTTTTTTTGCTAACGAAATGTAGCGATTTTTTAATAAAAAATGTTAAAAAAAAAATTTGTGTTTTTTTAGGTATTTTTGGTTGTAACTTTGATAGTTGGTGGTAATTACAAAAATGCCACCTTGTCTTTTTGGGTTTTCCTTCAATTTGTATGTTTAGTATGTTAAGATTATTTGTATTTGATCTTTTGCCTATATATATAAACATATACAATTACAAGATAAGATTAATGTTGTGTTTAACAAAGATGAGATTTATTACCCCGAGTTGCTTTTCGAGTGGGATTGTTCTGACTTTTATTCCTGGTAGAAATCCAACGATTAACATGATTGTTGTATTTGCACTATCATTATCAACATCATCCTCCTCCTCGTCATAGTCGTCGTCGTCACGATAGCCGTCGATATCACTACGTTTCCACCAAATCTGTAGGTTATTTGATTTATTACTTTCTTCACATAGACAAGCAACAAATTTTAGTAAAAAAATAAAAATCGAAAACAAAGTAAACCTCTTTGAATTCATTACAAAACTCATCTTTTCCAATAATTCCAGCAGGACGATTAGTCACGACCGGAACCTTGGAGCCTAGTTTTGCAGTAATCTGCAATTCATCCGTGAAATCGATAAAAATAATTAATCAGTGGAGAGGAAACCGTTCATGATTATCTTCTTTTTTCAATAGTTTTGAAGTCCAAATAACATACGAGTTGGTGAGCCTCTTGCAAACCGAAAAAAGGACCAACATAAGCAATGGCAAAGTGAGGACGAATTGGCTCTGATAGTACTTTATTCACCACACCTTCTATAGCAACCTAATGAATATTACGGCATAAATAATAGAGAATGGTCGAACACTCGAATAACACAGTTCCTGATATAATTTATGATTGATGTAAACGTAAGGGCTCGGAATAACCTACGTCAAGGGAAGGGTTGACCAAGCAGGCGGAGGTGAGCTTGGGGCAACAAAGGATGTGACTGCAAACAAGGTTCCACGAGCGGCTAACGCAAGCAGCGGAGGCAAAAGACAAGGCTGGAAGTCTGCCAAATATGTTTTGAAGAAGGTCTTCACCGACATGATCAATAGTTGTTGCGATTCTGCTTGACGGGAGTTCCGGCCACAGCGATGTCATTTCGGTGTTTTGAGGGTGTTATTTTATGATGGTAGTGGCAGGGGCGGCTCAACCTTTTTGTACTTCAGGGTAGCTTGGTCTTATTCAGACGAGTATTATTGCTACTTCTGCACAAAGTACAACTTATTGTCTTTCGAAGATTGTTAAAGTCAATATTAGTTGGCTAAAAATGATAAAAATTAACTTAAAAAAGAGTAAACTAAAGTTCATATTCCAGATTAACAATTCTATCCACTCTCAGAAAAACGCATATGATTCTTTTGATAACTGCTCGGTTTTTATCAGACGCGTGTGATTTGGTATTTTAAGCTAACATTAAAATTCTATTAAATTGATATAAAATAACTATTTTATTCTTTAAGAGAAAAAAGATCACCCTGCACCTGTGCAGAGATGTTGTGAGTGGCATGAACGAATTAGATTCGTTGTTCATCGACGTATTTTATCCCATCCTATGTCGATGCACCCTTTATATCCGGCCGGGCCCATAGCCTATTGCAGCCCTATCTTCATAACCCCTACTTCATCTCCATCTAACCCTTGTAACAGTTCATTATTAGTGAAAGTAATACACACACATACATACATACATACATACAAACAAACATAGTTTTGTATTTAATGAAGAGAGATGATTACTTAAAGTAAAGTTAGGGTTTTACATGGTTTCAATGCAGATTACAATACAATTCTTGTGTGTATGTCAATTGTTGGATGCACGTATGAGTGACAGTATATTTATAAGATTACCAAATGAACACTAATCAATCAGAGCTGCTATGAAAACACAAATTTCAGAGCAATCACAGCTAGCTATAAGATGTTATACGTGATCTTAATTAGGTTAGATGATTTTTAAGAAATAAAACAAAATCACAGTGAATTGAGTGAAGAATTAGGTGTATAGATGATCAGAATCAGATTAACTCTATCAAAATAAGAGATTTAAGAAGATATGGTGGCGATTGAGCATGAAAATTGGCGTACCTGAAAGAGTACATGAGCCCCAGCGGTTTACGATTCAACTGCAGCACCAGAAGATACAAAAAACTTATATTATTATGTTTCTTCATTTACTCTAATATATAGTAAACTAGTAATTTTTCTCAAGCGTTGTAGTAGCGTCGAAACGTAAGGTAACTCGAATTTATATTGTCTAATGAAAATGTAATATATTTGACTCGACTTGTTTTTGAATAAAATTTACGTCAAAACATAGACCAACTGAAAACGTACATAAATATAAGTACGAAAACGTATTATATTTGACCCGACTAATTTGCGAAAGGAATTTAGGGTGTTCGGAGCGGGCGGCAAACCCACTCGGCAAACCGCCTTTGCCGCGCGGTAACACCGCCGCCGGTGGGTTTTGCCGATCGGTGAAGGTTGTGGTGCGGGGAGAGGTTGACGATGCGGGAAGCAGGAGAGAGAGAGGGAGCAGGAGAGAGAGAGGGAGTGGGAGTGTATGAGAGAGAGGGTATTGTGGGGTGGGGTTCATGCCATCTCTCAACCAATCACACATTTTTCCTTTTTTTTTTAAGTTTACCACTTCACCAAGTGTTTAAACCATTGCCAACACTTTTCACCAAAGTTTAAACACTTTTGACTAATTGACATGGCGCACTCTCACCAAGTGTTTAAACCATTGCCAACACTTTTCAGCAAAGTTTAAACACTTTTGACTGATTGACATGGCGCACTCTGATTGGTCGGTTTTTTGGTTTGCCACTCCAAAGTGTTTAACCACTCCTAACACCCTTACGTTGAAACATTAACCAACTTGAATTTATACAGACACGTAGATAAAAATAAGCATGTAAGAAAAATATGATTTTATAAGTTCAAAACAATGGTACGGTGCGTTGCCTACGTCAAAACGTAAAGTAACTCAAATTTATACCGTCTAATGAGAACATATTATATTTGACCCGACTCGTTTTCGAATAAAATTTATGTCAAAACGTAGACTAACTGAAAATGTACATAAAATAAGAACGAAAACGTATTATATTTGACTCTACTAATTTCCAAAAAAAAAAATACATTGAAACGTTAATCAACTCGAATTTTTACCGAGACGTATATAAATATAAGCATGTAAAAGTCGGTTTTTAGAAAGTTGAGGGATTATAAGTGACACTGTTTAAAGTTGAGTGGTAAGAGGTAAAAAAAAAGAACCAATAAAGGGAGGGTGATTCTACTTTTTTTTTAACGGCCAACAGAATCAATCCCTAGCACTCTCGGAGTACACACTGGACAAACGAAGTACTCCAATAGTAACCCGAGTCCACCACCAATTCCGGGGAAAACCCGGTAACCCACTCGCCTGTAGGCACGACAGTGAAATTACCGGTAAAACCCGTTTAGCTGAAGGATCCAACCCAGGTTTTCCCTGGGTCTCCTCCTATCATTGCCCACCAGTGCCTCACTCTGCACCAAGTGGGAGTCGAACTTGCATCTCTCAAGAGACATGCAAGCCCTCCACCACTTGATCTGGAGATCATTGGCGAGGGTGATTCTAATTACACCAAACTTTTTGCTATTTACACCAATCAAGTGATATGACAATAATAAATTTAAATTTGTGTTTTTCGTTTATAAGTTCCGATATATAATGTTCTATTAAAAAAAAACGAATACAGTTTTGTGATGTATTTATTTAGGTAACCAAAATCAACTTTCATACATGAACACTCATACGAGCACCTTTTGTGATTCTGGTGACGAACCTACTGTATGTAAACAGAATATGTAAATGATACCAATGAACCGAATCAAATAAAGTCTTCAAAATAAAGAACTAGTGGCTAGACTTTCAAGTATACTTTATTTAAGATAGAAAAGTCTTTCAGGGTTGAAGGAGGGGGTCAGTCTTGGTGTGTTTAAACCTTATCCATTTTCTTAAATTACTATTTATTGATCAAATGTTAGATATTGGAAGTAAAGCAGTTGTGGGTTGTTTATTATCTAAGCAGTTATGGGTTTATCGCTTAGTTATATGTTAACGATCATTAGATGAACAAGGATTATTTGAGGGTTCTGCACTTATGTAGAACAACCTTTGATACTGACGGTAAGGGTCTGTTTGGTATGGGGTAATGGAATGGACGGGGGAATGGAATGGGTGAAGGAATGGAATGAGCAAGGGAATGAAATGGGTCATTACCATTCCACTGTTTAGTTTGGTTACCTTATGGGAATGGAATGATACATTACTTTGTGTTGTTTGGTAGGCAAAAAAATGACGAATCAATGGAATGCAGTTCATTATAAATGACAAAAATACCCATGTCTTAAAAAAAAAGAAAATCTACCAGGTTCGCTAAATTTTCGAATTAAAAATTATAACTATATTATGAAAAGTAGGATATATTTAACTAACAAAACTCAAAAATTATTTAAAAATTTCAACTAGAAAAATATAAAAATAATTTAAGATCTGCCAAATAAAAAAATCATCCAAAAAGAAAAATACAAAACTCATCCAATGTCTGCCAAATGAAAAAAAAAATCATCCAAAATTTGCAAACAAAAAAAATTAATAATATTCCAAAAGTCGTTGTATATCACGTCAAAAGGTATCTTCAAGCATGTTCTTTACCCATCCAAGTTTGCGGTCTTCATCAACCTTGAAAAAGACTACCATTAACTCCTCATTTTGTGCAAGCTTACATACCGCCTTGTCACACTCACGAGTAGTTAAACCCGCAACTTTATTCATCTCCGCAAAAAGGTTGTTCCGAAGTTCCTCTCTATTGCTCTCCGTTCCAAAAACTCTATTAAAAGTATTTGAAGCCCCCCTAATCTCTGCACTGATTATTTCAGCAGACTCTTTCAGACTGTTCATTAGAGGATCCCAACTGTTGCGCCTTCTTCTCTTTCGCTGTGTGCTTGACTCTTCTCTAAAAGCATCATATGAAGGGATGTTTATTGGTTGATTAACCTCAATATCATCTAATCCTTTTTCAGTAGCCTCCGGTTCTTCTCGGTTTATATCAGATATAATATCCGCAGCTGTTTGGGCATCTCTTCCATTTGCGCGATCCTTGCCAAATACATTACACAAGTCCCAGTAATGAGGGAATTTCTTTGCTCTCCATTTTGCAGCATTTTTATGCACCTAACAAGCCATATCATCATGATCAAAGTTAACGAGCTATAAAAATAATATGTACAAACACTTATTAAGACAAGGCTACAATCATAAATGATTACACATTACCTGTATATAAGCTTGCCAAACAGGGTGGGGAGCATCAAGCATGTCATTATTGTAATCCCAGCCAAAACCACTTGTATTGTTCCATGCCAACATATCATGTATGGCAGACCAATCGCTCTTCATTGTTTTTACACGCGATTCTATATGTGGCTTTGCTTTTATGCCAGCTTCGGGAAGAGATATTGCGAGTTGTCGCTCTACCGCACTAAAGAAACCAGGTTTAAACCCATTATCTGATTTGTAATTACCACCTGAATTTAGAACATCAAGCATGGCTGCAACAAGCTTCTCATCTTCATTTTCATTCCATTTTTTTTTATTTTTTCCTGGACCCCTTTCAGAATCAAGTTGTGATTCCATATCTTCACAAGAAAAATCAATGTTGTATAAATAAAAAAATATTCAAATGTTGTGTAAATAACAAAGATAAGATAACAAACACATAAAAACATTCAAATTTATTCTAAAAAAACATTTAACAAACATAAGCAAAATAACATAACTAAAAACATAACAATCTAACAAATCAATTATGTCTAGATGTCCACACATTAAACATAGATGTTGCCAAGTTTTGTCTAAAGTTTGTCCATTCATTCGAGCTCCCAACCGTTGTAATATGTTTCACATTTGAGCCAAGATCTTCATCATCGGCATCATTATTTATGTCAATAAATTCATCATCGTCATCATCATCAAAAGGATCATATGGCATTTCTCTTCGAATAAAGTTATGCATAAGACAACATGCAAGTATAATTTTATTTTGTGTTCTAATCGGATAGAAAGATGGGCTTCTAAGTATTGCCCATCTTTTCTTCAAAACACCAAAACATCTTTCGATGACATTCCTTGCTGCTGAGTGCTTCATGTTGAAATACTCTTCGGGCTTTTCTGGTCTTTGTCCATTTAGCCAAGTATTTAGATGATATCTTTGACCTCGGAATGGTGCAAGAAATCCCTCTCCATTAGTGTACCCGGCATCAACAAGATAGTAGTTACCTTTAGGCACTTGCAATCCATTCTCTCGAATCATAGCACTACGAAGTATTCTACCATCAGCAGCAGATCCTTCCCAGCCTGGTAGTACATAAATGAATTGCATGTCAGGTGTGCAAGCAGCAAGTACGTTAGTTGTTATTTCTCCTTTTCGATTACGGTATCTTGGTTTGTCTTCCTCTGATACTTGCACACTTATATGTCCCATCTATTGCCCCTAAACATCCCTTGAACCATTTCCATCTTTCATCTGTTGAAGTTTCTAATATTGGCTCCGGCTTCTTAAATAATCCATTTTCCAATCGTATAACAGCATTTAACACATTGTTGAAATGTTTACTAATAGTCTCCCCTGAACGATGAAAATGAAACTTCACCACTCGATTCTTCACATGATGTGCCAAAACGTATAGGAAAATTGCAACTTGTTCATCTAATTGGAGATACTTAGAAGCCTTCAACTTTCCATCTCTCTCCAACAGATTACATAGTGTCATGAAAGTTGCCCTATTCATTCTTAGTTGATGAAGACACGTGGTGTCACTTTCATACACTAATCTATGCATATATTCTTTTCTTTCAGGGTAGAACATCGTGTAGCGAGGTCTAGTTGGACGCATATTTAAACGTATACTAATAACTTTTTGAACCGCTTGAATATACCAAGTAATCATGTTTAGTATATGAAGCCACAACGCACAAAATGCAGCTAATTTCTTTTGTTTTTTTGGTCGATTCAGCTTAAGTCTAGACATAACTTCAGTAAAAATCCGAGACCTAAGGAAAACAAAATTATTAAGTTGTAATGTATTAATTTATCGGTCAAACGGGTCAGGAATATTAAGAGTCGGTAAAGAATGTTAACTTGCTAAAGTAGACACATGGGCATATACGTTCAGCATGTATGGCTGCTAAAGAAATACAATGTTCAAGTACTAATGTTCACATAATGTTAGGGACAAGTATAGATAAAAGTAATTGTTAAAACAAAAGAAGCAAAGTGTTTCAATTCATACAGATCCGACCAACAGACCCATTATTCAAGAGTGCTATGGATAAGGCATATTTACTAAGAAAAGTCAACTTAAAAACTTTGGAAAATCACTGCTATCATATTTGTTGCAGCCTGCAGGTAGGCGTTCTATGAAAACTAGTGGGCGAGTTTCTTATCTTATGATGTTTGGTCCTACACATCCATTATAATGACTTAGACATCTCTCAAATTTTCTATACACCAAAAGCAAGCACAACCAGTTTGAAGATTTTTAAGAAAACTAATCAAATGAAAACTGTAACATAAGTCCAAGCTTTATGTAACTTGAATCTTTTTTCTCAAACCGAAGTGTAATATGTTAAAAAAACATATCCAAATTAGTTTGACGCAAGAACTTTTTAAGAGAGATAGAAATTGAGTTTTGGTAGACTAATCAGATCCATACAACTGTTTAGTTATAAAATTATTATTAATATAATAAAAAATCATTATCCCCTCACATCTTCAAGAGATACTCCCAATCAAGTGTCAACAATCTATATATTTTAAACCAAAAATTTCCACTTTTGACCTTTGTTTTTCTTTTTTCTTGTATGGAATTTTGCCTCAGTTCTGATACTAGTTCAAGTATTAACAGCATAAGACAATCAGAAATCGATTAACAAACAATAAGACAATCAGAAATCGATTAACAAACAAACAGTAACAATCAACATGACGATGTGACAATCTTACAGTAACAATCAAATAGGGGTGTAAACGAGCCATGCCAAGTCTGAGCCCTCCAATACTCGAGCTCGGCTCGTCATGGTTTTATGAAGCTCGAGCTCAAGTTCGGCTCGGTTCGAGTCTAGTTATTTGTTATTTGATCTCGAGCTCGGCTCGCGAGTTAACCCAGAGCTCGAGCTCGAGCTCGGCTCACCCCGAGCTATTAAGATCGCTTTGATATCGCTTAACACACCAAAGCTCATCCTTGAAACAAGTTTAATAATTGTGTTCTAGCTAAATACCTACTGTTTGCTACTACAAAAATTTAGTTAATTCAAAGACTTTTTGTAATCTTTTTTTGGTTTTTTAACAGCACATATTTGCAATAATTAAGCATGCCCTAAAACCAAAGTTACAATAATAAACAATCATAATTATCTGAAACGATATTCAAAGAAGGAGTCAAAATTCTGCACACATCCCTTGTAATTCGAATACTTTGAATATTAATTTTAATGAGGGTTTTGTTTTTGTTTGCAACCAAACAAGTTTTCTCCTCTTTTTCATACGATTAAAGTGTTTATCAAAAGTAACCCTAATACCACATAAATCAAGATAATTTGGGAAACCATTTAATAAATTGAAACAATCCAACCAAGAAAGAATCAAAAGAAAGACGATTACATATAGAAAAAGCCTTACCAGAGAATAGAAGAACCTTGTTTCTGAAGCAGAGTTGTACGAGATGAAATGATAAACAATATTGAGCGGCAATATATAATCCATTTTGAGCGGTAATATACTGATCTCTTCCTTGTTTACAGGATATGAAATCACGGAACAATTTTGGAAGAGGGAATATCGCCAAAGAGGGGGCAAAATAGAGAAAGAATATTATCACTAGGAACGGAATGAAAAAAAAGAAGGGGGGGATGCGGGAATAGCTGGTGAAGGATTTAGACGGAATGGAATGGCATTGGTCATGCTTGTTTCCATTCCTTTCATCAACCAAACGTCTCTTTTTTCATTCCATCGTAATGATCAATTCCATTACCCCTTCCATTCCAGCGTACCAAACGCTACCTAAATGAGTTCGGTTTGGGGTATTTATACCCTTACAATTGGCGACCGTTTTATAACTACCTAACTAACACAACTAACGGTCACAACCGTTTGCTAAACATCAAGTTCTAAATCTGGATTTCTTCTACAACCGTTTGACTTTTTAACCCTATTTTGACTCCGAAATTTCATAATTTCTTGATTCATTTCTAATTCCAACAGACTCGAGTGATGGGTATTTATCAAATGTTAATAATATTTGTTTCCTGTCTTTGTTCTGATTATCAAATGACGTGATTCAGGCCACTAGACACATTTTTGTTGGCTGCCTTTCCTTCATGTAAAAGTTTTGTTGTTTTTGTTGGGTTTCCGTGGTGATCGGTCAAAATTTTATTTATAAAAAAAAAACCGGTTCAATAAATAATAGTTAATTAATTGAACGAGTTAATTAATAAAATGCAGCGGAGATATAAACAAGTGATCAACAAAAAAAAGAAACCCGACAGGATGCGGTTACATGCAAATACGAGGACAATGAAAAGAATATTTAACTACTGATGAAAAAGATATACCTCGGTTAATGACTAACCGGTTGAGACACCGAGGTTCAACGAACAAGTGCTAGTGATACGAACTAACGAATGTGAGTGCGAACCCGTATATCGGCGACAAACAGCGGCGGCTATCAGCGGCAGCAGCCGCGGCGTCAATGGCAGCAGGCGGCGGCAGTAGCCGGCGACGAGCAGCAGGGCAGCGGCGAGCAGCTGGGCGGCGGCGGTGTCCGGCCCCCGGAGGCGGAGGAGATCGGCCGTGCATGACGGCGGCGGTGTCCGGCTCGCGGAGGCGGTAAACCGGCTGCGGCTGATGTAAACTTTGAGAGCATTTTTATCTTGTTGCAACAACTCGTTTTCCTTTTCTTCATCTCTTCCTTTTAAAATGCAAGAACCAAAATGCATGTTCGCCAAGCGGCACACATGCATTATGCATGTGTTGCAATTGGCCAAAAGGTTGGTGCACGACAAGTGGCGGTAGGTGGATGCATGTGCGACATGTGGCACAGCAAAGGTGTATGCGCGACAAGTGGCGTAGGGTGAGTACTCTTGTCTCACTCGGTCCATGTACCCGTCTCTCAGTTAATACCCGCGTATCGTTCGTAATTACCATATAAACAGGTTAAGTGGGTTTTAGTTCGTTGCCCAAGGTGTAACTCTTACGGGTCAAGACCCGGTCGGCAGCATTGACTTATCGAACCGGAGATAATATCCAACAGTTTTATCATGCTACTCTAAATTTCATAAATTCACTCGTGGTCTGCTTAGTGCTTACTTGACTAGTGTTTTCACAAATTTCCGTCATTCTTTACAAACAAAATGTTGCAGCAATGGTCTCAGGGCTCTTCTATGTAGATCTAGAAAATAATCTCTCTCAAATGGCATGTTGTTACAACTTTATAAGAATGAATAATGTGGTGATTTTTTCATTCTTATGTATGTAGCTCTTGCTAGCTATTAAGATGGTTTATTATGAATTAGCTATCACAGTTTTCTTCTTCAAATCGTCAACACATTTGGTGGTTTATGAATTTGTGTCCCTTCTTCTTCTGGTTCTTAAACTAGATTATTGAAAAAATCTACTTGTTTTCTAATAGATAATAATCTAATCCTCTTGTGTCCCTTCTTTAGGATATTTATTTAGTCATTGTAACACGAACAAATTAATACGTTCACGTATGATAAACATTATGATTAGATTTAAACAAGAAGACGGGATGATTCGAGATGGGTTATTCTCCAAATTCAGATTACAAAGGGCTTTGTCGTAGGGCAAGCGGTGCTCAAGGCAGAGGCGAGCAAAGTGGCAAAACATGAGAAAGCCTGCATGGAGAATCAACATGTGTTTGTCCCGTTTGCGTTTGATACCTTTGGTGGTCTCGCTCCTGACGCTGTGCGACTTTTGAATCGGGTTCAAAAAGTCGTTAATAGTAATTCTTCGGCGCTAAAGGTTTCAAACTTTGTATTTAGTAGAATTAGTTTTTCTATTCAAAAGGGGGTGGCGGCGCAACTTGTTGCTCGACTACCTGCCATTGCTTTGTAATTGCCCTTTTTCGTGTGGAATGAAAAATCCCAGAAATTAATTAAAAAAAAAAAAGATTACAAAGTAGATAACAATATTCAAGACCCCTAAAACTAAACAATAGTTCAGTCTATCTTTAAGCCCATTTAAAAATACACCCAACAAGCAATGGTCGGGCCAACTAAATACCTGTGCCGATCTCTTCTCAAATTCCTGACAGTACTGTGTCCAGTGGCGAAGCTTGAGATTTCCGACCAAAGGGTCGAAAACGTATATACCAAAAAATTTCTATAAAACGGGGGGTCGAAAACATATATACCCACAAGTTTTATATACGAAAACTACATACTCTCTACTACTGAGCGAAAAGTTCGGTGGATAGGCCA
Source organism: Helianthus tuberosus (assembly GCA_030545235.1). Lineage (NCBI taxonomy): Eukaryota > Viridiplantae > Streptophyta > Magnoliopsida > Asterales > Asteraceae > Helianthus > Helianthus tuberosus. The sequence goes on along the minus strand of CM060432.1, from coordinate 187,733,519 downwards.
CCTCTTCCCGCCCCACTATGCTCCGCCAATGACTGTGTCGATCTCTTCGCAAATTTCTGATGGTCCTTCACCTGGTAGCACAGGTTGACTGGGTAAAAAAGATTAAAAGTAATTCAAGTTATTAAATTAAACTATGATCATTTTGATCATATTTAACACTTTTAACAGACTTATAAATACTCAACAAAATTTGAAGAGTAGAAAAATGTTTGTGTAATTTCGTCTTTTATATTTTCTAACTACTACACTTACACTAATGCTTTCACATTCATAAAAACAAAAATACATGTCTGTATCGGTTTATCAAATAAATACACTAAAAATAAGATTGATCGATAATCTAAAACATATACCCTACTTGGAATGGATTGATTGATGATTTAAAACCTTTCAGTACCTTGTCATATTTCCTTTTTTTTCCGAAGATAAAATATATATGACAATGATCCGTTAGAAACCACCCTTTATTGCGAGAACCGATGTGAACACAACAAAAAATACCTAAAAATAGCAAAAAAACACACAAATTTTTTTTTAATACTTTTTATACAAAATCGCTACTTTTAGTAGCCAAAAATTTTTTTTTAATTTTTTTTATACTAAAAGTAGCGATTTTAATGTAAAAAATATTAAAAAAAATGTGTGTGTTTTTTAGTTTTTTTGCGGGTTTAGTTTTTAGCATTTTAGCTTCGGGGTGGGGTGGGGGTGGGGGGGGGGGTTAGGTTTTTGGTTTGGGGGTGGGGGTTAGGTTTTTTTGGGAGGTTTAGTTTTTAGCATTTAGCTTAGGGGGATAGGTTTTTTTTTTTTTTTTTGGGGGGGGGGGGGGGGGTTAAGTTTTTTTTGAGGGGGTGGGGGTTAGGTTTTTTTAGATATTTTTTGTTGTGTTCACGTTGGTTCTCGCGGTTCTCGCAATAAAGGTGGTTCTCGCATGAACCTTACCCTATATATATATGGGGAATTCTATTCCCACATCTCATTATCTATTTGCACACCCTGGATTTTCAATACGCATCGTATAGCGCTATACGATGCGTATTGAAAAAGTTAAAAAACATTGCAGACTGACAGGTGCAGGTGTTGTCTGGCGGCTGGCATCATACGTATCGTATAGGCCTATACGATGCGTATTGACACCCTGAATTTTTGAAGTTTATTTTTTGTGTATTGTGTTAGGATTTTGGTGTTTATTATAAGTTATTTTTAATAAGTTTTAAAATCTTTATTAATTTATATAGCTAAGTATCGTATTATTTTTATATCGTACCGTATCACATTTTTAACTTAATATCGTATTATCGATTGTACGTAACCAAGCATACCAATCTAAACAGTTAAAATAAACAATCACAAATACAAATAAACTGAAACTGCAAATTTAATTACATAATAAGTTTGTACATACACAGGCAATTGTTAAAAATACATAAACCGTCAAAATACAACAAAAGTGCAACGATCCTAAACCTATGGATCCTGAGTAGTGCCTGAGGGCCCCGCCCCCGCAGTGCCTGAGGTCCCCGCCCCCTGATCCGAACCGGACTGCTCACAACGCCGGAATGCCTGGATCGCCTCCATGAGAAGACGCTCCATACGGCCGTGAGCGACATCCATCCGCGCCTGCATCCGGTCATCCAACTCAGCCAACGCACGTGCCACAGCTGGATCGTGCTCGTCGTTGAATACGTGATGGGGGTACTGAGGCACCCTATGTGGCTGCGACTGCTGTGCCGGAGCACCTAACGAAAATGGAGGCGGCGGCGGAGGTGGTGGTGGCTCAACGTGGACATCATCGTCGTCATCGGAGCCGTCGCCGTCGTCGCCCTCTGCGGCATCACCATCTGCCGGCTGACCCTCACCCTGTGGCGGCTCTGGAAGCAACTCCGGCAGCTCGTCTGGGAGAGCGACGGGGGCGAAGACCTGCCCGTTCCCTCCTATAAGTCGCAGACCGAGCCCCGGGAAGTCACGTGTCATGTGCATGCCGATCAGGGTAGCACGGGTCAACAAGCTCGGCTCCACCACGCCCCCATCCAAGAATAACTGGTCCTGCTGGGGAACAAGGCCCAAGGAGACGGCGATACGTGTGATGTACGCCCCCCCTACAGCACAGACCTGTCGGCCTGCCTGTGGAACGCCGTCGCGAACCACTAGGCTAGGCAGCGATGGAGGGCGCACCTCTCCCCCCATATAAGGCAGTACAGGTAAAAGAGATCCCCCCTGAGTGCACCACTCGCGACTCTGCTCGCGTGGTACTATAGATGTGGCAATAAGCTTGTGCAGGTAGCGGTAGAGGGGATCGGTGATAAAGGAAGCCCTCTGCTTCGACGCCGTGCCGAAGCGATGCGTGCTGATCACCTGCCAGAACCTCATCAGAGTCGTACTGGAGGCCATCCATATGTCGTCGGTGTAGATGGGGGTGTCTAACTCCTCCACCCTATAAAGGCCGGAGTGCTCGGCAAACTGTCTGAGTGACATCAAATGCCACTGCCCCTCTAGACGAAAGCTGACCTCTATCCACGGGTCGTCCTCGTCGTCATCCTCCTCCGGACGGTCTGCAGGCCTGGGAGCGTAGTCAAAACTCGACAAAAACTCGCACGCCATGACCCTGTAAGACGGCGTGTATGCAATATCGAACAACCTGTCACACAGTGTGGTTAGTATGCATTTCGTATACAAAACAAAGAAAAAACAGTAACAAATAGTATACCTTGACCATGGAGTATCGTGTCCGATGAACTCTCGGGCTCTCGCCGCCTTCGCGACCTCTTCTAGAGCTCCCCAATCGAGGGCACAGTGGCCGCCTATCTCCATACGACGAAACTTTTCACATCTGTGATAAGCCTCGCTCCCCTCCTCGAACCTCAGATAATCATTCTCCAACAGGGGATCCTCTCCAGGGTCAGCGCCACGCCCGCACCCGCGTCGAGCGCCACGGCCGCGTCCACGCCCACCAGGCACCGCTATCGCGATCAACGCCCCCGCTGTTCCATGTGCGCGGCCACGTCCACGTCCACGGCCACCTCGACCGCCACCTCCCCGGCCTCTCCCTCTACCCATAGCGACTTCCATATCTGCATGATTAAACAATTTTAATCCATTTTTTTTTCAAAATATAACAATTTTTATTTAATTTTAAAAAAAATATAACACCGCCACCTCCCCGGACGACCCCGACTATATATTATAACTATTATCTATCTACGACGTATTAGGTTTCGAGGCTCGTTACGGACCTACGCGCAATACGTACGTTTCAACTAAAAAATAAAAACACTATATATTTACAACGTATTAGGTTTCGACGCTCGAAATGGACCTAATCGCGTTACGGACGACCCAGACGGTATATTATAACTATTATCTATCTACGATGTATTAGGATTCGAGGCTCGTTACGGACCTACGCGCGATACGGACGTTTGACTAAAAATAAAAAAAAATATTTACGACGTCTTAGGTTTCGACGCTCGAAATGGACCTAATCGCGTTACGGACGACCCGAACGGTATATTATAACTATTATCTATCTACGACGTATTAGGTTTCGAGGCTCGTTACGGACCTACGCGCGATACGGACGTTTCGATTAAAAAATAAAAAAAACAATATATTTACGACGTCTTAGGTTTCGACGCTCGAAATGGACCTAATCGCGTTACGGACGACCCGAACGGTATATTATAACTATTATCTATCTACGACGTATTAGGTTTCGAGGCTCGTTATGGACCTATGCGCGATACGGACGTTTCGACTAAAAAATAAAAAAAAAACAATATATTTACGGCGTCTTAGGTTTCGACGCTCGAAATGGACCTAATCGCGTTACGGATGACCCGAACGGTATATTATAACTATTATCTATCTACGACGTATTAGGTTTCGAGGCTCGTTACGGAACTACGCGCGATACGGAGGTTTCGACTAAAAAATAAAAATAAAACTATATATTTACGACGTATTAGGTTTCGACGCTCGAAATGGACCTAATCGCATTACGGACGACCCGAACGGTATATTATAACTATTATCTATCTACGACGTCTTAGGTTTCGACGCTTGTTACCGACCTACGCGCGATACGGACAGTTCAATTGTTCTTGAAAAAACACTGAAATTATGAACTGATACGATGCGTATAGGCTGATACGTATCGTATCAGTTCATATGTTCTTGAAAAAACCCTGAAACTATGAATCGATATTAGGCCGATATGCATCGTATGAACCCATGTGTTCTTGAAAAAAATTTGAAATTTTGAATTGATACGTATCGTATAGGTCGATACGTATCGTATCGATTCAAAAGTTCATGAAAAAACCCCAGTTTTCAACCCAAAAATCACACTAAACCTACGGCTAAAATGCAAAATTGAAAACGTTAAAATGATGAGGGTTTGGAGATGAATACCGTACTAGTCTTCGATCTTGAAATCTCGACCGTATGTGTGTGTATTTGGGTGTATTTTGAGTTTTGTTTGTTTTTGGATCGTATCAACCCCCTGTGTTTTAAGGGGTTATATCGTTTTCTGTCGCAACCCCCGATCCCTGATCCCCGGGAACGGGCGGCTGCGAGCCAGTTTCGGTGGTATCTCGTATGGTCTAATTTGGCAGCGGAAATTTTTATCAGGACCGTAGTTAGGAAATGTTTATCAGAGTAAAACCACCATTTATATATAAATAAACATATTGGGATAAAACCCAAGTTTCTATTACAAGCTGATTTACAGGGATAAATCCCATTTTATTTGAATTAAAACGCCTTCTTTATTTAGGTAACTTTTATAGCCACTTTTCCAAGCCTCAGTGCTGTCCAACTGGCTTCTAATTGGCTTTCACATTGTGTTACCTGAAACGCGTTGTAAAAACATTTGTTAGTGGGAAATACTGGTGAGTGAATCCCAGTTTAATCAAGAAACATTAATTTAATTTAAACAGTATTGAGAGCGATTACAATGTTTATATCTACACAATTACTCCTTTAGTACTGTCAATCCTGACTTGTGGGTCATATTACACATTGGCTAACTCATTGTCCAATGGTAACGTATTGTCATCCCGACTTACTACTCACAGTGTAGTACATTTTGTATACAAAACCACAACATACCGGCAGTAATTGAAGAATTACAAAGACTCAATCACTGCTAAATTGCATTGTAAAATAGTTAAGGTTTTGTAAAAACTGTTAACAAAAAGGAGATTACTCACATTGCTGTCTTAGATTTTTCGTAAGGGTTTCCTGGTGATAATCTAAAATTTACACAAAAGCACACGTGTTAGTATAATAACCCATTTTAACATTAGTAATACCCTCCCCGAGACGGCATTCCAACGACTACGTCGGGCAGAACCACGACAGCCGTTACGGAACCCTAGATCAATCGAGCAGCGTATCTAATACGTATCCAGTGGTTATAATACTTACAACGAAGCAGAACTTCGCTAATTAGGGGGTATTATACCCGTGTATAAAGCCTATTATTCATAAATTTGCTTAAGAAAGAAAGAAATGAACGACGGAAAACAAAAACCCGTTGCTTTCTTATATATGTGCTGATCTCGGTTCTCTCGCGGCCCGCGTCACACAAGCACAAGGTCTACGCGGCCCGCGTTGACCTCTGGTCAATGCGTAGCTTGTCCGGGTCACTATGTAGCCTCGCCACGATGATGACACGTGTCATCACCGGGCTGCGCCACTTTCCGATCTTACGTGGCCCGCGTGAACTTAACGGGTGACTTACGCGGCCCGCCTGAACTTAAAATTCAAAGAAATCAGGTTTAACCTTTAAACCGCCTGCGTAAACTAACGATAAGGGGTGTCACGGCCCGCCTCAACTAAATTTTCTTGTTTTTTATTTATTTTAAATAATATATTGTATTTCGGGCTCGGTTTTCACATACGGGATGTATTTAAAGACATATTGGGATATTTTAAAATATTTCAGGGTGTCAGAAATTATTTGAGGGTGTCGGTTTAATTTGAGGATTGTTATATCCTCCCCACCTTGTTTTAGAGCTCGTCCTAGAGATCTACTGGAACAAGTGTGGATATTTCCTTTGCATTTCAGATTCAAGCTCCCATGTGTACTCAGGTCCTCTTTTGGAGTCCCACTTCAGTTTGACCAGATCTAATTTGAGATTCTTGACTTTCCTGTCTTCAATCTGTAGAGGCCTTTCTACAAACTTGAGTTGTTCATTTACCTCTATATCCTTAAGAGGTACCATTAGCGATTCATCAGCTAAGCATTTCTTGAGATTAGATACATGAAACACATCATGTATTCCTGCCATTTCCTCTGGCAGTTGTAGCTGATAGGCTACAGGTCCTATTCTTCTAATAATCTCAAAAGGTCCAATATACCTGGGACTTAGCTTTCCTCTTTTGATGAATCTTACTACTCCTTTCCAAGGAGAGACCTTTAACAATACTTTGTCTCCTACTTGAAATTCCAATGGCTTGCGTCGGTTATCAGCATAACTCTTCTGTCGATCACGTGCTGCTTTCAGTCGTTCCTTGACTTGAATAATCTTGTCGGTTGTTTCTTGCACTATCTCAGGTCCAGATCGTTGCTTTTCTCCAATTTCTGCCCAACAGACTGGGGTTCGGCACTTTCGTCCATAAAGTGCTTCAAATGGTGCAGCATTGATACTTGTGTGATAACTATTATTATAAGAAAATTCTATTAAAGGTAAGTGATCGTCCCAATTACCTCCGAAATCAATTACACAAGCTCTAAGCATGTCCTCCATTGTCTGAATTGTCCTTTCGCTTTGTGCCTCCGTTTGAGGATGATAAGCTGTGCTTAGATTTAACTTGGTTCTCATGGATTTTTGGAAACTTGACCAAATATGAGAGGTAAATCGGCTATCTCTATCAGAAACAATTGATAAAGGAATTCCATGTAATGAAACAATTTCATTTACATACAATTTGGCTAGCTGTTCCATACTAAAAGTTTCCTTCATTGGTAGGAAATGAGCTGACTTAGTTAGTCTATCTACAATCACCCAGATTGTATCATTTCCTTTCTTTGTTTTGGGTAATTTAGTAACAAAATCCATTGTTATTAATTCCCATTTCCACACTGACATTTCTAGTTGTTGTAACAAACCTGAAGGTTTCTGGTGTTCAGCTTTAACTTGTGAACAAGTTAAACATTTAGAAACATAAGCTGCTATGTCCTTTTTCATTCCTATCCACCAGAAATTTTTTCTTAAATCCTGGTACATTTTATCACTTCCTGGATGCATTTTATACTTAGACTTATGGGCTTCTTCTAATATACGATGATGTAGGTTTCCTAATTTAGGTATCCACATTCTCTTTTCATGGAATCTCCAAATTTCATCTGTTCCTTGTTCTAATTCTTTAATCATACCTTTTAATTTTTCAGTGTCATCCTTGATTACTGATTCTTGTGCTTTTCTGATTTGATCATTTAAATCTACTTGCAGATTTAATTTAAGAGAACGTACTCTTTTTGGCTTTTCATGATACTTTCGACTTAAAGCATCTGCCACTACATTTGTTTTTCCTTCATGATACTGGATATCACAATCATAATCACTAAGCAATTCCATCCAGCGTCTTTGTCTCATATTCAACTCCTTTTGTCCGAAAACATACCTTAAACTCTTATGATCGGTGAATATGGTAAACTTACTACCATAAAGATAATGTCTCCAAATCTTAAGGGCAAAAATTATAGCTCCTAATTCCAAGTCATGGGTTGAATAATTTTCTTCATGATTCTTAAGTTGTCTAGATGCGTAAGCTATAACCTTTTTGGCGTTGCATTAATACACATCCATAACCTAACTTAGAGGCGTCACAATAGACTACAAAGTCTTCAGTTCCTTCTGGTAACGCTAATATGGGTGTATGGGTTAATTTATGCTTAAGAATTCTAAATGCTTCTTCTTGTTTTGGTCCCCATTCAAACTTAATGGATTTATAGGTTAAATTAGTTAAAGGAATGGCTATTCTAGAGAAATCTCGAATAAATCTTCTATAATAACCGGCCAATCCTAAGAAACTTCTAACCTCGGTTGGTGACTCGGGGGTTTTCCATTTAGTAATTGCCTCGATCTTTGTGGGATCCACATGAATTCCTTCATGATTAACTAAATGTCCAAGAAATTGTACCTGTTCTAACCAAAACTCGCACTTTGAAAATTTAGCATAAAGCTTTTCCTTTCTTTATAAAATTAGAAGTGCGTGCAAATGCGTTGCATGTTCCTCTTTACTCTTAGAATAAATTAGAATATCATCTATAAAAACAATTATGAATTTATCCAAATATGGTTTACATATTCGGTTCATCATGTCTATAAATGCGGCTAGGGCATTGGTTAAACCAAATGGCATGACAGTAAATTCATAATGGTCATACCTTGTTCTGAAGGCAGTCTTAGGAATATCCTCTTCCTGTACCTTTAATTGATGATATCCTGACCTTAAATTGATTTTAGAGAAAAATCAAGCTCCTTGCAGTTGATCGAACAGATCATCGATTCTCGGTAATGGGTACCGATTCTTAATCGTGACTTTGTTCAATTCACGGTAATCAATGCACATACGCATTGATCCGTCCTTCTTTTTAACGAATAAAATCGGTGCTCCCCAAGGCGATGAGCTTGGCTGTATGAATCCTTTCTCTAATAATTCATCTAATTGTTTTTTCTTCAATTCTTGCATTTCGGCGGGTGCCAAACGGTAAGGTGCTTTGGCAATTGGCGCTGTTCCTGGCAGCAGGTGAATTCTGAATTCAACTTCTCTGTCCGGTGGTAGTCCTGGTAATTCTTCTGGAAATACATCTGAAAACTGAGACACTACTGGAATGTCCTTTAGTTCTTTTCCTTTAGTTTTAGTGATTATGGAAATCAAATGCACTATAGAACCTTTTCTTATATAACTTGCAGTTTTCATCACAGAGATGAATTTTGTGGATCTAGATGGTTTATCTCCTTTAATTGTGATCGTTTTACCTTTTGGTGAATTTACTTGGATTGACTTTTGATCACATAAAATACTGGCTTTGTTGGCCATTAACCAATCCATTCCTAAAACGACATCAAATCCTGCCAGATTCATGGGATAAAGGTTTGTCATAAACTTTTGATTTAAAATTTCTATTCTTGCTCCCTGCAAGATTTTAGAAATCCTAGTTGTTTCTCCATTAGCTGTCTCTACTAGACATTCTTGTGGTAGTTTAGTTAATGACGGATTAAGGAGTTTGCAAAATGATGTATTAATAAAACTTTGGTTTGCACCAGAGTCAAATAATACTTTAGCAAAGACATCATTAACTAAAAATGTACCAGCTATGACGTCTGGAATCATCTTGGCCTCATCTGCAGTCAGAACAAATGCTTTAGCATTTTTAGTATTCTTGTTGTTTGCAGCTGGGGCTAGTTTTGGACAGTTTGGCCTGATATGACCTTTTTCTCCACAGTTGTAGCATAATCCATTACTGGATTTCTTCCTGCAATTTTCTTCCTTGTGTCCTGGCATCTTGCAATAATTGCAAAGAGTAGAGCATTTTCCCGAATGCTTTTTCTTGCAGACCTTGCAGAAAGGTGCAGAGGTAGAACCCATATTCCTACGGTTGTAATTTCCATAACGGAATTCTTGAGTAAGCCTCTGTGCTAGATTTTTCCTCTGGTCTTCTTCTCTAGTACGGACTAATTCATCTGTCAAGGTGTTGGTTAGTTCTACAGCTTCTTCTATAGTTTGAGGTCTAGCTGCCTTGACTACATGTCTAATCTCTCCAATTAATCCCCAGATATAACGGGAGATTAATACCGGCTCTGGTGATGCAAGGGTTGGTACTATTCTAGCATATTCAAAGAATAACTTTGTGTACCCCTTACTATCCACTCCATTCATCCTAAGGTTTAGGAATTTGTTTGCTATTTGTTCCTTTTCATTATGAGGGCAAAATTTCCTTTCTACCATATTTCTAAATTCTTCCCATTCCATATTGTAAACCCTATCACTTCCTCTTGACTAGAGGATAGTGTTCCACCATTCTAAGGCTGAGTTCTTAAACAAATTAGAAGCAAACATTATCTTGTCCTCTTCCGCACATTTACTTATTTTCAGAACAGCCTCAGTCTTCTCTATCCAGCGTAGAGCTGCAATGGGTTCTTCATTGCCCGAGAATTCTATTGGTTTGCAGGACCAGAATTCTTTGTAAGAACAACCATAAGGCATGGTTCTTCTTCTTTTGGGAATGGGCACTTGAAGTATAGGGCCATTGTTCACGCTGTGTTCTGGTTCAAATGGTCGCTTACTGCTATGCTTACTTTTATTATTCGCTTCTTGAATTGTTTGAATAATAAATGGCATTGCATCTATGATTCCTTGTGCTACTATGTGTTGAACGGCACTATTATCCATTTGGTTTCCATTGTTATTGATGCTCGGATTCTCATTAACCACGTTAATGTTACTCTGGTTATCGTTATTCAGATTTCCTTGATTTCCTTCATCGGCCATTTGAATTTTAAACATTTTACCCCATATTAATATCACAAAATAATATTTCATATAGTCATTCACATGACACACAATTTAGCCAAAAGCGTCGATCATTGCGACTTTACTCTATTCATCTACTATATATCTATTACACACCAGTACTGAAATAAAATTACAATACCAACAGAAATAAATAATAGTAGGCATCCGTACACACATATTTTATTTTATTTTTATTTTATTATTATATTATTATTACTATTACCATCTCCTCCATCACATCACGGATATGGATTCATCCAAAAATCCATATTGCGCTCATCGTATTTCCATACGAGTCGCTCTCCTACCTGTCGCATTCTCTCACTACTTTCTAAAATTTCCTCACCAAATGTCCTAAGTTCTTGTACGTTTTCTGCACTCATTGGGGGTGCAGGTTCTAGGACTGGGTTCGGAATCTGGGGTGCGGGTTCCTGGTGTGGGGGTGTAGGTGCCTGGAATCGGTAACGATCTTCTAAGATTTCCCTAATGTATTCATCGTGGAAATAGGGATCTAAAGGGTCCAAACCTAGGTAAGCTCCTACGTTCTGCATGGGTGTGTCTTCGTGTATCGGGTAACGTTGCACATAGTCCCTAACGTCATCCCACCAGGGATCGTAATTTGGGTCTAGGGGGTTTGGTGCAGGTACCCTAGGGATTTCTTCCGGATTGAAGTCATGCATTTCTACTTGGTTTTCAGGGTTTTCTATCTCCATCGGTTGGTCTGGGATTGGTGGCTGTGGTTGGGGTGCTATTATTTGCTCCAGATTAGGGTCAGCGGCAGTAGTGGCTAGGATGTGAATATTGGCTATACCCTTATTTATCATATCCTGGGCATAGGCATATGTCTCTCTCTTGGCTGCGGCTAGTACCCTCTGATCTTGTAACTTTTTCATACGTTTTCTACGCTCATGTGCCCCTCTACTGAACCATCCCTCTTTTTCTGAGGAAATGGCTCTTCTGACTGAGTCTTAAACACAAAGATTCCTTCTTCCGTATCAGCAGAGTACCCTGAGAGGGCAGGCTGAGAAGAGGATGTGCCTTCGCTTCTAGGTGAACCAGACAATTGACGGTACGCGTCAGATGGTCCTTGGTCGCTCATACTGTAAACTAACAAATAGTCAAATAACACATAACAAATAAATAAAGTTATGCACGTATTTTTGTAATTTATTTCCTAACAGATTAAATTTTGATGTCAGCGGAACACTTCTGTGGCTGAATCAGTGGCTTAGCTCTGATACCACCTTCTGTCGCAACCCCCGATCCCTGATCCCCGGGAACGGGCGGCCGCGAGCCAGTTTCGGTGGTATCTTGTATGGTCTAATTTGGCAGCGAAAATTTTCATCAGGACCGTAGTTAGGAAATGTTTATCAGAGTAAAACCACCATTTATATATAAATAAACATATTGGGATGAAACCCAAGTTTTTATTACAAGCTGATTTACAGGGATAAATCCCATTTTATTTGAATTAAAACGCCTTCTTTATTTAGGTAACTTTTATAGCCACTTTTCCAAGCCTTCAGTGCTGTCCAGCTGGCTTCTAATTGGCTTTCACATTGTGTTACCTGAAACGCGTTTTAAAAACATTTGTCAGTGGAAAATACTGGTGAGTGAATCCCAGTTTAATCAAGAAACATTAATTTAGTTTAAACAGTATTGAGAGCGATTACAATGTTTATATATACACAATTACTCCTTTAGTACTGTCAATCCTGACTTGTGGGTCATATTACACATTGGCTAACTCATTGTCCAATGGTAACGTATTGTCATCCCGACTTACTACTCACGGTGTAGTACATTTTGTATACAAAACCCCAACATACCGGCAGTAATTGAAGAATTACAAAGACTCAATCACTGCTAAATTGCATTGTAAAATAGTTAAGGTTTTGTAAAAGCTGTTAACAAAAAGGAGATTACTCACATTGCTGTCTTAGATTTTTTTGTAAGGGTTTCCTGGTGATAATCTAAAATTTTCACAAAAGCACACATGTTAGTATAATAACCCATTTTAATATTAGTAATACCCTCCCCGAGACGGCATTCCAACGACTACGTCGGGCAGAACCACGACAGCCGTTACGGAACCCTAGATCAATCGGGCAGCGTATCTAATACGTATCCAGGGGTTATAATACTTACAACGGAGCAGAACTTCGCTAATTAGGGGGGTATTATACCCGTGTATAAAGCCTATTATTCATAAATTTGCTTAAGAAAGAAAGAAATGAACGACGGAAAACAAAAACCCGTTGCTTTCTTATATAGGTGCTGATCTCGGTTCTCTTGCGGCCCGCGTCACACAAGCACAAGGCCTACGCGGCCCGCGTTGACCTCCGGTCAATGCGTAGCTTGTCCGGGTCACTATGTAGCCTCGCCACGATGATGACACGTGTCATCACCGGGCTGCGCCACTTTCTGATCTTACGCGGCCCGCGTGAACTTAACGGGTGACTTACGCGGCCCGCCTGAACTTAAAATTAAAAGAAATCAGGTTTAACCTTTAAACCGCCTGCGTAAACTAACAATAAGGGGTGTCGCGGCCTGCCTCAACTAAATTTTCTTGTTTTTTATTTATTTTAAATAATATATTGTATTTTGGGCTCCGTTTTCACATACGGGATGTATTTAAAGACATATTGGGATATTTTAAAATATTTCGAGGTGTCAGAAATATTTCGGACAGCACTCCGATCGGACGGCAATTCGTTCAAATTTTCTGATTATGTCACACCCAATTGTTTTTGGGAAGGATACCGATGAATTGTCTGAGATGATGTGTCATCGTGTTAAACTACTGAAATTCCATCGAGTTCGGTCCGTTCTAACGGCCGGGAACCACCCCGTTCCATCAGATCTGACCGCTTTTGACGGTTTTTCCATGTCTAACCCGGAATCACACACTACTTTGATTAGATACATAATATTCTAGGTGAGATTGTTATAAAAAACATGTGGAAATCACTCAGATCTGAGTTGTTCATGGTAGAATGAGGTCATGCTTTGAAGTTCATATGAACTCTTGATGACATCATCTTTGAACACCTCAAATCAGCAGATTTCATGGTTAAAAGTGGATTTTTTTTAAAAGATAGAGAGGTGTAGAATCGAGTGTAGATCATAGAAGTACAGGGTTTAGGTTGAAATCTTACAAGAATTGCGAGAAAACGAGCGAAAATGGCGAAGCAGCGTCTGGCCGAACGAGAGCAGTCACCTCAACTGTTGTTGAGGTGACAAATGAGGTATTTATAGGCAAAGGGGGAAGGAAGAAAGGGGCTTGGGCCATCCGATCGGACAGGGCCATCCGATCGGACAGGTCCATCCGATCGGACAGGGCCATCCGTTCGGACTGGTCCATCCGTTCGGACAGGTCCTTCCGTTTGGACAGGGTTCTATCGTTCCGACTTCTGTAATGAGCGTTGCGATGATTTTGTTACACATCTCTATTTATTATATATATTTAATTATTCATAAGGGGCCGTATGTATGTATCCATATTATATATTTAATTATTCAAAGTTGCGATACAATAACCGGGTTTTGTTTCGAGTATGCTATTATTTGCGACGCTTCACGGTCATTGAGGAGGGTAGAGTAGGTCCTCTCTCTATGTCATCGTGAATGTTATTGTGCATTTTGAGTAATGAGCTGCCCTACGACACATCACGGCTATCAAGGAGGGTAGAGTTGGTCCTCACTCGACATCTTTGTGGTGGTCAGCAAGTGCAATGTGATGTGATAGCGATAAGGTATGCGTAATATGCGAAAATACTGCGATTTTGCGACTTATGCGATATAGTTACATTATGATCCGAATCTCTGGTGCTAGGCGTAACGAGTGTAGCGAGTAGTAACAATGCACGAAAGTGCGGGTTGTTACATTCGACGTAAAAACTCATTTCGTACATTGAGATATCGTCTGTTTACTTCAAAACATACACACAGCACGAAATTCTACCGCGATAACAGGGTAATAACTCGATCACTGCTACGATTTAATGTCCGATCGATTGAGACCGGTCCGATGGATGTTTAAGTGCTGCCCGTAATTGGGCTATACTTTTTCATTCGTCGTGAGGGTTTTAATCTCGTGAGTTGTCGTAAAAGTTGTATTAAGTTTCTAACCTAGTTTTCGTGTGCATTGTTATTTGAATTAGGTTAGTGTCACACCCCCATATTTCCACATATTACCGGTGGGCCCGGCGGGGAGTATCGTGACGTAGTTGATATCATCATTGTCAATACACACAATAATATAGCACATCGGAAGGCTTGGTGAATAAACTATTACAAACCATATTGTCTGAGTGTTCGAGTTTATGAATATACAGACTGGAATGTAAGAAGATCCACAGGCGGATCATAAATGTACAAAGAAACAAAAACAATAGACTTTAGGTATCTCATGGATTTGCAAGATCCTCTAATGACACCCTATAGCTCCAGCCTATTACGAGAGGTACCTGTCAAATCAGTCTTTAAGAAAATACGTCAGTTTACACTGGTAAATACAATTAACTGACTCTTTTGAAAACATTTATGAAAATTGATTTAAGTGCACATGGCACAAATCTTTTATAACTTGGGACAATTATTTAAATATAATCTTGTATACAGATTTACATGTTTGTCTTACAACTGGGGCCGGTTGGAAGCCGGTCGTGATTAACCGACTCACCACTTATAAAACCCACAAAGGAGTTATCCCCAACATGTGGGTTTATATATTATTTTAGCATTTGCATCTGTCAGGTGTATGCCTACACCCCGTGCATAGGTCGTGGCCATTTTAAATGAAATGAGCCGAGGATATCCAGGACACGGTCAGATTAACCCCCAATGTTTATGTTATCAAACAAGACATATTAAAACGGGTTATGCAAATTTATTAATCACAATCCGATTAAATGATTTCATACCCGACCAAGTGGTATTATTATAATACCATATCCCAAGCCCGTATAAGGGAAAATAAGTTAAAAGTATTTACCTGATGCTAGCAGTAAAATCCTAAAGCTTTTGAAGGCACCTTCTACCGGAAGCTATTTAATCTGTATAGAAGGTTTATTAACCTATTAGGATGCTAACGGGTCTTTAATTTAGTCAAGGACTTAGACCGGCTAGCTAGAAGGAAACTTTACGGTTCTAAACGCTAGATTAAGCAGAGATCGGAATAGAATGTGGTTTAGACCCAAAAAGCTTGGATACTTGTGTAATATGGGTAAACTAAACACATTCTGGAATTTGAGGACTTAATGATAAGGTTTGACCCGTTTCGGCTATTTTATGTAAACTAGTCACATAAACCGATCCGAACGCGTAAACGCGTAACGGGTAACCAAATAAATTATATACAGGTCTTAATCATTATTATGCTCAAAATATGTTAATACATCAGTAGGATGTTAACATATATGCCCAAAAAGTAATTTAAACCAAAATAAGTCCCATAAGGGCATTTTGGTAATTTTAATGCCCATAAAATAGTTTAATTGTGCAACTGAGTTTCAGGTCTGATTAAATCAGTAAAAATATGTATTTTATAAGTTATATCAGTAAGATATATTATATATGTAAAACTTATCTTATATAACCAAACTATGCACCATAGGGGCATTTTGGTAATTTTACATAGGCTTTAAAGGTCAAAATAAACTTCTGAGTTTAAAAACTTTGACTTACTGTTTAATTATATAAATTAACTTAAAACATCAGGGGGTAATAAGTTTTATATGCCAAATATAGTTTTAACCCATACTAGGTGCTTAAAACGCTTAAAAGTCGGTTTAAAGGGGTATTTGGGTTAAAATAGGAAATCTGAGTTTTTGATCAGTTTATAAAGTTCAAAATACTTTATTTATCATTTGAAATCAGTAGCAAAAGGTTTGACACTAAAAAGTTATGAAAAACTCATTTTATACATGAAAAGGGTAAAACCGACATTTACCGAAATCAAGCCAAAATCCTACATTATGCTCAGCCTAAAAATAATTAAAAATCTTTAAAAATCCTAAAATATTATTTTACATCAGTGGGTAAGAAGTTTGGTGTCAAAAAATTGGGTTTAGATAGGCTTCATACTAATTACGCCATCTAAATAATAAAAAGCTCCTTAATTACGCTATTGAGCATATCTTCTATTCTAGACATCAAATTGATGTCAAATTTTTAGGACATGTCTAAATATCAGTAGCAAAGGTGTTAGTCCAATCACATTGTTAAAAATCTCAGTTGTATGTAAAAAGGGCGTTTATGGCATTATTAAGCATAATTACGATCAAGTGCATATAATTCAAACCACTAGGCACCATGCAATATAACTCCAGGGGGTTATACTACTAAGTAATGTGGTCCTAATAGAAGCTTAAAACATGGGAGAATTAAGCTTGAACGGGTCAGAACTGAAAGTCAAAGCAAAAGTCAAGCTTTTGCGACTTTCGGTTATAAACTGAGCTTAGACTATTAATTGCCGGGTTAGGACTGATAAAACATGTTTTAATATTGATTACCAAGTCATTAGAATGTTAAAATATATTTTAGAACCTCTGTTTTATTAATTAGAATCATTTTTGTAATTTCTGTCCAGTTTGACTTTTTGTCAAACTACTTTGTCTCGACAATTGACTAGTCAAACGAGATAATTAGGAGGTGCCCTTTTAAGGGTTAATCACCTACACTAATGTGATTCTATAACCACTTTCAATTTAATCAGTGGTTAAGCCACATGTAATTAAAACGAAAGTCAAACTAATTTTACGATAAGTTTGACTTTAGAGTAATTAAGCTAATTAAAACGACTAAACATGAAATTAGAGGCTTACTAAAAGTCCTAGCTGTCTTTTCTACACTTGATGATCCTCTTCTCACTGATGGAAGCTCCAGGACAAGTCCCTCAAGTGAATTGTTTGCAAATGTGTTTATGAACACAAGAATAGGCTCCCTTATATAGCAAATTCCATGAAGCTAGATCATTTCCAGGTGTAATTGGAGGCCCTGGGATCACCCCAGGTGTCCTAGCTATTGAAAATAACCGACTTACAGCTCCCTAGGTCGTTACAAACTAGGTTAAGGCGGTGGAACAGACAAAACCCGCACCTGGCAACATTTTTCTGTTACTGGCACTCTCAGGCGGGCCGCGTGGACCGGGTTAACTGGCAAAACAAGTTTTAATGCTGGCAGCTTTAGTCCCTGCTCGTTTTTAAACCTTTTTAACCTCATTGTTGACATGTGGGGCCCCTGTAGTCAATATGTTGAGGCTCTAAGATGAATAAACTAACTTCGTTAGGCTCCGGTTCGTTAAATACCTCTATGAAAGCAAGTTTCATCAAGTTGACACTTATAGCCCAAAGTTTGGAAAACATGCTTAACGATCTCGAAACCACATGAAATTCATACCACTTATTCTTAAGAGTATATTTGAATATTTCGAAGCCTCGGTTTCGTTAAAAGGTCACTCAGAGGTTAGAATCGACATGTCGACACGTTTAACCCTTGTAATTTAATAATATTCCGATTATTTTTATAAACGGCTTCTTATATCCAATCAATCACTCGTTTAAGAATATATTCATCGTGTATGGTCATTCAGAGGCACAGGTTTGGCATGTTGACACTTTTAGTCCCTGTGGTTTCATAGATTCACTGTTTGACAACTTTGGTCCTTCAAACTAAATCTTTCATACCTTGAGAGTTTAGGACACGTGTCTTTACATAATTGGACACTTTTTTACGTGGTGTTACAGTTAGCCAGGCTAAAAATCAGTAGGCTAAACGCTGCCCATCTAAATCTGCAATGTGAGTCATTCTCTTTTTATCAAATTATTTCCAAAACCCTATTTATTTTCAAAGTTATAATTACAGGGATTAAGTCTTTGTAATCTTCAATTACTGCCGGTATGTGGGGTTTTGTATACATTACTTGATACCCGTCACCATTGGACAACGGGTTAGCCAATGGGTGATCTGACCATAGTCACAGATACAGTCGAGTGACAAATACCGATTTGGGGTAATTGGTTGATAAAAACAATGTAATCACCCTTAATACTGTATATTATAACAATGTGTCGTTTTGTGCAACTTGAGTGACTCGCCAGTATTTCCCTGCTGATAAAATCTTTTTAAAACATGTTTCAGGTGATCTGTTGTGATCAAGGAAAAAGTACCGCGTAGCACTACAAGCTCGAAGAAGTGGCTCAATAAAATAAAGAAACATGTTTTTTGTAAAACAGGGGATTTCCGTGAGAAATCACCTTTATTGTAAATTATGGGTGTAATCCCCAAATTATGAAATAAGATAATTGGGCATTTCAAGTTTTAAAAGATCCTGTTGAAAATTCCGTTGCCAACGTAATAATTACCACGGGTTTCTGTCCCGCGGCTCCTGAAACGGGTAAAACCGGGACGGGGGCCGTGACAAAAGGTGTGGTTTGTCGACGTCATACCCACAACTTGCAAAAATGGAAGATTGTACATGTTAGTCTTGTAGGTAGCGTCGATCATATGCACATGCGGGAATGCCCTCCACATTTCAAAGGACTTATCGTGACAGAAAAATACATGCTGAACGACGTTGGTGGAAGGTTCCGCCTGTATGTAATAGCTCATCTTTTTTTCCTGGATGATTTGTTCTAGTCGCTGCATGGGAGACGGTTTTTTCTCGAACTTCGCGGCCCTAATCTTTTGGCGAGCGTTGTGTATGTCTTTCGGAACACATTTGTTCTCAGGGTTCTGTTTGGTTACGACCTTCCAGATTGTATGGGGCTGTATGTCTTGATCTGTCAGCTCTTGCACCAGCCTAAACTCATTAGGAGTAAGCCTCCTGGCATACGCGTAACCCTCCAGATGTTCAGTAGGGCCGTGGTTGTGCGGCTTGTTAAAATTTTTGTTCAGATAATCTATCCGCCAAGCCCGACGACTCTGGTCGAGACGACCTATCACCATAAAAGGGCACGCGCATTTTTTGCTGCCGGTTTTCCTAACCGTGGCCTTACTCTCATGCTCGCCGCTACGACAACAATGGAGCCACACCTGGTTATCCTTGGACCGTCTGGTAACAATTATGTATCCGTTGGCTAAACCCCTTCGTTTTACCCAACTTTCCAAATCATCGCGGGATAAAAAATCCTAAAAATATAACAAGTAATTTAAAAAAATATAACAATTTTGAATGTACTTTTTTAAAAATTCTTAAAAAAATATAACAATTTTAATTAATTTTATAAAAACATAACATTTTAATTAATTTTATCAAAATATAACATTTTTTAATTAAATTTTTTATCCTATTTACAAAATATAACAATTTTGAATGTATTTTTTCTTTACAATTTTTTATTATTGTGCAAATTATTATTGTTTTTTATTGCGAGGAACGTGCAAATTGTGCATCGGTTTTGAAATGAACGAGGTAACAAGTATTAAAACACATAGAAATTGAGATAAAGTAAAAGAGAGGCTTGATAAAACATCGGATTGTTTCGGGTTTAGAAACTTCGACTATTCCAAAGTGAATCGAAAGTCATTTCAAATTAGGGAAACGTGCTTTGGCCTATAGGTTAAATACTCTCGTCGAGAAGCAATTAACGGTACTTTACCTTTCCAGTTACTACACGTCCCTAATCGATTGAAAAATCGAAACTTTGGCGGGATTGAAAATCGAGGAACGGGACTAGTCGACAAGATGCGAGTTTCACCCCTAACTTGAAGATTTCGTACCATAAGTGTGATTGGTATTCGTCGGGTCAAGAAAGTTAATTCCGACACTTTGACGAGGGTCCACTATAGTTTGAATTGGAAACTTACCGTCAAGATGTGGATCTCACTCCTAACTTGATGGCGTAATTTCGTGCAAAATTGAATAAGCGGACTGAGAGTCATTCACCAAATTATGGGTTTCACGCCTATTTTGGTGAAATCATCTCGTTTGTATAATACGAGTGTCTTCAACTCTTCAACGAATATTTTAATTAATATTTAAAAAAATATTTTAATGTATTTTTTTATAATGTTTAAAAAAATATAACAGGTTTAATTAATTTTATAAAAATATTTCATATAACATTTATTAATTAATTTTTATCATATCTGAAATATATAACAATTTTAATGTATTTTGTATTAACAATTGTATAATAATTTAACAGAAAAAAATATAACATTTAACAAAAATATATATCGTTCGTACCTGATCAGTTTTGTACGAAACTTCAGGGTAAGCGGGTGTCTCGTCACCCAGTGACTCTTGCACGGGTGGCTCGTCACCCAATGACTCTTGCACGGCTGGATCGTCACCCAATGACTCTTGCACGTAAGAAGGGTGACTAAGGTCTCCTTGTACTCCCGAGGGTAGGGGTGAGCATGGTGCGGTTCGGTTCGGTTATTACCTATAACCGAAACTATAACCGCACACTGCGGTTATCAAAAAATCATAACCGTTCGGTTTCGGTTAATGCGGTTTCGGTTAATCGGTTATTGCGGTTAATGCGGTTTCGGTTCGGTTATAGGTCGGTTATTTTCATTGTTTCTAATGTTGGACTTTAAATGTGTGGGTCGAGCAAAATTAATGAGCAAACAATAAATATATACGGTTAATCAATTATATTTTACTACCATATGCATACTAATTCCAAAACAAAAGTAACACATGTAGTCACGTGTTATGTGGAAACATACATACGAACTCAAAGTGGTTTTTAAATTCGACAGTTTTTAATCAAAACATAAAAAGTTGTAGTGCAATCTTCATCAAAGTTGGGTCATGGTTAAAAGTTAAAACATTCAAATACTTCACCAAAGATACATATAGATTAGGCCATGGTTAAGTATTTAAATACAAACTTAAAGACTTATGGTGCTACGGATTTGGCTATTTTAAAATATTCGGTTCGGTTTGGTTATTTGCGGTTATGAAAATAAGAATAACCATAACCGAACCGCAAAAATCGGTTATTAAAAATATAAATAACCAACCCTTCGGTTATTTCGGTTATCGGTTATTTCGGTTCGGGTTTTTCGGTTTTTTCGGTTACGGTTCGGTTAATTCGGTTGTGTGCTCACCCCTACGAGGGACCACTAACGAAAACGTTATTGCCATATTCTTCCTGTCCGTATGAGGGAACGTAACCGGGTTCATAATACAGAGACCTATAACCTTGATCATGGCTACACGCGTTCAAATCTGGTATCAACGGTTGCCGAGGCATAGCAGACTAAAAAAAAACCAACGGGTAAAAGGTAATGGTAAGTTTAACGCCGAATAGAAAAAAGTAAATATATATACTTACCTTGTTGAGGTATGGCAAATGGCAACGACGATTCATTATGACGGGGACGATAGCCAGACATGACCTCGTGCGCGTGATCATCATTTCCACCCAAATCGTAAGAATCAGGGACATTAGACCCCGCCTAATACAAACGGTGTGCTAAGTATTTCATAAAAAAAACAGAATAAGTTAAAAAAATGATATACCACACTGCTATCCGAAATAAACGTGCTCGTGTCCGCCTCAAACGGCTCATCGAAAACATAGTTGTACCAAGACATGTTTGTTAGTGAATGTGAATATAAACGAAGACGATATATATATAGGCCTATACGATGCGTATTACTTTGACCCCCGTGAGACAGTGTCAGCTTTGACTGACACAAAATTAATTAACCAACTCAATACGCATCGTATAGACCTATACAACGCGTATTGAGGGTGTCGATTTAGTAAGCCAAGGTGTGCCAATAATACGACCCTATATGGGCATGTATTTTAGGCATGTATTTTATTAATCATTCATCCGAGGTTGACCACCTACCAATCTAGTACTAGTGTCTAGTGGGCAAGTGGTTCATCGGTTTATGGTTGAGATTTTTTGGTAAAACGTGTGTTGGTGGCGGTTGTCTTAGGGAATAAATTACACCACAAGTTTCTTCAAACCATGGGGGAAATTCTTTATGCCCATGTATGGGCGGACGCACCATTTGTAAAAAAAAAACATTTAGTGTTTTATGTCTGTGAAAATCCTGAGCGCATCCCATAAAATTTTATGATCGCACCCTTTGAGTTGAACTTTTGAAACCAACCTCTAAGAAGATACCTAATTTTGATAAACTTTTGAAAATCCGACTATTTTTCCGACTAGTTTGGTACAGACCGTTTAGTCATGTTGGAGAAGATGATAGATTTGTTATGTTAATATGCTTTCTATTGAAGGGTATTTTTGTAATTCCACCAATCTATTAAAACTTAATTGCAAAAGGTTGAGTGGTATGTAGTGTGCACTGACACTTTTCCTCTTCAGAATTTTAGTTAAATTTAAAATATATAATAGTAACAAAAAAGAAGGTTTCTGTTTTTCTTAATTTCTTAATTTTTAAGTTTGTTTTCTTTATAATTTGTTTTTTTATTTACTGATCTTGTTTATTTATTTATGGTGGATTATTAAAAGATAATTATTATACCCTAGTGAATTTAATAATTGTGTCTCGTTTAACTCATCTATATTATCTATACTTTGTTTCGACCCGACCTAATCAGGATCAATTTTTTTTATATAACGATAACGAAATGACCCCTAAAAATTTTCACACCCCATGAAAAAAATTTATGGGTCCGCCACTGCTTCAAACCCCTTTGCAGTTAGACGTCGTTTATTTCCTTTTTGTTATTAATTGTTTCATTAAATGTATATTTAGGAAAGCCTGGTCTCTCTCTCTAGTATATTCATTAAATAAACACAAATTGGTTATAGAGTTATGTTTTGGGGTCCAAACAAGTTGAGTTGAGCTCGAGCTCACTTCGTGTTAACTTAAGAGGGCTCGAGCTCGGCCTGTGAGTAGTTTTTCAAGCTCAAGTTCGGCTCGTTTATTATTTATTTTAATTTTCATTATGTATTTTTATAATTATTTACATATACATAGTTATAATTATAAATTATATATATATATATATAGGGTATGGTTCACGAGTGAACAATGATGTATTTGTGAACAAAATGAACTTATCCTGACCATTTATTTTGTAGATCTATATTTTACATAATTCGTATATAACAATAGTTTTAATATAAAAATATAAAATAAAAGTTATATGAAAAAAAGCGCGTTTAGGTTCGGGGTTGATAAAACCTTGAGCCTCGGATTTAAGTTTTTAACTAATCGATCTCGAATAGTTCATGAGCGGCCCGACTCGTTTACACCACTAGTTTTTCTAGCGTACCATTATCGATCCAATTTATGACTTATGTTTTTACATGCTATGGACCTAACAATGAAAGTGATTTTAATTAATAATTTGGGTATGTGATGTGAATAATATTTAATTGAGTTGGTTGGTGATGATGATCGATCATCTCGTGATACAAAGATAGCCCTTCCCTGGTTATGTCAATTTTTTTGCTATAAGTTATAGTATTAGTAACAGAACCTAATAAATTATTGTTTAAGAATTAAGTGTTTGTTTATAGATTACTTCTAAGCCTATTAAGTAGCTAATTTGGCTAGGAAAGAAACGAAGTTAGCAAGATACAGCCGAGACATGCCATTGGTTTGGTTTAAATTTCATTATACGTTCCTAAGAAGAGTAAATTGTCATTTTAGTCACTAAGGTTTGACCAAAATTGCCACTTTAGTCCAAATATTTTTTTTCTTGCCATTTTAGTCCAAATAGTTTTGTTTTCTGCAATTTTAGTACCTGACTTTTGTCATTTTTTGCCATTTTCATCCAACCCACTAACTCCGTTTAAAAAAATTAGTTAACTTAGGTGAATTTTAGTCAAACCACATTTTTCTTTCTTTTTTTGCAGGTGCGATAGTATGGGGATGGTGTTGTGCCGGTTTACAGTGAAGATGATGGCGGTGGTTGTTAGTTTTATGAAGATGGTGGTGGTGTTGGTTAATGACGTGGATGGCGGAAAAGTGACCGGTGGTGGTGGAAATGGTAGGTGGTGAGGGTGGTGGGGTGGGTGGATGGGTGGTGACGATGCAGGCAGGTGGTTTGAAGAGGGCATAAATGCGAGAATGAAGAAGGATTTTACACCGTTGCAAAAAGTTACATCGGCTATTAAACAACTTGCAACCGGTAACCCTCCAGACGAGAACGACGAGTATTTACATATGGCCGAAAGTACTTCCCGCGAGCGTCTAGAATATTTCTACGAAACGGTATGTAAAATATACGCTCCCGAGTTCTTACGTAGGCCAACAAGCCACGACATGGCGTTTTTATACCAAGCTTATGAGGATAAACATCACATTCCGGGTATGGTGGGTAGTCTTGATTGTACTAATTTCGTTTGGAGAATGTGTCTCACAGAGTTTCTGGGCCAATATATGAGAGGATATCACCATTACCCGACAGTTATGTTCGAAGCGGTGACCTCTCAAGATTTGTGGGTTTGGCTTTGGCATGCATTTTGTGGTCCTCCAGGCGCACAAAACAACATCAATGTGCTTCACCAATCTCCATTATTTCTTACCGAACGAAATGGAACTGCGCCAAAATGTCCATTTTACGTTAACAACCACTTATACAAATGTGGTTACTATCTCGTAGATGAAATCTACCCTACATGGTTCGTGTTTGTCAAATCATTTCCATATCCTCACCTACTAGATGAAAAGAAGTTCAAGAAACAACACGAGATGGCAAGAAAAGACGTGAAACAGACTTTTGGTGTTTTGAAGTCAAAACGGGGTATAATGAATCGGCCAATGCGTGCTAGGTGTGTGAAAAAAAAATTAGGTACGTGGTGTATACATCTATTATTTTACATAACATGATTTTGAAAGACGACGGAAACGCGAGAGCACCAGTACACATTCGGGATCCTCCAATCGAGCCCGCTCTAGATGACAGTGTGTTAAACGAGCTTATGGATGAAGATACGCATTGGAGACTAAAGCATGATCTCGTTGAGCATCTCGGAAGAATAGATTTACCCCACCTATTGATGGAATCCGACGAAAAGTAGTAATTTTAGTTAGTTTTTAACTAAATGTAATTTTAATTATTTTTAATCTAATGTAATGCTTTTTTTTTAATTTATTGTACTTTTGTTTTGCTAAAAATACGTTTCATTTACTAATTAACAGTTTATAAAAAAAAAAGAAAAAAAAAGGTTTGCCTCTATCCACGAGTGGTGATAACCCCTTATGTTTTTGGGCGTTTTTGGGGCAAGAAAAGAGTTAGAGAGGGGAGTTGACATGTCAATAGATGATTGTGTGGGTGGAAAGTTCACCCCTTCCTATGAGGTGACCACTCATTTCACCCTAATTAAATTAGGAGTTAATTACTGTTTTCGTCCACGTGGTTTGTCAAAAATCACTATTTTAGTCAATTAGTTTAAAAATTACGATTTCAGTCCCTGTGGTTTCACTTTCGTAACTATTTCAGCCCACCTCGTAACCATTTCAGTCCATGTACTTACAAAATAAATGGATTGAAATGGTTACGAAAGTGAAATCACAGGGACCGAAATGGTTACAAAAGTGAAACCACAGGGACTGAAATCGTAAATTTTAAACTAATGGACTGAAATAGTGATTTTTGATAAACCACAGTGATGAAAACAGTAATTAACTCTTAAATTAGTTACTACAAAATATATTGATAAAATATTTTCATTCTAGGTTTATGTTGATGTGTGAAAAAAATTGATAAATAACCATTTTGTTATTTTCTATATAAAGAATAAAGAATTCTAAGTTTCTTTTCGTATACGTTCACGTTTACAAGATATATAAAAATACTTAAAATAACCAATATTAATAAAAAAAGGAAAAAAAAAACTGTGCAAAAATGTGAGTTAGAAAGAAAGCGATGTAATTAGATGTAATTATATAACCGCCTATGTAATAGGATTATTGAAAATATACAAGTGTCTATGTGATTATCACAATTATCTACTGCTTTATAAGAATATAAACGTTTTTCCGTCGATAAAGCTCTCTGTAATCTAGCTAAAAAACATCATTTCCAAAATTTAACATTCAAAGTCTCTATTACTTTTTCAATTAAATGAATCTTAACTACTAACTAATTTATCTTATTATCTTTTAAAACTGATTTCTAATAAACTTTCATAGAACCGGTTCAAGTCTAGACATAACAAAATAATACTACTGTTAACTATTTAGCCAGTTCTACTCTCTACTCTAGTACTCTTTACAAATAAGCCCCTAGCACACAGCCACACAACCATCACGCTACAAAGTCTCCCCCCAAGCCCACTACCACTACCACCCCTGTTAAACCTTGTTTGTTCCCAACCCGTTATAAATAAACCCGATTACACAGTGAATTGCTCGTACAAAGCGACTCTATTTTACTAATAAGGACCTGATAATAAAAAAGGTAAAACACGAACCTATATTTATACCGGATACTATCCTAATTAAACTAGAATACATAAACATAAAAGTATTTAATACTGACCCTTATCTAAACATAATAGATAGGGAAAATTACGAAAATGTCGGTTGACCAAATCTGTTTTCAAATTTGTCACCCTCATGCGTCTTTGGAGGGACTCATCCGGCTTA
Organism: Helianthus tuberosus; assembly: GCA_030545235.1. Taxonomy (NCBI): domain Eukaryota; kingdom Viridiplantae; phylum Streptophyta; class Magnoliopsida; order Asterales; family Asteraceae; genus Helianthus; species Helianthus tuberosus. The sequence continues at coordinate 187,706,452 of CM060432.1, read as the reverse complement.
GATGCGTCCATTTGCAGACTCTTTAAACACTCAATAAAAATTGGAAACGTGGCATTTTGCATGTGGGCCCAGACGCATACCAATGCGTCTTTTTCTCTCTCCTCTCTCCCTCTTCTTTTGGCCGACGCATCCCTAACTCTACCCATCTGGTTTTCTTTAACTTCACTCTCCTCTCTCTCTCTTCTCTTTCTCTCTCTCTCTCTTCCTCTCTATATTTTTGTAGTTCTTGCACAAAATGGTTCATCAAAACTGGGCTTCAAAAACTAAAGTCATAATAGTCAAAAACAGAAATGTGGTCACCTGTAGCTCTAAAAACGAGCAAGAATTGATTATTGTGGGTACTCTAATATCAATTGCATAAATTAATTAGTAAACAAACAGTTGAATATATATGATAATAGATGGATAATTAATTAGGAGGAACGGTGTTAATGGATAATTAATTAGAGTGTGCATGTATAATGAATGCTCGTGCATATCATATATATATAAATCCATCGTCATCGTCATGGTGGGGACTGCAATTAGGAGGAAGAAGGCCAGGAAGGAATATACAGTGTGTAGTCTCTGTCACTTGCTAGCATGCTTTTCCATCTTCTCCATTTTAATTAGAAGAGAACGAGAAGAGAGAGAGAGAGAGAGAGAGGAGAGAGAAAGAGAAGAGAGAGAGAAAGAGAGAGGAGAGAGAGAAAAGGACGCATTAGAAACTTGCCCGACTCATCCCGTACTCCAAGGACGCATCCCGTGCTTGAAGGACGCATCCCGGAATGGTCCTTTCAAGGACGCACAAACATGTCAGACACGTGTCAGCTTCTAGGACATGGACGTTTCAACAAAACATACGGACGCTTCCGAGGCTGAGTAGTCATTCCAAGGGCGCAGGAGGGTGACAAATTTGAAAACACTCTTGGTCAACCAACATTTTGGTAATTTTCCCTAATAGATAATACTAATTTAAATATTTTCAAAACACACCCTTCTAGTATAAAGATCTCCTCCTTCCTCCCCTTGAGATCCAAGCCTTACCTCCCTTAGATAATATTGATACCATTCAATAACCCCCACCCCTCTATATATATAAATAAGAAATACATAATACATTCAGCTATTAAAAAAAACTGTGTACGTGAAGATTGAAGATGGATGAGTTCCTGAAATCTAAAACACTATGCACAACAATAGCCATAGCAGATGTTATTTCCTTGTGCTGTGTAACAGCAATAGTAACCCTCATGCTCACTGGTGCTCTCAGAGATCATCTGGAAGACAGTTATTGCCTTCGCACCACCACTGCTGCCGTAGGAGGTAATGGGCGAGCGTGCGACGAGATATACGTGGTGGGAGAGGGAGAGACCCTTCACACCATAAGCGATAAGTGTGGCGACCCGTTTATAGTTGAAAAAAATCCGCATATCCATGACCCGGATGATGTTTTCCCTGGTCTTGTTATCAAGATCACCCTTTCTTCTGGCTCATAGTAACTTCATCGCCAGTTTTGTGATAGATTGAAATTGTTGTTATTAATTAATATACTAGATTTTGTTTTTCTATTCTATGTGTTTGTATAAATAAACTATTGAGATTCTGAACTTTCTTTCTTTATAGTGGAATCGTGATTTCATGTGTATTGTATAATATTAGTAGTTTTAATGTTTTACAAATGAGCTAATTAACTTGTTAATTTATCTTATAAGATGATAACTTCTGAAGTTAGCCATATCCCAGTGGTCAAAAGCTTATAATTTTATAAGTTTATAAGCCAAACTGTAATTACTAAGTAGTTGGTTTGACTATGAAAGTTCTTGAGTCACATGTATAAATGCTATTAATTATATGACAAAAGGCTATTAATTTCTAAGTAGTCATCCCAGAATTCTTCTCTGATTTCTCTTTGTGATACGTTAGCGTTACATTAGTTTTCTACCCACTTTTCTAGGTTTTATCTTTGATCTTCTTAGACTACGTGATGTCGTCCTAATTTTCTATAAAACCAAACATATTTTAATTTTAAATTAAACTAGATTGTTGTCATGGACCGCGCGTTGCGACGGTGACGCCTTGATTGTTTAAAGTTAGTGAATTGGAGGCACGTTATGTGAAGCGTTAACCATATGAAAAAGTGTGTTTCAGCCTATTCGATCTAAAGCATTGTTGTTACAAAAGAAACAAAATCGAACCCGAGTTGGTTTGTTTAGTGAGCGTTTCACCTAACTACTACACCACCCTTATCTTTGCATCAAGACTTAGCGACGTCAAAACGTAGAAATCGAATTTATATCGTTGAAGGAAAACGTATTATATTTGACGCGACTCGTTTCTGAACATTGTTTACGTCAAAACATAGACTACCCGAAAACGTATGCAAAATAGTATGAAAACATATTATATTTGACAAGACTCTTTTCGAAAAAAACTATGAAACATGATTTTTTATCGATTAAACATAAATATATACCGACACATACATTTAAACTTCAAGACGCGGACCATCTGAAAATGTACATAAAAATAAGCATGCATTGTGAATTTACACCGACACATACATAAAAATAATTACTTCCGAAAATAGTTTTTTTTTGTTTTAAGCTAAATAATGAAAATACGTGGGTAAATTTAAAAGGTTAGAACTCAAGGGGTAAAAATGTCAATTTCAAAAGTTTAAGGATTGTTTTGTGAAGTTCTAAAGTTTATTCGCTATTTTGTCTTTTTGAAAGGGGCTTTTTATGTCAAGTGTCAAACTTGAGGGTGTTAGTTTGTTGGTGGGGAAACCCCACCGACCTTTCTTTTTAAGTTATAGATAATTAAACAATAAAAAATTAATATATAACTAAAAATAAACCAAATTTTAATATATCTTATAGTTTAATGTCCTTTTTTAAATATAGCTGATGATTAAGTTGTGTGCTTCATTTCTAAAATGTTGAGAGTTCAAATCATGTATTATATGGGTATTAGAATATTTATCCTAAAAAATCTAGAAAAAGGAATTATTGTGAAAAAAAAAATTATGACAAAATTGTCCACGCTTATTTACCCATGGTTGCAAAAGTCGCTAGGCGCTCCCTAGTCGGATTCGGGAGTACTCGGGAAGTACTCAGCTTAGGCGGAGATTACTCAGGAAGTAATTGGTGAAAACATGAGTCATCTATGATTTATAGTGGAATATTCCAACCAACATAAATATCTCATAAGCATGCCGAATCATATAAAACTCTTTTTGAATCAATAAATTCAAAGTGGTCCAACCCTTATCGGAACTGCTTTCATCGAACTTGCTTATCTTTGTTTCGAAGACTGTATATGAGAGTGGTTATCCGTTATCTATTAGTTAAATGATTCACATTTCATTTCAATGATTCGACTCATTTGATAAGATTGTTATTGTGTTCAGGTTAAGTGGTTTGTGATAAGAGTGTGTTTAAGTGGTTATCTATTAGTTAAAAGATACACATTTCATTTCAATGATTTGACTCATTTGATGAGATTGTTATTGTGATCAGGTTAAGTAGTTTGTGTCTTTGTGACTTTAACTAGTTTTTTTAATCATTTATGTTTTGAGGGATATGTTCATAATTGCAAGTGTGTGTTTAACTGGTTATGCCTTCATAGCCCAGTTGGTTGAGGGCCGGTTTGGTCTCCTAGAGGTCACCGGTTCGATTCCCGCTTGTGGCGAAAGGAGGTAGGACACCCGTGCGCAATGATGGTGACTAACCCACCGAGGGGGGTTTGATCCTGAGCGTCACCCCGGTTTTCACCCGCCTGTTACTCCAGCGAAGTTACTCGTGTGGAGGCAGCATGGTTTTCCGGGGGAACGCCATCCAAGTCTGATACCGTACGGGGCCCGATAGAACATCGTCGGCAGATCTTGGCTGGGGAATACCGTCTTTGACGGGATTCAGTGACAATGGGTCACTCATAAGAAAGTCACCGTTCAAAAAAAAAAAATCTATTAGTTAAAAGATACAAATTTCATTTCGATGATTCTACTCATATAATGAGATTGTTATTGTGATCAGGTTAAGTATTGGTGACTTTGACTATTTTTTTTTAATCTTGTTGACTTTGGTGTTATTTTATTATGAGTAATCTATCTATTATACTAAATGAATTCTCTTAGGCAACAAGGGCTATTCTTAGCCAATCATTTTGATGATGTGGACACTCTCTTTGTGTAGAGAATTCTCTTTGAGCGCCAAACCTCTATTCTCCTTTATCTCATTCGTCCGCTCTTTTTTATCAAAGAGTGATTGATACGTTTCATCATCAATAAATTCACCAGACTTTCCATTCTGTTTAAACTCTTTCTTTTCAATCTTATTGCATATCACAAACCCTAAATCTAAGACAATCCTTGCACTTTGACGATTCATCGTCTACCGCTTTCATCTTCAATATCTTCATCGCAAACAAGAAGGTCAGATCTGCCCCTTTTGTATTCGTGATTTTTCATCTCTAATCTGTATTCTTTCTTTATCAATTAGGGTTTTTCGAAAACCCAGATTCAAGAAAAAAATCAATTTCATCTTTTTCCTGATAATACTCAATCATTGAAGACGTGATTATGATTCGGGTATTCAATTTGATTAACCATATGTTCAACCCGTTTGAGTTTATCCCGATTTGATTTACCATGTGTTCAACCTAGGGGTGTTCAGGATTCGTTTCGAATTCGAAAAATTCGAAATTCGTTTAAATTCGATTCGATTATCAAGAATTCGTTTCGATTATAAGAATTCGAATTCGATTCAATTCGAGTCAAGTAAATCGAATACGAATCGAATACGAATTTATAATTTCAAATTCGATTCGATACGAAATTCGAATAAAAATTATACATTTTTATTTATTATTTTTATATATAATACATATATAACTTTTATTAAGATATACTATAAATTATTTTCAAAATTTTTTCTAAGTATTAAAATTACCCATTACCAAACCCACTACATGACCCATAAGTAAAACCTAAGTATCTATCAATAGATTTCTAACCATAAAAATATTAACTTCTAATGTAGAGTGATTATTCCCGACTTCTCGTTTTGAATTTTAGACTTGTGGTACTTTATTTGAAACTTTTTTAATGTGATATCGTGCTTTATGGCTGCTTTAAAATTTATGTTTCATTTTGATAGTTTTTTTACATGTTTTAAAGAATTTGAATTAAATCGAATTTATTCGAATTCGAAACTTTAATCGAATACGAATTGGGTTTTTTTATTCGAATACGAATTCGATTCGATTTCGATAGGTTTTAATCGAATTCGAATCGAATACGAATTCAAGGAAAAATAAAAATTATTCGAACAATTCGATTCGAATAATTCGAAAATTCGTTATTCGATTCGATGAACACCCCTAGTTCAACCATCTTTGAGTTTATCCTGATTTGATTAACCCTGTGCTCAATCTGAATTGAGTTTATCCCGTTTTGATTAACCATGTATTCTTCTTATTTGATTATGTTTTCGTCTGCTATTTTAATTTAGTTCTGTTATCGAAAACCCTAATTTTCGATACAATAGGTATTCAGTTTCTAAATTTACAATAGGTAGTTGAACTTCTTTGTTTGTTTTCTTTAGGGTTCTTGTGGTTCCTATTGGGCTTTTGTGATGCAGCAAATTTGTTGATTCAAAATAGGGCATGTGTAACTTTTGTTCTCTGATTTGTATTTGATATTGCTGGACAAGCTTGCACACCTTCTGAAATTACGGTTCTGAAATTAGTGTTAAGTTATGTTTTTTCATTTATTCAATTTGTGAAGAATGATATTAGGGCATCAATTTCATGGCAATTACGTGAACATGCAGTAACTATTAAGTCTTGGTAAACAAAGTCAAGGTTTGATTTTGAGTGAATTATGTGTCTCATATTATTGTTTTGTAGATTACTGATATGATGTTATAGATTACAATAATTTATTTGTCTTATTTTTCAAAAATCCAATTCTTGATATTTATTGTATAGATACAAACCTGGATTGTATTTTATTTCTTTACGAGTTCATATTGAGGTATAGGGTTCAGTTTCTTTTAAATCGCATATAGTATCTGATTTCTAACTTTGTGTTTGCTGTTCATTGAACTGTTATTCCAAGATTTCTACAGCAAACAATCGACCGATTCAAGTGTGGGAACGCGGGTGATGATAGGTTAATTTTTATGGTCATCATTTTTTCTCATGACTTCTATTGCATTTTAGCATGCTGCTTATATGGAACAGTTACCTCTCTGAAAGTTGAAGCACTGATGTCATCGCACCATCAAAGTTGTCGATTTGAAGGCCATCGCTCTCTTGGCTCATGAAATCAAGGTATGTCAATTATTGTATGGTGTGTTCCCATTTTTTGGTCAATTATCTTCTCCATCATTTTTTTTGTTCAGATTAGGGTTTTTTTAAAGTGACATGAATGCGATGGGGACAGAGGGTTTTGGTAAATCTTGTGACTAGGAATGTTCATACGTGTTGTTCGATGAAATGCCTGAAGAACATTTTTAATATTTACCATTGTGCTACACTGATATGGGTTGGTTTTTGATATTTAACATTGATGTGTTCGTTGATAACGGGTTTTACATTTGATCGGATATACTTTTGTTATGTGTTATTATTTTCTTTGACATGGGGTTTTGTTAATTTGACTGAATATATTATAACTTGAGCTTTATTAATGTATAGTTAAAATTGGGGACCTGTGCAATATAAATGTCTGAGCCAATCCCATTTTGATGTCACCCAACCCATTCATGTTTGCCACCTCTGGTTATTTTCTAGAATTTTTTTTCATGTTTCAGCGTGTCTTATAGTGGCTAATATTACAATCTATTGAATAATTTGTCCTCAGACACATATATTGGATCTCCAAAGAAGCTATCATCGATGCAAATCATTGAACAACAGGTTCAAGCACTTTGTTGTCTCCGATTGAGGGTCAAGATCAACTTGACCCGTATGCAGCTGATCTTGAACATAAGCATCTCATGCTTCATAGGTTTCAAGAGGAGGTAATACATTGGCAAGGAGAGTTATTATTATTATTGTTGTTGTTATTATTGTTATTATTATTATTATTATTATTATTATTATTGTTATTATTATAGTTTTGTGTTAGTGAGATAAAAGATCTCAAAGTTCGTTCAGTATATTAACCTTCTTCTATTTTGCACTACTGGCATTTTGCTCAGAAGAGCGAGGGGAGAAGCATGGAGATTCTCTAACTTGTGTTTCAATTTTCTCTAATTTGTAGCTTTAAATAATATTGTAATGGATGGTAACATGCTTTTATTTTCATGTATCTATTATTTTCCAAAGGTTAGATATAAAGTTCTGCTTGAATTCTATTTTGCAGTACTGGCATTTTGCTTAGAAGATTACTTCTAGATAGGAGCTTGCAAGGTGTAACTCATGTTATCGCTGGTGAGATCCATGAACGAGGGACGAATGAAGGTAACGGGAAGAAATATGTAAAAGTTATTGTCAAGATAGGTTGGCTGGGCGATATGTCAATCGGGTCATTCTATAATGGGCCTGGTCAGGTCCAGTTGACCTTTAAAACACTCTTTCTTTCTAATTTGTTGAAACTATGTTAATAAATAGTTAATGCGTTAGTTATAGTTACCATGTACAATATTATTACGACAATGCAAATCTTTGACATCGGCTCTTGGCAACTTTCAACCTGATTGACCAGTTTCAAATAGTTTACTACCAAATTTCAAGGTTTCATAACTTTATTTAAGTTTCTTACATTTGTGTTATATACTAGGGTGCAAGAATAGTTGATACAAAGGCTGAGCGATACATGCGGGTTTGTTGTATGGTATCTTTGTCAATTCATTTTGTATATGTTCCGCAAAACTATTGCGAATTTACTGTTTCAAACCATTATCTTTAATGCCTAATGTTTTTGCATTCACAGTGGTCGGTTTCCGTTTACTCCTGTGAATCTGCGATACCTAATCTGCTATTCTTCCCACACACTGGCGCACTTCGGCGACTCTCTGTCGTCCAGCATAGAGGTAACTTCTCATTTGTTTAGTTGCTTTATTTATTCTACTGTTTGGTTCTATATTGGTGTGACCTATGCATAGTGTTGTTTAGGTCCCTCGACGGTGCAATAACCAGACCTACATAGATAACAGTATGTATGTATCAATGGGCAATGGCCATTCTTTATTTTGGTAATTTCACTGATGAAGTGTCTATTTTCATGATTTTTCTTATCAATACTTTTTACGTTACGAAAAACATGTACCAGGTAACAAATTAAAAACACGTATATATGTCACCAATAACCAAACATTATTGAGTATTGACCCACAAATGACTCAGTTTAACGCAGAGGGTTGGGTTTCTAAATAAATGAACAACCAAATATAATGTTTTCAAACTTTTTTATAGTAACTGGGCAAAGCACGACTGGAAAATCATTACCATAGTTCAAAAGATGTGATAAGCGTGCAGAGGAGCATAGCTTTTGTGAAGTTGTTTGTCTTACCGACCGACGCCTACTGTTTAACAAATAAAAATAAATCCATCGTCGATTGATACATTAACTGGAAAAGTGGAATCTAGAGTGCAAATGTTGTCTGGTATGTTAAAAACACTATTCTTCTTAGTTGAGATTGAAAATGTGGAAGAATCCAAAGTTCATGTTTTTCATCGGCAACAGAGCTACATTTTGTAAGTCCCTACTCCTAATATTCAGTTTTGTGTTTGAGTGTTTATTTAAAAAAAAATAATTTATGTAACTTTTTACACCATGTTTAATTTTGTACGACACTTTAACTTATATAAATTTCTTGCAGGTAATTTATGACTTTTGGGGTTTTTGAACTGTAATTTTAGCTTTGACTTGTGGTTTTGGTGCTCAATTTTTGTTGGGGGATATGCATTTGTACGGTTGATCCAGTTTGTAATATGGGTTTGCAAAAGGTTGTTTTGAATCAAGGGCATGGCTAAGTAGACAAGAAATCATTGATGGTGGCTGGAACAGAGCAAGGATTACATCAAACCGGCCCGACTACGCCCCAAAACCACCACCAGCAGTAGTAGCTTATCTGTGATCAGCTATTCGTCGGGGCTGAACAATGAAAAATTATTTGATTTAGACTAACACATAACTTAGTGACCTGGTGACTTCTTAAATAACTGCTCTTGGTGAATAAAAAAATGGATACTAATAGGTGGTCAAAAGTGTTTTCTTTATTTTTATTTTATGGCTACAAAATATAAAATTTGATAGTGACCTGGTGACTTTTTTAACAATTGGAACTGGTGAATTTTTTTAAAAATTGGATACTAACAGGTGGTCAAAAGTGTTTTCTTATACTATCATACGCCTTATTGCAGCTATCGACTTACAGCCACCATCTTCGGCAAAACAAGAAGTGTGCCTATCTTCCATCGTTAAAGGTTTTTAAAAATCTTCATTCGAGAAACTAAGCAAATGTATTGAAGATCCGATCCAATTCCTATGATAAATGGACGTTGGAAAACCATCGGCAGAAGAGAGAGTTGAGATGGTGTTGATGTAGACGACTAAGAGTCACAAGGTGCAGTCACCCACTGTCTCGCCGAACGCTGGTTCACTTCCACAGTTCCACTGCCATGACCACAACCTTCGTTCCCACATTAACATTAGTATACATCAGAGGTATTTGATTATTTTTTTTTGCAATTATAAGATCTAAATTAGTGGACTTTGAAACCGATTATTTCTGATTACTGTTTTAAAGACTTAAATTTTGTATTTATTGGGGATTAGGGTTTGTTTTGATGATATTTGAATTGTTGTTGTGCACTCGCCAATATCGCTTATACATACACTTAACTATATTTCAGCATAAAACATTTAATTTATTTGTTTCAAGTTTATATGGATTACATAACAAGTATGGAAGCCACAACAGACATGTATACATACATCTATATGTTTATTATAGATATATGGAAAACCAGTTAAATATGATTGAAACTTTTAAGATCAAAAAATGAAAATATGATCATCATGATGATTTTTAGTCACTATCAAAATTTTATACACACATATAGAGCCCTGGACTTCAAATATGGTTATTACAACCTCGATTACATATCTGAGCCTTGAAGGATGTTTTGATAAACAAAGGGGGTACTTAATTGGTTGTTTTGGGTGGGATTCTAGGACAACAGAATCCTTGGAAACTTATGCCAGAATCGTGTGTCGATGTGTGATGAGAACCCCTGAAGAGCTGCTCTGCCATGGTTGAGGTTGTCGTAGAACTCGAGAAAACACCGAGATAACAGGTGAATTTCACACTACTTATACAATACAAGTAAGATGAAGCTCATCGAATGATCAATTTGGACCTACTTTTACAAACCACAATTGCAAATTTTCGGTTAAAGAGGTTGAAACTTCCAAAGTGACTTTTCTAATACATAAAACCTTATAAAAGTTTTTGTTAAAATAGTATAACTTTACTCAACATATACAACAAATTATCTGTTTGTAAAAAAACATAAAAATGTTGGACAAAAGGTGTTCAGGTCAACCTGAGATGACACGTTTTATGTTTAGATTTAGGGTTCCCGTCATTCCTAATTTGCAACCTCTATAATTTCGTGGTTGGGTCTATGATATCTTTTGGACTGAGAAACCTATTTTTGGTGGAGCAGCAGGATTGATGGGAAATAGTGGAGGTGTTTCCAACACTGCAGGGAAGTTGGCACACATGACCATTGGTTCAGGTAAGCTAGACACCAGACTCATGTGACTAAGATCTGTCACTACTCTTTATACACACATTGGCCTGGACCTTATTATTTTTTTTTAATTTTCGGCTTGGTTTATATTATTCGGTTATTTTCAGTACTAGACCGAGAACGGACCCGAAATCGAAAAGGGTACTTTCAGAACCAAGGACCTGCTTATATGGATTATGAATGTTATCGGTTTCGGTTAATTCTTGGTCCGGTTCTCGGGTCTTTTCGGGTCGACCTGTATCATGCTCGCCCCTATTTATGCAGTTTGTTTTTGGTGTTGAATTAATAATGATTAACTTACGTTTTCATATATATGAAGTTCCATCATCTATAGTCCTTTGAGTTGTCTCTCCCTATATAATGATATTTGTTAATTATTTTATCATTTGTTTTCTTTCGATAGGATTTTGTTAAGAGGCATTTTAACTACAATTATTTCCACCCCGAGAATGCATGTGTTTTGCCAACATTGATGAGGAGGTTTCATGATGCCAGAGTTTCAGGAGATAAGGAAGTGATGGTGTGGGGTCCAGGGTCACCGATGCGTGAGTTCCTGCACATCGATGATCTGGCTTATTTAGTGCCGTTTTTGTTGGAAAAATATTCACATCTGTCGTCGTAATCTAATATATTATGTTGTCTTTTACCATGTATAAAATCATAATATTTAATGTCAACGATATTAATGAAGAAATTTTCTTTTATCAAACCACGAAGCTCGCGGGTTCTTAAGCTAGCATGTTTCCCGCCCTCCCAATCAAAAACATCTTTTTTTTGTATACAATGTCTTTCATTTCTAACGGTTTCACACTAGGTTGATGCCTCAGTTACGAGCTAATTATTATAAGGCATATTTTTGAAGTCTAGAATAATAACAATCGATCGTAACTCTAAATAATGTATATATTTAGGATTCAGAGTTAACGATTTCCATAGTTTGTGTTTAATTTTATTTTAGTGTGTTCAAAGTTTGATTTTAAGCATAGTTTGTTTTTAAATATATTGTTTTATATCTTAGGGTTCATGTTTATGCATACGAGGATATATGATGACTTATGATTGATGACTTAAATTTTTTTTTAAAACTTGATACAGTATCATATTTATCCGATAATAAAGTATAATAAAATTTATGAGTTCTTATAATATTTATTATATTTATACTAGATCAAATAGCAGCCAAAGTTTGGGATGGTATGTATAGTTGGGATTGTTGTTTCTTTTTTCTAAGGTGTATACCATACTATATATACAAATGGGCAAATATAGCACCTAAACTCAATTATCAAACTGTTAGTCTAAGAGGGTGTTTGAGATTACGTTTTGAACTGATTATTTGATTATTGCGTTTGTAAAACATAAATAATCTAAAAAAGTGTTTGGATGAAAAAGTGATTATCTGCCTCCAAAACACGGTTTTGGAGAAGCATATACCTACATGCTATTTTGAAAACGCAACACCAAACACCCACTAAAACGGTTTGCCAAGTTGTGTTTCCGTGTGTTTTTACAGCAACGTGCCAAGATGTGCTCAATGGTCTTAAAATATCATGCTTACCAAATCATAGGTTAGTCCTTAAAGTTGGTGTTCCAGTAATGTTGTTACGAAATATTGATCAACGGAATGGATTGTGCAACGGTACAAGGCTACAAGTAAAAAAGTTGCACAACCGTGTAATAGAAGCCGAGATAATATCTGGTGCAAATATTGGTAGTTGCACATATATACCTCGATTAAACTTGATACCTTCTGATAAAAAGATTCCTTTTGCTTTTCAAAGGAGACAACTTTCACTGGCCGTATGTTTTGCAATGACGATCAACAAAAGTCAAGGTTGGTCTCTTTCAAGAGTTGGTTTGTACCTCAAACAACCTGTCTTCTCTGATGGTCAATTGTATGTTCCCTTATCAAGGGTGAAAACAAGAAATGGGGTCAAAATACTCATACTTGACAACAACGGAAAACCTACAGATAAAACAACTAATGTGGCGTATAAAGAGATTTTCAACGAATTGTGATATCTGTATATTGATGGTTAATAAAAAGTTTTTACATGATCCGTTTCAAGACGTGTATATATTCATAACATTTTATGTAAACAACGATGATGAAGCGATATTATCTTTAATCAACCCGTGTAATACACGAGATCTTAGGCTAGTAAAATACTAAATGAAAATGATGTATTATCATTTATGTTAGGAGGTGAGACTTCCCCAAGATAACACATACTTTTTTTAAAGAAACTGAAGGCTTCATTAAATTAACTGGTTATCTATTAGTTAAAAGATACATATTTCATCTCAATGATTTTTTTTGAAGGTCAACTTTGATTAAGCAAAAAAGGCACTAGAAATTCCCAAGACGGAAATAACTAGCCCAAAAACCAAACAAAAGGAATTATATTAACTCAAAATTACACTACTTCTCCCATTCCACCGTATCCTATTTAAATATATTCTTGTACCATAAGAACCCCAATGCCTTAACATTAATAACTATATCAACCACCTTGATCATCTTATTAGAAAAAATCATTTCATTCCTTGCCTTCCACAACCTCCACGCCGTAATTATGATAATTCCTTGAATCTCAATGATTCAACTCATATAATGAGATTGTTATTGTGATCAGGTTAAATATTGGTGACTTTAACTAGTTTTTTTAATCTTGTAGATTTTGATGTTATTTTATCATGAGTAATAAAATACTAAATGAAAATGATGTATTACCACACACACTATACAGGAGCGAGCCTCCTCGTCGAGCACTTCTGGATTCGACACTTTCACAAATGGGTTTTCCCGCTTTATGGCGGCGTTGGATTTCGGGTATCTTGTCTTCTTCGAGATCCTCCGTACTTTTTAATGACTCACCCTCACTTGAGTTCAAGATTGAGCGTGGTGTCCGTCAGGGTGACCCCCTATCCCCGCTTTTGTTCATACTTGCAATGGAAGCATTACATGTGGCTACAGTCTCTGCAAATGCTCATGGTATTTTCAAAGGCTACAAAACACCGAACAATGGGCCAACCATCTCCCACTTATTACACGCGGATGATGTCTTGTTCGTCGGTGAATGTTCGGACGCAAACCTCCACAATCTTGCCCGTTTGCTCAGATGCTTCCACTTGTGTTCTGGTCTAAAGGTCAACTTTAACAAAAGCCAACTTTTCGGAGTGGGTGTACCCAATGAAATAATTGAAGAAAAAGCCTCTATCCTACAATGCAAGATGGGTGCGTTTCCATTCACCTACTTGGGACTACCGGTGGGAGCAAACATGGGATTGGTCAAGAACTGGAAACCTATAATAAAAAGATTTGAGGAAAAACTTACATTGTGGAAAGCTCAAACACTATCATTTGGAGGGAGAGTGACATTAATTGAAGCGGTTCTCGGTAATCTCCCTTCCTACTATTTCTCTCTATTCAATGCACCAACTCAAGTGTTAAAACATCTTGAAAAACTCCGTCATAAATTCTTATGGGGTGGTTGTATGGAAAAAAATAAAGTAAGTTGGGTTCCATGGTTTCGTGTAGTAGCACCAAAAAATAAATGGGGTTTGGGTATTGGAAGTCTAGCCTCTACAAATAAAGCTCTTATGATTAAATGGTGAATACGTTACAAGAATGAGGCATCCTCGTTGTGGGCTAGAATAATCACAGCCATACATGGTGGGGGTAAGGTGTCAATCTTACATACCGATGAAAAGCTCTTTAAGCGGGGTTTGGAAGTCCATTGTAAATATGGGCCGTATTAATCAGAATCAACCAATCAATGCTCAAGAAAGGCTAACTCCGAAGTTGGGTAGAGGCGACAAGACCCTGTTTTGGCTGGATACTTGGGTAGGGAATAGACCGCTCCGTGACTCGTTCCCCAATCTTTATGTACTAGAAAGTGATAAAAGTTGCAAAGTTTCGGACCGGTATAAACTTAATCATGATACTACTGAATGGTTTTGGGGCAGCAGCAATCCTTTAACAAATCAAGAACAGATTGCGGAATGGGCCGTATGCGTCTCGACTGTAAAGGTTATCAACATTCAACCAAGACCAGATGAATGGCTGTGGAGATCGGGTTCGAAGATTGAAGAGTTCACGGTCAGCACCGTTAGAGCTGAATTGGATCAGATTGAAATCATCAATGAAACTAAGGTATTAAAATGGCTGCACTGGATCCCTAAGAAAGTAAATTGTTTTCTTTGGAGAGTGGTACTCGATAGAATTACAACTAGAGATGCTATTCAGCGCCGCCGCATTCACCTGCCCTCCCTGAACTGTGTTTACTGCAACAATGCGACGAAATCGGCCAACCATCTTCTTGTGACATGTGATACGGCTCAACAGGTTTGGACTCTGATATTTCAATGAATGAATATACCCCTGCCACGATACATACTAAGTGTAGTTCAACTGATGGAAGTCGTTGTTTCACACGAAAGTCAAAAGAAAACTAAAAGGGCGATTTATGCAATTGTGGCGACAACTTGCTGGAAATTATGGCTTATGAGGAATGATATCATTTTCAAACAAAAACCTTCCAATATTGCTAATCTGTTGGTGGACATCAAAGCTACATCGTACTCTTGGATCAAGAATCGTGCACGCCTCTCGGAGATATCTTGGGATAAATGGAGGAATTTTAGATTTTAAATTTTACTTTCTACATTGTAGTAGTTTAGCACCTTTTCCATTTTGTCGTTTGTACTGTCTTGTTAAGCTTCTTGCTTAAGTTTTATAAAATTTCGCCCTTTGTTAAGCTTCTTGCTTAGGTTTTTTGCTGGTTTTTACCCTCAAATACCGGTACCGAACCGTACCGAACCGGGTATATTCGGTACCGGTACCCACTTTTGATGATTTTCGGTACCGGTTCTTTTGGTACCGGTTCGGTACCGGACGGTACCGAGCTCATCCCTATTTACAAGTGTAAAGTTGGATGGTATTAGTGTAAAGTTGAATGGTATTGGTGTAAAAAATTGATATTTTTTTTTTGTTTTATTCGTTATTTTTATTTTGGATGATAGTCATTTTATGCATTTTATAGTATTGAATCAAGATTTGGCCGAAAGGGCTTAGGGGTCGGCTCTATATCCCACCCCCACCCAACAATTTTGTCAACTTTCCTCAAATCATTGATTAAAGACTCATTTTTGTTTTTTTATTCGGACACATAATCACACTAAATCACTAATACCTGCCCCTTAATTTGTTTTAGTATTGTTCCGACAAAGTAGATCACCACCGGCCCTTCTTAATCTATAAAAAAAAATCAATAAATTGATATAAACAAAATGGAATTCAATATTGAAATTGCCATCTTCTTCACATATGTTCATCCATACATATACAAGTGTAAACAATAGATATAGATAATAACTTCTAAAACGGTTATTGTGTAACTGCCCAAAGCCCTTATTTGGTGGAGTTATATCTGCTTTTATAACACTCCCCCTCAGATATACATACTATTCATTATACACTATTAACAACATTCTTCAGGATGATGTTAAATCGATACTTCAGGATCTATATGATAAACTGATACTGCAGGACCAGTTATGCTGCCTCGTTAAAAACCTTACTAAGAAAACCCAATGGGATAAAACTTAGTTAAGGAAAAGAGTACAGTGTGTATAATGCTCCCCCTCAATTTAGCTAACGTCTTTTAATCTGCGAAGCCCGATCTCATGTGATAACTGCTCGAAACTGCTTCTAGGCAAAGATTTTGTGAACAAGTCAGCTAAATTTTCACTTGACTTGATCTGGCGAATGTCAATTTCCCCTTCTTTCTGCAAGTCATAAGTTGAGAAGAGCTTTGGTGAGATGTGCTTTGATCGATCACCCTTGATGTAACCTTCTCTGATCTGAGCTATGCAAGCAGCATTGTCTTCATAAATAATTGTTGGCTCCTTCTTGATCTGTTCTAATCCGCATGCTTCTTGTATGTGATTAATCATTGATCTCAACCACACACATTCTTGACCAGCATCATATAGTGCTATTAATTCGGCATGATTTGATGATGTTGCTGCCACCGTATGTGAATACATAACCTGTCTGAGATTTTGCTTTGTGAGGATCTGATAGATATCCGACATCAGCATACCCAATAAGCTGGGACTTTTGATATTTCTGATAGAAAAGACCTAAGTCTTGTGTCCAGCAAATATATCGAAATATATGTTTCACACCATTCCAGTGTCTACGTGTTGGATTCGAACTGTATCTCGCTAGTACATGAACTGCAAATGCAATGTCAGGTCTTGTGTTATTTGCGAGATACATAAGGGCACCAATCGCGCTTAAGTACGGTACTTCTGGACCAAGTACTTCTTCGCCTTCTTCTTGAGGGCGATAAGGATCCTTGTGTGGATCTAGCAGTCGGACAACCATAGGTACGCTAAACGGATGTGCTTTATCCATATTGAAACGAACTAACAGCTTCTGGATGTAGTTTGATTGATGGACAAATGTGCCATTGCATAGATACTCAAATTGTAGTCCGATGCATAATTTTGTCATACCAAGATCTTTCATTTCAAATTCCTTCTTTAACAACTGAGCAGCTTTCTCTATCTCTTCAGGAGATCCGATGATGTTGATATCATCAACATAGACTGCGATTATAGTGAAATTTGATAGTGATCTTTTTATAAAGACACATGGACTGATTACATTAGACTTGTATCCTTCTTTTTCGAGATATTCACTAAGTCGATTGTACCACATACGACCAGATTGTTTGAGACCATATAAAGATCTCTGGAGCTTTATAGAACACATATCTCGAGGTGTTGATTTTAATGCTTCAGGCAATTTTAATCCTTTAGGAATTTTCATGTAGATGTCATTTTCAAGTGTCCCGTATAAGTATGCGGTGACGACATCCATTAGTCTCATATGAAGTCCTTTAGAGATTGTGAGGCCGATTAGGAACCTAAGGGTTATCGCATCCACTACAGGGGAATACGTTTCCTCATAATCAACTCCTGGGATTTGGGAAAACCCTTGCGCTACAAGTCGAGCCTTATATCGTACAATCTCATTCTTTTCATTTCTCTTTATTGCAAACACCCATTTATAACCTACTGGTTTGACGTCTATGGGTGTTCAGACTACAGGTCCGAAAACATGTCGCTTTTCGAGCGAATTTAATTCGGCATTTATGGCTTCTTGCCATCTTGGCCAATCATTTCTGTGCATGCACTCTTCTAAAGTTTTAGGTACGTAATCATTTTCATTGATTACATCCGTTGCTATAGCATATGCGAATATATCATCAACACGTGTTTTGTTCCGGTTCCACATTGTACTATCTTGTACATAATTAATAGAGATCTCATTTTCGTTCGGTACCGGTGTTTCTTCTGAAACTTCATTTTCCTCAGGAATTATAGTTGTCTCTTCCGGGACATTCACCTCTACCGGGGTTTCATTTATAATCTTTTGTGAGTTTTCACCAACTGCGTTACTTTGCTCTTTTCGTTTCCGTGGTTTTTTGTCTTTGGAACCGGTTGGCCTCCCACGCTTTCGTTGTATAGTAATCGCTTCTTGGATTACTTCAATTCGAGCAGGTGCATTTGATGCTGGTACATGTGACTTTGTCACTCTATTCGTGTCTGTGAATGCATCTGGTAATTCATTCGCTATTCTTTGCAAATGTATAATCTTTTGGACTTCATATTCACATTGACCACTTCGGGGGTCGAGATTTGATAGCGATGATGCATTCCACGTTATTTCTTGTGTTACCAGTCTTTCTTTGTCCTTATCTCCCCCTAAGACTGGGAACATTGTTTCATCAAAATGACAGTCAGCATACCGTGCTGTAAACATGTCTCCCGTCATTGGTTCTAAGTATTTAATAATGGACGGGGAGTTAAAACCAATATAGATACCCAGTCTTCTTTGGGGTCCCATTGTAGTACGTTGTGGTGGCGGCATGCAATGGGGAGTATTCGTGATCAGCAGTTGGTCTCAATCTAATCAGTGCAGCGGCATGCAAAATAGCATGTCCCCATGCAGAAGATGGTAGTTTACATCTCATTAAAAGTGGTCTAGCGATTATTTGTAATCGTTTAATCAAAGATTCAGCTAAACCGTTTTGTGTGTGAACATGAGGTACCGAATGTTCAACATTGATCCCGATTGACATACAATAGTCATTAAACGCTTGAGATGTGAACTCTCCGGCATTATCCATCCGGATGTTTCTAATTTGATTGTCCGGGAAATTAGCTCTCAGTTGTATGATTTGGGCTAAAAGTCGGGCAAATGCTACATTTCGAGTAGCTAAGAGACTCACATGTGACCACCTTGAGGATGCATCTATTAAGACCAAGAAATAGCGGAATGGCCCACACAGAGGATGAGTAGCTACATTTCATGTATTAGCTTAGTTTGTGTGGGGTGAGTTATAAGTTTGCCCAGAGAGCATGCTGCACATGTTAAGTCTTGTGGTAGCAAAACTTTTAAGTTTTTGAGAGGGTGTCCAATTGCACGTTTGATTAATGCATTTTCAATAGTTAGTTGGGTACCCGAAGATAATATTATGTGTGCTCTGCCGGAGTCTTCAATAAGCTTACTGACACCAGATATAGTACTAATCGGTGTCTCTGCCGGAGACAACTCAGAGAAAAATTTCATATCTTTGAGAATAATGTTAGTACTACCGCTGTCTACCAGACATTCATTACCAATAATAGCTCTACTGGAGCTAGTATACATATTTCTTCAGGAAATAAAAATAAATAAAAGTTAATGCAAAGAAGTAAAATGAAACATTGCAAAAGTTTCAAATGAAAAGTAAAACATAAAAGGTACATTATCCTCAATCAAATTAGTTTCAGCATTCTTTCCTTTTTTCTTTCATTATATGTTAAGATGCCTCAATGAGGTGTTTAAGGGTGCGACATGTGCGGGACCAATGATTTGACATCCCACATTTATAACAAATGTTGCTTTGGTTCCCGCTACTTTTCCCTTTTGAATGTCGCCCCGTATTATGTCGACTCGATGCACCACCGCTATTTTTTTTAGTGTTCTGGGACTCTTGATGCCATGTATATCCCCATCCTCGACTACGACCACGACCTCTGCTGGGGCCGCGACCTCTACCTCTACCTCGTCCGCTTTGAGAATTGGCCACATTCTCTTCAGGAAATGGGCTTGCACCGGCGGGTCGCGATTGATGGTTTTGGAGTAGGAGCTTGTTGTTTTTCTTCGCGACCAGAAGACATGATATCAATTCAGAATATTTAGTAAATTGACGTTCCCGGTCTTGCTGCGACAGGAGCATATTTGAGGCATGGAACGTTGAGAAAAATTTTCAAGCATGTATTCATCGGTTATTATTATTTTTTTTTTCACCACATAATTTAACTCAGAGGTAATGCGGAACAAGGCAAAATTATACTCACTAGCGGTCTTAAAATTATGTAGTCGTAAATAAAGCCATTCATAGCGGGCTTTGGGGAGTAAGACCAACTTCTGGTGGTCAAAACGTTCTTTGATATGAATTTTAGCATTAAGAGTCCATGAGAGGTAGTTGTTACCCGAGATGTCAAGTGCGGTAAATTCAAGTTTTGATAAGTTCGACATATTATCTACAAAGGAAAGAATATGGCATTTTAAAAACAAGCCTTCCAATGAAAATGTATATTGTATGAGAACTTCGGGTTCTCTTTTGCTAGAACTGCAGGTTCTAAATTTTACGTCGTTTTAATAATAGAGTAGGAAATTAGATACTCTCGTATGATTTCCTATTGTAAATATAAATTATGTTTTGATAAAATATCAAATATATGATATGAAACTTTGTGAAATTGAAAATATTCAAATAATTAAAGTGTTTTGCTTTTAAATGTGATTTTCAACTTTCCATGTACGTCAACTTAAATATAATATGATTAGATATGGGAAGATATTATATTAAACTTGGATGAACAGCTGTATTCCATTTCTTCTTCTTATACACACTATAAACAACCCTAACTTTTTTTTTTCAATTGTTTATTTCTTCTTGTGTTTCAAGATAATTCGTCTGATCAACCCATCATTTGTTCTATCTTTAATTATACAGGCATGCTCCATATACAAACATACACGATTAGTGTTTTGTAGATCTATCAAGAATGAAAAATTACTGAAAAAGTCAAGATCTGGTAGTTATCACCCTGGTAGTTACCCTCACAAAAAAAATCGAAAAACAAAATCCCTTAGAGTTAGAGTAACCAGATTGCGGGTATCATCGGACGCACCACCGTTACGGCGATTTCTCCAGAAACAAGTTCCGGATGTTGCTAGGTCTTCCGGTGGCGGCGATGGTTAAGAAAAAGGGAAACCGGTGACGGTTATGCCGGCGGTTATTGTCCGTCAACGCAATTTTTACCCTGACGATTGAGAGGACGGCGTTTTGCTCCGACGGTTGAGACGGCGTCGGTTGAGAGGCGGCGTTTTGCTCCAAAAGAGAACCAATGGTTTACTCCGGCAGAGGACTTGCGGTTTTGTGTTTGTGTACTATGAAGGTATGGTTTTGGTTTGATTTCCTCAAAAAAAAATTGGAAACATCAAACAGAGACAAACGAGAAAAAAAATGTAATTTTGATTCTTTGTATTCGATTCTTAAAGATGTGAAAGGATTGTGATATTTACGATTTCGTTTCTGTCCTAATACACAAAGACATGGCAATCCTAAAACAGGGCAATCCTAATTTGTTCTAAAGTTCAAAGGAAAAATTGCAGAAAAATTAATATAGTACCCGGATTATGCCGATTGCCGATTGATGTCTAGTGGAGAGCAATCGTGCTGATAACGTGATATAAACAAAATGGAATTCAATATTGAAATTGCCATCTTCTTCACATATGTTCATCCATACATATACAAGTGTAAACAATAGATATAGATAATAACTTCTAAAACGGTTATTGTGTAACTGCCCAAAGCCCTTATTTGGTGGAGTTATATCTGCTTTTATAACAAAATACATTTTTTATTAAAATCACTTTTTAGTAAGGTTATCAACAAAAATAACAATAATTTCATATCGCAAAAGATTATTCAGACAAAATTATTCCTTTAACGAATGCATGATATAATTGAATGAAAACACATATTTCATTTTAAAGACACTAACTTTTACACACGTGCTTCTTGCTTTCGTAATTTGACTAAAATCCTTTTTTTCGTTTTACTTAAAGTTTAAGGATATACAATAGTTATAGTTGAAAATGAATCAAATATATATATATATATATATATAGGTAAAGAGTATAGTACAAATATGGTTATCGTACGTTACATACGCGAGATTTTGAGCCATACACGTGTCCTGATTCAGTTTTTCTTTAATAAGGTTAAATCAGACAATTAATTCAACCATCTGAGGGCAAATTCGTCTCCTCATTCAATCACCGAGATGTTCGTTACACTAATATCCCGGTAATTATCATTCGAATCAGTTTCAAATTTTTCATAATTCTCAAATTGCAGTTTTCGTTCGTCTGTGTTAGGGTTTCATTCAATTGTTTTTTTTCGATGGATCCACAGAGCAGCACTGGACGAACATAGGTTGATCTTGAAGAAACTCGACCGATCGGTGATCATGCTCAATTATCTTCATATCAGAGAGTTTCGATTGAGGATGTATTAAATCCGCCACATGCAAATCCAAATCCAATTGCAAGTACAAGTGTTGTAAACGAGTTGTTTAATGGTAATTATGTTAATTCAGATATCTAAATTGTTCGTATACTTGTTTTTTGTTTTAATCGTAGCAATGATTTTATATTGTTGTAGTTGTTTTTTTAAGTTTGAATGTTGATTATATTTTTGATATGAAAGCAGAATGCACAAATTCGCATGTTACTACTATTACAATTCGCATTTGATTTTTTTTCTTTACGCATTTTCGCATGTTATTGCATTATAAATCGCATATGTAAAACAAATTAATCAAAATTATCATTTTCGCATGTTATTGTTTATACAATTCGCATGTGACTTTGTTTTTATGATAAAATTATGCTGTTATTAAGATTTCGCATGTAATTAGTCCCATAATTCGCACGTTTTTTGTTTTCCCATTTTGATTCATGTAGATGAAAGGGTCTACACTCCGGAGGTTCAAGCATCAGCTACACCTGCTGTTAGAATGCAATTTAACTCTATTGAACAAGCATATGCATTTTACCAATCATATGCTAAGTTAGCGGGGTTTTCTACTCGTAAAGGTGGTGAAGTACACAGTGGTGGTATAATCAAAACTAAGTATTTTGTTTGCTCTAAAGAGGGACATAAGCCACTGTGTATTGATGATCGGTCGAAGTCAAAAAAGCAATTTAAAACAAGGAACATGGGGACTATTAGAACTGGATGCAAAGCTCAACTTATGATTTGCACTATGGATGGTAGATTATATACAGTAAAGAGATTTGTTGATGGCCATAATCATAAGTTTGTATGTCAAGATGATATTCACATGTTGCCAGCATACAGACAGTTGTCAGATGTCCAGGAGGAGTTGGTTTGGGAACTAGGCACTTTAAACCTTGGTCCGGTCAAAGCTTTCCATATAACGAGGAAACGTTATGGTGGTTTTGAGAACGTTGGTGCCACGGTTGATGATTGCAAAAATTTTAGGAAGCGAATTAACAGCTATATAGGAGAATATGATGCTGACATGGTGATTAATAGGATGACTGACAAAAAACAGTATTTAGCTGATTATTCTTTTGAATATTATGTTGATGATCACAAACGGTTAACTGGTTTGTTCTGGGCTGATGGTTTATGCAAGCTTAACTATATGGAATTTGGGGATGTTATATCGTTCGATGCAACTTTCAAGACAAACAGGTAATGTTTTTTACTACTTTTCGCATGTTATATGTCTTCATAAGCTTTGAAATATCGCATGTGCAGACATGTTGAAGAAGTGATGTTGAGTATATCGCATGTTATACTTTTTGTTTTCGCATGTGATATCTCGTCTATTTCGCATGTTTTTCAATGTGTAATTCGCATTTGTTGTTCAGGTACAAGATGGTGTTTGTTCCGTTCACTGGCATTGACAACCACTGTCGAAATGTAACCCTTGGAGCTGGGTTGTTGGCATCGGAGAGCATTGAATCATATAAATGGCTACTGAATTCATTCTTAAAGTCATTTGCCCGGAAGCCAAAGGTTGTAGTGACCGATCAAGACCCTGCTATGAAACAGGCTATTGAGGAGGTTTTCCCTACCAGCAGACACAGATTGTGCATGTGGCACATAATGAAAAAAGTGGCAGATAAGGTATAGCATGATATATTGTCTTTCGTTAGCGTTATGTTTTTTATATTATAGATTTAAAAAACATTTATTGTTATAGGTTGGACATGAGTTGTGCAATAACGATGAGTTTAAAAGGAGGATGTGCGACATTGTATGGACTGATTCCATTGAGCCCGAAGAATTTGAGATACAGTGGAAGTTGGTGATGATTGAGTTCGGTCTCACAGAAAACAAATGGATTGATGATATGTTTGTGATGAGATCCATGTGGATTCCAGCTTTTTACCGGCACAAGCCAATGTCGGGACTTATGAGAACAACTTCAAGATCAGAGAGTGAGAACCATTTTTTCTGCCAGGTGGCTAATTCACAACTCACTCTCGTAGAGTTTTTGAATCATTTTGATGGTGCAATGGATGTCCAAAGGTTTAATCATAGAAAGAATGATCATATTTCAAGATATACTGAGCCGGCTGATTGGACCGAAACTTCTTTGGAAAAAGATGCTGCTAAGATACTCACCAGGTCTATATTCTTTGATCAGCAAATAGAGATTCATGGTACAATTTCTGAATGTCTGCCGATGGACACCAAAATAGAGGGTGCACAGATCAGGATATTGTTGAAGGACTTTAAAGCACATGGAGATGGTTTATTGGAGGTATTATAAGACATGCGAATTTATTATGTTACACACGCGATTTTAAAAGTTATCCCTTTACATGTTTGTAAGACATGCGAATTTATTATGTTACAAATGCGATTTTAAAAGTCATTCATTTACATGTTTTTTAATACATGCGAAATTGTCATGTTACACATGCGATTTTAATTTTGAATATATATATATATATATATATATATATATATTTTTGTTTTTTCATAGGTGTGGTTCAAGAACCTTGAAAATGATGTAACTGCACAATGTAGCTGTTTGCGTTTTGAGCAGTATGGGCTGCTTTGCAAACACATCTATTTCCTTTTCAAGATGTTTGGTGTTAAAGAAATACCAAACAAGTATGTTATGAAGAGATGGACGAAGGATGTGGTGCCGAATGAGTTAAATGTGAAGTACAATTTAAATGTTGGTGGCAAGGATGTGCAACACTAGGCTAAACGGATTACTCGTGAAATCATCCACACAGGGGAGTATTTGGTTAGCAATTTGATTTCCGACCTCGATCAACTTGTTTTAGTGAGGGATCAAATGATGCAGCTCAAAGAGAGAGTGGATCAGAGCCGTATAACCAAGCAACTTGATCCAAAATTTGACCGATTTTCCAAGTTGAATGGTTATCAACAACCGGTAACTAATGCTCCTCCTACTGTGCGTGTGCCGGCTGGTATAAGAAACAAAGGTCGCGGATCGCATAAAAGGATTAAATCTAAGAAGGAACAAATGATCAGCCGGATAGGGAAAAGGTCAAGGACATGTAGCGTATGCAACGAAAAAGGTCATGACATTCGGACTTGCGAGGAGCTGAATGTCACACCCTGGCTTTGCGGAAGCGTGGGTTTATTTGGTGTGACTTCTTAATACCATAGCTTAATCACAACAAAGCTATATGAAATTAAAACCATGCAGATCATCCATTGATTTAAGTTTGAAAAGTAAAATACCACAACATTGTCTTAAGGCGTTGACACATGCAACGGAAATTACAACCTAACAACATAAAAACATTGTTTGAAAGACACAACCATAAACTTAAAATAGACGTAGTTTAAGAACTGTGACTCGTCCAGGTAAAAGCCACAACCCCTAAACTTGGATGATCCCATAACTCTATCGCAGCGTGAAAACGTAGCATACCGTGCCAGATCCTTAGTTTCCTGAAATACATGTAAGTTGGAAAAATCAACAAAAATGTTGAGCGAGTTCATGTGTAAGTGAGTATGTAAAACCTTTGTAAGTATAAAATCCGTGGTATGTAGCAAATAAGGAAATAAAGAGATCACCAATGGTTTACAAGGCCATTGATATGTGTGAAGTGCTGTAGGAAGACTCAAACCTAGCAGATTTATGCGTCGGGCACAAAGTCACCCCGAGGTCCGTACTGTTGGGCCTGGGGCTGGGCTCGCTACACCCAGATAGATCTACCGCTACTGTCCCTCGGTCCTACACTGAGGATTAATGGCCTTCAGTTCCCGCCTACCCACTCACATGATCTAAGTAGTAACCCTCCTTACGCTAATCATACCATGTGTAAAAGTACTCATAATCATAGTAACATGTATTTCACCCCCGCAGTTTAGAAAACTGAAAACAGTTAAGAGAAAAGGGGGACATGAACTCACCGAAGTGCGTCTCTAACTAGAAATCTCCCAGTCAACCTGCTGTGCGACGACCTACACGTACTCACTTCTATTAGACGGACGGCCGTGCCTTAGCTTAAAGTTAAATGTCTTTGGGAAATAGTTAGGCAACCATTTCGTAATTACACTTCGTAATTATTTTGTAAATATATTCCTTCCCAAGGATGGGGGTTTTTAATACATGTGCGTTCGTATAACTTCGAAATATATTATTAAGTCTCATTTAATGTAATATATTTTATTTCATTTGTCCAAAATACTTTACTCCCAAAATATAAATATTTTTCCCAAAAAATATTATATTTTATTCCATATAATTTTCCCAAAATAATATCCTTGTCAAAATACACACTTATGAGTATTTTCTGAAAATACGTAAGTTACGTTGTAAAGTTCGGGTGGTATAAATAATACCGGTGTAACTTAGATACTTATTTGTGAAGGCGTTCGTATTATTTTGGAGCCGTGAATATTCAGTGTATTCTAGTAATATTATTTTTACCCTAAAAATAATATTTGTATAGTTCATAAAATAATCATAAAAATTCACACAAGTGCTATTATGAAAATATATACTAAATATATATTTTAACAAGTTTTATTTATGAAAATCCCACCTCCGACACTTGGAGATTTTGTAATAAAAATTCATGGCGAAGTTTGTTTGGAAAAACAAGTCGAAAATATATTCATAGCACTTGTCGTAAGAATATTTTCCATGTGTTATATTTCTGGAAAAATTTCGCCAGAGTTTCCTCTGTAACTGGAGGTGGCCACGCTTTCAAGCGTATCATTTTCTTTTATAAATTCAACCAACAATGTTTCCAACATCAACAAACAATATTCCAACACTAAACTAGTCAAATATATACGTAAGTCGCAAACACATGAACTTGTGGGTTATGTAAAAGTGTGTAGTAACCTTCCGGTGTTTTTAGTAGATCTTTCTATTTTTATAAATGAAATCGGTTTCTTAAAAATCTTATTTTTAAAGAAAGTGTAAGTTTACAACTTCTTGTCAAAAATCTCAAAAATAATTCTTTGTTAAAACCTTTCGTTCCACAAGTGTCTACACACTTGTTTGTTCACAAAAACACCTTTAGTTTAGGAAAGATCCGGTTTTAAAACATGGTTTCGTCTTACAGTTGGTTCTTCGAAAATACCACTTGTAGATCTTTAGATCTACTAGTTTAGAACTCCATTTCATAAGAAAAATTGTTTTTACACAAGTTCATGTTTATGTTTGAAAGGGTTCGTCATGTAATAACTTTACGACTTAGCATAAGGCTAGTTCATGTTCCATGAACATGATCTAGCGTGGTTTGATGACGATCCATTCCAACACTAGCAATCATCAACAATAAATAATCATAACAAAACTAGTTTCAAAAGTTTTACACTAACATTCATTCATTAACCACCATGTTTATTATTTTTAGTAGACTTTAAACTTTGATTTCTAGTGTTCATGATTTTTATCCGATAAATTTCTTATTAACCACTTTAGATATGAACAATAGGGTGTTTAGAGTCACTTACTACTAGCTCGAGGCTAGGGAAGAAACTAGACGAAAAATAGGTGGTTAATAGCGTCGTGGTGAGGTCCTTGGCAATCCGCAAGCACCAAGCTCCCTTGTATGAGATTCTTCACACTTGAATGTATATAGAATTGCAAGATGGAAATTTGAAAATGTGTGGGTGTATGTGAATGTTCTCGGCCGTAAGCAAAGAAAGGAGGGAGGAAAGTTGATTTTTGTTAAGTGTGGTTTGTGAAGTGTGTGGTCTTATGGTCAATTATATAGCACAACCTTCCTAATTACCCATTGGTCACCATGTCTACTAGATAATTAACAAGAGATTAAAATAATCAATCAAGGACAATTTGTGTCACCCATGTGGTGACCGATCGGTCAAGGGGGGTGGGGCATTTGGTTGGATTTTAACTAATTAGTTAAGTAGTCTAGTTATGTTAACTAGGTGTTCAAGATTAGTGTCATGTGTGTTGTAATTTACAACGGGTGTTAGAGTACTCGGGGACCCTAACTAGCTCAGAAAAAGAAAAATAATGTCATTGTCAATATTTTTATGTTCCGGGTAAAGTCCGGTTGTTCGGTTGGATATAGATCCGTTAAAGTGCTTAATAAACTTTTAAAGTGTCGTAATGTTATTTCTAGTGACACAAAGAATTCCCGACACTTTGGAAAGTGTCTGGTAATATTTTTCTCATGTTTTGGCACTTTACTAGTTAGCTTAATGCTGAATTTTTATTTAAAGTGCAGAATTTTGTACTCAAAGTACGTTTTAGGCACATCCGGTCACTATAATTATCACCTAGTGACGCAGTTCTACAATCCTCACCTCCCTACACTCTCTACTAGTGTAGTAATCTATTCCCGGCTCATACTGGCCTCAGAGACAGTAACTGTCTGATGCTGGCTATGTCAGCATGTTTACTGGGTATCCCGTATAGTGTGCTCACTGTGCTTTTGTGCATCAAGGTTGTCACTAAGGTTTGTGTGTAAATAATAGAGTGACAGTATAAGATGTGATGCATGAGTATGTATGTATCAGGAATCCGTAAGCAGTTTAATCACAGTTGTAAGCAAGCACAGTAATTAAGCAGTAATTAAATATTAATTAATTCGTACGGATACCTGGTTTGGTGTGGGTTGTCACACTAGTGATGATGGATCTGAAGAAGAAGATCAGTGGGAGGAGGTTTCAGAAGATGACGAGGATGAGTAGTTTTTTATAAATGGACATGCGAATTATACGAAATACATGCGATTTATATTCTTCTGTTTATATCTTTTTCACATGCGATTTATAGTGTATAGACATGCGATTTTTATATGATTCTGTTTATAATAATTCTTACATGCGATTTCTCTTTTATTACATGCGATTTTTTGAGTTATATTGTTTTTTTCTGTGACAAACAGGGCAACATCATTCATGCGATTTAATATTTTTATAAGCAAGCATAATATGTGTTCTAAATATATAAAACGTGTTCTAAATACATACCCAAAATATAAAATAATTGTTATTGTCTAACACAGCCACAACCACAAAAGGATTAAAAAGATAATTTAGTTACTTGAAGAAAAGATTTTATCACGTTCAGAAGAGCTGAACTCCATCTTCTCCTTCACAGTGTTTAGAGCATCTATCAGGAAAAAGAAGGCTAAGTCATCAGCTCGAGATTGCTCCTTTATGTGCTCCAAAGCTCTGTCCTTGAAGCTTGATGGTGGTTCTTGAAGTAGCCATATATCTTGATTTTTCTTGATTTGTTCAAGAATTTTACCCTACACATCAAGAACCAGATGAGAAGAGTTGACATCAGTGCTTAGTTCTCTCAACGTGCGAGTTGACAATAGCTCTTTGATTGCAATGTTTTTGATTTGTTATGAATCATCAGATGCCATTTTTGTTTGTATGTTTTGTGTGTGTTTTTTTCGTCTTCTATGTATGACTTAATATGGAATGTAGTTATATCTAGGTTTTTTATATTAATATAGTAAATTTATTATGTAGGTAGGGTGGTAAGTTCAGTAGTAATTATTGTAAAATTGATCATTACATGTCAATTTACAGTCACATCGGTAATAAATTAAGTTTTTTTTATATAAAATACTATATTTTAGTTTTTAAGATTCGTTTATATATTTTTTTTTTGCATTTTTAGGACAAAGTAATTTTAAAGTATTTGTTAGTGTTTTATTCATAATCGCATGTGTAACATAACAATTTCGCATGTGTTGAAAAAACACGCGAAATCGCATGTATTAAAGCATAAATTCGCACATTATACGAAATTTCAAAGATTATTAACTCTTAGTGAAATCGCATGTGTATTGCTATGAATTCGCACATTTATATTACACCCTAAGTGTTTTCGCATATATGTTACTTGAATTCGCATACTTTACAAAAAAGACCCTTTCTTTTTCTCTGAATTGTCTTTTCGCAAGTTTGTTATCTATTTCGCATATTCTTATTTGATTTTCACACTGCATCATCATCATCTTCAGGTCTGAATTTCCAAATTCATCAGAAGTTCAATTTTCGCAGCAGGATATGGTGAATAGGAATTTTCAGGTCTGAATTTCACACTGCATCATCATCATCTTCAGGTCTGAATTTCCAAAAATCGATCGATTTTTGAGTAATTGTTATATTTTCGATTATCGTTTTGATTAAGAATCTTACGTTTTGATTTCGAGGTTTTGTTTGCTGATTATCAGGGTTTTTTATTTCGTTATTGACGATTTTAACCTTGGCGGTTACATATATATATCTTTATTTGATTAATTTAATAGGTAAACACGGGGTGATTTGAGATGATCCGACGGCCATGGTTATAGCGTACGTAATGTAGGATTAGGCATATTGTATGATAACCGGCCTATATATATATATATATATGTTTCATATATTATGCTAATGTTATAAAACATATCTTATGCTAGTGTTA
Organism: Helianthus tuberosus; assembly: GCA_030545235.1. Taxonomy (NCBI): domain Eukaryota; kingdom Viridiplantae; phylum Streptophyta; class Magnoliopsida; order Asterales; family Asteraceae; genus Helianthus; species Helianthus tuberosus. Next base: position 187,675,633 of record CM060432.1, on the reverse strand, counting down.
GAAAAAATCATTTGACATTGTTGTACATTAGTTGATTATGAGTGTAATTTGTAACAGAATTGGGTAATATTTCAATTATATAGACATATAGAGATGATTTTATTCATTTATTATGAATAATATAGTATAATACCATTTACAAAATGAATTATAATAAATATAATATAATACATATAAAAAACAAACCGAGTTTAAGATTCTAACATTCTGTTTGAAACGTGCCAAACTCAAACTCAAGTTCCTTTGAATTAAAAAAATTAAGTTCGAACTTTGGTAGCTAATTACACTTATTGTTAATCAAAAGAGGAAGAAGAAACGATATTGATCTCTAAAAGGAGGAGAACTAGGTTGATGCCCAGGGATGAGTATGATACCCGTTCGATACGGGGGTAGCCCACGACTAAATAAAATGACTTAAACACATAAACGTTTAAAAGGTTAAAAGGTTCAAGGGTTAAAAACCCGGGAGGTAGGATAAAGCAGGACGTGTATAGTAATTATTCATATTTCTGATTACTTCAACAACTCTCTTAGCCGCAAAAGTAAGACGAATGCACAGAATGTAGTCTTTTACCCGTAGGTCAAAACGCTTCAACCCCCAAAAGGGTAAGTCCCCCACTGCAAGCATGTTTCACTAGTCAATGGTTTCCTCTTTGAGTGATAACCTTCCCTGTATATATGGCACTTCATTTAGTGCTAGGGACATTCCGACCAACTCTGATTCCATTGGGATCTCTGGTCTTTGCTCTTGAGTACTTGTCCCATGCAAGTATCTCTTCTTCACATTCAACACACACGTCTCCATTGCTCCCACATTCGAAGCTGAACACACTTCAGTGGAGGATTTTGAGCAAACGACAAAACATAACTAGTGAACCTCTCTCCACGTCTTGCAAACGTGGGGGGACCCCACGACATGCGTTAGGCAAAACTAAACCCTCTAACCCTTTTGCCTAACCAGCCCAACTACTACCATCGGTCTAGTATTCGTTGCATCAACAAGTTGGCGCCCACAGTGGGGCTACGCCACTAATTTTCTTCAAAAGACCTAGTAGTATAGCTCCATTCTCTCAAAATTACCATGTCGGAAAGTGAATCTCTGGGAGAGGTAAATCAAGTCCCGAATACCTCTACCCCAAGCACTAGCCAAGCTCATGTGGCTATACCAACGTGCTTCTGGACACCGGGGAGCACTCCTACTGGAGCAACATACCCCGAGTTTCTCACTTTCCAGACACCAACTCCGTCTAGATCAGGGGTTCCATCCCCTAATGTCGGTGTCTCTAACACCCCCTCACGTGTTGACCTTACTCCTGAAGGGGTCGCCAACAATTTCCTAGAGTTGAGGTCTCTCCTCAACCAATATGTGAGTAGGGAAAGAGACAAGGGAGTGAGGATTCGTCTGGATTATGACGAACCAGAACCATCACTATCTCCTGGACCACCCGTTCCTCCTTTTGCAAATTCGCGACCTGATGCGTCTAGGGATGAGGCTGGTCCCAGCAATCCTCCTCCAAATCCTAACCCATACCTGTACACGAGGCCAAATCCGACAACATTTCCTCTCTTTTCTTCCCAACCAGCTACAACCGGTGCTCCACTGGGGCACGAGCTGACTTTGGACCAGCTTCTACAATCTCCAGTATCAAGCCTTCCACCCCCAGCAACTACTACATGGGAACAAGCTTTGTCTGTGCTTCCCTTGGCGCGAAGTGCCGTTATGAGCACCCATTTAGAGGTAAACTGCCCAGTTGCACCCGGAAGCTTTCAAGGCCTCAACCTTATGCCTCAGATAATGGCTCAGATGATGGCAAGCTTCCCATGGCAGCACTTCATTAATCAAGTGTTGGCCACTCAAGGGAACAACAACAACATGGGTTCAAGGGTGGAAGAGTGGAAGAGGATTTGGCCAAACCTTACAAACCTAGTAATCTTTCGTGCTTCTCGCAGCATATAGCCGATTATGATTTTCAAACGAAGATCAAGATGCCATCCCATAACAAGACATATGACGGAACTGAGGATCCAGAAGATCATCTTCAGATCTTCACTGTGCCGCTAGAATTGAGATATGGTCAAATGCTGAATGCTGCCTCATGTTTATGCAAAACCCTCGTCGGGTCAGCCCGGATATGGTTCAACGATTTACCAGCCAGAAGCGTTCGGAGCTTCAATGATCTGAGCAAAGGGTTTCTAGCCAATTTCTCACAGCAAAGACGGTACGTCAAAGATGCTACAGTAATCTTTCAGATAAAACAGAGGGCTGATGAAAGCCTTTGAGAGTTCATAGAAAGGTACAAGAAAGAAGGTCTCACATATGTAGGGGCAGACGAAAAGATAAGAGTGGCCGGTTTTATGAACGCCATTACATCCAAATATCTCACAAGAGATTTCAACAAATCCCTGCCTAAGACCTTGGAAGAAGCTCTCGAAATGGTAGAAGCCCACATCAGAGGAGAAGAGGCTGTAGATATCAAAGAGCAGAGGAAGAGGGGATCAAGCTGGCGAGGCAACAATCCAGCTAGAAAAAGGGGAAGCTTTCATCCCTATGACAGACGCCAAAAAGGTTCAGAGCAACGAAGGCCTGAAGGCCGGAACCCCCCAGTAGGGAAAAAGGCATAAATTTCACACCCCTTACCAAAACCCCTCAAGAGATTCTAGCTACAAAGGAAGTGAAACAAAGCTTCCGACCTCCCAGACCTCTCCCTAAAAACAAAAGAAATGAAAATTCCACCCAATTTTGTGAATTTCATGAAGAGAAGGGCCACCATACTAATGATTGCTTTCAGCTCAAGAAGAGGATTGAAGAGGCTGTCAAGTCAGGGGAGCTTGCCCACTTAGTAAAGGGAGTAAGGGACAAGATGGCCGAGTCAAAGGGCAAAGAAGTTAACATGGTGGATTTTGATGGTAAGCTTCCCAACGAACGACAGCGGTTGGAAGCTTGGGAGCTTCAGTGTGTCTGCTTTCCTCCAACAGAAAAGAACCCACTTTCCGACCCCCTTGTGGTTGAAGCAATTGTGGGAACACTAAAGACAAGCAAAGCATACATAGACACTGGTGCAGCCACCGAAATCATGTTTGAAAAGTTCTTCAACCATTTGAGCAATGAGGAACGTTCGAAACTTCAACCCTCTGGAACCTCCATAAAAGATATTGCTTATATACCCCTCGAGCCTTTAGGGCAACTAACCCTTGATGTCCGATTCAGCGGAGGAAAGATGGAAAGAGTACAACCCCTCACTTTTGTGGTCATCAATATACCTTCAAACTATGATGTCATCCTAATTAAATTAGGAGTTAATTACTGTTTTCGTCTCTGTGGATTGTCAAAAATCACTATTTCAGACAATTAGTTTAAAAATTACGATTTCAGTCCCTATGGTTTAACTTTCGTAACTATTTCAGTCCACCTCGTAACCATTTCAGTCCCTGTACTTACAGAATAAATGAATTGAAATGGTTACGAAAGTGAAATCACAGGGACTGAAATCGCAATTTTTAAACTAATTGACTGAAATAGTGATTTTTGACAAACCACAGGAACGAAAACAGTAATTAACTCTTAAATTAGTTACCGCAAAATATATTAATAAAATATATAAATAACCATTTTGTTATTTTCTATATAAAGAATTCTAAGTTTCTTTTCGTATAGGTTCACGTTTACAAGATATATAAAAATACTTAAAATAGCCAATATTAATAAAAAAGGAAAAAAAAAAAAAAACTGTGCAAAAATGTGAGTTAGAAAGAAAGCGATGTAATTAGATGTAAATATATAACCGCCTATGTAATAGGATTATCGAAAATATACAAGTGTCTATGTGATTATCACAATTATCTACTGCTTTATGGATTATCGAAAATATACAAGTGTCTATGTGATTATCACAATTATCTACTGCTTTATAACAATATAAACGTTTTTCCGTCGATAAAGCTCTCAGTAATCTAGCTAAAAAACATCATTTCCAAAATTTAACATTCAAAGTCTCTATTCCTTTTTCAATAAAATGAATCTTAACTACTAACTAATTTATCTTATTATCTTTTATCTTTTAAAACTGATTTCTAATAAACTTTCATAGAACCGGTTCGAGTCTAGACATAACAAAATAATACTACTGTTAACTATTTAGCCGGTTCTACTCTCTACTCTAGTACTCTTTACAAATAAGTCCCTAGCACACAGCCACACAACCATCACGCTACAAAGTCTCCCCCCAAGCCCACTACCACTACCACCCCTGTTAAACCTTGTTTGTTCCCAACCCGTTATAAATAAACCCGATTACACAGTGAATTGCTCGTACAAAGCGACTCTATTTTAGTAATAAGGACCTGATAATAAAAAACGTAAAACACGAACCTATATTTATACTGGATACTATCCTAATTAAAGTAGAATACATAAACATAAAAATATTTAATACTGACCCTTATCTAAACATAATAGATAATACTAATTTAAATATTTTCAAAACACACCCTTCTAGTATAAAGATCTCCTCCTTCCTCCCCTTGAGATCCAAGCCTTACCTCCCTTAGATAATATTGATACCATTCAATAACCCCCACCCCTCTATATATATAAATAAGAAATACATAATACATTCAGCTATTAAAAAAACTGTGTACGTGAAGATTAAAGATGGATGAGTTCCTGAAATCTAAAACACTATGCACAACAATAGCCATAGCAGATGTTATTTCCTTGTGCTGTGTAACAGCAATAGTAACCCTCATGCTCACTGGTGCTCTCAGAGATCATCTGGAAGGCAGTTATTGCCTTCACACCACCACTGCTGCCGTAGGAGGTAATGGGCGAGCGTGCGACGAGATATACGTGGTGGGAGAGGGAGAGACCCTTCACACCATAAGCGATAAGTGTGGCGACCCGTTTATAGTTGAAAAAAATCCACATATCCATGACCCGGATGATGTTTTCCCTGGTCTTGTTATCAAGATCACCCTTTCTTCTGGCTCATAGTAACTTCATTGCCAGTTTTGTGATAGATTGAAATTGTTGTTATTAATTAATATACTAGATTTTGTTTTTCTATTCTATGTGTTTGTATAAATAAACTATTGAGATTCTATACTTTCTTTCTTTATAGTGGAATAGTGATTTCATGTGTCTTGTATAATATTAGTAGTTTTAATGATTTGCAAATGAGCTAATTAAGGGGCTGTCTGGTAACATCTGAATGGTTAAGTGCTGAACCAGTAAGATGTCTGAACCATTAAGTGCTGAACCAGTAAGAGGTCTGAACCATTAAGAGCCTGTATAATAATGCTTAACCGTTCAGAGGCAAATGTCTGATCAATTCAGATTAGAGGTCTTAACCATTCAGACTTTGTATAAATCTTAACCATTCAGAGGCAAATGTCTAAACCATTCAGACATCTGCTTATGAAACAAACAGTCTGAACCATTAAGTGTTGAACCAGTAAGAGGGCTGAACTATTAAAAGCCTCATTAAGAGGTAAACAAACAACTCCTAACTTGTTAATTTATCTTATAAGATGATAACTTCTGAAGTTAGCCATATCCCAGTGGTCAAAAGCTTATAATTTTATAAGTTTTTAAGCCAAACTGTAATTACTAAGTAGTTGGTTTGACTATGAAAGTTCTTGAGTCACATGTATAAATGCTATTAATTATATGACAAAGGCTATTAATTTCTAAGAAGTCGTTCCAGAATCCTTCTCTAATTTCTCTCTGTTACACGTTAGCGTTACATCAGTTTTTTACCCACTTTTTTAGGTTTTATATCTGATCTTCTCAGATTACGCGATGTCGTCTAAATTTCTATAAAACTAAACATATTTTAATTTTAATTTAAATTAAACAATAAAACATTAGGGTGAGATTCTAGAGTGAACACTAATGTATTTGTGAACTGATTGAACACATCCTGACCATTGATTTTCATCATCAAATCGTAAAATACACTAAGTGTATTTTTTATCATCAAATTATGGTCATTGATTTATACTTGTGTATACACTTGTGTATTGATAATCAAGGGTTAGGATTAGTTCACTAGTGTTCATAATCAAGGGGTTGTTCACTAATGAACCTAACCTTAAAACATTAATATATAACTAAAAATAAACCAAATTTTAATATATCTTATAGTTTAATGTCCTTTTTTAAATATAGCTTATGATTAAGTTGTGTGCTTCATATCTAAAATGTTGAGAGTTCAAATCATGTATTATATGGGTATTAGAATATTTATCCTAAAAAATCTATAAACTTATTGTGAAAAAAAATTATGACAAAAGTGTCCACGCTTGTTTACCTCATGCACCATCATTGTTAGACCGCCCGTAATGGGGTGTGTTTTGTAAAAGAATTTCGAAAAAAACGCCGGAAAACGCCCGGCCTCCGCCCCCGAGGGCGTTATTGAGCGATATTCGGGAAAAAAAGGTCACCGGCGTTTTTTAAAAAAACGCCTAAACTTGATTTCTTTGCCCAATAGAACCTTGCCATGTGTGTATACTTAGTTTGAATTAAAAAAAACAAAAGAAATTAGTTTTAATTAGTTTTAATTAGATTTTGGCAATGGTTTTTTTCTTGAAGTTTAAGTTGCAGGTGGGTTTTGTGGGTGAAAGGAAGAAGAAGGTGACTTTTTCATTTAAGTCCCTGCATTTTGAGTGTATATAAAAAAAGATTTAAACTTCAAAAGTCCTTAAAAAAAGGATTTTGCATTTCAGTCCCTAAAGTTTTAATTACTTTTAATTAGATTTTGGCAATGTAATTTTTTTTTTTACTTTTTTCTGGTTTTTTTTAGAGTTAATTACATAGTTAGTCCCTGTGGTTTGCCAAAGTAACATACTTAGGTACTAATAGTTTAAAATCACATTTTAGGGTATTAACTTTTCATTTTGTAACGTTTAGGGGTATTAACGTTATTTATAGGTTTAAAATCACATTCTATTAGTACCTAAGTATGTTATTTTGTGCAAACCACAAGGACTAATTATGTTAATACCCTAGAAGTTAATACCTCCAAATGTTGCAAAATGAAAAGTTAATACCCTAGAAGGTGATTTTAAACTATTAGTACCCAAGTATATTATTTTGTGCAAACCACAGGGACTAACTATGTAATTAACTATTTTTTTTTATTTCTAGTATTGTATTTTTTTAATTAATGAAGTATTTTTAGTTTTAAATTTAAAAAAATATAATTGTGTAATGATTGCATGGACGTTATTGAACATTATTCCCACTACGGCATTTTTGCAATAACGCCCAATAATGCCCCTATGCTGACTGGACTGCCACATGGCAGAAAACGCCCCATAGTGGGGGCATTATTTGGCTAACGACTACACATGGTTATTTTCATCTTGGTGAAAACATGAGTCATCTACGATTTATAGTGGAATATTCCAACCAACATAAATATCTCATAAGTAAATTAGCATGCCGAATCATATAAAACTCTTTTTGAGTCAATAAATTCAAAGTGGTCCAACCCTTATCGGAACTACTTTCATCGAACTTATCTTTGTTTTGAAGACTGTATATGAGAGTGGTTATCTATTAGTTAAATGATTCACATTTTGATTCGACTCATATGTTGAGATTGTTATTGAGATCAGGGTTAAGTAGTTTGTGACTTTAACTAGTTTTTTTCAATTGTTGTATGTTTTGAGGGGCATGTTCATAATTGTAAGAGTGTGTTTAAGTGGTTATCTATTAGTTAAAAGATACACATTTCATTCCAATGATTTGACTCATATGATGAGATTGTTATTGTGGTCAGATTAACTAGTTGGTGACTTTAACTAGTTTTTTTTAATTGTTTTATGTTTTGAGGGGCATGTTCATAATTGTAAGAGTGTTTTTAAGTGGTTATCTATTAGTTAGAACTGGGGCGGATCTACCTCTTAACAAGGGGTAACCCATGTTGCCCCTTAATTCTCCGACGGTAGTGTAAATTAAAAAAAAATGACTTTGTTTCGATTTCATTACCCATTTTCTTTGAAACGTTGCCCCTATAAAGATTTTCTAGATCCGCCACTGAGTTAGAAGATACACATTTCATTTTAAAGATTCGACTCATATGATGAGATTGTTATTATGATCAAGTTAAGTAGTTGGTGACTTTTACTAGCTTTTTTAATCATTTTACGTTTTGAGGGATATGTTCATAATTGTAAGAGTGTGTTTAACTGGTTATCTATTATTTAAAAGCTACAAATTTCATTTCGATGATTCGTCTCATATATTGAGATTGTTATTGTGATCAGGTTAAGTATTAATGACTTTAACTAGTTTTTTTTAATCTTGTTGACTTTGGTGTTATTTTATCACGAGTAATAAAATAGTAAATGAAAATGATGTATTATCATTTATGTTAGGAGTTGAGACTTCCCCAAGATAACACATACTTTTTTTTAAAGAAACTGAATGTTAGGAGGTGAGACTTCCCCAAGATAACACATACTTTTTTTAAAGAAAAAGGCTTCATTAAACACTACTAGTTTAACTGGTTATCTATTAGTTAAAAGATACATATTTCATCTCAATGATTTTTTTTTTTTGAAAATCAACTTTCATTAAACAAAAAAGGCACTAGAAATTTCCAAGACGGAAATAACTAGCCCAAAAACCAAACAAAAGGAATTACATTAGACTGTGGGGTATGGGGCTTGGGTTGGGGCGTGGGTTGGGGGAAAACGCCCAAGCCACCACCCCGGGTGAGCTTGGGTTGGGGCGTGGCCCTTGGGGCTTGGGTTTGAAGCCGGGCGTGGGGCGGGCTTGAGATCCGATGTGGCGGCCTCCTATTTGCTGTCCACCGCCATGTCATAGCGGGTGTTTGTAATTTTTTTTTATAATAAACTGCCAAGCCACGCCCCAACCCAAGCCCCGCCATACCCCACGGACACGTCACTCACCGGTGGGGTGGGGGGGGGGGCTCCAACTCCACGTGTCAACTCATGCCTCCAACCCAACCCAAGCCCCACTATACCCCACGGTCTTAACTCGAAATTACATCATTCTCCCATTCCACCGTATTCTATTTAAATCTATTCTTGTACCGTAAGAACCCCAATGCCTTAACATTGATAACTATATCAACCACTTTGATCATCTATTTAGAAAAAATCATTTCATTCCTTGCCTTCCACAACCTCCACGCCGTAATTATGATAATTCCTTGAATCTCAATGATTCAACTCATATAAAGAGATTGTTATTGTGATCACGTTAAAAATTGGTAACTTTAACTAGTTTTTTTTTTAACCTTGTTGACTTTGGTGTTATTTTATCATGAGTAATAAAATACTAAATGAAAATGATGTATTAACATTTATGTTAGGAGGTGAGACTTCCCCAAGATAAGGCCACACGGGGCGGTGAGAATTTTGTCCGTGATAAAAGTTTTCAACACGTGGAAAAAGCCCAAACACCATCGCCACCCACTCCCCATCATGCGTGGAACTAAATTCCCGTTATATTTTTTACGCGTTATCTTTTGATTGTTGTGAGGGAAATTGTTGGTTGGGGGGAAATTGTTGGGTGTGGTGGTGAGTGATGACCATTTCCACTAAAAAAGTTGTGAGTGATGGAATAATGGTTGATGACATGACAGAACTTGATTGGATGTTAGAAGTGATGGAATTTGTACAAATAATAACCACCCCTACCCTCTAATGCATACTTTTTTAAGAAACTGAAGGCTTCACTAAAAACTACTCGAATTCAAACCCCATGTCGAAGTATTAAGTATATACTTTTAGTATTAATGGCATGCTAGTCTAGTGGTATACATATACCCCTTATACAAATAGTGGAGAGTTCAAATGAGAAGAAATTTTTTGTAACAATAAAAAAGAAAAAATTTCAACCAATAAGAATGCTTCATTTTATTTCATTTAATATAAGTATTTAATATTACTATAAGGGTAATATGGTAAACCTACAAAGATCATTAATTAGTAGTATTCCTCTTTAATATTTAACTATATTAAAATTTGTAACTTATCTTCAAAATATATATTTTTTCAAAAAAAAAAAAAAAAAATTTAAAGTGTAGGATAAATTAAAATATGTATATGATAAATTACGGGTTGTGTAGGATAAATTTTAACATGTGTAGGGTAAATTTCGAATAGTGTAGGGCAACTTTTGATGTGTGTAGCCAAAAAACAATAGTGTGAATGATGATAGTTTTTATGACTAATTAAGTAATCAAAGATGATAATAAATGAGATAAACGAAAAAGTATTTAATGTTTTACAATTGTACCCTTTCTTCTTTTTATTCTCAAAGTGGATGAGAGCGTTGAGCATATCTTCACTAGCTGCTTTTTTGCTTCTATGTTGTGGTCGTTTGTTAGTAGCTGGTGTAAATGTCAGGGTATTATGGCTTTCTCGTTCAAGGACCTGATCGAAGCTCACAATCATGTTGGCCTGTGTGGTCAGAAAAAAGAAATAGTAAAGGGCATCATTAGAATTGGTTGCTGGTGCATTTGAAAAATGAGGAATGCAGCCAGGTTCAACAATAAATTGGTTAGTTTAGATGGGATTATTAGGGAGGTCAAAAGTGTTGGTTTCTTGTGGTATAATACGAGGTCTAGAAAAGAGCCGGTCCTTTGGACTGATTGGTGTAAATTTGTAAATATGTAATGGTTTTTTGTTGGGATGTCTCGGTTTGAGGCAGTGTCCTGTTCTTAATGAAGTTTACTTTTCAAAAAAAAAAAAAAATTCTTCTCAAATGAACCTTTCCCTATACAAATAATATGAATTAATTTTTTTACAAGTGTAAAGTTGGATGGTATTTATGTATAAAAAATTGATATTATTTTTTTGTTTTATTCGTTATTTTTATTTTGGATGATATTCATTTTATGCATTTTATAGTATTGAATCAAGATTTGGCCGAAAGGGCTTAGGGGTCGGCTCTATATCCCACCCCCACCCAACAATTTTGTCAACTTTCCTCAAATCATTGATTAAAGACTCATTTTTGTTTTTTTTTTATTCGGACACATAATCACACTAATACCTGCCCCCTTAATTTGTTTTAGTATTGTTCCGACAAAGTAGATCACCACCGGCCCTTCTTAATCGATAAAAAAAATCAATAAATACATTTTTTATTAAAATCACTTTTTAGTAATGTTATCAACAAAAATAACAATAATTTCATATCGCAAAAGATTATTCAGACAAAATTATTCCTTTAACGAATGCATGATATAATTGAATGAAAACACATATTTCATTTTAAAGACACTAACTTTTACACACGTGCTTCTTGCTTTCGTAAAAGGAGAAAAGATATTGATCTCTAAAAGGAGGAGAACTAGGTTGATGCCCAGGGATGAGTATGGTACCCATTCGATACCGAATCGAAACCAACACGAGAAAACAGGAAAAACTGGTACAGGTATCGAACGGTTTGGTACCGGTACAAAAAAACAGAGAAATGGGTACTGGTATCAGTAGTGAATATACCTGGTATGACACCGATTCAGTACCAATACCCGGTACTAAATGCCATCTCTACATCAGCCCACGTACATAAAATCCAAAGTTAAAGGATTTATCTCCAATAACAAAATAAACTACTAAAAATATTATACAAGAAAAAAAAATTGATCACATCCAAGAACAAAATAAACTACTAAAAATATTATACAAGAAAAAAAAAAGGAAATTGATCAAATAAAACCCATGGGAAAAATACACACGAGACATAGATGGCGATTTTAGATCAATATAAACTATTTTTGGTCAATCTGTTACTCGTATACATCACGCTACCCTTTCCCCGTCAAAATTACACGTCGTCAATACACTCACATAAATAAATGTGATCATCACTTTCGGTCCAACACCGAGTAATATATCACAAACAAGAGTTTATTTAAATATAAAACATTTTAGTGCATGAGTCTAACGGAACTATAATGATAAAGTTGAAATTTACGATATCTGAACAATTAACATAAACTCTAATACATAAACTAAATATTAGAAAAATGAAAAAAAAAAAAAGATGTATTAATAAGACACCTCAACTCAATCCGAACAATTAACATAAACTCTAATACATAAACTAAATATTAGAAAAATGAAAAAAAAGGGATGTATTAATAAGACACCTCAACTCAAATTAAGTTTTTTTATTCATAGTTAGCTTTTATACTTTTCAACTTTAAAAACTTGTCTCAAATAATTTTCATTTATAACCACCAAGCCACCAGTTTAGGGGGAAACCCGCACGCCCGAAGGCCCACTGCGGTAAAACCTGGTTCAGCTTGGTTTGGAACTGGCGACCTCCAGAGGCCTAGTTCTAAACTTCATTATCATCACCCAACATCCTTCAAAGTGATGCTAGTGGGAATTGAGGTTGGAACTTCAAGGAGAGAAAACCAAGTGACTAACCACTAGACCAACTTGTCAAGACAACCCAAAACCTTTCTACTTTCTTTGATCACAAGATATTTTTTATGGTTTAACCGCCCCGTCGTAATGCATAGTCTTAAGTCAACTTAGTTATTACTTTTTATGTTTTGTTCTAATATTTGCCAGTTAACACACCGTAATATGCGTGCATGGTTTAACATTTTTTACACGTACCTTTTTTGTTTGGTTTAACGATGACGCCCCAAACCATGAATCCTAAATACCAGTTAATTTTTTTTAAGAGTAAATAGAAAGAAAAAGAGAGAAAACAAAAGGTAGGTCAACAAGCCAAAATGGGACGGCACAGAAGAACCCAATACTCTGACGCCACACACACGGCCACCCAACTTCCCCTCATTCATGTGTATATAAATATATATCACACTTTTATATCTCATTCAAATATAATCCCACAAGCCCACAAATTCACAAAAAAAATATACGTATGTGTATCAATTCAATGACTTCCTCAAAATCGCAGGTGTGCTATGCGGACGCAGCGCGGTTGTACTGCATCATATTTCTCGTACTTATCGTCTTGTTAGGATCCTTTACAAACAACAAGTATCTGATCAAGAAAATGAATCCGGAGGTGGGTAACGCTTGTGACGAGATATATGTCGTCGAAGAAGGTGAAACACTGCATACTATTAGCGATAAGTGCGGCGACCCGTTTATCCTAGAAGAAAATCCGCATATTCATGACCCGGATGATGTTTTCCCTGGGCTTGTCATCAAGATCACACCTTCTGGTGTACGTAAATAGAAAAGGATATAGTTCACACACCAAAGGTTTTTTTGTAACTTATTTTACTGTTCCGAAATGGTTATTTATGTATAAATAATTGAATTAGTCGAAGCGTTATAAATAGTTTGTTGTACATAAAAAGTATTGTTATATTATTTTGGATTTCACATATCAAAAGAGCTTGAATCGATCCATGTCTAAATTAAGCTGACAGTTAACCGAAACGATGAACCATTTTTTAACCGAACCGTTTGTAACTGAAACCAACATGCTATGAAAGTCCAAAAATCAAATTATGGGTTATATAGGTTCGATTTTTAGGGGCTGTTTGGCAACATCTGAATAGTTAAGTGTTGAACAAGTAAGAGGTCTGAACCATTAAATGCTGAACCAGTAAGAGATCTGAATCATTAAGAGCTAGTATAAAGCTTAACTGTCCAGAGGCAAATGTCTGACAAATTCAGATTAGAGCTGTTAACCATTCAGACTCAGTATAATGCTTAACCATTCAGAGGCAATTGTCTGAACCATTCAGAAATCTGCTCGTGAACAAACAGTCTGAACTATTAAGTGCTGAACCAGTAAGAGTTCTGAACCATTAAGAGCCTCATTAAAAAGGTAAACAAACAGACCCTTAGTAAGCAAACCATGCTCACCCCACGTTCGAGATAAATTTTATTGTTCTTCGTTAAATAATATCTTTTACACAGAAGGCTTCCAAGTAAACGCAATGAATTAAAACAGATTGTCTATGCCTTTTTAACCAACTATTCATTGCAAAAATTAATTGTAAAAGTTTTAAACATAACACATATTCACATGACATGATGTTATATTTTGCAATAACAATCCATTTTGTCTTAAGCTGGACCAATGAGATGAGGCAATGATGGCTTTTTATTGGGCCGTTTGATAAATTAAGGCCCATGTTGTTTGCAAACATAAAGCAGATTAATATTAGTAATAATTAAGATGGATTAGGATGAAATACAAAGACTCCTAAAAATAAAAAGTGTACAAAAGCTTCTAAAAATAAACCCACTATACAAAAAAAAAAAAAAAAAAAAAAAAAAAACTAAACACCCATCACCACCCAAATTTATACCTCCATTTCATGTATTTATACCTAAATTTCATGTATTTCTAATCAAAAGTTTTAGCCCAAGTTTCGTTTGCTATTAACCAAAATTAAATGAATCAAACAAAAAACCGTCAATATAACTAAATAAACCAAACCAATTAATTGAAAACGGATTGATTAATAAAATAGACTAATCGATGACCTCGATTTCGGTTGAGGATTATAATCTAACCAACTGAAAACGGATTGGTTAATAAAATAGACTAATGGATGATCTCTATTTCGGTTGAGGATAATAATCTAACCAACTGAACAATGCACATTGTGGCAATGTTTGTGTTTCCTGCCGCATCTCGCGCGCACCTATCGGTCGTTAACAAAAATCGGTTATTGGTGAGAAACAACTAAATCGTTAACCTAAACCAAATCGAAAACAGACGAAACCGAACCGAAATCAACCAAAAACTGAATTGAAAACTGAAAACTGAAAACCGAATTAACAAAAAACCGGTTATCAATTTTTTTGTACTCTTCTTTAACCAAAATTAGCTGAACCGAACCGAATTATTCATATTTTCATATATTTCTAGATTAAATACCTCTGGTTCATATATTTCGTATTTTATATCTCCATTTCATATATTTATACTGTCATTTCATGTATTATACCTTAATTTCATATATTTCTAAGCAAAAGTTTTAGGCCAAGTTTGGTTTTGCTGTAAACTACAATAAAATGAACCGGGAAGCACTACAAGATTTGAAGAGAACGATGCTAAAACAAAGAAGAAATCCGGAAGGATAGAAGCCTGATGCCGAACGGGAACACCTCTCCGTTCAAATTAGGGCTAGTGAGAATTTCAAGATTTGGGAAGCAAATCGTCAACCATTAGGGTGAAGGGAGTGGTTACCTAAAGAATAGGTAAACTCCCAAATTCACCCAATCACTTAGCGCCATGTCAATTGTTTACCTAATGCTAAAAAACGTTGGCGGTGGTTTACCTAATGGGGTTTAGGTAAACTATTTAAAAAAAGGAAAAATATGTGATTGGTTGAGAAGAAATGAACCCCACCACACACCCTCTCTCTCCCCCTTTCCCTCCCTTCACCGAGTCGGTAAACCTTCACCGAATTCCCCCCCCCCCCCCCATTTCGGTAATCTTGATCGGCAAACTATGTTGGCAGTGGAGGGGGGTCGGTACCGAGTGGGTTTACCGCCCCTACTCCGTTCACCCTTAGTAATTGAATATCTAGGGTTTAGTGATGTGGCTTTTCTCTTACACATAAAAGTTTCACTTGTATATAAATAATTTATTACTTGTCTATAAATAATTTATTTTTAATGTCAAATTAACAAGTATATACATGAACATAGTCACCGATAGTTTACTATGAATGACCTTAAAAAATGAGAGGCCTAACACACATCATACTATTTAGAGCATTCACAATTGATTCTTGATGTAGTGCGTGATATGATAACGAAGAATAAACACGTTGATTATGTGAATACCCATGTAGGTCTTTTCCCAACCCCAAAATTCAACCCAAAGGGCACGAAATTTGAAGTGAAAAATTGAGTAGTTTCAAAATTCAAGTCTGATTCTTCACATTACTAGAGGAACATATAAATAGAAACCGGAATTCAAAATGGGCCTCAAAAAGACAACGGGCCAAACACAAGCCCAAAAACAAAATGCCCAAAACACTTAAAAAAAACATAAAAACGTAAATAACTAATAGAAATAAGCGTTTTTTTGGCCCGGACGATGACCCAAACCACCGTAGGATGTTTGCAGCAAGATGGAGCTCGTTCTCACGTTCGTTTCGCCTGGTCGCACGCCCAAAACGGACCCCCGTAGCCCAAGTTAGAGCCATTTTAGTGAAGCCCCTTTTGTTACACGATCTTGGGCTTCCAAATACAAGATAGCCCGCTCTTCCACACTTGGGCCCGCATCATTCCCTCCTGGGTAGACAAAATTCGACCTCGAATCTGCAGCAACCTCATCATCAGACGAATCCCCATGAAAAGGCAGCAAATGTTTGACATTGAAAACATCAGAACAACGAATGTGGCTTGGTAACTTCAGACGATAGGCATTAGAATTTATCTTCTGCACAATCTCCACTGGCCCAATCTTCTTGGCTGACAACTTATTATACTCCCCCACTGAAAAACGATCCTTAGTTAAAATAGCCCAAACAAAGTCACCCTCTTCAAAATCAACTTGCCTACGCTTTTGGTCTGCAGCTTGCTTGTACTTTAAATTAGCGTGGGCCAAGCTATCCTGCACAGCTTTATGAATTTCATGTAACCCAACCACAAAATCTTGCACCTTCTTGGGAACAGAACCTGGGGTAGGAAGTGACATCAAATCAAGAGGACCCCGAGGATTAGAAGAATAGACGACCTCAAACGGGCTAAACCCAATATTCCTATTAACAGCATGATAATGAGCAAACTCAGCCTGACAAAGCTTTTGATCCCAAGACTTCACATGATCACCCACAAGACACCGTAAAAGATTACCAAGTGTCTGATTAACAACCTCTGTTTGCCCATCAGTTTGTGGGTGGTAAGCACTACTAAAATTGAGCTGAGTGTTCACCATTTTCCATAGACTGCGCCAAAAGTGACTCAAGAAACGAGTATCCCGATCAGAAACTATAGAGGATGGCAAACCATGCAAACGGTAGATATCCCGAAAGAACAATTGAGCCACATTAACTGCATCTGTTGTCTTCTTGCAAGGAATAAGGTGCACCATTTTCGAAAACCGGTCCACCACTACAAAGATCGAATCATTACCACGCTGAGTACGGGGTAATCCCAACACAAAATCCATGCTAATATCTACCCAAGGCTGCTGGGGAATGGGTAGAGGCATATAAAGCCCTGCATTGGTAGCTGTGCCCTTTGAAACTTGACAGATCCTGCAACGTCTAACAATCCGATCAACATCCCTCCGCATAGTAGGCCAGAAATAAGAAGACTGCACCAATTGTAAAGTACAGTCTCTCCCCACATGCCCTTCTCCATGCAGTTCTTTAATTATTTGAAGGCGGAGGCTGGAATTGGGAATACATAATTGATTTTCCTTAAAAAGAAAACCGTCATGCATAAGAAAATCTGTCCTGTTCCCAAATTGCACATCCTGCAAAATAACAGAAAAATACGGATTTGTTGTGAGCTGTTCCATGAGACTGTCTAGCCCGGGTACAACAACTCTCATAGAAACAAGCAGGCTACTCCTCCTACTCAAGGCATCCGCCACCCGATTCGAAATTCCAGATTTATACTTCATAACAAAAGTAAACTTTTCCAAGAAAGCCATCCAACGTGCATGCTTATGTGACACTTTATCTTGACTGCGGATATGCCTCAAAGAATCATGGTCTGTAAATAAAACAAACTCCTTGTGGAACAAATAATGACGCCAATGTTTCACAGCCTGGACTACTGCATAAAATTCAAGATCATAAGTGCTATAACGCAACTTTGGCCCAGTCAACTTCTCACTGAAATATGAAACTGGACGCCCCCTTGACTTAGGACTGCCCCAATACCATCATGCGAAGCATCTGTGTGCAACTCAAAAACTCGAGAGAAATCCGGCAATACTAGAATTGGCGCTGTTGTAAGCTTTTCCTTGATTAACTGAAAAGCTGATTCTGCCTCCTCGGTCCATTTAAAAGTCTTTCCCTTCATACAGTCAGTCACGGGTGCCATAAGGGAACTGAAATTTCGAATGAACCGTCTATAAAATGAAGCAAGACCATGGAAACTACGTACTTCAGTTATCGTAGTAGGAGTTGGCCATTGCTTAATAGTCGCTACCTTTGATTCATCCACCTGTATGCCGTCACCAGAAACAACATACCCCAAAAATAGGACCTTAGGGATCATAAAGACACACTTCTTTTTGGCTGCATACAAGTTATACCTACGAAGCAAGGTTAAATCCTACCGTACATGCTTCACATGCTCATCAAAATTAGGGCTATAAATAAGAACATCATCAAAATAAACCACCACAAATTTACCAATAAAGGGCCTAAACAACTAGTTCATGACCCGCATAAACGTACTAGGGGCATTGGATAAGCCAAAAGGCATCACTAACCATTCATACAACCCCTCACGAGTCTTGAAGGCGGTTTTCCACTCATCCCCAGGCCTGAGTCGGATCTGGTAATACCCACTCTTCAAGTCTAGTTTTGTGAAAATAGTGGCACCGCTAATTTGATCAAGTAAATCATCAAGTCGGGGGATCGGAAATCTGTACCTTACAGTGATCTTGTTGACTGCACGACTGTCAACACACATACGCCAGGTCCCATCCTTCTTTGGTGTCAACAGAGCAGGAACAACACAAGGACTCATGCTTTCCCGAACGTACCCTTTAGAAATTAAGTCTTTAACCTGCCGACGCAATTCCTCATGTTCTTTTGGGCTCATTCTGTAATGGGGCTTATTGGGTATTTGGGCCCTCGGTTCCAAATCAATGTGATGTTGGATGTCTCGTAAGGGTGGCAACCCTGCAGGCAAATCATCTGGGAAAACATCAACAAACTCCTCGAATAACGGAACCATACATTCAGGAATTTCGACTTCCTCGGGCACTGGCTTCCCAATCAAAATAAAAACATTGTCTGCTTCCTCCAGTTCATCTTGAAACTGACTAATGGTCAACAAAGTACCCAAATGCTTTGTGGCTAGCTGCTTAGGCTTGCTAGGAACAAGAGTTATCTTCACACCACCAAACAGAAAGCTATAAGTATTTGACCGCCCATTATGCTCTATATTACGCTCATATTCCCAAGGTCTACCCAATAATAAGTGACACGCGTCCATAGGGACCACATCACACACAACATCATCTTTATATGTGGACCCAATAGAAATAGAAACAAGGGCTCTTTTAGATACCGTCACTTCACCTCCCTTTTTAAGCCATTGAAGCTTATAAGGCTTGGGGTGACTTTCTGTTTTTAAAGCCAACTTCTGGGCCGCCTATTCAGATATCAAATTATCACAACTTCCCGAATCAATAACAAACGTGCATACCTTTCCCAAAATGGTACATGTTGAGTGGAAAATGTTATGCTTCAGCCAGTCATCCCCATCTACCTTTGGTGTGTAGCAAGAGCGTCTGACTACCAAGTTCACCCCAACATCACCGGTTACAACCTCCTCTTCGTATTCAGTTTCTTCATCGTACACTGGATTGTTTTCATACTCTTCATATTGTTCGTCCTCAGACTCAGCAAACAAGTGCTTTTTGCCAGCCCTTTTACACTCCGCTTGACGATGGCCCGTTTCACCACAATTGAAACATCTCGGGCCACTACTACTAGCCCCCTTAGAAGTAGGCCCAGAATTGTTAACCCCCGGCCTTGCCTGACTAGGCCCGCCACGAGGTGCCCCACTGCCCGACCCAACGTTCCCTCTGACAGGGGTAAATGAACTGCTCACCCGACGGTTCTGTTTCTCAAAGGCCAACGCCCGTTAGTGTGCCTCTGGAATGGTTAACGGGTCAAAAAGATTCACGGACTCCATGATTTGAACCCTCAGACCCCCAATATACCGAGAAACAAGTTGCTCCTCCGGTTCTTGAATGTCATTCCTAGCAATCAACTTGTAAAACTCTGTGGTATAATCATCAACCGATTTAGCCCCTGTTTTAAATTTTGCAGACGTTGGTACATCAACCTTTGAAAGTTATGAGGCAAAAAGTTGGACCGCAAGCACTTCTTCATCTTGGTCCATGTCACGATCCTTGACTTTCCGAGCCTATCCCGTGTTAACTTCAATTGTTACCACCACGCAGAGGCCCTACCACGTAACCTGGTAGCGATCAAGGCCACCCGCTTATTTTCAGGCACCTCCTTGTACTCAAACACTTCCTCCACGGTAGCCAACCAATCGATGAACCCCTCTGGATTCAAACTAGTCCCATCAAATTCTGGAATATCAACCCTTATCCCAGAATCCCAACGCCTGTTACCCCCTCCACGTTCACCCCTTGGCCGCTCTTCCTGTTCGACTTCAGAAGTCAAACCATCACCAAATGGGTTACTAAAATCAGAACCATACCCGTCATTGGGTCTCTGCCTCTTACGATTGATCAAGTCGGCCATCCGGTCAGTGAACTGATCGACCACTTGATCCAACCGTTGATCCACTCTCGCCATAAGTCGCTGCTCCAACTTCCGTTCATACACTTCATTGAGAGGCCTGGTGTTGTTTCTCCTCGGAGGCATTTTGAGCCAGGAATTCGGCTCTGATACCAACTGATGTAGTGCGTGATACGATAACGAAGAACAAACACGTTGATTCTGCGAATACCCGTGTAGGTCTTTTCCCAACCCCAAAATTCAACCCAAATGGCACGGAATTTGAAGTGAAAAATTGAGTAGTTTCAAAATTAAAGTCTGATTCTTCACATTACTAGATGAACATATAAATAGAAACCGAAATTCGAAATGGACCTAAAAAAGACAACGGGCCAAACACAAGCCCAAAAACAAAATGCCCAAAACACTTCAAAAAACATAAAAACGTAAATAACTAATAGAAATAAGCGTTTTTTGGCCCGGATGATGACCCAAACCGCCGTAGGCTGTTTGCAGCAAGATGGAGCTCGTTCTCACGTTTGTTTCACCTGGTCACACGCCCAAAACGGACCCCCGTAGCCCAAGTTAGAGCCATTTTAGTGAAGCCCCTTTTGTTACACGATCTTGGGCTTCCAAATACAAGATGACCCGCTCTTCCACACTTGGCCCCGCATCAATTCTTTACACCATTTCTATAATTAGAGTAAAAACAATATATTTTCTTTCTCATTTTCAATGAAATATTATTTTTTATATTTTGATCATTACTTTTTTATCTCTCATCTACGCACAACCACTTTAAAAAAATATTAAAACGTTAAAAGATATAGAAGATGAACAATCGCCCTCCAAATTTACTTTCCTGATAAACAATAACATTCTTTCTCAACTCACAACAAGTTAAAACCTAAAATATAAAGAACGCACTCAAATAAATATGGAGGATCGAATGACAATGCTCTTATGATTTATCTTTTTTCCATAATGGGTGAAGAACTCAACATTGGATATTGGCTCACTTAAAATTTGAACTTAAGTAAAAAATTTACACCAAGTTAAAAGTTAGGACCAATTCAAATATTCGGTCAATAACCGGAACCATAACCAACCCTGCAATTAAACGACCTAACTAAAACTGAACGGTTATGATTTTTATTATTATAACCGAAATATTCAATTATGATTACGATTTTAGACGATAACCAAATAAACCAAGTCAATTTAGAGCATTTAGGATCGAATGGGAATGCTCTTATGATTTATCTTTTTTTTCCATACTGGGTGAAGAACTCAAAAAAAATTGGATATTGGCCCACTTAAAATTTGAACTTAAGTAAAAATTTACACCAAGTTAAAAGTTAGGACCGATTCAAATATTCGGTCAATAACCGAAACCATAACCAACCCTGCAATTAAACGACCCAACTACAGTGGCGGACCCAGATTTTTTTTTCCTAGGAGTTCGGAATATTTTCAAAGATTTTGGGCCCCTAGCTGTATAAAAATATCAGTTCATAGCGGGTCGGGTCGGATCATGTAAGAAAAAGAACATCAAACTAAAATTTATAAATCATCAAAAACACGTTAAACGTCATTACAAATTACAAACGTATTTAAAATTGTGCCCTACAGTTAGTTTTTTTTTTTAAATATATCCAAAATATCATCTAAAGATACTAAATACGCCATAAGTTCATTGCATTCTTACTCATTGTTCCTAACACATATAATTTGCTCCATAAGTTCATAAAACAACACTAAACACTTAAACAAAATAAACAAGCATGTTCAACCGTAGCCCATAACTTTCAATTATATTTTTAAACATTCAAGCCCTAATATTAAATGTTGATTACTTGTAACTAATCATTTATACAAACAAAACTATAAATAAAACAACAAAATCATTTAACTACAAGTCTAGAACAACAAAAAAGTCAAAAAAATATATAAAGATTAAACCCTTACACATCTATATTTTCTCCTAATCATCACATAAAACAAAATAAATAAATAAATAAACCATACTAGTTCTATATTGGAATTCTGACGTAATATGGGTCGGTCCAACCGAAATTTTGGTTTTTCCGGTAAAAAAAGTCACCATGTCGTGAGCAGTGGCGTCAAGTCGCTGGGAGTTTTTTTGGGGGAGGGATTTGGAAATGGAATGGGTGGATGAGTTTGAGTTATTTTATTTAGTTCAAATTTCTTTAGGTTGGGTTTGGGCTTGTGTTAATAAAAATTGATTGCAGATTGGGCTTTGATTGGATTAAATAATTAAGTGAATAAGTGGTTAATAATTATTTTTTTCTAAGTGTGGCGGTTGAAAATTTTCAAGGAGTGCGGGTGAAAAATTCCAAGGGGTGCGGTCGGGATTTCCGACGAAAAATAACACTTAAAAATATTTTTTCATGGGGTGTGCCCGCCCACCCTTGGCTTAGGGTGGGTACGCCCCTGCCCAACTAAAACCGAACGGTTATGATTTTTATTATTATAATCAAAATATTCAATTATGATTACGATTTTAGAAAATCTATCTATTATACTAAAGCAAAATAATGGTTGACCATTTGACCTTGATGTGGCTATTCTCTTTGGCCAGATAATTGGGTTTTTGAGCGGCAAAATGCTTTATATGGAAACCACTCAATTCTCAATCAATCAGTTAGAAATCTTCTCCAATACGTTTTCAATCAATCATTAAAACCCTAATTTCAATCTCATATTCCTGTGTTATCAATGAATCGCTCTCTGCCTCTCATTCATTCCTCTATGAATCCGACTCTGATCTTCGTCATAAAGGTTAGATTTTGTCATCGTTCTTGATATTTTAGATTTTATAACTAATAATTTCTTTTGTTTTGTATATCTCATCTGAAATCAGTTGTATCCTGCTTCTCCGATTGTTGTGATCCAGTCAGTCCGATAACCGGATCTAATTTGCAATACCAAGAACCCTAAATCTAGAATTAACACAAGCGTTTCTTTTCATCCTTTGCCTCCAACCAGTTCTCTTTTTTTTTTCAATTAAAACAACCTAGATCTCATCTCTCTACGGTCAAAAGTAACCTGGTAAGTTTGTTTTTTCAATTTATAACATGATTCATGAAAGTTTCTAATGTTAATTTTTGTTTCATGTCTTTTTAATATTGGTTTTTCCTAGGAACCCTTGATTGTGAGACAATGTGACCATCGGTTTCTAAGGTTTTGGTATGTATTCTTGAAGGAGTCATCGGAACTGGCGGCACTTGAAGCATCCAAAGGATTCGAGAGACGATAATGTTCCCTGTTTCAAATCTTTTTGAGGTATTTCGTATTTTCGATTTGATTGCTAATATTTTACTAGGTTTGTTGTATTTGATTTTGATTACATATTTATATGTGGATTACCTTAATTTTGGGGATTTTATTTCGCCTGATCTTATGTGGTTTATGTTATTTGGTACTATGATAGCAAGTTTTGATTCAAAGTGTAAATCAGGTTAGTTTTATTTGTTATTCCGATTGTTAATTTGTTATATATTTGAATGTTCTTTCCGATTTGTTAGGTGCTCAGTTTTTTCTGTCGACAAGGTGGTTGTGGCGTTTGATTTATAGGGTTAGGGTTTTCCAGAATTGGGTGAGTCTGGTGGTGGTTCAGAGTATTCATAAGTACCTTTTCTTATGTCTTAATTTTTACATTTATTTAATATAACTCCGGTAGTTTTGTTCATTTGCAGGCTGACGAGAGATCTGGGCACTCCAAGTAAGTGAGATAGGCAAGAGTAAGACAGCCGAAAATATCCTTTTTTGTACCTTTTTTATGTATTATTTTTAGTTCCCACTCACTTGATAATATTGGATTTAACTTTATTTGTTAATTTAATTTTTGTAATAGTGTCATGAAGGAACCAACTTCGGGCGTACTACAGGTGGCCCGTTTATTGCTACAAGCTATGACTATCATGCTTCTCCTAATGAATTTATGTTATTTAAATATCAACCATTTACGTTTTCATGAGTGTTTGTTGTTCTTAGCTAGCATATGACTATCATGCTTCTCCTAGCATATGTCTTTACTTTTGAGTTTCAAAGTGCTGTGATAAATTAAGTGAATAGCCAGCCATCAACTAACTACTACTTTCTTGGACAGTTAATGATGTTGTTGGAGATGTGTATTGTTTCAATTATGATGATTAAATAATGTAATATCAAATCTAATAATTTTGATATGGTGTAAAAAGTTGATAAAAAGGTTAGGGTTTATGTTTTAGCTTTTCTTCTTCTTGGCTGTAGTCTCGAAGGGCCTAAGTTATTGTTCTGCCTCATCAATCTCTCTTCTAAATATGTATTTAAGTGCTGAAAACTATTTGCCGCAAGTAAGCTTTTTGGGTATATGTATAAGCCTCTCAATTTTAATAGTTATATGTATAAGCTAGAAGATGTTCTCAAAACTTGATTACGTGTAACTATAGGTGAGCTACTTCCGTACCAGCTTGAAGGATTGAATTTCTTGCGTTTCTCATGGTCTAAAGTCAAAACAAACACATGTGATACTTGCAGACGAAATGGGTCTTGGTAAGATTTCCTTAATTTTTTAAAAATTTTGTTTTTATATATGTATGAAAAAGTAATCCTTTACCTTTATAGTATGCTTTATAACATTCAGGAAAACGATACAAAGTATTGCTTATTTGGCATCGTTATCTAAAGAGAATGTTATTGTGACAGCAATCATGTGGATCGGGAATTCTAGCTGATGGTCGCCTCGCTGGCTTAAGAAGAAGAGTTTCTGTTTTCGGGATGGTTTTAATGAAGATCGATCTACGTCAGGTTTGTTCTGTTCTAGATGGGTCATTTTAAAACATTTAGCTTAAACAAAATTGGTCAAACGAGTCAAACGTGCTGAAAGTTTAATGCATACAGCTTCCTAAATTGTTTTTAATAAAAAACTAGATTATTATTGTAATTAGGGCTGCAAATGAACTGAACGAAGTACTGTTCATGAACTATTTGATGGTTAAGGCGAGCTTTTCCGTAGACAACAAAAATGCATTCAAAAGCCTAAAAAACTTTATTATAAGGTAATTAGACAAAAAAAAAAACTTATTTTTTTGGTGACATTGGGTTCGGGTAAAGAAAGGGAGCATAAGTGAAGATCGATCAATGTCTGTTTTTCCTTTAATTTCATAATCGATGCCGTTGATTTGTAGTTTATAGAAAACTGAACATAGAATTGTTAAAATTGATTCTTCTTGCCTGCACACAACTTGCTCCACTGAATGCCTCAAATGAGTTATGTTGTGTAGTTGGTATTTAATACCAACATATGAAACTGATGGGTTTGTTGCGTACATCAGTTGTTTTGTTGATAAGTGCTCAATTACATATCATAGCACATCCGTGCTTTAATAAATAGTATACACGTTTAAAAATTATAACTAATCATGATCAACTTTCATTAGTTAAATAACAATAACATATATCTAAAAGACAAGGAATAACTAATCTTGATCAACTTTCATTAGTTAGTCATTAGGAACACTACATGTTCTTAATACATCGTCTACATTGTTTCAGTAACATATGTAACCAAAAACTTATCTGTACTTACACCCTTCGTACCACCAGGGTCAAAACTAAAGTATCAACTTTTTCAAAAATCTTGCAACCAAACCAACAACCACAAACAAAAAACATTGTTTCTACACATAATAACATTATCCGCAAAGGCCCACAATCATTCAGTCAAACAAGAAAATACCTTTACCTATGATGAACTTAAGGGTAAACTCTTCACGAGGAACCATCTTTTTATCCTTCACAAACTGTTTCATATATTTTATGTAAAACCGACCATCAGGAGACTCGATACCAACTCGAACATCCCAAACATTTCCATCAACATCAACAATCTTTAAGCTCCTCTTCCTATCCAAGCCAAGTTTTTTAGCGAGAGCTTTTTTAATGCGCTGTAAGAAACAACAAATAATGTTAAGAAAGATAGTATTACAATATGGTTAATACAACCTAAGGTACTGTTAGTATTTTTTTTGTTACAGAAACTTACAAAATGATTGTCCGCACGGAAAACTACTGGAATAGTTTCGACGTTCGTGCCTACAGGGAGCATTTCAGCTTCATTGTCCTTAGTTACGTCATCCACATCTTCCCCATCTGAAATACTGATAACCTCTTCTACAACTTCTTCCTTAATAGTAGCATATAATTCCGGTGGCAACACTAAATCATCATATTTGGAACAATTGAAAACAGACATATCAAAAGTGTGAAGATCAATCATTTCAAACACAAGAAGATGCTCATCACTTAGTGACAATTTCTTCTTAATCCGATCCCATCCAGTTGTTATGTAAAGCTGATTGTCAATAACATCCATTCGAACAAACACTTTATGCTTCCCAGGACCTCTAATAACAACCGGATAGTTTGAAATGGTATTGTCCATCTTATGATGTACAAATAAACGATTGATATGCTACAACGAGAAAAAAATAAATATTAGCAATTTCATATACTAACAACCAATGAATAACAAACCATAATAAATATATTGAACCCAAATTGTGAACTACATACCATAGCATCAGGTTTATCAAAAGGGCCATTGGGTCTGTAGTAAAAATAATCAGATGGAGCAAATGCAATATTGTCATAGAAATAAAATATCCGGAAACTTTCTAATGCTTCTTCATACTGAAACACGAGCCACGATCCAGATTGTAGTTTCAAAGTTTCAACTATGGAATACCACCCATTGTAGAAATAACAGAAGTTTCCTAAATCATATACCTTGACTTCAAACACTTGGCCATTAGTTGTCCACACTTTGACAAAGCCAGCTGAATAGTTAAACTCTTCAATCCATTGTTTATATTTTTTGGCAACACCTATGTATAAATAAATTAAAATCAGAAATTGTCTAACATGATATTATAAAGAAAACTAAATTCGCCATAACCGAGATTAAAATACTAACCAAACATTTCCTTTGGTTGTCGGTCATGTAAGAAGCAAACCCATACATCCTTCTAAATTTGAACTACCAGAGAAAATACTTGAATATCATTAATAAATAACAGAGAAAAATGTTAAAAGGTTATTCTAACTATCGAGTCTTAAAAAGAATATAACTAATAGACTAAAACATCAGATAACGTTAAAAGGTTATTTTATATATTCAATGTCAAGAATGTGAAAGACCAAATGTTGTTTTCGATGTCAAAAGTTTCTAAGGCTCTGATTTGGTTCTATTGTCGATACAAGTAGATATGAAATCCTAAGTCCTTGATTTGTTGAAGACTTTTGATGATGAAATCATCTACGTTTGAGACTGTCATGAATCTGTAAGTGTGATATACAGATTTTATGATGCTTTATAACTCATTGCAAACTGTTACAACACAATTTAACTTAAAGAGAAAAAGAAAGACATTTCATTTGGACCGTTATTATTACTTCTTATTAAGGATCAGCGGAGCTTGACATGTCATAAACAAAGACTTGAAAACACAAATGTATCATCTAAACTACCATAAGTAATCAAGATATGAATATACATAGGATGTTCAATATCCAAAATATTATAATTCAATCGGTGAAAGACTAAAATTATATAACTATATCAAACATCATAATCTTATAGAATCTTTATATGAAAAACAGAAGTGTAACACGTCAAGAACTATGAACTGAAAGTATTCTAAACATCATAATCTTGTAAAATATGTCAAGAACAGCAACTGAAACTATACTAAACATCATAATCTTATAAAATCTTTATACAAGAACTGATAAACAATCATTTTAAACATAGCCCTAAATGTATAACCCTCAATCGAACATCAATCTAAAAGCATAAACCTCAATCGAACATCAACACATCAAAATACACAAATATGATTACAAATTACAGTTCATATAGATCGGCACAACTTTGATCATAAATCAAACATACAAGCATGGTATAAAAAATTAGATGAAGAAAACATTTCAGAAGAACAAACTCGAATCAATAATTTTTAGATTACCTTTTGAGTTTAAGCGAAAATCTTGAAAACTCCCTGACGTTTCGTTGCTGCACTTTGAAGAATGGAGATGGAGATGGATTTGTAAATGAGAGTTTAAAATAGACTATGTTCCGTATTTTGTATAAGGGTTTTAATGGGCTTTTAAACTCTAACCCATTATTAATGTTAATAGGATCAAATATATGGGCTTTATTGAATTGTTCAATAACATTTGGTTATTTAAATTAGGTCATCTTTTTATTATTAGACAACATAAAATTAGGTCATGCTTTCATTTTAGCCAACATACTATCAATTAGTTAGGTTATTTCTATATCAAACCTTAGCTAATAATTTTTTCGTAACACAGTAATAAAATTGAGAACCAATTTTAGACAACACATATTGTTTTTAACAATGTTTTATAAAGAAATGTAACTAAACACAAACAATTTAAATGATGTATTATAATCTATTTTTTAGTATTTGATTTCGATGCTTATTAATATTACCCGTGTGCTCACACGGGTCCTACAACTAGTACTAGATAAAGCACCATTGAGTTTGATAGAGAAATGGCAGTCCTGTCCATGTTTTGATCACCCAACTATCAGTGATGATTGTCATCAAGGCATCCAAAAACTTAAAACAACCTAGCTGGTTAGGGTAAATAGGGTATCGTATCCACGAGAAACACGTAGTTAGTAGAACATGTCTTCTTTGACTATAAAAGTAAAATATAAAGAAAGTAAACTTGATATGATTTCCCGATCCCAATGGAGTGTTACAAAGTGTTTTTAGCCTTTTTTAGGTATAGAAAGTAAGCTTTTTATAAGAAGGAAAACTGAACATGGAAAACTGAACGTATTTATTAACCAACTTACTCAAGTACCGATAGAATTCTAACTTTTAGGTGAATCACGGTTTTCTCAATCTTTTTCATGGGATAAAGCGGAGTTTTGCTTAAAAATCGGGGTCTTTGTACAAAAAAAATCCCAACACCTGGGAATATGATGACACATGTTTTGTATGCGATTTCTAAAAGTGACACAATCACACGCATTAGAGTTTGTGTAACTTTTAGTGAAAAGAAAACCATTTCAAATATACGGGTTCTTTGCTCCCTTTTTCAAAACTTATAAATTAAACTAAGTTTAACCCTAAAAACTAGAACCTTATAAATAGAGGGGCCCTGTTTCAGCTTATAGTAATGGCCATCTTCCATATCCATGACGACTGACATGTTCAACATTAACATTGCTAGTTTGTATGACGACTTACAAATTAAAAGGTATCAAGTATATCTTAACGTCATATGTAGCTTTTGCATGACGACTGACATGTTCAACATTAACATTGCTAGTTTGTATATCATGATTCTTGATATCATCATTGCTATTTCCTATTTTGATGAATATTATCTGTTTGCTTTTCATTTGCCAAGCATCATCTATGTGCAAAAGTTTTACTTATACACACCAATAGTCATCACATAAAGATATAAAGAGTGCAATAGGTCTCTTTTATTCATTTTGTTAAATATAACAAACTCAAACAAGTTATTTAAAAAATTGTAAAAAAGTCTAATACTTCTCTTCCTATTCCACCTTCCCTCTCTCGCGTGAAATCAATTCACGATGTTACACTTCACTCTTGTTTCACCATCGTCGATGACACCTACATTTCCAAGTTTGACCATAGAAGCTGCAAATTCTTTGAAGAACAGTTTCTCATCTTTAGCATATGAATCCACAATCCCTTTAGTCCTGTCATCTCCATACAGTGCTTGGTCCGACCCAAACACGCCCTCACCCATAGTAATTCTTTTGTAATAGTCATTATCAAACTTTGAAGAAGTGGAATCCAAAAACTCTCCTGCGTTGAGATCTTTGTTTTGTAGAGGACATTTCTTTTTCAGGTTCATAGCAAACTCACTATTAATCGTAGGATCGGTTGAGTTGTGTATGCGAGCGCTAAATGAAGAACAGTGTGAAAACCCTAATGTGTGTCCACCTGAAAGTGTGACCAAATCTTTGACATTTAATCCTCTTTTAGCAAAACTTTGAACAAGTGTTGTGGCATTGGAAAATGGAGATGGGAGGTTTATGGTTTCATTAGCTTTCGACACTCTCCCGTCTTTCCTTCCTTTAAGCACCGGCCACCATGGACCTTGAGACTGGAGAAAATGGAAATAGAAGAACATCAAACATGATGGTTATTAGTTATGTTAAATTGCTAACATATGCTTATGTATTTGATCTAAATTTTGTACCAAGTTAGTTTTGTTAATATTATTGCGACAATCAAGGGAGGGACTCATGTTGATTATATAACCAATCCGATTGCTAATCACCTTATGGTTGTTGTAAAGAAACATAAAACATGCTACTTCCAAGAAGGGGGGCTTTCAATCTTGTCGCGTCTAGCAAGAAAAGAATAAAACAGTAGAAGCGGGGAGGCTTGTTTTTTCTTTGATCGGTGGTCAAGAACGGGAACGGGGAGGTTCTGGTGACCCGGGAAGAGGGATGTCAAACTTGGTCAAGGGATTGAAGTTGTCGATATTGATGCGGATGTGAAGAAGCGGGCTCAATTCAAGATTAAGGGGAAGAATGAAGAAGTTAATCTTGAATTAGAATAGATCAATAGAAGTTAATCCTGACGCTGTGCGACTCTTGAATCGGGTTCAAAAAGTCGTTAAGAGTAATTCTTCGTCGCTAAAGGTTTCAAACTTTGTATTTAGTAGAATTGGTTTGTAATTGCCCTTTTTCGTGTGGAATGATATTACTAGTGTAAATAATTCCTTTCAATATAATGCTCTCTATCAGTCTATGGTGGTAAACTCAACTGAGAATTGTAAATGGATTTGGTCTGAATTGCTTTTTTACTCTTATTCTTACTGTTTGTTTTTTAAAGTACTTATTATTACTGTTTGTTTTTTTTTCGAAATCTAATTTTATTGATGGTGAAATTCTCCATTTTCAATTACATCAAATAAGAACCTTACTGTTCTTGGTTTATAAAATAATTTGTTAAACAGGAGTGTTATAGATCTAAATGGGTTACAAGATCTTCAAATTATTTTGTTAAATAGGGGTGTTCTAGATCTAAATCGTTGATTTATAATATGATTTTAGAGAGGTTGTAGGGGCCTCGGATTTTTATTTCGCTTTGGGCCTATAAACGGTTAAGCCGGCCCTACTCTTCAACCTTGATATATTAGCACACACCAAACATATATTTCTTCAATTGTATATTTGG
The DNA here is from genome assembly GCA_030545235.1 of Helianthus tuberosus. Taxonomy (NCBI): domain Eukaryota; kingdom Viridiplantae; phylum Streptophyta; class Magnoliopsida; order Asterales; family Asteraceae; genus Helianthus; species Helianthus tuberosus. The sequence continues at coordinate 187,643,985 of CM060432.1, read as the reverse complement.
TCTCATACTCGGGGGCCCGTCCCGGATATATCATATTTTGGGTATTCCTCGTCAGGCTCAGGGGTTTTTAATATTTATGCAATCCCTACTTACGCCCATTCAATAAATCTTTAAAACTTCACACGTAATACACAAACGCTGTTGTTTATTAATGAAGTTGTTTATTAATGAAGCTGTTCGAGAAGAAACATGTATACATAGGTGAATGTTTGTTTGGTTGATAATGAGACTGTTAAGTTTGTTTGGTGTGATGATATGAGGTCTTAAAAATTATTTTCACTAGTGATCCGATCAATTGAATGCAACTCAAGAAGTGTTGGATTAATCATAAGTGAATGGTTAATGTTAAAAACTATAATTTAGAGGTAATTCAGAAACTTAAATTAAATGTAATTCAAGAACCACAAATTACAAATCTTACAACAAGAATATGAATGCAACAAGAATTAAATTAAATGTAATTCAGAAATGCAACTCAAGAAAAATGGAACCAAAATGGATCATGTATACTCAGAGGTAACTTGGAGCTTGAAAAGGTGGGTGGGTCTAGGATATTTTAAGAAAAATAAAACACTTATTATTGTATCTTAGCACAATTTGTTGATGTTGATTCATGTTTTAGAAAGTCTCCTTTATATCTAACATCACTACAATGATTCGATCTCTTTGTATATATATAGGACTAGGATCGTGTGAGAAGCACTATGCTAATCGAGAAACTTGAGAAACATTCTGGACCACACATTTTCGCTAAACCAAAATTATTATAAAATCATTGACTGTAGTTACCCGATAGATAATGAATTTGTTGATATAATGAATTGGTATTTTTTCGATTGCACTGTAGCGTTTACCCGATAGATACCCGACAGGTTTTGGGTTGGGTATATCGAACGGGTCATTTATTAATTTTAACGGGTTTACCCGAAACCCGCTTGTATACCCGATACCCGACGGGTTTGGGACAAGCTTATATAATCGGGTTTGGAGTTGGGACAAGAGTAGAAATAAACAGATAAAACCGAACCCGAACCGTATTTTGTTCGTCCATGGAGACCCCCAACTTTCTCTTATTCGGTATCACATCCAAAATAGAAATTCAAGTCAAATTGCATACCTACTTCCAAGTTTTTCTATTTCATACAACAACCAACAACTCTAATCAGCATGAGCAGCATCAGCACCCTGATCGCTTCCATAACCACGCCTCTTTTGGTTACCATTCTCGCTCCTTCACAAAAAAAAAAAAAAAAAAAAATCAAATAATGTAAAAGTTAACAGTAAGATGGTATAAACATGTTAACCAAGTTACCATTCTCTGCACCAGCATTCATTGGTTTATTCAGTGCGATTACCCGTGCAACTGAAATAAGAAAAAATAATGTCAATTGTTGATAGTTGATATTAAATAAAATGTAATATGCAAGGATATGCCACCAAACATAGCAAGCAAAGCAAAAAAAAAATAATAAACAAACAAGCAAGCCTAAAAACAGCACCAAATGACTTAAATCAAAGAAAAACAAAGCCCCTCCAAATAACCCCAAGCCAAAGCCCAATGTCTTCAAATCGTAACAAGCTAAGTCATGATGAGGCCAATCGACGGTGCTCCCTAATCAGAATGATGGTTATATGAGAGCACACACACCACACACCTAATCCCTTCTACCTTTAACCGACATTACACACATCAAGAAGAAGAGCACTGGTGTTCCCATGTTATTTCACACAAGGAACCAATCTTTAACTCCTCTTTTCTATCTTTCATATCCCAGCCATGCTTGAAACATCATATTTAAACAACAGTTCATTATGATAGTAACTAATTTTGATAACAGCATAAGAAAAACAGATAGATAGATTCATTATGCTATTAGATTCATTATGCTATAGGGTAAGGATAGTGTAAAAAGGGCCTAAAGTGTGAGAAGTGTATTATAACACTATATATAATACTATATAACACCATATAAACACCGTATAACAATATGTAACACCATATAACACCATATAACACTATATAACACTATATATCATTATATAACAAATATAACACTATACATCTATCATAGACATGCTATCAGACAACCTATAGTGTTATATTTGTTATATAATGATATATAGTGTTACATAGTGTTATATGGTATTATATGGTGTTACATATTGTTATACGGTGTTTATATGATGTTATATAGTATTATATATAGTGTTATAATACACTTCTCACACTTTGAGCACTTTTTACAGGATCCTCTACCTTATGCCATATATCATTAGTAACTTACTTAATTTGATAGATAGATTCATTATGAAATGTCTATACAACAAACCTCAAAAGGCATCTATCAAAAATTACACAACTCACTCATCTAGCAGTTTTGAAAACATAAATCACAGAAACACACGATCTCAGAAACAGAAAAGAGAATTACACATCTATCTAACATGAATTAAATAACTAGAATTACACAACTAGCGCATATCTAAATAAACCTACAAACTAGCGCATCTATATCAATATTATCAATAATCTAACATAAACATAATCTGTCACACCCCTTTCTGTGGCGGAAGCACGAGGTGTGATCATGAAAGGTTCTCATTGCATACGAAAGGTAAACATACTACATGCTCATGAAAATAACTTCAAATACCATAATTTGAGAACATAAGTTTAGCGTTTACATCGCTAGGTAGCATAAAACATTGTCTTAAAAAGTTTACAACTTTATTTATAGATAAACATAAGCGACATCCATAAGCATGAGTATGGCCGCGCGCAGATCCACTTCTAGTTACCTGAAATACATGTGAGTTTTGAAAAACGTCAACATGATGTTGGTGTGAATTCACGCAGTTCTTGTAATGTACGTTTGTATACTTTGTATGAAAAACATGGTATGTATCTTGTATTAATCACGTATTTTTGTATAAATCATGTATTTCTGTATGTATCAAGTGTTAATGGGTTGCAAAGCCATTAACATGTGACGCGACATAGGAAGTCACCAAACCATAAGCATTTTTCTATAGTCGATTCACGACTGAGACACAAAAACACTACTCGGTACTAGTTGTCACCAAGAGTGGGGCTGCCCTGAAACCCATTAGATCTAACCTTTTGTTCTGCGGTCTAAGTATGTACACGATTAATGGTGCTTATGGTACCCTATTCGTGACACGATTTCTCACATCAATTCTTGGCACTAGTTTTCACCAAGAGTACTTCTCGTTTTAGTACATATCATACCATTTTGTAAATACTGAAGTATTTGTAACATGTATTTCACCCCCGAATTGTAAAACAAAAACAGTTAAAGAAAAGGGGGAGCATGAACTCACAACTTTGTGTTCCTTGCGTCGTAAAACTTCACCGGATTTGCTTATAGTGCGTCGTGACCTAAATGTGTTTTATTATCGTTAGTCACTAGACTTGCGTCGCACAAGTACAGTCACTCTCTTTTGTATTTGTATTGTGTATTTTTGTGTTTATACTTCTCATGAGTATTTAGTGTATTTAGGTTATATTATTTTTAGGGTAATTTATCTAGTTCACAAAATAATCGTAAAATCACGTAAGCGTTTTACCATGAAATATATATTCTAAATATATATTTAACAAGTTTTATTTACGAAAATCCACCTCCGAATACTTGGTTATTTTATAATAAAAATCATGGCGAAGTTTGTTTGGAAAACAAGTCAAAAATATATTTATAAACACTCGTCACCAAAAATATTCTAAGTGTTATTTTCTGGAAAAATTTCGCCTGAGTTTCCTCTGTAACTGGAGGTGGCCACGCTTACTAGCGTATCGTTTTCTTTTCAAAATTCACTCAACAATTTTCCAATCATCAATATACAATATTCAATCATCAAACTACTCAAAATAAGCATAAATTGCAAACACATGAACTTGTAAGTCGTGTAACGTTGTGTAGTAACCTTCCAACATTTTTAGTAGATCTTTCCACCTTTAAGAATAAAATCAGTTTCTTGCTAACTTTATTTTTAAAGAATATGTAACCTTACAACTTCTAGTCCAAAAATTACGAAAATGTTTCTTTGTTAGATCCTTTTGTCACACAAGTGTTTACACACTTGTTTGTTTACAAAAATGCTTTTAGTTGTGTAAGTTCCGGCTTTTAAACAAGGTTTGCATCTTACACTTGGTTCTTTGAAAATACCACTTGTAGATCTTTAGATCTACTAGTTTAGAACTCTATTTTACAAGTGAAATCATTTTTACATAAGTTCATGTCTATGTATGGAAAAGTTCATCATCTTGTATCTTTCACACTTTACATATTGCTAGTTCATGTTTCATGAACATGTTCTAGCGTGGTTAGATGACGATCCGTTCCACTTCTAGTGATGTGTGCAAAATGCAACATATAAATTACATCAATTGTGGCATAAAACTAACCTTTTTTAGTACTAATGTTGGAAAAAGTGTGCTTTTGTCTTCCTTTTGTATTTTCAGGATTAAATGAGCTCAAATTAACAAAAGAAGCAAAAAGACAGCAAAATCTAACATAAATACAAGAAAAGGAACAAACGTGACATGCCCGACCCCACGACAGCATCTTCCTAAGCAAAACAAGAAGACAGAAGACTGAACACGCCCCGTGCTCAGCCAGCACGGGGGCGTGCCCAAGTGTCAGTAGAAAAGACAAAGTGGTAGAAGCTTCTATTGCCCACCACAGGGCCGTGCTCAGCGGACACAGGGCCGTGGTCAACTATAAGATTCGCACAATCCAGGCAAATCTTCATAGTACAAAGATTCTTCTGCACACGAGGTCGTGCTCAGCGGACACGGGGGCGTGGTCAACTAATAAGACAAGCTGCATTAAATGAAGAAAGAGAAGGATGTGGACACGGGGCCGTGCCCACTGGACACGAGGCCGTGCCCGAGCTTCTGTTCAGCCTATAAATAGGAGTGCTTGGCTCAAGCTCAAACCATCCCTTGGCACACCACCTCTCTCACACTTCACCCACCACCCACCACCACCATAACACCATCATCCACCACCATCATCCATTGTCCATCATAGAGTGTGTGAGTCGTCTCGGGATCCAAGATTGATCGTAAGAGTTCTTGACAATCAAGGCCATGTTTGCCTAAGTCTCTTACATCACTTGGTGAAGACAAAGTGTCTAGTGTAATACTTTTTATTTTTAATCTTTTCACACTTTTTAATTGGTTATGTATTAATGACTTTAATAACTAGTTTCTTATGTTGAAGGTGATTCTTCCTTATCGTTTGTCTGTGGTGTCTTGGCATTATTTTACTGTCTATATAAAATAAAAGATTTTCACCATTCATATCTCCACGATCTATATGGAGGTATGTTGGCTACCTGGTCGGGGGTTAAGGGAACGGTTTGGTAAGAGTCTTGCCGTTGTTCAGCGTTTAGAGATCCTGCAAGGGACCTGGGTCAAATTTAGTAGGACCTCCTTCAATACTTAACGGTATTGGATAGCGGGGGTCCAAACTCTTTGATCCCCTCATAAGTTAACTACTATTAATACTATAACCCGGCTACTTAGGACTGTATCCTTGCTGACTCAGACTACTTAGTCGAGGGTAACGTCACCTCCAAAAGAGGGGCCTACTACAATAACTAAGATAATCTCTTAAATAAGTGCAAAAGTGCGGAAATAATATAAGGTTACACTAAACACAAGTCGGAACCAAGTGATTCATCTTGTCTATCTGTTTTTTTTATTTTTCAGCATTTTAGTTAATTTTCTTAGTTTAAAACATTTTTCTAACTTTTTGATTTGATTAGACGTTGAGGATAAACCGGTACTAAAAGCTCTTGTGTCCTTGGACGACCTCGGTATCTTACCAACACTATACTACGCTCACGATGGGTGCACTTGCCCATATGTGTGTTTAGTGTTAGTAAATATCGTGTTTTATAAATTTAAAACTTGGCTAAAGAAAGTGTAAAAGGGCTTAAAATATACTTAAATTTATATACACACTTCACACGCATCAATAGCAATCAACAACATAAAATAACCATGACTAAACAAGATTCACAAGTTTTACACTACTAGTTACTCTTTAACCAACTAGTTCATCTTTTATTCAAGACTTTTATTTTGGATCTTGTAAGTTCTTGAGTTTTAACCGTTAAACCTCTTATTAACCACTTTAAACACGAACAAAGAAGTGTTTAGAATCACTTACTACTAGCTCGTGGCTAGGGAAGAATCAAAGCGAAAACTAGGTGGATAAAAGCGATGTAGAGAGGTCCTTGAGATTCCGAAAGCACCAGGTCTCCTCGTATGATCTCTTGCACCTTGGATTGTATGTGGTTTGGCAAGATCAAAATTGGAAGGTGATGGTGGGTGGGCTATGATTCTCGGCCGACTTCAAGAGGAGAGGGAGAGAGATGAAATTTTGGTTGTGTTGTTTGTGAAGTGATGATAATGATCTTGGATGTAAACTTATAATCCACTTTAGTGTTTTAACCAATAGATAATGTGCTCACTAGATATCAAACACAAGAGATTAAAATATTCAAGAATGTAAGGGTGTGTCCCCTTGGGGGACCGATTCGGTCAAGGGGGGGGGGGGGGTATTTAGTTTGTTTTCAACCAAATAGTTAGTGTTTAGTTAAGATAGTTAGGAACTTTAAATAAGTTACTAGTGTGTAGTGTTTTGTAACGTGTGTTAGGGTGTTCGGGGACCCTAACTAGCTCAGAAAAGGAAAAACAATGTCACTGTCAATATTTTTATGTTCCGGGTAAAGTCCGGTTGTTCGGTTAGATACCGGTTCGTTAAAGTGCTAAATTGCACCTTTTAGTGTCTTTTAAGTATCCTTTTGTAACACCTTCGATTTCCGACACTTAGGGAAGTATTCTGGATGATAAATCCTCATTTCTGCATAATATTTCATTGTCATAATGCTGATTATAGCTGAATTTAAATAAATTATGCACTTAAAGTGCGTTTTGGGTGCTTTTTAGTGCGTATTTTAGCTTCCGGAATGTCTATACATTAAGCCCTTGCATGTACTCTTGGGTTTTAATGTACTTTTGTCGTCGGACCTACACCTAGGCCTCAATTCTAATGTCTGACTGCTTTCTGCAGTTTTGTTGACACAGTGTGTCTTACCGGTGAGTTTACTAGTATATCTGACGCAACACTCTTGTTTATGCATAAAGCAATATTTTGTAGTATACAACGTGCATGAATTCACTTGTTTAGTATATGTTCAGACATTGCTGACAATTAAGCATATAATTGTAGTCATTAACTAATAGTTAAAGTGTACGGAAATTACCGGTTTGGTGCCAGTTGTCACAGTCTCCCCCCGTTAAAAGAATTTCGTCCCGAAATTCAGGCTGAACTAACTCTCGCTGGAGTCTTCTTGAATAGGTGGGGATACTTTTCTTTGAACTGGTCTTTACGTTCCCACGTATACTCGGGTCTATGCTTAGAGCTCCAATATACTTTGACAAGTTTCACACTGCTCCTCCTGGTCTTGTTGACTTTCCAGTCGGTAACCTCAACGGGTTGTTCTGTAAATCAGAGGGTGTCATCAATATGCACTTCATCCATCGGGATGATCACGTTTTCTTGTGTTGGACTCTTCTTGAGGTTGGATACATGGAACGTATCATGTACTCCATTAAGTTCTTCCGGTAATTCCAACTTGTATGCCACGGTACCAATTCTTTCTAATATTCTGAATGGTCCGATGTATCGTGGATTCAGCTTTCCACGTTTTCCGAATATGATTACGCCCTTCGAAGGTGAGACTTTTAACAACACTTTGTCTCCCACCTCGAATTCTACTGATTTTCTTTTCGGATCAGCGTAGCTCTTTTGTCGATCTCAAGCCGCCTTAATGCGCTCTCGGATCTGCGCAATCTTGTCGGTTGTCTCTTGTACCAGTTCAGGACCAACCATTTGTTTGTCTCCAGCGTCTGCCCAACATAAGGGCGATCGGCATTTGCGGCCATACAGAGCCTCGAACGGTGCGGCCTTTATGCTTGTATGATAACTGTTATTGTAGGAAAACTCAACTAAAGGTAGATGAGTATCCCAGCTGCCGCCCAGATCCATGACACATGCGCGAAGCATATCTTCTAACGTTTGTATAGTCCGTTCGCTCTGGCCGTCTGTTTGTGGATGGAATGCCGTGCTTAGATCTAACTGAGATCCAAAGGCTTCCTGAAATGATTGCCAGATTCTTGAGACAAAGCGTCCATCTCTGTCTAAAATGATTGAGATTGGCACTCCATGACGTGCCACAATCTCCCTTAAGTATATCTCTGCAAGCTTTCCAATGCTATCCTTCTCTCGGATCGGTAGGAAATGCGCAGATTTCGTTAATCGATCAACTATTACCCATATCATATCGTGTCCTCTCGGGGTCCTGGGTAATTTCGTTATGAAGTCCATCGAGATTTGTTCCCACTTCCACACGGGAATCTCTGGTTGTTGTAGGAGGTCGGACGATTTCTGATATTCAGCCTTAACCTTAGCACAGGTTAGGCATTTTCCAACATAAACAACAACATCGCTTTTGAGTCTCGGCCACCAATAGTATTCTTTCAAATCTTGATACATTTTATCTGATCCTGGATGGATCGAGTATCTTGATTTGTGCGCTTCGTCAAGAATGACTTCTCGTATGCCACCATAGAGCGGAACCCAAATACGTTTCTTGAAGTATAAGGCTCATTCTTCATTTGGCACCATGTATTTCAACATGCCCCGGAGGTATTCAGTCTTACGGTTCTCTCCTTTAAGAGCTTCTTGTTGTGCATCACGAATGCGTGCAGTGAGGTTCGTTCGAATAGTCATTTCCAATGCTCGAACCCTTAGGGTCTTAACCCTTTCTTTTCGGCTTAGTGCGTCTGCTACAACGTTTGCCTTTCTAGGATGGTACTTGATCTCACAGTCGTAATCATTTAGCAGCTCGATCCATTGCCGCTGGCGCATATTCAATTCCTTATGATCAAATATGTGTTGTAAGCTTTTGTGATCTGTGAAAATTGTACATCGAGTACCATATAAATAATGTCGCCAGATCTTCAAGGCGAAGACCACCGCTCCCAGCTCCAGGTCGTGAGTGGTGTAGTTTCTTTCATGTACCTTCAATTGTCTCGAAGCGTATGCGATGACTTTCTGGCGTTGCATGAGCACGCAACCCAAACCCTGTCGTGAGGCATCGCAGTATACCACGAAGTCATCAGTGCCTTCGGGTAATGATAGTATTGGTGCATCGCATAGCTTGTTCTTGAGTAGTTGGAAGGCTTCTTCTTGTTTATCACCCCAATCGTACTTCTTGTCTTTCTGAGTAAGGGTCGTTAGCAGTTGAGCTATCTTTGAGAAATTGTCGATGAATCGCCGATAATAGCCCGCTAAGCCCAAAAATTGTCGAACTTCAGTTGGGGTCTTGGGAGCTTCCCAATTCTTTATTGCTTCAATCTTGGATGGGTCTACATGAATGCCCTTCTCATTCACGACGTGACCAAGGAATTGTACTTCGCGAATCCAGAATTCGCACTTCGAGAACTTTGCATAAAGTTTCTCTTTCTTTAGTAGCTCCAAGATAGTTCTGAGGTGTTGCTCGTGTTCTTCTTTCATTCGCGAGTAGATCAGGATATCATCGATAAATACAATCACGAATTTATCGAGGTATGGTTTGCAAACGCGGTTCATCAGATCCATAAAAACCGTTGGAGCATTCGTCAGTCCGAATGGCATCACAAGAAATTCGTAGTGCCCATATCGTGTTCTGAATGCAGTCTTTGGCACGCTTTCTTCTTGGATTCTTAACTGATGGTATCCAGATCGAAGGTCGATCTTGGAATAGTAGCTTGATCCTTGCAGTTGATCAAATAAGTCATCAATCCTCGGTAGCGGGTATCGATTCTTGATGGTGAGCTTGTTCAGTTCCCTGTAATCAATACACATCCGCAATGTTCCATCCTTCTTCTTCACGAACAATACTGGAGCTCCCCAGGGTGAGAAGCTTGGCCTTATAAATCCTTTATCCAACAACTCCTGGAGTTGTGTAGATAACTCTTGCATTTCGCATGGCGCAAGTCGATAGGGAGCCTTGGCTACAGGAGCGGCTCCTGGAACCAAGTCTATGCGAAATTCGACTTGTCGTTGCGGAGGTAGTCCTGGCAGATCTTCGGGAAAAACATCAGGGAATTCCTTCACCACCGGAATGTCTTCGAGTTTAGACTCCTCTGCCTTCGTGTCTACAACGTGTGCTAGGAAAGCAACACATCCTTTCCTCAAGCACTTTTATGCCTTCATACAACTGGTGATTCGAAGAGGCGCGTTTCGTTTTTCCCCATGTACAATGAGAGTTTCATCATTCGACAGAGGGATGCGAATGATTTTCTCATGACAAATAACCTCAGCTTTATTCTTGGACAACCAGTCCATTCCGACTACTACATCGAAGCTACCCAATTGAATAGGTAAGAGGTCGATTGTAACACCCCGAAAAATATAAAACTTTATATTAGAATTATAAAGTATAATAAATGAGAATTTACTAACTAGGAATTTTAACCTAGTTAGTTACAAGTCTAGAAATAGCTTATAAATAGGGTTAAAACAACTAAACTATAAGTTGAACAAAGTGGAAGGGCCAAAGTTGTAAGAATTGAAAATATAATGTTAATTTTAATAAAAATAAAAAACCAATCACCATTTGAAGGTGTCTGGTCGCACAGGAGAAAGCCAGGGGCGATCCCCACTCTTCAAAACCCTAAAACTTCACTAAATCTGCAAATTGAAGGCTCAATCCAAGTTGAAATCGAAATTAAAGCATAGATTATTGATCCTCATCACAAGAGGATTACAAGGTATGTAAAATTTGATGAAAACTCTTAACTTGAAATTCTCATGAAATTGGGAAAATCTGAAATTATGGTTGCATGTGTATGTTATGATGATTTAGGAACAACTATAGTGTCTAGGGACAAACCCTAGACAAACACAAGCTGAAATCATGTGAAATTTTAGTGGAAACTATGATCACCATTGTAGGTGATTAGTGGGTTATGTGTAATTTGATGAACACTAGGAAATAGATTGTTGATCTAGTGTAATTTGGCAATTTTGAAGTGATTCCAGAAAATTAGAAGTTATCAATCATGTAAAAAGGTTGAATGATGTGAAATTAGGACTAAATGATAAACTAGAGATTTGATGTTTAATCATGTAAAAATCTTCCCATGAAGTGTTTGTTGAAATGCCTCTATGAAGGCTTAAAACTGAAGTTCCAAGTTTAAACGCATAATCATGATGTTTGGTGTATTATGCGAATTATGATTTAAAAAGAGTTCTAAACATATCATAAATGAACTCTATAGGAACGGGCGCAGGAGCGTCAAGCGGACAAGCGGGTGGCGAACCACGTTTGAAAGGCCTACTTTGAAGGTACGTAACTTGATTGGTTACATTAAGCGAGTTGTTGATAAGTTTTGTAAATCTTATTGTTGAATCGAAATTTGCGCTGAGTTTATATTGATTATGGTTGGAATGTGAATTAATAGACTTAGTATAGTCAACGAGCCATTTGGTAGTCATCATAGGTGGATGGTTCCACAAGATGAGCCAACGGATCTATTAGTTGTGAAAATTGTAGTTTTAAACGTTCTAGTAGTCGATAATGGCAATAATAATCACAAAGGCAATAAACCATGGAATTGGTAAGAAATGCGGGTGATAATAAGCCCCGGATGTTGGGCATAAGGCGCCATAGGTTTATTAGTTAAATGGTAGTAAAATGAGTAAGGTTAGAATGGGTCGAATAATTACATAATGACATATGGTCTTTCGGTCCGTAAATAAATTTTTCGGTATGATAATCGTAATAGGCACGTCAGTAATGAATTTACAGACGTATAGGAAAAAGAATCACCTAAAACGGACTTACGAGTCAAAAGATATGCACATTTGAAGTTGAAAACTGAGTTTTCCGGAGCTGGCAGAAAATGCAGCTCAATAAACATAACCTGCTGGAAAACATGACCCCCCGCGCCACGCGGAAGGGTACTTGAAACACGCCGCGACACGCGAGGGGTTCTCGCGGCCCGCGTAACACTTCTCGCGGGGGGAGAGCGACCCTGTTCCGGAAATTTTAATTGTTTTCAATTGTTTTGATGCTAGATTTCGATTATACGTGTTTTATTATTCTCAAAATTAACCCTTGATGTGGTTTTGACATTAGGTGACGTTGGTGAACTTACGGATGGCGATCAAGCAAATGATGAAGAACCGAACACTACATTTTGAAGCTTCCGCAATGTTTTAAATCTTTAATAGACTTTGTGTATGGGTTGTAAACAATTTCTAAACAACTTTTGAAACATTTTAACTTAGTCGTTAGTTGACTAAAGTTGATACTACTTATGAACTTCTTTAATGAAAGTTATGTTATTTAAGCAATATTTTATTCGAAATGGTATAATCTATTATTGAAATCAAGTAAAATTAGACGGGTGTTACAAGTTGGTAATCAGAGCTTAAGGTTGTCAACAAAGTGTTCGGTTCAAGCTTGATCGATCGTCCGGTAAGAATTAACTTATTATGTTAATAAATTATGTCTTATGTAAGGAATGAGAAACGAATTGATATGCATGGGAAGAGCGTGTTAACACACTCAAACCCGGAAAGTGCATTAAATATGAACGGTTAAAGCAAGTTAGGAACTTTGCTAAACCGAAACAAACGAAGCAATGTCATGAATGAAATGTTTAAAGTTTGATGTAAACATTTCAGTTTCAAGATGCCGAAAGGAAGCGATAATGATCCGGTGCCGATAAGCACCGAACAAATGAAAGAAATAATTGCCGAGGAAGTAGGAAAGGCAATTGAAGGCAGTCTATCCGGGTTTATAGACAAGATTCAAAGCACGGTGTTGTCGCTCGTAGAAGAGCGAGTTAAAAGGTTGGAGGATACTGTCAACCTTATGAAAGACAAAACTGGAGAACGTAAAGGGTGCTCATATAAGGAATTCATGGCGTGTAAACCGCCAATCTATAACGGGGAAGTCGACTCGATAATTTGTCAAAGATGGTTGGGCGACATTGAAGGGGTGTTTGAAAGGACCCATTGCGACGAAAGCGACTTCGTTGCTTACGGAACGGGTCAGTTAAGAGGACAAGCCAAGGATTGGTGGGATAACAAAAAGAAGGAAATAGGGGCCGAAGCGGCAAGGGCCATGACATGGGAAGAGTTTAAGACACCATTTCTTAAACATTGATGTGCGGTAAAGTGTTATATTTATTAGGTGTATATTTTAAGCCCCTTTAACACTTATTTTAGCCAAGTTTTAAATTTATAAAACACGATATTTTACTAACACTAAACACACATATGGGCAAGTGCACCCATCGTGAGCGTAGTATAGTGTTGGCAAGATACCGAGGTCGTCCAAGGACACAAGAGCTTTTAGTACCGGTTTATCCTCAACGTCTAATCAAAATAAAAAGTTTAGAAAAATGTTTTTAAACTAAGAAAAATAAAAACTAACTAAAATGCTGAAAAGTAAAATAAAAGAAAAACAGATAGACAAGATGAATCACTTGGTTCCGACTCGTATCTAGTATAACCTTTGATTATTTCCGCACTTTTGCATATAATTAAGAGATTATCTTAGTTATTGTAGTAGGCCCCTCTTTTGAAGGTGACGTTACCCTCACCCCAGTAGTTTGAGTCAGCAAGGATACAATCCTAAAAGGGTGGATTATTGGAAGATAATGAATTAAGTTATTAATGCAATATTATGGTAGGCCCCGCTTTTGGCGGTGACGTTACCCTCGGCTAAGTAGTCTGAGTCAGCAGGGATACAGTCCTAAATAGCCGGGTTATAGTATTAATAGTAGTTAACTTATGAGGGGATCAAAGAGTTTGGACCCCCGCCATCCAATACCGTGAAGTATTGAAGGAGGTCCTACTAAATTTGACCCAGGTCCATTGCAGGACCTCTAAACGCTGAACAATGGCAAGACCTTTACCAAACCGTTCCCTTAACCCCCGACCAGGTAGCTAACATACCTCCATATAGACCGTGGAGATATGAATGGTGAAAATCTTTTATTTTATATAGACAGTAAAATAATGCCAAGACACCACGGACAAACGATAAGGAAAGATCACCTTCAACATAAGCAACTAGTTATTAAAGTCATTAATACAAAACCAAATAAAAAGTGCAAAAGATTAGAAATAAAAAGTATTATACTAGACACTTTGTCTTCACCAAGTGATGTAAGAGACTTAGGCAAACATGGCCTTGATTGTCAAGAACTCTTACGATCAATCTTGGATCCCGAGACGACTCACACACTCTACGATGGACAATGGATGATGGTGGTGGATGATGGTGTTATGGTGGTGGTGGGTGGTGGATGAAGTGTGAGAGAGGTGGTGTGCCAAGGGATGAGTTGAAATGAAACCAAGCACTCCTATTTATAGGCTGAACAGAAGGCTGGGCACGGCCCCGTGTCTGCTGGACACGCCCCCGTGCCTGTCTGACACTCTCTCTCTCTTCATTAATTGTAATTCGCAATTACAATTAATGCGCCTGCTGTACTTTCGCCACGCCCTCGTGTTCACTGGGCACGGCCCGTGGTGGGCAATAGAAGCTTCTATAGGTTTGTCTTTTCTGCTGCTTCTTGGGCACGGCCCCGTGCTGGCTGAACACGGGGCGTGTTCAGTCTTCTGTCTTCTCTATTTTGCTTGGGAAGATGTCGTTGAGGGGTCGGGCAGTCCACTTATGTTCCTTTTCTTGTATTTATGTTAGATTTAGCTGTCTTTTTGCTTCTTTTGTGAATTTGAGCTCATTTAATCCTGAAAATACAAAAGGAAGACAAAAACACTCTTTTTCCAACATTAGTACTTAAAAAGGGTTAGTTTTATGCCTCATTTGATGTAATTTATATGTTGCATTTTACACACATCAAATACCCCCACACTTGAACTTTTACTTGTCCTCAAGCAAAACTCTTTAATATGTGGCTTACACTCCCAAATGGAATAGGTAGAAGAGAAGGTTTTGGGCTTGTCGTAGAGTGTCGGGATTTCCAAGATTCTTTATGTAGTTTTATTTTTATTTATTTACAATCCTATTCTTCATGATTTATTTAAAACTTTTCATAAGAAAAATTACTTATTTGGGCATAACATGCCTTTTTTTAAAATTCCATTTATATACAAGTTCACATACCTCACGGGAGAAATCACTCACACTCGGCCGAAGGTGTATTTTTAGTGAATCACTCGAGAGCGGCATGGAACTTACTCCTACCATAGGCTTGCCAAGCAATCAATCCTCCTCCTTTTTAACTTTTATACCTTTGTAAATATCAAGAGGACTTTGTGGGTGAAGGGTTAGGCTTGGGTTAAAGGTAGGTGGTTAGTGGTTAGTAGAAAAAGGGTGAAAAAGCGTAACAAGTGTCGGTTTTCGGAGGATTTTCTATTTTTGTAACTTTTATTCTGATGAAGCTTTTATTCAAACAAAGTTATTTTTGATGAACTTGTTTGTTTATTTTCTTTTACTTCATCATCAACACATTTTTTTTCAATCATACGAAAAACCGAACTTGTTACTAAAACAAAGGGTTAAAAATGAAAAAGGTTTTGGTGGGTGAAAGGGTGTTGGGTTATGAAATGAAAAGGTTTAGGCTCAAAGGGGCTAACTAGGGGGATTTTGGGTAGGTGGTAAAAAAAAAGAAAAATAAATGGTGTAGAAGAAAAAAAAAAAGGGTTAGTCCTAATGCCTCCATCATTTACTTACTCGGGTTTAAGTTGATAAGGACCGGGAATGTATCGTCATGGCAAGTTCTGGAGTTGTAAGAACCAAGCGGCTATTCACACAAGAAACGAAAAATGAGCATTTATTCTAAAGATGTAAATTTGTATGCTCAATAAAGGCTCAAAACTCACTTTTGTGGGAATGGGTTTTTATGTGATCAAATATATAATCAAATTTTAACTAAGTTTGCTATGCCTTTTCATAACTTTCTTATGTTAGTTCTTTTTATCACGACGCTATCGGTTGTAAATTCGTAAAAATATAACCTTTTTGAGAACTTGAATTTCCCGAGTTAAACCTAGACAAGTAAAAAAAAAATGAAATTTTTGAAAAATTTTTGGGGTGATTAGCGGTTCCAATAGAGTTTTGTGTAAGGCTTGTATTTAGGACTTGCAAAATTTCAAGGTTTTAGCATCCCCCCCACACTTAAATTACACATTGTCCTCAATGTGTCCCAAAAATAAATTTTTAGGTTGATTAGATGTGTAAAATGGTGTTAAAAGCAAAGATTTATGTTACTGGCAGTCTGGACACGGCCCCGTGGGGACCGGACACGGCCCCGTGTTCAAGTGCCAGTAACAAAATTAAAGAAAAGAAACAGAAGCCTGGACACGGGGGCGTGTCTGGTGAACACGGCCCGTGTCCAGTTACCTGAACTGGGCATTTTTCTGCAGGGGGTTCAGCACGGGGCCGTGTTGGTTGGGCACGGCCCGTGTTGAACCTTCTGTAATGGAGAAAATTGTCGGACGGTTCTGTTTTCCTGCATGGGGTGCTGGTTCAAATTTCCCTTGTATCCTTTGCCATCTCAAGTGTGTTTTATTCCTGAAAATTAAAACTAACTAGAAAACAAGAAAATTAATCTAAACTAAACTAAGGATAGTTCCGTGGAATGCCTCCATGGTGCGTCACGTTTATAAGGGTCCTTGGCTAGACCCAAAGCCTGGTCATATGTTACCCAAGTGGGATGTATTGCATCCCATGTTACACCGTCGGAGAGCATCATCCAAGCTTGAGTCTATGACCTTCATGTAGTTGACCGAATCTTCTTCCTCTACTTTCTTTCCACATTCAAATTTTACTTCCTCATCCCCAAACTTCAATGTTAGAGTTCCGTCATTCATATCCACCACTGCTTGGGCGGTGGCTAGAAATGGCCTCCCGAGGATGAGAGGGACATCCGTGTCTTCTTCCATGTCTAGGATGACAAAGTCGGTTGGAAAGACGAAATTGTCAACCTTGACTAGCAGATTTTCAGCGACACCTTGTGGAAATTTGACGGACCTGTCGGCGAGTTGTATGCTCATCTTTGTAGGGCTTGTTGTTCCTAGGCCGAGTCGCTTGAACATTGACGTGGGCATGAGGTTGATGCTAGCCCCAAGATCGCCTAAGGCATTACGGACAGGGGACTTCCCAATCGAGCAAGGGATTGTGAAGCTCCCGGGGTCGATTTTCTTTTGTGGAAGTTTGTTGAGTACTAAAGCTGAACATTCTTCGCCTAAGTTAACTAATTGCAATGATTCAATTTTACTTTTGTGAGTGAGGAAATCCCTCATGAATTTTGCATATTTAGGCATTTGGGTTAGGACCTCAATAAAAGGAATATTAACATGCAATTGTTTTAGTAAACTTTCGAACTTTGCGAATTGCTCATCGGTCTTTTGACGATTTAACCTACCGGGGTACGGAATCGGATGAGTCTTGGTGGCCTCTTGATTTGTTGAAGTAGCCTTTTCTAGTTGAGGTGTGGGTGAAGTAGTGTTTTGGCGCTGACTTCCTTCCATTGGTGGTAAGGGTTCATCCTCGGGACCCACGGTTCGGTTTCTCAACGTGATGAGGTGTACTTGCGCCTTTGGGTTGGTTTCGGTATTACTTGGTAACGCGCCTTGTGGTCTCTCGGAGAAATTTTGAGCTAGTTGATTTAATTGTTTTTCAACGTTTTGAATGCTAGCTTGTTGATTTCTAAAATCCGATTCCAATTGTTGAAATCGATCCGAGTTTTTCTTTTCGGTGTCGGAGATGAGGCGAGATAGGGTATCTTCAAGCCTTTCTCTTCCACCTTGTTGTTGAGAGAAATTTTGTGGGTGTTGAAAATTAGTTCGTTGGTTTTGTTGGTTACTACTATTGCCGGGATCTCTCCAACCAAGATTTGGGTGGTTACGCCATCCTTGGTTGTAGGTACCCGTTGGAGGACCCGACGGCCTAGGTCTATTATCAATGTAGTTTACCGTTTCCGCTTGTTCATCTAATTCTTTCATACAACTCCAATTTTCATGTGACCCACCACACCCTTCACAAGCCATAACCGAGGCCGTTTTTGTCATTTCTAGCCTTTTGATTTTCGAAGAGAGGGCCTCGATTTGGGCTTGTAAAGAGGTGCTTTCATCAACCTTATGGGCGCCCGGGGCAATAGATTTATTACCTCGGGGAGTGTGCCATTGAAAATTGGTTTGAGCAATTTCCTCAATTTGATTATATATTTCATTTGGGCGACGATTACCTAAAAGTCCCCCGGAGCTTGAATCAAGTGTTTGTCTTGTGTGTGGCAACAGCCCATTGTAGAAAGTGGATACTTGTTGCCATACCGCTAGACCGTGATGAGGACACTTTCTTAGAAGCTCCTTGAACCTTTCCCAAGTTTCATATAAGGATTCCCCATCCTCTTGTGAGTATGTATTAATTTCAGTCATTAATTTAGCCGTTTTAGCAGGAGGGAAATACTTATATAGAAACTTTTGGGCTAGTTCATCCCAGGTGTTTACCGAGCCAACTGGGAGGGTGTTAAGCCAAGCCTTAGCTCGGTCTTTTAGTGAAAATGGAAACATCCTAAGGCGAATGGCGTCGTTTGATGCTCCATTGATCCGAAAAGTGTCACATATTTCCAAGAAATTAGTAATATGTAGATGGGGATCCTCGTCCGCAAGCCCATGAAAGGTTGCGGAGTTTTGGAGCATTTGTATCAAATGCGGCCGAAGTTCGAAGTTGTTGGCTTTGACATTCGGTGCATTGATAGCGGCGCCGAGATTGCCTACGGTGGGCCGTAGGTAATCCATGAGGGTACGTTGGTCCGCCATTGGAAGTGGGTCCCCCGAAGCTTTCTCTTGATTTTTAGCTTTAAGTCTTTTTCTGAGAAAGCGTTCGGGTTCTTCTAGGGGTTCTTTTATGTCTCTACTAGAACTGGAGCTCATGCACTACGTAGGAGGTTCAAATGTGGCGCCTGGGTTCCAAGTCCTGCAATAAAAACAGAAAAGAATGTTGGTCAGAATGTTCACCACGGCCCCGTGTTCAGTGAACACGGCCCGTGGTCAGAGGTACAGTAATTGTTTTCTGTATCCCAGTTACTGGGAGTTGGACACGACCCCGTGTTGCACCGACACGGCCCCGTGCTCAGCTCTCTGTAACTCAGAAAATAAAAACTGCCAGTGATGATGCTGGGCACGGCCCATGTCTGACCAGGCATGGCCCGTGCTGAGCTCTGCAGAAGCTGAAAAACTAAGAAAATCCTAAAAAATTAAAAAGAAAAATAAAAAAAAATGATTAGGCCGTTGATTCCTAACTTTCTTAAAATCCTTGTGTCCCCGGCAACGGCGCCAAAAACTTGATGTGCGGTAAAGTGCTATATTTATTAGGTGTATATTTTAAGCCCCTTTAACACTTATTTTAGCCAAGTTTTAAATTTATAAAACACGATATTTTACTAACACTAAACACACATATGGGCAAGTGCACCCATCGTGAGCGTAGTATAGTGTTGGCAAGATACCGAGGTCGTCCAAGAACACAAGAGCTTTTAGTACCGGTTTATCCTCAACGTCTAATCAAAATAAAAAGTTTAGAAAAATGTTTTTAAACTAAGAAAAATAAAAACTAACTAAAATGCTGAAAAGTAAAATAAAAGAAAAACAGATAGACAAGATGAATCACTTGGTTCCGACTCGTATCTAGTATAACCTTTGATTATTTCCGCACTTTTGCACATAATTAAGAGATTATCTTAGTTATTGTAGTAGGCCCCTCTTTTGAAGGTGACGTTACCCTCACCCCAGTAGTTTGAGTCAGCAAGGATACAATCCTAAAAGGGTGGATTATTGGAAGATAATGAATTAAGTTATTAATGCAATATTATGGTAGGCCCCGCTTTTGGCGGTGACGTTACCCTCGGCTAAGTAGTCTGAGTCAGCAGGGATACAGTCCTAAATAGCCGGGTTATAGTATTAATAGTAGTTAACTTATGAGGGGATCAAAGAGTTTGGACCCCCGCCATCCAATACCGTGAAGCATTGAAGGAGGTCCTACTAAATTTGACCCAGGTCCATTGCAGGACCTCTAAACGCTGAACAATGGCAAGACCTTTACCAAACCGTTCCCTTAACCACCGACCAGGTAGCCAACATACCTCCATATAGACCGTGGAGATATGAATGGTGAAAATCTTTAATTTTATATAGACAGTAAAATAATGCCAAGACACCACGGACAAACGATAAGGAAAGATCACCTTCAACATAAGCAACTAGTTATTAAAGTCATTAATACAAAACCAAATAAAAAGTGCAAAAGATTAGAAATAAAAAGTATTATACTAGACACTTTGTCTTCACCAAGTGATGTAAGAGACTTAGGCAAACATGGCCTTGATTGTCAAGAACTCTTACGATCAATCTTGGATCCCGAGACGACTCACACACTCTACGATGGACAATGGATGATGGTGGTGGATGATGGTGTTATGGTGGTGGTGGGTGGTGGATGAAGTGTGAGAGAGGTGGTGTGCCAAGGGATGAGTTGAAATGAAACCAAGCACTCCTATTTATAGGCTGAACAGAAGGCTGGGCACGGCCCCGTGTCCGCTGGACACGCCCCCGTGCCTGTCTGACACTCTCTCTCTTCATTAATTGTAATTCGCAATTACAATTAATGGGCCTGCTGTACTTTCGCCACGCCCCCGTGTTCATTGGGCACGGCCCGTGGTGGGCAATAGAAGCTTCTATAGGTTTGTCTTTTCTGCTGCTTCTTGGGCACGGCCCCGTGCTGGCTGAACACGGGGCGTGTTCAGTCTTTTGTCTTCTCTATTTTGCTTGGGAAGATGCCGTTGAGGGGTCGGACAGTCCACTTATGTTCCTTTTCTTGTATTTATGTTAGATTTAGCTGTCTTTTTGCTTCTTTTGTGAATTTGAGCTCATTTAATCCTGAAAATACAAAAGGAAGACAAAAACACTCTTTTTCCAACATTATTACTTAAAAAGGGTTAGTTTTATGCCTCATTTGATGTAATTTATATGTTGCATTTTACACACATCAAACATCATAGTCCCAAAGCGGTCATTAACAAAATCAAGGAAGAGTTCATGCAACTTAGGCACAAGGGTGAAACCATAGACAAGATCACGGCGATGTTTATGGATAAAATGAAGTTTAGTAGTGAATTGGTGACGAACGAAGAACAGAAAATATACTACTACTACAATATGTTGAGTGCTGAATATAGGGAGTTTATGACTCCTTCAAAATACGAGACCCTTATTGAAATCATTAACGTTGCTCGGGAACGGGAAATCGAGTTGAAGAAACAAGTCGAAAGAGGTGAGCGAAGGGCACATGATGTGAATCCAAGCCCTACAAAGAAAGCCCGAACTGGAGAATCGGGAAAGAAGGTGGATGCTAAAGGTGGGTCGCCAAGTTGTAAAGTGTGCGGGAAGGGACACAAAGGGGAATGTCGGTTCAAAGACAAGCCATGCCCATATGTAATAAGACGGGGCACACGGCCTCGCTATGCCCGGGAAAAGTCTCTGTTTGCTACAAATGTTATCAACCCGGCCACAAAAAGTCCGAATGTCCGGACTTAGTTGGAAAGAGAGATGTTAAAGAATCTCCAACAGAAGCTCCCAAAGCGAAGGCTAGGTCCTTCCAACTTACCGCGGCTGAAGCAAAGACAGAACCCGATGTGGTTTCAGGTATATTCACAATTAACTCAATTCCAGCACGTGTATTGTTTGATACGGGTGCGAATAAATCCTTCATTTCGCATGGATTTATTCGACATCCTTCATTTGTATTGACGAAATTACCTGTGCCCTTAGAAGTTGAAATAGGGGACAACAAAAGTTTTATAGTTTGTGATGTTTGTCGAGGCTGCAAATTAAGCATCGGCGATGAGGAATACTTGATAGACCTAATCCCGATGTCAATGGGGGAATTTCAAGTAGTCGTTGGGATGGATTGGCTAGCCCAGCACCATGCAAAAGTCGTGTGTTTTCGTAAAGAGATAAAACTAACATCTCCGAGCGGGAAACACGTCACCATTTATGGCGAAAAAGGAGGTAACCCCATAGTGTGCTCAATGTTGAAAGCTCACAAGCTTATGAAGCGAGGATGCAAGGCATTCATGATATACGCAAATGAGCCCGAGAAAGAATCACGGAAGATTGAAGATGTACCGGTAGTACGAGATTGTGGAGATGTGTTTCCGGAGGATTTACCGGGGATACCGCCTGAACGGGAAGTAGAGTTCGGGATCGAATTGATTCCGGGCGCAAAACCCGTAGCTAAAGCACCGTACCGACTCGCGCCGTCGGAATTACAAGAGTTGATGTCCCAAATTCAAGACCTGCTTGACAAAGGATTTATAAGGCCGAGTGTGTCTCCTTGGGGCGCACCGGTACTGTTCGTGAGAAAGAAAGACGGGAGCATGCGGATGTGTATCGATTACCGGGAGTTAAACAAACTCACGGTAAAGAACCGATACCCGCTTCCGAGGATAGATGATTTATTCGACCAATTACAAGGTGCGAACTGGTTTTCAAAAATTGACCTTAGATCTGGGTATCACCAACTAAAGGTCAAAGAAGAAGATGTGCCGAAGACGGCTTTCCGCACGAGATACGGACATTACGAATTCCTCGTGATGTCATTTGGGCTAAACAAATGCACCCGCGGGTTTCATGGACCTCATGAACCGGGTTTGCAAGCCAATGTTGGATAAGTCGGTCATCGTGTTTATCGATGATATTTTGGTGTATTCGAAAAGTGAAGCTGAACACGCACACCACTTACAAGAAGTGTTAGAGACACTTAGACTAGAAAGGCTGTATGCGAAATTCTCTAAGTGTGCCTTTTGGTTACGAAAGGTACAATTTCTTGGCCACGTTATAAGTGCCGACGGAGTATTGGTGGATCCGTCCAAGATCGAGGCTATGTCAAAATGGAATCCCCCGAAGAACCCTTCGGAAATTAGAAGCTTTTTGGGGCTTGCGGGATACTATAGGAGATTCATTCAAGATTTCTCCAAGATTGCGTCACCGCTAACAAAGCTAACCCAAAAGAAAGAAAATTTCATTTGGGGTGTCGATCAAGAAAAAGCGTTCCAAACGCTAAAAGAAAAGTTAACTCAAGCTCCGGTACTGACATTGCCGGACGGAGTCGAAGATATGGTGGTTTATTCGGATGCTTCACTATCGGGGCTCGGATGCGTTTTAATGCAACGGGGCAAAGTTATAGCTTATGCCTCGAGGCAATTGAAAATACACGAGAAGAAATATCCCACGCACGATCTTGAGTTGGCTGCGGTGGTATTTGCCTTAAAAATATGGAGGCACTACTTATATGGGGTAAAGTGCACCATATTCACCGATCACAAGAGCTTAAAATACTTCTTCGATCAGAAGGAGTTAAATATGCGACAACGGCGATGGTTAGAAATGGTGAAAGATTTCGATTGCGAAATACATTACCACCCCGGAAAGGCAAATGTGGTAGCGGATGCTCTGAGCAGAAAAGCGGACTATGTCCCAATACGAGTAAGGTCGATGCAGCTCGTGGTGACCTCGGGTATACTTGAACGTATTCGAGAGGCGCAATTAGAAGCAGTAAAAGAGGAGAATTGGAAGAAGGAAAGAATAATCGGTCAGTTGAAAGATTTGACGGATGGGAATAACGGGTTGAAGACTCGATTCGGGAGGATATGGGTTCCAAATACTTGTGGGGTGAAGGCGCTTCTACTTGATGAAGCTCATAAATCCCGATATTCAATTCATCCGGGAGCGACCAAAATGTGCAATGATTTAAAGCAAAACTATTGGTGGCCCGGGATGAAAAGAGATGTGGTGAAGTACGTAGAAAAATGCTTGACATGTTTACAAGTCAAGCCGGAGCACCAAAAACCATACGGCAAACTTCAACCGTTGGAAATTCCGGTTTGGAAATGGGAACAAATCACCATGGATTTGTTGACCAAATTGCCCAAAACTAACCGCGGGTTTGATGCTATATGGATAGTTGTAGATAGATTGACGAAAAGCGCTCACTTCATTCCAATTCGTGAGACTTATACATCTGAAAAGATGTCGGAGGTGTACACCAATGAAATCATAGCACGGCATGGGGTACCGATATCCATTGTGTCAGACAGAGATACTGGGTTTACTTCGAATTTTTGGCGTGAATTTCAAGAACAAATGGGAACTAAATTGTTCATTAGCACTGCTTACCATCCACAAACGGATGGGCAGAGTGAAAGAACAATACAAACGTTGGGAGATATGCTGCGGGCTTGCATTATTGACTTCGGGGGTAGTTGGGATGTCTATCTACCCTTGGTCGAATTTTCATATAACAATAGCTATCACGCGAGCATTAAGATGGCCCCGTATGAACTGTTATATGGCAGAAAATGTCGAACTCCAGTATGTTGGGGAGAAGTGGGTCCACGAGGGCTAGCACCTACTGATATAATCCGAAATACGAATGAGAAAATCGACATGGTTCGGGCACACTTGAAAGCGACTCAAGACAGGCAAAAGGCGTATGCGGATAAAAGGAATAGGCCAATTGAATTTCAGGTTGGCGACATGGTTATGCTAAAAGTTTCCCCATGGAAGGGCATTATTAGATTCAGAAAAAGGGGGAAACTAAGCCCGAGATTTATTGGGCCATTCAGAATCACTGAACGGGTTGGTAAAGTAGCTTATCGTCTCGAATTACCCGAGGAGTTGAGTGGGATTCATAGCACATTCCACGTGTCACATCTTCGAAAATGTTTGGCAGACGAAACTGCTCGTATCCACTACGAGGATATCGAGGTGGATAACAGCCTCAACTATGCAGTAAAACCAATTGCGATTTTAGATCGTAAAGAGAAGAGTTTGAGGAACAAGGTGATTAATCAAGTCAAGGTCAAATGGGAGCATAGGAAAGGTTCGGACACTACTTGGGAGTCTGAAGAGGAGATGCGACGTCTCCACCCTACATTATTTGGTACGTACTTCGGTTTCGGGGACGAAACCCTCTTTAAGGGGGGTGGACTTGTAACACCCCGAAAAATATAAAACTTTATATTAGAATTATAAAGTATAATAAATGAGAATTTACTAACTAGGAATTTTAACCTAGTTTGTTACAAGTCTAGAAATAGCTTATAAATAGGGTTAAAACAACTAAACTATAAGTTGAACAAAGTGGAAGGGCCAAAGTTGTAAGAATTGAAACTATAATGTTAATTTTAATAAAAATAAAAAACCAAACACCATTTGAAGGTGTCTGGTCGCACAGGAGAAAGCCAGGGGCGATCCCCACTCTTCAAAACCCTAAAACTTCACTAAATCTGCAAATTGAAGGCTCAATCCAAGTTGAAATCGAAATTAAAGCATAGATTATTGATCCTCATCACAAGAGGATTACAAGGTATGTAAAATTTGATGAAAACTCTTAACTTGAAATTCTCATGAAATTGGGAAAATCTGAAATTATGGTTGCATGTGTATGTTATGATGATTTAGGAACAACTATAGTGTCTAGGGACAAACCCTAGACAAACACAAGCTGAAATCATGTGAAATTTTAGTGGAAACTATGATCACCATTGTAGGTGATTAGTGGGTTATGTGTAATTTGATGAACACTAGGAAATAGATTGTTGATCTAGTGTAATTTGGCAATTTTGAAGTGATTCCAGAAAATTAGAAGTTATCAATCATGTAAAAAGGTTGAATGATGTGAAATTAGGACTAAATGATAAACTAGAGATTTGATGTTTAATCATGTAAAAATCTGCCCATGAAGTGTTTGTTGAAATGCCTCTATGAAGGCTTAAAACTGAAGTTCCAAGTTTAAACGCATAATCATGATGTTTAGTGTATTATGCGAATTATGATTTAAAAAGAGTTCTAAACATATCATAAATGAACTCTATAGGAACGGGCGCAGGAGCGTCAAGCGGACAAGCGGGTGGCGAACCACGTTTGAAAGGCCTACTTTGAAGGTACGTAACTTGATTGGTTACATTAAGCGAGTTGTTGATAAGTTTTGTAAATCTTATTGTTGAATCGAAATTTGCGCTGAGTTTATATTGATTATGGTTGGAATGTGAATTAATAGACTTAGTATAGTCAACGAGCCATTTGGTAGTCATCATAAGTGGATGGTTCCACAAGATGAGCCAACGGATCTATTAGTTGTGAAATTGTAGTTTTAAACGTTCTAGTAGTCGATAATGGCAATAATAATCACAAAGGCAATAAACCATGGAATTGGTAAGAAATGCGGGTGATAATAAGCCCCGGATGTTGGGCATAAGGCGCCATAGGTTTATTAGTTAAATGGTAGTAAAATGAGTAAGGTTAGAATGGGTCGAATAATTACATAATGACATATGGTCTTTCGGTCCGTAAATAAATTTTTCGGTATGATAATCGTAATAGGCACGTCGGTAATGAATTTACAGACGTATAGGAAAAAGAATCACCTAAAACGGACTTACGAGTCAAAAGATATGCACATTTGAAGTTGAAAACTGAGTTTTCCGGAGCTGGCAGAAAATGCAGCTCAATAAACATAACCTGCTGGAAAACATGACCCCCCGCGCCACGCGGAAGGGTACTTGAAACACGCCGCGACACGCGAGGGGTTCTCGCGGCCCGCGTAACACTTCTCGCGGGGCGCGAGCGACCCTGTTCCGGAAATTTTAATTGTTTTCAATTGTTTTGATGCTAGATTTCGATTATACGTGTTTTATTATTGTCAAAATTAACCCTTGATGTGGTTTTGACATTAGGTGACGTTGGTGAACTTACGGATGGCGATCAAGCAAATGATGAAGAACCGAACACTACATTTTGAAGCTTCCGCAATGTTTTAAATCTTTAATAGACTTTGTGTATGGGTTGTAAACAATTTCTAAACAACTTTTGAAACGTTTTAACTTAGTCGTTAGTTGACTAAAGTTGATACTACTTATGAACTTCTTTAATAAAAGTTATGTTATTTAAGCAATATTTTATTCGAAATGTTATAATCTATTATTAAAATCAAGTAAAATTAGACGGGTGTTACATCGATGCTAAATCTTCGCTCACCAAGTTCTAGTGTGCAGCCTTTAACAACTTCGCCTGATTCAACGAGTTTACCATTGGCTAGTTCTATGGAATAAGGAATTTCTAATCTACTAGATTCTATTCCAAGCATGCGTTTAAATTCCATAGACATGAAGCTATAATCGGCGCCAGTGTCAAATAATATGGATGCAAAGTGATTGTTAATGAGGAACGTACCGTTGACCACAATAGGGTCCTCGCGTGTGTCCCTTGCTCCAATTACAAATGCTCGGGCCTGAGCATTGTTTCCTTCTGGGCAATCCTTCATGAAGTGATCTTTGCTTCCACAACTGAAGCAACCTTGGTTTCGCCCATTTCCGTTACCATTCCCGTTGCCAGCACCATTTCCATTTCCACCATCGTTTCTATTACCAGCCCCATTACAATTTCCATTCCCGTTCTTCTTACTCCAACAGTCTTCAGTGCGGTGACCCAACTTTCCACACTTGTCACACTTTGAGATGCGACAAACTCCCTCGTGATGACGTTTGCACCGATTGCATTTGGGCAAGGTGCCTAGGTATCCCTTTGCTCGAGCGTCGTTCATGGCTGCAAGAGATTTCGCCTCCTGAGGCGGGTTGGGGTCACGCTTCTTGTTGGAACTCTTGTTGTTACGAATTGCTTGATTCAGGTTTGCATGCTTCCTTTTCTTGTCCCCAGATGACTCAGCATGTGTGTCAGATTTTTCTGTTGGGTTCAGGGATAGCTTCTTCATGCGAACACAATCTTCAGTAAGGCTGACAGCCAGAGTTACAGCCTCGGTGATTGTTTGTGGTTTGGCCGACGTCACCATGCCACGAAACTCTGGGGCCAGTCCCCAAATGTAGCGTTCAACGCGCTTGAATTCGGGAGTCACCATGTAGGGAAGCACTCTAGACATATCGTGGAACCTTCGAGTGTAACCATTAATGTCAGCACCTTCCATAGTCAAGTGCCAGAACTCCGTTTCCAGCCTTTGGAGTTCGGCACGAGAGCAGTACTTCTCTCTCATTCTTTCCTTCAGTTCATCCCAAGTTAGGCCATAAGCGGCATCATCGGCCAAGGTTTGGACTTGTAAGTTCCACCAAGTCAAAGCTTCGTCGACAAATAACCCAGTAGCAAAGGTGACTTGCTGATCCGCGGTACACTTGCTCATGCGGATAGAAGCTTCAGTCTTCTCCGTCCAGCGTACAAATGCTACTGCACCCCCTGTGCCGTCGTAGTTCATCGGCTTGCAGTCGAGGAACTGCTTGAAAGTGCAGCCTGGAATTGATTCAACCAATTCACATGTGAGCAATTGAAGAAATAATGAAACAAAGACCGTTCATAAATTTCTCCATGCTTAGCAAATTGTCTTAAGGTTACCTTGAGCTGCATTTCCTCCAGACGAATCTCCATTCCCATTACGCCTAGCGTTGCTTGGTCCTCCACTGTCTTGAGTACGGTTTGCCTCGTACTGGGCGATAGCAGCGGAGATCCTTTCTTCCAGTAGAGCGTTCAGCTCTTCAGCAGTTCTTGGCAGTGGGGGAGGAGGAGGTTGATCGTCATTGCGAGCATTCACAGCTTTCCTGGGTGCCATGTTCTGGCAGAACATAACACAACAGGGTTAAATATTTGTTTGATATCGTCATACTAGACAGTAGTAGTATATATATATATTCACAGGTATATACCACATAAGTGACATCAAACAATTGTTACTCTAGCAGAGCACGTAGTAGGCTTGCACTGAGGGAATCTACACGTGACAAGACTTGCTGTGGTTTCTATGCACTGAATCCCATAATTATGTATGCATCCATAATTACGTAACTCCTTGCACAGTCCGCACAGTTCGTTTCATCCTTGTATTTCTTCCTTCAGATGGGCCATTGCTTTCAGGTAAAGTCACGTATACTTGTGACATTTCTACTTCTAGTACATGCTAATTATCACACATAATTTGCAAGTAATTTCTCAGTTAAGGACAAGTGCTACTCCTGTGCACCCTAAGTTGTCACGGACCCTGACCCCCCTGGACGGAATCGGGTGCCGCGAACAGCCCAGTGGTACCGGTGATTAAATTTGAAAAATATATTGCAGCAGAAATTTAATCAGGTTCGTGAGTTAGGAAAAATATCAGAGTTTAGAAAACACCGGATTTTATTTATTAAATAGATGGGATAAACCCATGTTTTACAATGGTAGCTTAAATAAAGATAAATTTGATTACATAAAACAATATTTCTTAATTTGATTTAATTAATAAAATAAGCCACTTCTTTGATGCCTTTCAGTGCCGTATCCATCTCTTACTCGAATCTACTGTAATTACCTGAAACATGTTTGAAAAAAGGTTTTGTCAGCGGGAAATACTGAGTGAATCATTCTTTTTGCTAAAACGACTCTTTTGTTATAATTCACAGTATTAAGAGAGATTACAATGTTTATTTCAACCAAATACCCACAGTACTTGTCATCGACTCGTTTCGTGACTGTGGTCATATCACTATTGAGTCCGTTCACCCAATAGTGACGAGTATCACTAATTAGGTTCGCCCACCTAAAGTGATAAAAACAATAGTAATGTGCACAATACCCCACATACCGGCTGTAATTTGGTGACTACATAAACTTAATCACTGTAATTATAATATTGAAAATAAACATGCTTTTGAAATCAAATTTGATAAAAAGAGAATGACTCACATTATAAGCATGCAGATTCACACGGGCAAAGTTTAGTCTACAGATAAGCCTTGATATATTGCAGATTTATACCGGCAGAGCTTAGCCTATTGATTTAGCCTTGTAACCTAGTGCACACGAACTAGGTAGGTAACTTAATACAGCAATTACGATAACTCACGAGATTAAAACCCTCACAACGAATGACAAAGTGCAATCACTTAAACATCCATCGGATTCACAACGAATGACAGAGTATTCCCCGAATTCGGGTGGTACTCAAACATCCTGTTGGAATCACAACTAATGACAAAGGATAGCGCTTAAGCATCCATCGGATAGTTTAGATCGATCGGACATTGAATCGTAGCAGCGATTGAGTTAATACCCTGTTTGCGGCAGCACCCCGCTATACTAATTAGTGATTCGTGTGTGTTTTGAGAGTATTTGAACGATATCTCAGCGTGTATTTTGAGTTTCTTCGTCGTTCAATCGCCAGAAATCAAGTGCCAATCGATGCTATTTATACACGAATTTTGTGTTGCTTACGGACCATAAGACTCAACCTTTACGGTCCGTAAGGGTCATTTTTTCGTTATAGGGTGGCCACGTGTTGGACTAGCCTTGCTGAGTCGACTGTTTCTCGAAATTCAATTTAGACAACGAGATATGTGGATAATCGTCGAGTAGGAAATACCCCCCCTGAGTTTTAGGGGCCCTGATCCTGATTTTGATTGTTCTGAAAATTTTAGGGTTTGTGCAGAATTACTTGGGTGTCTCAATTAGGGTTTCCTATTGGATAAAATAATAAAATAAATAAGACTTTTAGTGAGGGTTGTTACATTAGGGGTCCGGGTTTATACTTACAGAACGTTTTTAGGACATTTTTGTGTGAGTCGTTACATTCTCCCCACCTTAATAAAAATCTCGTCCTCGAGATTTGGGTTATGATATTTCTTTTTAGATTTATGTCATATTTTAGTCAACAAAATGACACAGGATTAAATATCAAATTTTGTGAATACTAGTTAATAAGTAGGATTCAATGGTTAAACTGAATTAGTTCAAGAAATCGATTGTCAAATATAAAATGATATAAATTTCCAAAGTGACTAGGTTCAAGCCAAAAGATATATGATTAATAGATATTTAAAATGAATGTGAAGGACTTTTAGAATCAATAAAATTCTTTGTTAAAAGAAAGCTTACTTTGATTGGTAACTGAGGAAGACTTAGAATTGACAGATTCCAAATGAAATAAAAGCATGAAAAATGATTTGCCAAATATTAAATTATGATATAAGAAAGTCAATGTGCTGAGATGAGTGAATTGCAAAGATACACCAAAAGACAATAGAGTTAGTGTATCATCGTTTAACGTTTCAAGTTGTTTTAATTGTGAAACAATGTGATAGTATACTATTAGTAGTAACCATATTTTTCATACTATATCCTAGAGATTGAAATAAGAACAAGTTGTTTTGTCATGACCAACTATTATATTATATTTTATAAAGCAAATGTAATATATTATTTGTGTCCATATCTGAATCGTATCTTATATATCAAATATAAATACTATGTAATATATATTGCAAGGAAGTTATTACATTACAAAATATTTTAGTATTATTATTTTGTAAAAGAAATCACTATTATTTATAACGTTAAATGAAAATTTAAAGGTGTAAAAATATTATTTGTACAAAAGTACTTGTAAAATATTTTGTAAATATATATCACTTAATGAGTCGATTCTATGTGATTACTTATTTTTCATTTTGAAATCATATAACATTGTGAAGGTATTTACAAATATTGAAAACAGAGACTATTCTTATATATCATAATGTTTCCTTAAACCAACTTAGTTGATGACTACCATATTATTTTTATATGGTCATTTTCTTGCCAAAGCGTTACATAGTTACTACAAAATATGTGATACTTTAATTTATTAAATATCTTTTCCTTTTATGTTATCATAAAGTAAAATCAAAATCCGTGGTAATTTCGACAAAATAATGATATATGTTTTATTAATATGTTGATCCAAATATCCTAGAATTATAAGATTTTACAATAATATATTTTACAATAATATATTTTAAATCATAAAAGTAAAATAATATATTTTAAATCATAAAAGTAAAATAGTAAATGTTTATTTTAATATCAAGCATACTTAAATATTGGCTTGAGTAAAATATATATTAAAATGCATATATTTATAAAAGTATTGTAGAATATTTAAATAAGATGAATAATTAAATATAAGTATAAATGTCTTTGTTCATGAATACTTAGACAGTTATTTAGATAATTTTATTTGTTTCTCTAATTCTTGTATTGTTTTATGAAAATATGTCTTCTCCTTATAGTACAAAGTATATATATTTTTATATATAAAATTAAAATTTATTAAATAAGTATGATGACTTAATTTATATATATTAACTAGTCATTATCATGGTTGGATATTGGTTAGTGCTGCCTTGTTTAAGCATAGGTGGCCAGTCCATGCCTAACTAAGGCTAGGCTATTCAATATCTGCCCCTGATAATAACCCTAGTATTTTAAAATAATAATTAATAATAATAAAACTAATATTAATTACCAATAATAAATAACTAAACATAACTTGAGAGTATAACTCAAACATAAAAATATAAATTCTTCACCTCAATGGTTTAATAAGAATATAGTAATACTATTTTATAAATTAGGTAATCACTTATGTAAATTTCTATATATAATTAATTTTATATAATGTTTTTCGATTGAAGATGTGAAAACAATAATTATCACGAAAGGCTCGATTGATGTTGTAAGAATCATTAAGAGATACACTGAAATATGACAAGAATTTGTGTATCATTATCTTAGCACACGATTTGTGTTAAGATGGCTTTTATAATTATATAAATAATTAAATCCGTATATGATATATATATATATAAACGAGATTAGTGCAAACTTTAAAATTTGTGAAAAACGTCAGTACAAGGTGATCGTGATCAAAGAAATGATTTAATGAAGTCGAAGACTAAACAAGCCTATTATGGTTCAAAACAAATGAAGTGCTTGTTGGGACTATTTTGAATATGATATCTTCCATCCATCATATGGGATTTTGAAATAAATATGTAATGTGAGTAAGTCAAATAATTTGAATTTAAACAAAACAAGTTTTAATAAGAAAGTTCGGACATGGTCACTATAGAAACTATGTATGCCAAAGAAAATTAAGTTTTTCAAGAAATTTATTAACTTAATATCAAGGAGTTATTGTTTTGCAATAATGCGGTTCACAGTACAAAAAGTGGAATGATATTTGAGTTTGGATCAAATAACAAATCGGAATGAAATCCTCTTGTGGTCTTGATAAACCAAATGAATCACATGCGCAACAAACAGTGCATGTGTAATGTGTGAATTTTATCAAGAAATGAAATAGATCAATATTTGCTACTATGAAAGAAATCCTTATGGTATGATGACTATTAGGAAAAGTAGAAATGCGAAAGTCAACTTATTATATACAGAAGTCAGAATTTCAACGAAAGAAATATAAGAACTTTTTCTGGAATTTCGTGTGATAATTGTTGTTAAGTGACATTACCAGAGAATGTTGAATAAAATGAAATAGGGAATTTGCAAAGGTATGTGACTTCTTTTTGCAGGAATAATAATTATGACTCTGATTAGACTGTGCACCAATGATTGTGAAATCTTGTTTACAACGTAACTTAGTGATATTCATGTTGTTTGTAGGATTACGTGGCAAAGTGCTTCTTTTTGATTTAATAGTTCTTCTACTGACAGAATTAACATTGGTGTCATCGTGCCTAATTTATATTTTTCAAAGGTCTTGCCTCGAAAGTTGTATGTGATATACTTCATCTTCTATGGACTTATAATTTAAGTTTTCATGTGTTTTCTTGTACATTATCACAACTTTACATGCTTCTTACTTGCTTTAATAGTCTATGGTACTGATTTAGAAATTCTTTATACTTTTGTTAGCGTCCCAATTTAAAGGATTTCCATTATTTATTTTATCATACGAGTTACGAGACAGATTATCAAACGAAATAATGTTTGATATCGGAAAAGAAATTCCTGATAAAGAAATCTAGACACAGATGCTTGTGCTTTATTCCTATTCGGCTTTTGGAATTTCTTATAGATATACATATCTATATAATCATATATTTCACATGCTGAAATAAACATACCATCTATCAGGTCAATGTATTTAACAGATTCATATTTCCAAAAACTAGTCAGATATCTGATCATAATACTATTTAGGGAAATCTTGTCACTCGTTTGACATATTATATACCCCGTCTTATCCGATTCGCGCCGGAGCGGTAACCTCAGTATATCCGGACAAACTGGAGAGTCTGCTACACCATACCCAGTCTTGCCGGAGAAAATTTTCTATTTCCCATAAATAGTATTTTTTTCAAAAGTGCCTCTTTTATTAGGGTTTTTTATCCAAAATCAAGGAAACTTGTATTTCCCGTAACATATCTTATTCTAAACCAATTAATATCAATAAGCAATAATTACTATTAATTCTTACTTATTTATCATATCTTGCAATATTCTAATTACCATTCTTATGGTATACAAAAACCCATCATAATTTATTTACACAAGTACTTAGCTTATCTCGAAGCTGATACTAAGGCATCTTTTCTTAAGTTCAAGTCTAAATGCTATCATGTGTGCTACCAGTTAATAGGAATCTCCTAACTCTTTTATATAAACTTAGGTATTATTATTATAACACCTAAAGGCTTGAAGCAGTGGCTCTGATACCACCTTCTGTCACGGCCCCTGACCCCCCTGGACGGAATCGGGTGCCGCGAACAGCCCAGTGGTACCGGTGATTAAATTTGAAAAATATATTGCAGCGGAAATTTAATCAGGACCGTGAGTTAGGAAAAACATCAGAGTTTAGAAAACACCGGATTTTATTTATTAAATAGATGGGATAAACCTATGTTTTACAATGGTAGCTTAAATAAAGATAAATTTGATTACATAAAACAATATTTCTTAATTTGATTTAATTAATAAAATAAGCCACTTCTTTGATGCCTTTCAGTGCCGTATCCATCTCTTACTCCAATCTACTGTAATTACCTGAAACATGTTTGAAAAAAAGTTTTGTCAGCGGGAAATACTGAGTGAATCATTCTTTTTGCTAAAACGACTCTTTTGTTATAATTCACAGTATTAAGAGAGATTACAATGTTTATTTCAACCAAATACCCACAGTACTTGTCATCGACTCGTTTCGTGACTGTGGTCATATCACTATTGAGTCCGTTCACCCAATAGTGACGAGTATCACTAATTAGGTTCGCCCACCTAAAGTGATAAAAACAATAGTAATGTGCACAATACCCCACATACCGGCTGTAATTTGGTGACTACATAAACTTAATCACTGTAATTATAATATTGAAAATAAACATGCTTTTGAAATCAAATTTGATAAAAAGATAATGACTCACATTATAAGCATGCAGATTCACACGGGCAAAGTTTAGTCTACAGATAAGCCTTGATATATTGCAGATTTATACCAGCAGAGCTTAGCCTATTGATTTAGCCTTGTAACCTAGTGCACATGAACTAGGTAGGTAACTTAATACAGCAATTACGATAACTCACGAGATTAAAACCCTCACAACGAATGACAAAGTGCAATCACTTAAACATCCATCGGATTCACAACGAATGACAGAGTATTCCCCGAATTCGGGTGGTACTCAAACATCCTGTTGGAATCACAACTAATGACAAAGGATAGCGCTTAAACATCCATCGGATAGTTTAGATCGATCGGACATTGAATCGTAGCAGCGATTGAGTTAATACTCTGTTTGCGGCAGCACCCCGCTATACTAATTAGTGATTCGTGTGTGTTTTGAGAGTATTTGAACGATATCTCAGCGTGTATTTTGAGTTTCTTCGTCGTTCAATCGCCAGAAATCAAGTGCCAATCGATGCTATGTATACACGAATTTTGTGTTGCTTACGGACCGTAAGACTCAACCCTTACGGTCCGTAAGGGTCATTTTTTCGTTATAGGGTGGCCACGTGTTGGACTAGCCTTGCTGAGTCGACTGTTTCTCGAAATTCAATTTAGACAACGAGATATGTGGATAATCGTCGAGTAGGAAATACCCCCCTGAGTTTTAGGGGCCCTGATCCTGATTTTGATTGTTCTGAAAATTTTAGGGTTTGTGCAGAATTACTTGGGTGTCTCAATTAGGGTTTCCTATTGGATAAAATAATAAAATAAATAGGACTTTTAGTGAGGGTTGTTACATTAGGGGTCCGGGTTTATACTTACAGAACGTTTTTAGGACATTTTTGTGTGAGTCGTTACATAAGTCTCGTAGTGTCCTTTCTAGACTCTTGTAAACAGTTTCATGTAGTGGATGTCGCGGGACGTTTTATGCAATGAAAATTCTTTGAAAAATTGTTTTCGTGAAAGGATCCTAGAGATTGTAGACTAGACTCGAGAAGGAATCCTGGTTCACTACAATCGCAGCTCTGATACCAATCTGTCACACCCCTTTCTGTGGCGGAAGCACGAGGTGTGATCATGAAAGGTTCTCATTGCATACAAAAGGTAAACATACTACATGCTCATGAAAATAACTTCAAATACCATAATTTGAGAACATAAGTTTAGCATTTACATCGCTAGGTAGCATAAAACATTGTCTTAAAAAGTTTACAACTTTATTTATAGATAAACATAAGCGACATCCATAAGCATGAGTAAGGCCGCACGCACATCCACTTCTAGTTACCTGAAATACATGTGAGTTTTGAAAAACGTCAACATAATGTTGGTGTGAATTCATGCAGTTCTTGTAATGTACGTTTGTATACTTTGTATGAAAAACATGGTATGTATCTTGTATTAATCACGTATTTTTTTATAAATCATGTATTTCTGTATGTATCAAGTGTTAATGGGTTGCAAAGCCATTAACATGTGACACGACATAGGAAGTCACCAAACCATAGGCATTTTTCTGTAGTCGATTCACGACTGAGACACAAAAACACTACTCGGTACTAGTTGTCACCAAGAGTGGGGCTGCCCTGAAACCCATTAGATCTAACCTTTTGTTCTGCGGTCTAAGTATGTACACGATTAATGGTGCTTATGGTACCCTATTCGTGACACGATTTCTCACATCAATTCTTGGCACTAGTTTTCACCAAGAGTACTTCTCGTTTTAGTACATATCATACCATTTTGTAAATACTGAAGTATTTGTAACATGTATTTCACCCCCGAATTGTAAAACAAAAACAGTTAAAGAAAAGGGGGAGCATGAACTCACAACTTTGCGTTCCTTGCGTCATAAAACTTCACCGGATTTGCTTATAGTGCATCGTGACCTAACCGTGTTTTATTATCGTTAGTCACTAGACTTGCGTCGCACAAGTACAGTCACTCTCTTTTGTATTTGTATTGTGTATTTTTGTGTTTATACTTCTCATGAGTATTTAGTGTATTTAGGTTATATTATTTTTAGGGTAATTTATCTAGTTCACAAAATAATCGTAAAATCAGGTAAGCGTTTTACCATGAAATATATATTCTAAATATATATTTAACAAGTTTTATTTACGAAAATCCACCTCCGAATACTTGGTTATTTTATAATAAAAATTATGGCGAAGTTTGTTTGGAAAACAAGTCAAAAATATATTTATAAACACTCGTCACCAAAAATATTCTAAGTGTTATTTTCTGGAAAAATTTCGCCAGAGTTTCCTTTGTAACTGGAGGTGGCCACGCTTACTAGCGTATCGTTTTCTTTTCAAAATTCACTCAACAATTTTCCAATCATCAATATACAATATTCAATCATCAAACTAGTCAAAATAAGCATAAATTGCAAACACATGAACTTGTAAGTCGTGTAACGTTGTGTAGTAACCTTCCAACATTTTTAGTAGATCTTTCCACCTTTAAGAATAAAATCAGTTTATTGCTAACTTTATTTTTAAAGAATATGTAACCTTACAACTTCTAGTCTAAAAATTATGAAAATGTTTCATTGTTAGATCCTTTTGTCACACAAGTGTTTACACACTTGTTTGTTTACAAAAATGCTTTTAGTTGTGTAAGTTCCAGCTTTTAAACAAGGTTTGCATCTTACACTTGGTTCTTTGAAAATACCACTTGTAGATCTTTAGATCTACTAGTTTAGAACTCTATTTTACAAGTGAAATCATTTTTACACAAGTTCATGTCTATGTATGGAAAAGTTCATCATCTTGTATCTTTCACACTTTACATATTGCTAGTTCATGTTTCATGAACATGTTCTAGCGTGGTTAGATGACGATCCGTTCCACTTCTAGCAATCAACAACATAAAATAACCATGACTAAACAAGATTCACAAGTTTTACACTACTAGTTACTCTTTAACCAACTAGTTCATCTTTTATTCAAGACTTTTAGTTTGGATCTTGTAAGTTCTTGAGTTTTAACCGTTAAACCTCTTATTAACCACTTTAAACATGAACAAAGAAGTGTTTAGAATCACTTACTACTAGCTCGTGGCTAGGGAAGAATCAAAGCGAAAACTAGGTGGATAAAAGCGATGTAGAGAGGTCCTTGAGATTCCGAGAGCACCGGGTCTCCTCGTATGATCTCTTGCACCTTGGATTGTATGTGGTTTGGCAAGATCAAAATTGGAAGGTGATGGTGGGTGTGCTATGATTCTCGGCCGACTTCAAGAGGAGAGGGAGAGAGATGAAATTTTGGTTGTGTTGTTTGTGAAGTGATGATAATGATCTTGGATGTAAACTTATAGTCCACTTTAGTGTTTTAACCAATAGATAATGTGCTCACTAGATATCAAACACAAGAGATTAAAATATTCAAGAATGTAAGGGTGTGTCCCCTTGGGGGACCGATTTGGTTAGGGGGGGGGGGGGGTATTTAGTTTGTTTTCAACCAAATAGTTAGTGTTTAGTTAAGATAGTTAGGAACTTTAAATAAGTTACTAGTGTGTAGTGTTTTGTAACGGGTGTTAGGGTGTTCGGGTGTTCGGGGACCCTAACTAGCTCAGAAAAGGAAAAACAATGTCATTGTCAATATTTTTATGTTCCGGGTAAAGTCCGGTTGTTCGGTTAGATACCGGTTCGTTAAAGTGCTAAATTGCACCTTTTAGTGTCTTTTGAGTATCCTTTTGTAACACCTTCGATTTCCGACACTTAGGGAAGTATTCTGGATGATAAATCCTCATTTCTGCATAATATTTCATTGTCATAATGCTGATTATAGCTGAATTTAAATAAATTATGCACTTAAAGTGCGTTTCGGGTGCTTTTTAGTGCGTATTTTAGCTTCCGGAATGTCTATACATTAAACCCTTGCATGTACTCTTGGGTTTTAATGTACTTTTGTCGTCGGACCTACACCTAGGCCTCAATTCTAATGTTTGACTGCTTTCTGCAGTTCTGTTGACACAGTGTGTCTTACCGGTGAGTTTACTAGTATTTCTGACGCAACGCTCTCGTTTATGAATAAAGCAATATTTTGTAGTATACAACGTGCATGAATTCACTTGTTTAGTATATGTTCAGACATTGCTGACAATTAAGCACATAATTGCACTCATTAACTAATAGTTAAAGTGTACGGAAATTACCGGTTTGGTGCCAGTTGTCACATAATCATCTAACATAAACATAATCGAACATAAACATAACATAACATGAATGACACGGCTAGCAAAACTAAAACTAGCGCATCTATATCAATACATCTAGCGCATCGCATCTATATCAATCTGATCTCAAACGACGAATTACAGTCGGATTAAGCGTCTAACACAATTGCATCTATCTATATATTTAATCGCATATCTAATTGAAAGAGAGATTGATTGCGATGACGGCAAAACTCATACCGCATCTAAATCAATCTCGAACAATTCTCGATCAAGTATAATTGAAAAATACTAACGCAATTACTCGCATACAAAAATAGAATTATACAAAAAGCTAACACAACTAAATGAAGTTGAAAGAATTAGACCTAGTGATTGCGAGATTTGAAGGTGAAGATTAGCGAAGAGAAATGTTAGATTTGGAAGCAAGGATGAAGATGGAGAGTGAAATGTAAATTTGGGGGGAAATTCAGTTGGAAATATTCTTATTTGAATAAAGGTTTGGTGAAATTTCTACTATACCCCCACCTCATTTCTAGAATTACAAGTTGGCCCCTTTGTTGATTATACCACAACTAGTTGTATCATAAAAATGTCTATTATAATTAATATCTTTATATTTTAGGGCAAGAAAATACTCAGTTATAATTAATATCTTCGTAAATAATATCTTCGTATTGATTTTGGGTGTCATTGCGTTTTACAAGCAAAGAACATGATCATGCTAAAATAGAAACATGGTCATGTTGGAACAAAATCATGACCATGTTAAAATATAAACATGATCATGTTAAAACTCCATTGCTTTTTACAATCTCCTGGGCAAAATATTGATTTTGCGTGTCATTGCGTTTTACAAGCAAAGAACATGATCATGCTAAAATAGAAGCATGGTCATGTTGGAACAAAAGCATGACCATGTCAAAACATAAACATGGCCATGTTAAAACTTAAAAATCGATTGCTTTTTAGAACCTTCTGTGCAAAATATTGATTTTGGGTGTCATTGCGTTTTACAAGCAAAGAACATGATCATGCTAAAATAGAAGCATGGTCATGTTGGAACAAAAGCATGATCATGTTAAAATATAAACATGATCATGTTAAAACTCCATTGCTTTTTAGAATCTCCTAGGCAAAATATTGATTTTGGGTGTCATTGCGTTTTACAAGCAAAGAACATGATCATGCTAAAATAGAAGCATAGTCATGTTGGAATAAAAACATGACCATGTTAAAACATAAACATGGACATGTTAAATCTTAAAAATCGATTGCTTTTTAGAAACTCCTGTGCAAAATATCGATTTTGGGTGTCACGGCATTTTACAAGCAAAGAACATGATCATGCTAAAATAGATGCATGGTCATGTTGGAACAAAAGCATGACCATGTTAAAACTCTATTGCTTTTTAGAACCTATAGTGCAAGGGGCTCTCTGCCATTCCCTTGGCGGGTGTGAAGAGAGTAAGCGATGGGGTTAGAGAATAACCTGTAGAATAGAGGGGGTCCCCTATTTATAGTTGGTGGTGATTAGGGTTTCCCCTTATTTAGGAATTTTAAGCGATGGGGTCCATCCCCAATCAACCAAACATGCATTTTTTTATTATTATTTTTTTATTTAGCTTTTAAATAAACCAAAATACCCTTGTGAAAGGTTGTGTTAGTTAATGCCTCACTGTCTGCGTGATAGTGACATGACAAGAACTCTTACACTTTTTAGTTAGAGTAAATTACTTTTAAGTCTCTTTGTTTTAGTGACTTTAACCACTTGAGTCAAAATAAAAAACTTTAACACCCTGAAAAACCTGGTTTTTCAATCCGTAATAATAATCGCTAACTTTGGCTATGGATTTCCTTAACCATAACCAAACTTCGGTTATGAAGTCAGTTATGGTTTGGTTTCGGTCATTAACCAAAACCAACTTTTGGGATAAAGTTAAAAAAAAATACGCTAATGGGTCTACAAAATAAGAATGAGACCCACCATGTTAGACTTAGCTTGGATTTTTTATAAGACAACCAAGAATACACTTTCTAGTTAAACTACCGATGTCGGGTCCCTTTTATTCTTGTAATAATGTACTTAGTGTTATATAGAAGATTCATACGATCATAACACCTCAGTTCTTCATCAAAATAAGAGGATCTATATGAATATCATTTTGTTACTAACATAACTTTATCTCAGTAAAAAACCTCTACACGGTTATTCTAAAACATAAATCCATTATATCAAATTATAGACTTAACATTACAAGTTCGGTTCGGTTTCGGTTATATCGGTTAACTAAAGGTTCATAACCATAACCGATTAGTCGGTTAACCAAAGCTTCATAACCATTGGTTATGTTGGTTATCGGTAAAAATCGCTTCGGTTATGGTTCGATTATTAGTTATGACGGTTAATTTTCTCACCCCTAAGTGAAACCACACTCAATTCATAATAAAGTGGTTTTGTTTAAATTCATAATATTTACATGATTAATAAAGGGCAAAACTCAAATCCAAAAGGAAGGTTCAACCTATTTAGTTATGAAGATGCAGATTTCAGTTATGTTATTGTGAATAATTTTACTAGTCTATTGAAGATTAATCAATAAAAGTCAAAAGGAAATCATAAAAGATATCACATAGAATTATCAACAACAAATATTGAATGAATTCTACGACTTTGACTGTACCTCCAATTGCAGTCCATCGACAACGACCTTTAACTAAAAAGTATTCACCGTACCTCGGCTATAATACCAAGGCTTACTTTGGTCGCACCACTCATCACACACACATACTTTTCTGGTGACCTGCAATATTTTTGTTTGAAAAGGAACTCCAGCGGGTGAACTATTGCTTCAGTGTTTTCCCCCTCACCCACAGTAGTAAGTTTTATAAATTCCTGGTTAGTGAGATTGTAAATCAAATTCACTTTTAGGAATCTATAAATGATATTTTTTAAGTGTCTCTTCTATAAATGACAAATTGTAAGGTTAACTTTATAAATATCAAACATTGTAGTTGTTCATACATTATAACGGATGCGGTTGTC
The DNA here is from genome assembly GCA_030545235.1 of Helianthus tuberosus. Classification (NCBI taxonomy): domain Eukaryota; kingdom Viridiplantae; phylum Streptophyta; class Magnoliopsida; order Asterales; family Asteraceae; genus Helianthus; species Helianthus tuberosus. Next base: position 187,601,387 of record CM060432.1, on the reverse strand, counting down.
TCACCTCCACTCTTCATACCTGTGAAAGAAAAATAAATGTGATTTTATAAGGGGGTGTTTGGTGTTGCGTTTTCAAAATAGATTATGCGTTTTCAAAATAGATTTTGCGTTTCCAAAACTGCGTTTTGAAAAAGCATGTAGGTACATGCTTCTCCAAAACTGCGTTTTGGAGGTAGATAATCAATTTTTCATCCAAACATTTTTTTAGATTATTTATGTTTTACAAACGCAATAATCAAATAATCACTTCAAAACGTAATCCCAAACACCCTCTAAGTATCTTAAAAAACAAATAGATTACATAAATAAAGGGCCCATTTATCAGCAATTACTATATAAACATCACGTAACATTCTCATAAACTTCTCTTTTTGTGTTTGGCTTTTAGTTTCCATTTCATCCACCAAACAATCATTAGTATCATGTTTTTTAAAAGAAAGTAGCTTTCAAGTACACTTATTTTGAGGTTTATGGTGTTTTGATGATTTTTTAAAAGCATAGTTCCATATCAGCACCAGCATGCAGCTTGCAACTCTGTCAACACCTCATCCAGCTCCAGCGCACGCAACCTATAGTTCTCAAAAAAGAACTGCTTCCTAAGACATCTGATTATGCACAATATTAGTGTATAATTTAAAAAAAAAACATCACTTATGATTAACTGCGTTAAAAAACTAACCTCTGCCAGCCAAATATATTGTTTTTGAGTAAAAAAGATAATTGCGAGGAGTAATTCTTTGTTCGTCCACATCTTTTCTGAACTCGTTGTGGTTCTCGTCCATAAAACAATGCATCTCCTGCATCTTGATAAAAAATCCCATGAAGTAGGTGGGAAGTTCATCTAAATAGCCTGTAACTTCAGCTTGATTCAAACCATCCATATTTGGTTTGATAAAATCCTTAGCACGCTGGATATAGCCATTGATAGCTTCATGACAGCCTCTGATATTCACTATACTGAACTCCCCAAATAGCAAGTTTGTAAACGATTGCGGTAATTGTGACAGTCTGCATAGTTATTGTAATGACAAAAACATATTAGTATTATTATAATATAATTTTATTTAACATTTATTTTGGTTTTTCTTAGAAAGGTCATACACTAATTATTATTACCTCTTACATTGTGTTCCCTTTTCCACCCTGATCGCTTCCTTTTTCAGTAGTTTGATAGAGATTTTCGAAGTGTGGAAGGTGAGAAATGAGTGCGAGGGTTCGTATTTATAGGCTTATTGGGCTTAAGGACGAATGGGCATGAGCGGATGGCTCCGGGCGAATGGCCCATTCGCGCAGAAGGGTGGCTTTTCGCATGAAGGGTGGCCTTTCGTTTGGAATGATAGGTTTTGGTTGATTTCGCGTATAATTAACCTGTTTTAGGCGTTTTAGACGCGTAAGTGCAATGCATAAGTGTAATATATGAATAAATGTATGTATAAACTGAATTTGCATGTATAAACAAGTATGAGTTTGTGTATAATTGTATCAAGTTTGCACGTATAATGAATGTATAACAAGTATTTATGAATTATGTAAAACAAAAAGTATAAAAAGGTCGAGTTTTATTATGATTCAAGTCTCGGAATACAATAATTGGAAATGAAAGACGAATACAAGAGAATTACAAGTTTCCATAAATAGAAATATAAACAAACTTTCTAAATAAGGAAAGTTACAAAAAGCAAGGTGTTACATCTCAACCGTATTATATATTTTTATGTTACCATTAAAAAAATAAATGAAATCTAGCGCAACTATATCATGAAAACTAAATACAACATCGAATTACACAGAAAACTAGCGCAACTATATCAATCTCGAACAATTACACAACTAACGCAATTTAGTCTCAATTAAGCGTAATTGAAAAAACTAACGCAATTACAACATCTATTAATATATTTTCTCACATACAAAAACAAAATTATATAAAGCTAACACAATTGAATACATAATTGAAAGAATTAGACCTGAGTGATTGCGATATGAAGATAAAGATTAGTGAGAATCGAGATGGAGAGAGAAATGTGAAATTTGGAAGCAAGGATGAAGATGGAGAGTTGAAGGGGTAAGGTCCCAAAAACCTTGTTTCGAGTACTTGGGACCATACCACAACCTCATCCTTCTAACTCTCTTTAGATCTTGCGCGGCCGCGCACTGGTCCTACAAAGAAAACTTAAAAAGAGAACAATAATCAACACCTTGTACGTATGGTCATTAGGATGATATTAAACTATTGTGTATGAATGGTGGTCTTTAATGGTGATATTTAAATGTTAATGAGGCGTATTAAATTGTGTTTGATTTGAAGTTATTAAACTATGTTTAGGATCAAATGACTTTGACTGCTACTTGACTGTGTTTAGGATCAATATGACTTTAATGTGTTTAGGATCAATTGTAGCATTTTATTTTATTTTTTTGAACGGCAAAACCACTTTATATATATATATAAAGAGCCAGCAAGAAACTGGGAAACAAACAGACAAAGAAAACAAAACGAAACAAAACAAGAACAAGGAATTACAAGATATCCAGCACATCAAACGCCATCCATTTTTCCCACAGAGGCTTTTTTAACTTAGATCGGTTACTTATCCACATAAAAACGTCTTCCTTCACCAGCTCGACGGTCTTCGTGATGGGAATAAAACAACCATCAAAAAGTTTTGCGTTTCTGGCACTCCATATCCTCCAAACCGTAGCCAAAACAATCGCTCTAACCACCTTTTTCCAAACCTTCCCACCCGGCGTCACCTTCAATACATTGAGCAAATCAGCCAAGGACGAAGCATCCGCAGGGAAAGGGATTCGGATCCATCTCATGACATTCCACCAAATGCTCTTGGCCCATAAGCATCCGTAGCATTTTATTAACTGTGTTTAGGATCAATTGTAGCATTAGGATCAAATGACTTTGGTAATGACTAATGATGTGCTTTGGATAAAATGACTTTGATGTGCTTAGAGTAAAGAAGGATCAATTGTAGCATTTGACTTTGATGTACGTAGGATTAAATGACTTTGACTGCTACACCAAGCCGGATAAAAGTAACTTACTTGATTAGTTGAATTGGCTAAACTTAAATGCACAACTTTTGATCAAGTAGGAGTAACGAGATCCGTAAAATATGGGATGAAATTACATGATATGATATTACTAATTATATAATGATATATCATTCAAATATATAACTAACTTTTTCTCATATAGAAGTGTATTTTTTTTAAATGTTGGTAAAATTCATAATGAGTGGCCAAATGGGCATGGTGGGGTGTGAAATGAATATGCCACTCACATTTGTTGTGCATCAATAGGAACATTTCCAAAGATATTATGATGGGGTTTGCCTTTTTTTAAACAAACAAGGTTTTTTTAAGATGCAAAGAAAAAATGCTTATTATTATGACATTAAATACCTAGTCACCAGACGGATATAAACCTAATTTAGGGTTGTGCCCCGTGTAAAACGAACGAAGAACGAAAAAGAAGTTGAGAGAAAAAAACCATTTGTGCTCATAACATGTAAAAAACTAGAGAAAAAATTAGGAGACAAGCTAATTTATTCATTCATCTAACATATACATCATATATATGGACCAATACAATAAGAACCCTAAAACCCATAAACATTGAGTTGGACTATAAAATATGTTTATTATTATACCCAAATTTATGCATTAATTTATATAAACTATTTATATGAAACACAAACTTCTGTGTTTTCCCAAGCAAGTATCCTACTTCTTTTGAGCTGGCGACCTTTCTCGTAGCATTTTTATCCCCATATACCTGAAATGGCGCATATAATGAAAAAATCATTCTTAGTTGATATTACTGATAATATGATGATACATCATTCTAGGTTGAGATTCAGCTACAAAGTCTAAATTTCCTAAAAAGTGTAAAAAATCATAAAACACTATAATTTCAGTAATAAAACACATCTAAAATCCACAAATAACAGAGTGAAGGTTACTAGAACATCATATTCAAACCCTAATAGTGCATAAAACTTCAAACATACCATCGTAAAACTAGAAAAATAAAACACAACATGCTAATCAACATAAAAAAAATGTTTGTCATTCCATAATCAGAGTCTTATCATCCGAAACACAACACAAAACCCACATATATGATGTTTTAGTAATCTTCATTATGTTATTTGTGGGTTTTTGATGTGTTTTATCGTTAACATTATGGTGTTTTATGACCTTTTACACTTTTTAGAAAATTTGGACTTTGTAGCCAACTCCGGACCTACCATTCAAATATATAACTAACTTTTTTCTTATTGATTGATAAATGTATTCATCGATAAATATATTGTGTTAAATCATTATAATAGTAGTGTGTTTACCTGTAAACATATTTACTATTGAATATGCTACATAGCTATAAAAATATTATAGCATATTCATTTAGTGGTCTTCATTTGTATTCAAAATTATAACTATATGCACATTTAGTGGTTTTCATTTGTATTCAAAACTATAACTATATATATACCTTCCGAGCATCATCATAGTAGCTTGAGGATTTGTTCCAGGGGAATTCAGAAGGGTCGAACTATCAATGACACGTAGTGCAGAAACACCAATAACTTTGTAGTTGTGATCAATAACTCTATCAACCTGACACCATCCGTGGTAATGCATATGGTCATCGCTGTGTCTTTGCAATATTGCTCTAAGTCAAACGGGGCATTCAAATGTCTAGGTCTTAAATTTAAAGGCAAAGCGACCACCAAAGCAAACAAATCTTGAACCGATAACAAAGGATCACGAAATTGTGACAGTGGTTCCGATTCCAACACCTTTACAATGGTTTCCAAGCCCGCAACACACGTTTGAAGGTCTCCAGGCTCTTTGAAGTAGTTAAACGTGACTTTAGGATTTTCATCTGGATTTGTTGTCACGAGCTCGAGATTGCCAGAAGAGAGTGGGCCCGTCACCTTTTCAAAGATCAATCCGCCGTTAAGTCCCAATAGATCCAAGTCAAAGCGTTGCCCGATGATGGATTTGATCTTGTCAAGAATTGTGGTCTATATATTGTAACAAAATAAAAAAAGATTACTTGCACCCAAACTAACATTAAAAATATATATGTACATATAAAGTTAATTTTGGATGTTTTATACATACTTGGTTAGAAAGAAGTCCAATATTTTGGAACAATGGCAAGCTAATATGGGTACTAGCGGCTTCAATGAAGCTCCCGAATCGGGTAATACACTAATACCCACAACCTCAATTAGACATGGGCAAAAAAACCGGTTTTTTAACCGAAACCGGTTAATAACCGTAACCGAAACCGGTTATTAACCGGTACCAACATAACCGGTTTGGGTTTTTTAATAACCGGCGGTTCCTAACCGGTTTTAGATTTTGTTAGTAATAACCGGTTTATAACCGGTTAATTAAAAACCGGTTTGTTTGGGCTGTAAATAACCGGTTAACCGGTTAACCGGTCGCATTTTGATCTTCAACAGCAGAAAAGCGGCAGCAGCAGCACAGAACGATTTTAAGACTTGATGTTACCGTTTGAAAAGAAAACAACGGTAATATTACCGTTTGGGACCAGTTTTGAAGTGTATAAATAAGATATCAATGCATATGTATAATCCCACTTCAATTCTAGCTCAAAAACACACTTACAAAATACGTTTCAACGTTCAAATGGCGAGTTCGAGTGGCGATGCTTCGACCGTTGTTGGTTTATCTAGCGAGTTGTTTGTGAAGAAGATCTTGACCACGAATAGGGACCCGACACTATGGGTGAATTTTTATTTATGCGAGATGTTGAATGGAAAAGAAAAGGCGAGGTGCAAAAATTGCGGGGCGTTTCTTGCGGCGTCATCGAACTCTACTTTGAGAGCACATGTGACGTCGCATTGCAAGCCATTAAAAAAAAATCCCGCCAAAGATCAAGCGCAAATATCACGGGGTATGGGTGTTTGGAATTTCGACCCGGAGGCGGTTCGTTTAAGGATGGCTCAATTTGTTATTCAACAATCGTTGCCGTTCGATCACTTTGTCAATCCGCGCTTGACTAAGTTGATTCAAGAGACGCTTCAACCACGTTATGTTCACGTAAGTCGTTCAACTCTTAGACGCGATTGTTTAAAGATGTGGTCAAAAGCTAAAAAAGAAATGATTTTAGGTTTTGAAAAATTAAACACCGGTGTTAATTTAACAACCGACGTATGGTCGGCTCCATTTGGTTTACCGGATTCTTACATTTGTGTTACCGCGCATTGGATCGATCCCAATTCGTGGAACATGATGAAACGTACACTCGCGTTCGATTTATTTGGTTATCCACACACGGGGGAAAATATATTTCATGTCTTAGACGATGTTATCAAAACTTATAAATTAGAAAATAAAATACTTTCTATTGCTTTTGATAATGCGTCGAACAACACAACCGCGGTGCAAATGTTAAAAATAAAATACAATCCGATTTGCGATGGAGAATTTTATCATAGCCGATGTGTTGCGCACATCATTAACTTGGTTGTGCAAGACGGGCTAAATGTTGAGTCCGTTAAAGAAGTTAAAGAAACTTTTAAAGATATGTTACGTGACGTTTTTCAAGGTAGTCGAAAAAGATATGCGGATTATAGAAAATGGTGTAAAGCTTTAAATAAGAAATGCTATAGCGCACATTTTGACATGGTCGTCCGTTGGAACTCTACGTGGAAAATGTTTGATAGCGCGATAATGCAAAAAGAAACCTTAAAATCTTTCCACGATAGTCTTGCAACGTCCGGGTTGGTGGAACCATTTGATGACGATGGTTGGAAGTGTATTGAAACGTTAACACAATTACTTGAAGTTTTTAGAACCGCGACAAAGATTTTATCGGGAGTTTATTATCCCACTAGTTCTTTGGTGCTTAAACAACTATTTTTGATGTGTCAAAAAGTAAACGACTTTGAATTCCAAGGTGACATTTACGAACATATGATTGTTCCAATGAGAGAAAAGTTTAAAAAATATTTTCAAGAAATGCCACCGGTTTTTACATGTGCCGCCGCCTTGAACCCGACTATAAATATTGCGGGTGTTGAGATGATGATTTCGGATATTTGTTCGGATTTGGAGTTAAATGATGCCGACCCACATTTTACAAGAAATGCACTAAAACGTTTTGACGTTTCTTTAAACAATCTTTTTGATCATTACTCTCAAAGATATGGTAATGTGTCATCGTTACACCAACAAATGGCGGCGAGCTCGAAGGCGTCGAGAAAAGATGCGGACTTAAATTTCTATAATTCCTTAAGAAATGAAAATAGTAAACGTTCTCGAGGTGATGCATCAAATAGTGAACTCGGAAGGTATAAATATACCGATTTTTTAGCAACCTTGTCACCCGACGAGTTTCACAACTTTGATGTTTTGGCTTGGTGGAAAATACAAGAACCGCATTATCCCGTTTTAGCCGCCATGGCACGTGATCTACTAAGCTCCCAAGCTTCTACGGTAGCTTCGGAGTCGGTTTTTTCTCTTAGTGGAAGGGTACTATCTATTCGACGAACAAGACTTACACCGGAGGCGATGGAAATGTGCATTTGTTTGAAGGATTACTTGGATGGCGTGGAACGTATACAACATATTTCAAGTCTTGAGGGCGAGCTTGAGGTGGAAGAACAATTACATGATGTTGAAGTTTTTCAAGGACGGGCGCAACCACTTTCCGATGACGAACTCATGTACGATGAATCCGTACGCTCTAATAGCCCCCGAAGCGACTAAACGAAGAAACGAAGAAATGACGAAACAAAACTACAAGACGACAACTTCATTCTAGACTAGTTAAGAAAATTGTATTGGATATTTTCATGTTTATTAATGTAATGTTACTTGATCTACTAATATAATTATAAAAAATATGTTTCTGCAGGATTTTATATAATTCTGCATGTTTTTAAATGATTCTGCAGCTTTTTTGTATGTTTTTATATAATTCTGCAGGTTAAAATAATTCTGCAGGATTTGTATAAGTTTCTGCTTGTTTTTATAAAAATCTGCATGTTTTTATATAATTCTGCAGCATTTTTTTAACTTTCTGCAGTTTTTATGTAATTCTGCATGTTTTTATAACTTTCTGCATGTTTTTAAATGATTCTGCATGTTTTTATAAAATTCTGCATGTTACATATGATTCTGCAGCTTTTTTTTTTAACTTTCTGCAGTTTTAATATAATTCTGCATGTTTTTTATAACTTTCTGCATGTTATTCTGCATGTTTTTATAATTCTGCATGTTTTTATAACTTTCTGCATGTTTTTATAACTTTCTGCAGTTTTAATATATGATTCTGCAGCTTTTTTTTTAAATTTCTGCATGTTTTTTTAAAAGTCTGCATGTTTTATAAATTAACCGAAAAAACCGGTTTTTTTTAACCGGTTCACTAGTTAACCGGTTTTTCGTAACCGGCCGGTTATTATCGGGTACTGATTTTCGTTGTTAATAACCGGTTATTAACCGGTCGGATATTAACCATAACCGGTTTTTTTTTTTTGGGCCCAATAACTGTCTCAACCGGTTAACCGGTTTAGGTTATTAAAAAAACCGAAATGTGCATGTCTAACCTCAATCAATGAAATCTCTACCTTCTCAAGTGAAGGGACGAATACTAGATTCATTGGGTTATCAGATAAGCCCTATCCAACCATGGGCTGGTCCAATAATAGCTTAATTCCATGGCCCATTAGATGTTCAGCAGGCCCAATACCACTCAACATTAGCAATTGTGGGCTTCCAAGCGTACCGGCTGATAATATAACTTCATTCATCAATGACCCTTGGTTTAAAATTGCCATATGCTTGTCCCCTTTCATATCCACGTACAATACTCCTCGGCCCCTTAGCTCTACACCATACACAACAAACAAACAAAAAAAAAAAAAAAAAAAAAAAAAAAAAAAAAAAAAAAAAAAAAAAAAAACCCTTTAAAATTATTATTAAAAAAGAATTATCTTTTAATCGCAGCGAACATTTTAATTTATGGTAACCTGATTCAAACATGTTTTGACCCGAACCAAAAATGATTAATGTGGTTACCATTGGGTTCGAATAATATTTGGTGCACGGTTGCATTCAAGTATACGGTAATGTTGCTTGGCTCGGCATACTCTAACAAATCGGCAGCCGTGTGTCTCTTCCCGTTTTGGTCAAAAATGCTACCACCAACTTTAGTTCCGTAAATATGTTCATAAGTAAACCCATTATCCGGCAACACTCCGGCCTCCAACAACCCGTCTTTGACTGCGGCTTGCCACGCCAACACCTTGGGCTCAAACGCCACTTTCTTTCCAACCCACTCGTAGGATTCTTTCACTAGCTGAGGGTCCCACTCGGCTTTGTTGATAAAGTCAGCACTCGCCCAAGTAAAAAAGCCCGCGTTCAGGGCGGACCCACCGCCCAGAACGCGAGCACTGTGGTTTATCACCCCGTCTGTGGACACAAACGTTTGAGAGGCCGACGTGGAACTAAGGTCGGCTAGTGTTTCCAAAAAGTCATTAATGGTGTTGACGGAGGGAATGCCGTAAGGTAAATCACCTCTTTCGAGTACTAGAACTTTTGAGGCTTGTGAAAGTGTGGCGGCCAATGCACAACCGGATGTTCCACCGTCGATTATGATGTAGTCGTAGGATGTCTCCGCTGGAGCTTGGGTGGCGTCTCTAGCAAATGTGGAATATGGAGCTACAAAGAATAAAATGTAGTTAATAATATATGAACATGTTGTACGTTACATGTAGACACAAGAATAAGTTTTTTTTTTTTTTTAATAGCAAACGATTCTATGATTATAGAACAGGGCCAGCAAAAGACACAAGAATAAGTACGTATGTTTTTCAGAAGTTGAAGAAGAAGCAAAAAAGACCATGATAGCAAGCATAAATGGGGAAATGAAGGTGTAGTAATCCATGATTGAAACAAGAATTCAGTGAAGTAGATAACAAGAAAAATAATATTAGTTTAATTCTAATGACGACACGACCTTCCCCTTATCGCATGCAACTTTTCCCATCCATTTATCCTAATAAAATTAAAAACAAAGTTATGTTTGATATAATTATCCATAAGAAATCAAAGACTAGGCTTATATAAGACCAATCACGCATTATCCATAAGAAATCAAAGACTAGGCTTATATAAAGACCAATCACGCGTTCGTGTTATTTTTTATAATAAAAAGTGGTCACACTTGAAAATATCTATGGATATAAATTATTTTTTAATTGAACTTTAATAATATAGATGTAACCGAAAAGATATGAAAGTAGGGGAGGGTTATTTTGAGAAAATTAGATATTGTGAGAACCGTGAGAACGAATAAGAAAAACAATCAAAATAAAATTGTACACAGTGGTTGTTGGGAATCAGTGTATCAAAATTATAGCGGAAGTGGTTTATATATATTAACAAAAATCAATTATATACGTATATAATCATGGTCAATTTTCATATATATATATATATAGGGAGGAGCTCATGCGAGAACCACCCTTATTGTGAGAACCGCGAGAACCAATGTGAACACAACCTAAAATAGCTAAAAAAACCTAACCCCCACCCCTCCCCCCCCCAAAAAAAAAAAAAACCTAACCCCCCCCCCCCCCCCACCACCCACCACCCCCCCAAGCTAAAATGCTAAAAACTAAACCCCCAAAAAACCTAAAAAAATAAAAAAAAAATCTAAATTTTTTTTTTAATATTTTTTATGTTAAAATCGCTACTTTTAGAAGCAAAAAAAAAATTTTTTTTTTTTTTTGCTTCGAAAAGTAGCGATTTTTTTATAAAAAATATTAAAAAAAAAATTTGTGTGATTTTTAGCTATTTTTAGGCATTTTTGGTTGTGTTCACATTGGTTCTCGCGGTTCTCGCAATAAGAGGTGGTTCTCGCATGATCTTCTCCCTATATATATATATATATATAGGGTGGGGTTCTAGAGTGAACATTAGTGTATTTGCGAACTGAGTGAACAAATCTTGGCTATTGATTTACACACGTGGATGGCTAGGATTTCATCATCAAATCGTAAGATACACTAGTGTATTTCATCATCAAATCCTGGCCATTGATCTAAACACATGTATGGCCAGGATTAGTTCGCTCAGTTCGCAAACTACACTAGTGTTCACTCTTGAGATATATATATATATATATATATATATATAGGAAAAGTGTAACGTACAATAAGGCTTATCGTACGATACGTACGCGATCATCTCAGCCGTACGATCTGGAGTGAATTCAGTCTTCGCATGTTATAAAAAGGCAAATGAAATCGCATGGCTTGAAAATGCAATGAAATCGCATGTTTTGAAATCCCATGCAAATGAAATCGCATGTGAAAAATGGCTAGCATGGGGTAATGTGAAAAATGGCATGGGGTGTGTAAATGGACAAAATCGCATGTGGAAGATTGAATATAGCATGTGAAAAAATGGCTACATGGGGTAATGTGAAAAATGACATGGGGTGTGTAGATGGACAAAATAGCATTTGGAAGATTGAATATCGCATGTGAAAAAATTGCTAGCATGGGGTAATGTGAAAAATTGCATGGGGTGTGTAGATGGACAAAATCGCATGTGGAAGGTTGAATTCGCACCAGATCGTACGGCTGGGATGATCGCGTACGTATCGTACGATAAGCCCTATTGTACGTTAACTGACCACTATATATATATATATATTGTATGTTTGATTTATTAATCCGATTAATAAATATTCTTAATCAGGATCAATGTTATACGCGTATAAACAAATAAATAGAAAAATAACCATAGTGGGTTTTAGCAATCAACCTTTGACGACTACACCGGGATTGTAACACGCGGGTTACAACGAATCTTCGCTAGAAGGAAATTCACAATCAAGTACAAGATACCCAAAGGTAGAACCGGCCAAGAAGGAGGCGGTGGCGGTGCTTGGTCGACGGCAGGTGGCGGCGGCGGCCCTACGCTTGGGGTCGGCCGAAACTTCGGGAGGAAGGCTAGGGTTTTGTGTTTTTAGATAAAAGGTGCCTAGGGTTTGCACCTTAATCATCTTTTTTATAAAACCCAATCTTACATTAAGGCCTTTTAAGATTATACAATTATAATCCTCTTAATAATAAACTAATTAGTATTAAGTCCATTGGGTTTAAACTATTATTATTTCACAAATAATAATCCACCTACTTGTGAACGTATACGATTCGTGTACCAACGTGTAACTCTTCGGATAGTACCGAGTTGGTTACGTTGACTTTAATTACGATCGGACATACATGTCGCCAACAGTGGTTTCCATCACCAATTAAATGTTAGAAGTTATTTTTCATTTTGAGATAACAATGATGAATGACGATGGATTAGGTGGAGGGAGTCACTGCTATTTAAGTCGGAAACTATTGACGTCACCAATATGTGAAACCACCATCACTGTGTTGTGTCCCCGTCGCAACGCGCGGGCATTCATTACTTTATAGAAGTATACCAAGTGCAAATCATATTGAGCTTGAATCTTTAAAAATATGAAATCAGAACAGAACAGATCCAGAGTAAGCGACGCCAAGCCTGTCATAGCCTACGCCAATCTGACGCATGCCCTAGGATATAAATCAGCGTAAAAAAAACCGGGCAAAGGGTTTAGCATCTGACGTAAACTGCGCCAAGCCGGGTGTAGCTTACGTCGCCTAAAATACTTGCTTGTGCCAGAATTTGGATTTTTAATAAAAGCTTCAAATCTCGTAAAATCTGTGAGCTCTTAAATTCCCAATTATAACATCTTAACTCAATATCAGTAAGCTTAAATCATGAGATTAAAGATCATATAAGTAATTGTTACATTTGAAACTTGTCATACCTAGATCCTTTGACAATATTGCATGGTAACAAATCTTGGAAAAAAAACTCATAATTCGTTAACAATAAATCCATAATATTTGCATTGATACTAATCCTTTTGCCATTTGAGATATCAACATGCAAAAGAATTACTCTTACCAGTTTTGAATTAACTAGTAAATGCATTAAATGTACCAATCATCTTCTTAGCCACATAATCCTTGCTTCTTTATGGTTTCATAACAAACCAAAACAAACACCAATTGAATAACTACTAATCCTTCTCGCACGGTTTGCATACACGAATCCTCTCGTGTCTACCGCTGTGTTCGTTTTTATGTCATGCGTGTTTCCCGAACTCGGATCGCACAAGCAATAACATTAGAACATCCATGCAACTCTATTTTGGTTTCCATTTTCGTACATGAAATCTACTATAAACTGATCGGTATTGGAATCATACTTTCCGACATCTGATCGGAAATTCCTAAAATTAAATGAGTCGTTTTCATTTGGTGAAATCCAATACAAGAATGAAAGAAACAATATTTTTCAAAAAACTTATTTTTTTCTGATAAGAATTATTACAAGGCGTTTCAACGGTCGGATCTCCGGGAAGAGTTCGATCTTTGGGACCACATTTTCTAATCCGAAAATAAGAGCTGTTACAAAAATCAGTTTTAAGAAAGGTCACATTTGTCACCCATATGAACCACAAAATATAAAAAAAAAACAGTAACATCGCCTATCATAAATCTCAACATTAGAGTTTCAAAAGGTTTCCTCCAAAGGAAAACCATCGTTAGGGTTTGAAGCGATACTCAACGTACAACAATTTCCACCGGTGACGCGTGTGGAGCGTCTAAGAGTTTTTAACATCTCCAACCTTTCATTCTTGTCCACCACCTCATTGGTTAGCAAACTCACCTTCTTTAGATTGGGTGACCTGGCAAGAATAAACTTCACCAACTCTAACACAGGCTTCACATATGTGAAATATCCAATCTCCAATTCGTTCAGATGCTCCAACCAAACATTTGAGTATTTTTCCAACGTAACGGAGTATTCATCCAGCAGAACAGACTTTATCTCATCATCATTCATCTTCAGCAGGAGTCTTGTGTCAGTGAACTTTGGCATAATATTCAAATAAATAGGACACACAATAGACTTGTACAACTTACCGCCAGCTCAATTTTCTCCAAGTTTGGGGAGCATTTGATCAAAGCAGCAATAAAAGGCAATCCATAGCCATCTTTAAAAGACAAGTCTTCGATATAGCAGTACTTGAGGTGGATTAGTGAAGTTGGAAACTCTTGTGAAACTGAGGCTTGAACTAACGACTTCAACCACATGCAAAAACAATGATTAACAACCACAGTTTTATTATCTACCTTAAATTATAGATCATGTGGATATATATTACCGGAATGATATCACCCCCAGTGGTCAGACGTTCAATCATAGGTAAACACTTGAATAGCTCCATAATGTTGGGTTTTTCATCACCGAGAAAATCTCTTATAAGCTGCAAAAACAAAGAATATTGAGATAAGTTTTGAGAGCCCATAAGAATGTATATCCAGTATGAACTTACCATATCCAAACGCTTAAGTGATGGACAATTAGATAAAAGATGTAGAAGAGCTTTCCTAGAGATCTTTACAAATATCAAGGATAAGTTTGTAAGGCTACCAAATCCAATGAATATTGGTTTCTGGTTGATATTACAATTTGCAAGATACAAATCCGTCAAGTGATGCAACGAGAAGAAAGATAAAGGTAAACCATATGTATTATAATCATAGAACTCAAATCTTAATTTCTTGACGGCATGGTTCCTCGACAAATGAAGTATTATCTGATCAATTTCAAAGCAGGTGTGATGTGCATCCATCGAAAGCGTGAACTCACGTATAGGACCCTGGTGGAGTAACAAAACTTGGTGTATAACATAGATAAGCTTACACCTCGTGTCCATGTTGTTCCTCGCCCTTTCTAAGTCAGATGTTTCACTCCCATCAGACGATTCTTTCACATCATCCTGGTAAAACTCAAGTTTAGGAATTGTGGTCCATTTGTACCTCCATTCCCTTGAGAGGACACTTGTCCTAGCTGCTTCTTTAATTGGTAAAAGACATAAGATAGTTTCTACTATGGCTTGAGGAAGTGTGGTGATTCTATCAACTCGTTCAACTTTAGACAAACATTTGGCTTTCACCTTAGGCTGCTTTCCTCGGATCATACTGCAAACTGTGAAAAAGAACTTAAGATGAACTCTGTTTACTAAACACACAAAGAAAATAGACCAAATGCACCATAATAAGTCCTAATTACATCTCAGTTCATCTACACATGATTAACCTTTTGAACAAGTGAGTGGTTTTACATGTAGTTAAAAGCGTCTTTGATTAAATGCCTGAAAAGAGATAAAAAAAAAAAAAACAATTCTGGTTGTTTGGGCTTCAGCTTAACAAAGCGAACTTGTTACATTATGATCTTTTAAACAAACTCGCTTGTTTTTTATTTTGTTTTGTATCCTATATCAGCTTGACTGCTTGAAGGCACTGTTGCTTTAGTTGAAGACTCAAAATGATATGTTTATTACATTATTGTCGCAAAAAAGGTACATGTGGACTGCCATATTGAAGCAAGTTAACTTCTATCTAGATATTTTGTTCCTACTTCAGGTTTCAATGTGAGGTTATTGTATATAAACAAGGAAACTTCATAGAACCAACAATTATGAACCATCAAGTATTTAACTTTCAAACTTACATAAGCAAGATTCAATACAAAATTAACATGAAAATGAAATATAGGAATTACTGTCGTTGCACGCTTTAATTATCCAACTGTTATATTTCTGCAAAAAGAGATCTACGGTCCAGTTCTTTTCATGCGTGTGTGTTAAATAAATACTTTATATTCCTATTAACTGATTATCTTTGTTATCAGGTAACTTAAGGGCAAGGGTTAATCTTCTATAGGTGCACCTACTTTTCAGGCTGACATCTTCAAACCGGCGATAAATATTGTATTCCGCCACAAGAACAACTCTTGATGTTGAAACAACTTATCCATTACTAAAGATAAGTGTCTACATTATGCTGGAGGGTGTGGGGGTCATCCCCAGCCCGTCCAGCTTCGTCGCCACCCCGCCCCCCATTTCCCCCCCATACCGGCGTCGTCCCAAACGGCTACACCCGGACGTTGAAGACGCTCCACTACAAGACAAGACAAAACCTAACTCACACACAGATATACATACAACTCATATATATATATATATTTTAGGCCCATCCCTCATTTCCTTACCTCCATCCACTTTGCCCTATCCTCACACCCGATCTACGTGGCGCTTGCGTGGCGGATCATCCTCCAAGGATGGGCCAGCACCATCCGCATAGCCTTACTAAACATACAAGCATTTAATTACCAACAATGAAGTAATGAACAATTTGAAGCCCTAAAATCCCCAAATAAAACTAGTGTAGAAATAAGCAAAATCAAAACAAAGAATCTTACTGAAAATGAAAACAATCAATCAAATATTTAATCGCCGATAAAAGAATAAAATAAAATCAAGTGACAGTCTAAACCAGTAAACATTAAAATCAAACAAAATAAAGTAGCATACTACATTACTTAGCATCTCAACATCTAACAATTAATTTCAAATTTCCAAGTGTAGAAATAATAAAAACACGAACCTGCGCGTGCAACGGAGGCAAGGGTGGAGAGCTGCCGGTTACACGGAGCAGGCAGTCGCCAGTGAGGCGGTAGCCGGAATCACAGCAGTTGGTGCACCGGTCGAGTTAGGTTAGAAAAATAGGAGGATACAGATTTAGAGAAAAATGGGTTACTTTTTTCATATCACAAGCAGCAGATAGTTGACAAGACACTCTTTGCCCTCTATAATTATAGTATAGGGAAGATTTGGTGAAAGGATGTAAAAATGCTCTAAATTGACTTGGTTTATTTGGTTCTATTTGGTTACTAGTCTAAGTCCCCGTGTAATACACGGGTGGCTAAACAACAAAAAATTTATACTTTAATACGTAAATACTTTATTACAGGTTTGTTTGAATATTAAGATAAATAATATCTTATAAAAATTAATTAACGATTACATTTCATATTAATTATCATGTATACGTCTATAAATAATTTTTTGAAATGAAAGAAATGTTGTATTAAATCTATAAATAAATTCCAATATAGCATGCATAGAAGTTGTATCCAATATAGCATGCATAAAAATTGTAAAGTAAAAATTATAATTTTTTATACGTTGAATTATTAAAAAAAATGTTAGAGAGTACACGAAATAATTGAAATACATGAATAGGAAAAAAAATCACAACTCATTGAAGATCTCTTTATAAACAACGTTAGTATTACTTATGCGTAGGTTTACCATCGTTGTCAAGTATTAATACCTTTACTCCATCTCGTGTTTTAACCCTTGATAAAGCAACATACAATTGACCATGTTTGAAAACAGGTTGTCTCAAGTACAAACCAACTTTTGATAGCCTTCTCCAGATGCTCCATCCTCCAAGAATCATATATAAGTAATCAACCAAAGTCTATAAATATTAACAACTTAATAACAATACTAACTACTATCCATCGTTTTAAACGTGTTTCCGTTCGGGATCGAACCCGAAAGATCGTTATACGACCGGGAAATTCCCAGAAATATTGCACGATGAGGCCGAAAAACTGCGAAGAACCGGCAATGAGCATGCTTTTTCGGGAAGTATCCCTCTGAGATTCGGATTATTCGACACGCTAAAATGCTCAAGATACGAAGCAGGAAATATATCATAAGGAATCCCACCAAGAAACCTATTTCCAGATAAATGAACATAAGAAATATCACTAACAATCCTAAAATCCAAATCAATATCACCCGAAAACAAATTATCTTCAAGTCGAATTCGAAAAAGCGAGGAACAATTCGAGATAGACGAAAGACCACCCGAAAAATAATTCGAAAATAACATTAACCTACTCAACTCCCCCCCTGAAGAAATACCTGGTGGAATCACACCCACAAAATCATTTGTTGAAACATCAACCCATTTGAGTTTAGAATGCATACCCAATTCTTGTGGCAGTGTGCCACTAAAGAAGTTATCCAAAATAAGAAGTGATTCAAGATTAGGAACCATATTTTAAATAAAACCCAGTTACTTACAAACAATTGGCTAAATCTCGGTTCTAATGTTCAACCCAAACCGGTTACATTAATTCTTAAAAACGGAATGTGAATACGTAATACAACAAACGACACTAAGTCGTGTGTGTCTGAAGAACAGTTTCTGCAATCTCTTTGAGCACTTGCCCACTTGCATAGTGATGTCTGCGTACTGGCATGTATACATCTGCACCAGCAACCAGTTCCCTCTCAATTTCGTCTGTCTTCCCTAACGTAAAATAAACGGGCTTTCCACACAGCTCACATCTTGCCTATAGCTTAGTTAAAGACTCTGCAACTGGTATCGTATCAAGCACTCCAAAGCTCCTTCTGCAAACCGTACATATAATATTCAATCATCAAATAACAGTATATTATGTGGCTGCGATGAAGTCATGAAACTTTTACATGAAAATTGAAAGGTTTGACGTGGTTACATGTAAATGGGTCTACCACTCTACTTGAACCGTGTTTAATCCCAAACGGGTCAAAACGGAAGTTCATTAAATGTTGCCCAAAGTCTATTTTAGCGTATACAACTTCCACAAATGTTTTGTTTGAGTAATTCAATCTATAATTGTAATTGAAGTTTGAAAAAATGGACAACCCATACTGCAACCTCTTCACAAAAAACATATAGTTAAACGTGTTCTTTTCTAGGTTCAATCTTTAGATATTTCTTCCCACAAGCATATAAGCAAGACCAATTAACTGTAAAAGTTAAATCGAAGACATGCCCACAAAAGAGTTGATGTCAACCTAGTAACACATTAACCAAATGAAACATCAACCAGCATGCAATTCATATATAATATAATAATTTCTACTGTTTTAGCTTGTTTAGTGATGTTTAGTATGCTGAAATGTTCCCTGTTTTTTGCACCTTTGACGGCTTACGATAAACCCAACCCTTTCTAGGATGTCCTAAACCAAAAAAAAAAAAACATTACATGCTTTGTTATCATATATCTTTGTTTTTAGAAGGTTGTATGTATAAAAATATACTTTGAAGAACTTTCAATCAGTCCCCTTTCAGCTAGATATCTTGATTTGACCCATTTGGGATCAAATACAACCCAAATTAACAAATTCGTAAGTATATAAATGTCAATAACATAATAGAAAGAAAATATCAACATTGAAACTTCATTAAACAACCTGGAGCCATTGTCACCAAGACCATGCAATCAAACAACCGTTGCTAGATGCGTCCCTTTTGGCCTCACAACATAAGTCCTTCCGAGACAGCATCATTGCACTTTCTGAGGTTGCATGTATTCACTATGTCATCATCCTATAATTATTAAAGAAATGAATTAATTTAACAATATTTAATGTGAATGAACGATTTAATAAGTTTTATGCATTAAAAAAAAACTCACATGTCATCATAGTTTCACAACCACTGAACAAAATGTCAAGACTGGTAACAGAATATGCCCAATGAACAAAAGAATTTAACATATAAGATGTTTATGTTTATTACTTGATCCATATTCAAGATGCACCAGCTCGAAAATCATCCATCGATCTCATCAAAGGATAATTTCGGTTGAATTTATTAGCTAATGTCAGCATCGAATTTGGAACAACATTACCCATAGGCCATACCAGCTCAAAAATCATCCATCAATCTCTCATCAAAAGATAACCTACAAACAATCAGTCTAAAAGGTTAAATATAAGGAGCTGCATTTTTCTTTTCACTGAAGATAAACAATATTTACAGTTTAGCAAAACCTCAAACATACAAAACCAAATTCAAATCCACAAATCCATGAATATGATTATAGATCAAAAAACAGATGGCCTCAATTCAGTAAGTCATGTGCAGAGAAATTACCTCATAGGCTCGTATTTGATGTGAGAAGCTGAAAGAAGCTAATCAATGAATGTAAGCATATTCAAATCAGATGGCCTCATCATTTTCCTTAAACATACACAATCTGCTGTCCTATATGAAGAAACTAATCGGTTCATCATCACTGAAATGATAACTTAAACAAACCACTCAAAATCAGTCACAACCTAGTCACATTTCAAGACCTGGACATTAAATTAACACACTACGTAGAAGCCTCTCCCCAAGCGGTGAACCAGCTAAACACCAAAATCCACCCACACCATGATACAACCAGTCCCAACCCCAAGATTCAGCTCCCACCCCACGAAAAGACCACTACCCTGACCTGCTGAATTACTCCCACCAGCCTGTACACTAACCACATCTACAATCCATTAAATTTACCATATCATCTCTTGTTACTGAAGGCTCAGAAGAAATAGGCATGACTGTCAATGCAACTGAATCATAAGCAAACATATTCTTCTCAACTCCGGTCTGCTTAACGAAAGAAAATCATTATGATACAACAATCACAGCTATGCCGGAGTCTATGAACAACTTTATTAGTATGTAAACAGAGATGACTTTTTAAAGCTTAATTTTATCTAAAGATTACATCCATTATTATTAGATAAAAGGAACATGTTAATAGGATATGCAAAACATCATACCAAATTACTGGACACTTGAAAAGTCTTTTGTCCAAAATGCTATTTCTACAACGACTATAGATTTTGTTGAACTTCTTTGTAGACCACGTTAGTTGTGGTTTTACACACTTGTTTTTCCTTGTCACATATCAAGATCTTCAAACCCCTCCTGCTCTTTACTCGAGATACAGCAACGTATAGTTGTCCGTGACTAAAAATCGGCCGTGGAAGATATAAGCCTACACGTTCAAGTGATTGTCCCTGGCTTTTGTTAATGGTCATTGCAAAGCATAGAGATAGTGGGAACTGTCTTCGTGCAATTTTCACCGGTAATCTTTTATCGGACGGTGTCATTTTCAATCTTGAAATTAAAGTATGATGACCTATATTATTTCCGGTAATAATCTTTGCTTCGATTACAAGTTTTCCAAGTTTTGTTACTTGAAGCCGTGTACCATTACACAGACCATTTGATTGATCAATGTTTCTAAGTAACATTACCGGAGCTCAAACTTTGAGAACCAATTTATGATTAGGTAATCCTGACAAATGCAATTTGTTTAATACATCCGGAGGAAATAATGCCATGTTAAGGTCAGTTTGATCCTCAGACTCACATAAAGTATCTGAACTGAGATATATATTCTCTTCACCAGCCATACTATTTAACAGTTCTGTATTTATTGAATCAACAACTTCATTTGTAGGTGCAAGAATGGCTCTTTGTTGAAAGTAATTTGAATCGCATAAAAAGTTTTGTATATCCGGATATGTGAAAGAGATCAATGAAGATATAGGATTGACTTGATCGAGTATAAGTATATCATCTGGAATTTCAATTTCCACTTCTCCATCATTTGGACCACCAAGTTGACCATCACCAAGCCGTAAAATCCATTCAGTAAATTCCTTGGTCTCGTTAAGATTACTTGGAATGGTACCAACCTTTAACCTCATATTTTCAGTTAGCTTAAGTAACTGACAATCCTGCCATATATAAGAAGAATTCAATGAAGAATTTACAATCACGCTTCTGGTACCTTTTGGAATGACTGGAAGGATTTGTCTAAAATTACCGCCAAAAAGGACAATCTTTCCACCAAAAGGTTTGTTCTGCAAGGACGGATTACTGGAACGGACTATATCTCTCATTGTTCTATCCAGAGCTTCAAAACAATGCTTATGTGTCATTGGTGCTTCATTCCATATTATCATCTTAGTTTCTTTTATTAAGCCTCCTAGCTCACTGTTCGGTTCTATAGAGCATATAGAATCCTCGTTAACATTTATCGGAATTACAAACCT
The DNA here is from genome assembly GCA_030545235.1 of Helianthus tuberosus. Classification (NCBI taxonomy): domain Eukaryota; kingdom Viridiplantae; phylum Streptophyta; class Magnoliopsida; order Asterales; family Asteraceae; genus Helianthus; species Helianthus tuberosus. The sequence goes on along the minus strand of CM060432.1, from coordinate 187,579,528 downwards.
GGAATGAGCCGTTCTACCGCCAGTGGCGGATCTAGGATTCCGACCAAGGGGTAACCTTATATAAATAAGCCATAACGAAATCGAAAAAACGTCAAATTTTTCCAAAATTTACACTAATTTTTCCAATTTTTTTCCGACCAAGGGGTAACCCCGGTTACCCCTACCTCTATGGTAGATCCGCCCCTGTCTACCGCCATCTAATAGAAGTGATGCAATACCACTGGATGCAACATTCAAGACAACTTCACCTTTGGAACGTAATGCAGCTGCAAATGTTTTCCAGAGAAATGTTTTACCAGTTCCACCGTAACCATATACAAAGAAAACACCTCCACCTCCTTTAGCAACTGCATTCATGACGGTATCATACATTTTTCGCTGTTCATCAGTTAAACATTTTAAGGAAGCTGTAAGTTCCTTTTTTAAGATAGCCCGATCATACGAAAGTTCCTTCATTATCATTTGATTGTTCAATGCTTATGCTGAAATGTAGTTGTCAGGAACATTTGGCATGTCAGAAAAGCAGCTTAATGTACTTCCATAACCAAGTAACAATTTTTCGATATGTGATAAGCAAATGTTTTCAATCTCTTCCTCTGGAAGATCCAAATCTAAAAAATAAAACACATGTTTGGTAATTAGATTTTATAAATAGTTCATTAAAGTAAGATGGAATCTGAGAATTTATTTAAATTTTTAATATTACCTGGAATACCAGTAATCCTCCGTTGCTGATATAATATATCTTCACACAATAGAGATTTTGTTTGTGTCCAGAAATGACCAGGCCTAGAAATGGAGTTTGACATCAAAAGCATTACAAAAAATGTACGCAAGAAATCAGAAGTGGCCCATGTGCTTGCTTCCGTAATGGCCATTATATACTCCTTATCATCGTCCAGCAGACCACGAGTGAAACATGCATCTTTAAAGGTATCGTAGATTTTTCCATCAACTGTTTTTATATCATCAAAACTCATTGGTCCTATAACGTGATTCAATAAAATTCTCAAGAAATAACAATCACCAAGTGATGGAGGTACATAATGTATCCTACCAACTGCACCAAAAGGTCTTTTTCTACGTAACCACTTTCGTTTTTTGTGTATCCATATAAAGTATCTGGGGAAATCTATATACTTCAACGTTCTAGCAAATACATCCGTTTGGTTACATTTCATCCATTCTGTGAACATAGACATTTTCACAGTTGGGTTACTGACCACATCACACAAGTTTGAATAATCGTCGTAAACAATAGCCTGACCATCTTCGCAATGAAAAGGTAATATTTCAACAGCTGGAAATTGATAATGTATGTCAAACTTAAAGATTCTCCAGGCAGCTTCACACACTGAAATATATCTACAATCAAGATACGCTTTAACTTCATCTACTTCTGTTTTGTTTGACAGATTTTCATTATTTGTAATTTCCTTGTTTTGATGATTCACATTAGCAGTGGTGCTACTTTCATAAACAGAATCTGTCACTCTATCCGGACCCTTATTAATGTATTTGAACAAATATTTGATAGATCCTGTTTGGTTACACCACTCAACATTTATGTGGCACTGATACTTTTTGAGAAGCATAGCATTGTACGGAACTACAAACCTATTGTCAAGTATGACTCCATTTTTTTCGACAGTGTTGCATGATTGACGACGACGGTAAACAGGATATCCTTCAGAATCAACACAAGTGTCATCTACATATTTTTTCGGAAACTTCTTCGAACATTTTAAATTAACCATGCATGGACAATGAGGGTTGTCTGTACCACAAGGACCGTGGATCATAAACTGTTTGACAAGTTCATATAGTTCAGCATCCAAATCTTTGTCAGATATTTCAGCACTAATAACCAAATCAATTTCTTTAGCAGTTGGAAACTTGCTCTAGACACTTAAGAACAAACATATATGAGCATGAGGTAGACCACGTTTCTGAAATTCGATTGTATAAATAACTGCAAGATTACATAAAAAAAAGTGTTAGTAAAAGCATTATTTGAGAAATTAATTAAGACATTTTACAATGACTTACTTGCTTGTATCTCACCAAAGAATTTTTGTTTCTTGAAATCTTGAATTAGATGATTGATTTTAATTTTGAATAACCATGCGATAATATCCGGTCTATCTTGAGGGTTCAATCGTTTGTCTTTTAAACACCTATAAATCTCAGGCCAATTGGGATTACAAGTGACTCTTATGAAGAGATCCGGATATCCTACAGCTTTGCAGATTGCCATAGCATCTAGATACTTTTGCATCATATATCTCGATCCACCGGTAAATGATGATGGCAACAAAATTCGTTTTCCACAATTTGACGCATCACTTTCTCCACTTGCAACACTTTGATTTAAATTCTTAAACGTTTGACTTCTAAGTTTGGGTTGTTGTGTCTTTATGTAAGCTAACCATGCAGATTCTATCATCGTATACGCATCAACCACAAACTGTTGGAATAGCTTTTGGGCATTGAGTAACAACGAAAATTGTTTTGCTCTGTCTTGTATTCTGTAACTAAAAAATTCTCTCATTGTTGTGCTGGTTCTAAGTATATCACAATCAACTGAAATGCCTCGATGTTTAATACCAAGTCTAAATCCATCTTCTACATATGGGAAGATAAGTGGATATTGCAATGCAAGATAAGAGGGATGAAGTTCACTAATTCTCTGAAGATCGCCTGATTTTGTTTGAAGTATGATATCCCTTTTATCAAATGCTCCATCAAAATCACCAATTACTAATGCAACAATTTCTTCAGCAGTGGGTAAATTAAAAATTCCACCATCTTTATCTCTTGCTCCAATGAGCTTGAGTCTTACATTTTGCCAATCATTTTCTTTAAAACAATCTCGTACCATTCTAAATGACTTCACAAGTGGATTGCAAGAATCCAACATTTTTTTAAGACTGGATATGATGGCAAGATCAAGGTCTTGTTTAGTGTTTGTCTTCGAACCTTCCTCGACACTATGAAAAAAATAATATTATTATATATAGCAGATATATATAAAACACTTGACATGAATCAGTATTTAGTGAATGCTTAATTTACCTTACAGCCTTTTGACGGTTAAAATCCTCGTTTTGGGAATCATAAATATAAAGCTGTGAAAATTTGGGCTCTTCCCCATCATTCGGTAGCAGGCTACCAATGCGATGGTAATTTTGTCCTTGTAATCCAAAAATATAAGGACCTTTAGTTTTTTGAAAAGTTTTAGAAACCTTGCCACCAAGCGATGTGAAGGAAAACATCATGTTATATGCTCGAATATTGTTCATGAAATTGCGACTTTCAGAAGTAACTCTTTTGTAAAACCTTTCGAGCAATGGAGGAGGAACAGGTGAGGGAGGCAATTCAACGTCTCCGTTCGATCAACAAAGAGAAAAAGACGATTTCTTACATTCCAAATTACCCCTAAGCATTTCATCTTTCCAAAGCATTGCATGACAGTAAGAACATACAAAAATAGCATCTCCATGATCAACGTATTCTACAAAATTATATAGGCATATAAAAAAAATGATTATATAAGAAAAATATTTGGAGATTAAACTGTTATCTGGAAACATACTTTGATAAGTTTAAGGAGGGCATGTACCTCTTGCAGTTCCGTAAATCTTTTTTACGATAGAAGATGGTAAACAATCAGAGGAATTGGAATCATCAAAGTTAGAACTTTCACCAGGGTAGGAGTTTTCTTTTCCTGCCGTTTCATTTTGGAAATGATCGTTAACAACAGTTACAACAGGGAGGAAGATAAGCAATACATTAGTCAAATATAGTGAATCGGAAACCTATATTTAGTTTTGCATTAAAAGTAAAACACATACCACTAAACGCTACTACGGAACATTTTGGTAACTGTGAGAAGTTCTAATATCAATATTCTGAGGAGTTGGAATATCACTTCGACGGCACCTTACTGTAAGACAATCTAGTTGCAAGAGAAAATTTACAAATGTTATAAAACTTTCATTAACATTCAATAAATGATTAACAATATTAACAAAAGTCTATACAACATACAGTTTGTAATATTCATTAATGGGCTGCTCTCAATTTTATGATTTGATTATTCAAGCGGTTTGACCATTGAAGATGTCCTCCTTATATCAGTTACAATAGATAAATCAAATTTACTTATATCCATCGTTTTGTATCTTTGTTTCCTCTTTCTAGAGTCATAAACACCATAATTAACCTTTCCGGATTGTCCTAAAATTGAAACAAAGTGACAATGTCAAATCTGAGAGCATATCTTAAAAAAATAAGATTTATAAACTTACCAAGACTGGATGAAGTCAGAGGAATTGTACTAACAAATGTTTGATCTAAGTTGGCGGGCGTGTGACATGCTGTACATGACGAGATTTCATTAATTTATGGTACAAATAGCTACAATTTTCACATATTTTACATAGACATATTCAATAAACAACAACAATCAGTATGTAAAATAATTAGAAAAGTAGCAAAAGAGTTGTTTACCCATATTTTTAGAAGAGGATTCCAACGACATTACACTTTGATTCTGATTTACGGTGGATGGCGTGTAACGTAGAGTTGAGGCTTCGTAGACACCTTTTGATGATACTTGTTGGTATATATTAAGAAACTGATTTCAGCTAATATAACATTACATATATATATATATATATATGTGTGTATTTTGAAAAATGACCATCAAAAACATACCTCCATTATCGTTCGTAGTAATAGTAACATTGCCCGAAAGTGTCTCAATAATAGTGGTGTCTGTACAAAGTGAACCACACCACTGTTTCTACGCTTATTCAAAATAGACTTTCTTATCTTCCTTGATGCTTTAGACTGTTCGCGACTACACACTGGATAATACTCTCTATCTCTTGGTATAAAATTCTTTTTACTCTCCATAACTGTACATAAGTATTGAACAAATATGTGTGATTTAGGGCTAACTACATGTGATTAGTGGTGATTGAACATCCCCATTTAAAACCTAACTAAATAAAAGAATGAACACAGACAAATCTCCATAATAGATTTAAACAAATGAGATAGAAAAACCTACCATTACGTGTTCATCGATTGTGGCCCAAAGTAAGAAGGTGTTCAATTGTAAATACTGATTTTGCCGCTAATTTTTGATCTTCACTTTCATTCAGTCGGAATAGAAGCTATAGACATAGTGGAGGTAATGAAATTGTGATTTAAGAAACCTGATTTATTATGTGGGCCTTTGAGATGATTTTATGGTTCACAACTAATGGGCCACAAATTATTGAAAACCTTACACCATTTAATTGCAAAATACAGCCCAATTTGGGGCCTTTGGTTAATTTTATTTGGAACTAATATAGCAGTTAATTACCTTACATAGTGGTTTTTCTATAAAACATATAAGTATGTGTTATACATACTGGTTTTTTAAACAGCGTAATTTATATGGATTTAAATACTACATATTTTTTAATTATGCTTGTCTTGGTTTTACCAATCTATTGGATCCTACAATGAAGTTACTATAACAAATTTCACACGATTTATATTTGGAGTTGAAGGTTAATGATAGATTTTTACGGAGTCACAATGTCCCATAATTTATGTGGATAGAGAAACTTATATGGATTTAACTACTACATATTTTCTAACCATCCTTGTCTTGGTTTTATCAATCTATTGGTTCCTACATTGGTTTATAAAAAGGTAGGTTAATATGTATGAATTATATCCTATAACGAAAATTGATTTAAACTCAAAGAATATAACTTCTTTCACATAAATTAAAAAATCATTATAAGCAAAGATTATACTTCCCAGCATAAACCATTGTTTATAATACAAAAAAGTAAACCACATAACGGTTTACCACATCTTCCAAGTTCATAAATTACCCCCATCTAAAACATACAAAACAACTGTTTCAGTAGTTTAAGACTTACCAACGACGACCCAAATTTCAAACAACCACATACTTAAGTACATACCAAAAACATAGGTTCGCTAAACAACATCAAAACATAAAGACGTGAAAGGAGCTAGGTGTTAAGCCTAGATGGCTTCCTCCGGTTCCTTTTGTTGTTAGAAGATAGTTCCCCAACGTTTTGACCTTCTACGTCCTGCAACGAACTTTTACCATTAGAACTGGTGCCCGAATCCTTCTCAGCTTCGACTACCGAAGAGTCAGCGCTAACAGATACAACATCCTTCAATTAAATCACAAAACAACTACTAAGTTATCAAATAAAGTAATATAATCTACAATGAAGAAAAAACGAAACTGTAGAATCCATATTCACCTTTGAAATAGCAGCACCGGCCATCTGTGAGGATTCAGATAATTGAACAGCTTTGAATTCTGAACTTTCTTGACTAAACACCTAATATCAAAATATTACCAAAAGGTAATCCAGTTAAGATATTTAAACTACAAAAATTGGAAACCAAAAAATAAATCAATATAAGATATCCAAAAAGTGTTACCTCATTAGCAACCTCAAGAGCATCACCATTACCAGCAACCAATTCAGCAATTATTTCCGGATCATCACATACTTTTTGGATAGTGTAAACGTGGTAGTCATGGTTAAGGTTGTAATCAGAAACTTCAATTTTAAAAGCCAACTTCTTTTCGACCAACCGAGATATTTCATGGGGAAAACTTTCAGTATCATTGACCTTCACTTGGCGTTCCCCTACATCACTCGCAGTTGAACCAATGAGCTTCATTACATCTTTATCAAACATCACAAAAGACACGCTGCCAGTTTCATCTTGCACTCTCAAATGTACCTTGAACCTGTCAAAAATAGTAATTAAATTACAGTCCGAACATAACAGTTGTGGAGCTAAAAAGAAACATTAGCTTACTTTATGGTTATCGATGTGCATTCTTTATCGCATTTCGGACAAACCAATGAAGTAGGTGACAGATTCATGACCTCATCTGAAATGGTTTTAGCATATTGTAAGTACTCAATTTTAGTCAACACCTTCTTGTTACAGTCTCGACATGCCGGATAAAACCACCCATAGTTTTCTTGAACAATTTTGATCGTTGCAACTACCACACATGACATTACCTATAATACCAAAGATAAAGCTTTATTAACATGCTCAACTCATAAAGCATAGAAAACATTAAGAAAAATAAATGCTTCTCTATGTATATAATTATTCATACGCTTTCAATCTCAATAATTTCATCAACGTGTCTCTTAGGAGTCTCAATTAGAAATTCTTGACGGACTGGAAATACACTCTGAGATGAAACTACGGTTTGAGAAGAAAAAGGACCAGCTTCAAATTGTTTCACTAAAAGCCTATAAAAATAAAAACACAATTAGTTTTAATACTCACAGATTTTATTAAATTAGTGTTAATACTCACACTAATGTTAATAAAAATATGAAAAATATGAAATATAAATCAGTGATAGTACCTCCTACGAAGTTCATTAACCTCATCAATTTCTTGGTTGAGAAACATACGACTTCCAAACTTATCATTCTGAACAGTATATTGTCCTGCAAGAAACAATATACATATCCAACAATTCATTATAAATGACTACAGAAATAACAAAATGTTCTTAAAAAATGTAACAAATAACATATTGGAAAAACTAAACTAAATGAATCAGTGAAATGGTTATTACCTTGCCACTTCTTAATCCTCGCGTGCTGAATGACAGCCATCACAGTCTCATTCGGAGTGTCTTGAGACAAAAAATCATTAAATTGTTGTGCATACTGATTCCACAAAGTACAACGGACTACTTCTCCACTAAAAGAAACAAAGAAAAAAAACAGCATTAAAAGTTCAAACAAAATGTATATTATCTATTAAAACAACACTAATCATTTACAATAAATAATGACAATGATTTACTATGAAAATTGTATTAAATGCAATGAAGAATCTTATCTCCATATAATCTACAATAAATAATGACAATGATTTACTAATCAATGGTGTTGTATTAAATAAGAACAATCATTTAATGAATCTTGACTACATTAAATACAATCATAACACACAAACAAATTTATATAAATGAGAAAGTAGAATTTACTGCTCATCTTGAACATCCAAGTTCATCCTTTTTCTATCGTTAGGAAAGATTTCCATATCTCCACACCAGAAAACAATTCCAGCAACATCTAAAACGGTAAACATAACAACAGTTAACAGATTCCAAATCTCGGCAAAATATATATCAGACTATCAGAAACAGCCATACCAACAGTGAGCAGATTCGTTCCTTCTCCTTTAAGAATGTCTGAATGTGCCATGAAATTAAAACCGTAATCAACACCTTGCCAACCATTCGCACGTGTAACAGCCGTACAACGGTAAAAGTTAATCTTGTAACCATGGTTAACAACTTTGTAGGCATCAGTGTTTTCTCCAACACCAAATCTGGAGAGAATCACAACTTCATCCTCATGAAGTTGTGAGATAAACACAGGTATCAATAGAGCCTTAATCCCTGCCTGAATCTTACGGCCCTGACAAATAAGTAAAAGCAGATACTTTAGAAACAAACAAACAAACAAACAGTAGCTCAAAAAAATATAAAAGATACTGAGCTATGGTTTGATATGAAGAATCAAAAACCAACTAATATTCGTGTTTGTTTCCTTATGCCTAACCATTACACTATAACACTATCTATAAAGGATCAAAAACCAACCAAAATATTAGTCTTTGTTTCATTATAACTAACCCTAAATTACACAAAACAAAAAAAATATATAACCATAAAACTTTAGTTACACAAACCTAAATTTAACAAAACACTTTCAAAACCAAAACAATATTCGTCTTTGATGGATTATGCCTAAGCCTAAAACAAACAAACAAAAAAAAAACAAACAAACAGTAAGTCATCCTTGTTTCTTTATATCTAACCCTAAATTATCAAGGGTTAAAATAAACAAACAAACAACCATCTTTGTTTCTTTAAACAAACCAAAAAACACCAAGTCACAATAATCATCTATCAAGGATGAAAAAACAACCAAACAAATATTCCTCTTTGTTTCTTTATATCTAACCCTAAATTACAAAAAATAAAAAATATATAACCGTATAACTTTACACAAAAACATATTCATCTTTGTTTATTCATCTAAGCTTCAGTATATCTAACCCTGAGTCACAATAATCATCTATCGGAACACAAACCTAAATTACACAAAACTCAAAACACAAACATAAATTACACAACCACCTCTAACAAATCACACAACTAAACTCAAAATGACAAATAAATATTGGATTACTAAATAAACCGTAGAACATTGAAATAACATAATCAACACGAAAGTGTAGTAATACCTTCTCATCGAGCAAGATCAGGTCCATCCGAAAGGACTGAACCCATTTCTGGATGACTCGACACTTGAGATTCCACATATCTTTGGACGGATTCAAATCATCTATGAAACTGAGTGACAAAGATGATGATTCACATACGGATTTGTTTGCTGATGACATGGTTCGTATGAAGAAGAAAGTAAACCCTAGAATCGGCTGGATTTTTTAAATGAGAAGAAAGTATGAAGAAGAAAGAGATGGAGAGTTGAAAGTGTGAAGAAGAAAAAGAGGGTTGAAATATGATTACTTTGCGCCCATGGCTTTATAGCCTAGTGGCATCTTGGGGGTGAGATAAGGCTTTGGGACCAATAGGTCCTGGGTTCGATTCCCACAAAGGGGGTTTTTCCCATATTTATTGGGTTTCCTCCTGAATTGGTGTATAGGCATTATGCCTAGTGGAGATGGATATGATCAGGTGGTTCCGCTGGTGGCACGATGATACTCCAGTGGTCCGTCAGTGATCCAAATTTGCCGTTCAAAAAAAAAAAATGATTACTTTGCCACAGGTGCATTAAATGCCCATTCCATCTCCCCATGCAGATTCAAAACTCCCTCCTAAATAAAACCAATTTATCATAATATAATAATATTAATAAATAACAAAATCCTATTATATACAACATATTTTTAATATCTAGAATTATGATATCATCATGGACACGTGGCATAGCTCAGGAATTGACACATATGCAGTTTTACATCATCCTCTCATCTCTTCTTATAGATTATATAGATATAGATTAGGCGAACCACTTACTCGTGGTTTCTATGCCTTCTGGCTGTCTCCACGCCCCAAGCCTCCAACCGCATATATGTATCTGGTGTACTCATTAAAATAACATCGAATGTATACTTACTTTTTCATTAAACACAATTTATAGTATATCCATCTCTTTCTCTTAACATGTCAAACACTATATTCTAAGAATGATAAATCATAAATGTATTTAATTATTTACAGAACTGATGTATTTGATTATGATTTATGTTAAGTAATGTGATATTAAAGTTTTAATAAAAACCCCTGTTGATGATTTATGTCAGTAATATGACATCAAAAGGGGGTGGCGGCACAACTTGTTGCCCGACTACCTGCCATTGCTTTGTAATTGCCTTTTTTCGTGTGGAATGATGATCATATAATTAATTGGGTATTTTTATAAATATAATTTAAAAATCAACCACTAAATTAAAACCCTTGTTATGGGTAGAAAAACTTACATACACCAAGACTGGAGGGTATGGAGAGCCTCATCCCCAAGGGGATGGGCCGCCACGTCACCGCCACGTAAGCAGGGCTTGAAGGGGATGGACCCAGTGGCGGACCCTGTCCATTTTCGGGTCGGTCCTCGTTCGGGTTGAGTTAAAGTGAGGTTTGAACTAGATTTTTAAAAAAAATAAGAAAAATGGGCTTATCAAGGATTGAACCCATGACCTCTTGGTGGAAAAGAGGGAGATTTACCACTACACCAACTTTCTTTTTATTTCTATGGTGTCCACCTAATTGTATTTATGGGGTCCATATACAATTTAATATACCGAATCTACTATTTTTTTTAAAAAGATTGGGGTCCGGGGACCCCGGTGGCACCAATGTGGGTCCGCCCCTGGATGGACCTAGGGGGTTGGGGATGAGCCCCTTTATATGTATGTATGTATGTATGTATGTATGTATGTATGTATGTATAGGTATATGTGAGAGAAGGGAGGCACGGCGAGACCGGCGAGTGGGAGCCGTTTGGGACTAGCCGGACCGAGAGGGGCGGTGTGGGGGACCGGCGCCGGGCCAAGCCGGCCCCCATACCGTCTGGTCTAACATATAATTTGCGGGTGCCGTGTGGTGTTACCCATATAATGAAAAGCATAAAATGCACACTATAAATAGCATCATGTTCACAAACAAAAGGTCCTGAAAACTCGTTTCATTATATGAACAAAAACAAACATAAAAACAAAGAAACATGGTTAGAATCTAAGTTGCCCAGAATGTTTTAACCAAGTACAAGAAATCCCTTCTAAAAAAGGCAGCAAAGTACAAAACGTACAACTGTTACATCTTTTACCAACTGTCTTATTTGACAATCAGCTAACTGATTGCCACATCCTAACAAACTCTTTATCCACACCTGCAACTCTATAATATCCATTGTTAACAATTATCCTCCTATTATCTTGTACTCTTTATGTCTTTGCAGGGGCGGATGTAAAGAGGAACAAGGGGTAGCCTCCGCTACCGCTTGGTTGGAAAATTTTTGACGTTTTTAGTGTAAATTTTGGAAAAATTTGACGTTTTTTCGATTTTGTTACCGCTTATTTATAAAACGTTACCGCTTGGTCGGAATCCTAGATCCGCCACTGTGTCTTTGTTTAGAAGCCCAACAAAGCTGTTAGATATACATTTGAGTAACTTAAAAAGTACTTTACAATCTTCAACTTAATTCAGGCACTACAAATACTCCCACAATTTCTATGGAACTCATCATCCTCTGCACTCTGCTTCTTCTAAACACAGATGGCTATTTCACCATTTACTGCCTTTGTTCTCATACTAACTGTAGTTCCATTTTCAGAAGCAGCACTTACTGCTCATTACTATCATCAAACATGTCCACAAGCCGAGAATATCATCTATCAAACAGTTCGCAATGCCTCTATTTACGACCCTAAAGTCCCAGCGCGCCTTCTTAGGATGTTCTTCCATGACTGTTTTATTAGGGTATGCTTTCACATAACCTATTATTAACCTTTTTGACTATTTCATCATGAACTAAACGTGTGCTATATTTAGGGATGTGATGCATCATTGTTGCTTGACTCAACCCCGGGAAACAAAGCAGAAAAAGATGGGCCTCCAAATATCTCGGTTCGATCATTTTATGTAATTGAGGATGCCAAGGCAAAGATCGAAAAAGCATGCCCACACACGGTTTCTTGTGCTGACGTATTAGCAATCGCTGCTAGAGATGTAGTAGCAATGGTACGCAATTTTCGTTTTCTTCTTTTTTATAAATCTTTTCAAATTAAAACCATCATGTTTGATGTTCTTCTATTTCCATTTTCTCCAGTCTCAAGGTCCATGGTGGCCGGTGCTTAAAGGAAGGAAAGACGGGAGAGTGTCGAAAGCTAATGAAACCATAAACCTCCCATCTCCATTTTCCAATGCCACAACACTTGTTCAAAGTTTTGCTAAAAGAGGATTAAATGTCAAAGATTTGGTCACACTTTCAGGTGGACACACATTAGGATTTTCACACTGTTCTTCATTTAGCGCTCGTATACACAACTCAACCGATCCTACGATTAATAGTGAGTTTGCTATGAACCTGAAAAAGAAATGTCCTCTACAAAACAAAGATCGCAACGCAGGAGAGTTTTTGGATTCCACTTCTTCAAAGTTTGATAATGACTATTACAAAAGAATTACTATGGGTGAGGGCGTGTTTGGGTCGGACCAAGCACTGTATGCAGATGACAGGACTAAAGGGATTGTGGATTCATATGCTAAAGATGAGAAACTGTTCTTCAAAGAATTCGCAGCTTCTATGGTCAAACTTGGAAATGTTGGTGTCATAGAAGATGGTGAAATCAGAGTGAAGTGTAGCGTCGTAAATTGAGGCATGAAAGGGAGAAAGGGAAGAATGGAAGAGAAAGAGGAGAAAGAAAAAACTTTTATACAAATTTTTTTAAATAATTTGTTGTTTTCCTTTGTTGTTTTTAATAAATGAATAAAACGGACCTATTGCCTTTTGTTTATATCTTTGATGTGACACTACTGGTGAGCAAAAACTTATGGCAAATGAAAAGTAAGCAGATTATAATCATCAAAATAGAAAATACAAGAATGATATCAATAATCATGATATACATACTAGCAATGTAAATGTTATACATGTAAACATGTCAATCATCATGCAAAAGCTACATCTGACCTTAAGATATACTTGACACCTTTCATAACATTGCGCGATTCATGTAACATACACTTGGCACCATGGATATGAAAGAGAGCCATTCCTTGAGTGGGAGTCACCTAAAAGTTATAATTCAACTGATGCTGATGTAGAGGAATGTAAATCGTACATGAAGTAAAAGAAAGTGAAGAAAAATGTACCTCAGCTACAAGGCTATTTCTTGGACCATAAAAGACCGTTTCACCTCCAACTAGAGGTTCAAGCGAGTCATGTGAACCGTTCACATCGGATTTAGGCTTTGAATCCGCATCGCCATTGAGATATATTAGCAATGTGTAATGGGTGCGCTTTCCTTCTCCAAGATCGACACTTTCATCAATATGTCGGCCAAAACGTTGACCAACCTTATACCTGAATATGAGTCGAGTTATATCATTAAAAATACTGTTCTTCATGAACAAAATTGGGCAATTATTTTACTAAACATCTAAACCAGAAACCGAGATGACAAGTTAAAACAAACCTGTAAAGTCTAATATTTGAGTTTAGCCCAACAGCAACTTTGCCCCGAATAGTAATATCAGAAAACAGCTTGCTAAGTCCAGATTCCCATAACGTATCAGCAAGAACAGGATCATTTACAGCAATCCGATCATTGTCTCTGTAAGCTTCACCTTTTGTCGGGCCAAGACTCCCTTGGTGGACAAACCCAATCGATTCCGCAGCCTTAATAAACGCCTTTGATTCAGCAGCTGTCAAGAAGTTCTGCACCTGAAAACCTTAAACAAAAGTCAATAAAACGGAGCAAGCGACCGCGTGTCTAGACGCGATTTCAGCTTTCTGGTTATTCAGAAACATTAGGAGAATAAAAAACTTACTAAATTTTGAGATGGATTTAGATCACATATTAGAAATAGATCTTCTGCATCTAAATACACTCAGCATGGCCGGCCCTGAGGGTGGGCGGGGAGGACCATCGGCCAGGCCCGATATTTCGAAGGGCACGTTATTTAAAAAATAAAATCCAATATGTATATGTAAAAAATAAATTAATAGGGTATACCCATACAAACACCGACAGGCCACTTACAAAACTATTTTTATGGTTTAGATTAGTTATTAGCCCATTGACATTAGGTTTAGATCTTTAGTGAGCCCAATACTCAAATTTGTTAAGGCCAAAGGGCACGTTTTTTAGAGCTCGAACAGAGTACATGAATTCTCAGGGCCGGCCCTGATACTCAGCACAACCAAAACCCTAATCTGACATACTTAAAGTTCATAGCTTGAATATTTGCTCAAATTGACCATAACTTATTTAATAAATAAATATGCATATTGAAATACATTCAACTACAATAGCAGCTAAACAAATAGAATATATGCTCAATAGATAAACTAAAATAGCTAAGAAAAAGGGTTAAATTAGCATAAGAAAACGTACAGTAAAGAGATCGTGATCTTTAAGGCGAGTGATACGGAGATCAGATTTAGGTTTAATGAGTGGCCAATTTGAATCTGTTGTCTTCGATTTCTTCACAATTCTCCCGTCTTTCTTTCGATCCCCCATCCTCTTCATCAATGTTGTTTACTTCTGTTCTGATTCTGGTCATTTGTAAACCTAATGCTCCATACCCGATTACCCGCCCGCCCGGCTGGTAATTTTTTTTTTTAACACAACATATAAACGATATCATTCCACACGAAAAAGGGCAATTACAAAGCAATAGCAGGTAGTCGGGCAACAAGTTGCGCCGCCACCCCCTTTTGAATAGAAAAACCAATTCTACTAAATACAAAGTTTGAAACATTTAGCGACGCAGAATTACTATGAACGACTTTTTGAACCCGATTCAAAAGTCGCACAGCGTCAGGAGCGAGACCACCAAAGGTATCAAACGCAAACGGGACAAACACATGTTGATTCTCCATGCAGGCTTTCTCATGCTTTGCCACTTTGCTCGCATCTGCCTTGAGCACCGCTTGCCCTACTACAAAGCCCTTGTCCTTGAGCCCGACAAGGGGAGACTCCAGTCGGGCTAAACCATGATTTGTTGGCCCAAACTTTATGGCCCATGATTAATAAAACATGAATAGTGGCCCAAGATTAATAATGGGCTAAACCAATCCAACTTAATGTTTTATACCTAAAACACTTTGTAAGTTTGTCATAGTCCAATGACCACCAATAATTTGGCCCACGTATAAGCCTACAATCACAAACACAATATAGTTCAACCTAAATGACCCAAACCAATGCAATTCAAGTCCACAACATAATACAGTTCCAAACTAAAAAAATATTTACACAGTCTAGTATAAATTAATTCAAGATCACTTTATAAAACTTTAACCATTTGGAACAAATCTATAAATATAATTTACCACCTTTATTATTAATACCAAAAATAAAAGTGTTATATTAATTTACTTCATATTTAATATAAGATTCATGAAAAGAAAATCCACCTACACATGTTTAGATTCAACAAATAAAAATCTAATGTTACCGACACCAGTCACCACTCATTAAGACCGCGAGGTGTGGGCTTGGATTTGGGACGTGAGAACTAAACCAACGCCGCTTTAGCCACACCGGGCCAGCTTGGGTAGCGGCGTTTGCCCTCTTGCGTGGCTATGAAGCCTGACGGGGGGCGGGTTGGCTAGATGATGTGGATGGCTGGGATTGGCTAGAAAAATATGACCGTTAGCCATAGTCGTTTGGGCTAGCCGTTGCCCATGGCGGTTACCGCTATGTAAATCAAATTTTTTTAAAAAATTTTACTAATTTTTACCTATAAATACTCACCCCAAACCCCAAAAATTTTCACATCTACTTTCTTCAAACACAAATCTTCATCCAAAACCAACCCAAAAACCGAAAATGGTTAATTGGACTGAGGATGAGGAGCTAGCGCTAGTGACGTCAATCGTTAACGCACAACGAACGCTACGTCGTGGTCAAACCGCCTACTGGACACGAGCGTTTCAGGAATACCAACAACATGTTGGAAACCCGCGTCACAACTTGAACGCGTGTCAACATAAGTGGTGGGAGCTAAAACCGCACCTGGATCGGTTTAAAGCATGTTTCGATTGTGTGACTGCGGGCGACCTAAGCTACGGCGATCTAGTGGAGATCGCCAAAATCGAGTACAGGCACGATGGGAACCCGGAATTTTCTTAGGTTCCCCATTTTAATATTTATCGTACTTTCTAATTTTTTTAGAATTTATTATGAAGTTTTTTTTATTTTATTAGGATTTATTAAGTTGTTTTTTTTTATTTTTTAGGATCTATTAAGTTGTTTTTTTTTTTTCATTTATTAGAATTTTATGTAACTTTTTTATTTAAATTAAATTACTGGTGTGTTTTATTTTATAAATGTTAAAATATTAAAAAATATATAAATTTTCACATGTCAACCCAAGCCCCTAATCCACGCCGCTATCACACCCCACTTTTTTAGGTTTGCCTGATGAAGCCCATCTTCATCACATGTCAACCCAAACCCCACACCAAGAGTGCGTTCTTAGGAGAATTACAATTCACTTCCTTATGGGACAAAGGCCACATCACCCATCCTAAGGTGGCAAATTTGGGTTTGCCAAGTAGGTACCCACCATCCACACAAGCTAATAGCTAAATTACACCTCATATACCTCCCTTTGACTAGTCTTAGCCGAGAACAAAATAACGTGACCACCTTACTCTAGTTAAAACAAATTATACTCTCATGGTTTACAACATGACCAAAAAAAAAACAAAAAGATAAAAGAATAAATTTAGGTTCTCATTATTCTCAAACCCTTTAAATTTAGGAGTATCCAAAAAAAATTGGGCTCAGAGATATCCTTTGTATAACGAAGACGGAATTAATGGGTATTTTTACACTACGGAGACGGAGTTGAGGGGTATTTTTACCCTACGAAGACGGGGTTAAGCCGTAGCCTGTGCTATCCCTGCTAACCCATTAGCTCCGCCCCTCAGATAGAGAGAAGGGGTGTGAGAATATTAACACGCTAAATTGAATAGGTTCTATGTGAACTTATACGAAGTTGGTTGTTGGGTCATCTAAGAACATATAAACATAAATGTTGGATGTAGCATAGATGAGGACATTTGAATCACCATTAAAGGCCAACTTGTCTCATAGAAATACATATTCAAGTATTTTGGATTGTTTATACGGAGTGACGGGAGCATAGACAACAATGTAACCTATCGCGTTCAAACAAGTTGGTGCAAATGAAGAGCATTCAAACCCTACTAATGGCTTGACTATATGTGAGATTTTAAGAGGATGTTTGTTTGTTTTATAACACCGGCTGGTTTGACATCTCTTTTTTTTTTAACGGCAACTCACTCTAAAGGGTGAGAACAAGCTCTTAAACTCTCACCCCAAATTCGAATCCTTCTCAGTGGTGCCTGCCCATATTTACAGAATTTGTACTTGGTATGGATTGAACCTGAGAGCTCTCTAGAAGGAAACCATTTAACGAAAAACTCGCTGACCAACTAGGCTATACCATATTAGCGTTTAACATCTCTACTCATCTGTGTTTTTCCTTTTGTTGGCAAGATAGAAAGAACTTTGTTTACAATATTATATTATGGGTCAAGTTATTCTACAAAGGCTTCTAATTGTAAGAAGTGTAAGAAGGATTTATAGAGTGACAAGTGTCCAATAACCTAAAACTAAACCCACTACATCACCACCAAAAACCTAAACACCCACCCCCACCCCACCACCACCCAAAAACCTAAACCCCCCCCCCCCCCCCCGGCAAAAAAAAAACTATACCTCACAAAAAAAACCCCAAAAAAACCTAACCCCCCCTCCCACCCCCCAAAAACCTAAAAAAAACCTAACCCCCCCCCCCCCCCCCCCCCCAAAACCTAAAAAAACCTAACCCCCCCCCCCCCCCACCCCCTAAAAACCTAAAAAAAATCTAAAAAAAACTAAACACCCACACCCACCCCCCACCCCCTCGGCAAAAAAAAAAATTTTTTTTTTTTTTTTGGTGGGTGAGGGGGGGGGGGGGGTGTTTAGGTGGTGGTGGATGTTTAAGTTTTTTTTTTTTTTTCTAGTGGGGTTTTTTTGTGTAGTGGGTTTTTTTAGGTTATTGGACACTTGTCACTCTATAAATCCTTCTTACACTTCTTACAATTAGGATCCTTTGTATTTGATCCTAATCCATTATAGTGAAATTGAAAATTGAAAAATATATATTAAACGTCAAATTCAATCTATCTGTCATAAAGCTAGTTGGTTGTTTATCTACCAAGAAATCAAACATTCAAAAGTGAAAAGTTGTATTAACTTATACAAAATTGCTTCTACTTTATCTGTATGTTTATGTATCTATTAAATAATAATAAAATTGATAGTCTTATCCTTAAACTAAACATGGATGAGTAGCAAAAGAAATACGACAAGCAGGAGGGAAACAAAAACACATGTAAATGTTGGAGACAAGAACGCTCCCCATCTCGATCAGAATTTCGTTTACATGGTTTTCGTTTTCTACGAACCATACAAAACAACATTATATCAAATCATATTATCATCTACCTGTTCAGTTCACTCCTCAAATTTAACTATTTATTTTTTGTAAATTTATATCATTATACACACACACATACACACTTCTCTTTTAACTTTAAAACTAATTTATGAACTCCCTTAGAAAATTATTTTCAAATATAGAGAACTGGTAGAATTCCTTCGCACGTTACGGCAGGAATTCAATCGGTATCAGTTCGGCTTACCAATACGTCACCAACACTCGTTATAACAATCGAAAGAGGAAACCCAAATTATAAAGTAATGATATGACCAAAAGAACATCGAAACGTGTTTTAAATCGATTGAAAACCATAAAGACGCATATCAATAACGGTTTTCATAGAAATGATACTGGTACCGACAATGTTCATTGTACGGTATGGTTGGGATGGTATCAGTTCACCTAAACGTTGTAATGGTTCCCAACCTGTAAAACAAATTTATTTGGTCTGTTTCGGATACAAATTTTTCAACAAATATATATATATTTGTTCTTGTTTCTTTTTGAATTATCTAATTAAGAGTTTTAGAATACAGTGGCAAAGGCAAAGCCTTTAAACACCTTGGGAGAAAGAGGTCTTGGGTTCAAGTCCCACAGACGACAGGAATAAAAGAAATTTGTCGTTCAAAAAAAAAGTTTTAGAATACAATCGAAATAGTTTAATATGATGGTGTTTACACGATTTAGAGAGCTATACGACGACGTCTAAGTACAATGACACGTAAGATATCGTACTTGTCTCAAGCTCTTAATATAAATTACACTCGTTCCGTTTATAAGTGTTTCTAGTTTCAGTTCAGATCTGTGTTATTTCTGCACATGGTTAATAAGTTCACCAAAGATGCTAGCCTATTGCAGGTGAGTGGGGTAATGGGGTCAAACACATTCACTTGGATGAGTTCACCCAAAGAGTTATGCTCACTTTACTATTAAATTAGTGAAGAAATGTAAAAAAAAACATGTATTATCTTATCTATCCAGGGTAAACTTATTCTATAAAATCTTATAAAAATAAGGAGTGGTTAAAAGCATAAGGGATCACAAAATATAACACAATGTCAAGCAAATATAATACAACGTCGATAAATATAACACAGTATCGAGGAAAAAAGACATAATGATGTAAATTTAGAAAAGACACAATGTTAAATAAGAAGACAAGATGATCTAAAAAAAATTCGAAAATCTACAAGTTAAAAATACAAAAACGAAAACCTAAAATCGCGTATCGTAGACTTCGATGAAACAGTTTCAATGCCGCTTGAATGGTTCAATCAGAGTTCGTTTAATACATTTCCTATGACTTCGTAATTTTAGAAGACTATAGATTTGATTCTAACCCTATCTATCTATTATCTATAATATTAGTTACAAAAAAAACCACTCAAATATATCAGCACACATGAGATCTTTCGAATAGAAGGGAAACATAATTACCTTTTAGAGCATTTACATTGGAGCCTTTATATTAATAGATTCTATATGATATAGAGGAAAAAATAGAGGAAACAACAAAACACCATTACATTCGAATCTCTATAATATAGAAAATTTTACAAATATTAAAGTACATCTATATATTTAGAGGCTCATATCAAAGCCTCTATATTATTATTGTCGGTGTGTAGAAAAGAGAAAGAAATAATAAAATAAGTGACTGTGAGTAAGATAGAGATATAGATAGAGAGTTGGATGTGTGATGTTCTTGAAAATAAAACATAACTTAGAAAAAAATGATTTTTTTAATTAAATTATAGATGGAGAGCATTCACATTGAAGCCTCTATATTTACACATTCTATATAATATAAAGGAAAAAATAGAGGAAACAACTAAAACACTACTACATTCGAGTCTCTGAAATAGAGAAAAATTATAAAAATTAAAGTATACCTCTATTTTTTGAGGCCAACCCTCTATAATTTTTTTATGAGTGTGTATGAAACAGAAAAAAAACTATAAAATAAATGTTTGTGAATAAGATAAAGATATAAAGTTAAATGTGAGAGGTTTTTAAAAAGTAAACAAAAACTTAAAAAATGTATGCTTTTTAGTTAAATTATATAGATAGAGATGAAAGGTCAATGTGAATAATCTTTTACTAGACACCATACTAAAATGATTGATTCCTAAGTAAATTGCTATCATTACGTTTAGTTATGATTTAAATGCAATTTATCAAGTGTTACGTTTAATTATGATTTAAATGTTATTTATCAATATAACAACTCGTTTATCTTTCCAAACAAGATGGAGGTATTCAAGTCCTCTCTACATTACCTAAAATAAACACACACATTTATAAGTTAAAAGAGTTGTCGCGTTGGTTATTAGTACAGATTTAAAAAATATATATATATAAATAAAAAATGAAGTCATAACATAAACATCAGGCCCTCCACAAAACCTTTCGAATTTTGAATAGTCGACACTCGACATAGACATACAAAGAGTCAGGAATATTTGTGTAGGTTACGAATCTAAATCTGAGGCCCATGACACGTTTCCCATTATATTATTTATTACTCTTTTGTTTTTTTAACAAATTAACAAAGTATTTATTGTAAAAGTTCAGATATGCTCATGCTAGATTAATATTGGTACATTAATAGGTCCTGGGTTCGATTCCCACAAGGGGGTTTTCCCATATTTATTGGGTTTCCTCCTGAATTGGTGTGGCATTATGCCTAGTGGAGATGGATATGATCGGGTGGTTCCTCTGGTGGCACGATGATACTCCAGTGGTCCGTCAGTGATCCAAATTTGCCGTTCAAAAAAAAATATATAAAAAAAAAATTGGTACATTAATTAGCTTGCTTAATTTCTTTTATTTAATAAAATGTTATTAGTTTTTCTCACTAAATTATGTATCAAATTTAAATAATATAAATGTAAACTTTTCTGTATATATCATTGATTATTAGAAAAGCTCTTTTACTTTGTTGGGACATATGTGATGCAAAAGGTACGTTAGACAAAATAATTTCTAGATATAAATTATATACGTCTAGATGCATTAAAAACTTATTTATCACATATCTCAGTTATTATACCTATTTATTATGTATTTGAACTGGACTTTTATAGGTAGAAAGTATAAATGATAATAGGGTTCAAACAAATGGATTGAATTGTGTCTTAGGTTATATGGTGTGGTTGGAGCCCCTTGGGGCTTTATCAATCCAATTAGGATCCACGTCAGCGCTATGTCAACGTCACGTAGGATCCACCTCAGCCATGGAGCCCCCTTTAATTTGCATGGTGTGGATGGAGCCCCATATTAAAAAAAAAAAAAAAAGATTTGATTGGTGCAAACACATGTGGGCCCCACCTGATCCTTTGAACCTTGGCGTTACCATGTTGGCGAGCCATCTATGGCGCCCCCAGTTAACTTGCGGGGTGTGGGTGGATAGCGCCCCGGGGCACTATAGTGTCCTAGCTGGCGGGGGTGGCGCCCCCACACCCTCCAGCCTTAGGACCCTACGAAATCGCTTACCCAACTAGTTCAGTTGAGTACTTTTAAACCACCTTTGTTTGGACTGGCAGAACCGGTGACCAAGTCGGCAATTGACCGACCATTGAATGTTACTTTTTATTTTTTTAGTGCAGACTCATTAATAGATCAGTGGGTATCATCATGCCACCACCAGTGGA
Source organism: Helianthus tuberosus (assembly GCA_030545235.1). Classification (NCBI taxonomy): domain Eukaryota; kingdom Viridiplantae; phylum Streptophyta; class Magnoliopsida; order Asterales; family Asteraceae; genus Helianthus; species Helianthus tuberosus. Next base: position 187,557,007 of record CM060432.1, on the reverse strand, counting down.
ACCATGTGATCATATCCATCTCCACTTGCCAATAATGTCTATACACCAACCAATTGAGGAGGAAACACCCACTAATGTTTATACATCAATTCAGGAAGAAACACAATAAATTTAGGAAAAACCTTCTTGTAGGAATTGAACCTAACACCTAATAGTTATTAAGCCTTATTTCATCCTAAGATGCCGCTAAACTATAATGCAATGTGCTCATAATTTCGTTTATCTTACTCAACACTGCAAATCCACATTAAAGGACAACTTTTTAAATATTGTGTTTCAAATTAATTATAAGACGTCATGATAAATTTTCAAAACCTTTCCGACCATTATCATTATAAATTAGAAAATATTGGAATTTAGCAACACACAGAGTAGGCCCTAGCTAGTATATAAGTTGGCTCTGGCCTGGGATAGACATGTAAACAAATTGAGTGAATACGAGCATATAACCGGACATATTGCTTTGTTTATATTAGCTCGTTAAAAAACGGATATGTTCGTGTTCGTTTATTTAAAATCTAAACGACCAGTTCACGAACATAAATGAACACAAACAAACATAATTGAACAAACGTAAACGAACACAAATGAACATAATTGAAGAAAATTAAATGAATATAAATTAATGTTAATGAACACAAACGAACAAGTCTAATACATCACAATCCATCCAAAAACACATCTTAATTAATGGTGATCAATTACGATATGCTTCATTCGAAAGCAATTTTTAATTATTAGAAAGCCAAATTACTAATTAATAAGATTCATGTAAGTAGTTACAAAGCCCCTTTTTATGTTTAAACTTATATAAATATAGGGGATGGTTCAAATGAAAACCACTTTTATTGTGAAAACTCGAAAACTAACTAAAAAAAGCCTAAAAACACACAATTTTTTTTTCACTTTTTTTTATAAAAATCGCAGGTTTTTTTATATAAAAAAAAGTTTTTTCAAAAAAAAAAAAAAAATTTGTTGTAGTACACATGTGTAATAACTACACATGTGCACTACAAAATTTTTTTTATATAAAAAGCTGCGAAAATTGGTATGCAAAAAAAAAAAAAATGGTATGTTTTTTTGGCTTTTTTAATTAGTTTTCGAGTTTTCACAATAACTAGTGGTTTTCATTTGAACATTCCCCTATAAATATAACTATTTATGTATTTATTTATTATTAAAACGAACAAACAAAATGAACGAACATAAACAAACGTTCATGAACATAAATGAAGAAACAAAATGTGTGTTCATACTCGTTCGTTTAACTAAATGAACAAATAATTTTGTACGTGTTTGTTCGTTTGTTTAAATATATGAACGTCTCGCCGAAACTTTCATGAACGTTCTCAATTTCTTACTTATTATAAACCGACCTAGTTTTTATAAAACTAAGTTTTTTTATGTAATCTGAGTCAAATTCAAGAAAGAATTGGCTCTAAGGAGTAGGTTTTCAAATAAGAAATACTAGTAAAAAAGTGGAGTTGTAACAAATGAACTAATGAAGAATTACCTATCTAACTTGGAATTAAACAAAACTTATATCCAAGTTGGAAGAAAATATTTAAGGTGCTTCCTCATTTGAGTTTTGGACCTTGGTTGCTTTCTCCCTTTTTAAGTCAAAATCCATTTAATCTTATTAGTGTTTAAAGTCTATGAAAAGAAAAAATTAAAGATAATATAATACTTGAGAAGCACATTTTATTAAGCACCAATTTAGGTCATATTCAACCTTTAAAATTAGTTGCTTGATAAATTGGTCACCAGATAGATACTAATAATATAATATAATATCCTAAGTAAAAATTGTTAAAACAAATAAATTATAAAAGTATATAATGTGTATGAGCCTTACATGCATATGCATACATACACATGTAAACGTTAAAACTTACCTTACTAAAGAAAGAATTAAAACCGGTGGTTGGAAAAAGATGGTAGAGAAAGCCATTATTGTAGCATGAAGTATGGACCAAGTACGTACACTGCTAACTGATGCATAATGGGCTCCATCAATGGTCAATTTTTTCATTAAAAGGGTTATTGATTTAGACAAGAAAAAAAATATGAACCAACCCACTTGACTTAGACCCGTAACAAGTACATAATTCTTTTTAAGCTATTCAAAACTAAGAATAATATATATATATATCATAACGGATAGGATATGATATAATCCGTAGGGTCAGTTTTCATTGATATTTTTTTTTCAAAACGTTTATTTCACTCAAAATATTGGTATTTATCACTTTGATTTATAAACTGTTTCTTTTAAGTATCAGCCTTTGATTATTAGTCCACTATATTTCTTTACATCAAGGGTAATATACATCGTTTAGTTTACATGACAACTTAGTAACTTATCATATATTTCGGAGTTGTTTTGTTTTACCTTTCACATTTTCACCCAAGGAACATTTCCCTTTCATGTGTTAAGCACATAATTAGATTGGGGGGGGGGGGGGGGGGGGGATTGTGGGAGAGAAGGGTGGTTCATGGGGATATGTCGAATTGTCGGACAGAGATGACGTGGTTGTCCTTAGGGGGTACGGGCGCTCCACTAGTGATGGAATTCCATCACTCACAACATCCAATCAAGTTCCGTCACGTCATTAAGCTTCATTCCATCACTAGTAATGGATTTTAGTGGAAATGCCCATCACTCACCAAACACTCATCTCCATCATCGAACATGTGCAACACCTTCAATTTTTCACGCGTGATCATGGCCACACGTTATCCAGTTCACGCGTTATAAGACATGGTGGCGGTGATGTATCACGGAGGTCGACGTGTGGTCAGCCCTTCATAACAGTCTCTGAATGTAAAGGGTAGTTAAGTATCTCAATTTTTGTTTAGTTTATGATTTTGGTTGTTTGCAATTATTATTATTATTATACATATTAAAACATAGTTGTGATGAACAGTAATGAATTATTATTATAATATTATATATACTTTTTAATATTACATTATTTTATTTCTTAGTTGATTCATCTAATTTAGGCCAAATCAAATTACGATTTTGTCCCCGTTTTAAAATAACGATTTTATCATCAGTTTAAAGTTACGTTTTTACTTCCGGTTCAAAATAAAATTATGCTTTTTATCCCCGTTTAAAGTTACACTTTCGCTATTAGTTTTGTTTTGTGCCTCCCAGCTAAATTACCATTTGTCCCTCAATTTAAATTTACATTTTTGTCATCGTTTTTGTTTGCTTTCCTAGTAAAATTACGATTTTGCCCCCAGTGTATAACTACAGACAAAAGATTGGGGAATAGTGTCAGGAAGCTGCATGGCACTTCTCTATTGACCCAACCAATTTACGATTTTATCCTCTCTTTAAAATTACAATTTTGCCATTAGTTCAAAATTACCTTTTTACCCTCAGTTCAAAATAAAATTATGCTTTTGACCCCAACTAAAAATTACCATTTTGCCCTCGATTCAAAATTACGATTTTGACCCGTAGAAATTTACAGTTTTGCCATTAGTTTTGTTTTTCCCCACCCAACCAAATTAAAATTTTGCACTCAATCTAAATTTACATTTTTGCCATCGTTTTCCTTTGCTTTCCCAGTCAAATTATGATTTAGACTCCAGTGTAAAATTACAGTCATGCGATCGCTATAGTTTTTTTTTTTTACAAAACTATAGTAGTGCTTTGCTTTAATTGTTTGACTCGGTGTAATTTTTATTTTTCCACCAGTTTAAAATTATTGTTTTTCTATCGTTTTTGTTTTTATTAAGCAAAAGTATGATAGTATTTTAATTTAATTGGTTAACTCAATGTAATTTTTTTTTAGATCGTGTTATGAGTAGTATGTACAAGTAATCGAACACAGACGGACATGTTATAAGAGAGAAATATTCGGTTTAGTGCCCCGCAACGCGGGCAGGGCAAAATCTAGTTTGGATTAATTTATATTTAGCTCCAAGTTTCCATATTTAATTCTACTTTTAATTTTCAATTATTTTGTTAGTTAAGTATTCATGAGTGTTCCATTCCGATTTTTGATTTCAATAAATAAAGTTCAAGGAGTGGATTTGAATGTCAAACAAAACATTGATAAGAAAGATAATTTAATACCAAGCATTCTATATTTTTTTTACATGAGTGTTTTCCTTATTTGTTTATGTTTGTGTTCCATTCCGATTTTCTTTTTAATAAATAAAGTTCAAGAAGTGGTTTTAAATTTCAAACAAAACATTGATGAGAAAAATAATTTAATATTAAGCATTTTATATTTTAGATGCAAAAATAAAAACATTTGATTGGAAAATAATTTAATTATCCAAGTAGATAGAATTGTGAGGAGGATTAAACAAGTACAATGTTTGAATCAAATGCAAAACGGGTATATTGTTGCAGATCCCAAGAAAACTAATAAAATCCAACCACATCACCTCCCTATTTTTTTTAAAAGAAAATATTCAAAATTAATTTTTAGGACTTAGGGATATTTAAATTCGAGTTGAATTCTCTTCGGTTATTGTAACCGGCTATGTGGTATCGGGTACGTCCCCAAGGCGTCGAGGACCGGCGCCGCCCAGCACACCATGCGCCCCCCCCCCCTCCTCCCCCGTCTCCGTCTTTAGCGTCGAGTGTAGGACGTTAGAGCCGGCCCATGTGAAGACAAAAAAACCCAGCTTTTGAGGCATTTTGACCGTTTAAAAATTAAAAAAAAAACAAAATTTCCAAATTCCATATATTACAAACGGTCAAATTTCAAAAATATACCCAAATCCCTTCTAAAACTTATATAAATCCCCCATTTTTTACACCATTTTTCCCACTTTTCATCTACCAAATTCATCTCTCTCCCTTATTTTTTTATAAAACATTTTTCACTTTTATAAACTTATATTCTACCATGGATCCCTTCAACAACCCGAACAAACCCCAACAACCCGACCCAACCGAATGTTTTCTCGGTTCCGGGATATTATCCGACGATCGAACCAAACCAATTCTCTCAATATTCGTCAAACGCCTTTGCCGCATTCCAACACTCACCGAATCAATTCTCTCAAAGTCAAGCCCTTCAACAATTGATGATGCGGGGTGCTTTTAATCTCCAACCGAACCCGACACAACCCGTTCAACCCCAACCGAACCCGACGCAACCCAAACGATCCGAACCCGACGAGGATGTGGAAGTTGTTCCCGAAACCCAACCGCAAAAAGAAAAAGTCAAACGAAGAAAAGGCAAGCAAGTGGTGGGTGAGCAACCGTCCAAAGCAAAGGCGAAACCGTGGACGCCAATCAAGGAAGAAGTCTTAGCGAAGACTTACATAGGCACGTCTACACACCCGACAAAAGGTTGGTAAAAATAAGTTTATGTTTTTTTTTAAGTTTATGTATTGTGTTTTAATATTAATGAAAATATTTTCTTAATTTATTTGGTTAAATGTTTAAAATAGTGGAAGATTAAAAAAAATATATATATAAAAGTGGTGGGGTAGGATCATCTAGGACCATCCTCCCATTTTCACTAGTTTTGTTGGATGGACCATCCTTGGGAGGACTATGATGTGGCTCCTACGTGGCGGATCATCATCCAAGGGAGGACGGGCACCATAACGCATAGTCTAACGAGTATTCTTTAAAACTATGGTCAGTAATAACTATAAATAAAATATACAGTTGTTTAAGACATGTAATCTCTCCCATAATTACATTATGGTTTAAGTTGTGTAATTTAGACGATGGCCAATGCGAAGTATTTACATTGGGTCTAACTTATGTGGATTTAGCACTTAAGGGGAAATGCATTGGAGGAGTTTGCATTTGAGTGAAATATTGTTGGGGAAGAATGATGCATTTGGTGGGATGATAGGCTCTTAGGTCTGATCTGTATTTATTATATTATTTTCTTGTTCTAATTTATTTTAATATGCATAATCCGTTGTACACTATAAGTTTCGGTGACTTGTGTATCATTTTTTAATGTCAAATATAGTAATTAGACAAAATAAAAAAAAATGTAAAGTTTTTATTTAAAAACATAAGTTTATCAATGCTACTTAATAACAAATAATACAAAAGTTTAAGATACGTATATATTAATGTTAGAAGTTTAATGTTTTGTTTTTATAACTTTCGATATAAATAAAGCGAATATAAAAATGTATATTGATAGAAATAACTTAATTGTTAAAAATAAATGTAAAAGTTGTGATAATGTGGAAATATAAGTATTGGTAAAGATGTTTGTAGGATTGGAGAGAAAATGTGTATTTTTAGTGTATTTGTGAAAATCTGATGTGACGGCTGACTAGACACGTTTATGAGTGCATTTATCACCTTGCATTGGTGATGGTCTTACACAAATATTTTGTGGTTATCGTTTAATCAGTAGTTAGAGTTACTATCACTATTAGAAAAGACGTTGGTAATAATTCATATGTATTATTATGTTTTATCCATTTATAGTTCTTTAAAACCATGGTTAGTAATAACTACTACAAATAAAGTTGTTAAAGACACATTATCTCTCCGATAATTGCATAATGTGGTCGTTCAAGTTGCATATTTTGATTGTTTGTTACATAAACTTTTGTGGTTATCGTTTAATTTGTAATTAAAATAGTTACTATTCATGGGAACTTAGTATTAATATATATAACTAGATTTTGCCCCGCCCGCGTTGCGGGGCACTAAGCCGAATATTTCTCTCTCATAACATGTACGTCTGTGTTTCGGTTATTTGTATATACTACTCATAACACGATCTCAAAATAATTACATTGAGTCAACTAATTAAATTAAAACACTATCATACTTTTGTTTAAGAAAAACAAAAACGATAGAAAAACAATAATTTTAAACAGGGGGCAAAATTGTAATTTTTTAAGATAAATGAGCGTGTGCCAGGCAGCCGCCTGACACAAATAAAAACTACACCGAGTCAAACAATTAAAACAAAGCACTACTATAGATTTGTAAAAAAAACTAAAACGATGGCATGACTGTAATTTTACACTGGGGACAAAATCGTAATTTGACTGGGAAAACAAAGAAAAACGATGGCAAAAATGTAAATGTAAATTTAGATTGAGGGCAAAATTGTAATTTGGCTGGGTGGGGAAAAAACAAAACTAATGACAAAACTCTAAATTTAAACGGGTTAAAATCGTAATTTTGAATTGAGGGCAAAATGGTAATTTTTAGTTATGGGCAAAAGCATAATTTTATTTTGAACTGGGAGTAAAAACGTAATTTTGAACTGATAGCAAAATCGTAATTTTAAAGCGGAGATAAAATCGTAAATTGGTTGGGCCAATGGGGGATTGTAAGGCAGCTTCCTAGCACTATTCCCCCCATCTTGTGTCTATAGTTATACACTGGGGCAAAATCATAATTTTACTGGGAAAGCAAACAAAAACGAAGACAAAAATGTAAATTTAAATTGAGGGCAAAATCGTAATTTAGCTGGGAGGAACAAAACAAAAATAAAGGCGAAACTGTAAATTTAAACGGGGCAAATCGTAATTTTGAACCGAGGGCAAACTTGTAATTTTAAACCTGGGCAAAAGCATAATTTTATTTTGAACTGGAGGTAAAAACGTAATTTTAAACTGATGAAAAATCGTAAATTTAAAGCGGGGAATTTTACTGGGAAAACAAACCAAAACGAAGACAAAAATGTAAATTTAAATTGAGGACAAAATCATTAGGGCTGAGCAGTATACGGTTCAGAACCGTCAGAACCGGGGAACCGAACCGGAACCACTAGATCCAAACCGTAGTTTTGTATATAGGGTCCGGTTCTGGTTCTTAAATTTGGGTAAAAACGGTTCCCGGTTCGGTTCCGGTTAAAACCACGGTTCCGGTTAAAGAACCGCTAGAACCAATTGGGATTATAAATATTTAAAACCCTATTTTATTAATGGGCTTTTCAACATCATACGACCATCCTAATTCTTATTCCCTCCTCTTATATTCATTTCACGATCTCATCTATCATCTTCTAGTTCTTATTCATCTCTCAACCCTAACCCTAATTGCTATCATAAAAGTTCATCTCCATCAACACCCTGCAACTACAGGTACGCTATTCTACATGACCTTTTTTATGATTGCATATATTTTCTTTCTAGATGTTTGCTTTCTGATACATATAGTTTTGTGTATGTGAAAATAAAAATTGAACAAAAATAATCAAATCAATGTTGATCGAATTATAAATGTGTATATAAATAGTGTATCGCTTGGTAAATACAGTAGATGCATTACTGATCAATCTGTTCACGTGAACCAAATACAGTAGATGCATTATTCGTTTATTTTTTTAAATTGATACCACTTGGTTTTCCTTAGATGTTTATGAGAAGATTGAGAGGATGAAGATCGAATGAAGTTTGAAGATGTTTGTTTTAATTGTTAACATGATGGTTGTAATAGTTTTATTTAGAGTTTGTTTTATGGCTTGAAATTTTTTATTGTTGCTTTGCTACTTTTATTTTGGTTGGTTTGAACTTTGAATGTTGCAACTCTTAGTTAATGTTTTAAATGGTTTGATTCGTTTTTATTGAATTGTTAATTTTACTATTTAATTGTCAGTCGGTTCCCGCGAGAACCGTTTACACGAGAACCGTTTACCAGGTTCGGAACCGAACCGGAACCGTTATAATACGGTTCGGTTCTTGTTCTTAAATTTAGCATCTAACGGTTCAGGTTCGGTTCCAGTTCGGTCCGGTCCGGTTCTGAACCGTTGCACAGCCCTAAAAATCATAATTTAGCTGGGAGGAACAAAACAAAAATAATGGCGAAACTGTAAATTTAAACGGGGCAAAATCGTAATTTTGAACCGAGGGAAAAAAATGTAATGTTTAACTGGGACAAAAACATATTTTTATTTTGAACCGGAGGTAAAACCGTAATTTTAAACTGATGAAAAAATCATAATTTTAAAGCGGGGACAAAACCGTAATTTGATTTGGCCCAAAGTAGGTGAACTACTGTTAGCCAAATTTCATAAATGTTATAGAGTTAATAATAATAATGATTTAAACATATATAATAATAATAATCATAGAAATCAATTAAATAATCAAAAGTATAAATAACATTATAAAAAATTGAGTACTGTTCATGGGCAGTTTGGCGAAACTGTAAATTTAAACGGGGCAAAATCGTAATTTTGAACCGAGGAAAAAATTGTAATTTTTAACTGGGGCAAAAGCATATTTTTATTTTGAACCGGAGGTAAAACCGTAATTTTAAACTGATGAAAAAATCATAATTTTAAAGCGGGGACAAAACCGTAATTTGATTTGGCCCAAAGTAGGTGAACTACTGTTAGCCAAATTTCATAAATGTTATAGAGTTAATAATAATAATGATTTAAACATATATAATAATAATCATAGAAATCAATTAAATAATCAAAAGTATAAATAACATTATAAAAAATTGAGTACTGTTCATGGGTTATTTTGAACCGGAGGTAAAACCGTAATTTTAAACTGATGAAAAAATCAGAATTTTAAAGCGGGGACAAAACCGTAATTTGATTTGGCCCAAAGCAGGTGAACTACTGTTAGCCAAATTTCATAAATGTTACAGAGTTAATAATAATAATGATTTAAACATATATAATAATAATCATAGAAATCAATTAAATAATCAAAACTATAAATAACATTATAAAAAATTGAGTACTGTTCATGGGCAGTTTCCTTTAATATGTATAATTAGAGTTACTGTCACTATTAGAAAAGATGTCGGTAATTTTCCCACTCTCAAAGATTAGCAACGATCATAAATTAGCAACGAATTACAAACAACTAATTCTATGTTATGTGCTTCCAATATGGTCAATACCTTGCAACCACGTTCACATCATGTATTTCAACCACGGTCTGCTTGTCACTATGCTAGGAGTATATTAAATTGGAATAATGGATTTTAAGAATCCTAAAACGGTTCCAATTTCAAAAATAATCAGTGGTTGTCCCACATTTTTACATATTGTAAACCAACGGACCTTTACTAAACCGAAAAAGGATAAAGGACAAAAAAAAATTAAGGTTCTGTAAGTAAAAGTTCATTGATTTACAATATTTGAAAAGATGAGACCACCACTTGTTATTTTTGACATTTGGGATTGTTATCGGTCAACAACTAATAGTTAGGATTATTAAAATCCGTTTTTCCTATTAAATTTGTTTGTTTATCTTTCATGTTAGTGGGTTAGTTAGTAGTTTATTTCTTGCATTCGTGTTTCGTTAGTTTAAGCCTATAAAAGGCATTATGTGTTTCACTATTGGATATGAATGAAACGTTAAAAAGACTTTGGATATTGACCCGCTCAACGGGTTATCATTTATCTAAATCCAGTGGGCTCATATCAACTGATATCAGAGCGGTTTCACCCCTATGGACGCTCAAGAATGGAACGAGTCGTTTGATCGAATAGAGTCAGTGATTGTTGAGTTGATTGTTTTTTTTTCAAGAATCGACCTTGGTTTCTAGCACTTTCTACCGTTGCCACCACAACAACACCGGCCACTATTGCCTCACCACTACCAACCGTTGTCACCAAACCACCCCCATCAACCATTGCCGCACCGCCACCAAAACCTGCCACACCATTAGTCACACCACCACTAAACCCCACCCCTTCGCTAGAATTGAGATGGGTAATGAAGGCCTTAAACAAGGTTGACACTTAGAAAGGTGAACTGTTGAAAACGGGTAATTTCGACTTGGGGTGCGATGAGGGACTTATGCAGAGTGGAGACCGCCATTGGTCCAAAAGTGTAACACCACGTAAAAACGTGTCCAATTATGTAAAGACACGTATCCCAAACTCTAAATATGTGAAAGATTGAGTTTGAAGGACTAAAGTTGTCAAACAGTGAAAATATGTGTCCGGAGGGAGTAAAAGTGTCAACATGCCAAACTTGTGCCTCTGAATGACCATACATGATGAATATATTCTTAAACGAGAGATTTATTGGATATAAGAAGCCGTTTGTGAAAATAATCGGAAGATTATAAAACTACGAGGGTTAAACGTGTCAACATGTTAATTCTGACCTCTGAGTGACCTTTTAACGAACCCGAGGCATCGAGATATTCAAATATACTCTCAAGAATAAGTGATATAAATTTCACGTGGTTTCGAGATCGTTAAGTATGTTTTCAAGACTTTGGGCTATAAGTGTCAACTTGACGAAACTTGCATTTATAGTAATAATTAACGAACCCGAACCTAACGAAGTTTGTTTATACATCTTTGAGCCTCGATAAACTAACTACAAGGGACTTACATCTCAAAAAGAAGGTTTAATAGGGTTTAAATGGGCCAGGGACTGTTTCTGCCATTTCAGAAAATTGTTTAAACTGGTTACCAGGTCTACGCGGCCCGCGTAAGACCCCTCTTGACACTTACGCGGCCCGCCTGAAAGTTACCAGCGCAGAAAAAGAAGGACAGGTGCAGGTTTCAGCAATTGCACTGCCTTAAACTCGTTTGTAACGATCCTAGGGGCTGTTATACGGTATTATAAATCCACTAGGACACCTGGGGTGATCCTAGGAGGTCCAAAAACATCTGGAAGTGATATAAACAATTGGAAATCACTATAAAAGGAGCACTTGGGTAGTGTTCTTATGCACATAAGTTGCAACAACTTCAAAGGGACTTGTTTCTGGTGCTTGCAAGGATTAGGAAAAGCATTACAAGTATAGAAAAGATAGCAAGGACCATTAGTAAGAGCCTTAATCCCTGCTTAGTCGTTTTTATTAGCTTAATTACCAAAAAGTCAAACTTATCGTAATTAAGCTTTGACTTTCGGTTTAATCACAAATGGTCCGGCCACTGACCAAAACGAAAGTGGTTATGGAACCATATTAATGTAGGTAATTAACCCTTAAAAGGGCACCTACTAATTATTTCGTTTGACTAGTTAATTGTCGGGTCAAACTAGTTTGACAAAAAGTCAAAGTGGACATAAAGTTTAAAAATGAATTAAATTAATTAATCAGGGGTTCTAACTTATATTTTAACATTCTAATGACTTGGTAATTAATATTAGAACATGTTTTATCAGTCCTAACCCGACAATTATCAGTCTAAGGTCAAATTATAACCGGAAGTCGCAAAAGCTTGACTTTTGCTTTGACTTTCAGTTCTGACCTGTTCAAGCTTAATTCTCCCATGTTTTAAGCTTCCATTAGGACCACATTACTCAGTAGTATAACCCTCTGGAGTTATAGTTCATGGTGCTTAGTGGTTTGAATTATATGCTCTTGATCGTTAATATGCTTATAAATGCCATAAATGCCCTTTTGACAATAAAATGAGATTTTTAGGCCATCCGTAATCATAACGCCCCTTTGTGGGCGTTATGCGACACGTGGCGCGCCACGTCAGCGTGTGGGCGTTATGGGGCCTTATGCATTTAAGCCCGTAGTCATAACGCCCCTACCTCATCATTACCCAATTAATTAATAAACCCTTAAATTATAGATATATATGTATATATATATGTCTGTGTGAGTGGAGGGAAAACAAACAACAAGCGTGGCACCGCGCTATACACATCTCGCCTCCCCCATTTTTCCGACTGATGGCGCCCTCCGTGGCGGTGTGCCCGGCGCTATGCCGGCGCTATGGTTGGGCATACCGCCCCACTACACATAATCTTAGAAATGTGAGAGGACAAAAACCTTTGCTACTGATTTATAAACTTGTCCTAAAAATTTGACATCAGTTTGAGGTCTAGATTAGGAGTTATGCTCAATAGCGTAATTAGAAAGCTTTTTATTAATTAAACGGCGTAATTATCATAAAGCCTATCTAAACCCAAATTTTGACACCAAACTTTTTACCCACTGATGTAATATGATATTTTGGGATTTTTGAAGATTTTTAATTATTTTTAAACTGAACATATCATAGGGTTCTAGCTTTAATTCCGTAATTGTCGATTATACCCTTTTCTTGAATAAAATGAGTTTTACATAATATTTTGATACCAAACTTTTTGATACTGATTCTATATGATAAATAAACTATTTTGAACTTTATAAATTGATCAAAAACTCAGATTTCCTATTGTGACCCGAAAATCGTTTAAAACCGATTTTTACGCGTTTTAAGCGCATAGTATGGGTTAAAACTATTTTTAACATATAAGACTTGATACCTACTGATGTTTTTACTAAATTTTCACACTTTAACAGTAAGCAAAAGTTTTAAACTCGGATTTCCAAAATTGACCCTTAAAGCTTATGTGAAATTACCAAAATGCCCCTTCGGTGCAAAAATTGGTTATAAATGATAAATTTCACATATAGGCAATACCCTACTGATATGACTTATCAAATTAAATATTTTTACTGATTTCAAAAGACCAGAACTTCAGTTTATTATAAAATCTCTTTTATAAGTATTAAAATTACCAAAATACCCCTTCGGGACTTAAATTGGTTTAAATTACTTTTTGGGCATATATGTTAACATCCTACTGACGTATTAACATATTTTAAGCAAACTAAAAATTAAGACCTGTATATAATTCATTTGGTTACCCGTTACGCTTTTACGCGTTCGGATCGGTTTACATGACTAGTTTGCATATAATAGCCGAAACAGGTTTAACCTTATCATTTAATCCTCAGATTCCAGAATGTGATTAGTTTACCCATATTATACAAGTATCCAAACTTGCCGGGTCTAAACCACATTCTATTCCGGTCTTCGCTTAATCTAGCGTTTAGAACCGTAAAGTTTCTTTCTAGCTAGCCGGTGTAAGTCCTTGACTTAACTAAAGGCCCGTTAGCACCCTAATAGGTTATTAAACCTTCTATATAGATTAAGTAGCATCCAGTAGAAGGTATCATTATACAGCTTTAGGATTTACGGCTGAGTTACTTTCACCTTCGAGCTCAGGTAAATACTTTTAACTTATTTTCCCTATACGGGCTTGGGATATGGTATTATAATAATACCACTTGGTCGGGTATGAAATCATTTAATCGGATTGTGATTAATAAATTTACATAAGCCGTTTTAATCTGTCTTGTTTGATAACATAAGCATTGGGGGTTAATTCGACCGTGTCCTGGATATCCTCGGCTCATTTCATTTGAAAATGGCCACGACCTATGCACGGGGTGTAGGCATACACCTGACAGATGCAGATGCAAATGCTAAAATATAAACCCACATGTTGGGGATAACTCCTTTGTGGGTTCTATAAGTGGTGAGTCGGTTAATCACGACCTGCTTCCAACCGGCCCCAATTGTAAGACAAATATGTAAATCTGTATACAAGATTATATTTAAATAATTGTCCCAAGTTATAAAAGGTTTGTGCCATGTGCACTTAAATCAATTTTCATAAATGTTTTCAAAAGAGTCAGTTAATTGTATTTACCAGTGTAAACTGATGTATTTTTCTAAAGACTGATATACAGGTACCTCTCGTAAATAGGCTAGAGCTATTAGGTGTTGAATAAAAGGATCTTGCAAATCCCTAAGATACCTGAAGTCTGTTATTTTGTTTCTTTGTATTTTCATGATCCGCCTGTGGATCTTATTACATTCCAGTCTGTATATTCTTTTGTCGAACACACAGACATTATGGTTTGTAATAGTTTATTCACCAAGCCTTCCGCTGTGCTATTATATTGTGTATATTGACTATGATGATATAAACTACATCACGATACTCCCCGCTGGGCCCACCGGTAATATGTGGAAATATCGGGGTGTGACAGGTTGGTATCAGAGCCAACATTGAGTGAATTACACACTAACCTTTTGTGTTTAATCTCAATGACACAATAAGCACATTCCTTAGACTTCCGAGTCTAGGCTAATGACCTAGGATTTATTCTTAACTTTCCTTTTATTGTTTATATTATATTTACTTGTTTTGACAGGTTACCAATTGGAAAATGCCGCCACGAGTGAGAGGCAAAGGAAAAGGACCAATGCGAGGAGGGCCATCAGGCCACGCGGGACCCTCCCACTGACGTACCCCATCCGATACTATCTCTAGCTCTGACTCACGGGACCATTGGAGTCATAACTTTGAGCCAGCGAGGCATTCTGTCTCACTAGGATCCTCACTATCCGACCCTCCATACTTAGGGTTACCCATTCTTAATGAACCCCAACATTCCCATCATTCACTGGGATCACATCACTCGAACCAATCTCACCACTCCATTCATCCCCATTCTCTTCACCACTAGAATTCTACCTACTCTCCAGCTCAGTTCAATCCCAATGACTACGTCAACGACTTTTTGGGTTTTAATCCACTAGGACCCGAAGATCATTTCTCTCAGGAGATGGAAATGGACGACGACCCGGACCCTGAAATGCAAACTGGAACACCGGGCCACCCTATTAGCATCTCGAGCGGTTCACCATATCAAGGATCGCCGTACCGAGGGCCTGACTCGTATGCTGAGAGGATGGCTCAGTATGATTGGTACCTTACCCCTTCATACCACAACTCCCTAGCTCAACCTCCCTTGAATGAGCCTTACCTTCAAGCTGTTACCCCACCACCTATACCAATTGAGGAACCACCTCAACCGCCTCCCGAGCCGCCAAGGCGAAGGAGAAATGCTCGAATGTCTGTACGTGGGGGACCACGGTTCGCATCTCCACATGGTTCAAGTTCTTACCCTCCTATCCCCGAGGACCCCCAAATGGGTGGACCCTCACACACGGTGCCGGAAGTCAACCCTCCGCCAGTTTCTCATGCACCACCGCAGCCGCCTTTGGGTTTTGACAACCCGATCCTGACATACCCAGGTTCATCTGGGTATAATCCATCTGGATACCCATCGGATTATGGAAGCCATGATCCATACCTTATAACTGCTCAGTACAACGCACTTTATCCTTCTTCTTAGCCTCCAGTTTACCCAACTGGATATCCGGTGCAGGGATACCAATACCCACCTTACCAGCAACCTCCTCCTCACCAACAGGAACAAGCTCAGGAGATCTTACAGAGGTTAGACCGGGTCGAACGTGAAGCCAATGAAACTAAGAAGAAACATAATGATTTTCTCAAAGGCCTTGCGAACCTTATTAAAGGCATGAAGAAGTAGGAAGTTGTTGTTTTATGTTGTATTGTCTTTTAAGTCCCTGCGAGGACATTATTTTATTTTCAGTACCAAGTCCCTGCGTGGACTTACTTTCTATTTTCGTAGCCCCTGCGTGGGCAGTATGTTGTTTCAAGTCCCGTTTAGGGCATCGTTGTACTAGTTTCGTGAGTTAATGAAGTTATTTTCGATTTTTAAATATGTATTTTTATTACATCATGCTATATCATTTCAAATTTGATTGATCTGCCAAAGGAATTCTTAGAGGTATAACCTAGCCAAAATATTAAATGGCTATGATGGTACAACCTTTTTAAGAAAATAACTCCCTGATAACATCTGAAAACATGTTAACATTCTTGATTGTGCGGTACGGAAAACCACACAAGCTTCCAAATGTACTTGGATTTTCCCAAGTCACTACCATAGCCTATATGATCTATATGATTCATGGCTAATAAACATCAATATGATGTATACACCTAAAACATCCATTGGAGATGTACACTTACAAGCAAAGGTGTAATAATGACAATGACAGATCTATTTTATAAACTTCTTGTCAATAAGGCGATGAACTATGTTCAAACCTTATAAGATCGCTGATCCAAGAGATCATTGGTCATATTCTAATCGTCCCTGTGACAAAGCCTTTTGCGCTATCTAAATGTCCTTCGAGACGAGCCTTGTGCTAAATTAAAACGTCTTACATGACATTGTCAGTTGTGATTTATATTCCCCTGTCTAATAAAATATAAAGAATTATATCTCATTGATTATTTTTATTTTCTTAAAATGGTCTATATGGTTTAATAATACCATGACCATCTAATCATCAATATGATGATTTATTGCATAATTTAAATATAACATTATTGTTTAATATAGTACCCAAACTATGGCTGGATCTGATGAAGTAAACAGTCATCCACGAGAAGGAAACAATAATGAGACCAGGATCAATCTTACAAATGCTGAACTGCAAGCTATGATTGATACCGCGGTTGCTCAAGCGGTAGATAAGATATTCAAGGAACCGAGTAAGGTTCGGTCCAAAACTCACTCAAAACCCTTATCACAGTCACATGCATTAAAAAGGGATGAATCTCAGCATTCATCCAATCAAAGATCTGAGTCTCATAAAGTGGTGTTAAACCAGGCTCCTAAGTACAAAAAGAGTTGTACTTATAAGTACTTTGTCTCCTGTAAACCAAGGGATTTTACAGGAGAAAAGGGAGCAATTGACTGCATGAAATGGTTAGACGAAATGGAGACAGTGATTGACATCAGTGGATGTGCTAAGGAAGACATAGTTATGTTTGTGTCTCAATCTTTCAAGGGCGATGCCCTCACTTGGTGGAAATCATTAGTACAGTCCACTGGAATGGTTCATTTGTATAACCTTTCGTGGAGCAAGTTTGTGGATCTTGTGAAAGATACATATTGCCTCAGCATGAAGTTGAGAGAATTGAAACTGACTTCCTCACCTTGGTGATGAAGGATTTAGACTGTAGGTCCTATGTGACCAGTTTCAACTCGATGTCGAGGCTTGTACTATATTTAGTCGCTCCTGAACCCAAACGCATTGCGCGTTTCATTGGTGGTTTAGCCCCTGAAGTAAAAGGAAACGTCAAGGCTTCCAAGCCTACTACTTATAGATCTGCTGTGGATCTATCTCTGTCCCTTACCCTTGATATTGTGAGGAGTAGGGCAAGGAAAACTACTGATGACGGGAAGAGGAAGAGGGAGGAAGACAAGTCCTCTCAATCAAACAAAAAGAACAAAGGAAACTTTGGTTTTAAGAAAGGGCAGTCGAATGACAAACCCAGGTGCAAGACCTGCAACAAAAGGCACTTTGGAAAGTGCAACCAAGACCCACAAGCTAAACCATGTAGGATTTGCAAGAAGAAGGGGCACAAAATGGTGGAGTGCCGGAACATTAAGGATGCAACCTGTTATGGTTGCAACGAGAAAGGGCACATCAAGACAAATTGCCCCATGAATACCAAGAAGCCCGAGGAGGCAAAGAAAACCAATGCAAGGGTTTTCCAAATGAATGCTAGGGAAGCGGTAAACGACGAGAACGTCATAACAGGTACCTTCCTCATTAATAATAATTATGCTAGAGTCTTATTTGATTCAAGTGCTGATAAGTCTTTTGTAGACCATAAGTTTTGTAAGTCACAGAATTTGCCTATTAAGACTCTCGACATAAAATATGAGGTAGAACTTGCCGATGGTACCTTAGAAACAGCTTCAACTCTTCTTGATGGATGCTTTATATCCATCAAGAATCATTCTATCCCGCTATCCCTCTTGCCAATGAAATTGGCTGGGTTTGATATAGTTTTGGGCATGGATTGGTTGTCGCATAACCAAGCCCAAATTGCCTGTGATAAAAGCTAGATATTATCAAAACCCCTTCTGGTGAATCCGTCATTATTCAAGGAGATACACAATACGGGTTGCCCAACAATGTGTCTATTCTCAAGGTATCGTAGTGTTTAAAGAGCGGATGTGTCATCTACATGGCACAAGTGACTGTGAATGATCCAAAGCCGAAGATTGAAGACATCCCAATCATCTCTGAGTATCCTGATGTCTTTCCTGACGAGTTACCTGGATTACCTCCTGAGAGGCAAGTAGAATTCAGGATAGACATTCTACCAGGAGCTGCACCTATTGCACGAGCTCCTTACCGTCTAGCACCTACTGAAATGAAAGAGCTCAGGACTTAATTAGATGACTTGCTGGAAAAAGGTTTCATTCAGCCCAGCTCTTCGCCTTGGAGAGCTCCAATATTATTTGTGAAAAAGAAGGATGGATCAATGCGCTTATGCATTGATTATCGTGAACTAAATAAGGTAACGATCAAGAATCGTTATCCCTTACCCAGGATCGACGACTTATTTGATCAACTCCAAGGAGCGAGCTTCTTCTCTAAGATTGATTTGAGATCTGGGTATCATCAACTCAAAGTTAGGACTGAAGATGTGCCTAAGACAGCATTCAGAACGAGATATGGACATTTCGAGTTTTTAGTGATGCCTTTTGGGCTCACTAATGCACCAGCAGCATTCATGGACATCATGAATAGAGTCTTCAAACCATACTTAGATAAGTTTGTCATCGTCTTCATAGATGACATACTTATCTACTCTCGTAATCAAGATGATCATGAGAAGCACCTTCGATGCATCTTAGGATTACTTCAACAAGAGAAACTGTACGCTAAGTTTTCTGAATGTGAATTCTGGCTTCGTGAAGTCCAATTCCTTGGAAATGTTGTTAGTGAGCGCGGTATCCAAGTAGATCCCGCTAAGGTAGAAGCCGTAATGAATTGGGAAGAACCAAAGACTCCAACCGAAATTCGCAGCTTTCTGGGTTTAGCAGGATATTATAGAAGATTCATTGAAAACTTCTCAAGGATAGCTGCACCATTAACTTCTTTGACTCGTAAGAATGTTAAGTTTGATTGGGGTCAGAAACAACAAGAATCCTTTGAGATTCTTAAACAGAAATTGAGCAATGCTCAAGTTCTAACACTACCTGATGGAATTGAAGAGTTTGTCGTACATTGTGATGCGTCACACACCGGTATGGGTTGTGTGCTTATGCAGAAAGGCAAGGTAATTGCCTATGCATCACGACAACTAAAGGTGCATGAGAAGAATTACACCACCCACGATTTGGAGTTGGGTGCCGTTGTATTCGCACTGAAGTTGTGGAGACATTATTCATATGGAACTAAATGTGTGATCTATTCGGATCACAAAAGTCTCCAACATTTATTCAATCAAAAAGAGCTCAATATGAGACAGCGCCGTTGGATGGAAACTTTAAATGACTACGATTGTGAAATTCGCTACCATCCTGGTAAAGCGAATGTGGTCGCAGATGCTCTAAGCCAAAAGGAAAGAGTCAAACCTATCAGGATTAATGCTAAAAGCATTGAACTGAAGAATAGCCTAAATGAAAGGCTGTTAGCTGCACAGAAAGATGCTGTTTCGGAAGCTAACCTTCCAGAAGAAAAGTTAGGCATAACTGTTGAACAGTTAACACCTGGTAAGGATGGAATCCTCAGACTAAATGGAAGAATTTGGGTTCCCATTCATGGAGGACTTCGAGATGTAATCCTTCAGGAAGCTCACAACTCCAAATATTTAGTTCACCCTGGAGGTGACAAGATGTATCAGGATTTGAAAGCTAATTATTGGTGGATAGGGTTGAAGAAATCTATTGCCACCCATGTAGCCAAGTGCTTGACCTGTACTCAGATAAAAGCAGAACATCAAAAACCATCGGGTCTACTTCAGCAGCCAGAACTTCCCACATGGAAGTGGGAAATGGTAACTATGGACTTTATAACCAAGTTACCTAAAACAAGGCATGGAAATGATACCATATGGGTCATAGTTGATAGACTGACTAAGTCAGCACACTTCTTACCCATTAAGGAGACCCATAGCTCTGACAAGTTAGCCCAGTTGTACGTGGATAAGATTGTGTCTCTTCACGGAGTGCCGGTGTCTATTATCTCTGATAGAGATACTAGATACACTTCACACTTTTGGAAAAGTTTCCAACAATCTTTGGGCACTCGTTTGAATTTTAGTACTGCTTACCATCCTCAGACAGATGGACAAAGTGAGCGTACAATTCAAACATTGGAAGACATGCTTCGTGCATGTGTTATTGATTTAGGTGGTAGTTGGGATGACCACCTACCTTTGATCGAGTTCTCCTATAATAATAGCTACCATACAAGCATTCAGGCTGCGCCTTTTAAGGCATTATATGGTAGGAAATGCAGAACGCCTGTTTGTTGGGCGGAAGTAGGAGAAGCTCAGCTATCAGGACCTGATATAGTCATTGAAACGACGGACAAGATTATCCAGATTCGTGACCGCCTGAATGCTGCCAGGGATAGGCAGAAAAGTTATGCTGACAAGAGGCGAAAACCTTTAAGGTTTGAGGTTGGTGACAAAAGTGTTACTGAAAATATCACCCTGGAAAGGTGTGATGCATTTCGGTAAGAAGGGCAAGTTAAGCCCGAGGTATGTTGGACCATTCGAAATTATCGAATGTATCGGCAGTGTAGCTTATAAGCTAAACTTGCCTGGGGAGTTGAGTGGAATCCATAATGTGTTCCACATCTGTAATCTCAAGAAGTGTCTAGCTGATGAATCGCTAGCCATGTCTCATAAGGACGTACAGATTGATGAAAGCCTAAGATTTGTTGAAAGACCTATATCGATCGAGGATCGTCAGGTTAAAAAGCTTCGAAGGAAGCATGTGCCTATAGTAAAGGTTAAATGGGATGCTCGTAGAGGTCCCGAATATACGTGGGAAGTTGAGTCCACTATGCGACAGAAGTACCCTCACTTATTCCAGCAAATCTCGGGGTCGAGATTTCTTTTAAGGGGGTGAGGATGTAACACCACGTAAAAACGTGTCAAATTATGTAAAGATATGTGTCCCAAACTCTAAATATGTGAAAGATTGAGTTTGAAGGACTAAAGTTGTCAAACAGTGAAAATACGTGTCCGGAGGGACTAAAAGTGTCAACATGCCAAACTTGTGCCTCTGAATGACCATACGTGATGAATATATTTCTTAAACGAGAGATTGATTGGATATAAGAAGTCGTTTGTGAAAATAATCGGAAGATTATAAAACTACGAGGGTTAAACGTGTCAACATGTTAATTCTGACCTCTGAGTGACCTTTAAACGAACCCGAGGCTTCAAAATATTCAAATATACTCTCAAGAATAAGTGATATAAATTTCACGTGGTTTCGAGATCGTTAAGTATGTTTTCAAGACTTTGGGCTATAAGTGTCAACTTGACGAAACTTGCATTTATAGTAATAATTAACGAACCCGAACCTAACGAAGTTTGTTTATACATCCTTGAGCCTCAATAAACTAACTACAAGGGCCTTACATGTCAAAAAGAAGGTTAAATAGGGTTTAAATGGGCCAGGGACTGTTTCTGCCATTTCAGAAAATTGTTTAAACTGGTTACCAGGTCTACGCGGCCCGCGTAAGACCCCTCTTGACACTTACGCGGCCCGCATGAAAGTTACCATCGCAGAAAAAGAAGGACAGGTGCAGGTTTCAGCAATTGCACCGCCTTAAACTCGTTTGTAACGATCCTAGGGGCTATTATACGGTATTAATCCACTAGGACACCTGGGGTGATCCTAGGAGGTCCCATAACATCTGGAAGTGATCTAAACAATTGGAAATCACTATAGAAGGAGCACTTGGGTAGTGTTCTTATGCACATAAGTTGCAACAACTTCAAAGGGACTTGTTTCTGGAGCTTGCAAGGATTAGGAGAAGCATTACAAGTGTAGAAAAGATAGCAAGGAACATTAGTAAGAGCCTTAATCCCTACTTAGTCGTTTTTATTAGCTTAATTACCGAAAAGTTAAACTTATCGTAATTAAGCTTTGACTTTCGGTTTAATCACAAATGGTCCAGCCACTGACCAAAACAAAAGTGGTTATGGAACCATATTAATGTAGGTGATTAACCCTTAATTAATCAGAGGTTCTAAATTATATTTTAATATTCTAATGACTTGGTAATTAATATTAGAACATGTTTTATCAGTCCTAACCCGACAATTATCAGTCTAAGGTTAAATTATAACCGAAAGTCGCAAAAGCTTGACTTTTTCTTTGACTTTCAGTTCTGACCCGTTCAAGCTTAATTCTCCCATGTTTTAAGCTTCCATTAGGACCACATTACTCAGTAGTATAACCCTCTGGAGTTATAGTGCATGGTTCTTAGTGGTTTGAATTATATGCCCTTGATCGTTAATATGCTTATAAATGCCATAAATGCCATTTTGACAATAAAATGAGATTTTTAGAAATGTGAGAGGACAAAAACCTTTGCTACTGATTTATAAACTTGTCCTAAAAATTTGACATCAGTTTGAGGTCTAGATTAGGAGTTATGCTCAATAGCGTAATTAGAAAGCTTTTTATTAATTAAGCGGCGTAATTAGCATAAAGCCTATCTAAACCCAAATTTTGACACCAAAATTTTAACCCACTGATGTAATATGATATTTTGGGATTTTTGAAGATTTTTAATTATTTTTAAACTGATCATATCATAGGGTTCTAGCTTTAACTCGGTAATTGTCGATTATACCCTTTTCTTGAATAAAATGAGTTTTACATAATATTTTGATACCAAACTTTTTGCTACTGATTCTATATGATAAATAAACTATTTTGAACTTTATAAACTAATCAAAAACTCAGATTTCCTATTGTGACCCGAAAATCGCTTAAAACCGACTTTTACGCGTTTTAAGCGCATATTATGGGTTAAAACTATTTTTAACATATAAGACTTGATACCTACTGAGGTTTTTAGTAAATTTTTACACTTTAACAGTAAGCAAAAGTTTTAAACTCAGATTTCCAAAATTGACCCTTAAAGCTTATGTGAAATTACCAAAATGCCTCTTCGGTGCATAAATTGGTTATAAATGATAAATTTCACATATAGGCAATACCCTACTGATATGACTTATCAAATTAAATATTTTTACTGATTTCAAAAGACCGGAACTTCAGTTTATTATAAAATCTCTTTTATAAGTATTAAAATTACCAAAATACCCTTTCGGGACTTAAATTGGTTTAAATTACTTTTTGGGCATATATGTTAACATCCTACTGATGTGTTAACATATTTCAAGCATACTAACAATTAAGACCTGTATATAATTCATTTGGTTACCCGTTACGCGTTTACGCGTTCAGATCGGTTTACGTGACTAGTTTGTGTATAATAGCTGAAACGGGTTTAACCTTATCATTTAATCCTCAAATTCCAGAATGTGATTAGTTTACCCATATTATACAAGTATCCAAGCTTGTCGGGTCTAAACCACATTCTATTTCGGTCTCCGCTTAATCTAGCGTTTAGAACCGTAAAGTTTCTTTCTAGCTAGCCGGTGTAAGTCCTTGACTTAACTAAAGGCCCGTTAGCACCCTAATAGGTTATTAAACCTTCTATACAGATTAAGTAGCATCCAGTAGAAGGTATCATTATACAGCTTTAGGATTTACGACTGAGTTACTTTCACCTTCGAGCTCAGGTAAATACTTTTAACTTATTTTCCCTATACGGGCTTGGGATATGGTATTATAATAATACCACTTGGTCGGGTATGAAATCATTTAATCGGATTGTGATTAATAAATTTACATAAGCCGTTTTAATCTGTCTTATTTGATAACATAAGCATTGGGGGTTAATTCGACCGTGTCCTGGATATCCTCGGCTCATTTCATTTGAAAATGGCCACGACCTATGCACGGGGTGTAGGCATACACCTGACAGATGCAAATGCTAAAATATAAACCCACATGTTGGGGATAACTCCTTTGTGGGTTCTATAAGTGGTGAGTCGGTTAATCAGGACCGGCTTCCAACCGGCCCCAATTGTAAGACAAACATGTAAATCTGTATACAAGATTATATTTAAATAATTGTCCCAAGTTATAAAAGATTTGTGCCATGTGCACTTAAATCAATTTTCATAAATGTTTTCAAAAGAGTCAGTTAATTGTATTTACCAGTGTAAACTGACGTATTTTTCTAAAGACTGATATACAGGTACCTCTCGTAAATAGGCTGGAGCTATTAGGTGTTGAATAAAAGGATCTTGCAAATCCCTAAGATACCTGAAGTCTGTTATTTTGTTTCTTTGTATTTTCATGATCCGCCTGTGGATCTTATTACATTCCAGTCTGTATATTCTTTTGTCGAACACTCAGACATTATGGTTTGTAATAGTTTATTCACCAAGCCTTCCGCTGTGCTATTATATTGTGTATATTGACTATGATGATATCAACTACGTCACGATACTCCCCGCCGGGCCCACCGGTAATATGTGGAAATATCGGGGTGTGACAAAAAGTAACGAAGACTTTTTACATGGATGCTAGAATGGCTTTCGGGTATGCCATGTCAATGTTAGGAAGTTAGTGTTGAGGTAGTCACCATCTTCGTAATGGGCAAGGTTGTTTTGGTCAAAAATCACACAAGGATAATGCAACCAAATCTGATTTTGTGAGGTATGATGCTTGGTTAAATGATCAAATATATAAACAATGAATGAATGAAATTAGTGGTGAACACAAGGATTTATACGAGGAAAAAGCCCTTGAGCAATGAATGATCTCCGGCATAAAAAACCTCGGGTGATGGAAACTACCGATCACCAACTATATTCAATCAATAAAGGTTACAAATCGGGATGATAACAAGCTTTGTGCTAGGATCACTAGTGTGCAAGAGTGTGTTATCGTAGAGAGTTCTTGAGAGCTCAAATGTAGTGCAGTTGTGTTGCTAATCATAATAATTCTATCTTAAATCAAGCTTGTATCCCCATTAAAAATAGAAATATCTAGCTTAACTCACTATCCGCAAATGATGCGAGTCCCCCACGATCACCATAACGGTCGAAGAGTTCATGCACATGCAGAATCACTAAGCATATTCCCCTAAAATCTCGGTTGGACCAAGTCCTATTCGAATACACCTGCAAAACAAGTTTAAAAATGATGGAAACAATTGTTAGTGTTAGGATAATAATGAGGATCCTAGATCCTTAGTCTTGCAACATCTTCTGAGGATCCTTAATTCAAACCGAACTGAGGATCCGTGATCCAAGCTGCACTTGAGGATCCGTGATCCATAAGCTGTGAAATTCTATCCCTAACAATTTCCCCCATACATGATTAGTTAATATTCAATTAGATAGTCATGTTTGAACAATTTCCGGACTAGCCGTTAGTAAAAGATATAGCCGTTGCGATGCTGATGTCAGCGACAGTCACCACCTGCAACAACAATCATTATAAATAGGGTTAAAGATAAGGATCAAATCCTGCATTTATACTCGAGACCCTCTACTTTAAATCCATATTCGAAGATCTTTAGCAGGTATTCTCTTTCTCCCTTCTCTTTAGTTTCTTATCCCTGGTCCTCTGTTCTTCAGAATCAATGGCAAAGATGAATCTTCGTTCCTCACCCGCTAAAAATCCTGAACACAAAAGTCCATTAAAGAGTCAGGGTTTAAGCAAAAACCCTTCAACGGAGCTATGCCGATTCTTCGATCCTGATATCGATCAGTTACGCTCTTGCTTCCCTGACGACACTGTCTTCAGACCCTTCGATTCTTCAACCAAAAGCGATTGCATATCCGATACATGGATCGCCTTCCCTGCAACCCATTTTCTGATTGGGTTCACTTACCCTTTCCCTGTTTTCACACAGGGATTCTTCACACTTACTGGCTTATGCTATATACAAGCCATGCCAATGGTGTGGAGGATCCTATGCACACTTTAGCACATAATAGAACATGAGGGTATTGACATGGGGATGTCGGAGTTGGGACAGTTGTATAATCTTGTTAGTCATGGCTCCTACCGTTATCTTTTCAAATCCAAACCTGAACAGCCTCACCCAATCTTGAAAGCCACCAAAAACAATACTAACTGGAGGAATCAATTCTTCTTCGTGAGGAAGGATTCTATTCCAAATGGGAACCAACTTCCCAAAAAGTGGAACACCGATGGTAGGAGATATGATCCTTATATCAGGATAATGGTAAGACTTCTTCTTTCATTGAGGATAACTGATCCTTCTTTTCTGTTTTGTTTATGCAGCTGTCAGCTTATCTCACATTCAAGTATCACCTGCCACAGAAGAAAGGATAAAGGCTTTCTGGAAGCTTGACCCTGCAATTAGGACATTCCCTCCAAAATTACAGGATCCAGAGGAAATTTCATCTATATCCCACACTATGTCAAGTAAGTATCCATTTTTGTTTACAAAAATATTGATCTGAATACTTATCTGTTTGTTATGCTTGTAGGCGCTGGAAAATCCTCAAAGTCTACTTCCAGGTTCAGTGTGAGTGATCTTCATGAATTTGCATCCTCCCGCTCCCTTAAAAAAGAGATGACTGCAAGCCCAAGCGTCCCGGAGCCCAAGGGCATAAGCACTAGGGGCAAGGGTGCTAAGAAGAGGAAGACTGTTGAGCCCACTGAAGGCTTCCCTCTCATAGAACTCCAGCTTCATGAATACGTCTTCGAGGTAAGGATCTTGTATCCTTAAGTGCGATTTATCCTTTCTGAGGATAAGGGATCCTGATTACTAACTTTCTTTGTGCAGAAATTTGTTGAGGTTCAAATCCTCCTTGATCAACATCTGGCAGAAGCCGAGTAGAAAAACCTAGACTTCCAGCAAATGTTCCTTGCCAAGGACAAAAAGACCTCTTCCCTTGAAAAAGATGTCAACATGCTGCAGAAGGAACTGGTCTTGGCTGAGATCACGGCCCAGAAGGAGAAGGCAGAAGTCATGGATGGGGCTAAGCTTTCTGCTACTATTGCCATGTTGAAGATTAAGCTGCAAATGGCTAAGGAGGCTGAGGATCCTGCCATTGACAGGTCTCAATGGGACCAGGAGGCTTGGAAGCAGAGGCTGGCTGAGCTGGATGACGAGGATGAATCTGAGGGGGCAGCAGCTGGTGAAGCCGGAGGCAGCGGTTAGAAGGATCCTCAGGAGGCAGCTGGAGGCAAAGGTGATGGTGAAAAGGTGGTGGAAGCAGCGAAGGTGTAAGCTGCATCAATGGGCGATGATGGACATTTCTAGACGCAGCCGGAGCCCATTTTTTATGGTTTAATAGTTTTTTGGTTATTATTGTTTTGGTCAAAAATCACACAAGGATAATGTTTTGGTCAAAAATCAGACTAGGATAATGCAACCTAATCTTATTTTGTGAGGTGTGATGCTTGAATGAATGAACGAATGTATGAACAGCTTGTAAATGAAATGAGCAAGAGACACAAGGATTTATACGAGGAAAAAGCCCTTGAACAATATATGATCTCCGACATAAAAAACCTCGGGTGATGGAAACTACCGATCACCAACTATATTAAACAAGTAAAGGTTACAAGTCGGGATGATAACAAGCTTGTTACAAGCATCACTAGTGTGCAAAAAATGTGAAATCGCCAATATGTTACAGAGAGTTTTCGAGTGTGTGTGTGTTTGCTAACTTGTTCTAACTATTCAAGCTCGTTATCCCCTTATAAAAATGGAAATAATCTAAATAACAAACAATCCACAAATTGTGCTAGCTTCCCACGACTTCCATAACGGTCATACAAGCCATGCACGTGCAAAATAATAGAGCATATTCTCCTGGAATCTCGGCAAGACTAAGTCCCATGCGAATACCCCTGTAAAAAAAGTTCAAATATAGTGGAAACAACCGTTAGCGTAAGGATAATAATGAGGATCCTGGATCCTTAAACCTGCAACATCTTCTGAGGATCCTTAATTCAAGCAGAATTGAGGATCCGTGATCCTGGCTGCACTTGAGGATCCGTGATCCTTAGGTTTAGAAAATCCATCCCTAACAATTGCCCTCAAAATATGAGGAATAAAATACAACTTAATGAGTCATATTTTTCTGCCTTATCTCGAACGAACTAGCTAACGTAAATATAGCCGTTATATCCAAACTAGCCGTTGCAAAACTGACGTCAGCGACATGACTACCTGCAAATCATCATTATAAATTCAGAGTTAGAGATAAGGATCAAGAGGCATTTAAATTCGTGCGTTACTCTCCCTTTAAATCCTCATCCGGAGACTAATCAGGTACACTCTCCTTCCTTCTCTCTAAATCCTTCTATTCCGATCTTCTTTTCTCTTAGCATCCATGGTGAAAATGGTTCTCCGATCCTCACCAGCCAAGGATCCCAAGAAGGATAGTCCTTTGAGGAGTCAAGGCATCATCAAAAACCCTTTGGCAGAACTCTGCCGTTTTACCGATCCCGAAATCGATCGAATCCGTCACTGCTTCCCGGCGGAGGCTGTCTTCAAATCTTTTGACTCTTCACTGAAGAGTGACTGTATTTCCGACACCTTGGTCACTTTTCCGACCACCCCCTTCTTGATAGGATTCTCTTATCCTTTCCCTGCTTTTACCCAATCCTTCTTTGCACTCACCGGCATGTGCTACATACAAGCCATGCCGATGATGTGGAGAGTTCTGTATACCCTGGAAAACATCATTGAGCAGGAAGGTATAGAAATAGGAACATCGGAGCTGGCCGAGTTATACAATCTTGTTAGCTATGGTTCACACCGTTTCTTGTTTAAACATAAACCTGGTTAGCCCCATCCAATCCTTAAGACCACAAAAAATGACACCCACTGGAAAAACTGTTTCTTTTTTGTAAGGAGGGACTCTATTCCAAACGGGAAAGACCTTCCCAAAAAGTGGACCACCCACGGTAGGATATAGGATCCTTATACAAGGATCATAGGAGGACTCTGTCTCTTTTAAGGATAACTGATCCTTTTTTCTGTCTCTTTTATGCAGCTATCTCAGTTTCTCATCTTCTAGATTCCCCTACAACAAAAGAAAGACTCGCTGCCTTCTGGAGGCTTGACCCTGCTGTGAGGACATTTCAAGCAAAAACCAAGGATTCAGAAGAAGCATCCTCTGTTTCCTTCACAATGTCTAGTAAGTATTTGAATATATGTATAAATGAATGAATGTTAACATGAATGAAAAATATGAACACTTATCTGTTGTTAGGGGTGGATTTCTAACAATTCCGTGATCCTTAATTATTATCCTCTTTAGTGATCCTTGCTTCTGTGACAGATAGTGATCCTCAGAAGAGCTTCAGGATCAGGATTATGGATCATCTTAAGGATCCTCATACTAACAATTGTTCACTTGTGTTTTGAATTGTTTTGCAGAAGTAACAAGTCGGACCAAGTCTTGGCGACATTCCTGGAGAATATTCCCAAACTATCCCGCACGTGTTTGGCCAAATATGAACGTTGTGGAGAACGTGGGAGCTTGGCACGAAAGTCGGATAGTTAGTTTAGGTAGTTATTTCTATTTTAAAGGAGTAACGAGCTAGTAAAAAAAACACTTAGTCATTTCTGAGCTACACACACTCATATACTCGCACACTTGAAGCTCTCGACGAACATACATTCATTTTCACTCACATTTACACATTTCACGATAGTGATCCTTGTACCTAGCTCGTTACTATCCGAGGTTGTAAACATTTATTCATTTATTTGAGCTTGGTGATCGGTAGTTTCCATCACCCGGGGGTTTTTGTGCCGGAGATCAACTCTTGATCAAGGGCTTTTTCCCCGTATAAATCCTTGTGTTGTTTGTGCAATTTACATTGAAGTGATCCTCATCGCTGTTACACATTTTAAGCATCATTCCCCGTAACAAAGAGTTTGGTTGCATTATCCTCGTCTGATTTTTGACCAAAACAGTTTGGCGCCCACCGTGGGGCAATTGGTGCTTCGTCCTTAGAAAAATACGCATTTCTGTGCTTATTTCGGTTCACTACAACCAAGCAGATGGCTTCCTCAGCGAAGAACGCCTCAAACTTGATGCCCTCATTCACTTCTTCACAAGGCGTCCCTCCCTTACCTCCGCCACCTTCTGGATCCCAGAAGAATACTGAGAATGCCGCGAAGAAACCAACTCCCATTTTCTCAAAACCACCTACTTCTTCTGTTTCAACTAATCCTACTACTAATGATCTCTATGCCTTGATTTTGCAGATGAGGAATCATGCACAAGAGCAGGATAAGACCAACGAAAGGATCCTCCGGGAGATTGACGAAATTAAGAAACAGAAGAAAACGGCAGAGGATCGCTCCCCACTGATGCCCAGATCTTTGAATTTTGATACTCCGGTGATTACTTCTCAGCCATCAGTGGTTCCAGACATTCAATATGTGGGTGGACCAAAAGGAGTGCACTACGGAACAACAACAATGACCCAGGCATCAGGTTCATATTTCCAGCCAGCGGGATCCTATCCTCAGCATATGGGATCCCTCACGAGTTCAGGAGGATATTCAGGAATGCAGCAGTTTCAAGGATCCTCCTTCATTCCAGGATCATCCCAGGTTCAAGGATCCTCCTTCGTTCCAGGATCATCCCAGGTTCAAGGATCCTCCTTCGTTCCAGGATCATCCCAGGTTCAAGGATCCTCCTTCGTTCCAGGATCATCCCAGGTTCAAGGATCCTCCTTCGTTCCAGGATCATCCCAGATTCAAGGATCCTCCTTTGTTCCAGGATCATCCCAGTTTCAGGGATCCTTCCAGATGCCAGGATCCTTGAGGAGTTTGCAAACAGGAAGTTCAGATGTCCATCAGGGAGATTTTATTCCAATGCAGACCAATGCTTCTACTGGTCCCTCGATCATTCCAGAGCCCCAACAATATGGATTAACATCCATTCTTCCTAACTTGAATCCAATGGCAGGTAACACTTTTAACAATTCTTATACTACTAACCATGGTCTTATGCAGGATCCAGGTATCAATCATGCCATGGCCAGAGAATTGCAAAAGCTAAAGGATATGATATCAAGTGTCCCGGGAGTAGTCAAACCTATCCCAGAGATTGCAGATGGGAGCCATAAGATATCTCGTTTTGCACCACCAATCTGTGATGCTGAGATACCCAAGAGGTTCCATGTGCCTACAATGAAACTGTATGATGGCTCAACGGATCCTGAAGAACACATAGCACAATACAGGGAGAGGATGGAGATCAATCCAATCCCAGAAATGTTAAAGGAAGCATGCCTGTGCAAAGGATTCGGATCCACTCTTACTGGATCAGCTCTCAAATGGCTGCTAAGTCTTCCTCCCTATTCTATTACCTCATTTGCTAACCTAGTTAACTTGTTTAATAATAAGTTTTCTTGTAGTAGGAAATTTGAACGATTAACTAGTGATTTATATAGGATAACCCAGGGTCATAATGAATCATTAAGGGATTACATTACCAAATTCAGTAAAGAATCCTTAGACATTCCCAACTTAGATATAGCCACGGCTGTTGAGGCCTTTAAAATGGGATTGCTTAGGGATTCATCTTTCTATGATGATCTTGTTATGACACCGTGCAGGAACTTAGATGAGGTAAGAACCCGAGCACTTAGGTTCATTCGACTAGAAGATGACAAGAGGATCCAGGAGAGGTTTGCAGGATCCTCAAAGCAGGATAAGGAAGGATCCTCATTCAGGAACAACAAGTTCAGATCCTACAACAGATCTGATAACCAGAACGTGCATTCTATTGATCAAGAAGAGGATGATGAAGATTATCCTCCAATTTCTGAATATTGCTTTAGTGTTGATAACAATGAACTAATCCTTGCGATGCAGAGTCTAGGTGATAAAGCTAGATGGCCCAGAAAGAATGATAGGCCAGCTGCAACTAAGGATAAATCAAAGTGGTGTGCATACCATGAAGATTTTGGGCACCTCACAGAAGAATGCATTGCACTAAGAAAGGAAATTGGATACTTGTTGAGCAAGGGGCATCTAAAAGAATTGTTGGGAAGAAAGAAGTCAAAGACTCAGGATCCTGAAAGGATCCCTGAGAAGGCTCCAGCCCCTCCAGCGGATGCACAAGTGATAAACTTCATTTCTGGAGGATCAGACATTTGCGGCACATCCTTCTCAGCAGCTAAAAGGCATGCAAAGGAAACTAAAATGGATAACGGAGAAAGACCTGTTCGAACATCAAGTGTCTCGGAAGGGAAAGTCATAACCTTTGATGAAGAGGATCGTGTTGATATCCAGGATCCTCATCACGATGGTTTAGTTATTACTCTTTTCATATCTAACCATTTTGTCCGCAGGATCCTTATAGACGGAGGAAGTTCAATGAACATTATCCAGCTTGATGTCCTAAAGAAGATGGGTATTCCTGAATCAGAGATCATACCAAGATCCTCTATGCTCGTGGGATTTAGTGGTGAAACTAAGAATACCCTGGGGGACATTAAACTCCCAATATACATTGAAGGCCTACACTCTTATCAAAAATTTTGTGTTATTGACTGTTTATCTTGTTGTAATGTTATCCTTGGCAGGCCCTGGATACACGATATGAAAGCAGTCCCATCCACTTACCATCAATGTGTGAAGCTCCCTAGTCCTTGGGGAATAGTGAAGATTGATAGTGATCAGCAGGAGGCTAAGAATTGTTATACTTCATCGATGAAACCAGCATCGAAATCCAGGGAGCAATAGCAATCAAAGTATCCTCCAAGGGATGTCTTGGAGGCGAGTGAACAGGATGTGGTAGAAATCCTCATGGATCCTGATGATCCTGAATCCAAAATCTATATCGGATCAGGGATCCTTGGGGAAATGAAAGAAGACCTCGTATCCTTCCTCAAAAGGAGAAAGACTACCTTTGCATGGAAACACGAAGATATGACTGGTATATCCAAAGATGTTATCACTCACAAACTCGGCATCGACAGATCCTTCAGACCAATCCATCAAAGGAGAAGGAAGTTTGCACCGGAAAGGAATGCCATTATCCAGGAAGAGGTAGAAAAATTGCTCCGGGCAGGTATGATTAGAGAGGTCAAGTATCCAAGATGGTTGGCCAATGTGGTTGTTGTTCAAAAGAAAAACGGAAAGTGGAGGGTATGTGTCGATTTTACAGATTTAAATAAGGCATGTCCCAAGGATCCTTTCCCTTTACCCCACATTGATTCCATGGTGGATGCAACCGCGGGTCATGAACTGTTAACTTTTATGGATGCTTCATCTGGATTTCAACAAATCCAAATGGAACCATCCGACCAAGAGGATACAGCCTTCATGACTCCAACTGGTATATATTGCTATATTGCTATGCCGTTCGGATTAAGAAATGCAGGTGCAACATACCAAAGGCTGGTGAATATGATGTTCAAGGATCAGATTGGACAAACTATGGAGGTTTATATAGATGATATGGTGGTAAAATCCTTAAAAGCTGAGGATCACCTAAGAGACTTGGAGGAAGCATTTGATATCCTTGACAAATATAACATGAAACTTAATCCTTCAAAATGTCACTTTGGTGTTAAAGCAGGTAAATTCTTAGGGTATATGGTGACAAAGAGAGGCATTGAAGCTAGCCCGGAACAAATCAAAGCAATAGTGAATATCAAATCTCCGGTCAATGCTAAGGATGTTCAAAGGCTAACAGGCAGGATAGCAGCCTTGAACAGATTTATATCCAAATCCTCCGAGAAGTGTAAAGAATTCTATGATATCCTAAGGAAGAACAAGAAATTTGAGTGGACTGAGAAGCATGAAAATGCTTTAAGAGCCCTCAAAGATTACCTATCCTCAGCCCCAGCTTTGATGAAACCAGAAAAAGGCGATGTGCTATCCTTGTATCTTGCAGTATCCTCAAAAGCAGTAAGTGCGGTCCTTGTTAAGGATCATCAAGGTACACAACATCCTGTCTATTATGTAAGTAAAAGTTTACTTGATGCCGAATCCAGGTATTCACACCTTGAAAAGCTTATTCTTGCATTAATTATGGCATCCACTAAGTTAAGACATTATTTTGAAACTCATGTTATCATTGTTAAAACTAATTTTCCAATTAAGAATGTCCTCAGGAAACCAGAGATGTCAGGAAGGATGACTAAGTGGGCAGTAAAACTAAGTGCATATGATATAAGATATGAGCCTAGGACAGCCATCAAATTCCAAGCATTAGCTGACTTTGTGGCTGATTTCAGTAGTGATTTACAAGAAGAAGCTGAGTTGGAAGTCCAGCAACTAGAAAAGACCAAGGATCCTTGGATACTCTATACTGATGGATCCTCAAATGTCAAAGGCACAGGGCTGGGAATACTACTAAAATCGCCACAGGGGGACATAATACCCCACTCTATAGCTTGTCAGTTCCAAACCACTAACAATGAGGCTGAATATGAAGCCTTAATTGCTGGTTTGCAAATTGCTAAGCATATGGGGATCAGGTATCTTGAGGTACACGTAGATTCTTTGTTAATTACAAACCACTTTAATGGATCCTATGCTGTTAAAGGTGAAAAGCTAACCAAATATTTGGAGATAGTAAAAAATTTGGCACTCTCTTTTGTTTCCTTTAGTTTGTCACAGGTACCAAGGGAAGAAAATACAGAAGCTGATGCATTGTCCAATTTAGGATCATCCTTGAAGATCCCGGAGGATATCAAGATTCCTATTATCCATATCCTGACCCCGGCTATCGAGGATCATGTGGCTATGGAGATAGGAAATGATTCTGCAATTATCCCTAGTGAGGATACTCAATCCCATTCAGGATCAGGATCATGGATCTTACCAATAATGAGATACTTACAACATGGAGAGATTCCTACAGGAGAAAACCCTAGGGCTTTCAAAATTAAGGTATCTCAATTCACAATTTTAAATAATATGTTGTATAGACGATCTCTTGCAGGACCATACTTGAGATGCATTGAGGATCCCGAAATCCAAGAAGTTTTAAAAGACTTCCATGAAGGAGATTGTGGAAACCACACTAGGGGCAGGGCATTATTCTCAAGGATCCAGAGGACAGGATACTACTGGCCAACCATGAAGAAAGATGCTGTGGAGTATGCTAAGAGATGTGATCCTTGTCAGAGACACAGCAATATCCTTCATCAACCAGCTGAATTATTGCATCCTATATCCTCTTCTTGGCCATTTATGAGATGGGGTATGGATATAGTTGGAAAGCTCCCTAAGGCACCTGGTGGAAAAGTATTAATGCTAGCTATGACTGATTACTTCTCCAAGTGGATAGAAGCTGAAGCCTTTGCCCAAGTCAGAGAAAAGGAAGTTATATCCTTCATTAAAAGAAATATTATCACTAGATTTGGAATTCCTTCTGAGATTATATGTGATAATGGTTCCCAATTTATTGGGGGCAGAACCACTAACTTTTGTGACAGCTGGGGGATTAAGATGATAACATCAACACCAGTCCACCCACAAGCTAATGGTCAGGCAGAATCATCCAACAAGATCATCATCAACAATTTGAAGAAGAAGCTTGGATCCAAGAAAGGGAAATGGGCAGAAGAACTACCCTATGTGCTTTGGGCTGATAGGACAACCCCCAAGAATGCTACTGGTCAAACACCATTCTCTTTGGTGTTTGGGGCAGAATCAGTGATTCCAACTGCAAGAACAAGTACCCGTGATCCTGAGGAGAATGATGAGAACTTGGCTCAAGACCTGGATACTATTGAAGAAATCAGGGATATGGCTAGGATAAGGATGGCCAGTTATCAGCAAAGAATGGCTGGTGCTTACAACAAAAATGTCAGGATCAGGAGGTTTCAAGTTGGAGATATGGTATTAAGGAAAGCATTTCAGAATACCACCAATCCTGCTGATGGAAAATTGGCTCCAAAATGGGAAGGCCCTTATTTGATTGAAGCTGAAGCAGGAAAGGGGGCATATAGATTGCTAACCATGGAAGGTGATTTGCTACCAAGAGCTTGGAATGCTGTCCACTTAAAGAAATATTTCATGTGAGCAGGATCCTCTTGGCGTAAATGATCCTCACGATAGGGATATCCTTAAAGGATCCTCAAAGTATCGGTGATCCTTACTTAGGTAATATCCTAAACTTGAACTATTTCATTTCATTATTTTCTCATATAGGGATAAGGATCATGTATCCTTTATCCATCTCTCACGTGAATTCAAGTTTTGAAAGTTCAGGTATCCTTAGCATAACATTGGTTATCCGCAGAAGCAATCCGTCCTTTGGGTTTAACCCCAGTTATTCGGGCTTGACCCCAGTTCCGCCTGTAGTGCACGATGATCCTGGTATAGTTCAAGGCATTGGGACTGTTAGGGGAGGATTTTCTAACAATTAGTGATCCTTATTCATTATCCTAACTAGTGATCCTTACTTCTGTGACAGGTGGTGATCCTCAGAAGGGCTTTAGGATCAGGATCATGGATCACTTCAAGGATCCTCATACTGACGATTGTTTACTTATGTTTTATAACCTCTCGCAGGTATAACAAGCTTGACCAAGTCTTAGCGGCATTCTTGGAGAATATTCCCGAAGTATTCTGCACGTGCTAGATCAAAACTAGACGTTATGGAGAACGTGGAGGCTTGGCCCGAAAGTCGGAGAGTTTGTTAACTAGATATTTTTCTTATTTTAAAGGGGTAACGAGCTAGTTAGTGACACTTAGTCATTTTGGCAGTTACACACACTCGCAAATACGCTCATACAAGCTCTCGTTCAAACACTTAGCGATTTCGTACACTTTTTACACACTTCACCGTAGTGATCCTTGTACCTAGCTCGTTACTATCCGAAGTTGTAAACGTTTATTCATTTATTTGAGCTTGGTGATCGGTAGTTTCCATCACCCGGGGTTTTTTGTGCCGGAGATCAACTCTTGATCAAGGGCTTTTTCCCCGTATAAATCCTTGTGTTGTTTGTGCATTCTACATTGAAGTGATCCTCATTGTTGTTACACATTTTAAGCATCATTCCCCTAAACAAAGAGTTTGG
This sequence comes from Helianthus tuberosus, assembly GCA_030545235.1. Taxonomy (NCBI): domain Eukaryota; kingdom Viridiplantae; phylum Streptophyta; class Magnoliopsida; order Asterales; family Asteraceae; genus Helianthus; species Helianthus tuberosus. The sequence continues at coordinate 187,519,470 of CM060432.1, read as the reverse complement.
TTGCAATATCATCATCAGATTTTCTGACCAAAACAGTTTGGCGCCCACCGTGGGGCAATTGGTGCTTCGTCCCTAAGAAAATACGCATTTCTGTGCTTAATTAGGCTCACTACAACCAAGCAGATGGCTTCCTCATCGAAGAATGCTTCAAACTTGATGCCCTCATTCACTTCCTCACAAGGCGTTCCTCCTTTGCCTCCACCACCTTCTGGATCCCAGAAGAATACAGAGAATGCTGCGAAGAAACCGACCCCCATTTTCTCAAAACCACCTACTTCTTCTGTTTCAACTAATCCTACTACTAATGATCTCTATACCTTGATTTTGCAGATGAGGAATCATGCACAAGAGCAGGATAAGACCAACGAAAGGATCCTCCGGGAGATTGATGAAATTAAGAAACAGAAGAAAACGGCGGAGGATCATTCTCCACTAATGCCCAGATCTTTGAATTTTGACACTCCGGTGGTTACTTCTCAGCCGTCAGTGGTTCCAAACATTCAATATGCGGGTGGACCAAAAGGAGTGCACTACGGAACAACAGCTATGACTCAGGCACTAGGTTCATATTTCCAGCCAGCAGGATCCTATCCCCAGCATATGGGATCCCTCACGAGTACAGGAGGATATTCAGGAATGCAGCAGGTTCAAGGATCTTCCTTCGTTCCAGGATCATCCCAGGTTCAAGGATCCTCCTTCGTTCCAGGATCATCCCAGGTTCAAGGATCCTCCTTCGTTCCAGGATCATCCCAGGTTCAAGGATCCTCCTTCGTTCCAGGATCATCCCAGGTTCAAGGATCCTCCTTCGTTCCAGGATCATCCCAGGTTCAAGGATCCTCCTTCGTTCCAGGATCCTCCTTCGTTCCAGGATCATCCCAAGTTCAAGGATCCTCCTTCGTTCCCGGATCGCCCCAAGTTCAAGGATCCTCCTTCGTTCCAGGATCATCCCAAGTTCAAGGATCCTTCTTCGTCCCAGGTTCATCCCAGTTTCAGGGATCCTTCCAAATGCCAGGATCCTTGAGGAGTTTGCAAACAGGAAGTTCAGATGTCCATCAAGGAGATTTTATTCCAATGCAGACCAATGCCTCTGCTGGCCCCTCGATCATTCCAGAATCTCAACAATATGGATTAACCTCCATATTTCCTAACTTGAATCCAATGGGAGGTAACACTTTTAATAATTCTCATACTACTAACCATGGTCTTATGCAGGATCCAGGTATCAATCAGGCCATGGCCAGAGAATTGCAAAAGCTAAAGGATATGATCTCGAGTGTTCCGGGAGTAGTCAAACCTATTCCAGAGATTGCAGATGGGAGCCACAAGATATCTCGCTTTGCACCGCCAATCTGTGATGCTGAGATACCCAAGAGGTTCCATGTGCCGACAATGAAACTGTATGATGGTTCGACGGATCCTGAAGAACACATAGCACAATATAGGGAGAGGATGGAGATCAATCCAATCCCAGAAAAGTTAAAGGAAGCATGCCTATGCAAAGGATTCGGATCCACTCTTACTGGATCAGCTCTCAAATGGCTGCTAAGTCTTCCTCCCTATTCTATTACCTCATTTGCAAACCTAGTTAACTTGTTTAATACTCAGTTTTCCTGTAGTAGAAAATTTGAACGACTAACTAGTGATTTATATAGGATAACCCAGGGTCATAATGAATCATTAAGGGATTACATTACCAAATTTAGTAAAGAATCCTTAGACATTCCCAACTTAGATATAGCCACGGCAGTTGAAGCCTTCAAAATGGGATTACTTAGGGATTCCTTATTTTATGATGATCTTGTTATGACACCGTGCAGGAACCTAGATGAGGTAAGAACCCGGGCCCTCAGGTTCATCCGGCTAGAGGATGATAAGAGGATTCAGGAGAGGATAACAGGATCCTCAAAGCAGGATAAGCAAGGATCCTCATTCAGAAACAACAAGTTCAGATCCTACAACAAATCTGATAATCAGAACGTGCATTCTATTGATCAAGAAGAGGATGATGAGGATTATCCTCCAATTTCTGAATATTGCTTTAGTGTTGACAACAATGAACTAATCCTTGCCATGCAGAACCTAGGTGATAAAGCTAGATGGCCAAGAAAGAATGACAGGCCAGCTGCAACTAAGGATAAATCAAAGTGGTGTGCATATCATGAAGATTTTGGGCACCTCACAGAAGAATGCATCGCATTAAGAAAGGAGATTGGATACTTGTTGAGCAAAGGGCATCTAAAAGAGTTGTTGGGTAGGAAAAAGTCAAGGACTCAGGATCCTGAAAGGATCCCTGAGAAGGCTCCAGCCCCTCCAGCAGATGCACAAGTGATAAACTTTATTTCTGGGGGATCCGACATTTGTGGCACATCCTTCTCAGCAGCTAAGAGGCATGCGAAGGAAACTAAAATGGATAACGGAGAAAGGCCAGTTCGAACATCGAGTGTCTCCGAAGGAAAAGTCATAACCTTTGATGAAGAGGATCGTATTGATATCCAGGATCCTCATCACGATGGTTTAGTTATTACTCTTTTTATATCTAACTATTTTGTCCGCAGGATCCTAATAGACGGAGGAAGTTCAGTGAACATTATCCAGCTCGATGTTCTAAAGAAGATGGGTATCCCTGAATCAGAGATCATACCAAGATCCTCCGTGCTCGTGGGATTTAGTGGCGAGACCAAGAACACCCTGGGGGACATTAAACTCCCAATATATATTGAAGGCTTACACTCTTATCAAAAGTTTTGTGTTATTGACTGTTTATCTTGTTGTAATGTTATCCTTGGCAGGCCCTGGATACACGATATGAAAGCAGTCCCATCTACTTACCATCAATGTGTGAAGCTCCCTAGTCCTTGGGGAATAGTAAAGATTGATAGCGATCAGCAGGAAGCTAAGGATTGCTACACTTCATCGATGAAACCAGCTTCGAAGTCAAGGGAGCAATAGCAATCAAGGTATCCTCCAAGGAGTGTCTTGGAGGCCAGAGAGCAGGATGTGGTAGAAATCCTCATGGATCCTGAAGATCCTGAATCCAAAATCTATATCGGGTCAGGAATCCTTGGCGAAATGAAAGAAGACCTCATATCCTTCCTCAAAAGGAGAAAGACTACCTTTGCATGGAAACACGAAGACATGACTGGTATATCCAAGGATGTTATCACTCATAAGCTCGGCATCGACAGATCCTTCAAACCAATCCATCAAAGGAGAAGGAAGTTTGCACCAGAAAGGAATGCCATTATCCAGGAAGAGGTAGAGAAATTGCTCCGGGCAGGTATGATTAGAGAGGTCAAGTATCCAAGATGGTTGGCCAATGTGGTTGTTGTTCAAAAGAAAAACGGAAAGTGGAGGGTATGTGTCGATTTTACCGATTTAAATAAGGCATGTCCCAAGGATCCTTTCCCTTTACCCCACATTGACTCCATGGTGGATGCAACTGCGGGTCATGAACTGTTAACTTTTATGGATGCTTCATCTGGATTCCAACAAATCCAAATGGAACCATCCGACCAAGAGGATACGGCCTTCATGACTCCAACTGGTATATATTGCTATATTGCTATGCCGTTCGGATTGAGAAATGCAGGTGCAACGTACCAAAGGTTGGTGAATATGATGTTCAAGGATCAGATTGGACAAACTATGGAGGTTTACATAGATGATATGGTGGTAAAATCCATAAGAGCTGAGGATCACCTAAAGGATTTGGAGGAAGCATTTGATATCCTTGACAAATATAATATGAAGCTTAATCCTTCAAAATGTCATTTTGATGTTAAAGCAGGTAAATTCTTAGGATACATGGTGACTAAGAGAGGCATTGAAGCTAGCCCGGAACAAATCAAAGCAATAGTGAACATCAAATCTCCGGCCAATGCTAAGGATGTTCAAAGGCTAACAGGCAGGATAGCAGCCTTGAACAGATTCATATCCAAGTCCTCCGAGAAGTGTAAAGAATTCTATGATATCCTAAGGAAGAACAAGAAATTTGAGTGGACGGAGAAGCATGAAAATGCTTTAAAAGCCCTCAAAGATTACCTATCCTCGGCCCCGGCTTTGATGAAACCAGAAAAAGGTGATGTGTTATCCTTGTATCTTGCAGTATCCTCAAAAGCAGTAAGTGCGGTCCTTGTTAAGGATCATCAAGGTACACAACATCCTGTCTATTATGTAAGTAAAAGTTTACTTGATGCCGAATCCAGGTACTCACACCTTGAAAAACTTATTCTTGCATTAATAATGGCATCTACTAAGTTAAGACATTATTTTGAAACTCATGTTATCATTGTTAAAACTAATTTTCCAATTAAGAATGTCCTCAGGAAACCAGAGATGTCCGGAAGGATGGCTAAGTGGGCAGTAAAGCTGAGTGCCTATGATATAAGATATGAGCCTAGGACAGCTATCAAATCCCAAGCATTAGCTGACTTTGTGGCTGATTTCAGTAGTGATCTACAAGAAGAAGCTGAGCTAGAGGTCCAGCAGCTAGAAGAGACCAAGGATCCTTGGATACTCCACACTGATGGATCCTCAAATGTCAAAGGCACAGGGCTTGGAATACTACTAAAATCGCCACAGGGGGACATAATACCCCATTCTATAGCTTGTGAGTTCCAAACCACTAATAATGAGGCTGAATATGAAGCCTTAATTGCTGGTTTGCAAATTGCAAAGCATATGGGGATCAGGTATCTTGAGGTACACGTAGACTCTTTGTTAATTACAAATCACTTTAATGGATCATATGCTGTTAAAGGTGAAAAGCTAACCAAATATTTGGAGATAGTCAAAAGTTTGGCACTCTCTTTTGTCTCTTTTAGTTTGTCACAGGTACCAAGGGAAGAAAATACAGAAGCTGATGCATTGGCTAACTTAGGATCATCTTTGAAGATCCTAGAGGATATCAAGATCCCTATTATCCATATCCTGACCCCAGCTATTGAGGATCATGTGGCTATGGAGATAGAGAATAATTCTGCAATGATCCCTAGTGAGGATACTCAATCCTATTCAGGATCCGGATCATGGATCTCACCAATTATGAGATACTTACAACATGGAGAGATTCCTACAGGAGAAAACCCTAGGGCTTTCAAATCTAAGGTATCTCAATTCACAATTATGAATAATATGTTGTATAGGCGATCTCTTGCAGGACCATACTTGAGATGCATTGAGGATCCTGAAGTTCAAGAAGTTTTAAAAGACTTCCATGAAGGAGATTGTGGAAATCACACTGGGGGCAGGGCTTTATTCTCAAGGATCCTGAGGACAGGATACTACTGGCCAACCATGAAGAAAGATGCTGTGGAGTATGCCAGAAGATGTGATCCTTGCCAGAGACACAGCAATATCCTTCATCAACCAGCCGAACTATTGCATCCTATATCCTCCTCTTGGCCATTTATGAGATGGGGTATGGATATAGTTGGCAAGCTCCCTAAGGCACCTGGTGGAAAAGTATTCATGCTAGCTATGACTGATTACTTCTCCAAGTGGATAGAGGCTGAAGCTTTTGCCCAAGTTAGAGAAAAGGAAGTTATATCCTTCATTAAAAGAAATATTATAACTAGATTTGGAATTCCCTCTGAGATTATATGTGATAATGGTTCCCAATTTATTGGGGGCAGAACCACTAACTTTTGTGACAGCTGGGGGATTAGGATGATAACATCAACACCAGTCCACCCACAAGCTAATGGTCAAGCAGAATCATCCAACAAGATCATCATCAACAACTTGAAGAAGAAGCTTGGATCCAAGAAAGGAAAATGGGCAGAAGAGCTACCCTATGTGCTCTGGGCTGACAGGACAACCCCTAAGAATGCTACTGGTCAAACACCATTCTCTTTGGTGTTTGGGGCAGAATCAGTGATCCCAACAGAAATGGTGGTTCCTACTGCTAGAACAAGTACCCGTGATCCTAAGGAAAATGATGAAAACTTGGCTCAAGACCTGGATACTATTGAAGAAATCAGGGATATGGCTAGGATCAGGATGGCCAGTTATCAACAAAGAATGGCTGGTGCTTACAATAAAAATGTCAGGATCAGGAGGTTTCAAGTTGGAGATATGGTGTTAAGGAAAGCATTTCAGAATACCACCAATCCTGCTGATGGAAAATTGGCTCCAAAATGGGAAGGCCCTTATTTGATTGAAGCTGAAGCGGGAAAGGGGGCATATAGATTGCTAACCATGGAAGGTGAATTGCTACCAAGAGCTTGGAATGCTGTCCACTTGAAGAAATATTTCATGTAAGCAGGATCCTTATGGTATAGGTGATCCTCATCGAAGAGATATCCTTAAAGGATCCTCAAAGTATCGGTGATCCTTACTCAGGTAATATCCTAATCTTGAACTATTTCATTTCTTAATTTTTTCATCTAAGGATAAGGATCATGTATCCTTTATCCATCTCTCACGTGAGTTCAAGTTTTGAAAGCTCAGGTATCTTCAGCACAACATTGGTTATCCACAGAAGCAATCCGTCCTTTGGGTTTAACCCCAGTTATTTGGGCTTGTCCCCAGATTCCGCCTGTAGCGCACGATGATCCTGGTATAGTTCAAGGCTTTGGGACCAGTACTCATTATAGGGGCTGATAATTCCATTGTTCTGGCTATGCTTAGGATCCTACGTATAATGGTAGACGTACCATACATCCGTTCATAAGGTTTCTAACGTTTTCACGTTAGCTAAGGTTTCTAACGTTTTCACGTTAGCTAAGGTTTTGGCATCTTCATGTCACTAAGTTTGGATAGTCGCCAGTTAGGGCCATACTCCAGTTTACATACGATCCTTGGGCTTGTCCCCAGTTATCCTTGGGCTTGTCCCCAGTTATCCTTGGGCTTGTCCCCAGTTATCCTTGGGCTTGTCCCCAGTTGCTAACTCTTTTCTTATATCGGCTTAGTCCCAAGTTATGCTCTATTTCAGGTCCTTGAAGATAGGCAGCTAGGGATCCTTGATCCTTATTTCACTCTAAGGTTTATCTTATAGTTATCCTTATTATGGTTAGGATTCTAACTAGGATCCTCAGGTATGATCCTTAACTTTTTTGGTTTTATTAATTATTCATTTGAATAACCCCTATACTTGACAACTGAACTTGTGTTTCTTAAACTATATCATTTTTAAAACTTATCGGTTATGAGATATGTGATCCTTGTTCATATCTTAAACTTTTAGGATATCTTTTCTAATTTTTCAAGGCTTGATAAGTATAAACAAATTGAACATTATAACAGTTGGAAAATAACATACTAAAAAGGATAACAACACAAGATAAGCGACAAAAGGTTAAGTTTTTATTTATTAACATAAGACTAACCCTTTAAAGGTTGTCAAAATTACCTACCCGAGCTTCTACCAGCAAAACGTGGCCCGTCCGCTGGGGTAGGTAAAGGGTGTCCATGATAATGAGTTCAAAAGTAGTGCAGGAATATAAAGGCAGCAGGATCACAATGGCTTCATCCCCCAAACAGAGGATCCCTCCACCAATTGCAATCCTGCCTATTGTCCGAAGGATCATACATGATCCTTAATCCTAAAAACCTATTGTTCAAAGTACAACCCATGAAATTGTCTTAAACATCACAACCACAAAAAACAACCACCAAACTAAAAAAATTGGGCTCCGGCCTTAGCACATATATCCATCATCGCCCAATTGTGCAGCCTACATCTTTGATGCATCCTCTTCTCCTCCAGCTGCGGTATCCTTCACCTGATCCTTCCCACTGCCACTTGCTTCAATCGCCAAGACTTCAGTAGCCTCCTCTTCCTCATCCTCAAGCTCAGCCAACCTTTCCTTCCAACCCTCAATATCCCAGCTGTTCTTATCAAAGCTAGGATCTTGAGCTTCTTGGGCCATCTTCAACTTAGTCTGATACATTGTGATGGCAGCAGAGAGCTTGGCATTTTCGATGAGGTCATGCTTTTCATAATCAAAGTTAACCAGCACCTTGGCCATTGCCTGCTTGGTATCCTGGAGTTCCTTCCGAGCATCAGCAAGTGCAAGATCTTTGAGCACGGCAACCTGTTGAAGATCAGCTATTTTCTTGTCCAGCTCCTCAATATTGCCCACATAATCCTCGATCTCAGCAAATTTCTGCAGAAAGAAGATAAGGTAGTTCAAGGTCAAGTGATCCTCATAAGAGCTAGATAACTAGGCAAAGTTAAGGATCCTTACTTCATTGAAGTACTCAAGGAATTGGTGGCGGATCAGTGGCAGCCCTTGAAGATCCTCAGCATCAGAAATTTTCCTCTTCTTGACACCCTTTCCTTTAGTGGGTGCCTTTGGAATGGAAATGCTGGGACTGTTGGTGGATCTCTTCCTTCTGGGTCGTACGAGATCAAGGTCAGCGGTGTTGAATTGGGAAACAGGCTTGACAGATTTTCCAGCACCTACACAATCAAAATAAGATAAGTATCTTTTCTTAATTCATATTTCACTATTTGTTTAAACTTTGGACAAGGATACTTACTTGACATTGTGACAGAGCCTGAGGATACCTCTTGTGAATCTTGGGTTGTTGTCTTGAAGGTTCTTATCTCAGGGTCAAGTTTTTTGAAGGCAAGGAGTCTCTCTTTAGCAGCAGGGGACAGTTTGAGGTGTGAGACGGTGATAGCTGCAAAATAAGAAAGCAAAAATATAAGTTATCCTTACATCAAAAGAAAGTTCCTGGTGATCCTTATCAGGATCCTCCATCCTACCATGGGTAGCCCAATTTTTAGGAAGATCCTTTCCATCCTGGATAGAATCTCTCTTGACAAAAAAGAAACGTCGCTTCCAATTAGTGTCATTCTTGGTGGCTTTGAAGATCGGGTGTTCCTCACCAGGTTTACGTTTGAACAAGTAACGATGAGAGCCAAAGGTGGTAAGATCATATAGCTCTCCCAGCTCTGCCATTCCTAGATCTATTCCCTCCTCATCAATGATCCTTTCAAGGGTATGCAAAACCCTCCAAATCATCGGCATGGCTTGGATATAAGAGATGCCGGTTAGGGAGAAGAAAGATTGGGTGAAGGCTGGAAAAGGATAAGAATAACCTATGGTGAACGGAGTGACGGGGAAAGCAACCCACTTATCGGATATATGATCGCTCAAGGCATTGGGGTCAAAAGGCCTGAATTCGGTGTTTGCCGGAAAGCAATAGCGAATCCTATCTATCTGAGCATCATTGAAGCAGCAACGTTCTTTAATGGAATCTTCAATGATCCCTTGGCTTTTCGGAGGACTATTCTTCGGATGATCCTTGGCTGGTGAACTTCGAAGCAACATTTTCGTACTGACGAAGATAGAAGAACAGAGCAAGAGAAGGAAAAGGATAGAGAGAGAGAATACCTGAACGTCTTCGGAATGTGGATTATAAAGGGAGTTTCTCTGAAAATTTAAATGCATTTGATCCTATCTATATCTCTATTTATAATCATGATCTTGCAGGTTGTCACTTCCGTGACATCATCATCGCAACGGCTAGTTCAAAATTAACGGCTATATATCCGTTAGTTTGTTACGGATAAGATCAAGAAAACATAACTCGCTAATTTTACAATTTTACTCCTTATATTTTGGGGGCAATTGTTAGGGGAGGATTTTCTAACAATTAGTGATCCTTATTCATTATCCTAACTAGTGATCCTTACTTCTGTGACAGGTGGTGATCCTCAGAAGGGCTTTAGGATCAGGATCATGGATCACTTCAAGGATCCTCATACTGACGATTGTTTACTTATGTTTTATAACCTCTCGCAGGTATAACAAGCTTGACCAAGTCTTAGCGGCATTCTTGGAGAATATTCCCGAAGTATTCTGCACGTGCTAGATCAAAACTAGACGTTATGGAGAACGTGGAGGCTTGGCCCGAAAGTCGGAGAGTTTGTTAACTAGATATTTTTCTTATTTTAAAGGGGTAACGAGCTAGTTAGTGACACTTAGTCATTTTGGCAGTTACACACACTCGCAAATACGCTCATACAAGCTCTCGTTCAAACACTTAGCGATTTCGTACACTTTTTACACACTTCACCGTAGTGATCCTTGTACCTAGCTCGTTACTATCCGAAGTTGTAAACGTTTATTCATTTATTTGAGCTTGGTGATCGGTAGTTTCCATCACCCGGGGTTTTTTGTGCCGGAGATCAACTCTTGATCAAGGGCTTTTTCCCCGTATAAATCCTTGTGTTGTTTGTGCATTCTACATTGAAGTGATCCTCATTGTTGTTACACATTTTAAGCATCATTCCCCTAAACAAAGAGTTTGGTTGCAATATCATCATCAGATTTTCTGACCAAAACAGGGACCAGTACTCGTTTTAGGGGCTGATAATTCCATTGTACTGGCTATGCTTAGGATCCTACGTATAATGGTAGACGTACCATACATCCGTTCCTAAGGTTTCTAACGTTTTCACGTTAGCTAAGGTTTCTAACGTTTTCACGTTAGCTAAGGTTTTGGCATTTTCATGCCACTAAGTTTGGATAATCGCCAGTTAGGGCCATACTCCAGTTTACATACGATCCTTGGGCTTGTCCCCAGTTATCCTTGGGCTTGTCCCCAGTTATCCTTGGGCTTGTCCCCAGTTGCTAATTCTTATCTTATATTGGCTTAGTCCCAAGTGATGTTCTATTTCAGGTTCTTGAAGATAGGCAACTAGGGATCCTTGATCCTTACTTCATTCTAAGGCTTATCTTATAGTTATCCTTATTAAGATTAGGATCCTAACTTGGATCCTCAGGTATGATCCTTAACTATTTTTAATTCTATTCGTTATTTATTCGAATAACCCTTATACTTGACAACTGAACTTATGATTCTTAAACCATGCCACTTTTTAGAACTTATTGATTATGGGATATGTGATCCTTGATCATATCCTAAACTTTCTAGATATCTTTTCTAATTTTTCAAGGCTTGATAAGTATAAACAGAATGAACATCACAACAGTTGGAAAGTAAGATATTAAAAAGTATAACAACACAAGATAAGCGACAAAAGGTTAAGTTTTTATTTATAAACAAAAGACTAACCCTTAAAAGGTTGTCAAAATTACCTACCCGAGCTTCTACCAGCAAAACGTGGCCCATCCGCTGGGGTAGGTAAAGGGTGTCCATAATAATAAGTTCAAAAGTAGTGCAGGAATATAAAGGCGGCAGGATCACAATGGCTTCATCCCCCAAACAGAGGATCCCTCCACCATATGCAATCCTGCCTATTGTCCTAAGGATCATAAAAGATCCTTAATCCTAAAACCTATTGTTCAAAGTACAAACCATTAAATTGTTCAACACCACAACCACAAAAAGCTAATACCAAATTTAAAAAATTGGGCTCCGGCTACGTCTAGAAATGTCCATCATTGCCCAATCAAGCAGCCTAAACCTTTGCTGCATCACCACCTCCGGCTCCACTTGCTTCACCAGCTTCATCCTTGCTTCCAGCCTCAATTGTCAGGATCTCTTCAGCCTCCTCTTCATCACCCAATTCAGCCAGCCTCGCTTTCCATTCTTCAATTTCCCAGCCGCTTTTGTCGAAGGCAGGATCCTGAGCTTCCAAGGCCATTTGCAGCTTGGTTTTGTACATTGCTATGGCGGCAGAAACTTTAGCATCATCTGTGATCTCCTGCCTTTCATAGTCAAAATTAACCAGCACTTTGGCCATCTCCTGTTTGGTATCCTGGAGTTCCTTCCGAAGATCAGCAAGTGCAAGATCCTTGAGCACGGCAACCTGCTGGAGGTCGGCAATCTTCTTATCCTGATCCTCAACGTGGCCGACATAATCCTCGATCTCAGCGAATTTCTGTAAAGAGGATAAAGGATAAGGTCAGAATTAAGTGATCCTCAGATCAGCAGGATATATCAGCAGGATATGTCAACAGAATATATGAGCAAAGACAGTGATCCTCACCTCATTAAAGTACTCAAGGAATTGATGACGGATTAGAGGCAGACCCTGCAAATCCTCAGCATCGGAGGCCTTTCTCCTCTTGATTCCCTTTCCTTTGAGGGGTGCCTTGGGGATTGAGGCCGTCGGGCTGGCAGGAACTTTTCTTTTGGAGGATTTGACAGTGGTGAGATCGGTGACACGGAACCTTGAAGCAGCTTTGGCAGATTTTCCAGCACCTACACAACCAAAACAAGATAAGTATCTTTTCTTAATTCATATTTCAATATTTATTTAAATTTCAAACAAGGATACTTACTTGACATGGTGACAGAGCCTGAGGATACCTCCTGAGAGTCTTGGGTTATTGTCTTAAAAGTTCTAGTTTCAGGATCAAGGTTCCAGAAAGCAGCAAGCCTTTCCCTGGTTGCGGATGTTGTGATGAGATGCGAAACAGAGATAGCTGCATGACACAAGACAAAAGGGGTTAGTAATCCTATCACATGAAGGAGACTACCTGGTGATCCTTCTCATGATCCTCTGGCCTACCATTGGTGGACCATGTTTTTGGTAGATCCTCTCCGTTTAGAATTGAATTCCTTCTGACAAAGAAGAAGCGACGTTTCCAATCTTTGTCGTTCTTAGTGACTTTGAGAAGGGGATGTTCTGCACCGGGTTTTCGCTTGAACAAGTAACGGTGGGAACCAAAGGTAGTAAGATCATACAGTTCTGCCAATTCCGACATTCCTAAATCAACGCCTTCCTGCTCGATGATCCTCTCTAGGGTATATAAAACCCTCCAAATCATCAGCATGGCTTGGATGTAAGATATGCCGGTCAGGGAAAAGAAGGATTGTGTGAATTCTGGGAAAGGATAGGTGTACCCTATAGTAAATGGAGTAGCTGGAAAGGCAACCCATGTTTCAGAAACATAGTCGCTAAGAACAGTGGGATCAAAGGGTTTGAAGAAGGCACTCGCTGGAAAACAGTGACGGATTTTATCTACTTGTGCATCGTTAAAACAACACCTTTCATTCGCTGAGTCCTTGATGATTTTTTGACTCTTTAAAGGGCTATCCTTCTTGTGATCCTTGCCCGGTGAGCTTCGGAGCATCATTCTCAAAGCGATGGTGTTAAAGAAAGAAAAACAGAGAAAGAGAGGAAGAAAGAGGAGAAAGAGATACCTGATTGATCTTCGACTGAGAATTTAAAGGGAGTTTCTTTCGAATTTGAATGCATAATGATCCTATCTATATCTCTATTTATAATTATGATTCTGCAGGATTGTCACTTCTGTGACGTCATGATCGCAACGGCTAGTTCTATATTAACGGCTATATATCCGTTAGTTAGTTACGGATGAGATCAAGAAAATATAACTCACATATTTACAATTTAACTCCTTATATTTTGGGGGCAATTGTTAGGGGTGGATTTCTAACAATTCCGTGATCCTTAATTATTATCCTCTTTAGTGATCCTTGCTTCTGTGACAGATAGTGATCCTCAGAAGAGCTTCAGGATCAGGATTATGGATCATCTTAAGGATCCTCATACTAACAATTGTTCACTTGTGTTTTGAATTGTTTTGCAGAAGTAACAAGTCGGACCAAGTCTTGGCGACATTCCTGGAGAATATTCCCAAATTATCCCGCACGTGTTTGGCCAAATATGAACGTTGTGGAGAACGTGCGAGCTAGGCACGAAAGTCGGATAGTTAGTTTAGGTAGTTATTTCTATTTTAAAGGAGTAACGAGCTAGTAAAAAAAACACTTAGTCATTTCTGAGCTACACACACTCATATACTCGCACACTTGAAGCTCTCGACGAACATACATTCATTTTCACTCACATTTGCACATTTCACGATAGTGATCCTTGTACCTAGCTCGTTACTATCCGAGGTTGTAAACATTTATTCATTTATTTGAGCTTGGTGATCGGTAGTTTCCATCACCCGGGGTTTTTTGTGCCGGAGATCAACTCTTGATCAAGGGCTTTTTCCCCGTATAAATCCTTGTGTTGTTTGTGCAATTTACATTGAAGTGATCCTCATCGCTGTTACACATTTTAAGCATCATTCCCCGTAACAAAGAGTTTGGTTGCATTATCCTCGTCTGATTTTTGACCAAAACATCTGTTGTTTGGCATTTGTAGGCGCTGGAAAATCTTCAAAATCAGCTTCTCGGTTCAGTGTCAGTGATCTTGATGCATATGTTTCCTCCAAGTCTGCCAAGAAACAACCTGCTGCCAGTCCCAGCATCCCAAATCCTAAGGGTGCCAGCACAAAGGGCAAGTGTGGAAAGAAAAGGAAAACTGCTGAGACTCTTGAAGGCTGCCTCTCATCCAACACCAGTTTGAAGAATACGTCTCTAAGGTAAGGATCCCGGATCCTTAAATCTGATCTTCCCATACTGAGGATAACGGATCCTGACATGTGTTTCTCTTTTGCAAAAAATTACTGAGATCCAGATGCTCCTGGATTCATATGCTGAAGAGGCTGAGCAAAAGCACTTGGACTTCCAGAAGATGTTCCTGGCTAAGGATAAGACCATCTCCTCCCTCGAGAAGGACCTCACTCTGGCGAAGAAAGAGCTGGTTATGACCCAAATCACGGCTCAACAAGAGAAGGAGGAGGTGATGGAAGGAGCCAAACTTTCTGCCACAATAGCCATGCTCAAGATCAAACTTCAAATGGCAAAGGAGGCAGAGGATACTAACTTTGACAGGACTGCCTGGGACCAAAAAGGCTGGAAGATCAAGCTGGCTGAGCTAGACGATGAAGAGGAGGCTGAGGAGACTCTGGCAATCGAGACTGGTGGCTGTGGGCTGAAGGATCAAGCAGAAGGAGCAGCTGGTGGGGATGACGCAGCAAAGGTTTAAGCTGCACAAATGGGCAATGATGGAAATTTCTAGACATGGCCGGAGCCCATTTTTTATGGTTTAAGGTTTTTTTGGTTGTTGATGTTTTGATGGTGAACAATGCTGGTTTGTACTTAAACAATAGTATTTAGGTTTAAGGATCATGGATCCTTCAGACAATAGGTAGGATAATAGATGGTGGATGGATCCTCTGTTTGGGGGATGAAACCACTGTTATCCTGCCGCCCTTTTATTCCTGCACTTTAAGAACTGTTAACTATGGACACCCTTTTCCTACCCCAGCGGACTGGCCACGTTTTGCTGGTAGATGCTCGGGGTAGGCAATTTTGACAACCTTTGAAGGGTTTAACTTTTGATAAATAAATAAAACCTTAATCTTTTGGCTATTCTGTGTTGTTAATTTTGTGTATCTTTACCTTTCAACTGTTATGATACAATTTCTTTGAATTCACAAGTTAAGACTGAAAATATATATTAGATTATGTCAAATAGTTTAGGATATGATCAAAGATCAAATATCCTATATTCGAAAAGTTCAAAAAAGTGGTGTAATTTCAGGATCATGTATTCTGTTGTCAAAGAATAAGGGTAACTTAAATTAACCAAGAATAACATGAAGGTAAATAAGGATCTTACCTAAGAATCCAAGTTAGGATCCTAAATTTTTAATACTTACAATCGAGATAACCAAAAGACAAACCCTAGATAACAGGTTAGGATCAAGGATCCTTAAGTGTTTAGCTTTGGAAACCTGAAATGGAACACAACTTGGGACTAAGCCAATATAAGAGAAGAGTTAGTAACTGGGGACAAGCCCAACAATCTGGGGACAAGCCCAATAAACTGGGGAAAAGCCCAAAAAACTGGGGACAAGCCCAAAAAAAAAAACTGGGGACAAGCCCAAAAGAACTTGTGTAAACTGGAGTATGGCCCTCACTGGCGACTATCCAAACTTGGTGACATGAAAATGCCAAAACCTTAGCTAACGTGAAAACGTTAGAAACCTTAGGAACGGATGTATGGTACGTCTACCATTATACGTAGGATCCAGGATACAGCCAGTACAATGAAATTGTCAGCCCCTAAAGCGGGTACTGGTCCCATTGCCTTGAACTGCACCAAGATTATAGTGCGCTACTGGCGAAGGTAGTGAATACCTTAAACTGGGGACAAGCCCAAAACTGGGGATAAACTGTAACACCTCGTAAAATCACGTCCAATAATGTATTGACACGTGTAATAAGCCCTAATAAAGTCAAACGTTGAATTTGAGGGACTAATTTTGAGAAAAATAAAAAACTTTGATTATAGAAGGACTGGAAATGTTAACATGCTTATTAAAAGCCTCTGAATAATGTTACACGATAATCATGTTCACAAATGAGCCACTTGTTGATCAAGAGTAGCCGTTTGTGTAATTAATTGAAAGTTTGCGCGATGAAGGGTTAAAAGCGTCAAGATACCTCCGAGTAACCTTTTAGCAAATCGAGAGCTTCATGATAATTGATTAGACTCTCGGGAATGCCTAATATTGGCCGTCTAAGGTTTTTATGCCTTTAAGTGACGTTACGCGCAACTTTGTAAGTTTAAGGGGTTAAAAGTGTCAATATGTTTAATTATACCTCTGAATGACCTTTTAGCGAACCCGAAGCATCGTGATGTTTAATAATACTCTCAAGAATGACTAATATGGATTAGATGAGGCTTCGATGCTATTAAGCGATGATATGCGCAAGTTTGCGCAATAGAAGGACCAAAAGCGTCAACTTTTGAATCTACGCCTTTTGGTGACCATTTAAGCAAACAAGAGCATAGAAATATTTAAACACATGCTTGGTAATACCCACTATGGGCCTTGGAAGACTTGGATATCATCAAACGACATTTCGCACTACTTTGTGCGATTAAAGGACTATTTGCGTCAAACTGCAAAAGTATACCTATTCGTAGGGTATCGAACCTTCCGGAATATGATCATAAGTTAAACATGCCCTAAATATCCTTTACATAGCTTATATACAGGCTTAGAGGTGTTTGGTGCGCAAAACTAAACTTTTAAATCAAGCAGGGACTAAAAGTGTCAAAAAGTGCACAAGTTTGCATTTTCGCGCATATCTTACGTTCTGAATATATCCGAACACCCAAAAATGTATGTAACCACTAAAATATTTTATTTTAGTGTTGGGCATGATAAAATTTCATTCGTCGCGTAATTTGGATCGTTTTTCGCGTCCGTTCGTGTTTCGTCGTAATTAGCCGAACAACGGGACCGTACGACCAAACGGACCGACATCCGACATATTTTTGAGCATTTTTCATGTCCCCTATGTTTAAGCATCAATATAGAGCCTTAAAAATGGCTTAACGTGCCTTAAATGTGTCAGAACTGGCATTTAACATGTACAGGGGCTGATCCGGTCAGTTTTGAAAGTCAATTTTGTTTGGAAAACATAACAGGGACTGATATGGTCGTTTCTGGAACTTAAATCATGCACATATAAAACACAGGGGCTGAAACTGCACATCTTCCAAAGTATCACTGATCCGGGCCATTGCTTGGCGGGCCGCGAAGCCCACTTGGGCCTCCTACGCGGGCCGCGAGGTCACAGTTCAGCAGCAGCAGCAGTTTTTGGCTGTTGTTTTGGGCTGATGTTTGTTCTTCTCACAATCAAAACCATTTTATCATACTATGGGCTGCTACCTGATTTATAAAACCACTTTACACATGTTAGAATCTGGTTATAACCTCCCGACACTTGTCACGATCCTACGAGACCCCGAAAACTATAAATAGGAGGTGGGTTTCACTTGTTAATTCACACCATCTCTTCATAATCTGCTTGCTCTCTGTTTTTTTGGGGGAATCTTGAACTTCTTAAGAACCTTCTTCAGTCCATTGGACCCTTTGTAAGCTTCCTTAACCTCTCTTAATTCAGTTTTAATTAGTTAAATGGCCCAAAGTCAAACCGTCGTAATTAAGGTTTGGCTTAGTGATTAATCACAAATTGTCCAGTCAATTCTCGAATTGAATGTACCTATGAGTTGGTAATTATGTGGGTAATAAACCCTTAAAAGGGCACCCTCTGATTCCCACTCTAACCAGGTCAATTGTCGGGTCAAACTTAATCATAAAAAGTCAACAGAAAGCTAATTTTCAAATAAACACATAATTAGCAATGTAGAAGCCATGCAACCCGTTTTATCACTCATATAACTTGGTAATTAATGTAAGAACATGTTTAATAATGTTCAACCCGACAATTTTCAGTTTAAGCTCGGTTCGGAACTGAAAGTCGCAAAAGTAGACTTTTGCTTTGGCTTTGACTTTCAGTTTTGACCCATTGTAGCATAGTTTAGAAATGCCTTAGAGCTCTATTAGGAGCAGGTTATAGATTAGTGAAACCCTCTGAGGTTATACAACTTGGTTCATTAGTTATTCGATTCATGTGCATGTTTCCGTTATATGCCTAAATGTTGACCATAATGCCCTTTTGACCTAAAAACGAGATTTTTGAAAATGTGAGAGGACAAAAACCTTTATTACTGATTTATAAACTTGTCCTAAAAATTTGACATCAGTTTGAGGTCTAGATTAAGAGTTATGCTCAATAGCGTAATTACAAAGCTTTTTGTTAATTAAATGGCGTAATTAGCATAAAGCCTATCTAAACCCAAATTTTGACACCAAACTTTTTACCCACTGATGTAATATATTATTTTGGTATTTTTGAAGATTTTTATTTATTTTTAAGCTGAGCATAGCATAGGGTTCTTGCTTTAAATCGGTAATTGTCGGTTATGCCCTTTTCTTGAATAAAAAGAGTTTTACATAATATTTTGATACCAAACTTTTTGCTACTGATTTTATATGATAAATGAAATATTTTGAACTTTATAAACTGGTCAAAAACTCAGATTTCCTATTTAAACCCGAAAATCGCTTAAAACCGACTTTTACGCGTTTTAAGCGCATAGTATGAGTTAAAACTAATTTTGGCATATGAAACTTAATACCTACTAATGTTTTAAGTAAATTTATATATTTTAACAGCAAAGAAAATTTTTAAACTCAGATTCTCTAGTTTTGACCTTTTAAGCTTATGTGAAATTACCAAAATGCCCCTACGGTGCATAGTTTGGTTATAAATAGTAAATTTCACATATATGCAATACCCTACTGATATAACTTATTAAATTAAGTATTTTTACTAAATATATCAGACCTGAATCTCAGAGTCATATTTAATCTCTTTTATAAGCTTTAAAATGACCAAAATGCCCCTACGGGGCATAGTTTGAGTTTAAATTCGTTTTGGGCATAATGGAAGGTATCTTACTAATATCACAACATATTTAAGGCATATTAACTTAGGAAACCTGTTCATGACTCATTTGGTTACTCGTTACGCATTATTCGCGTTCGGTACGGTTTATGTAACTAGTTTGCATAAATTAGCCGAAACGGGTCAAACCTTATCACTTTTATCTCAAAATCCAGAATGTGTTTAGTTTACCCATATTATACAGCTATACAAACTTGTAGGGTCTAAACCACATTCTATTCCGGTCATCGCTTAATCGTGCGTTTTGAACCGTATATCTTCCTTTAAAAAAAAACTAACCGGTCTAAGTTTAGGCTTAATTAAGACCCGTTAGGAATCTAATAGGTTATAAAAACCTTCGTTCCAGATTAGGAGACCAGCAAAAGCTATCTGCACTTGCTGATTGAATACGGTTGAGATAAATTTGAATATTTGCTCAGGTAAATACTTTTAACTTATTTTCCCTTATACGGGCTTGGGATACGGTATTATAATAATGCCGCTTGGTCGGGTATGTAGTGGTTTAAATCGGATTGTGATTAATATATTTACATAACCCGTTTTAATCTGTTTTATTTGGTATATGGCCCTTGGGGGGTTAATGACCATGTCCCGGATATCCTTGGCATCATTCATTGAAATGGCTACGACCTAAGCACGGGGTGTAGCCATATACCTGACAGTTGCATATGTAAAAACTGGTAACCCACTTTAAGGAATCAACCTTGTGGGCACTATGCCTGTGGCGTGTCAGTTAATCTTGTCTGGCTCTTCTAACCGGCCCTGACGGATGACAAATATGTAAAACTGTATACAAGATTATTTTTAAATAATTTTCCCAAGCTATAAAAGATATTTTGTGCCTTGTGCATTCAAATTAATTTTCTTAAACTCTTTTCAAAATGAGTCAGTTAATTGTATTTACCAGTGTAAACTGACGTATTTTCCAAAAGGTTAAAGTGCAGGTACTAGACGGGATAGGTTGGCTACTCCAGAGTGAATAAATAAAAAGTATTGCTAGCTTGATCACTTAAAATCTGTTGAACACATTATCTTTTATGTGATCCGCCTGTGGATCCTTTACATTCCGTTTGTAATACTTTGATATTACTTTTCATTCGGTTTGTAATGTTTATATCTTTTGCTTCTGATGTGCATTAAATTGTGTTGTTTGACTATGATGATATCAACTACGTCACGTTACTCCCCCACCGGGCCCACCGGTAATACGTGGAAATATCAGGGTGTGACAGGTTGGTATCAGAGCCAACATTGAGTGAATTAAACACTAGCCTTTTGTGTTTAATCTCAATGACACAGTAGCACATTCCTTGAACTTCCGAGTCTAGACTTGAACTAGGAATGATCTCATCCCTGTTATATATATACATTGTTTTCAGTTTTATGTATTTTGAATAAGTCGCCAGGCAAAGAAGCCGTTGATGGAAAATTCTCCACGTCCGAAGCCAAGAAATGCCAAGCTTCATACCACGGCTAGGATAAGCGTGCGACCGGTTGAAGGAAAGACCCATATGGACCTATTCCCAAAAACCAATTGAAATTTCAATCAGACTACAGAATCCATACCGGAGGTCCCTGAGGCTCAAATCTCAAAGTCTGTACTAGTGAAGTCCATACCAGGAGGTCCCTGAGACTCCCATATTGAAGATGATACATGTGGATGCTATTAATCCCTATATTCCTATCTCCAAAATTTTGGAATCCCAGACTTGGACTATGCCAGTCAAAACCTAATCAGTAATCCATGTCATTTCTTTAACCATTAAATCCGTGGATTCTATTGCCAGTCAAAACCTAATCAGTAATCCATGTCATTTCTTTAACCATTAAATCCGTGGATTCTATTTCTGCTTCTGCAAGAAATCCTGATCTGAAATGTTCATTTTTCACTGATGTCTCCAGTATCCCTACCATGTACGGTAAACAAAGAAGAGAGAATCGAAATGGGGCAAGGAAGGCATTAGAAAAAAAAAATTGTTTTCATAATATTCATTATCCTTTAAGTCCCTATAAGGACCCATCTCTTCTATATAGTCCCTTTGTGGACATATCTTTCAATTTAAGACCCTGTAAGGGCATTTGCTATTTTAGTCCCTTTTATGGACATTTATTACAATAAGATCCCTTGTGGACATGATATTTTATTATAAGTCTGTTTAAGGATATATTATTTCTCCAGTAAGTCCCAATGAGGACGTGTCTTTTGACATAAAGTCCCTACAAGGGCAATTGTTTATTAACATCCTTTCATGGACATGTGATATCATAAAAGTCCCAATACGGACCTATCTTATAGTCCCTTTACGGACTTATACTTTCTTTTTAGTCCTTGCATGGACTAAAGTTGCTTTAAAGTCCCCGTATGGACAAATAAATTATTAAAGTCCTGTTTGAGGCACTATGCTAAATTTCCTGATGATTTATTGAAAGTTTTGAAGATTTTATATAGGTACTCATTTCGTCCTTTATCAACCATTAGTTTAAATTTTATTCGAATTTTATCGATCTGCTATAAAAGTTTCAAAAGATATTCTTAATGGTTACCCCTGCCAAGTCGCAAGTCCACATTAATTGGCAAAAACTTTCGGTAGTTAAGGATAATTATTCCTTCTACTATGATAATTAAAGGAGTTACCCCTCCTATCCAAGGGTGGTGAAATATGTTCAAGCCCCCAAGCCTATATGATCAGTATGATCATGGTAATATTGTGTAGCCATTAAGACAAATTAATCCTTGTTAACATCTGAGAACATGTTAACACTCCTAGCAGTGTGACTTGAGAAACCACACCAGCCGTCAAGGTAATTGGAATGCGTCCAATCCTTAAAAGCCTCTATGATCAAGGCAGATCATTGCAAGTATCACCAATATGATGATCATAATATAAACATCCGTTAGAGATGAAGTGCCTACGGGCTAAACCTGTTGTCAGTTAAGACAACGACAGTGGTGGTCTTTGACTCCCTGTCTAAAAATGTTGGACTATGTCCAAACATAATAAGTCTATATGATCAATACGATCATGACTAATATCATCTAAAATGATGATCATGTTAATTAACATCCCTTAGCGATGTTTTTGCCTACGGGCTATAATATATTGTCCATTTGTGACATTGACATTGTGATCTTTATGATTCCTTGTCTAAGGTAGTGAGTTATGCTCAAGCCTAACAGTCGATATGATTAATGAAATCATGACTGAAAATCATCAATACGATGATTAAATTTAACATCCTTAATGACGTTTTTCCTACGGGCTATATTATATTGTCCAATCATGACAAGGCAATTGTAATCTTCTATAATCCTTTGCCCAAAGGGGGTGAGCTATGCTCAAATCCCATAGTCTACATGATCAATGCGATCCTGACTAATATCATCAGTATGATGATCATAATATTAACATCCCTAGTGATGAAATGCCTACGGGCTATACTCTATTATATTGGAAATAAGACAAAGTTAGTGGTGGTCTTTATGATCCCCTGTTCAAAGTGGTGGGTGGGTTATACCCAACACTAACGGTCTATATGATCAGTGCAATCGTGACTAAAATCGTCTGATGCGATGATCATATTATTTTATGGGATATTTGAAGTTCAGGCTTAGGCCTCCCTATCTTCATAGTAAGATTTTAAGAAATACTTACGACCCGATGGTTATAATTTATGCATAAATTTTCGGTGCTTAGATAACAAAACTAGAGTAATACAATAAACACATGGTGGATACGCCGCTGCTACTTCCTATATATAAGTGTGTTTATTGTATTACCCTTGGTAGCGTTACCCTGAGTCAACATTAGAGATTATGCCGCCTACGGGCTATATACCATGTTGTCCATTAGAGACATTGACAAGTGTGACCGTTATAGTCCATCGTCAAAGGTGATGGGCAATGCCCAAGCCTTATAGTCAATAAGATCGATGAGATCATGACTAATATACTCATTTGCAATAATTATATATGTATATATATGTAAACATCCATTAGTGATGTCCTATGATTTGCCTATGTGCCAATATGAATCGTCATTCAAGACGATGACAGTTGTAGTCTATGGCTCCCTGTCCAACGGTAAAGAACTAGGTTCAAATCTTAAAACCCCTAATCTAATAAGATCGCGACTTATAAATTAATGTCCTCCATGACAGGCGTTTGTTGCCATATCTTATAATGTCCTTTGCGAGAAGGCCTTTGTGCCATATGATTATTTATGTCCTTCCTAACGGACTAATGTTTCATATTTTAGAGAGCCATTATGGCAAGCCTTCGAGCTATCTAAAATCATCTATATGCCAAAGACAGTTAGGACATTTTGATCCCCTGTCAAAAGGGAAATGGACTCGGTCCAAACCCTAAAGGCCATTGATGGTCCTTTTGTGACCTAGGCTGAATGTAATTGATGTACATTCAAATAACATCCATTAGGAATGTTCATACCCTATTAGCTTATATGGTTTAATAATACCATGGTCAGTGTATGTTAGGTCGTCAGGGTGATGACTCGCTATAGAAATGCAATTAAGCAATTGATTAATTTTGGCGTTTAGTGCCAAGCTTCAAGTATGGCAAACTTGAATGAGACAAATAATAGTTGCGATACTGAAGATGCAACATGTAACAACTCTCATCAAAAGTCCTAATTATTATTTTAATATGGCCAATAGGAAACCCTAATTGAGAAACCCAAGTGATTTTTTTTCATAATCCCTAAAATTTTCAGAACATTTGGAATCAGGATTAGGGCCCCTAAAACTTAAGGGGGGTAAACCCTAACTAATGATTATCTCTAAAAATACGTTGTCTAAATTGAGAATTCACGAACTAGCAACTCAACAAGCCTATACTAGTGACAAGGCTACCCTAGGGTAGATGTGTACCCCAGGCGAGTCGCGACAGCATCCATGTCATCTTCCGCGACACGCGGGAGATGCCAATTTCACGTATAAATACAGGGCATTGGGACTTGAATTCTGTCTTTGAAACGACGTAAATTCGCTTTACGTAGGCTGAGTTATAACAGAAACAGTCCACAAAACACACACTGATCACGAAGTGCTGCCACAATCAGGGTAATAACTCGATCGCTATTACGATTCAACGTCCGATCGATTATAACTATCCAACGATTGTTTAAGTGCCGCTCAAATTGAGTTTATACTTTGTTATTCATCGTGATTTCAACTTGAATGTTTGAGTGCTGTTCAAAATCGGACTATACTCTGTCATTCGTTGTGAATCCGCTGAATTGTTAAAGTATTGCGCTTATAAATCGTTGTGAGGGTTTAATCTCGTGAATTGTCGTAACTGCTGTATTAGTTACTAACCTGTTTGTGTGTGCATTGTTATTTAAATTAGGTTAATCAAGGCTAATCAGTAGGCTTATACTCTGCTCGTTAAATCTACAATGTGAGTCATTCTCTTTTTATCAAATTATTTTCAAAATCATGTTTATTTTCAAAGGTTATAATTACAGTGATTAAGTTTATGTAATCACCAAATTATAGTCGGTATGTGGGGTATTGTGCACATTACTACTGTTGTTGTCACTTTAGGTGGGCGAACCTAATTAGTGATATTCGTCATTCATTGGGGCAGCCAATGGTGATATGACCACAGTCACCGAAATGAGTCGAGTGACAAATACTGTGGGTAGTTGGTTTGATATCAGAAACATTGTAATCTCTCTTAATACTGTGAATTATAACAAACGAGTCGTTTTAGTAAAACTGAATGATTCACTCAGTATTTCCCTGCTGACAAAACCTTTTTCAAACATGTTTCAGGTGATCTGTTGTGAGCAAAGGAAAAGTGCCGTGGAGCACTACAAGCTTAGAAAAGTGGTTCAATGTAAATAAATAAAGAAACATGTTTTGAGAAATAAAGATTTCCCAGCGAAATCACTTTATTGTAAATTATGGGATTTATCCCTATACTATATATAAACAAGCAGTTTTAATATTAATCGATCCTGTTTAAAAAAACTTCCCCTGTCACTAAATTAGATACCACGGGATTTCCTGCCTCGAGTCTCTGGACCGGGTCAAACCGGGGCCGAGGGCCGTGACAGGAAAAGGTGGTATCAGAGCCACTGATTTAAGCTTACTATTGATTTTAGCCTATTAAAGTTATTGAGAGATACTTAGGAAATTTAATTACCATTCTGTGAAAACATGTTTTATTAACTGATTAATTGTTGAGTTACAATATGGGTAAACAAAAGATTTCTGCTATCTACCACAAATTAGATACTGCACCCACAGAAAAAGGAACCTCTTCCTCCAAACACCCAGCAGATCTGGAAGAAGGGATTTTTGTCCGTAAAGCAAATTATGAAAATCCTCTCACCCAAGATAAAAGAAATTCGATTCTTAGGAAGGGACAGGAGAAAATAAAGAAACCCTAAGTCAAGAAAGTGAGGTTTAATTCAGAAATACAGGAATTTGGCAATAGGTTACCTTGGGAAGACACATTAGATGAAAAATGGGCAAACCTTTATATATTAGCTACCGTAGCAGAAAATGCAAACCTTTAAACTATCAATAAGCATGGTCTAGTAGAAAATTAATACCCAGTAAATAAATAAATTATAGTGTGTTCTCTTTTGTACAAATCAGTATGCAATAAAACTTTAATGTTTATTTGTAAAACTTTGTTCCAAAGTTTTAACTTAGCATTTTTGTGCATTTTGCATATATGCTATCCAGCATGAGTGAGATATCGGAAGCATTTCAGAATCTCAACCTCTACCCAGTACCAATTGAAGTCTCCCACGACTTTACTGGTTATATTGCTGACATAGAGGAACCTCTAGAATTCCAAGCTCCACCGCTGGAAAAAGCAAAACTTAAAAAGAGAAGAAGATATGTAGGATGGAGGAAAGTGCGCAGGAGAAAGCCAGTTACTAGGAAACTACCCAAAATAGAAAACCCTATAGACAAAGGAAAAGGAATCGAAATCGGAGAAAGTTCTAATCCAGCAGAGATAAAAATCAGGAAAGATTCTAAACAAAAAGGAATAGAAATTGGAGAGAGTTCTAGACAAACTGAAGAAATCACATTTCAAGACGAAATAGACCGTCTACTGGCAAATTGTGATGTCATTAGTCCTATCCATAATAATCTATATCCTTACCTAGCCGAAACCCAACTTCCTGTAAATCTGGAACCAGCTATTCCAGACCCACTAATCCACACTCGACCTTTAGGTCAAATGGAAGAATGGTGGACAAATGACTGGCAATTCGAAAATATCATCAACAGTCCTTATTCTTTCCTTCCACAGTTTGATCCAGAACCTATCCCCAATCCTCCAATGAGCAACGAAAACTTAGCCGAACTCCGTCAGTTCGGTGAAGAGCTGATAGGTACAGGGAATATGATCCGGGAAATGGGGGAACAAATCTCCTGGAAATACGATGAAAGGGAGCGTCGCTACTAAACTGCCAGTTGACCAAAGAATAGTGGGGTTGGGAAGAATGTTTGTATAATAATAATAATAATAGTTACATATAACTCTGTAAAATGGGAAATAAAACATTGTAAGATAAACAGTGTGTATGGATGCCTATATAACATATAAAGAAAAAAATAGAAGTCGAAACATCGACGATTTTGGATATATATATATATATATATATATCTGTGTTGTAAGATTTTATGTGCTTCTGTGTAATTGTTTTATTTACAATCATATTGATACTAATAGTTATATTTATAATAATTATCAGATGGAAAACGCTAGTAATGAACCAATTAATGAAGAAAATCAATCTGAACAAAATCAGGAAAACCAGTATATGACTATACAAGATATCGAGAACATCATCACTCAAGGGATAGCTAATGCTATTCCAGCAATCATGGCTGCTGCTCAGAAACCTGTTGAACCACAACAAATCATTCCTAGTAAACGTACTCAGGAAGACAATTTTAGTCATAGTGTAAATGGAGGCGGCAATCATGACGACAATAATCCACGACAAGCTCCACCTCCTAAGAAAATGAAAGCCGCAACACCTGGTTGCACTTTCAAAGAATTTCTTGCTTGCAAACCTGCTGAATTTGCAGGCAACGAAGGAGCAACTGTAGTACTGCGTTGGTTAGAGAAAACCGAAGCAGTAATTGCAATAGGTAAGTGTTCCGAAGAAGATCAGGTTATGTATGCGTCAAATTTGTTCAAAGAAGGGGCACTAGAATGGTGGAACACCATATTACAAGCAAAAGGAAGAAGGATAGCTTATGCTATAAATTGGGAAGAATTTAAAATTCTTGTAGAAAGAAAATATTGTCCTGAATATGAAAAGGAACAAATGGCAAATAAGTTCCTAAACCATCATATGGTAGGCGTAGAGTGTCGCAGTTATACTTCGACATTCTTTGAATATGCTAGAGTGGTACCACCACTGGCTTCGCCAGAACCGGTACTCATTTCCCGTTACATTTGGGGATTAATTAGTGAAATTCGTAACATCGTTAAAGCTGCGAGACCTCGCACTATTGACGATGCTGTGGAATTAGTTAATACCCTAACTGATGAACTAGTGTGCATAAGAGAAGAAGATCGAAAGAAGGAATTGGCTCAAAAGATTACCCAAGGATTCCGTATGGGTAATGATAATAATAGATTCAAGAAAAGAGGAAGGAGACAATCTGCACAACCGCCTTTTTGCAAAAAATTGCAAAAAGAATCATTTTGGAAAATGCAATGTAATCTGCAACTTCTGCAAAATGACAGGACATCGTGAAGAAAGTTGCAAAAAGAAAACCATAGTCTGCTATAACTGTGGAGAAACAGGACATTACAAAACAGAATGTCCTAAATTGACTAAAACCATAGACAATAAAGGCAAACCAGCTGATGGAACAACAAAGAAGAATGCCCGAGCATTCCAGCTAACCACTCAAGAAGCTGAACTAATCCCTGATGTCATAGCTGGTACGTTCTTGGTCCACAACGTTTATGCAAAAGTGTTATTTGACTATGGTGCAAACCAAAGTTTTATCAATACTTCATTTTGCCAAGCCCTTAACTTACCTTTAACCACCCTTAGGCAAATTTTTACAGTCGAAACGGCAGACGGGAATTCTGTTAAAATAAGTAAGGTTTTGCAAGAAGGAAAGATAGAACTGTTAGGCCATAAGTTTTCTGCAAACTTGTTACCTATGAAGTTAGCCGGATTCGATGTAGTGTTAGGAATGGATTGGTTGATAGCCAACCATGCTCGAATCCTTTGTGATAAGAATTCCGTAGAAATCCGTACTCCCACAGGAGAGGTAATTTTAATTACAGGAGATAAACCACGAAAGCCACTGAAATTCATTTCAGTAATCAAGTTGGCTAGTTATTCAAGAAAACAAGAAATGGTGTATATGATTTCGGTAATCATTAACACTAAAAGTAAGGAACTTCCAGACATCCCTATAGTTTCAGAATACCCAGACATCTTTCCAGAAGAATTACCTGGGTTACCACCTGATAGAGAAGTAGAGTTTAGAATCCATCTAATTCCGGGTACTACACCAATAGCCAAGGCACCTTATCGATTAGCACCCACCGAAATGCTAGAATTGAAAAAGCAACTAGATGAATTATTAAGCAAAGGATTTATACAACCTAGTTCATCCCCTTGGGGAGCACCTGTGTTGTTTGTTAAGAAAAAGGATGGTTCAATGAGAATGTGTATCGATTATAGAGAATTGAATAAGGTTACAATTAAGAATCGATACCCATTACCTAGGATTGACGATCTTTTTGATCAACTTCAAGGCGCTAGGTATTTTTCTAAGATAGACTTAAGATCCGGATATCACCAATTAAAAGTACAGGAAGAAGACATACTTAAAACTGCTTTCAGAACTAGGTATGGCCATTATGAGTTTACAGTCATGCCCTTTGGACTAACAAATGCCCCAACAGCATTTATGGACATGATGAATCGGATCTGTAAGCCATACTAGGATAAATTTGTAATCGTATTCATCGATGATATACTTATTTATTCAAAGTCAGGAAGAACATTGCGAACACTTGCATGCACTCTTAACTTTGTTAAGAAAGGAAAAACTTTATGCCAAATTCTCGAAGTATGAATTCTGGCTGCAAGAAGTACAATTTTTAGGTCACATGGTGAATCACGAAGGAATTCACGTAGATCCTGCTAAAATAGAAGCATTCACCAAATGGAAGGTCCCACAAACAGCTATGGAAATTAGAAGTTTTCTAGGCTTAGCAGGATACTACAGACGATTTATTAAGGATTTCTCTAAGATAGCTGTACCTTTGACTAAGTTAACCTGTAAAGCCACTAAGTTTGAATGGGGACCTAAACAAGAAGAAGCTTTTAAGATTTTAAAGCACCGATTGACGAATGCTCCAATTTTAGCATTGCCCGAAGGAACAGAAGATTTTGAAGTATATTGTGATGCTTCAAAATTAGGATTCGGATGTGTGTTGATGCAACGCAAGAAGGTAATTGCGTATGCCTCCCGGCAGTTGAAAAAGCACGAGGAGAATTATACGACTCATGACTTAGAATTAGGAGCCATATTTTTTGCCCTTAAGATTTGGAGACATTATCTGTATGGAAGTAAGTTTACTATTTATACATATCATAAAAGTTTAAGGTATATATTTGGGCAGAAAGAGTTAAATATGAGGCAAAGAAGATGGATGGAAGTTCTAAGCGATTACGACTGTGATATTCAATATCATGAAGGAAGGGCAAACGTAGTTGCAGATGCCTTAAGTCGTAAGTATCAGGAAAAACAAAAGCGAGTCTGTGCTCTTAGATTAAATCTACAAGTAGATTTAATGGAACAATTAAAGAAAGTTCAGGAAACAACAATCAAGGACGATGCTGAAGGAATGAAAGGTTATATAAAGGAACTAGAGCAAGGAAATGATGGAATTTGGAGATTCCACAAGAAACGAATTTGGGTACCTAAGCAAGGAGAATTAAGAAATAAGATTTTAGAGGAAGCTCATAAATCTAGGTATACTATGCACCCTGGAAACAATAAGATGTACCAAGATTTAAGAAAGAATTTTTGGTGGATAGGCATGAAGAAAGATATAGCAGGATATGTTTCTAAGTGTCTTACTTGTTCACAAGTAAAGGCTGAACATCAGAAACCTTCAGGACTACTACAACAATTGGAAATGCCTGTATGGAAATGGGAACTTATAACAATGGATTTTGTTACTAAGTTACCTAAAACAAGAAAAGGTAATGATGCGATTTGGGTAATTGTGGATCGATTAACCAAATCAGCTCATTTTCTACCAATGAAGGAAACCTTTAGCATGGAAAGGCTAGCCAAGTTGTACGTAGACGAAGTGGTATCTTTACATGGAGTTCCACTCTCCATTGTATCAGATAGGGATAGTCGTTTCACTTCTCATTTTTTGGAAAAGTTTCCAGCAAGCTATGGGAACTCGACTAAATCTGAGTACTGCATATCATCCCCAAACAGATGGACAAAGTGAAAGGACGATACAAACTCTAGAAGACATGCTTCGAGCATGTGTAATAGATTTTGGTGGAAACTGGGATGATCATTTACCATTAATTGAATTCTCCTATAACAATAATTATCATTCAAGCATTGAAACTGCTCCATTTGAAGCACTATATGGAAGAAAATGCAGAACTCCAGTTTGTTGGGCAGAAATAGGAGAAAGTCAATTATCAGGTCCAGAAATTGTGCAAGAAACTACTGACAAAATAACTCAGATCAAGGAAAGACTGAAAACAGCTAGAGATCGTCAGAAGAGTTATGCAGATAATCGCCGCAAACCATTAGAATTTCAGGTCGGAGATAAAGTACTCTTGAAAGTTTCTCCTTGGAAAGGAGTTGTTCGATTCGGTAAGAAAGGAAAGCTAAGTCCAAAGTACGTAGGACCATTTTCAGTGATTCAACGTATAGGACCAGTTGCTTATCGTTTACAATTACCAGAAGAATTAGCTGGAGTACATGATGTATTTCATGTATCCAATCTCAAGAAATGCTTATCAGATGAATCACTGGTAGTACCTCTTCAAGATATAGAGATAAACGAAAAGCTGAAATTTGTTGAGAAACCTCTTCAAATTGAGGATCGAAAGATTAAGTTTCTCAAACATAAACGACTAGTTTTAGTCAAAGTCAGATGGGATTCAAAGAGAGGAACTGAATACACTTGGGAGCTGGAATCAGAAATGAAGGGAAAATATCCTCATTTATTCTAGTAAATCTCGAGGACGAGATTTTTATTAAGGTAGGGAGAATGTAACAACTCTAATCAAAAGTCCTAATTATTATTTTAATATGGCCAATAGGAAACCCTAATTGAGAAACCCAAGTGATTTTTTTTCATAATCCCTAAAATTTTCAGAACATTTGGAATCAGGATTAGGGCCCCTAAAACTTAAGGGGGGGGTAAACCCTAACTAATGATTATCTCTAAAAATACGTTGTCTAAATTGAGAATTCACGAACTAGCAACTCAGCAAGCCTATACTAGTGACAAGGCTACCCTAGGGTAGATGTGTACCCCAGGCGAGTCGCGACAGCATCCATGTCATCTTCCGCGACACGCGGGAGATGCCAATTTCACGTATAAATACAGGGCATTGGGACTTGAATTCTGTCTTTGAAACGACGTAAATTCGCTTTACGTAGGCTGAGTTATAACAGAAACAGTCCACAAAACACACACTGATCACGAAGTGCTGCCACAATCAGGGTAATAACTCGATCGCTATTACGATTCAACGTCCGATCGATTATAACTATCCAACGATTGTTTAAGTGCCGCTCAAATTGAGTTTATACTTTGTTATTCATCGTGATTTCAACTTGAATGTTTGAGTGCTGTTCAAAATCGGACTATACTCTGTCATTCGTTGTGAATCCGCTGAATTGTTAAAGTATTGCGCTTATAAATCGTTGTGAGGGTTTAATCTCGTGAATTGTCGTAACTGCTGTATTAGTTACTAACCTGTTTGTGTGTGCATTGTTATTTAAATTAGGTTAATCAAGGCTAATCAGTAGGCTTATACTCTGCTCGTTAAATCTACAATGTGAGTCATTCTCTTTTTATCAAATTATTTTCAAAATCATGTTTATTTTCAATGGTTATAATTACAGTGATTAAGTTTATGTAATCACCAAATTACAGCCGGTATGTGGGGTATTGTGCACATTACTACTGTTGTTGTCACTTTAGGTGGGCGAACCTAATTAGTGATATTCGTCATTCATTGGGGCAGCCAATGGTGATATGACCACAGTCACCGAAATGAGTCGAGTGACAAATACTGTGGGTAGTTGGTTTGATATCAGAAACATTGTAATCTCTCTTAATAATGTGAATTATAACAAACGAGTCATTTTAGTAAAACTGAATGATTCACTCAGTATTTCCCTGCTGACAAAACCTTTTTCAAACATGTTTCAGGTGATCTGTTGTGAGCAAAGGAAAAGTGTCGTGGAGCACTACAAGCTTAGAAAAGTGGCTCAATGTAAATAAATAAAGAAACATGTTTTGAGAAATAAAGATTTCCCAGCGAAATCACTTTATTGTAAATTATGGGATTTATCCCTATACTATATATAAACGAGCAGTTTTAATATTAATCGATCCTGTTTAAAAAGACTTCCGCTGTCACTAAATTAGATACCACGGGATTTCCTGCCTCGAGTCTCTGGACCGGGTCAAACCGGGGCCGAGGGCCATGACACAACAAATGTGAACCTCAAGGTTAAAATGAATGACGCAGCTGTGAGAAAGGCTATGAGAAAAGTCATGAAAACATTCGAAGAGCAGAATGCTACTTGCCCCAAATCATATTCCTTCTGATCATGAAAAAGAGCTTTGTTCATACTTCGAATACGAAAAATGAACCAAATAAGATGATATATGTAGTAAGGAGCCCCGTTCCTCTAAAGGATGTACTTAAAAGTACTTCGTCTCTTGCAAATCAAGAGACTTCAATGGCGAAAAAAGGGCCATTGAATGCATGAAATTGTTAGATGAAATAGATACCATTATGGACATCAGCGGTTGTGCTGAGAGGGACATTGTGAGATATGTATCACAGTCATTCAAGGGCAGTGCCCCTAATTGGTGGAAGACTTAATAAAATTACAGGAAGAATACTCTTACACAAATTGGGATGATCCAGGTTCATGGACTAATAAAAAAAACCGGTTGTCTGCAACACGGAATGGAAAATGGCGGAATAAGAATTTTCTGACTCTCCCCATGACGGATCTAGAGTGTAAACAGAACGTTATAGACTTTAGCTTATTGTCTGGGATAGTGCCCTATTTGGTTAACCCAAAATCTAAGCTTAATGCATTAATTATGGATGGTTTAGCATCGGTAATAAGAGGGCACATTAAGGTTTCAAAGCATGCTTCTTATAATCCATTATGGATCTATCTCAGCTACTCACGTTATATAGATTAAGAAATGAACCAGTCGAAGCTGAGACTGCCCTAAAACTCTCAAAGATATTATAGCTAAGTATAGAAGGATTAAGAATGGAGGCGCCTAAACCCTCCTGATGAATGTTAGAGGCAGTTTGTATCAATAATGACACCAGATAAATCCCTTATTGTGATTTTATTGCTAAGAGTTACGTTTGGATTCAGGTACTACTGAGTCTCTCATAAGACCACAAGCTTGGAAAACAATTAAAATCTTCCTATAAGAACCCCAGATATTAAGTGTAAGGTAAAAACTTACAGGCGAAATCATAGGAACCATTTCTTCTCTTCCTGTCAAGGATCTTCATTCGTAAAAATTCTAGAGTACTCTTTCTCCAGATGGAGTACGTCGATATATGTGTTTTTATTTTATTATCTCATTGATTTCTATCAACTGTGAATACCAGACTGTATGATAAAAGCGCCATATGAGGATTGGTGTATCTTAATGTGTTCCATAGATTGCTTCCATGCCTGATCAGTTTGGATATTTAATGCATGGAACCACTGAGATATCCCAATGGTCATATGGTACTAGAATTGCTAATGGTGTTCAAAGAAGATATCCAATGCATGAATGTCCAAGTAAGTGTCGCAAGTTAAGGCATCCTTGCATTCGTAAAGTAAATGTGTCATTTATCTGATACGGGTATAGATAGATGAACCGGAGCTTGAGATTTGGAAAATCTCTGTAATCTCCTTGTGTCTTGATTATCTTCTCCAAAGACTACCCTGTTTACCTCCTGAGACAAGTAGAGTTAAGATTTACATCCTGCATAGGGCTGCATTATTGTGAAAACTCCATGACAATTAGTACCATCATTATTAGAAGAATTGAAACCCTAATTAAATGAATTTTAAGATAAAGGTTCTTAAAGCCTGATTCAAATTCTGAGAGTTTCGGTATTATTAATTAAGAAAGATGGTTCATTTTGCTTATGCATTGATTACCGCAACCTTATTTAGGCAACAATTAAGAATCGCCATCAGCTGCCCAGGATCGTCGACTTGTCCAACTAACTGTAAGGATTAGCTATTCCTTAAGATTGGTTAAGTAGTGGTTGAAATAATCATCTCACCTTAAATGAGCTTTTCTATAACTAATAGTTGTTATGTAAGTATCAAGGCTACTCCTTTGGAGACCTTGTATAGATGGGATGTCAAGAATCCGTTTAATGGACAGAATTTTGGTAAATCCAATTATCCGGACCTGAAGGATTACCTTGGAAACGACGGATGAGATCATATAAACTTATGATCGTCTGGAAACTGCCAGTAATCGGCGGGAAGTCAACAATTGACGAAAATCGCAAACCTCTTAAGTTCTTGTTAAGGAATGAGATTCAACAGAAAGTATCACCTTGGAAGGGTGTGCTGAAAATTTAATACAACGGGCTAGTTAAGCTCTGATATATAGAATCATTCGAGGAAATTGAATATATCAAGATTGGTAACCTATAAGCTAAAACTTACCTGAGGAGCTTGTTGGAAGTCAATGTATTCCACACTAGTGATTTAAGGATATGTTTCACCGATAAAAGAAGAAGCATTATCACAGAATGATATGCAGACCATTGAAAATTTATGGGTTGATGGGGAACCTGTATAGATTAAAGGATCGACAGGTTAAGAAGCTCCGAAAGGAAGTACATACCTATCGTATAGGTCAACTGAGATGCCTTAGAGGCCCAGATATGCTATGAAGGGTAAGTCCATGATACGTCAGAAAGTACTTCCATTACTTTAGCAAATCTCGAGGTCGAGATTTCTTTTAAGGGGGTGAGGATGTAACACCTCGTAAAATCACGTCCAATAATGTATTAACACGTGTAATAAGCCCTAATAAAGTCAAACGTTGAATTAGAGGGACTAATTTTGTGAAAAATAAAAAAATTTGATTATAGAAGGACTGGAAATGTTAACATGATTATTATAATCCTCTGAATAACGTTACACGGTAATCATGTTCACAAATGAGCCACTTGTTGATCAAGAGTAGTCGTTTGTGTAATTAATTGAAAGTTTGCGCGATGAAGGGTTAAAAGCGTCAACATGTTAATTCTTACCTCTGAGTAACCTTTTAACAAATCGAGAGCTTCATGATAATTTATTAGACTCTCGGGAATGCCTAATATTGGCCGTCTAAGGTTTTTATGCCTTTAAGTGACGTTACGCGCAACTTTGTAAGTTTAAGGGGTTAAAAGTGTCAATATGTTTAATTATACCTCTGAATGACCTTTTAGCGAACCCATAGCATCGTGATGTTTAATAATACTCTCAAGGATGACTAATATGGATTAGATGAGGCTTCGATGCTATTAAGTGATGATATGCGCAAGTTTGCTCATTAGAAGGACCAAAAACGTCAACTTTTGAATCTACGCCTTTTGGTGGCCATTTAAGCGAACGAGAGCGTAGCAATATTTAAACACATGCTTGGTAATACCCATTATGGGCCTTGGAAGGCTTGGATATCGTTAAACGACATTTCGCACTACTTTGTGCGATTAAAGGACTATTTGCGTCAAACTGCAAAAGTCTACCTATTCGTAGGGTATCGAACCTTACGGAATATGATCATAAGTTAAACATGCCCTAAATATCCTTTACATTGCTTAGATATAGGCTTAGAGGTGTTTGGTGCGCAAAAATAAACTTTTAAATCAAGCAGGGACTAAAAGTGTCAAAAAGTGCACAAGTTTGCATTTTCGCGCATATCTTACGTTCTGAATATATCCGGACACCCAAAAATTTATGTAACTACTAAAATATTTTATTTTAGTGTTCGTCATGATAAAATTCCATTCGTCGCGTAATTTGGATCGTTTTTCACGTCCGTTCGTGTTTCGACGTAATTAGCCGAACAACGGGACCGTACGACCAAACGGACTGACATCCGACATATTTTTGAGCATATTTCATGTCCCCTATGTTTAAGAATCATTATAGAGCCTTAAAAATGGCTTAACGGGCCTTAAATGTGTCAGAAATGGCATTTAACATGTACAGGGGCTGATCCGGTCAGTTTTGAAAGTCAATTTTGTTTAGAAAACATAACAGGGACTGATATGGTCGTTTCTGGAACTTAAATCATGCACATATAAACACACAGGGGCTGAAACTGCACATCTGCCAAAGTATCACTGATCCGGGCCATTGCTTGGCGGGCCGCGAATCCCACTTGGGCCTCCTACGCGGGCCGCGAGGTCACAGTTCAGCAGCAGCAGCAGTTTTTGGCTGCTGTTTTGGGCTGATGTTTGTTCTTCTCACAATCAAAACCATTTTATCATACTATGGGCTGCTACCTGATTTATAAAACCACTTTACACATGTTAGAATCTGGTTATAACCTCCCGACACTTGTCACGATGCTACGAGACCCCGAAAACTATAAATAGGAGGTGGGTTTCACTTGTTAATTCACACAATCTCTTCATAATCTCTTTGCTCTCTGTTTTTTTGGGGAATCTTGAACTTCTTAAGAACCTTCTTCAGTCCATTGGACCCTTTGTAAGCTTCCTTAACCTCTCTTAATTCAGTTTTAATTAGTTTAAAGGCCCAAAGTCAAACCGTCGTAATTAAGGTTTGACTTGGTGATTAATCACAAATTGTGCAGTCAATTCTCGAATTGAAAGTACCTATGAGTTGGTAATTATATGGGTAATAAACCCTTAAAAGGCACCCTCTGATTTCCACTCTAACCAGGTCAATTGTCGGGTCAAACTTAATCATAAAAAGTCAACAGAAAGCTAATTTTCAAATAAACACATAATTAGCAATGTAGAAGCCATGCAACCTGTTTTATCACTCATATAACTTGGTAATTAATGTAAGAACATGTCTAATAATGTTCAACCCGACAATTTTCAGTTTAAGCTCGGTTCGGAACTGAAAGTCGCAAAAGTAGACTTTTGCTTTGGCTTTGACTTTCAGTTCTGACCCATTGTAGCATAGTTTAGAAATGCCTTAGAGCTTTATTAGGAGCAGGTTATAGATTAGTGTAACCCTCTGAGGTTATACAACTTGGTTCATTAGTTCTTCGATTCATGTGCATGTTTCCGTTATATGCCTAAATGTTAACCATAATGCCCTTTTGACCTAAAAACGAGATTTTTGAAAATGTGAGAGGACAAAAACCTTTATTACTGATTTATAAACTTGTCCTAAAAATTTGACATCAGTTTGAGGTCTAGATTAAGAGTTATGCTCAATAGCGTAATTAGAAAGCTTTTTATTAATTAAATGGCGTAATTAGCATAAAGCCTATCTAAACCCAAATTTTGACACTAAAATTTTTACCCACTGATGTAATATAATATTTTGGGATTTTTGAAGATTTTTATTTATTTTTAAGTTGAGCATAACATAGGGTTCTTGCTTTAAATCGGTAATTGTCGGTTATGCCCTTTTCTTGAATAAAATGAGTTTTACATAATATTTTGATACCAAACTTTTTGCTACTGATTTTATATGATAAATGAAATATTTTGAACTTTATAAACTGATCAAAAACTCAGATTTCCGATTTAACCCCGAAAATCGCTTAAAACCGACTTTTACGTGTTTTAAGCGCATAGTATGAGTTAAAACTAATTTCGGCATATGAAACTTAATACCTACTGATTTTTTAAGTAAATTTATATATTTTAACAGCAAAGAAAAGTTTTAAACTCAGATTCTCTAATTTTGACCTTTTAAGCTTATGTGAAATTACCAAAATGCCCCTACGGTGCATAGTTTGTTTATAAATAGTAAATTTTACATATATGCAATACCCTACTGATATAACTTATTAAATTAAGTATTTTTACTGAATATATCAGACCTGAATCTCAGATTCATATTTAATCTCTTTTATAAGCTTTAAAATGACCAAAATGCCCCTACGGGGCATAGTTTGAGTTTAAATTCGTTTTGGGCATAATGGAAGGTATCTTACTGATATCACAACCTGTTTAAGGCATATTAACTTAGGAAACCTGTTCATGACTCATTTGGTTACCCGTTACGCATTATTCGCGTTCGGTGCGGTTTATGTAATTAGTTTGCATAAATTAGCCGAAACGGGTCAAACCTTATCATTTTTATCTCAAAATCCAGAATGTGTTTAGTTTACCCATATTATACAAGTATACAAACCTGTCGGGTCTAAACCACATTATAATCTGGTCATCGCTTAATCGTGCGTTTTGAACCTGTATATCTTCCTTTAAAAAAAACTAACTGGTCTAAGTTTAGGCTTAATTAAAACCGTTAGTAATCTATTAGGTTATAAAAACCTTCGTTCCAGATTAGGAGACCAGTAAAAGCTATCTGCACTTACTGATTGAATACGGTTGAGATAAATTTGAATATTTGCTCAGGTAAATACTTTTAACTTATTTTCCCTTATACGGGCTTGGGATACGGTATTATAATAATGCCGCTTGGTCGGGTATGTAGTTGTTTAAATCGGATTGTGATTAATATATTTACATAACCCGTTTTAATCTGTTTTATTTGGTGTATGGCCCTTGGGGGGGTTAATGACTATGTCCCGGATATCCTTGGCGTCATTAATTGAAATGGCCACGACCTAAGCACGGGGTGTAGGCATACACCTGACAGTTGCATATGTAAAAACTGGTAACCCACTTTAAGGAATCAACCTTGTGGGCACTATACCTGTGGCGTGTCAGTTAATCTCATCCGGCTCTTCTAACCGGCCCTGACGGACGACAAATATGTAAAACTGTATACAAGATTATTTTTAAATAATTGTCCCAAGCTATAAAAGATATTTTGTGCCTTGTGCATTTAAATTAATTTTCTTAAACTCTTTTCAAATTGAGTCAGTTAATTGTATTTACCATTGTAAACTGCCGTATTTTCCAAAAGGTTAAAGTGCAGGTACTAGACGGAATTGGTTGGCAACTCCAGAGTGAATAAATAAAAAGTCTTGCAAGCTTGATCACTTAGAATCTGTTGAACACGTTATCTTTTATTTGATCCGCCTGTGGATCCTTTACATTCCGTTTGTAATACTTTGATATTTCTTTTCATTCGGTTTGTAATGTTTATATCTTTTGCTTCCGCTATGCATTAAATTGTGTTGTTTGACTATGATGATATCAACTGTGTCACGATACTCCCCCACCGGGCGCACTGGTAATACGTGGAAATATCAGGATGTGACATAAACCCAAAAAACTGGGGACAAGCCCATGAAACTTAGGAGACTTCTGTTGATACTTGATCCTTTGTCAAGGATGCATCAATCTTCTGCAAAACTCAGAACTTAGTGAAAAAGGCGTAAAGGATCCTGGATCCTTCTCCTCGTAATAAAATAAATTAAAGGATTAAATAAATTAGAATCAGATCATTACCAGACTGAGGATCATATATCCTCTAAGGATCCTTATTGTATACCAAGTATGAAGACGGCTAAGGATCATGTATCCTTATTAGATGAAGTATCTCTTCAAATGGACAGCATTCCAAGCTCTTGGTAGCAAATCACCCTCCATTGTTAATAATCGATATGCCCTCTTTCCTGCTTCAGCTTCAATAACATAGGGGCCTTCCCACTTTGGTGCTAATTTGCCATCAGCAGGATTTGTGGTATTGTGAAATGCTTTCCTCAACACCATATCACCAACTTGAAACTTTCTGATCCTGGCATTCTTGTTGTAAGCTCCAGCCATCCTTTGTTGATAACTAGCCAATCTTATCCTTGCCAAATCCCTGAGTTCTTCTATGGTATCCAAGTCTTGAACCAAGTTTTCAGCATTTCCTTCAGGATCACGGATGCTTGTTCTAGCAATAGGAACCACCATTTCTGTAGGGATCACTGATTCTACTCGAAACACTAAAGAAAATGGAGTCTGGCCAGTAGCATTCTTGGGAGTTGTCCTATCAGCCCATAGCACATAAGGTAGCTCTTCTGCCCATTTTCCTTTCTTTGATCCAAGTTTCTTCGCTTTTGCAGCTCTACCATAAATGAAATCCTCTACCAATAGAGATTGTTCGAAAACATTTATATGATAGCATGACCCCGCGACACCAAAATAAGTCGACCAAATCCAAAGGTCGTGTGAGGCAACTGACTGAAGAATAACATACGGTCCGTCTTGGTCACCTCATGTGTGTTAACCTCGCCATGCGGTCAGACAATTATGCCACCGCCAACGGCGACAATATAAGCTCCCGATAATACCCGGTAAACCATGTGATTAGAATGGACCTCGTAAATTTGTTGAAGATCGTACCATGTAGGCTTACTCAGATAAGGGACACCGTAAAAATTTATTATAAAAAACAAAAAGCTAACTAAAAATATGAATATATGTAATATTTATAGTATTGTAGTGTACCGTGACAAAAATGCTCCAAGGTATTGCGCGTTATTTTCTCGTCCATCTTTAAATACTCGTCGTTGATGTCGGT
The DNA here is from genome assembly GCA_030545235.1 of Helianthus tuberosus. NCBI lineage: Eukaryota > Viridiplantae > Streptophyta > Magnoliopsida > Asterales > Asteraceae > Helianthus > Helianthus tuberosus. The sequence continues at coordinate 187,478,454 of CM060432.1, read as the reverse complement.
CGTGTTTCCGTACGTAAGGACTCGTAGCGCTGAAGTACATTTTTGAATACCAGTAAATCCAAGTGTCCCTCTCACATCCGCTTTTTGTTTAAAATAATCAAACTTGTTTTCCAAGTCTCCAGTAATGCGTAGAAATAAACGTTTACTCATCCGGAAACGACGCCTAAAAACGTGTGGGTTTGGGTAAGTAGACGCTTTATCGAAGTAATCTTTCGTCAGTCGATCATTTGCCGAACGTCGGTCTCGTTCAATATATTCTCTTGGAAAACTTTCACTTTGAGGTCGACTAGAATGTTTCATATACCGCGTCGCGAGTTCGCACGCAATCGTAAACGCCTCTTGCTCGACCTCCTCCTCATCGGTCGACTTACCCTCATCGGCTATAAACTCTTTGTAATAAAAATTGACAACGGACGATGAGGACGTTGGGGAATCCATTTTTTTTATAGAAAATGGTGTGTAGTTTGGGTTTGCTATTGTAGGTTTTGGTTTATGGTTTGTAGAAAATGGAATGTGAGAGTTTGTGTAAATATTAATATATATAAATGTGCCAACGTTTTTTTTTTCATAACCACGCCAAAGGGGCGATGGCCTGGGCGTTTTTTTTGTCCTCCACACCATTTCAAGGCACCACTACAGGTGGTTTTACACACTTGAATAAATGAAATATTAAATTATTTAGTGATTAATATTCAGAAATCATAAACAAATATTTTGAGATAAAATATATTTATTAATGGGAAATTGGCCTGTAATAATCTCACCTAGACCTTATTGGCCATTAATAATACCACCTCAGAATATTCCCCCCACCAGTCTCACCTTTCACCTATTTTTCCTACAATGGTCCCCCGTTAAAAAAACTTAACGGAGTTAAGCTTTTTTCCAAAATATAAACAGATTTTTTAGAGCTTTTGATTAGAACGACGATACGAGTCCATTGATGTAAAACTTGCCTCGAAACGGTGCTCCAAATGATGAAATCGGCGCTTCAATTCGGGTGTTTAAATTTCCAATTAACAAAAATCAAGTCACTTGGAGCACCATTTCGAAGTAAATTTTACATCAATGGACCCGTATCGTCGTTCCGATCAAAAGCCCTAAAAATCTGTTTGTAATTTGGAAAAAAGCTTAACTACGTTAAGTTTTTTTAACGGGGGACCATTGTAGGAAAAATAGGTGAAAGGTGGGACTGGTGGGGGGAATATTCTGAGGTGGGATTATTAATTGCCAATAAGATCTAGGTGTGATTATTACAGGCCAATTCCCCTTTATAAATATAAGAAACATAATTATATGAAAGGATGAAAACAAAAAAAAAAGCTTATAAGACGTAACTTGTTTATTTTTATTTGGTATAGACTTATTTTTACTTGTTTTAGGATAAAAAGATAGGGAGGGGATAGTGTACAAAGTGTCTAAAGTGTGAGAAGTGTTTTAAACCATTAGATCTTTGATCTAATGGTTGAAGTCAATAGGGACCAAATTATAAAATGTGTTTTAATTATTTGGACTGATTTGAAAATTGCAGGGGTAATAGTGTCTTTGTATATGTTTCAAATTAGGTAACCTCTCCTAAATTATATCGATTCAATTTTAAACTTATTCTAAAATCCGGACATTGTAAAAAATTCAGAATATGTGACTGCTACAAGAAATATATAACACTATACATCTATCATATAACATTATATAACACTATGTAACACTATATAACACTATACATCTATCATAGACATGCTATCAGAAAAATATAACACTATATAACTCTAAATAACACTATATGACACCATATAACACTATATAACACTATACATTCATTATATAACACTATATAACACCAAAAAACACTATATAACACTATATAAAAATATATAACACTATACAGTTCTGAATGGTGGTTGCAGTTTCATAGATTAATTATTAATTCGTATTCCTATAATTAAGGGTGACGGTTATGAAAGATTATCAATTAATTAAATCAATAAGAAAATTACTTGTTTACCTTTTTGAATTAATTTAGATTGAGGACACATGTCATCTCCACAATATTTCTCACACTTCTCACACTTTTGAATTAATGTACAAGATCTTCAATCTAAAAAGATAAACCATTAAAATTTGTTGTTATGAGTGTAGAGGCATCTCTGAGAATTTATGTACGCTGATTGAGCTTGAAAAATGCGTTATTTTATAATGTGTTGTGAATTAATTTGTAAATGAGCCTATATTGGAATTAGTATGTGTATACTATTTATAAAAAATCAACATATATATCGGATTTTTTTAAACACATACTCCTCGAAATCACAGGCTCTTTGTGGTGGTTCTCTCCACACACTCTCATGGCCGCCCATGTATGGGTGTTCCGAATTATTTATCTCTCTAGTAATAATTTAAAACATGGAATATAATTCAAAATGAGATCTCCTCTCCCTCTCCCTCTCCCTCTCTCTCTAGAATAATAATAATAAAAAAGTAACGGTAGGGCGTGGCCATATCGTCATCTTTCCTGTATTTAATTTGTATAAATTTTAGTGAGTGAAAGCGAGAGTGGCGATAATACAGTAAACTGATAATATACAACACACTCAGTCTCAGTCTGTCTGCTTCACTTTTACATGGAGGATCCGTCTTTTCCGCTCCCCACAATCTCATTTTCTTCTTCTTCCTCTTCTTGATCAATCTCTTCATTCATTTTCTTCAACTATGGGGAAACAATGGTTGCTTTACAAGGTTTCAGGTTCTGACGGCAGCTTTGCTACCGGAAAATCATCTTCCACAAACAAAAAGCCCACCGGAAAACCAAGAAAAAGACACACTTCATCTTCTTCTTCTTCTTCTTCTTCCTTTGGTGGTTGCATGAGTGCCATTTTTCATATGTTTGACATTCAAAATCATCACCTTCCTTTTCATCAACCTTCTTTTATCTCTGAATCTACTGTTAAAATACCTGAAGAACCCAACATAATACTCAAAGGTGTTTTTCTCTTTCTATACTCTCTCTCACACACACACACACACACAAGATTTGGATAATATTTATATGTTTTGTGAAGCATTTGTTTGTGTAAAACAGGTGTAGAAGCACCCAGGAACAGCTTGGAAATGGAGGAAGAAGAACAAATGGTTGAACAAGTTGCTTCATCTTCATCAACATCATCATTAAAACTTAAGCAAGAAACAAACTTTAACATCCCTGCAGTATGTTTCTTTCTTTATTCTATTTTTATATTTTAATGAGTTAATTACGATTTTGGCCCATGTGTTATATCACTTTTACTCTTTTAGTTTAAAAAGAATCTTTTAACATCTGAACCCGTAACGTCTTTTTTTTTAACCCTTTTAGCCCCTAACACTAACCCCATCTACAGAAGGGTTAGAAAAAAAGACGTTGGGGGCCAAAAGGGTTAGAAAAAAAGACGTTAGATCTCATATGTTAAAAGTTTTTTGAGCTAAAAGAGTAAAAGTTATATAACTATAGGGGCCAAAATCGTAATTTACTCTTTTTTAATTTTTTAAATTTTATTTAATAAATAATGATGTAAAGTAAGTCATGATGGCCATAATTATTGTTTATCGTTTATAGCGAATGGCCGTTGGATCCATAATTAATTCAGTTAGTTTTTAATTTTTTTTTAAAATTTAACAGATGCGTGAAATTCAAATTAACACAAAAAGATCAAGATTAATGGAAGATGTATCATCCGAATGTAGCAGCTCACCTAGTACAAAAACACCAACACTTGTTGCAAGATTAATGGGCCTTGATCTTCTTCCTGAAAATGCATCTCCAAGAGGTTCTTTATCCTCTCCAAGAGTTTCATCTTCTTCCTCTCATGCTACACCATTAAACCCTCTTTCAAAATTGTCATCACATAAATATAATGCTCGTTCGTTGCCCGCGACACCGAGGGTATCGAGTGCCCCTAGGTTGTCTACGGAAGAGGAGTATCACCACCGCTTTTCACTCCAAATTAATAAGGAGAATAAGCGGAGGTATGATGAGAATGCTAGCGAGTATGCGAAGCAAATTGCGAAACAAGTGAGGGAAAATATTAACCGGAGAGTTGGTGCCGATATTACTAATACCGTGAAAAAGAAAGAGCATAGGAGAGATGAGTTTCTTGTGGTGCTCAAACCGAATAGACCATCGCCATCGTCTACCGCCAATACCATCGCCAAACCAAGAAATCTTGATGAAGAAGGTGCGTGTTACCCGAGTTTATTATCTATTATTATTATTTTTTTATATGTTAAATAATTTTTATTTAACGTGTCACAGAAGGAAGCTGTGACACGTTAAATAAAAAATTACATTTTGTAGTGGATATATAAAAATGTAGTTATTTTCATGTATAAAGATACAGAAAATGTGATTAATCAATATAATTTGATATGGATTATCATAAACTTGAAAAAGAAGTTACCTTAATTATACTTGTATATTTATAAATAATTAGATTTTTATTTTTAATCTTAGTTTTCGGACGCGGAAAAGAAAATTTTGAACCAACATCACTTTCATGCGCAGCGAGGATACGATTATGGGAGATTAAGAACAATCTCAACAAAGCGAACTCGAATTCACTAAAAAGTTCACCATTATCATCAACTTCAGAAGCAATCAAAACTCCAACACCATCAACAACCACAAGATCACCACCACTGATGAAAGAGGAAGTACAAGTGGTAAAGCAGGAGAAGCCAATGAAAATACAAAAATGCAAGAAACTAACAAGTGAAAAATATGATTTGAGATTGAAAAAAATGCATCAACAAGAAGAACCATTTGTGAAGAAATGTAACAAGAAGTCAACTCCATTATCAAATCATCTTGTGAAGGTCAACACCACAACAAAGTTTATTTCTTTCAAGAAAGACATGGCTTCCCCTATTTCACAAACAACATTACCTCAAAAACAAGTACTTGCCTTACCTAGTACCAACACCATTATCATTATTTTTTAAACTTTTTTCTTTATTATTATTATTATTATTATTATTTTCATATTTTAATACCACTTTTAAATACTTTACAGGTGCCATTAGCAAGCATCACACAGTTACCTAGTTGTCAGAGCTTGTCATACAATACTAAAAATACCCACAATCTCTCCACCCAATACCAAGTCAGTACTAACGGTAACACCACCACCACCGCCACCACCGCCACCGGAAGTTTAGTTTCTGATTACTTTGACTACATTTCAACAATTCTCAGTCACACTGGGATATTAAAAACAACCCCAATATCCATCTCACATTGGTACTCCCCATCCCACCCTCTCCACCCATCAATCTTTCAACAACTTGAGAAACGCCTCCGCACGAGCGCGACAGGCTCGGCGGATCGAAAGCTTATATTCGAGGTTGTGGACGAGCTTCTGGTAGGCATTTTAAAGCCTTACATAAGCTTAAAACCATGGGCCGCATTGGGGCAATGCGGCCCAAGGAATACACATCAAATGTGTGGATTAAAACTTTGTGAAATACTATGTGACAAAATTAGTTGCTTCCCAGCAGCGGATTGTCAAGTGTTGGAAGATATTGATGAGTTGATAGAAGGAGATATAGGAATGGGTACGCGGGTGATCGGAACGACGGCGTTTGAGGAGGAGGCGGAGGAGCTGGTGGCGGAGATGGAGCGTGAGATGGTGGACACGTTGGTGGGTGAAATGGCAGGGATGATGTTGCATGTTGGAGTGTCTCTCTGACTGTAGTCACATGGTTGGTTATGGTTATGTCACGTGATCAGATGCCATTCGTTTACGGGGTGCACGTGAGAGGTCAAAAAGAAAAAAAGAAAAAAGATTTATTTGGCAGCTCAATAAAAAGAAGGGCACATATTACCAGCTTTTACAAGTCTTACAAAAGACTCTTGTTTAACCTTGTTTCTTTCCATTTGTAAACTTCCTGTTGTATCATCATCATCAATTATATTATATCAACTAACTTTTTTATATTTATTATCTTTTAAATAAAAAAATCTATAGATAAATTAAGGGTATTTGAACTTTTAAAAAAGTTGTTAGTTATAAATTGTTTCACTGTAATATTACGAGTAATTATGAGAATTATGTGTCTTCACAAGTTGATCCATTAGTTAGTTATTTGGTTGACTAAATTGCCAAAATCGTCCCTGAAGTTTGGACATGTTTGTCATTTTCATCTAAAACAACTTTTTTGTACCATATGGTTGTTTTGTACCATATAGTCCTTCACTTTTGAGATTTTTTGTCATTTTCATCCATATGGTACAAAAAAGTTGTTTTGGATGAAAAAGGCTAACATGCCAAAACCTTAGGGACAATTTTGGCAATTTACTCTATTTGGTTTCTCTTCTTAAGATCCCAAGTTCAACTCTCATTAGCATCACTTTGAAGGATATTGGTGGTGGCATTGAAGTTTAGAGCTAGGCATCTCTGGAGGGCGCCAGTTCGAAACCGAGCCGAACTGGGTTTTACCGCAGTGGGTCTTCGAACGGACAAGTTTTCCCCATAATTGGTGGCTCGATTATACATTCAACTCTAACTGTTATAGAAAAAGAAATGCATTTACTCGATTAAGGATTTCACACACTCAATACTTATTCAGTGATTTAGTAGACGTTAAAAAAATTATGAGAATTATGTGTGTATCTTCATGGTTACAAAATTTAAAAATTATTTAATATTAAAGATTGTAACATGGACGATGAATGGGATAAGTATGAATTCAGATACCGAGGGGGTATCTACCATGAATTTCCGTGAAGGAAGCACTACCCAAGATATAAACCAAAGGTAACACGTTCTATTTTAAACTAAGATTCCTTTAAATGTTTTTCCTCTTAAAAAAAGCAACATATTTATTTATTTAACTGCCACATTTTAATCACTTCAAATAATTTAAGTGAGTAAAAACTTTTTCATACATGTAAAAAAATGGCCATGAGGTATTAGCTAGAAGATTACTGTGCAGGTTAATTATGTTATTTCTAAATTATTTTATTTGTGATATACATACATTTTTGGTTACTTAGCCTTGCTTACTGTGGACTTCTCCAATGCTTTCAACACGGTTGACCGCACAACCTTCCTTAAAGAGGTTTATCAACATTGCCCGTCAATCTATCAATGGGTCCAATTCCTTTACGCCCAGCCTGCTCGGTTGTATGTTGGTAATTGTCACACCCCGATTTCCACGTGTCACCGGTGGGCCCGGTGGGGGAGTATCGTGACGTGGTTGGCAACATAATAGTCAAACAACACAATAATTAATATGCACAGCGGAAGCAAAGTTAAAAATATGATACAACCGAATTTAACATTTTAATATCAAATGTCTCAATATTCGGAAGTTTATCCACAGATGGATCGAAATAAAATAGTATTAATAGTTCAACAGACTTCAGGCATCTTAAGCTTGCGAGACTCTTTATTGATGCTAAGGAGACAATCCCAGCCAATTTCGCTTAGTACCTGCATTTAATCTTTTTGGGAAAATACGTCAGTTTACACTGGTAAATACATTCAACTGACTCATTTTGGAAAATGATTGAAAATTGGTTTGGATGCACGTGGCATAAATATTTTTATTTGATTAAAATGCACAGATGCAAAATTAATCTTGTATAACTTGGGGCAATTATTTAGCTATATAATCTTGTGAACGAATTACATGTTACTTATGCGTTTAGTAGCCCGGATCTTGTCCGGGTTAAAGATCAATAGACACACCATATTATTCTTTTGTGCGCTGACAGGTGTACGCCTACACCCCGCGCTTAAGTCGTGGCCATTACTTCGAATGATGCCATGGATATCCGGGACATGGTCATTAACCCCCCCAAAGGCTTTAAGTAACAAGACTGTTTAAACGAGCCGATCAAATTAGTCAATTACCCACTCAACGGTGGAGGATTTGATGCTCGATCAAGCGGTATGCTATATACCGTAACCCAAGCCCGTATAGGGAAAATAAGTTAAAAGTATTTACCTGAGCAAGTATAATTCACAATTAGCAAAATGCACGTAGCTTTTACAGGTCCTCCTAATCTGGAACGAAGGTATTATAATAACCTATTAGAATCCTAACGGGTCTTTAATTAAGCTTAAGCTTAGACCGCTAGTTTCAAAGATACGGTTCGTACGCACGATTAAGCGAAGACCGGATAGAATGTGATTTAGACCCGACAAGTTTGAAGACTTGTTTAATATGGGTTTATTATTAACATTCTGGATTTTGAGATAAAACCGTTAAGGTTTGACCCGTTTCGGCTAATTTATGTAAACTTGTTACATAAACCGAACCGTACGCGTAATAAGTGTGACGGGTATTCATGAGAGCTATATACAGGTTTCCTAAGTTAATTATGCCTCAAATATGTTGCGACATCAGTAAGATGTCTTTCATTATGCCCGAAACGTGTTTAAACACAAACTAGGCCTCGTAGGGGTAGTTTGGTCATTTAAAAGTTTATAAAAGAGTTTAAGTAACAACCTGAGTTACAGGTCTGATGTAATCAGCAAATATACTCAATTTGCTAAGTTATATCAGTAGGTTAAAGCATATATGTGAAATTTATCATTTTTAACCAAACTATGCCCCGTAGGGGTATTTTGGTAATTTTACATAAGCCGAAAAGCTCAAAACTGAAGTCTGAGTTTATCAACCTTTGCTCACTGTTAAAATATTATAATTTGCCTCATATATCAGTAGGTATCAACCCGGGTATGTCCAATATAATTTTAATACATACTTTGCGCTAAGAACGCTTAATAAGGCGATTAAAGGCCATTTCCGGGTTCGATACTTAAATCTGATATTTTTATATTTCCATAAGGCTTAAAATAATTTATTTATCATATGTGATCAGTAGCAAAAGGTTTGGAGTCGTTTAGATATGTAAAACTCATTTTATGGCCCGTAAGGGAAAAACCGACAATTACCGGATTAAGCCTACGACTATGAGTTATGCTCAGCCTAAAATTAATTAAAAATCTTTAAAAATCCCAAAATAATATATTACATCAGTGGGTAAAAGATTTGATATCAAAAAGTAGGCTTAAGTAGGCTATACGCTGATTACGCCGTTTTATTAACATGAGGCTTTAATTTTACGCTAACGAGCATAACTCTTATTCTAAACCTCAAACTGATGTCAAACTTTGCATACAAGTTTATATATCAGTAATTAAAGTTTCTACTCTTTTACATTTCCAAAAATCACGTTTTAAGGTATTAAGGGCATAACGGTCAACATATGAGCAATTAACGAAAACATGCATATTAATTGGATAACTAATGAACCAAGGTGTAACATCACAGAGGGTTATTCTAACATGTAACCTAGTCCAATTAAAGCTCTGAGGCATTTCTAAAACATGCCTAAACGGGTCAGAACTGAAAGTCAAAGCGAAAGTCAAACTATGTGACTTTCGGTTCCGAACCGGGTATTTACAGGAATTTGTCGGGTTGAACATGTTTAGACATGTTCTTACACTTATTACCAAGTTATAACAATGATCCAACAGGATGTATATGATCTATAATGTTAATTATGCATAAATGGCATTTTAAGTATCTTGTTGACTTTTTATAAACTAGTTTGACCCGACCTTTTGACCTGGTTAGAGTGGTAATCAGGGGGAACCCTTTTAAGAGTTTATTACCCACATAATTACCTACTTAAATCTACTTTTGATTCGAGATTTGACTGAGCCATCATTGATTAATCGCTAAGTCAACCGTTAATTACGACGGTTTGACTTTTAAGCTAAAACTAAGCTAAAACTTAATTAAGAAAGGATTAGAACACTTACTGAAGTCCTAAGCTTGATTAGAGAACACTTGAGAGGAAGTTTGAGCTCCAGAAGTGATCCACAAATGCAGATGAAGGTGTGTTTGCAAGGTTGCAATACAAGGCCCTTATATAGTGGATTCAAGCACCACAAATGATTGACAAACAAGTCTAGCACTCACCACAACTGATCAACACTTGTTTCTAGTGTTTAGGGGGTGCTTTAGGGGTCAAGTGATGTGGAGAATCGAGTTAGAATCGCGCACAAAGGCCATGGCAGACAAGATCCAACAAAAAAACACACATGCTGATCTGGTGAGGCAGTCGCGTAGCGCGACGCCCTCAGCCATATGGCTCGCGCTACGCGAGCATGAGGGGTCATCCAACAAAACTTTTATAAATTGCAGTTTTGGTCCCTGGCCCTTCTAAAGGTCGTTTTCATGTCTTCTTTTGCACATTGAGCCCTTGAAATTATCATATAAGGGCTTTAAGACATTTACCCACTTTGTTAAGTCCCCGGTTAACTTAATTGTTACCCGAAAAGGCCTAACTTACAACGTTGACGCTTTAACCCCTCGTACACGAATTTGATCATAACTTTCTCATACGTTGACGAAACTTTATGAAATTTTAATCGTGCATCCTAGTGAGCATAATTTACCGCTACAAAGCTTCGGGTTTGTCAAAAGGTCACTCAGAGGTATAACTTAAACATGTTGACACATTTAGCCCCTGTAGTTTGTAATCTCTTACTTTTAGCTCCGTATGATCCATGATTTATTCGTTTGAAGGTATGAGCATCTTGTAGGGTTAATATACTATATATTTATTCACTGTTGACATTTAGAATACGTATATTCACATACTTTCCATGATTGTCAACTTTGGTCCTTCTATAATATTCTTTCACACGTTTAAACATTTGACACGTGTCTACTCATTATAGGACGTGAATTTTCGAGGTGTTACATCCTCACCCCCTTAAAATAAATCTCGACCCGAGATTTACTGAAATAAATAAGGGTACTTTTCTTTCATCGTGGATTCAACCTCCCACGTGAATTCGGGACCTCTACGGGCATCCCATTTGACCTTTACAATAGGTACATGCTTCCTTCGAAGCTTCTTTACCTGTCGATCTTCAATCGACATAGGTTTTTCCACAAACTTCAAGCTCTCGTCTATATGCACATCTGTATGCGGTATTATCAGTGATTCATCAGTGAAGCACTTTTTCAGATTGCAGATGTGGAACACATTGTGAATTCCACTGAGCTCTTCCGGTAAGTTTAACTTATAGGCAACTGACCCGACACGTTCGATAACCTCGAAAGGTCCTATGTATCTCGGGCTTAGCTTGCCTTTCTTACCAAATCGCATCACTCCTTTCCAGGGTGACACTTTAAGTAGGACTTTGTCACCTACTTCGAAGTGAAAATCCTTAAGCTTTGGATCAGCGTAAATCTTTTGCCTATCCCGGGCAGCTTTGAGACGGTCACGAATCTGGACAATCTTGTCCGTCGTTTCGAACACTATCTCCGGTCCTGATAATTGGACATCTCCAACTTCCGCCCAACAAACTGGCGTTCTACACTTTCTACCGTATAATGCCTCAAAAGGCGCAGCCTTTATGCTGGTGTGGTAGCTATTGTTGTAGGAGAACTCAATTAATGGTAGGTGGTTATCCCAACTACCACCCAATTCAATCACACATGCACGTAGCATGTCTTCCAACGTTTAGATGGTACGCTCACTCTGTCCGTCAGTCTGAGGGTGGTAAGCCGTACTAAAATTCAAACGCGTGCCCAAAGATTGTTGGAACTCTTCCAAAAATGTGACGTGTACCTAGTATCTCGGTCAGAGATAATAGACACAGGTATGCCATGTAAGGCTACAATCTTATCAACGTATAACTGGGCTAACATGTCGGAGCTATAAGTCTCCTTGATGGGTAAGAAATGAGCTGACTTAGTCAGTCTATCAACTATAACCCATATTGTATCATTTCCTTTCCTGGTCTTAGGTAACTTGGTAATAAAATCCATGGTTACCATTTCCCACTTCCACGTAGGAAGTTCAGGCTGTCGTAGCAAACCTGATGGTTTCTGATGCTCGGCTTTGACTTGCGCATATGTCAAGCATTTAGCTACATAGGTGGCCACAGACTTCTTCAAGCCTATCCACCAATAGTTTGCCCTTAGATCCTGGGTAGCTGATGGCAATTCTTAATCGTTGCCTAGTTAGGGTTGCGGTATGTATGCATAAGCAATATGAACCGTCTTTCTTATTTAATAACATAAAACCCTCAGAATATTGAGTCAGGCTATATGAGCCTATGTCTTAAAACCTACTTAATCAAGGTTTCAATTATTCCATAATCAATATGGAGTTTTCACAATACTCCAGCCCACAGCGGGATACAAATCTTAATTCTACCTGCCTTCCAGGAGGTAAGCAGGGAAAACTTATGAGAAGATAATCAAGATGCAAGGAGGCTACAGAGATTTTCCATATCTCAGGCTCCAGTTCATCCATCATTGCTCGTGTCAAATAAGTGACACATTTATGTTATAAGTCCACGAATTCCTTAATCGGGAACATTTACTTGGACAATTCCATTCTGGATATCTTCCTTGAATACTACTAGTCGACTTTAGTACAATATGATCATTGGGATATCTTAGGGGTTCCATGTATTAAACCTCCATACTGATCAGGCATGGAAGTAATCTATGGGACACCCTATGATACGCCAATCCTCATATGGCACTTTTATCAAACATAGTTTGGCATTCGCAGGCGATAGAAAAATAATGAGAAAAATAATTAAAATAACATATGTTGTCGTACTCTATGCGAAGAAAGAGTACTCTTAGATTTTTCGGAAAGATTCCTTGCCGATACTAGAAGAATCGGTTACTATGGTTTCTTGGTAAGTTATACCTTGTGGATAATATAAAAGTTTGCTAAGCTTATGGTTTATGAAGATTTATTATTGCCTGTATTAAAAACAGGACACTTAGCAGAATTTATCATTGGTAAATGATAAGGAATGTATTTGATGACATCGTGAGCTGCCTCTTGGCATTCATCAGGTGAGTTCAGGTATTTCTTCCTTTATCCTTTCCAGGCTTAGCTGTACCTTCTTTGGCAGCTTTATGGTATCTAGTTCTGATGTGGCCTTGCTCACCACAACCGTAATAGACTGCATTCTTTATATCCCTACATTCATGGGAATGATGACCAGTTTCCTTAGCAGGTGCCACACTGCTTTGGTCTTTGTTCTAATCGACACTGTCCCTAGTGTCTTTTATAGCAATTCTTACATACAGGCTCTTACTGAACTTCCGTTGCTTTTTATTAAGCCTGTACCTGCTCTTTTTCTTAGATTTCTGGGAGTTATCTTCCTCCTTTGGTTCATCCTTCATATTCGAAGTGTGAAAAAAACTCTTCTCATGAGCAATTGAACATGGTTTTGAATGAAATTCAGAGCGAGGAGCATTCGGCCCTTTAGATTGTTTCATGATCTTTCTATGGTCCTCCCAACTGCTGCGTCAACCACAGCCTGGAGATTAACTCCATTAATATTGAGGTTTACGTTTGTAGTTTTATTAACTTTCGTCGCATTAATAGTATTGCGACTGTCGTCTACCTCATCCGAGTTTTCCATACTCGAAAATTGGTACTAATCACCAAGATTTAACAATTATTAGCCATCATCCTGATGACCTGACTTAGATTAGCCACGTCACTCATAAACCGTATGGGCTATTCTGTTCTGAACATTCTTAATGAATGCTATTTGAATGTATATCTATTACATTTAGCTTGGGTCACAAAAGGGCTATCAATGGCATTTAAGGTTTGGAGCAAGTCCAATACCTGCTTGACAGGGGACCATAATGTCACAACTGTCTTTGTCACAAGGACGATTATAAATAGCTCAAAGGCTAGTTTTACAAGACTTTTATTATATATATACATATATGGCATAGAAGCCTGTCTCGATGGACGTAGAAAGATATGGCATAAAGCCCAGTCATGAAGGACATAATTGATTATACGGCACGGAGGCCTTATCGCTAAGGTCATTTAGATATGGCACAAACGGCCTTGTCACCAGGAATGTTAACATTTAATATGTTAGCTTGTCACGAATGACAAATTATAGCACATAGGTTTGTCATGAATGACTTTAAAACATAACTCGATGATCTATCATCAAGGACCTTAATTTATTAGCCGCAATCTTATTAGATTAGGGCTTCAAGGTTTGAACGTGGTTCTTCACCTTTGGACAGGGAGTCATAGACTACAGCTGTCATCGTCTTGAAAGACGATTCATTTGGCAGAAAAGTAAGCCAATCAACATCACTAATGGATGTTTATATTTATAACCATCGTATCTAATGATATTAGTCATGATCACATCGATCATATTGACTATTAGGTTTGGGTATAATCACACCATTTTAAACAGGGGATCATAAAGATCGCTACTATCTTTGTCTTACCGATACTAAAATAAGGTATAGCCCGTAGGCATTTCATCACGGGGGATGTTAATATCATGATCATCATACTGATGATACTAGTCAGGATCGCAATGATAGTATAGACTATGGGATTTGAGTATAGCTCACCCCCTTGGGCAAAGAATCACAAAAGATTACAATTGCCCTGTCTCAATTGGACAAGATAATATAGCCCTTAGGAAAAACATCATTAAGGATGTTAAAATCTTTAATCATCATATTGACGATCTTTGTCATGATTGCATTGATCATATAGACTATTAGGCTTGAGCATAGCTCACTACCTGGGACAGGGAATCGTAAAGATCACAATGTCTTTGTCACACATGGACAATATAATATGGCCCATAGGCGAAACATCACTAATGGATGTTTATAATAGGTTCATCCTATTAGAAGATATAAGTCATGATTGCATTAATCACATTGACTATTTTGGCTTGAGCATAGCTCACCGCCTCAGACAAGGAATCATAAAGATAACAATGTCAATGTCTCAAATGGACAATATATTATAGCCCGTAGGCAAAACATCACTAAAGGATGTCAAATAATATTATCATCGTATTAGATGATATTAGTCATGATCGCATTGATCATATAGACTATTATGTTTGGATATAGTCCAATATTTTAGGCAGGAGGTCAGAGACCATCACTGTCGTTGTCTTATCGGACAACAAGTTTAGCCCGTAGGCACTTCATCACTAACGGATGTTCATAATATGATCATCTTATAGGATGATATAAGCCATGATTCCTAAATCGCTAGGTTAGATAAGGGAATTGAAAGAATCCAATATAAGGATGACTGTTGTGATTTTCTCGAATCACATTTGTCAAGAGTGCTAACACGTTCTTAGGTGTTAACAAGGATCTGAATCCCTTGAGTAGGTTTCACCATCTTGGCCGCGTAGGCTAGGTTTCACCTTTAAGATTCCCTTTTAAACTACATACTGGCAGGGAAGGAAGGATATTTATTTTATTCAGGATTTTTATCATAAATCCTAATTTATAAGTTAATAATAGCACAAATGGCCTAGTCGCGTAGACAAGTTTAATTTATAAGCCATGATTTCGGAGAATCGAGGCATTAAGGTTTGAATCAAAGTTCATTACCTTTTCTTGACAGGGAGTTGTAGGCTACCACTGTCTTTAGTCTCAGAGGACATTAACTATAGCCCGTAGGCACTTCCCTTCTAAGGGATGTTTATTATGGAATTGCCCCTTAGGGTAATTTCATTAACCATGGTAAACAGAGACCATATTCGGTTAATTTATTGCTAACATTTATTTAGGACTTCTATTATAATTTATCCTAATTATAAAACATTAACAGTTTTATTAGTGGCACCCAAGGCCTGGTCACATGGACATTTATAAATTTTTAAGCTTATGATTTCAGAGTATCAAAGCAACACTAACAATTTTATTGAATAGCACAAAAGGCCTAGTCACAAGGACAATTTTTAAATTATAAGCCATGATTTCAGAGAATCAAGGCCTTTAAATAAATTAGCACAACAGGCTTAGTCACAAGGACATATATAAATTATATGCTATGATTTCAGAGAATCAAGCATTTGAGGTTTGAACCTAGTTCATTACCTTTTTCTGACAGGGAGTCATAGCTACCACTGTATTTTGGCTCATGTAGAAATGAGCAAGGCCCGTAGGCATTATATTAACGGACAGGGAGTCATTGCTACCACTGTCTTTTGGCTCATGTAGAAATGAGCAAGGCCCGTAGGCACTATATTACCACGTATGGTTAAAATATGATCATCTTAATTGATGATGTAAACCCAGGATTCAGAGATCATTAAACTGGGTTAGGAATCTTTTAAAAAGATCCTTATATAATAATAACGTGTGTGATTTTTAAATAAATCACATCTGCCAAGAGTGTTAACATGTTTTCAGATGTTAACAGGGATTTGAATCTTTTAAACAGGTCTTACCATCTTGGCCCGGTCTTATAATTGACCCGAAGGCTAGGTTTCACTCTTAAGATTCTTAGTTAATGGTTTGAATCTTTTTAACAGGTCTTACCATCTTGGCCCGGTCTTATAATTGACCCGAAGGCTAGGTTTCACACTTAAGATTCTTAATTTAATAAACGCAGAACAATTTTAAATTGAGGTGTTAATATGGATCTGAATCTAAATTGAGGAACTGCCATCTTGGCCGGTCTTAATATGACCCGAAGCTAGGTCTTGTCCTTTTTAGATTTTGTCATTTTATTATAATGGTAGATCTTGCAAAAAGGAAATGATATTTTCCATTTATTTAATATTTCTTGTTTAGAATGAAAGTTTAAACTTAATCATTCCACTATATAAAAATAAGAGTATAAAGTTGCCCTAAGCGTGACTTGAAAGGAATAATGTTGTCCTCGTAGGGACTGAAAGATAATTATGTCCTTATAAGGACTAATAAGGAAACGATCTTCAGTAAAAGGAGTTTCTTCTTCATTTTATTTCTGAATGCTTTCTCCTTGGATGCTCGTTTCATTCTAGCCGCGGTACGAAGCTCAGCATCTCAGGGCTCCGGGTGTGGAGAACTCCTATTACGGCTTCTTCGCTTGGCGACGTATCCAATTAAAAATTTGGAAGTAAAAAGTTCTTAGATTAGGATTTAGAATATTCCTAAGTTAAGTCTAGACTCAGAAGGTCAAGGAATGTGCTACTGTGTCATTGAGATTAAACACAAAAGCTAGTGTTTAATTCACTCAATGTTGGCTCTGATACCAACCTGTCACACCCCGATTTCCACGTGTCACCGGTGGGCCCGGTGGGGGAGTATCGTGACGTGGTTGGCAACATAATAGTCAAACAACACAATAATTAATATGCACAGCGGAAGCAAAGTTAAAAATATGATACAACCGAATTTAACATTTTAATATCAAATGTCTCAATATTCGGAAGTTTATCCACAGATGGATCGAAATAAAATAGTATTAATAGTTCAACAGACTTCAGGCATCTTAAGCTTGCGAGACTCTTTATTGATGCTAAGGAGACAATCCCAGCCAATTTCGCTTAGTACCTGCATTTAATCTTTTTGGGAAAATACGTCAGTTTACACTGGTAAATACATTCAACTGACTCATTTTGGAAAATGATTGAAAATTGGTTTGGATGCACGTGGCATAAATATTTTTATTTGATTAAAATGCACAGAGGCAAAATTAATCTTGTATAACTTGGGGCAATTATTTAGCTATATAATCTTGTGAACGAATTACATGTTACTTATGCGTTTAGTAGCCCGGATCTTGTCCGGGTTAAAGATCAATAGACACACCACATTATTCTTTTGTGCGCTGACAGGTGTACGCCTACACCCCGCGCTTAAGTCGTGGCCATTACTTCGAATGATGCCATGGATATCCGGGACATGGTCATTAACCCCCCAAAGGCTTTACGTAACAAGACTGTTTAAACGAGCCGATCAAATTAGTCAATTACCCACTCAACGGTGGAGGATTTGATGCTCGATCAAGCTGTATGCTATATACCGTAACCCAAGCCCGTATAGGGAAAATAAGTTAAAAGTATTTACCTGAGCAAGTATAATTCACAATTAGCAAAATGCACGTAGCTTTTACTGGTCCTCCTAATCTGGAACGAAGGTTTTATAATAACATATTAGAATCCTAACGGGTCTTTAATTAAGCTTATGCTTAGACCGGCAAGTTTCAAAGATACGGTTCGTACGCACGATTAAGCGAAGACCGGATAGAATGTGATTTAGACCCGACAAGTTTGAAGACTTGTTTAATATGGGTTTATTATTCACATTCTGGATTTTGAGATAAAACCGTTAAGGTTTGACCCGTTTCGGCTAATTTATGTAAACTTGTTATATAAACCGAACCGTACGCGTAATAAGCGTGACGGGTATTCATGAGAGCTATATACAGGTTTCCTAAGTTAATTATGCCTCAAATATGTTGCGACATCAGTAAGATGTCTTTCATTATGCCCGAAACGTGTTTAAACACACAAACTAGGCCCCGTAGGGGTAGTTTGGTCATTTAAAAGTTTATAAAAGAGTTTAAGTAACAACCTGAGTTACAGGTCTGATGTAATCAGCAAATATACTCAATTTGCTAAGTTATATCAGTAGGTTAAAGCATATATGTGAAATTTATCATTTTTAACCAAACTATGCCCCATAGGGGTATTTTGGTAATTTTACATAAGCCGAAAAGCTCAAAACTGAAGTCTGAGTTTATCAACCTTTGCTCACTGTTAAAATATTATAATTTGCCTCATATATCAGTAGGTATCAACCCGGGTATGTCCAATATAATTTTAATACATACTTTGCGCTAAGAACGCTTAATAAGGCGATTAAAGGCCATTTCCGGGTTCGATACTTAAATCTGATATTTTTATATTTCCAGAAGGCTTAAAATAATTTATTTATCATATGTGATCAGTAGCAAAAGGTTTGGAGTCGTTTAGATATGTAAAACTCATTTTATGGCCCGTAAGGGCAAAACCGACAATTACCGGATTAAGCCTACGACCAGGGGCGGATCTATGTGGGAGCCAGGTGGTGCACGGGATACCCCTCAACTTCCTCGATGAAGTGCAATTTGTTATTTCATCTCCATTTTGTTTATGGGGAATACCCCTAAGCAAATACTAGGATGCCCCTCAGTATAGAAGTTGAGAAGAAAAGAAAATTTCCGGTCGACCGGAAATGAAAATTTCGTTCAAAAAACACTTGCAGCGGTACCTTTTGTTTGGAGAAGATGAAGTTAAAAAAATAAGTCTTCATATGTTGTTGAGAGGAAGGTGGATCACAACCCAACCATAGTCAGCCACATGGCTTGTTGTGAGTGCAATTTAATAAAAGGTCTCCAGGTCAAAGTTAACCGCAAAGTCACAAATAAATGTGTGTACTGAATTATTAATGATCAAATAGACATATTACTTATGGTATTATTTTGATTGATTAAATATATGCACTTCTAAAACTTAAGGATATAAGATTGTGTACTTATTATATAAATGGCTCGTATTATATAATAATTGTCTTATTTTTTTAACTCATTTCTACATCATATACTTTAAATAATATACATTTTTAACCCATTTAATTTATTTTTTTTCTAATAATTTACATTTGTTAACTTTTAAAAAAAAGTTAAATACGTATGTGTGTTTATTTATTTTTTTACTTTATAATTATCGTTGAAAAACAGAGTTTTATTAAAATAAAATATAATTTAATATCATAAGCCATAACATTCATTTATGTGGTTTTAGTTGATATAAAACATGTCTTTGTTTTTTTTGGGCATTTGGGTATTCTCTTTTAGTAGCAGTTATAACAAGTTTTGGTATCATAACGAAGCAAACCGATACCAAATGAATTCCCGACGCGAAGCGCAGAAGAATCCCACTAGTATCATAATATAATTTCTAAATCTTATTTCAACCCGTCGGTCTGTAACCTAGTTATTATGTATATGCTAGCCACACATGAATGACCCTAGGTAAAACAAAATTCCAAGGGCCCAGTTTTACTAATCGCACAGGGACCGTAAGGGCCTTTCGATTCTTAGGGACGACCCTAGGTAAAAAAAATTAGGATACCCCTGAATTTTTCTTCTAGATCCGCCACTGCCTACGACTATGAGTTATGCTCAGCCTAAAATTAATTAAAAATCTTTAAAATTCCCAAAATAATATATTACATCAGTGGGTAAAAGATTTGATATAAAAAAGTAGGCTTAAGTAGGCTATACGCTGATTACGCCGTTTTATTAACATGAGGCTTTAATTTTACGCTAACGAGCATAACTCTTATTCTAAACCTCAAACTGATGTCAAACTTTGCATACAAGTTTATATATCAGTAATTAAAGTTTCTACTCTTTTACATTTCCAAAAATCACGTTTTAAGGTATTAAGGGCATAACGGTCAACATATGAGCAATTAACGAAAACATGCATATTAATTGGATAACTAATGAACCAAGGTGTAACATCACAGAGGGTTATTCTAACATGTAACCTAGTCCAATTAAAGCTCTGAGGCATTTCTAAAACATGCCTAAACGGGTCAGAACTGAAAGTCAAAGCGAAAGTCAAACTATGTGACTTTCGGTTCCGAACCGGGTATTTACAGGAATTTGTCGGGTTGAACATGTTTAGACATGTTCTTACACTTATTACCAAGTTATAACAATGATCCAACAGGATGTATATGATCTATAATGTTAATTATGCATAAATGGCATTTTAAGTATCTTGTTGACTTTTTATAAACTAGTTTGACCCGACCTTTTGACCTGGTTAGAGTGGTAATCAGGGGGAACCCTTTTAAGAGTTTATTACCCACATAATTACCTACTTAAATCTACTTTTGATTCGAGATTTGACTGAGCCATCATTGATTAATCGCTAAGTCAACCGTTAATTACGACGGTTTGACTTTTAAGCTAAAACTAAGCTAAAACTTAATTAAGAAAGGATTAGAACACTTACTGAAGTCCTAAGCTTGATTAGAGAACACTTGAGAGGAAGTTTGAGCTCCAGAAGTGATCCACAAATGCAGATGAAGGTGTGTTTGCAAGGTTGCAATACAAGGCCCTTATATAGTGGATTCAAGCACCACAAATGATTGACAAACAAGTCTAGCACTCACCACAACTGATCAACACTTGTTTCTAGTGTTTAGGGGGTGCTTTAGGGGTCAAGTGATGTGGAGAATCGAGTTAGAATCGCGCACAAAGGCCATGGCAGACAAGATCCAACAAAAAAACACACATGCTGATCTGGTGAGGCAGTCGCGTAGCGCGACGCCCTCAGCCATATGGCTCGCGCTACGCGAGCATGAGGGGTCATCCAACAAAACTTTTATAAATTGCAGTTTTGGTCCCTGGCCCTTCTAAAGGTCGTTTTCATGTCTTCTTTTGCACATTGAGCCCTTGAAATTATCATATAAGGGCTTTAAGACATTTACCCACTTTGTTAAGTCCCCGGTTAACTTAATTGTTACCCGAAAAGGCCTAACTTACAACGTTGACGCTTTAACCCCTCGTACACGAATTTGATCATAACTTTCTCATACGTTGACGAAACTTTATGAAATTTTAATCGTGCATCCTAGTGAGCATAATTTACCGCTACAAAGCTTCGGGTTTGTCAAAAGGTCACTCAGAGGTATAACTTAAACATGTTGACACATTTAGCCCCTGTAGTTTGTAATCTCTTACTTTTAGCTCCGTATGATCCATGATTTATTCGTTTGAAGGTATGAGCATCTTGTAGGGTTAATATACTATATATTTATTCACTGTTGACATTTAGAATACGTATATTCACATACTTTCCATGATTGTCAACTTTGGTCCTTCTATAATATTCTTTCACACGTTTAAACATTTGACACGTGTCTACTCATTATAGGACGTGAATTTTCGAGGTGTTACATCCTCACCCCCTTAAAATAAATCTCGACCCGAGATTTACTGAAATAAATAAGGGTACTTTTCTTTCATCGTGGATTCAACCTCCCACGTGAATTCGGGACCTCTACGGGCATCCCATTTGACCTTTACAATAGGTACATGCTTCCTTCGAAGCTTCTTTACCTGTCGATCTTCAATCGACATAGGTTTTTCCACAAACTTCAAGCTCTCGTCTATATGCACATCTGTATGCGGTATTATCAGTGATTCATCAGTGAAGCACTTTTTCAGATTGCAGATGTGGAACACATTGTGAATTCCACTGAGCTCTTCCGGTAAGTTTAACTTATAGGCAACTGACCCGACACGTTCGATAACCTCGAAAGGTCCTATGTATCTCGGGCTTAGCTTGCCTTTCTTACCAAATCGCATCACTCCTTTCCAGGGTGACACTTTAAGTAGGACTTTGTCACCTACTTCGAAGTGAAAATCCTTAAGCTTTGGATCAGCGTAAATCTTTTGCCTATCCCGGGCAGCTTTGAGACGGTCACGAATCTGGACAATCTTGTCCGTCGTTTCGAACACTATCTCCGGTCCTGATAATTGGACATCTCCAACTTCCGCCCAACAAACTGGCGTTCTACACTTTCTACCGTATAATGCCTCAAAAGGCGCAGCCTTTATGCTGGTGTGGTAGCTATTGTTGTAGGAGAACTCAATTAATGGTAGGTGGTTATCCCAACTACCACCCAATTCAATCACACATGCACGTAGCATGTCTTCCAACGTTTAGATGGTACGCTCACTCTGTCCGTCAGTCTGAGGGTGGTAAGCCGTACTAAAATTCAAACGCGTGCCCAAAGATTGTTGGAACTCTTCCAAAAATGTGACGTGTACCTAGTATCTCGGTCAGAGATAATAGACACAGGTATGCCATGTAAGGCTACAATCTTATCAACGTATAACTGGGCTAACATGTCGGAGCTATAAGTCTCCTTGATGGGTAAGAAATGAGCTGACTTAGTCAGTCTATCAACTATAACCCATATTGTATCATTTCCTTTCCTGGTCTTAGGTAACTTGGTAATAAAATCCATGGTTACCATTTCCCACTTCCACGTAGGAAGTTCAGGCTGTCGTAGCAAACCTGATGGTTTCTGATGCTCGGCTTTGACTTGCGCATATGTCAAGCATTTAGCTACATAGGTGGCCACAGACTTCTTCAAGCCTATCCACCAATAGTTTGCCCTTAGATCCTGGGTAGCTGATGGCAATTCTTAATCGTTGCCTAGTTAGGGTTGCGGTATGTATGCATAAGCAATATGAACCGTCTTTCTTATTTAATAACATAAAACCCTCAGAATATTGAGTCAGGCTATATGAGCCTATGTCTTAAAACCTACTTAATCAAGGTTTCAATTATTCCATAATCAATATGGAGTTTTCACAATACTCCAGCCCACAGCGGGATACAAATCTTAATTCTACCTGCCTTCCAGGAGGTAAGCAGGGAAAACTTATGAGAAGATAATCAAGATGCAAGGAGGCTACAGAGATTTTCCATATCTCAGGCTCCAGTTCATCCATCATTGCTCGTGTCAAATAAGTGACACATTTATGTTATAAGTCCACGAATTCCTTAATCGGGAACATTTACTTGGACAATTCCATTCTGGATATCTTCCTTGAATACTACTAGTCGACTTTAGTACAATATGATCATTGGGATATCTTAGGGGTTCCATGTATTAAACCTCCATACTGATCAGGCATGGAAGTAATCTATGGGACACCCTATGATACGCCAATCCTCATATGGCACTTTTATCAAACATAGTTTGGCATTCGCAGGCGATAGAAAAATAATGAGAAAAATAATTAAAATAACATATGTTGTCGTACTCTATGCGAAGAAAGAGTACTCTTAGATTTTTCGGAAAGATTCCTTGCCGATACTAGAAGAATCGGTTACTATGGTTTCTTGGTAAGTTATACCTTGTGGATAATATAAAAGTTTGCTAAGCTTATGGTTTATGAAGATTTATTATTGCCTGTATTAAAAACAGGACACTTAGCAGAATTTATCATTGGTAAATGATAAGGAATGTATTTGATGACATCGTGAGCTGCCTCTTGGCATTCATCAGGTGAGTTCAGGTATTTCTTCCTTTATCCTTTCCAGGCTTAGCTGTACCTTCTTTGGCAGCTTTATGGTATCTAGTTCTGATGTGGCCTTGCTCACCACAACCGTAATAGACTGCATTCTTTATATCCCTACATTCATGGGAATGATGACCAGTTTCCTTAGCAGGTGCCACACTGCTTTGGTCTTTGTTCTAATCGACACTGTCCCTAGTGTCTTTTATAGCAATTCTTACATACAGGCTCTTACTGAACTTCCGTTGCTTTTTATTAAGCCTGTACCTGCTCTTTTTCTTAGATTTCTGGGAGTTATCTTCCTCCTTTGGTTCATCCTTCATATTCGAAGTGTGAAAAAAACTCTTCTCATGAGCAATTGAACATGGTTTTGAATGAAATTCAGAGCGAGGAGCATTCGGCCCTTTAGATTGTTTCATGATCTTTCTATGGTCCTCCCAACTGCTGCGTCAACCACAGCCTGGAGATTAACTCCATTAATATTGAGGTTTACGTTTGTAGTTTTATTAACTTTCGTCGCATTAATAGTATTGCGACTGTCGTCTACCTCATCCGAGTTTTCCATACTCGAAAATTGGTACTAATCACCAAGATTTAACAATTATTAGCCATCATCCTGATGACCTGACTTAGATTAGCCACGTCACTCATAAACCGTATGGGCTATTCTGTTCTGAACATTCTTAATGAATGCTATTTGAATGTATATCTATTACATTTAGCTTGGGTCACAAAAGGGCTATCAATGGCATTTAAGGTTTGGAGCAAGTCCAATACCTGCTTGACAGGGGACCATAATGTCACAACTGTCTTTGTCACAAGGACGATTATAAATAGCTCAAAGGCTAGTTTTACAAGACTTTTATTATATATATACATATATGGCATAGAAGCCTGTCTCGATGGACGTAGAAAGATATGGCATAAAGCCCAGTCATGAAGGACATAATTGATTATACGGCACGGAGGCCTTATCGCTAAGGTCATTTAGATATGGCACAAACGGCCTTGTCACCAGGAATGTTAACATTTAATATGTTAGCTTGTCACGAATGACAAATTATAGCACATAGGTTTGTCATGAATGACTTTAAAACATAACTCGATGATCTATCATCAAGGACCTTAATTTATTAGCCGCAATCTTATTAGATTAGGGCTTCAAGGTTTGAACGTGGTTCTTCACCTTTGGACAGGGAGTCATAGACTACAGCTGTCATCGTCTTGAAAGACGATTCATTTGGCAGAAAAGTAAGCCAATCAACATCACTAATGGATGTTTATATTTATAACCATCGTATCTAATGATATTAGTCATGATCACATCGATCATATTGACTATTAGGTTTGGGTATAATCACACCATTTTAAACAGGGGATCATAAAGATCGCTACTATCTTTGTCTTACCGATACTAAAATAAGGTATAGCCCGTAGGCATTTCATCACGGGGGATGTTAATATCATGATCATCATACTGATGATACTAGTCAGGATCGCAATGATAGTATAGACTATGGGATTTGAGTATAGCTCACCCCCTTGGGCAAAGAATCACAAAAGATTACAATTGCCCTGTCTCAATTGGACAAGATAATATAGCCCTTAGGAAAAACATCATTAAGGATGTTAAAATCTTTAATCATCATATTGACGATCTTTGTCATGATTGCATTGATCATATAGACTATTAGGCTTGAGCATAGCTCACTACCTGGGACAGGGAATCGTAAAGATCACAATGTCTTTGTCACACATGGACAATATAATATGGCCCATAGGCGAAACATCACTAATGGATGTTTATAATAGGTTCATCCTATTAGAAGATATAAGTCATGATTGCATTAATCACATTGACTATTTTGGCTTGAGCATAGCTCACCGCCTCAGACAAGGAATCATAAAGATAACAATGTCAATGTCTCAAATGGACAATATATTATAGCCCGTAGGCAAAACATCACTAAAGGATGTCAAATAATATTATCATCGTATTAGATGATATTAGTCATGATCGCATTGATCATATAGACTATTATGTTTGGATATAGTCCAATATTTTAGGCAGGAGGTCAGAGACCATCACTGTCGTTGTCTTATCGGACAACAAGTTTAGCCCGTAGGCACTTCATCACTAACGGATGTTCATAATATGATCATCTTATAGGATGATATAAGCCATGATTCCTAAATCGCTAGGTTAGATAAGGGAATTGAAAGAATCCAATATAAGGATGACTGTTGTGATTTTCTCGAATCACATTTGTCAAGAGTGCTAACACGTTCTTAGGTGTTAACAAGGATCTGAATCCCTTGAGTAGGTTTCACCATCTTGGCCGCGTAGGCTAGGTTTCACCTTTAAGATTCCCTTTTAAACTACATACTGGCAGGGAAGGAAGGATATTTATTTTATTCAGGATTTTTATCATAAATCCTAATTTATAAGTTAATAATAGCACAAATGGCCTAGTCGCGTAGACAAGTTTAATTTATAAGCCATGATTTCAGAGAATCGAGGCATTAAGGTTTGAATCAAAGTTCATTACCTTTTCTTGACAGGGAGTTGTAGGCTACCACTGTCTTTAGTCTCAGAGGACATTAACTATAGCCCGTAGGCACTTCCCTTCTAAGGGATGTTTATTATGGAATTGCCCCTTAGGGTAATTTCATTAACCATGGTAAATAGAGACCATATTCGGTTAATTTATTGCTAACATTTATTTAGGACTTCTATTATAATTTATCCTAATTATAAAACATTAACAGTTTTATTAGTGGCACCCAAGGCCTGGTCACATGGACATTTATAAATTTTTAAGCTTATGATTTCAGAGTATCAAAGCAACACTAACAATTTTATTGAATAGCACAAAAGGCCTAGTCACAAGGACAATTTTTAAATTATAAGCCATGATTTTAGAGAATCAAGGCCTTTAAATAAATTAGCACAACAGGCTTAGTCACAAGGACATATATAAATTATATGCTATGATTTCAGAGAATCAAGCATTTGAGGTTTGAACCTAGTTCATTACCTTTTTCTGACAGGGAGTCATAGCTACCACTGTATTTTGGCTCATGTAGAAATGAGCAAGGCCCGTAGGCATTATATTAACGGACAGGGAGTCATTGCTACCACTGTCTTTTGGCTCATGTAGAAATGAGCAAGGCCCGTAGGCACTATATTACCACGTATGGTTAAAATATGATCATCTTAATTGATGATGTAAACCCAGGATTCAGAGATCATTAAACTGGGTTAGGAATCTTTTAAAAAGATCCTTATATAATAATAACGTGTGTGATTTTTAAATAAATCACATCTGCCAAGAGTGTTAACATGTTTTCAGATGTTAACAGGGATTTGAATCTTTTAAACAGGTCTTACCATCTTGGCCCGGTCTTATAATTGACCCGAAGGCTAGGTTTCACTCTTAAGATTCTTAGTTAATGGTTTGAATCTTTTTAACAGGTCTTACCATCTTGGCCCGGTCTTATAATTGACCCGAAGGCTAGGTTTCACACTTAAGATTCTTAATTTAATAAACGCAGAACAATTTTAAATTGAGGTGTTAATATGGATCTGAATCTAAATTGAGGAACTGCCATCTTGGCCGGTCTTAATATGACCCGAAGCTAGGTCTTGTCCTTTTTAGATTTTGTCATTTTATTATAATGGTAGATCTTGCAAAAAGGAAATGATATTTTCCATTTATTTAATATTTCTTGTTTAGAATGAAAGTTTAAACTTAATCATTCCACTATATAAAAATAAGAGTATAAAGTTGCCCTAAGCGTGACTTGAAAGGAATAATGTTGTCCTCGTAGGGACTGAAAGATAATTATGTCCTTATAAGGACTAATAAGGAAACGATCTTCAGTAAAAGGAGTTTCTTCTTCATTTTATTTCTGAATGCTTTCTCCTTGGATGCTCGTTTCATTCTAGCCGCGGTACGAAGCTCAGCATCTCAGGGCTCCGGGTGTGGAGAACTCCTATTACGGCTTCTTCGCTTGGCGACGTATCCAATTAAAAATTTGGAAGTAAAAAGTTCTTAGATTAGGATTTAGAATATTCCTAAGTTAAGTCTAGACTCAGAAGGTCAAGGAATGTGCTACTGTGTCATTGAGATTAAACACAAAAGCTAGTGTTTAATTCACTCAATGTTGGCTCTGATACCAACCTGTCACACCCCGATTTCCACGTGTCACCGGTGGGCCCGGTGGGGGAGTATCGTGACATGGTTGGCAACATAATAGTCAAACAACACAATAATTAATATGCACAGCGGAAGCAAAGTTAAAAATATGATACAACCGAATTTAACATTTTAATATCAAATGTCTCAATATTCGGAAGTTTATCCACAGATGGATCGAAATAAAATAGTATTAATAGTTCAACAGACTTCAGGCATCTTAAGCTTGCGAGACTCTTTATTGATGCTAAGGAGACAATCCCAGCCAATTTCGCTTAGTACCTGCATTTAATCTTTTTGGGAAAATACGTCAGTTTACACTGGTAAATACATTCAACTGACTCATTTTGGAAAATGATTGAAAATTGGTTTGGATGCACGTGGCATAAATATTTTTATTTGATTAAAATGCACAGAGGCAAAATTAATCTTGTATAACTTGGGGCAATTATTTAGCTATATAATCTTGTGAACGAATTACATGTTACTTATGCGTTTAGTAGCCCGGATCTTGTCCGGGTTAAAGATCAATAGACACACCACATTATTCTTTTGTGCGCTGACAGGTGTACGCCTACACCCCGCGCTTAAGTCGTGGCCATTACTTCGAATGATGCCATGGATATCCGGGACATGGTCATTAACCCCCCAAAGGCTTTAAGTAACAAGACTGTTTAAACGAGCCGATCAAATTAGTCAATTACCCACTCAACGGTGGAGGATTTGATGCTCGATCAAGCTGTATGCTATATACCGTAACCCAAGCCCGTATAGGGAAAATAAGTTAAAAGTATTTACCTGAGCAAGTATAATTCACAATTAGCAAAATGCACGTAGCTTTTACTGGTCCTCCTAATCTGGAACGAAGGTTTTATAATAACATATTAGAATCCTAACGGGTCTTTAATTAAGCTTATGCTTAGACCGGCTAGTTTCAAAGATACGGTTCGTACGCACGATTAAGCGAAGACCGGATAGAATGTGATTTAGACCCGACAAGTTTGAAGACTTGTTTAATATGGGTTTATTATTCACATTCTGGATTTTGAGATAAAACCGTTAAGGTTTGACCCGTTTCGGCTAATTTATGTAAACTTGTTATATAAACCGAACCGTACGCGTAATAAGCGTGACGGGTATTCATGAGAGCTATATACAGGTTTCCTAAGTTAATTATGCCTCAAATATGTTGCGACATCAGTAAGATGTCTTTCATTATGCCCGAAACGTGTTTAAACACAAACTAGGCCCCGTAGGGGTAGTTTGGTCATTTAAAAGTTTATAAAAGAGTTTAAGTAACAACCTGAGTTACAGGTCTGATGTAATCAGCAAATATACTCAATTTGCTAAGTTATATCAGTAGGTTAAAGCATATATGTGAAATTTATCATTTTTAACCAAACTATGCCCCGTAGGGGTATTTTGGTAATTTTACATAAGCCGAAAAGCTCAAAACTGAAGTCTGAGTTTATCAACCTTTGCTCACTGTTAAAATATTATAATTTGCCTCATATATCAGTAGGTATCAACCCGGGTATGTCCAATATAATTTTAATACATACTTTGCGCTAAGAACGCTTAATAAGGCGATTAAAGGCCATTTCCGGGTTCGATACTTAAATCTGATATTTTTATATTTCCAGAAGGCTTAAAATAATTTATTTATCATATGTGATCAGTAGCAAAAGGTTTGGAGTCGTTTAGATATGCAAAACTCATTTTATGGCCCGTAAGGGCAAAACCGACAATTACCGGATTAAGCCTACGACTATGAGTTATGCTCAGCCTAAAATTAATTAAAAATCTTTAAAATTCCCAAAATAATATATTACATCAGTGGGTAAAAGATTTGATATAAAAAAGTAGGCTTAACTAGGCTATACGCTAATTACGCCGTTTTATTAACATGAGGCTTTAATTTTACGCTAACGAGCATAACTCTTATTCTATACCTCAAACCGATGTCAAACTTTGCATACAAGTTTATATATCAGTAATTAAAGTTTCTACTCTTTTACATTTCCAAAAATCACGTTTTAAGGTAATAAGGGCATAACGGTCAACATATGAGCAATTAACGGAAACATGCATATTAATTGGATAACTAATGAACCAAGGTGTAACATCACAGAGGGTTATTCTAACATGTAACCTAGTCCAATTAAAGCTCTGAGGCATTTCTAAAACATGCCTAAACGGGTCAGAACTGAAAGTCAAAGCGAAAGTCAAACTATGTGACTTTCGGTTCCGAACCGGGTATTTACAGGAATTTGTCGGGTTGAACATGTTTAGACATGTTCTTACACTTATTACCAAGTTATAACAATGATCCAACAGGATGTATATGATCTATAATGTTAATTATGCATAAATGGCATTTTAAGTATCCTGTTGACTTTTTATAAACTAGTTTGACCCGACCTTTTGACCTGGTTAGAGTGGTAATCAAGGGGAACCCTTTTAAGGGTTTATTACCCACATAATTACCTACTTAAATCTACTTTTGATTCGAGATTTGACTGTGCCATCATTGATTAATCGCTAAGTCAACCGTTAATTACGACGGTTTGACTTTTAAGCTAAAACTAAGCTAAAACTTAATTAAGAAAGGATTAGAACACTTACTGAAGTCCTAAGCTTGATTAGAGAACACTTGAGAGGAAGTTTGAGCTCCAGAAGTGATCCACAAATGCAGATGAAGGTGTGTTTGCAAGGTTGCAATACATGGCCCTTATATAGTGGATTCAAGCACCACAAATGATTGACAAACAAGTCTAGCACTCACCATAACTGATCAACACTTGTTTCTAGTGTTTAGGGGGTGCTTTAGGGGTCAAGTGATGTGGAGAATCGAGTTAGAATCGCGCACAAAGGCCATGGCAGACAAGATCCAACAAAAAAAACACACATGCTGATCTGGTGAGGCAGTCGCGTAGCGTGACGCCCTCAGCCATATGGCTCGCGCTACGCGAGCATGAGGGGTCATCCAACAAAACTTTTATAAATTGCAGTTTTGGTCCCTGGCCCTTCTAAAGGTCGTTTTCATGTCTTCTTTTGCACATTGAGCCCTTGAAATTATCATATAAGGGCTTTAAGACATTTACCCACTTTGTTAAGTCCCCGGTTAACTTAATTGTTACCCGAAAAGGCCTAACTTACAACGTTGACGCTTTAACCCCTCGTACATGAATTTGATCATAACTTTCTCATACGTTGACGAAACTTTATGAAATTTTAATCGTGCATCCTAGTGAGCATAATTTACCGTTACAAAGCTTCGGGTTTTTCAAAAGGTCACTCAGAGGTATAACTTAAACATGTTGACACATTTAGCCCCTGTAGTTTGTAATCTCTTACTTTTAGCTCCGTATGATCCATGATTTATTCGTTTGAAGGTATGAGCATCTTGTAGGGTTAATATACTATATATTTATTCACTGTTGACATTTAGAATACGTATATTCACATACTTTCCATGATTGTCAACTTTGGTCCTTCTATAATATTCTTTCACACGTTTAAACATTTGACACGTGTCTACTCATTATAGGACGTGAATTTTCGAGTTGTTACAGTAATGAGTGTATTAGGGCTACTACCGGAGTGCAACAAGGGGACCCCTTGGGGCCTCTTCTCTTTGCCCTTGCCTTACACCCGCTCATTCTACGGGTGTAGGACCGCTGTAACCTCCCGTTTCATGCTTGGTACTTGGATGATGGAACAATTATCGGCAACGCGACTGAGGTTGCTAGGGCTTTAGACATCATTAACGAGGAGGGGCCATCTCTAGGGCTTTACCTCAACATTAAGAAAACAGAGGTTTTTTGGCCGACATGTGATGGGCGGAAACTTCAGGATGGGCTTTTCCCGAGAGGGATTGGTAGACCAGAGAGGGGGGTTAAGCTTCTTGGTGGTGCTGTTAGCCGTGACCCTAGCTTTATTATGGAGTTGGCAGGGCGGCGGGGGCGGTTGACCTCATGAAACTCTTGCCATGCCTTAGGGACCCTCAATGTGAACTCCTTCTGCTAAGGTCTTACATGGGGGTTGCCAAGTTACTTTTTGGGCTGCGGACTTGTCAACCCCATTTGATGGTGGATGCGGCATCCCGGTTCGATGATGGCCTCCGGGAGGCTATAGAAGACATAGTCGTGGGTGGTGGCCCCTTCTTTGGGGACCTCCAATGGCGTTTGGCATCTCTGCCAATGCGTCTAGGTGGTTTGGGTCTCCTCTCAGCTCGAGATGTTGGGGTTTATGCTTTTGTGGCGTCCAGAGCTCAGTCTTGGGAACTACAGGATCATATCCTTCGAAACAGTGGGGTTGTCGGGCTCGACGGGGACTATCTGCAGGCGCTCGAACACTTAAATGTCTCTATCCCAGACTTTGATATCAGCGGTTTCTCTAACAAGGACACCGCCCCCTCAAAGCCACAACAAACTTTGGCGAATGCTCTGTTTAGCAAAATCGCTCAAAGCCTGGGAGAAATTTCGGATTTGTCATCTCGCCAGAAGGCGGTGTGGGAATGCCTGAAGGGTCCCCATGCTCAGGATTTTTTAACCGTTATCCCAATTGAGGGGCTGGGACAATGTATGTCAGCAATAGAATACAGAGTCATCCTTAAATACCGGCTGATGATCCCTATGTACCCAGAAGATGAAACCTGCCCGATATGTCGTAAAGCTTGTATGGATGAATACGGAGAGCATGCAGTGCATTGTAAAGAGCTCCCTGGGTTCAAATATCGACATGACTGGGTGCGAGATGTTTTGTGGGACATCCTGAGAAGAGCTGGGATTTCGGCTAAGAAAGAGGCTCCTGTAAATTTCCTTACCGACCCTATGGAAGGGAGATCTACTCTACGACTAGCGGATCTGCTCGTCTTTGGCTGGGCTAGGGGGAAACATGCTTGTGTGGACCTCACGGGGGTTTCCCCTCTGGCTGGTTTAAGGGAAAACGGGTTTGTAGCTGGACAAGCAGTAAGAAAGGCAGAATCGAAGAAAGTTGATAAGCATGCTAAAGCTTGTGTAGAGAGCCAGCATGTTTTTGTCCCTTTTGCCTTTGACACATTGGGCTCCCTAGCGCCAGAAGCTATCCAATTCCTGACCAGGGTCCAACGGGTCATCCACAACAATTGCTCAACATCAGGGGGACGGGGTTTTATCTTTGGTAGATTAGGGTTTGCAATTCAGAAAGGGGTGGCGGCGTAGCTTGTTGACCGTCTACCTTCTGTTTTGATGTAACTTGGCAAGTATTGAAAATTGAAATAAACAATTCAATTCAAAAAAAAAAAAAAAAAATTATAGCATTTGGTTAAAATAACACAATGTTTTCATGAATCAGTGCATTTGTTTCTATGAATCAATGAACCTCGATCTGTCGCTGATGACTCATTAGTCGCTTGATTATGGACTCCAAACCCTATCATTCATGGGAGAGGGAGAAATGCTGGTGAAAAGGCAATGGGATCAGGCTTTTGAAATCTCACCGCGATGATTTTTGAAAGAAAACTTGGAGAGTGTCCCAAAGTGACCATCTGCTTCCTTTAGATCCGATTGGAGATCCACCCTATCCCTTGCAAACTTGAAACCCAATAAAACTATTGTGATCAAGTTGCATTGTTCCATCGTTGTAAATCTTTTTAATAAAATATTGATTTGAATCAAGTTAATTAATTGTAACATATATGAAACTTGATTAGTATTTAATGATTATCCTTTTCAAGTTGACTGACATGGATAATTATAAAAACTTAGTTATAAGACTACTATGCCTTATCACAAGGACATTTTGAATGCAAAACACCGGTACATGAGGGGTACAAAGGGACGCTAGAGGATCACAAGCACTGCATATCGCGGACATGGGTGCCCAATCATTTAGCAACATCATGTTAACATATAATCCCTTTAACACCCCTTAACACAAGAAGAGAATGGTTTGCAATGTCGTTTAACATGTCATGTCATCGTTAACACTCTAGATGTTAAGGTACACCCCATGGCCTAAGAAACTTTGTTATTATGATGGAATTAATGGCATCATCTTATAATTTTTTTTAGACTTTTTGTTATTCTTCTCATCACATTTCACCAACAACACATTTAGGTGAAAGGTGGCAAATGAAACCACCCTTACACACTGGTAAAACTTTTTTCACATTTCATACCACTAGAACACACAGACTAATTTAGTGACTTTGTTCACATCAAAATCAATTTTTGAACTTAAAAAAAATCCAGTAAATAGTACTAACTTTCATATATATTACCCTTATATTAATTCACAAATTTTGGTCCCCTCACGGGTCACACAATTGCTATTCATTTTTGCTTTGATTTCATTGGTTTTTCTTTTT
This sequence comes from Helianthus tuberosus, assembly GCA_030545235.1. NCBI lineage: Eukaryota > Viridiplantae > Streptophyta > Magnoliopsida > Asterales > Asteraceae > Helianthus > Helianthus tuberosus. The sequence continues at coordinate 187,443,992 of CM060432.1, read as the reverse complement.
ATACTATCCATTCACTTAAGGTCGTGGGGTATGGTGGGGCTTGGGTTGGAGCATTTGTTGACACGTGGAATGGGAGCCCCCTCCCCCCCCCCCCACCGCCTAGTGACGTGTCCGCGGGGTATGGCGGGGCGTGGGTTGGGTGCACCACGTGGCAGATTGTTAAAAAAAATACAAAAAATTTACAAAATTCCCACAACAGTTATAAAAAAAACCTACAACTTCATTAAAATTTTAAAAATTACATAATTTCTAAAAATTACAAAATAACAAACCTAGAGCGTTAGATAAATTTCAAAAAGGGCGATCTTGTCGAACGTCTTTCGCTCTTTGCCTCGAAACTCTATGTTTGCCACCGCCACCCGGTCCTCGTGGCTTAACTCGCCGCTCGGAACGGCTTCGTAGTAAGCCTTGAAACGATCGAGCTTGGGCCGTAGCTCGCGCCATTTGTGTTGGCACGCGTTGAGGTTGTGGCGGTCGTTACCGACGTTATGTCGGTAGGTTGCTAATGCTTCCTGCCAATATTTTGTTTGGCCCGGTGGCCACCCCTTGATAGCGTCAACGACGCTTGTGACGAGGGCACGTTCTTCCTCGTGAGTCCAAGATGCCATGTGGGTTCGAGAGAAGTGGGTAGTCGATGGGGTTGGGTTCGTAGGATGGGGGGACCAGTGGGTTAGCGGGTTAGAGAGAAGTGGGTAGCCGGTGGGGTTGGGTTCGTGGGATGGGGGGACCAGTGGGTTGGGGGTTACATTTTATAGGGGTTGTTGGGAGACCCGGGTGGCGGTTTGGTTTTCCCCCAAACCGTTTGAATTTAAAATTCAAAATTTGAAAAAGGCCGCTATGACATGACGGGATGAGCGAATGGGAGGCAGCCAGCTAGCATGTCCATACCGCCCCACGCCCGGCTTGAAACCCAAGCCCCAAGGGCCACGCCCCAACCCAAGCCCCATACCCCATAGCCTAATAACGCTTGCCCACTCTTTTTTTTATCTTTTTTATCTTTGTCAAAATAAGGAAGCTTGCATGTTAGTGTAATCTCTTTCACAAATTATTTAGTTATTTCCATCATTTTTCCAATGTCCACTTCCATCAAGTCTTGACATATAATGTGATGATAAAAAAACTAATAAGTTTCTTTTTAATTAACAAATTTTACGTGTATAATAATTAATAAATTAAATATTATCTAAATCTAAGGGTGAAGGGAGTCGTTAAACACTTTGTGTGGCAAACCAAAAAACCGACCAATCAGAGCGTGCCATGTCAATCGGTGAAAAGTGTTTAAACTTTGGTGAAAAGTGTTGGCAATGGTTTAGACACTTGGTGAAGTCGTAAACTATTTTAAAAAAAAAAAGGAAAAAGGTGTGATTGGTTGAGATTGGATTGGACCCCACCCCAAACCCCCATCTCTCTCTTCTTCCTCCCCTCACCGATTCGGTAATGCCCCATCGATTTAAGCCCATTTCGTCAAACACCTCATGCGGCAAATGGGTTGGCATTGGTTTGCCGCCCATTGCCGATCGGTGAATTGTGTTTGCGGCAATCGACTCCCTTCACCCTAAACGAAAATCATGCATTTTAAAAATCTTTAATCTATCTTATAAATAAAATCTAATAATCCGTAGACTTTTTTTTATCAAAAATAAAGTATGAATTGCAAGTGATATCAGAAATATAGAAGTGTACCCTCTTTCACAAATTATTTAATTATTTCCATTATTTTTCTAATGTCCACTTCCATCAAGTCTTGACATATAATGTGATGATAAAAAAAACTAATAATTTTCTTTTTAATTAAACAAATGCTACATGTATAATAATTAATAAAGTACATATTATCTAACTCTAAGCGAAAATCATACGTTTTAAAAATCTTTAATCTATCTTTTAAATAAAATCTAACAATCAATAGACTTTTTTTTTATCAAAAAAAGGTAAGAATTGCAAGTGATATTAGAAAGATAGAAGAATGACTATTTATATTTCAAAAGAAAGTATACAAATGATTTTCAAGTGATATTAAAAAGATAAAATAATTAGTTTTAAAAAGATATATGGTTTAGGGTTTAGGATTTTACATGTATGGTCTCTGTGATTTATTCAAATTACGTATATGATTATGTGCCTGTCGTAAAACGCGGGTTCCCAATACTAGTTTTTTTAAATTTTTAATAGATATAAAATTTTATAAATAGAACTAATGTTGAAACTTCAAGGATTTTTAATAGAATTAAGAAAAACTTGGTTATTATGATGGAGTAAATTTAATAATACGAAGGCTATTAACACACAAGTGGACAATTTTGTATTTATGAAATAAAATTTTAATAAATATCTAACATTTTCAGAATGCTCAAAAACAGAAAGTTTTTAGAGTTATAATGGTGTTTTGAAATGTAGGTATACGAGAAGTATGGCCATTATGATTGCAGAAGAAACCGGTGGAACGTGGCGTAGGTGTTAATTACATTTTGACTGGCACTACAGTTTATGAGGTCAAATCGAAGCCCTAGGGTATTTTCCATGTTTAGGTATTTTTTTATTTCCTTTTTTATTTCGAAACAAGAAATATATCTCGGGTTCACGCCACGGGTTGGACGGGTTTACAGAAACACCCCCACAACCCCCCCATCATGCGTGATGGGTTCAATCTCTGGTTGGTGAACCAGAGCGTGGTAAGACACGATGCCTGTTTGGCAACGGTCTTTTGATTAGAGTTGGTAAACCAAAGTGGAAGGAAGTATAATGAACCAGCGACGGGTTTCATGAGAACACCGTCGCAAGCTCATTTGATCTTATGAATCAATGCGAGAAGGAGAAGAGGTGTTACAATAGGATTGGTACTGGTAAGGAATGGAACAGATTGGGAATGTCTCAACCATTGTGAACCCATACCATCACCCACTTATAGCGTTCCCACCTATTTCAACCCAAGCAAACCCATATAATTACTTGCGTCAGTGTACCCTCATGAACCCCGCACGCACTTTCCAAGAAATTCAATGTCACTTTCTCCTTCCTTCCCCCATTACGCTCCAGCTTCACCACCATGTTTTCCATCCCATCACACATGATAATGGGACTTGCGATGGTGTTCTAGTGGCCATTACTTGAACCCAAACGTCCATCTAAGAAACGCCCCAGTTCACCCTTAATAAGTAACTTCTCCAAATTGTTGTAAAAGGCTTCAAGAAATACATAAAACATACCAAATAGTTCATGAGACCTAATTAATCATGGTTAGGGTGGGGGGTATAATGTGCGGGGAGTTAAGCGGGGAGGGGGAGTCACCGAGCGGTGACCATACCCTCATGTTGAAGATATTCGGTGAGTGGGTGAGAGGTTACCAAAATCGGTGTGTAATCACCGAAGTGATTGAAGAGTGATGGAGGAGAGAGAGAGGAGAGAACAACCAATCCAAAGTGAGAATCACTCAAAGACCTTAGGGTGATTAACCATACCCCGTGATTGAGTGCAAAATGGAGAGTGGAATGAGGAGTTGACATGACATAATATTATTGGGTAGGATTTCACTCAATCAGCCTATAGTGATTAACCATACTCTCCACCCTTACAAAACTAAGTCCTTGTGTACTGGGGCGCCATCTCACCTTATAAAGCCCCATAAGGCCCTTGAACACCATTACGGGGGGCTTTATGAGGGCGCTATAAATGAAAATTGGGGGTATGGCGCGATAATTTTAACGGCGCTATAAATGAAAATTGGAGATTGTTGACCAATCAAAAATTATTAAGGGGTTTTTTAATATTCTAATGAAATTGAAAATTAAGAATTAGGTAATGATGGGTAGGGGCTTTATGACTACGGGCTCTAGTGATATAACGCCCCATAAAGCCCCCGTGTGACGTGGCACGACACGTGTCGCATAACGCCCCACAAGGGGCTTTATGACTACGGATGGCCTAAAAAGCAGTAGGTAGTGTAGATTAAATTCAAACAGCTAACTTATATTAAAAATATTGATTATTTGGATCTTGAGTTTGAATATTAATAAAATAGGTTTGGTGAGATCAGAGTGGTTTGCAGCAAGGTTTTTATTTCATAATCAGATTCTTCTACAATACCATTCAAGAGATCAAATAATTGAATACGATCGATGTACTATATATCTGATCATACAACACGCGGATAGATCCTTGAATATTCAGGATCTATTATATTTAAAGGACAATTTTTTTTTTTTTTTTTGGAAAGGATAGTCCGATCACATAAAATAATACAAACTAATATAAGGCTTAATAACAAGTTTTTCAAAAACTATTACAAGGTATTACAAAATATTGTTTTGATAGAAAAAAATTAAAAAATTAAAGAAGTGTTTCATTTTAGGTTATATCGTAGCATTTTTTTTATTTTTTTATTTGAAGACATAGACTCAGGGGCGGCTTTGATGGTGTGCGGGAAGGGCATTCGCACAAGGCCCGTGATTTCGTGGGGCATGCGATTTAAAAAAATGATATATATATATATATATATAGATAGAGGTTCAACTAAGAATTTAATCTTCCCTAAGTTTCCTAAGAAGCAATCTTGAGCTTACATGTGGCAATCTCATTAATTTAGGTGAAAGGGTAATATTGGAAAATGCAAATTTCAAACAGATCTGTACTTAGTTTTAATCACACGATTTTCATTCCTTCTTTCATATTTTTCATTCATTCATTGAGCTTCATCATCTGACCACATCTAATTCAATCGCAAATCTCAATCTCAATCCTGCTGAATCGTTCATCGTTTTCATCGATTTGCCGGTACCTGCGAGATTGAGATCAATCCTGCTGAATCGTTCATCGTTTTCATCGATTTGCTGGAACCCTAGCTCCTCTGTTCATTCATTGATTTGCTGATTTATCCTCCTATATTTTAATGATGTCTACTACTGTCGATGGTAAAATACCTTCTAGTTTTAATTTCATCTACTTTTTAGGTTTTTAGTTTTGATCTAAGTTGTGCTGGTTTTTATTTAAAAGTGTAGTTCTGAAGTTGTGCTGGTTTTTTGAAGTTGTGCTGGTTTTTTTATATTACATCATATTTTAAAGTGTAGTTTTGTAAAGTTGTGCTGATATCTTTATTTTGTGCTAGTTTGCCTGGTAAAGTTGTGCTTGTTTTTTGTGCTGGTTTATTGTAAAGTTTGCGCTGATATCTTTTATTTGTTCTGGTTTTTTGATCTGTTCAGGAGTTCGTATCTGTCCAACTACTGGTAATCAATATTATACTCCTATTGTTCCAGATTCTTCCAAACCTGTAGTTGGTATGCATTTCCAGTCAATTGATTCTGCCTTTAATTTCTATAAGAAGTATGCTAAGTTATCTAGGTTTGAGGGTCGAAAGCATACTCAATCTTCAAAAAATGGTGTTGTGATTAGAAAGTACTTTGTTTGTGCGAAAGAGGGTTCAGCGACATCCTGTGCTGTTGACACGGTAAATGATAGTGTTGGTGCTGATAAAAAGTTAAATGACCGAAGGAGGAGACCTTATAAACGTACCGGATGTAAGGCACACATCCGTATGTCTTTAACTCCAAAAAATACTTATAGAATTTCTCATGTATTTGAGGAGCATAATCATTCTTTTGTTGATGAAGAGGATTATCATCTTTTAGCTTCGTCTAGAAAGTTGACATTCACTGAAGAGCAACTGCTTTCTGATTTTTCTGAGATGAATATTGGTCCAGTTAGGGCATTCAACCTTATGAGAAAGATTCGTGGTGGATTTGATAAGGTTGGAGTGACGTCTACTGATTGTAAAAATTTTAAAAGAGATATTAATTTGTTCATTGGAGAGTTTGATGTGGACATGGCTGTCCAACGTCTTATGAAGAAGAAGCTGTATTTGCCGAATTTTTCTTGTGAATTTTATTGTGATGAAAAAGGTTCTCTTGCTAGATTATTTTGGGCTGATGAAGAAATGAAACTGAATTATGAGGTCTTTGGGGATGTTATGTCTTTTGATGCTACATTCCGTACGAACAGGTATTTTATTCATTTTTTGTAGATCATTTATTCATATTTTTATTAAACTAGCACAATTCAGCAAGCAGTTGTAATATAATCAATTCAATTTTTAGGTATGACTTGGTATTTGTTCCGTTCACTGGAATCGATAATCATCATCACAATGTCACGTTTGCTGGTTCTTTGTTAGCATCTGAAACTGCTGAATCATATAAATGGCTTCTTCAAAGTTTTTTGAAGGCTTTTGGTGTTGCACCTAAGGTGGTTGTGACTGATCAGGACGCTGCAATGAAAATTGCCATCCGAGATGTTTTCCCAGATACCAGACATCGTTTGTGTATGTGGCATATAATGATCAAAGTTTCTGAAAAGGTAACTTTCTTAAACCAGCACAGTTTTACAATGTTATAATTTTTTAAACCAGCATAAATTAAACCAGCACACTTTTAGCATATAAACCAGCACACTTTAAACAATCCATTTAAACCAGCACACTTTAGCATATAAATCAGCACACTTTTAAACCAGCACACTTTGGCATATAACTCAGCACACTTTTAAACCAGCACACTTTCTTTAAACCATCACAGTTTAAGCATCATAGTTTAAGTTTATACATCAACTAGCACACTTTAACATATAAACCAGCACATTTTAGGATTTGTTTGCTGTTTTAATATACTAATTATTTTTTTTTGTTATAGGTTGGTACTGAGCTATCACAAGATGAGGTTTTTAAAGAAGATATATGTGCTGTTGTATGGACTGGTGCTCTTGAACCAGCACAGTTTGAGACACAATGGTGTGATTTAATGATTAAGTACAACCTTACTAGTAACAGCTGGCTGTCTGATATGTACAACCTCAGATCAGATTGGATTCCTGCATACTATCGTCATGAACATATGTTCGGTCTTATGCGTACAACATCTAGGTCTGAGAGTGAAAATCATTTTTTTGGTCAATTAACCAACACAAAATTGTCATTAGTTGAGTTTTTGAGCCATTTTGATACTGCAATGGAATCTCAGAGGTTTAAGCGCAGCAAACGTGATCATGATACCAGATACACACAACCTGCCATGAAAACCAATTATGAATTGGAACGGGAAGCTGTAAAGATTTATACTAGGGGGATATTTTTTGATGTTCAAGAAGAAATTCGACTTGCTTGCAAGAATTGTATGTGCAGGAGTGAAGAAGAAGTTGGTGATTCAATTAAGTTTTATATTCTACAGGTCAATCTTCCCGGCCTTCATGAGGTATTTATTTATACCTTTAGTAGCACAAACATGTTCTGCTTTTTACAATACATTTTAAGTAGCACAGTGATTTATATTTACAATTAGAATTTTACATATATAAACCAGCACACTTTGTTATAAACTAGCACAATATAAAGCATTTGTTATTTGTGTAGGTTCTTTTTACTCCTAAGGATATGGTAATTAAATGCAGCTGCAACCGATATGAGCAGTATGGTTTGCTATGTAGGCATGCCTTTTGTGTTCTTCGTCTTTGTGGTATAAAGGAGTTCCCTAAAAAATATGTTATTGGGCGTTGGACAAGAGATGTTGTTCCAAAAAAGACAAAAGTTTCGAGTTTTGATCAAAATGCTGCTGGTAATCAAGTTGAACGTGCTTCCAGCATTGTGCGTGAGATAATGACTGCAGCTGAACATATTGTTAACCGTCTTGTTACAAATATGGACCTGTTATCGTTGTATAGAGACCAAGTGATCGAGTCGAAGTTGAAGGTTGATTCTGCTGACCTTCCTGCAGAATCACTTGACAAGAATGCAAGATTAGCTAATATTCTTCGTGCTGATCAGCCATGTTCATCGTCTTCTGCTACCATTCTTCCACCTAGTGGTATTAGAAACAAGGGGTGTGGTTCAAACAAACGCTTAAAGTCTTTTCGTGAGGTATCATCTTCAAGAATATCAAAGAAACCTAAAACTAGAGGTTGTTTGATATGTGGAGGTCATGGACATAATAGTCGGACTTGTAAGAAGAAGACTACTGTTGCTGATTCCCAGAAGAGCAGTTAGTCGTGTGTCTTGGAAATCATGATATTTGGATTTGTTATTTTTTTCATTTCAGTTTGGATTTCTTGTATTCTTATTATGTTTACAACATTCAACCAGCACATTATTAGTTTTTGTTGATTTGTAAATGCAATTGTTAAGAATTTGATTTTTCAACATTCAATATACTGTTTAAAACCAGCACAATTTTAAACTTTGTTCTTTAAAACCAGCACAATTATAAAACCAGCACAATTTTAAACTTCTTCTATGAAACCATCACATATTGTCATAGTGAAACCAGCACAATATTAATTGTAAAACCAGCATAAAATTAACTTTCCTAATATAACTGTTAAAGCAGTACAATGTAATTGTTAAACCAGCACCATATTAATTGTTAAACCAACACAAAATATTACAGACAACTACCAAACTAATGTTATATTGTTCAACCAACACAATCAATATTTCTTGTTCAATCTGTCATTGATTTTCTTTTCCGCATTTTTTTTGCATTCCTCTTTCTTTTCAGGCTCCATCTTCTCATACTTCTCTAACAGTTCCATCATTTCACCTTTCGCTAAGTTGATGTCGGATAAAAGTATTTTGCTTAAATACTTGTATCTCAGTTCAACCAACTCTTTGTCTTGTTCCGGTGACTCTTTCGACAGCCCACTATCCCATTCCTTCTTGCTCACATGCTTCCCTGTTTATGTCTCCATGTGTCTCATTGCAAAGACACCACAATCTACAAAGTTCTTTTCCGTTTGCCACGACATTTTCATTATTTCTGGTTCCAAGGGCGACATCTTTGGGTGCATTGTTGGGTATTCAACTTCAAGGTAATCACATACAATTTCTTTCTGTAATTTGAAAATTTTCAAAATCAAAATCCCTAAGCATCACAAATATAATTAAAATAAACAGCACAGAATTAATGGGCATCAATATATTACCACTCTTTTAGCACGTGCCATTTTTTGTGCTTTTGCTTTCCCTTTCATGTTGTCTATAATCTTGATGTCTTCTCCCTTGAAATCAAAACATACAATGTAGTAGTGCTTGTTTTGTAGTATTGGAAGTAGTCATCAATGTCGCGGCAATGTTTTCTCTGAAATTTTGTGTGCAGGTCTTTTTGTTCAGTTTTGGTTTGAAATTGTTTTCTCCCTGCACAGAAACCAGCACAATGTGTTATAAACCAGCACCAGCACAATGTGTTATGAACCAGCACAATAATAGCATTTCATATATTAGACTAACCAGCTATTAATAAAACATTAATATTTCAAAACCAGCACAATGTGTAATAATCCAGCACATTTTGTTAAATGTGCTTTTTCTAATCTGTTATTAAAACCAGCACATATTAGAAAACATACCAGCATGTTGCATGGGCAGAAAACTCTTGCCGGTGAACCTTTGCTTCTGTAGACCTCTTCACTGTTTAGTACCAATGACCAAGCTGTTAGGACTTGGACATGTATGTATAAGTTCGGGTGAAGCGACTCCAGAAATACCCTTGAAAGGTTTGTGCTAAATGTTGTCTCAAATATAAACACCCTGCATTGTTGTAATACACATTAGTTTAAATACTTATTTTTATCCAATTAAGATTTTGTTGGTTTTTATACTTACCAGGGGTCTTCAACTGTCGAGAACATCCATTCGGCTATCATTTCTTCAATTTTTTCAGTTTTTGTTTTTATTTGTACAACTCGCTGCATATATGGTGAACATAAAGGTTCGGCAGGGTGAGTTGTACGTTTGCTTTGTCTTTTTTTCTTCTGGTCTCCGGCGTTTAGGTCTTCACCTATGAATTCTTGTTTTTCACTGTCTTTTTTGGTTTCCTTTTCTGGTGTTTTAAAAACCTCTCCTTGCTGTGCTGGTTGACCAGCAGCCTCATTTCCTTCTTTCTTTGCTGGTTGACCAGCAGTGTCACTTTCTCCCTTTGGTGGTTCATTAGCATCTTCACCTCCTTTCTTTGTTGTTTCCCCATCAGGTTTACCATCTTTAGCCTTTTCTCCACCTGCATCCTTTTCTTCTTCACCACCAACTCCATGATCAGCACCATCTTTTTTGCTGCTTACTGCTTGTTCTGCCTTTTCTATTTCTTTTATAATCTCTGGCCACATTGAACTGGTGATTCTGAAAGGAGTTGAATCAAATTGTGAGACCACCATTTTTTTTGTGATTGGGTAAGTTTAACTTCATTCCCTTCTTCCTTTTCATTCCCTCCTTCTGTCTTCTCTCCACTTCCTCCTTTTTTCTTTTCTTCATTCCCTGCTTCTGATTCTTGCTTCTCGAAATTGTACTTTTCACCATATACTACCAATCTTTTTCACCACTCATCCACAGCATCCACAACCTCCTCACCTCTGTACTTTGTTAAACATTCTGCAATCATTTCGTGTGTTTCTTTGACATGCATGTCCAGCTCTTTTGTTTTGGATTTTATCAGACAAATCCATTCCTGAAAAGATAACCAGCACATTCTTTTTATAAAGTAGCACAAATTGTAAAAGTAGCACATTCTTTTTATAAAGTAGCACAAATTGTAAAAGTAGCACATTTTCCATTTTTATTTTTACATACACATGATAAAAGTTTACAATAAAAGTAGCACATTTCAAACTAGCACAGTTTTACAATCCATTTAAACCAGCACACTTTAGCATATAAATCAGCACAATTTCACATTCCAAATTCTAACATTAAACTAACATATACTAGGTATAAACTAGCACAATTTAACATTCCAAACACTAAATGTCATAAAAGTAGCACATTTTTCAACAAATGTCATAAAAGTAGCACGTTTTTTCAATAACCATCTAAACCAGCACTTTTTTCAGTAATACTACAGATAAACACAATAAAATAGAAATTACCACTCCACTTGTTGGATTTGTAGGTGGAATTTGTGAGAGTTTTTCCTGGGATTGTGGAATGTCCAAACTTTGTGTAATGTCTAGAGATTCTGGGAAGTCACTAAAGTAATGATTTCTAGCTTCATCAGTTTCCTTTGAGATTTTTTGATATGTGGATAGAGGTTGTTCAGCTGGTGCTTTTTTCTTCATCTTCAGTTTTACCTTCAAATTCTTTCGTTTTTCATTTTCTTCTGTTTCACCAGTTGTTGCTGCTTTCAAACTTGTTTTCTTCTTACTCTTCACCACCTTTTGAGTAGGTATTTGTGTTGTCAAGGTGAGTTTCTGTGCTGGTTTCCCATCTTTTTCACTTCTCTTTCTTTTATTGCTTTCCACCACCGGACCAAGCTTTTTAATTGTATCATTTTTATGATACATTACAGCTGGTATCATCTTCTGTGTTGGATTTGTTCTTTGGTATGTATCATGAGCATAAACCAACTGATTGATTTACAAGTTAGTTTTTGTTATTATGTTTGATAAAAAACAATAAATATAGATCATTTTTAGATAACTACAACATACCACTAGAAATGTTATCGGTCCGATGTAATGTGCTGCTTTAGATTGGAACCAGCTTGTTGTCTTTCTGTTCAAGCAGTCGATCACGTAGCTGCACCAGTCAACATCCTTAATATCTACATCAGGTTGCAATGTTGTAAGGAATTTCATGTTGACGCTGCCACCGTGTGTGAGCTCTGCCATTATTGAGTTGAACATTACAAGAAAGTTCAGTTGAAATAGCCTTCCACTCTCCTTCTGTTCTTTCACAACATGAATAATATGACGCATTTTTGGCAGTTCATCATCAATTTCAAATTGATTTCTAAACTCTGCAACAACTGGATCACTCATTGATGGTTTAGTCAACTCCTTAACCTTCACTTTACCCATTGGTATGCCAAGAACTTCTTGTACTAGGTTAGGTGTTATCACTACATTATGTGTACCTAGATTCAGTGTGTTGATTGTAGGTTCATAATTGTTAGTGAGCCAGTATCCCAGATCAGTTGGTATTTTTGTTATATCAAAGTTCTTCATGCTTTCAAATCCCATGTTATCTACTTCTGCTTTCTGTTCGTCAGATAACACTTGCATGAATTGAGCAAGGTTTTTTGGGCTGTTCCTGATTCTAATTCTTTTTTTCTTATCAAATTCCTTGAAAAGTGTTGATCGTATAGGTTCAAGGTTTGTGGCAACAGCTTTTAGTGCTGTTTTTTGTTTCTTTTCCGGTTGTTCGAAGTCACTGTGTGATGAGCCTGCAAGTAATTTCAGAAGAAACATAGTAACCAGCACAAGTTATAAAGTGTACTATATATTAAAAAAACAATAATCAGTACCATTTTGATCATTTAATACATAATAAACCATGATTTTTATAATTCAAAACATCATTGTTACATAAGGTTCAGAAAAACATGATCATAATACATAACAGCATTGATAACATTAGAAAACTAAAACAAACAACATAAACATGATGATCATAGCAGGAGCTGGCTAGATTGCTACTTCCTTCCAAAATTCTTGACTGAGATTATAGGTTTTTCCTCATCTTCTTCATGTTTAGGTTGTAGGATGGGGATCTTTTGTTTTTCATCATCTTCTTCTTTTTTGGGTTGTACAACTGAGATTTCAGGTTTCTCATCAATCTCTTCTTTTATGGGATCTGAAGGTTCACCACCAGAAGTAGGATGATTGGTATAGCTTGGCCCCCAGATTGCTACTTCATTCCAAAATTTCGGACTCATATAATATTCCTTTTTTGTTGGTCTTACAACTTTGAGTGGAATGGGATGCAAAGGTTCATTATCAAAAGTAGGGATTGGTTCTCCTGGTTGTACAATTTGTAGTGGTTTGGGATTGTACAGCTCTGTTTTCACACACAAAAAAGCAACTGAAACTTATATTACTTATCTCCTGAATTTAAAAGTAGCACAGTCGGTAAACCAGCACAGATTTGGAACCCAAAAAACCACTTGTGCTAGTTTCTTCTAAAACACTAAAGTAGCACAGACGGTAAACCAACTAGAATTTGTGCTAGTTTACTAGAAAACACTAAACCCTTTGTGCTAGTTTCTTCTAAAACAATAAACTAGCACAGATAGTAAACCAGCACAGATTTGGAACCCAAAAAACCAACTAGAACTTTGTGCTAGTTTCTTAAAAAACACTAAACTAGCACGGAAGTTAAACCAGCACCGATTTCAAAACCAGAAAACCAACCACAACTTTGTGCTAGATATTTCTAAAACACTAAACTAGCACATAGGTTAAACCAGCACAGAAAATAAACCAGCACAAAAAATAAACCAGCACTATTTCATTAAAACACAATGATCGATCTGTTTTATAAAATGCAGAACATGAATCAGTTTAGACATATTAAAACCCTAGAAATCTGTTCGTTTACAGATCCTTAACAAACCTTCGAAATCGTCATCAGGTTTTGTTTCTTTATGCTTCTGGCTTCTTGTAGATCTCTTAGAACCTGTGTAATCGATTTGATTTCGAAGAAACTTAGAAAACCCGTACAAAATTGAAACGAATACACCAAAATGCAAAAAAAAAAATGGAGCGTACTCTCTGAATCCATCGTTGATGCTGTTTTTGTTGTTGTTTGTTCGATTTTCGTCTGTCTGATTGTCGATTTTAGGGGACGTTTGTTAGCGATTGGGAAGTTTTGAGAGAGAGTGAAGAAGAACTGTTTTTGAATCGTCAATAACTGCTTTGCTTTTTGTCCAGTACTATTTTTTTGTTTATGACGAAAATACCCCCGCACGTTTTATTTTGTTTACTTATCTAGTTTAATATTAGGGATCTAATCTGGTCCATTGGTTGTTTAAAAAAATGGTGTAGATTGCTTCTTAGGCAACTTAGGCAAAATAGGCTTCTTAGGGGAACCGCCCCCTATATATATATATATGTTATTTTTGATAAAAATTCATGTAAAAAAGACAAAAAGTGTGAGAAGGGTAAGAAAGAATTCACACCATTAGATCTTTGATCTAATGATTGAGATTAATAGGGACCAAATTGTAAAATTTGATTTATTTTTTTGGAGTGAATTGAAAATTATAGGGGTAATAAAGTCTTTATATCCATTCAAAATAGGAAACTGTAAATCAAAATCCCTACAATTTCGATCTCTCTCTCTACATCGCACGACCAGATCTCTCTCTCTCTACAATTTCGATCTCTCTCTCTACATCGCAGTGGAGCGGCGGCGGCGGAGCGGCAGTGGTGGTGGTTGTGCGATCTCTCTCTTTACATCGCACGACCAGATGATCTCTCTCTCTCTACACGACAGCGGCGGCGGAGCGGCAGTGGTGGTGCCGGAAGTGGAGAAGATGATACATAGATGTAATGATTATTGAATGGTGTTATATATGTGCTGAATGGTGTTATATATTTTATTGAATGGTGTTATATATGTGCTGAATGGTGTTATATACTTACTGAATTGTGTTATATACTTGCTGAATGGTGTTTATAGAGATCTTTTAAAAAAATCCAGTTCCTATAATTAAGGTGGCGGTTATGAGAAGTTTTTAATTAATTGAATTAATGATAAAATTACTTGTTTACCCTTTTGAATTAATTTCGATTTAGGACACATGTCATCTCCACAATATTTCTCACCCTTCTCACACTTTTAACCATTTTTACAATAACCTTACCCTATTTTTTTTTAAATAGTAAACATATACTAATTCCAATATAGGCCCATTTACAAATCATTTTTTATGGTTTACAATTTAGTTCAGTTGGCATTAGTTTTATTGAGCCCAATACTAATTTGATTTTTTTTAAATAATAATAAAACATTACAGAAAGACACATTTTTTCAAGCTCAAACAGGATACGTGAATTCTCAGATACTGCTCTGCATACTAAAATGATAAAAGTTGATGAACTTTTTACTTTTTAGAACTTTACATATTGATTTGTATAGTCATGACCCATCTTTCTTAGTGTGTTTTGAAAAGAACAAAGCTTGTTATAATTGTATGTTACTTTTATATTTTTTTTAAAGTTGTTCCTTTTGATCAGGAAGTATTCGTTATAAATCTTATTCAATTTTGTTCATCGTTTCAGTAATTATTTTTAAAAATCAAGATTTCAAAATATTATGTTGTGTGTCATGTCAGTTTATAAAATTCAAGATTTCATTGACATAACTAAGTGCAAGTATTTAATATTTTGGTATATATAATTTAACAAAATTCATTGTTTAAAACAATAAACAAACATATTATTATTTTATAACATAAGTTAAAAAAAACATCCTTATTATAAGGCACATTTTTGCCTTTTTGGGAAACTCTTTTCCACTACTTTCATGATCGACATCTCCATGTACGTTACTCCCAAGCACACATCATAATTGGGTCTTAGTTTTTCAAGTATATTATATATTATATATTATTATAGAGCCGTAACACAATTTTATTAGCACGATACCTTGGTATAATTGATGTTCCTTGCAAATGTATGAAACATTAACCAACCATTCGACATGAAAACATATTTGCATTATTTTTTTTTATGCTACCTCGTCCAATGAGCGTACCTTCTAACACTCATGGGAATTTTGTTGGCCGTGTAAAAAGAAATTATTACTCTTCTCGTTTGTGATTTATTTTTCTTTTAAATTTAATGTTATTATATATTGATTTTATATACAATTTTTAAAAAATTTTGGCAAAATTTTGGTTTGAATGGAAGACGTGAAATGAGAAATTTTTTAGTGGGAGATAGCAAGGCCGAGGGCGATTATGGAGGTAGTCAATACTAGAGGTGCACAACAAATCCGGTTCTGGACCTGATCTGGAATACCCGGTCTGGAACTAGTTCCTACCCTACCTGGTCTGTGGGTACAAACCAGTCCAGACACGGAACCACTAGAACCGATTCACCTCTACCCTGTCAAAACCCGGACCCGAACCGGCCAAAACCTGAAAAAACCCGGTCAAACAAGTCAAAAACCCGAATGTACCAGGAACTGGGTTCCTACCTGAAACTGATTGTTGGCCAAACCCGGACTTGATTCTTACCTGGTTCTGGTTCTAAAAAAATCTGGTTTGTGCACTTCTGGTCAAGACGAATACATTCCCATGAATCCATGATTAAAGCATAAAATATGCATAAATTAGATCGGAATTCTCTGTGTTGTTTTAGTTGTTAGTTATAATTAACTTTATACTGAAAGTTGAACTTAACGGCCAACAGAAGAAATCACGAGCACTCTCGGGGCACCCATTGGACAAACGGAATACTCCGAGAGTAACCCGAGTCCACCACCAATTCCGAGGAAAACACAATAACCCACCCGCCCGTAGACACGACGGTGAATTTACCGGTAAAACCCGTTTGGCTCAAGGATCCAATCCAGGTTTCCTTGGGTCTCCTATCATTGCCGACGAGTGCCTCACTCTGCACAAGTGAGAGTTAAACCTGCATCTCTCAAGAGAAATGCAAGTCTTCTATCACTTGATCTAGAGATCATTGGCCAAACGGGATTATGTGGTGCTTTTATTTCCTGCTGCAAACACTACTGACCCCTACCTATAGCCTGACGTTATCACATAACCAACTTAAAATAAAAATAAAAACTATTACAATTTCAATATTTTATGTTAACTTAAAATAAGCAAATGATTCCAGCTCAACTGGTTGATGCATTGGAAATGATGGGGAAGGACTCAGGTTCGACTCTTGATCCCACCCGAGTTTTCTACTACAGTGCATTTACTCTAGAGGATGGGCTCTTGTGGAGGGTGCAACTCCTGTCATGTGGCAGGAGGCTGGAAATTTTCTCGGGGACAGCGTAACGCCCCTCTAGGCGTGTGCCCGGTTAAGACAACATAGTCCTGGTAATGAGTGGTGGCGGGCCTGCGTCTTGCGGGTGTGAATTAGCCGTATGTTGTGAAGTTCACCTGTCAAAAAAAAAAGGGTAATACATAATAAGACGGTAATACAACTTTGCACCACTCTCTTACTAACTTCACTTATATACGCGATGCACTAGATACAAATGCATTATGTGATTCTTACCGTCCTCTGTTGGTTTGTATTCAACAACTCTGAACTCTTATAGATATGTGTAATATTATTCAACTTTAAAGCAATAAGAATATCGGAAAAATAATATAAACACAGATAGAAGCAAACCAAATAGATAACGTGAAAAGCTGGTGAAAAGAAATATAAAATGGACACAGGTACATCATTTGTACAACAACCTGTTGAACCACAGTTAATATTGTAATTATACTCACCACTACAATATATCTTCACCACTCAGTTGCCAAAAATGAAGGCATTCCATTCACGAGATGTGACACATATATAAATTATACTTAGGGTGAGCGGGGCACTTCTCGGGGAGGGGAGCAGGGAGTGAAGTCCCCGAGCGGGAACACCGCTGCCATCAAATCGGGGAGTGTAAGCGGGGAGGGGGATCGGTGTATGTTCACCGCACAACCAAACCCATTTTACCGTTGGGCAACGTTCGAAAACAATAAAAAAAAATTCAATTTTAACCTATATAAATAACCAACTTAAATCTAATTTTTTACCACACAAATTCTCAATCTTACTCTAAAAACTTTCAAATACAACACAAAGCCAAACCGAGCAATGGAGAACCAACCCCGCGAAGCCAAGAAAAAGTCTAAAATTTTTATGTAGTATTGCGATGTAATTTTTATTTTATTAAATGAAATGTAGTTTTTTATTTTATGAAATTATGTTTTACTTTTTATAAAAATATTTTCTTAATTAAAAAAATAAAAAAACAAGTCCCCCAAGAGAGGAGTGCCGCCATCAAATTGAGGGTGTGATGAGAGTTAAGAGGGGAGTTGACGTAACGCGTGCTGATTGGCCGTGAGTAAGAGAGGGGACTCCCGAGTGCCCCTCTCACCCTTATACTTGGAGATACTGTACTGTACTGATATTATTACTATTATCATGACGTGATGCTGCTGTAACTTGTAACATCAATCATTTCCTTATTAAAAAACAAGTATTTTCAATAAAGAAATTGAAGAACACAGTAACAATGTACATAAAATTCTGGCAATGTCCCATGTACCAATTCACAAAATTTAAATATACATGAGACGTCTTGTATGTCCCATTTACCTAGACCCCCACACCTATTCACAACACTATTTAGTATTTATTTTCCACAGATGCTAATTTAATTTATATAAATGACAATGCCAGAAGATATTAAGTTTTATTGGTGAAAACTTTAAGATGGTTTTTGCAATAGCAGGAAAGGAATCTAGTACAAACACAGTTGCTGACCTCTTGGTAGTTGTCAGGTTTTCCAAATCTTTGTTATTTTTTTTTAACGGCAAGGAACGATGTGCCAACCACCGTAACACCGGACGTTGTGGTCAAGGTCGACTACTCGACCGCCGCTAGCCCCTTGGCTCTCCCAGATGTGCGGAAACCCAACCTCCACCCGCCCGAAGGCACGACAGTGGAATAATCGGTAAAACCTCGCCTCCAATCCAAGACGAACCGGCGCCACCCGTATTCGCCCTTCACCTGGATGCCGCAGAAAATAATGGAGAGAGTGAGAGTTGAACCTGGGTCACAAGGAACACCAAAATTTTCTCCAACCACTCCACCACTAACTCATTGGCCCCAAATCTTTGTTATAATGGACTCTCACACATTGTTGGTAATTTCTATAATCATATTTAATAAATGATTTTTTTTAAAAGGTAGATTCTTGGTTTAAAAAAAGTGAGTCTTAGGCGCAACAAGGCTCAAGCCCTTGCACCTTTTTCAAAAAGCGCACCTCAGGCACGCATTTCTTGGCAAAAATTGACCCTGAGGCGCGCACCTCATGTATTTCCCATATTTTCGTGAAACAAGTTTAATAACATGTTTTTCTGGTTGTACATGTATGTAAATTCTATATTAAAACATATATAAAGCTTACTTGTCGCTAAATATTGGGTAAATAATACTAGAAACCTATATGATATACATAAAGAAATTGCGCCTGGGGTATGAAAAGCGATGCGCTTTTGAGTTTGACGCTTCGCGCCTCAATTTTAGACCTTGTCGCTTTTGTGCGCATTAAATGATTCTATGTTTTTTCTAGTGAAAAGTAGCAATGATCTTTTACAAATCTAACATCAACAAAAGCAGAAAAATGTACCTACTAAAGTAAACTACACATGAGACCTTAATAAGAACTGATTGGGACTATACACCTGGCAGAAACACACACATGGAAGTGATTTTGAAAGTTTATCGTGTGGGTCAACCATGTTAGTCAAACCCAGCACCAGTCCAACTAGATCCTCTATTCTTGGGTACTGCTCCGATTCCTTTACCTCTACCTTGCATCGCGTTTTTCTTCTTCCCCCTTCCTTCTACATCTCCACCCGTCTTGCCATCCACATTACTCTTCGATGATTCAGTAGGTGGTTTCACAACATCCGGAACTGATGCATCTGAACTTGTGGTGGTCAATGCGGGTTGCACTGGACTCTCGGCCTACAAGAAACCATAATTATTATTTCAGCATGTATAGAATATTATTATGGTTGAAAATGAAACAGAAAGAAGACTTACAGTTCCCATAAGTGCAGCTGATCTTCTCGGATTCAAAGCCTCTAGCCGCCTTTTTAGTTCCTCTAGTCTAGCAAACTGAGAGTTACTGCTTTCTTGGACCTATGAGAGGTAAGTTAGTATGCTGAAAGTATGGGTGCAAATGAACCGAGCGGCTCGCAGGCTGCTCAAGATAGCAGAGCGGCTTGCAAGCTGCTAGAGATCGGCTAGAGAAAAAGCTCGTAACGAGCCGAGCCGAGCCTTATCGAGCCCGAGCCGAGCTTGAGCCTAAAATAAAGCTATTTTATTTATCGAGCCCGAGCCTGGAATGTGAAGCTCGTCAGACTCGTCGAGCCTTAGTGTAATATTAGTTTTTATTAATATTTAATAACATTTACCCCTTATTTAAAGTTGTCTAGTAAACGAGACGAGCCAAGCTTACTTAAACTTGTTTACAAGCCAAGCGCGAACCTAAAAATAAGCTTCTTTGGTAAACGAGCACGGGCCCGAGCTTCACTTGTCGAGCTCGCGAGCCTAAACAAGTCTATTATTTATATTACTTTTATTTACTATATTTATTGATAGATAATAAATAAGCCGAGCCGAGATTTGAAAAAAAAAGCTCAAACCGAGCCGAGCTCGAGCTCTCATAAGTTAATCGAGCTCGAGCCTGGTCGAGTTTGAGCTCGGCTTGGCTCATTTACACCCCTAGCTGAAAGGGTAAAAATATTGCAATGAAATTATAGAAAAGTAACTTTAAAATACCAGATTATTCAAATCGTCACATAATTTCTGCTTGGCTGCTTCTTCATCCTTCACAGCCTTTGACGCAGCTTCCCAAGCCTGTAATGAATAGAACTATTTATGTCACCATAGTCTATAATTATTTATGGTATGAATCGAAAGGGACAAACCTTCTTTGCTTCTTCTTCTTTCAACTTAGCCAAACGAATCCTTTCGGTTGACAATTCAATTTTCTTCCTCATGTGTTCAAGTGCTACAAGAAAAGTAGTACTTAGCACACACAATTAAGGAACGAAAAGTGCAAAATGGGAAAAACGTATAAAGCACCAACCAGCTTTTTTTGGCCCTGCTGTGAGTTTCATCTCCAATGTGAGATTTGAAAGCTCTCGCTCAACATCACGAATTTTTGAATAGTTCTCGTCAATATATCTGAAAAGTTACAAGGCCAATCAGAATTAACAATCAAGTATGATACAAGGTGTACAACAATAGATGGTATTCGTATGCAAGATATTTCTTCATCCATTACAGGGTGATACATATTATGCTAAACATATGGTGATAATGATTAAACTTAATGAACCTCAACAAACACAGTTATTTGTAAGCTTGACATGGCATTACAATGAGTCTCGGGGGTGCATGAAATATAACTTTTAGGATGTCCTAAAATGATGTTTCAAGATATAATTTATAGGAATTCATTAGGTAATCTAAATGCAGTGAGAACATGTACTGTTCTTCTAGGCCTGGCAAAACGGGTGGGGCGGGTCAGGACGTGTAACGGGCCATACCGGATTCGAGTCAGACGGGCTAATTTAAAAAAAGAATCAATGTGGTTTGGGTCAAACGGGTTCATTTAAGAAAAAAGTATACACCTGAATCACAATCAAAACACACTATGTCCCAAAACTCTACAACATGATACGATTCTCAGCATTCTGCATTCTGTTTGCCAAACTTTCAATTCATTTTTTTCCACAGAAATAGAGATTTTCAGAAATTCGGTGGGTTCCTTCACATCAAAGAGTTACAGAAAAATAAACGTGAAAGTAGAAAAACACCCCAAATTTAAATCTCAAAAATGAAAATGAGTTTTCTTCAAATTATTCATGTTAAATTCAGTCTCACCATATTTTGTTTTTACGGAATCTAGAATCTAAGCAATTTTATTCCAATAATAGACAGGGCACAAATAAAGGTATCAATCTAAATTTGAGGAAAAGCTGGAAATCCACAACAAAGGGGAAAATCATGGAGTAAATTATAGATAAGGACTGCACTAACCCAACGCATACAGGCTGGCTGGTGTAGATGGAAGGGATGGTGACATAGATAATGATGTAACCCATCGCATACAGGCTGGCTGGTGTAGATGGAAGGCAGCCAGTGGAGTATTGTGCGATAGGAGGTTCCCTACTAAACTAAAGGGAAAATTTTACAGGGTTGCAGTTAGACCAGCTATGCTGTATGGAACAGACTGTTGGGCTATCAAGAAGACACAAGCGCGCAAGATGGAGGTAGCAGAGATGAGGATGCTGAGGTGGATGTGTGGACACACGAGGTTGGATCGGATAAGAAATGAGGTTTTTAGGGAGAGATTAGGAGTGGCTAGTATATCGGATAAGATTAAGGAAGGGAGATTGAGATGGTTTGGGCATGTGAAGCGGAGACAAACGACAGCACCAGTTAGAGTAGTGGAAACTCTTACTGTGGAGGGGAAGAGAGGAAGAGGCAGACCCAAACTGACATGGGAAGAGCAGATTAGGCACGATTTACTAGAGTTGCATCTTTCTGAGGACATGGTCCAAGATAGGACTTCGTGGAAGCGTAGGATTAGGGTTAAGGACTTCTAGAGGATACTGCAGTAAGGTCTTAGGTGTATTTTAGGGAAGTAGGTTTTCTTATTCTTTTAAGTGACTTTACCGACGATTGACTTCTTGTGTATATGCCCAGATGATGTTGTATGCCATTATACATGATTTACATTATACTGTGCCACTCTGATCACTTGCTTCGTATAGGTGACTTATTTTTTCTCTAGTCTATTTTTCTATTTTTCTATATTCTTGGACTTTATGTGTTGGTTTGCTGTTCGTTTTGGAGCCGAGGGTCTCTTCTGGAAGCAGCCTCTCTATCCCTAGGGATAGAGGCAAGGTCTGTCTACATCCCACCCTCCCCAGACCCTATGAGTAGCTTTGCTATTTGTGGGATTTACTGGGTATGGTTGTTGTTGTTGTTGACTGCACTAACCCAACGACTGTCGTTGGCCTTAAGTGTAACTACGCAGATGAAAACAAAACTTCTTCCATTGATGTAACATGTATAATTAGAAGCAATCATCAAAAGTTGTGTTCTTACATTAGATACAAACAACTAAGATTCTTAAGAGTTGGGAACTGGTTCAATCAAGTGCCTTGTAACATTAGTTTTAAAAAGAGCACCTAAGACATGAGGCAAGTAAAGACCAAAGCAACACGAAAAATGCTCAGAGTACATGAAGCGACCTGAAGTGGCGGATATAGCCTGAGGCGGTCACTTTTGCCTTTAGGCGCCTTTTGTATATGGCGGCTACATCTAAAATAGACCATTAGATTTTCAAATTCGACAAAAAAAACCCATTGAATGCATTGATTAGAAACAAGCGACTGTCTGCAATAGCTGTTTTATGACTTTATCACTGCTATTAACCCTTGCTCACTACTTCACTGTTAATTTGATGTTACCTGTTTAACTTGTGTGTGTATATGATTTATGTTTTCTGTTGGCTTAGTAATTGTCTACAATTGCTGTTTTAACCCATGTTCCCTGTATATATGATTTATAGATTTATGTTTAGTTAGCCCTTATTTTCTGTTTTCATTTGCTGTTTGGATTAGTATATATAATATATGATTTACTGATTAAATTTTTCATTGTTGCCTTGCTGATTAAAAGATTGTTGTTTTCATTTTCTGTTGGTTTCAAGCACCCCACTTCTAAAC
Source organism: Helianthus tuberosus (assembly GCA_030545235.1). NCBI lineage: Eukaryota > Viridiplantae > Streptophyta > Magnoliopsida > Asterales > Asteraceae > Helianthus > Helianthus tuberosus. The sequence goes on along the minus strand of CM060432.1, from coordinate 187,420,761 downwards.
CCTTGTCATCTAACCCTGGCTAGAATGTATGCAACCCAAGATCATTCTTACAGGACTAATATTAGTTGTAATACTTGAGGGAAAATAGTCAACAGAAGAGTTGATCGAATGAAACAACATTTTATAGGAGGTTCAAGATGGCATTCTGTTTTCATTATTGACAGCTCGAGATGCCCGGAGCTTGTTCGAGAGAAGATAAAGACATTCATGCTAAAAAAAATAAGAAAAGTGGAGAATGTTACAAACTCAAGGATTCAACTTGATGATTATCATCCTGATGACGATAAGGATGATTGTTATGACGATAACGATGATTTTTATGACGATAAGGATGATTGTTCGGTCCAAATCCCGATGACAAGGGATGGAAAGGTGGGAGGCAATAAACTATCAATGAAGTCCGTCATAGGTAGCCAAGGGATACGGCTTGTAGAGAGGTAACGAGGTGGTTTTATGATGCGAACATTCCGTTTAATGCGGCTATTTATAACAGTTTCAACATAATAACTGAATCAGTTGGATAGTTTGGTCCCGAAATGAACCACCGAGAATGTATGAGTTGAGAGCTCCTTTACTTCATAATAAGTAAAAGACGTTGACAACCACCTTCATGAGAAATTGAAAACAAGAAAGAATAGGAACACATAGGTTGTTAAATTCTATCTAATGGATGGTGTGATTCGGTGGTCAAAATGATAATGCTAACTTTAAGGTGCTGAAATAACCCATGCAGTGAAGAAATTATGCAAGCTTTATATTCCTGCATTGAAATGTTGCTTCCAAGTGTAGAAATTGAAGACAAGATCATTGGAGAATCAACTACAAATCAAGGCATAGACGATAGCAATGAGTGATTGATGGGTAGAATAAAAGATGGCGTCTAAGATGATGATTTTGTGTTCATTAGTGATCATTTGACATGGAGTGACGTAGGTAGAGCTTCGTGGGAATATGATCCTATTTATATAACTAGAGCATCTAAGGTCAGAGTAAGTGATGACGGGTCTGGATCATCAACAAATGATAACGGAAAACCTCTCATACATGAGAATACAACCTTCGCTACACGCCTTGGCTTTAGTACCCTAATTCCTCGTACTTTTTAATACCAAGCTTCTAACATTATAGTTTATAGTTTATACCAACAACGAACAACACATATCAAACAATTTATACACTGACATTTCAAGTTCATTTATAATCATGAAAGCTAGTGACTTGGAAACAATTTAAACAACCAATGACCCGGCTCAAATGACAAACTTAGCTAAAATATAAGTTATAGCTTCTCAATGTCCCCAATTATAGATAAGAAGATTGTCAACATTATAGAATGAAGGAAAGGAAGGATCCAAGTAACTAAAACTTAAATTCCTTTATACATCATCTGAAGACATGTTACATTGTTACTTATTTCACCATTTCCCAATAAAAGATCAAGGGGCTGTTTGTTTACCTCTTAATGGTTCAGACCTCTTACTGGTTCAACACTTAATGGTTCAGACTGTTTGTTTCGCGAGCTGATGTCTGAATGGTTCAGACATTTGCCTCTGAATGGTTAAGCATTATACTGAGTCTGAATGGTTAAGACCTCTAATCTTAATTGGTCAGACATTTGCCTCTGAACGGTTAAGCATTATACTGGCTCTTAATGGTTCAGACCTCTTACTGGTTCAGCACTTAATGGTTCAGACCTCTTAGTGGTTCAGCACTTAATCATTCAGAAGTTGCCAAACAGCCCACAAGTGTGCTAAAAACACGAATTTAGTAAAGCAAAGTGGCAACAATAAGCAAGTATGAACTATGAAGAACAAAAATGAGAGTTTTAGGTAAAGCAAGTTCTAATTGAGAATCTATATGGTGAATCATTAGTGCAATTGAGGTTAACATTGAGCATTTTATTAAATTGTTGTTGTTGTTGTTGTTATATAATCTAAGTACTCAGCTGAGCATAATTTGATGGTCAAATAATAAGAATCATTCTACTTCAATTCTTCTCTTAATAGAAAACTAAATAAACTCTATAAACCCTAATCAAGCAGTTAAACAATAGGTGAAATGCAATTGAGAAATCAGCAGATCTAAACAGAAATTCAGTAGTAGAAAGAAGTAAACTTACTTTCTCAATTGAAGTTGCTCTTCTTCAATCATCTGGAAAAACGAATTATCATTTTCAACATAGTGGACATAATTGAAATCTATATATATAGAGAGCAAGTAAATGAATAAAGACGATACGCACCCGCTCTGTGTGGGCGATTACAGGAGATTCGCGAGCGAGGCCGTCAGGTCCAATCTCCGTAACTAATGAAGGATCGATCGCCATTGTTGTTGATAGTGCGGATCTGATGGATGAATCTGGATTAGATGGTAAAATCTGAGTAGTAGCGCGTATAATGAACGTGAATTGTTAGGCACATGCCACCCCGGCGAAGGGGGCACGACGCTTTGAGTGTTTCTTCACCAATTCTTTTTCTCATTAGATAATATTGGGAGTGAATTTAAGGAAGTCCTTTATCTTTATACCTTTTTTCTAGCTGCTCTCTTTTTTATTCAAAATTGATGAGTTTTGTCTTTTATGTTTTTAAATCATACATGTTTTGTCCTTTAGGTCTAAACCAGATAGTTTTTTCAGTTAAATTTGGTCATGTGCTTTGCGCATGAGGGCATTTTTGTCAATTCAAATTTGATCTCTTCCACCCATCACCACCTCTAATCCACCTCCATCACGACCTGCCACCACCCACCCCCACCTTACCTCCACCCTTTAAGGTGGCACATGGAAGGTTCTTTAACAATGGGCCCGTGAAATGGTTCTGGGAAATATCCAAAGAAACAAGATCGGTAAGTCCAGTTAAAGATGGTATAGAACCCGAGAAATTGTTTCCGGAGATATCAAGAAACTGAAGTCCAGTCAACGAATTGAACCCGTCGGGGAAATCGCCATCGAGCTGATTGTCGGAAACATCAAGAACTCGAATGTTGGAGACATTGGATACAAAAGAAGACGGAAACAACTCGATATGCCCAGAAAGTTTATTACTTTGAAGATGAAGTTGCTGTAACGTAGGCATAGAGATTAAACCATTCGGGAACTGAGTGATTACTTTAGGAATGGAGGAAACTGAGTGATTACTTTAGGAATGGAGGAATCAAGTGAATTATGAGAAAGGTTCAAGTGGTTAAGCCTCAAGAACTGAGTTGTTACCTCTGGGAATGAACCTGTTAAACGATTTTGACTAAGATCAAGAAACTCTAGGTTGCCCCATTTCACCAATTTGGGCAAATTTCCTTCAAAGTTGTTCTTTGAAAGATCAAGAACAAGACATCCACCAGTCACCGATGGAAGCTCACCCATGAGCCCGTTACCCGATAAATTCAGAACTTGAAGGAATGTGTCACCAGAACTTGAAGGTGATGAGGAAGGTGGCACATGGAGGTGGAGATGGAGGTATGGTGGGGTGGGTGGTGGCAGGTTGTGATGGAGGTGGTGATGGGTGGAAGAGACCAAATTTGAATTGACAAAATGCCCATGACCAAATTTAACTGAAAAAACTAACTGGGTTAGGCCTAAAGGACAAAACGTGTATGATTTGAAAACATAAAGGACAAAACTCGTCAATTTTGAACATAAAGGACAACGCCTGAAAATGGGTATAAAGATAAAGGACAATACTTGAAATTCACTCTAATATTTGTATCAAAACTCAGGGGTTGTTTGTTTACCTCTTAACGGGGAGCTTATGGTTCATACCTCTTACTGGTTCAGCACTTAATGATTCAAACTGTTTGTTTCGCAAGCACATATCTGAATGGTTCGGACAATTGTCTCTGAACGGTTAAGCGTTATACTAAGGTGGTGTTTGTTTTTTCAGAAAAAGCTCATCAGTCCTCTTATGTCTGCATCGCGCAGACATTTAGGTCTGCAGACTGTTTGTTTTTTAGAAGACATTTCATTAAAAAAAATCTTCAAACCTCTGTGCGTCCTCTTCCCCACGCAGACATGGTCCAATGTCTTCCCACCTCTTCCAACCTCTTCCAACCCTTCTAACCTCTTCTTCTTTCTCAAACACATACATCTCTGATCAAAACCCTAACACCTCTCCTCCACCCCTCTCCTCCTCCCAGCCGTCATCTCCACCTCCTCCCAGCCGTCACCCCCAAATTTACTGGTAATCCTTGACAACTTTGCCAAATGGCAAACCCCTCCCTCCCCTGTTTAACTTCACACCACAAGGTACGACCATCTTTCGGTATCTCGAAATCTTTGATCTCCATTAGTTAAGTTATTAAAAATAATATAATTCTTTTACAGAAATTGCTCACGCATCTCCTGATCTCCAATTAACAGTGACCGACAACCTTTAACCACTTCTGATTTCCAATTTTGTTTTCAATACCTTTTTAGTTTTGATTTGAGCAATTAAGCTTCGTTTTGAGTGATTGGATTTCGTCTTGTTTTGAATTTGTTTTTTGCTTTTTTTCTAAACGATGCGTTGATGAATTATGAATCTAATCACATGTCAGACTTAAAACGATTTTTTGTGCCAATTTAATTGTTATCGGTTTTGTTTATGGTGATGTTTGTTATGAAACACTTATGAGAAAACAAACAGCCTTCTTGTTACAGACTGAAGAGGTTTGGTCCACCTCTTCTGCTACAAAGGTCTGCAGATGTGGTCCGCAGACTTCAGACGTTTTACATATGAAAAAACAAATAGCACCTAAGTCTGAATGGTTAAGACCTCTAATCTGAATTGGTCAGACATTTGCCTCCAAACGGTTAAGCATTATACTGCCTCTTAATGGTTCAGACCTCTTAATGGTTTAGACCTTTTAATGGTTTAGACCTCTTAGCATTCGTGGGTCTCGGCTTTCCTTTTGCGGACGAAAAATGATTAAAGTGTTAGAATTGTGGTTGAGTATATGTGATTTCAAGTTTGTTTTTAGATGAGTTTATTGTTAGGTTTCGAGTAATGGGCCTCCAAATGGGTAAATTTTCAACATAAGAGCATAAATGGGTATACCCATAACACGTGTACCCAAAAGATAATGAGTACATGGTACCTGGCATGTATCAAACGAGGTGCAGGGTACGATTTTATAATCGTCATTATCACCCTGCCTTCCTATCGTATGGTCTAGACTCGTAACTTAGGTCATGAATGTTTTATGATCTGAAAAGTACAAGCATAAAGATTCATTTCAAAACAGAATACAATAATCAATTATAAAAATGAGCTTGGATTTCTGTAAGAACCTACACGAAATTGTCTTAAAACGCTGCGTAAGTAGAAACCCGGACCCCTACAACCCTAATTCTTGTGAAAAACCAAGAAATTCAATTTTATTTGTCGCTCGCGGGCCGCGTAAGAATTAAGCTAAGCTTACGCGGGGCGCGACAGCTTGTTGATGATCCGGATAAGCTTCATGCCACATGTCAGACACGTGGCAAGCCTACATGTGACACGGTAGCCCTAGCAGTAGCTTGGGTGGCCCTCGTGGGCCTCGTAAGACTCTCTTCAGGTTTACGCGGGCCACGAGAGACTCAAAATTGAGCTATAAATAGTGCGTGCATGGGGCTTTCATCTGTGCTCGTAAAACTTCTTCAAAGACGGAAAATACTGCTCATTTTCATAGATCAAAGTAGGGAAACGCTGCTACGATTACGGGGTAATAACTCGATCACTGCTACGATACAATGTCCGATCGATTGAAACCGATCCGATGGATGTTTAAGTGCTGCCTGAATTCGGGCTATACTTTGTCATTCATCGGGAGGGTTTTGATTTCGTGAGTTTATCGTAAATGTTGTATTAAGTTACTAACCTAGTTTCGTGTGCATTGTTATTTAACTAGGTTACGAGGCTAAATCAGTAGGCAAAACTCTGCCCTGTTAAACTTGCAATGTGAGTCATTCTCTTTTTATCAAATTGCTTTACAAAACCCTAAATGTTTTCCAGTTATACTTTGCAGTGATTAAGTCTTTGCTAATCTTTAATTACTGGCAATATGTGGGGGTTTTATGCACATTGCTACTAATGATTTATCACGTTAGGTGGGCGAGCCTAATTTAGTGATATGTCCACGGTCATAGATACGTCCGAGTGACAACTGAACCAGCTAATTAATAAATAGGGGCAAATGTGAAAACTCTTAATGCTGTAAATTATAACAATGTGTCGTTTTGTGCAAATTGAGTGACTCGCCAGTATTTCCCCGCTGATAAAATCTTTTTAAACATGTTTCAGGTGAGTTACTGTGAACCAGGGAAAAGTGTCGCGTAGCACTACCAGCTTGGATAAAGTGGCTCAGTAAATAAATAAACATGTTTTTGTAAACAGGAAATTTCCCAGTGAAATTCCTCTATTGTAAACTACGAGATTTATCCCAAAATGTGAAATAAAATAATCGGATGTTTCAGTTTTAAAAGATCCTGTTAAAATTTCCGCTACCAAAATTAAATACCACGGGTTTCTGTCCCGCGGCTCCTGAAACGGGTAAAACTGGGTCGGGGGCCGTGACAATAAAAAGGTGGTATCAGAGCCACTGATTTAAGCCAATTAAGTATTTAGAAATACTTAATTTTTTAGATTGCCATTTTGTGATTCTGTGAAAATTTAATTTACAATACATAAAATTTTAATTTAGATTTTTGTGTGTTTCTTCATGTGTGCTAACGGCATGAATGAACTGTCGGAGGCACTCCGAAACTTTACCATCCATACCAACGGGACCCTATCCGGATATCAGGCAGATACTGAGGAACTAATAATTTTCCAGGCCCAGCCACAGGAGAAACCAAAACCGAAAAAGAGGAGGAGAATCTTAGACTGGAAACGCGGAAGTAGGAAGAAGCCAGCTGCCCAGAAGGTTAAAAAGACTGAGGATCCGAAAGACAAAGGGAAAGGAAATGAGATCGGGGAAAGTTCCGGGCAAGCCCAGGAAATGCCACCCTGGGAGGAGCTTGATCGAAAACTTGCAAACTGTGATCTCATCGGAATTCTGATGAAAACCTTTTCAATTTCCCAGCCCAATCTGAACTCCCAATTAACCTTGAACCTGCTATTCCGGACCCTATTGTCAACCACCAACTTCTACCCGGAGAATTGGAGGAATGGTGGACGAATGACTGGCAATTTCAGAACTTCATGAATAACCCCAACGTTTATTTTCCCCAGTTTGATCCTGAACCTGCACCATACCCACCTATGAGCACAGAGAACTTAGCTGAACTCCGCCACTATGGCGAGGAACTGGTGGACGCGGGAAATAGAACTCGGGATGTGGGGGAGAAGATATCATGGAAATACGACGAGCGGGAGCGTCGTTTCTGAAAGGCCAGCTGACTGTGAGGGTGTGGTTATGTGTAATAATAATAATATATAATAATAGTAATAATATAATATTGTATAATAATAATAATAATAATAATAATAATAATAATAATAAAACTTTTGTAAAATAAACGGTGTGTATCGATGCATACTAATATATAAAAATATAAAAGTCGCAAGGTCGATAATTTTGGCTATACGTGTTGACTTGATTATATGTGATTGCCCTATTGTGTGTTTGGTTGCCATCTATTTTGTGACAATAATTTTTATATATTGTTAATTATTCAGATGGAAAACGTGGAAAACCAACCGGTCAATGAAGTTAACCAATCCGAACAAAATAATGAAGACCATTTTCTTAATAGGCAAGATATAGAAAACATCGTTGCTCAGGGAATAGCCAATGCTATCCCGGCAATTGTTGCTGCTGTTAAGAACCTTGTTGAACCTTCCCAAGCCAACCCCAGCAAACGTACTCGCGACGACAATTTCAGTAATAGCGTAAATGGAGGCAGCAATAACGATAATAATGTGGTTCAAGCCCCATTTCTTAAGAAAATGAAAGCTGCAACACCTAGTTGTACTTATAAAGAATTTCTTGCCTGTAAGCCGGTTGAATTGGCTGGCAATGAAGGGGCGACGGCCGCACTGCGTTGGTTAGAGAAAACCGAAGCAGTAATTAAAATAAGTAAATGCGCCGAGGAAGACAAAGTCATGTATGCATCCCATCTTTTCAAGGAAGAAGCATTAGAATGGTGGAATACGGTGTTGCAAGCAAAAGGGAGTAACATGGCTTATGCCATGAGTTGGGAAGAATTCAAGCAAATGGTGGAAAGGAAATTTTGTCCCGACTATGAAAAGGAACAAATGGCAAATCTATCTTACTATATATTAAAGGAGAAGTAGAGCTGATGTAAGTTTGCTTATGTGTCAATTAACCAGATGTGCCATGTAACTGTTGCTGATGTTATAAATAACAATTAAAATGTTAATATATATTGTATTAATTATTTTTCTAATCAAATAATATATAACATATATATTAGTGTGTTTAGCGATATTGGGGGGAAATTTGAACTGCTTGGGGAAGTGTTATTTGCATTTATTGTCTCTGAAGACCATCATCATACTTCCTCTCAAATGTCATATATCTCACATTAACCCTAATCTCTCACACACACAACCTGCGTCTCTTCTTCTTCTTCTTCTTTAATCTCTTTTTTTTCTCTTCATATCTTCAAATTCAATCTACCCGGAGATGTCGAAATCGGTTATATTTCAGACGGATCTGATCTTGCTGGATGATCATACCGATGAAGATGATTTTATCATCTGAGGTTACGATGGCGAGATCTGGCATGTTGTTGCAACATATAAACCATCGTTGCCGGTTGCCGTTCACGGCTGTCCTAGGTAGCGTTGGCTGTAATCAATGTTCAGTCAATGATGTTGATGAGATGTTTCTCACCTGAGACTAAAATTATGGTGTTTTTCGACAAATCTAGGGTTGACGGTGCTCCCAGAGTGTTTTGGTAGGAAGCTAGGGTTCCGGGCACTTTCCGGTAACTTAGATGCGTTTCTGATGAAGCAAACGCCGCTCCGAATATACGCCAGGTCTGACATTTTGGAATCATTTGTCAAATTTTATCTATTTTCTTTTGGATCTGGATGGTATGTCTCATTCTTGATCCGATAATTGTTTTAAGGTTTGATTGGACTGTTATTTAAGTGGAATGTGATTGTATATATGTGTATCTGAGAACTGCAAATTGATGATAAGTATTAGTTTAGTAAACCATAATTTATGGTTGTTTAATGTTTGAATTTGCAATTTGATTACATGAGGAATTATGTAGATCTATCATTTACTATTGTAGAATACTTGTATAAGTTTGCAATTTGTAGATTATTTATAATTTGGAAATTATAAATAATAAATTTTGATTCCATGAGGTAATGACAGTAATTGATAGTTGTTTTGTTAGTAATTTACATGTATCTTTGCTAAATTTATTACCTGTTTTGAAGAGTTATTTTTGTTTTATTGTTACATTTCTGCAGTTTCCTTAAGTTATTTTAACTGTAACTGAATGATAATTTTCCAGTTGTATGAATAGTTTGCTTATTTATATCTTCCTTCGTTAGGTGGTGATTATGGTAGGAAGGGGCTTTTGGCCAGAAAAAAAATACTTACAGCTGCATTTAGCAAGGTTTCTGTTTATGTATTCATTACACACTGAATCATTTAGGGTTGACTGTGATGGTGAATCAAAATGAATGCAAAGTGCCTTTTTCTTTTCCTTTCAAGATGAGGCTATGATGATTTTGTAGATCTGAGTAAAAATTGAATGAAGATAGCATCATGGCATGACAAAGTTGTAGGATGACAGTTGTTCATGCAATCTCTCTTGCAGCCATGGTGTTGTCATCTTTATGCACAATCTGAGCCAAAATTCTGACAATGGTGTTGGTCAATTAGACCAACTGCACGTGATGTTGCTATCGAGGTACAGTTATTTTATTTATTTTTTCATGTCTTGTATTGATTAGTAGTGCTATGAGGAGTTATTTATGCAATTATTCTTTTTATCTCAGGTTTCAGCAAACTACTCAAGTATAGAATTTTAGACTCGAGTATTTCAACTCATTTTGTGGTGACCGAATTTCATAAAAGGAGAAGTAAGGCTGATGTAAGTTTGCAACGTGTCAACCAACTAGATATGCCATTTTGTAGTGACCGAATTTCATTTGCAGCTGCATATCGCTAAAACACTTGCAGCTGCATATCACTCCCCCAAGCAGTTCAACTTTCCCTCCAATATCTCTAAAACACACTAATATATATTTTATATATTATTTGATTAGAAAAAAAAAGTTAATACAAGATATTAAGATTTTAATTGTTATTTATGACATCAGTAAAACCTACATGGCATATCTGGTTGATTGACACGTATGTAAAATTACATAAGGGTTGACTGTGATGGTGAATAAAAATGAATGCAAAGTGCATTTTTCTTGAACGGTAAAGATGAGGCTATGATGATTTGGTAGATCTGAGTAAAAATTGAATGAAGATAGCATCATGGCATGGCAAGGTTGTAGGATGGCAGTTGTTCATTCAACCTCACTTGCAGGCATGGTGTTGTCATGTTTATGCACAATCTGAGCCTGGCATTCTGACAATGGTGTTGGTCATTTAGACACACTGCACGTGAGGTTGTGTGTGTGGGAGATTAGGGTTAATGTGAGATATATGACATTTGAGAGGAAGTATGATGATGGTCTTCAGACACTACACGTGATGTTGCTACCGAGGTACTGTTATTTTAAGTATTTTTTCATATCTTGTGTTGATTAGTAATGCAATTAGGAGTTATTTATATAATTATTCTTTTTATCTCAGGTTTCAGCAAATACTCAAGTATAGAATTTTTGTTATACACTGAGAGTAAGCAAATACAGTTGAATTTATTTGCTATCATAGAATTTTAGACTCGAGCATTTCAACTCATTTTGTGGTGACCAACTAGATATGCCATTTTGTGGTGACCGAATTTCATTTGTCAAATTTTATCTATTTTCTTTTGAATATCTGGATGGTATGTTTCATTCTTGGTCAGATAATTGTTTTTAGGATTGATTGGTCTGTGATTTAATTAGAATGTGATTGTATATATGTGTATTTGAGAACTGCAAAATGATGATAAGTATTAGTTTAGTAAACCATATTTTATGGTTGTTTAATGTTTGAATTTGCAAGTTGGTTACATTAAAATTATGTAGATGAATCATTTACTTTTGTAGAATTCTTCCTAATTTACAGGTGTTTTCTTGATCCGATAATTGTTTTAAGGTTTGATTGGTCTGTGATTTAATTGGAATGTGATTATATATATATGTATTTGAGAACTGCAAATTGATGATAAGTATTAGTTTAGTAAACCATAGTTTATGGTTGTTTAATGTTTGAATTTGCACACTGATTACATGAGGAATTATGTAGATGAATCATTTATTGTTGTAGAATACTTATATAAGTTTGCAATTTGTAGATTATTTATAATTTGGAAATTATAAATAATAAATTTTGATGCCATGAGGTAATGACAGTAATTGATAGTTGTTTTGTTAGTAATTTACATGTATCTTTGCTAAATTTATTACCTGCTTTGAAGAGTTATTTTCGTTTTATTGTTACATTTCTGCAGTTTCTTTAAGTTATTTTAACTGTAACTGAATGATAATTTTCCAGTTGTATGTCAAGTTGTATGAATAGTTGTGCTTATTTATATCTTCCTTCGTTAGGTGGTGATTATGGTGGGAAGGGGCTTTTGGCCAGAAAAAAAAAAACACTTGCAGCTGCATTTAGCAATGTTTCGGTTTATGTATTCATTACACCCTGAATTATTTAGGGTTGACTGTGATGGTGAATAAAAATGAATGCAAAGTGCATTTTTCTTTTCCTTTCAAGATGAGGCTATGATGATTATGTAGATCTGAGTAAAAATTGAATGAAGATAGCATCATGGCATGGTAAGGTTGTAGGATGTCAGTTGTTCATGCAAACTCTCTTGCAGCCATGGTGTTGTCATCTTTATGCACAATCTGAGCCTGGCATTCTGACAATGGTGTTGGTCAATTAGACCAACTCCGCGTGATGTTGCTACCAAGGTACTGTTATTTTATTTATTTTTTCATGTCTTGTATTGATTAGTAATGCTATTAGGAGTTATTGATTAGTAATAGACAAAATCTTTAGGAGTTTTGATGACCTTCAATCGTCGATGATTTACAAAATCCAATGCGACTGATTAAATATTTGGTTTTCAACATATTGGCTTGGGCTTTTGGGACAGTTTTAATAAACAATTCTTGGGCTTGGACTAGATTTAATAAACAAGGCTTTGGATTGGACCAGATTTATAAATTTATAAACAAAGAATATTTGTGTTAGTAAATATGTTTTGTGGGTTCGTTATGCTTCTCTTGTGTCTAAACTTAATCAATTGACAAGTTTAATGTATTTTTAAGTATAATACGAACGTGAATTTATTAAATAACTTCACATCATATTTTACATATAAACGTAGGCTTACATTCAATGTTTACGATGTACCCGCGTCCATCGGACCGCTGTCCTAGGTAGCGTTGGCTGTAATCCATGTTCAGTCAATGATGTTGATGAGATGCTTCTCACCTGAGACTAAAATAGACGTGTTTTCTGACAAATCTAGGGTTGACGGTGCTCCCAGTGTGTTTTGGTAGGAAGCTAGGGTTCCGGGCACTTTCCGGTAACTTAGATGCGTTTCCGATGAAGCAAACGTCGCTCCGAATATACCCCAGGTCTGACATTTTTCAATCATTTATCAAATTTTATCTATTTTCTTTTGGATATCTGGATGGTATGTCTCATTCTTGATCCGATAATTGTTTTAAGGTTTGATTGGACTGTTAATTCTGTTTATGTATTCATTACACCCTGAATCATTTAGGGTTGACTGTGATGGTGAATAAAAATGAATGCAAAGTGCATTTTTCTTTTCCTTTCAAGATGAGGCTATGATGATTTTGTAGATCTGAGTAAAAATTGAATGAAGATAGCATCATCGCATGGCAAGGTTGTAGGATGGAAGTTGTTCATGCAGCCTCTCTTGCAGCCATGGTGTTGTCATCTTTATGCACAATCTGAGCCTGACATTCTCACAATGGTGTTGGTGAATTAGACACACTGTACGTGATGTTGCTACTGAGGTACTGTTATTTTATTTATTTTTGAATGTCTTCTATTGATTAGTAATGCTATTAGGAGTTATTTATGTAATTATTCTTTTTATCTCAAGTTTCAGCAAACTACTCAAGTATAGAATTTTATACTCGAGCATTTCAAATCATTTTGTGGTGACCGAATTTCATAAAAGGAGAAGTATAGCTGATTTATTAGGGACCTTGATACTTTATTGTGTTTCGTCCACTAATAATTTAATGGTTACATGTTAATCTATAACTCATGGCAGAGATATGATGAACTAAGCAAGCGGAGACTTGATCAGGCCATTTTGACATTCTTCCAAAACTTTAGAAAGTCTTATGTTGGTGATCAAGCCTCCGCTTGCTTGTAAGGTAAAATCATATTTTTATTATTATAATTATAGTCTGCATTTTATTAAAAAAAACCTTGTGTTTGTATTGCAGGAGCTTTATGGGCGACTATCTGAGCTGCTTGGACTGCAGCATCATCTTCAGGCATTAAATGTGATAGTTTTAAAAATTGCAACAAACCTCAAGTGTTACACTGAGGTACTTCGAGGCTGATCCATATTAATGTTAAAGTTCAAAACGATCTAAAAAATAATGTTAAAATCCGAATCCAATCAGAAGTTTAGGGGGGACTAGGATCATGAATAGCATCGAATCAACGCGAATTCATCCAGTAAGCATCTAATTCCAGCTTCATATCTTCAAAGAGTGCTTCCAGAAAGCTGACCCTGTTGGTAAGAATTCTTTGTAGCTTATTAACGCCCAAGGTGGCTTTCTTTTTAAATGCTGATGTGTGTTATGTGACAACGGGCTACACATAGTGACTTTCTGCGACTTTGGGATACAGAGATAACAGTACGTAATCTTATTACAAACAGCGGCTCGCATACACGGATTCTAAAGTTACTTTACAAACAGCGGCTCGCATACACGGATTCTAAAGTTACAACCCACAAGAAAAAAGCAAACATGATGTAAGTACCTTATCATTTATAACCTATTTCTAACTTAGTTCTTAATCTGTTAACATTGTAACCTTTCATAATCATAGGTAACGACTGGTCTTTTTATTTTGTTTGTAAAGAATTCGGGTTTTGTGAAGAAAAAACAGTCCGAACTAATGTCAGATCATGTACCGAAGAAGAAGTTGAAATTTCTATTTCTTGTGAAACATGTATTTGGCAAAGGTCTGTTTTATGTTTTGAAAACCTCTGTTTGTTATGAACAGATGTTACAAAATAAAATAGTTGTTGATACATCTGTTGACTTTGGTCAACAGATGGATGAAAACAGATTGTTGGAACCACTGTTGGGTTAAAACAGTGGTTTGAAACCATTATTGGGTTAAAACAGTGGTTTGAAACCACTGTTGGGTTAAAACGGTGGTTTGACTTTGGTCGATTAATACTGTTTCTTTAATCCCTCTCTTTTAATTTTAAAACCTTTGTATCGAATAATATTCTACCATGGTTTTAAGTTGATTTACAGGTCTTGAACGAGTGCTCAGAAGCAGAGACTTGGTTGAGAGAGTCGCAACAACTTCACCCGCGTAGCATTCGAGCATCATGTAACAAGTTCACTATTCGGTCAAAAACTCCATCAGAATCTATTCGGTCATCAAGTTCACTATTCACAGATTCTGATAAACAGTTAGAAGTGGCTGTTAAACAGTTGAGTCAAACAGGATTACAGGTAAGTTTTGTTTTTTTATGCTTGACTTTTGATCTTTTGACTTTTATATATCAACTGTAATACTTTAATTTAAAATTGGTTTTTGAAAGTTCTGGTTGTTGATAAAATTCTGTTCCCATTATGTTGAATTATAATTCAACGTTATTTTGGAACTAAAGATGAAATGACATGTGAGTAGATTCTGAATTTGGAAGTAGTGGTTTTGACTTATTAAGTCAAAAGTGGATTCTTTATGTGTTTGATAGCAGAGTCTAATGGGAATGGTAATCAAATCCCTTTTTTTCATTCCCAAATACCCTCTATCATTTGCTAAACCACCAATCCAATCACCCTTAGCCTACAATTTTCTACTCTGTATGAGAAATGAGACCATATAAAATTTTTTAGTTCAAACCGATTTCCTATGCAGCTAAACCACCAATCCAAACACCCTTAAATTCAATTCCTTCTCATATTTTACATATAAATCAAATCTTACATTCATTGTTTACGATGGTAGTTAAACAAGTGTTTTTTCATAGTGTATATATTTATAGAATTGTTAGATAAATGTTTGCACTTGATTATAATTATGAGTTAAAACCTTTTCATGATCGTTGTTTTCATGATCATAACTATGACAAAACCTTTTCATTGATTCAGGTTTTAAGCTATTCATCACGATTGAATTGTTACCTTAATAAGGAAACAATAGACGTTGCTGAAATCATGGCTGCTTCCATTGCCTTTCCGCTTGGTATCGATCACCACCTTCACTCCAGTTAGTATATGTGCATGAAAAGGAATACATACATTTTATGAAACTGGATGCGTTTTATGGAATTAGGTATACTTTTCAATTACATAACAATCGTTAGTACTGCAACTATGTAGGACTTTTTTTTCTCTAAGTTTGGTTGCTTTGGGCACTTTCTTTTGTTAGGTTTTCTGTCAAATGTTTGTATTTGATTATAATTATGAGTTAAAACCTTTTCTGAAAACAATTGTTTTCATGATCATAACTCTGACAAAATCTTTTCATTGATTCAGGTTTTAATTTTTGTATTGAGTTGGAGGCGGATAGGTGGATTTGGAAGGTATGAAAAACAGAATTGATAAATTTAGGGAAAATGTGGTTGAAAGATGATAACGCAATAGTTGAGGATCTCATTTTACAGCTTCGATGAATTCAGGTATGTTTTTAAATAATGATTCCTAGATGTCTGAAGACCAACAAATGTCCAAAGAAGTAGCACTGTAGACATTTGTCGTTCTTTGTTGGTCTTCAAACATCTAGGAACCTTTATTTGAGAACATCCCTGCATTTATCGGAGCTGTAGAATGAGATCCTCCACTGTTGGGTTATCATCTTTCAAACCCATTTTCCCTACATTTATCGATTTTGTTTTTCATGTAGGAATGTAATGCAATGATTCCTCTCAATTGAAGTTGCTTCCTCTCAAAGGGTTATGGAGTGGTTAAACAGCTGATCTTGCTAAGGACTGTTATAACTAATCACTGCTAGAAGAAAGTTATGTATGATCTCATACTTCTATTTTCAGAATCTTTTATAATAACTGTTCTAATAATTTTTGAAAATACTTTTATTTCTCCTTTTTTATCATGTTTTTGCAGGAGAAGGTTCTAACGGCTTTGGAAAATGCTGGGGTTTTTACAGGAGAATGTTTCTAAAGGCATATGTGTTTGTTTTGAAAATCCAAATTTTAAACATTGTTTTGTGTTCGTATTTTTCATTTATATGGTTTTTCATCATGAATTTAACAAAAAATAAGACTCGTTTTAATGAAAGTCTGTGCATTGGTGACATATTGTCTTTACATTATGTTTGGAACAGTGTTGGTTTGGAACTAAATGATGTATTAGATAATATATTTTTAATTACTGTGTTTTATGTGTTAGTGAAATTAAAGATTTTTTGTGGGTTCGTTATGCTTCTCTTGTGTCTAAAGTTAATCAGGGAAAATGCGTTTAATGTATTTCTTAAGTATAATGCGAATGCGAACTTATTAAATAATTTCACATCATATTTTACATATAAACGTAGGCTTACATTCATTGTTTACGATGTACCAGCGTCCATCGGACGGGTGTACCGCTAGTACTCTATAATAAAAGAAACCAACTTTGAGGCACTTGTCATTATTCTAGACCATCTTTAATTGTAAATAATTATTATTAAATACCAATTAAAGTAATATAAATCTTATCAACCCTAAATTATTGGCATAAACTTAACTTTAAATCATAAACCTTATCCTTCACATTGAGTATAAAATATTCAACTCAATATATTAAAGTCGCCTATATACTTTTTTTTCAACAAAATCTCTAACGTTTCTTTTTTTAATATAAAATATTAAATTTAATTAATATTAAAAGATTTCATAAGACACATGACATAATTAATTTTAGATTTTTATTTATTGGTTGTTTAGTTTAATTTAAGAAACTGTATACATAATTAGGTTCTTGGTTTTTTTTTTCATTTTCTTAAATAATAGGGTATAATCTTGTGTATTGTATGAACGAAATCAGTAATAAAAAACTGTTTATTTACGTTTTTTTTAAAACAACAGATAATCATGTTTCATCATTATAAATCTAATATAACACTTTCGTAAAATCTATCTTTGGTATGGTTTAAATAAAAAATATCATTATAACTTATAAATTAAAATGTTTAAGGTAAAAGTTGATTTTGTAGGAAGGTTTTGGATACCTAATCTAACAAAAAAATATTGGTTAGTTTAACATATATATTTAGAGGTCGAAAATTAAGGTAACTATTCTAAAATAAAAAATGTTGATAGTAACTAAAATTTTTTTTATACATTATTCTATTTTATTTTATTTTGGGTAGCTAAGACTTGAAGTTTAGTTATCGCTGAATTAGTAAGAGGTCTGAACCATTAAGAGTCAGTATAATGTTTAACCGTTCAGAGGCAAATTTCAAACCAATTCTCGTCTAATACATGGGCAAATGTAGTAGCAGATGCCTTGAGCCGTAAGTATCATGAAAAGCAAAGACGAGTCCGTGCTCTTAGACTAAATCTCCAAATTGATTTAATGGAACTAGGGCTGCAAACGAACCAAACGTTCGGCGAACAGTTCGTGAACCGTTCGGCGGGAAGTCCGTCTGTGTTCGTTCATTTATTAAACAAACGAACACGAACAAGAAATTTCGTTCGTTTAGTTAAATGAACAAACATGAACAGAGACCGTGCTCGTTTGTTTATGTTCGTGAATGTTCGGTAACGTGTCCGTTTGTGTTTGATAGTTCATTAGTGTTTCTAGTTTTTATATCTATTTAAATACTTCAAAATTCCGACAAATTAAATATCTATTACGTGTCAGTGTATTATATATTCTGTTCATGAAACGATTGTTTGTGTTCGTTTGTTTCTATTTATGTTCATTAACATTAGTTTGTGCTCATTTGTGTTCGTCAATATTCATTTTTGTTCGTTTCCTAAAATTAACAAACAAACACAAACGAACACGAACAAGTTCATTTCCTTAACAAACAAACACGAACATAAAATCTCGTTCGATAAGTGTTCGTGAACGGTTCGCGAACACATATTTCTTAACAAACGAACACGAACAAGGTCTTGTTCGTGTTTGTTCGGTTCGTTTACAGCCCTAAATAGAACAACTGAAGAATGTTCAAGAAACAGCGATCAAAGATGATGCTGAAGGAATGAAAGGAAGGATAAAAGAATTAGAACAAGGGACTGATGGAATTTGGAAATTCCACAAGAAAAGGATTTGGGTACCTAAGCTAGGAAATTTAAGAAATAAAATTTTAGAGGAGGCCCATAAATCTAGATATACCATGCACCCTGTAAATAATAAGATGTACCAAGATTTGAGAGGTAACTTCTGGTGGATAGGAATGGAAAAGGACATAGCTAGATATGTATCTAAGTGTCTAACTTGTTCGCAAGTTAAGGCAGAACACCAGAAACCTTCAGGGTTACTCCAACAGTTAGAAATGCCCGTATGGAAATGAGAACTAATAACAATGGACTTTGTTACTAAGTTACCCAAGACCAGGAAAGGTAATGATGCAATCTGGGTGATTGTGGATCGATTAACCAAATCAACTCATTTCCTGCCAATGATAGAAACCTTTAGCATGGAAAGATTAGCAAAGTTATACGTAGACGAGGTAGTATCCTTACATGGAGTCCCACTCTCCATAGTATCGGATAGGGATAGTCGTTTCACTTCGTATTTTTGGACAAGTTTCCAAGAAGCAATGAAGACCCGACTGAATTTAAGTACTGCATACCATCCCCAAACCGATGGACAAAGTGAAAGGACGATCCAAACTCTGGAAGACATGCTCAGGGCATGTGTCATAGATTTTGGTGGAAACTGGGATGACCACCTATCCTTAATCGAATTCTCCTATAACAATAGTTATCATGCAAGCATCGAGACTGCCCCATTTGAAGCACTGTATGGACGAAAGTGCCGAACTCCAGTATGTTGGGCAGAAATAGGAGAAAGCCAGTTATCAGGTCCCAAGATTGTACAGGAAACCACTGACAAGATAACTCAAATCAAGGAAAGACTGAAAACGGCTCGAGATCGCCAGAAGAGTTATGCGGACAATCGACGCAAGCCATTAGAATTCCAAGTTGGAGACAAGGTACTCTTAAAAGTTTCTCCTTGGAAAGGAGTAATTCGGATCGGTAAGAAGGGAAAGTTAAGTCCAAGATACATAGGACCATTCCCAGTGATCTAACGGATAGGACCAGTTGCCTATCGCTTACAATTACCAGAAGAGCTAGCCGGGGTACATGACGTGTTTCATGTATCCAATCTCAAGAAATGTTTATCGGACGAATCACTGGTAATACCTCTTCAAGATATAGAAGTAAATGAAAAGTTGAATTTTGTTGAAAAACCACTCCAAATAGAAGACAGGAAGATTAAGTTCCTCAAACACAAAAGATTGGTGCTGGTGAAAGTAAAATGGGATTAAAAAAGAGGACTCGAGTACACATGGGAACTAAAATCGGAAATGAAGCGGAAGTATCCTTACCTGTTTCAGTAAATCTCGAGGACGAGATTTTAAATAAGGTGGGGATGATGTAAGAACCTACACGAAATTGTCTTAAAACGCTCCGTAAGTAGAAACCCGGACCCCTACAACCCTAATTCTTGTGAAAAACCAAGAAATTCAATTTTATTTGTCGCTCGCGGGCCGCGTAAGAATTAAGCTAAGCTTACGCGGGGCGCGACAGCTTGTTGATGATCCGGATAAGCTTCATGCCACATGTCAGACACGTGGCAAGCCTACATGTGACACGGTAGCCCTAGCAGTAGCTAGGGTGGCCGTCGCGGGCCGCGTAAGACTCTCTTCAGGTTTACGCGAGCCGCGAGAGACTCAAAATTGAGCTATAATAGTGCGTGCATGGGGCTTTCATCTGTGCTCGTAAAACTTCTTCAAAGACGAAAAATACTGCTCATTTTCATAGATCAAAGTAGGGAAACGCAGCTACGATACAATGTCCGATCGATTGAAACCGATCCGATGGATGTTTAAGTGCTGCCTGAATTCAGGCTATACTTTGTCATTCGTCGTGAGGGTTTTGATTTCGCGAGTTTATCGTAAATGTTGTATTAAGTTACTAACCTAGTTTCATGTGCATTGTTATTTAACTAGGTTACGAGGCTAAATCAGTAGGCAAAACTCTGCCCTGTTAAACTTGCAATGTGAGTCATTCTCTTTTTATCAAATTGCTTTACAAAACCCTAAATGTTTTTCAGTTATACTTTGCAGTGATTAAGTCTTTGCTAATCTTTAATTACTGGCAGTATGTGGGGGTTTTGTGCACATTACTACTAATGATTTATCACGTTAGGTGGGCGAGCCTAATTTAGTGATATGTCCACGGTCATAGATACGGTCGAGTGACAACTTAACCAGCTAATTAATAGATAGGGGCAAATGTGAAAACTCTTAATGCTGTAAATTATAACAATGTGTCGTTTTGTGCAAATTGAGTGACTCGCCAGTATTTCCCCGCTGATAAAATCTTTTTAAACATGTTTCAGGTGAGTTACTGTGAACCAGGGAAAAGTGTCGCGTAGCACTACCAGCTTGGATAAAGTGGCTAAGTAAATAAATAAACATGTTTTTGTAAACATGAAATTTCCTAGTGAAATTCCTCTATTGTAAACTATGGGATTTATCCCAAAATGTGAAATAAAATAATCGGAAGTTTCAGTTTTAAAAGATCCTGTTAAAATTTCCGCTGCCAAAATTAAATACCACGGGTTTCTGTCCCGCGGCTCCTGAAACGGGTAAAACAGGGTCGGGGGCCGTGACAATTTCAAAGCCTGAATGCAAGGTTGGAAGAGTGGCAAGCAGCTTTAGAGGGCAGAGGTTTAAGGATTAGTCTATCTAAGACTAAGAACTTGTATTGTGACTTTAGTGGAGTAGACAACGATAAGGACATTCAGATCACCATTGACGGTCAAGTGGTTCCGCAGGTGACTAAGTTCAAGTATCTAGGATCGTTTGTTCAGAGGGATGGGGAGATAGATATTGACGTTGTCCACCGCATCCAGGTTGGATGGTGTAGGTGGAGAGGTGCCATTGGGGTATTGTGCGATAGGAGGTTCCCAACAAAATTGAGAGGGAAATTTTATAGGGTTGTAATTAGACCTGCTATGTTATACGGAACCGACTGCTGGGCCATTAAGAAAGTACAAGCACGCAAGATGGAGGTGGCAGAGAGAAGAAAGCTAAGATGGATGTGTGGGCACACAAGGTTAGACCGGATAGGAAATGATGTTTTTAGGGAGAGGTTAGAAGTAGCTAGTATATCAGATAAGATAAAGGAGGGAAGATTGAGATGGTTTCGGCATGTGAAGAGGAGGCAGACGATAGAGCCAGTTAGAGTGGTTGAAACTCTTGAGGTGGAGGGGAGGAGGAGTAGAGGCATACCCAAAATTACTTGGGATGAGCGGATTAGGCAGGATTTGCAAAGATTGCACATCTCTGAGAACATGGCCCATGATAGGAGCTCGTGGAGACGTAAGATTAAGGTTAAGGATTTTTAGGAGAGGGCACAATTGTGTTTTTAGGTGTAGTGTATGGTCGTAGATATGTATCTATGTGTATAGGCTGTTTGTGTTGTTAT
This sequence comes from Helianthus tuberosus, assembly GCA_030545235.1. NCBI lineage: Eukaryota > Viridiplantae > Streptophyta > Magnoliopsida > Asterales > Asteraceae > Helianthus > Helianthus tuberosus. Next base: position 187,398,809 of record CM060432.1, on the reverse strand, counting down.
ATTTGTCTTGTTTTCCATGAACTCTTTCACCACTCATGTTATATTGGTAGCTTGATACACACACACACACACTTCATGTTCTATTTATTTCTTTCCTGGGTGTTTTGGAGCCGAGGGTCTCACTGGAAGCAGCCTCTCTATCCCTAGGGGTAGAGGTAAGGTGTGCCTACATCCTACCATCCCCAGACCCTACCAATAGCTTTGTTATTTGTCGGATTTTACTGGGTATGATTGATTGGTTGAAGTCCGTCTACAATTAGCCAATGAGGTAGTGGTGGAGTGATTGGAGAAAAACTTGGTATTCCTTGTGACCCAGGTTCGACTCCCACTTTCCCCATTATTTTCTGCGGCATCCAGGTGAAGGGCGAATACGGGTGGCGCCGGTTCGTCTTGGATGGGAGGCGAGGTTTTACCGATTATTCCACTATCGTGCCTTCGGGAGGGTGAATGTCGGGTTTCCGCGCATCTGGGAGAGCCAAGGGGCTGGCGGCGGTCGAGTAGTCGACCTTGGCCACAGCGCTCGGTATCACTGTGGTTGGCACGTCGTTCCTTGCCGTTAAAAAAAAAAGTCTGTCTACAATTGAAGTGATGGAAACATTGCCACTTATTCAAGTCAAACGAACTTATGTAGCAGCTCAAGTTCGTTACGAATTATCAAAATTCCGTTAGTTTATGCCAATGAACTTATGTATGTCCGGGAATAATACTAGTTTAATTATCCAACGAGCTTATGTATGTTCGTTTCAAACCAAGTTCGCACCAACTTCAACGGACTTATAATAAGTTCGTTAGCTTGTCTTCACAGATCATAAGTTCGTTCGATGTATCTGACGAACCTGGAAACCCTAAACTCAATATTCATCGACCAAACTCGTCCAAAACCCACTAGAAACCTTCGCAAAACACTAGGAACCAGTTTAAAACTCTTTTTCACATGAAAACCGAACCGTATGAAACGTTAAATGAAACTAATAAGACTTGTTTTCTTTGCCGAAATTAATCAATCTCGAATCACAATTTAGATCCGATTGCTCTGATACAAATTGTAGGTCCTATGAGTGGATCGATAACGTGATTGATAACACGTTTAAGAGAGTGGACTCATTTTAAACGACCAAACAACGAACAAACAAGTAAATTGAATATGAAGCGAATACGTAATATCACAAAGTCTTGTCTTCTATTGATTATTAAACCACTCGTTTACAATGATTTCAAGAAAAAAACTAAAAACACTAGTGATCTCGCAAAACGGCTAATGAACTTTTAAACACTTGTGAATTTGTGGCTGAAGTGCTGAACTGACGTGAACTTCTCATAAAAGCCTACGTACATAACAAAGATATAAGCCACATGTTTGCATGGCCCATGGGCTTTTAATTGGGCCTGAACTATTAAACGAACATATCAATAATTTCGCCCATACAAAACACTATAGTGATGACTACTACACTGATCAGACAGAACTATCTATCTACAAATTGTCACACATGATGCACCAACATTTGTTATCTGTGCAGGTTAATTGAAGAGACCGTTCTTCGTTTGCGGTTAATGGGTCTAAAAATCAAGCTGTCTGTTCAGGTTGGCTTTACAAATAAGATATGAAATTTGATGATAGTTGCTAAAGTTTATTAGATTGCTTTGGGTTTGGGTTATGGGCCATTTGATTCTGGTTCACACGGATGATTTTTTTTTGTTTGGGCTTGGATGTGGGTTGCGGAAGTCCATGGTTGGAGGCTAGATGTTTTCATGATTTGGTATTTTTTTTTCTTGGCTTGAGTTTTGTTTTATGGCGTAGCAGGGGCGGAGCTACCCTTTGGCCAGGGTGGGCGGCCGCACCTCTTAAAAAAAATTTAATGTATATTTTAGGCAAAAAAACCCGACCGCGTCCTTTGAAAATATGGTTGAACACCTCATCCACACACCCAGCAAATAATTTCTGGGTCGGCCACTGCATAGCTCAACCTTTTGCTCTTTGAACAACTTTCATAGTGTCCTATGAATATATCAAACTCCCCCGTATCTAAATGGTTCATGTTGACATTCTAACCTAAGTAGAATAAAAATTCATGAAAACCCATTAGGGAATAATTATTAGAATTTATTGTTAAATTTGATATGCAACAGAGATGCTAAAGGATATTGAAACCTGCCGCCTTAAAAAAAAACAGAATATTGAAACCTGCCGCCGTGAAAAGAAAAAAAGAGTATCGTAACCTGCCGTCGTTAAAAAAAAATAAGAATATTGAACGTGCATAAATTAAAAAGTAAAATAATCACAAACTTACAAATTTTGACCAAGGTTTAGGAAACAATAATTGCAACTTTAACTTTTCATAAAAAGTCATATTTTACTCAGCAATGGGGTCGTCGAGTGTTTCCACATGGTGTTATGCATATGAACACAATTATTCTAGGTATTTTAATATTTTATACACATTATATATTAAAATTTTAAAATAGCGTTGGCTTATTATCCGCCATAATAATTCTTCTTGTATTAGCATATGTTGCTTAGTTATGAGATTATTCTGATTAATCTTCATTATATTTTTTTGAAAGTCAAATCTCTTTCAATCACCGTCATCGGTGAGACTTGAATCTAAGGGTGAGCGGGGCACTCCCCTAAGAGGGGAGTCCCCTCTCTTACGCACACCCAATCAGGTTATGCCACGTCAACTTCCCTCTTAAACTCCCCTCACACCCCAATTTGATGGCGGCACTCCCCTCTTAGGTGACTTATTTTTTTATTAAAAAAAAAAAATCACTGATTGGTTGAAAATGAGGCTGGCCCCACCAACAACCCTCCCCTTCTTCGGTGAACTCCCCCCGACCACCCTCCCCGAATTGGGTCACCGCAGGGATGGCGGCGGTGTTCCCGCTGGGGGAATTGGGTCACCGCGGCCACTCCCCGCTGGTGCCCCGCTCACCCTAAGACCTCTGCCTCCAAACTCAGATGTTTAAAAACTTTGTCTTTGCCACTAAACCACTAGCCCATTGGTAATTTTCAATACATTGATTCCCACTTACCTCCATCCCAAAAACTTTCACAATCTCTTACGAAGACGCCTAAATATAAATCACATTTATACGTAGCTTGAAACTTTCAGCATAATGAGAAAAGAAAATAGCATAATAACACGAACCAATTCGCTGGTTGCATGTCCATTTTGAAAACAGGTCTAGTCGAGTACATGGATTGATCTATCAATATACCAAAATTCTAATCATTTGAATAGAAGTTTTAGAAGTGTTTTCAATATAATTGTTTGAAATTTTATAAACTAAGTAATTTCTATATATAGATTTCAAATTGAGTTTAGAATTTAAAGATACATAAGAAATACTTTATATTTTGAACAACTGCTAAATTTTTCTAGAAAAGATACGTCATAAACTGCAAAATAATTGCTAAATTTTTTCTAGAAAACATACGTCATAAACTTCAAACTTCGGAAACTGCTAAATTTTTCTAGAAAAGATATATCATAAACTGCAAAATAATTGCTAATTTTTTTCTAGAAAACATACGTCATAAACTTCAAACTTCGGAATTTAAAATCTTCAATCTTTTATTTGTGAAGCCCATACTACTTAACAATGAAGATGTTTCATTAGGGACAAGTAAATAATTGCGTTGAGTTAGATAAGACTAAACTTAATAATCACTAATGTTTTGAATATATTTTTACTTAATGAAACTTTCCTAATCATCTATAAGAATATGGGGGAGGAGATAGCTGTCAAATCTTTTATCAAAACTATCAAATCTATCTCTTATCTTAAGACCATTGGGTATGGGGAGGATAGTCTCCAAAGCACTATCCTCCACATAAGCGCCACGTAGGCAAAGGAGAAGGACCCTCCCCTTGGAGACTATCCAAGGGTGTGGGGATGCTCCTCCTCTATTTTTTATTATTATTTATTTTTTGCCATATTAATTAAAATAAAGTAAATAAAAATAAAAAAAGTTACATTTAAATAAAAACTTAAAATTACATTTAAAATAAAAATCCTAAAGCTACATTAAAAAAAAACCTAAACTTAAATTAAAAAAAAGCCTAAAGTTACAAATAAATAAAAAAACTACGCGTTGTTTTCTCCGAGACTCCAAATGTGATCGATCAAGTCCGATTGAAGATTGACATGTGTGAAATCGTTATGTAACGAGAACCTGTTCAAATCTTGTTGTTCTCCGCTAACCGGAACATTATTCTCCTCCACCGCGTTCTCGTCATACTCACAAATTGCATGTCCTTCGTCTTCGAGGATCATGTTATGCAGCAGAATACAAGCATACATACAGTATCGCAACGTTTTGGGTGTAAAAGCGCGTGCTGGGTTTTCAATAATATGCCATCTTTGTTGGAGAACCCCAAAACACCGTTCAATATCTTTTCTAGCCGCTTCTTGAAACTTGGCAAATTTCTTTCTTTTTTCATCCGCAGGATGCCTAACCGTTTTAACTATTGTAGAGTATTGTGGGAATATTCCATCGGCAAGATAATACTCGCGTCTGTACTCCACGCCCGAAACTGTAAAACTCGTATCAGGACCGACCCCTTTTATAACATCGTCAAAAACATCCGAATTTTGTAGAACGTTGATGTCGTTGTTCGAACCAGGAATACCAAAGAAAGCATGCCAAATCCATAGGTCTTGAGACGCAACAGCTTCTAGAATTATTGTTGGATGTCCCTGATCGCCTCGCGTATACATTCCTCGCCAAGCGGTAGGACAATTCCGCCATGGCCAATGCATGCAATCAATGCTCCCGAGCATGCCTGGAAAACCGTGCCTTGCTTGGTGGTGTTGATACAAATTTTGAACGTCATTGTGATTCGGTTTTCGCAAATATTTTTGGCTGTAGAGCTTCACCACAAATTTGCAAAACTTGTATAAACATTCTCTAGCATGTCTTTCGGACATCTTTAAGTATTCGTCCCAAGAATCGGCTGTCGTCCCATAAGCAAGTTGACGAATCGCCGCAGTACATTTCTGTAAGGTGGTGAAGCCCATTTTGCCTCTAGCATCGGGTCGCATGGTAAAAAACGGGTGATAAGCGGCTAAATCGTCGGCGATACGTAAGAAAAGTCGACGACTCATTCTGAAACGGCGTCTAAAAATAGCCTCCGAGTACAGCGGCTCGTCCGCCAAGTAATCAACGATTAATCTTTGGTTAGCACCTACAAGATAACAAAATATATATATAACTTATAATTAAAAAAATAAGACTAAAAACATAAACTTAAAAAATTAAGAATAAATATATAAGAATATAAATATAAGAATAAAAATATCACTAACTTTCTCGGTCTCGCTCGATGTGTGGGTTCCTGTTTCGTGGTTGTGACGAAACCTCCTCCTCCTCTTCTTCTTCCAAAATTATTTGTGTCGCCTCTACCACCTTGTTTATAAAAAAATTTACGGCTTCCATGGTGTCCGTCGAACCCGATGAAGAAGAAGATGACATGGTGTATTTTTTAGAGAAGATTATGTGGGTATTTTGTATAAAAAATGTGGGAGTTGTTTGGAGAAAGTGGGTGAATTTTTGTATAAAAGTGGATAGATATGTGGGTATTTATAAAGGTTTTAAATTAATTTGATTTTTTTTTTTTAAAATAGCCCAACGGATATATTGAATGGACCCCACCACTCCATGCCTCGTCTCCACCGTCGGATTTCCGACGTCTTTGCCATGCCGGGCCCCTAGGGGGCGGTGTGGGACTATCCTCCATGGGGGAGACGGCCCTAAGACAAGCCCCGTACTGGGCAGTCTAATTAATATTTGCTTTTTTGATACTTAATCATTGTATCAATAATAAGGAATTTCATGTTATAATACATTTATTGAAGGGGTTTTCTAATGGCACACCCCCTGTCTATCTACACACTTTTTCAATTTAATACGCATCGTATAGGCCTATACGATGCGTATTGAATTAAAGTAAAAAATATGGCAGACTGACAGGTGCAGGTTATGTCTGGCAGCGGGCCTGATACGCATCGTATAGGCCTATACGATGCGTATCAGGCTGCTGTTTTTTTGAATTTATTTTTTGTTGTGTTGTGTCGAATGAGAACCCGAGAAACGAAAGGGATTTCGAGCAGTTGGTCGATGATATGATTGATAAAGATCTTGACACGATTATTTCCATTTTCAAGTATTATTAAAACCATTCAAGCCAACCAGTCTACAATGTGGTTCCCAATTTGCGGAACATAATCCCAGATTATCTAAATAAACGCTTTTATCATGTGTCATGTGGTAAACAAATACCAAGGCTGTAGACAGATCTCTATTCGGTCATCTTTCCAAGCTTTTACACACGAATATGTGGTTCCCAATTTGCGGAACATAATCCCAGACTGTCTAAAGAATCGCTTTTATCATGTGTCATATTAGATGTGTTATGGTGAAATTTTTCAAGTTTGCACAGTGGGAGAAAAGACCAGCACCTCTGTCAGTATTGTCCTTTAAATTCGCATAAACATATATTCGTTTCATAACCTCCTCCTATAAATCAACCACAACTCACCCGATACGTCTTCTCTGGATCACACATGATAAAAGCGCTTCTTTAGAAAATCTGGGATTATGTTCCGTTTCTTCAAGATTTACGTTTGATGTCCAAGTTTGATCACATTTGACTTCATCTGCGGCAGTCCAATGACTTTCTTGAGTCACATATCCGACAATAAGGCCCACGGATCTTATGCCCACCCAAGACCGACCTCTAGATCACACATGATAAAAGCTCGACTTTTGACAATCTGGGATTATGTTCTGTTTCTTCAAGATTTAGGTCTGATGTCGAAGTTTGATCACATTTGACTTCATCGGCGGCAGTCCAATGACTTTCTTGAGTCACATATCCGACAATAGGGCCCACGGATCTTATGCCCACCCGAGACCGACCTCTGGATCACACATGATAAAAGCGCTTCTTTAGACAATCTGGGATTATGTTCTGTTTCTTCAAGATTTACGTCTGATGTCCAAGTTTGATCACATTTGACTTCATCGGCGGTAGTCCAATGACTTTCTTGAGTCACATATCCGACAATAGGGCCCACGGATCTTATGCCCACCCGAGACCGACCTCTGAATCATCATAGAAGACGTGTCGGGTTCTTCTGCTAGTGGTCGGGCTTCCAATGCTCACACAGGGTGATAAATAACGCTGATATCATCATAGAAGCGTTGGGATTCAAGGGTTTATGAGTCAAAGTTAACATTCACATTCAGATTCAGAAAGCAGATGATTTTGTACATGGTTTATTCTCTTTAATCTATTAGAACGATCCTTGTTTTGTCACGTACATGCGTTTAATTCCCAACATCCTTGTAGTGTTTAGAATGTTTGAAGGAAATGTTGGTTCAATACCACCGGTTTCTAAATTTATGCTTGCATCCACCACAGTGAATATTAACTTTGTTGGAATCTAATGGAACACCTGATTGAGAGAAACTTCTTCTAGCTAACCGTCGATATCTCATCCTTCTGTTGTTCAGTACTTTCGAGGCGATTCAAGTTATTTCAGTTATTTCTGTTGATTCAGTACTTCAACGTATTTTAGTTGGTTTCGAATATACCCAAAGAGATATGAACCAACCGAAATCCACTTCCGAGACGATTCAAGTGAGTCCTATGAAGCAAGTGTCGGTCTATTCAATTGAGAGGAAACATTGCATGCCTTGAACGAGTCTAGAACACTCGTAATCCTCAACCGGCTTTGAAACCGAACGAAATCTACGAAGAAACTGTCCGATTTCATGGTGAGTGGAGAAATTAGCGACGGAGAAACTGTTTGAATTTGTGGATTTCGGTTGGTTCAGAAACTTAACGGGAGAAACAACTAAAAAAGCGGTGAACGGTATTTAATGTACACACCGCATTCGAATATCCTTGCATTAGACACAATTTGTTGTAATTTGTGGATTTACAGAAATAACTGAAATAGTTCTTTTTAATCTATTAGAACGATCCTTGTTTTGAGAACCTGATTCTGTTGTTCAGTACCAACAGAATGCATACACAAATAGTTCTAGTGGACGAAGCAAATGAAACCAGAGCTGTTATCTTGGTTGTTCAGTACTTTCGTGTGCTAAATACAAAGCCGATTTCAATTTCCATTGATCAAATAATAAAAACCCTAAGAATGCATACACAAATAGTTCTAGTGGACGAAGCAAAGAGGCCGCCTTGTTAATTTTAATGAAGCAATGAAGATTAAATCTGCAAACCGCAACCTTTATTGATCTGGAATTGGAGAACCGTTGTTAACAAAAGTATATTGTTCCAAGATCAATTCCAAGATTATTGATGGTAACAAGAGTATTGAGGTGGGTTCAAACTTCCAAGATCAATTCCAAGATATCAGCGTTCTTTAATCTATTAGAACGATCCTTGTTTTGAGAACCTGATACTGTTATTACATCCGAGATGATTCAAGTGAGTCATATGAAGCAAGTGTCAGTTTATTCAATTGAGAGGAATCATTGCATTACATCTCCGTTGAAAACAAATGGTTGTAATGATGGAACCCTTGATTTGAAAAAAACATTTTTGAGAAATTTATATTTCAATACGCATCGTATAGGCCTATACGATGCGTATTAATCGATGATTTTACTGAAATACCCCTGGTTTTCTGATAAATTCAGGGGTATTTTTGAGAAAATTCAAAGTTTAATACGAATCGTATAGGCCTATACGATTCGTATTAAGCTGATATACGATACAACATAGGCCTATACGATCGTATATGGCATTATTTCAAATTTAGTGTTATCGTGTTTCCCTCGGTTCGACGCGTATACGTCTCGTTTTTTGCCGAACTTTCGCATATTTTGTCGTTTTATTTCGTATACCTTCAACATAAGTCGTTTCGGTGCCGTTCGGTTGCGTGCGAATATCTTATTCTATGATTACGTACAGTTTTGTTTGAAATCCACTTGAACTCCATAGTGCCGTATTATATGTATACGTGTGTGGAAATATCGTTAGTCGCGTACTTTGACGTATTTTTGCGTATTTTGACGTATTCTAACATATTGTTGCGTATTTAATAGTATTTTTGACGTATTTTAGCGTATTTTAGCTTATTTTAACGTATTTTAGGGTATTTTTACGTATTTTAGCGTATTTTAGAGTATTTTAGCGTATTTTAGCATATTTTAACGTATTTTAACGTATTTTAGCGTTTTTAAACGTATTTTAGCTTATTTTAACGTATTGTAACGTATTTTAGCGTATTTTAACGTATTTTAACGTATTTTAGCGTATTTTAACGTATTGTAACGTATTTTAGACAACAACAGATAATGAACGGATTGTTGGACTTCTTGTTCCTAATGTATGCCTCAATTCATCTTTTTTACTCTTTTCTTCGATTTCAACAAATAGTACCGCAACCGTTTTTTAATACGGAAACGGTGGCTATGCGAAATACAAACCGCAATCGTTTGTGACTATGGGAAACACAAGTTTTCTTTTTGAGCTTGATGGATGTCCGTTATCTCAATTGAGGCGTGCATTGTTTAAATCTGAATATAACTAGATGTTACGTGTAACTTCATTAAACCAAGAACAAAGCCTATTTTTCAAAACATATGTGTTCGTATCAGCGTTGTTTATCACCCTGTGTGAGCATTGGAAACCCGACAAACAGTCTTGACAACTGTTACAGCTTATCTATCTGTGTGTGTCACATCCATCCTATTTGTGTATGCATTCCTTTGGAGAACTTATCATGTGTTGCAGTTTGGAAAGATGACCGAATGGAGATTTGAATAACTAACTGTGGAGAGCTTGTTTGCATTATCCATCAACATAAGCGCGAAGAAACCAAATTCGCAACAATGAGTCTGAGTCCATTGTTGTTCGTGAATGTTTCGAATCATCATAGAAGACGTGTCGGGTTCTTCTGCTAGTGGTCGGGCTTCCAATGCTCACACAGGGTGATAAACAACGCTGATATCATCATAGAAGCGTTGGGATTCAAGGGTTTATGAGTCAAAGTTAACATTCAGATTCAGATTCAGAAAGCAGATGATTTTGTACTTGGTTTATTCTCTTTAATCTATTAGAACGATCCTTGTTTTGTCACGTACATGCGTTTAATTCCCAACATCCTTGTAGTGTTTAGAATGTTTGAAGGAAATGTTGGTTCAATACCACCGGTTTCTAACTTTATGCTTGCATCCACCACAGTGAATATTAACTTTGTTGGAATCTACGAAGAAACTGTTCGATTTCACGGTGAGTGGAGAAATTAGCGACGGAGAAACTGTATGTATTTGTGGATTTCGGTTGGTTCAGAAACTTAACAAGAGAAGAAACTAAAAAAGCGGTGAACGGTATTTAACGTACACACCGCATTCGAAGATCCTTGCATCTCAAGATGAAAACCGCAACCGTTTTTTACTACGAAAACGGTGGCTATGGGAAATACAAACCTGACACGAACCACAATAGACTCAGACTCATACTACCCTTGTCGTTCCGTATTTTCTCCTTTTCTAATTCTCGAAGAATCTCGTAATGTATGACACATGATAAAAGGGGATGTCTAATGGAACACCTGATTGAGAGAAACTTCTTCGAGCTAACCGCCGATATCTCATCCTTCTGTTGTTCAGTACTTCCGAGACGATTCAAGTTATTTCAGTTATTTCTGTTGATTCAGTACTTCAACGTATTTTAGTTGGTTTCGAATATACCCAAAGAGATCTGAACCAACCGAAATCCACTTCCGAGATGATTCAAGTGAGTCCTATGAAGCAAGTGTCGGTCTATTCAATTGAGAGGAAACATTGCATGCCTTGAACGAGTCTAGAACACTCGTAATCCTCAACCGGCTTTGAAACCGGACGGAATCTACGAAGAAACTGTTCGATTTCACGGTGAGTGGAGAAATTAGCGACGAAGAAACTATTTGAATTTGTGGATTTCGGTTGGTTCAGAAACTTAACAGGAGAAGCAACTAAAAAAGCGGTGAACGGTATTTAACGTACACACCGCATTCGAAGATCCTTGCATTAGACACAATTTGTTGTAATTTGTGGATCAACAGAAATAACTGAAATAGTTCTCTTTAATCTATTAGAACGATCCTTGTTTTGAGAACCTGATTATGTTGTTCAGGACCAACAGAATGCATACACAAATAGTTATAGTGGACGAAGCAAATGAAACCGGAGCTGTTATCTTGGTTGTTCAGTACTTTCGTGTGCTAAATACAAAGCCGATTTCAACTTCCATTGATCAAATAATAAAAACCCTAAGAATGCATACACAAATAGTTCTAGTGGACGAAGCAAATGAAACCGGAGCTGTTATCTTGGTTGTTCAGTACTTTAGTGTGCTAAATACAAAGCCGATTTCAACTTCGATTGATCAAATAATAAAAACCCTAAGAATGCATACACAAATAGTTCTAGTGGACGAAGCAAACAGACCGCCTTGTTAATTTTAATGAAGCAATGAAAATTGAATCTGCAAACCGCAACCTTTATTGATCTGGAATTGGAGCACCGTTGTTAACAAGAGTATGTTGTTCCAAGATAAATTCCAAGATTATTGATGGTAACAAGAGTATGTTGTTCCAAGATCAAGCAGGCACGGATGCTAAACGTATTGTTATTACATCTGAGATGATTCAAGTGAGTCCTATGAAGCAAGTGTCGGTCTATTCAATTGAGAGGAATCATTGCATTACATCCCTGTTGAAAAACATAATCAATAAATTTAGGGAAATGGGGTTGAAAGATGATAACCCAACAGTGGAGGATCTCATTCGACAGCTTCGATAAATTAAGGGGTATTCTCAAATAATGTTTCCTAGATGTTTGAAGACCAACAAATGTCCAAAGTGCTGCTTCTTCGTTCGTGTGACGGAAAGCTACCGCGTGACAGGAAGCTACCTTGCAAAAATTAAAAAATTAAATCGACACCCTCAATACGCATCGTATAGGCCTATACGATGCGTATTACTTTTTGGTGGGGGATAATGGCAGCCTTTGGCAGACATAGAAGTTTGAACCCACCTCAATACGCATCGTGTATAGGCCTATACGATGCGTATTGAGGGTGTCGATTTAACCCCCAAGGTGTGCCAATAATACGACCCTTATTGAATTTAAAGTTTCTTTTTAATTGTGTAAATATATTAAGATAAAAGAGTTAAATTAAATAATATTTACTTACCTGTTGCAAGTTAATTAAGATAATTAGTAAGAAACAATATTCCTCAATTAAATTTAATGTTTCTTTTTAATTGTAAAAATATATTAAGAAAAAGTAAAGTTATATTAAAAAATATTTACTTACTTGTTGCAATTAATTAAGATATTTAGTAAGAAACAAGATTCCTAAATTTATGGAAAATAAAGTTCACTAAAATTACAGAAGTTTTGTGTTAAAAAAAAAGATGTTTTACAGGTGTTTCAATTAATTAAGATATTTAGTAAGAAACAAGATTACTTACTTGTGACCCGATCGGACAGGAACCACCCTAGTCCGACCAGTTAACTGTCCGAGACGGTGTTTCATGTTTAACCCAAAATCAGTACCCTCGTGGATAGAATCCAGATCTTGAACCAACACATCCACAAGAAAGAGTAGAAGATTAGAACAAGCTCCGATTCCATCGGTTTTGAGTGAATTGAGTGTAAAAGAGTTGAAAGAAAGTTGGAAAACTATCTTTCAATCCTTTTCACCATGAATATGTTCAGATCTATGAAAGATCTTTGCTTATTTGTGTGGAAATCGTTCAGATCTAAGTTGTTCTTGGTGGATTGAAGCCAAAACATGAAGTTCATAAGAACACAATGATGACATCATCCTAGAACACCTCAAATCTAGTGATTTCACGGTTAAAAGTTAAGCTTCAAAAGATAGAAAGGTGTAGGAGTGCGTGTAGATCAAGAAAGTACAAGATTTAGGTGGAAAACTTACAAGAATCGCGAGAAATCTGAAGAAATAGCGACTGGAGCGAGTGGAGAGGGAGAGAGCTGTCAACATCAAGTGATGTTGACATATGGGGGTATTTATAGGGTTTCCATAAATGGAAAGGGGAATAAGTGGCTGGTCGATCGAGTGGCAGCCCGTTCGGGTGGCAGCTCGATCGGGTGGCAGCCCGATCGGGTGGCAGCCCGATCGGGTGGCAGCCCGATCGGGTGACAGCCCGATCGAGTGGCACTTCGATCGGGTGGCAGCCCGATCGGGTAGCAACTCGGTCGGCTGGCCACTCGATTCGAGTGCTCGACGCGATGAGTTTTGTGATTTCGATTCGCGTGTTGAGCGTTGCGATGCAACAGAGTTTCCTATTCAAATTACTTTTAATCCCAACTACTATATCAACATACAATCATCCTAATTTAACGTTCGTTTAGCGTTTGCGATTCGATTGCGATTGAGTTTCGATTGCGTTCGATTAATTACCACAACTACAACATAAATAAACATGCACAAGTAACACATAAGGCACACACACACGTAAGAACAATAACCAGAACGCGTAATTCGAGTTGCGAGTGCGATTGCGATAAGCGATAAAGCGATTAAGCATGCGATAAACATCGATTAAACCTCGATTAGTAACACTTACTCCACATAATACAACTAACGTAAAGCATAAAATAGACTATCTACAAGTCAAAGAAGTCAAAACAGGAATTGAGCAAGGAGTGACAGATCGCAATTAGCAATCTTGTCTCCCTTTGACTTCAATCTTGACTTTGACTTTCGAAACACGGGGTGTTACAATCTATCTATCTATCTATCTATCTATCTATCTATCTATCTATCTATCTATCTATCTATCTATCTATCTATCTATCTATCTATCTATCTATCTATCTATCTATAATCTTGATTTTGACTTTCGAAACACGGGGTGTTACAATGTATCCATCCATCCATCCATCCATCCATCTATTGTGTTTGGGAGGTCTCATCATTGGTTCGGGATCTAGTTCGCATCTTCGAACCTTCATTTCAGACACCACCACCGGTAGTGGCGGACCTAGAAATTTTTTCATAGGGGTGCAAAATATTTTTAAAGATTTTAGGCCCCTAGGTATATAAAAAAATTCAGTTCATAATGAGTCGGATCAGGTCAGGTCATGTAAAACAAAAGAATATCAAACTAAAATTTATATAATCATCAAAAACACGTCAAACGTCATTACAAAATATTTAAAAATTTGCCCTACGGGTTTTCATTTTTTGAAATCTATGCAAAACATCATCTAGAGCTTTTCCTAATGGTTCCTCTTGAGAAATCTCGCCAAAACTTCCATACTCATGGTTCCTATCACATATAAATTGATCCATAAGTTCATAAAAAACACTAAACACTTAAACAAAATAAACAAACATGTTTAACCATAGTCCATAATTTTCAATTTTATTTTTTCAAGCCCTAGTAAAGTCTAGAACAAAAAAAAAAAAAAAAACCATCAAAACCATGCTACTAAAGTCTAGGTTATACTTTAATAAAAATCAGTGTTTACATTTTTTTTTATAAATTTATAAGATTTTTTTCTAAGGGCGGTGATTGAAAATTTCCAAAGGGTGTGGTCGGGATTTGCGTGAAATTTAACCCATAAATTTCTTTTTTCAAGGGGTGCGGTCGCCCACCCACGCCAGTGGGTAGTTCTGCCCCTGACCACCGGACCATCTCTACAACATTTCGTTTGCCATCTTAGATCCGAAGCTGTGGACCACACCCAAATCAGCACCGACGTTGGTGCTCTTAGACGCTAAGTAACTCGAACTGGCCAATAGGTTGTTAAAAGGTTTTGATAAACCTATATTTTATGTGTTCATGCATAACCACTAAACAAAACTACTCTTATTCTCATTCTCTTACATACACTTAAACTTTTTTAAGACCAATCACACCCTTACACGTAGCTTTTTCTAATACAAATCATGTAAAAATAAAAAAAACAGATTTCTTCTTTCACACGTTGATATTCTTTTCTGAAACTTCATTATCATGTATATATAAAGTTGTACTTTCTTAACAATTTTTTATACCCGTAGAAAATAACATCACCTACCCTTTATGAATTCACCATCCAATAGTAGTTCAGATTGAAATATATTAGTCGTTTTCATCCTTTATCATGATAGATGACTTCCAATAGTAGTTCAGATTGAAATATAGTAGTTCAGATTGAAATATATTAGTCGTTTTCATCCTTTATCATGATAGATGACTTCCAATAGTAGTTCAGATTGAAATATATTAGTCGTTTTCATCCTTTATCATGATAGATGACTAAAATACATTCATGTCTCGTCTTATTCAAATCATTACACTATATTAACTATGATTTGTATATAGATAAAGAAAACCTCATAACTTATTATCTACAAGGGTGCCCGCATGATGCGGCGGAAAACATAGACACTACTAGATCGTGCATTGTTGGTTGGTTCAGTTATTATCCTTAGCTGAAACCGAAGTCAACGACTAGTCTTTTTATTAACAATCGGTTTTTGGTTAATCGGTTTGGTTTATTGAGGTAGACAGATGGTTTTTGGTTTGATTCGTTTAATTTCGATTAAAAGGCAAAATCAAACTTAGGCTAAAACTTTTACTTAGAAATACATGAAATGGAAGTATAAATACATAAAATGAATGTATGAAATTAATGATTTGTTTTATCAACGCGGTAACGAAGATGACACAAATTATTTTAGAGGAAGAAGAAAATACGTCACAACCAAAAATAAGTAGAGCTCCTTTAAATAGAGACCGGAAAGGTATTTATTTTTAATTAATTAGTGTTTTTTATTTTTAATAATGTACGTGTAATTTTTAATAATATGTTTTTTATTTTGTTATTAATAAAACTTCTTTAATTAATTACCAAATACTTTAAATTTAATTTAATAATTAAATGTTTAACAAAACCAAAAGAATTTATATGTTAAAACCTTTTTTTTAAATGCAAGATGAGGGATGATCGAGTACAACATAGATTGAGATGAGTGGTAATCTAGTGTAACATAGATTAAGTGATGAAGAAGATCATGTTGTGGCGTTAAGTTGATACCGGATGAAAGGAAACAAAATGAGGATATCAACGTTACATAACATAATTAGGTCAAGAGAACCGAGACAACTAAACATGCACACGTACCAAGGAAGCGATAAAAGTTGCATGTTACACTTATTTCCCACAGGCCATAAAGAGCACCCATCATATGAGGATGGTATATCTTGAGCCCACTTCCTAGTGACATGAAAAAGAGTGTTTCTCTCATGGAACAGTCCATGTGGATGAACTGATTATATATTGTGGTATGTGTGACCCTCACTTACTTTTTATCAAAGAAGGTTTTGTTTTAGATTTTTATATTTTATAATGGGAATATGTAGTTTTATAGTTTTATTGTTTGACAAATGTTCTTTAACATAGGAGATCTCAATTTTGACGCAACAGATTTCCAATTGGTGCAGTAGAACCATTTTTCCTGCACCAAACGGAAAATTTGTTGCACCATGTTAAAGTTAATTTTGTTGCGCCAAAGCAAGCAGACTATGTCATGTGAAAGCTTCTAGTAGGCTAAAACAATTTCTCAACTAAAAATAAAAAGAGTCAAATGATATTTTTGTAAAAGAAAAAAATCAAGTTATTTTATCAAACTGTAAAATTCTCAACTTTGGTGATTTTACCTTTACTTTTTTATGCTTTGTTTTATTTTAATTTTTGTATGCTTTGTTTTTATTGTGTTGTTTTTTATTTTAATTTTGTATTATGTAACAGACACATATAGGTGGAGATTCAATTTTAAAGACAAATAAACAAGAAAATTAGGGGAATAATTCACTTTTCAATCTTAGAAATTAATAAATAGTTGAAATACAATGTTTATTCAACTATTATGAAATAAGGAATAACAAATTCCGTTTATTTACATAGCATACACATGTGCAATTTATATGTAGGCAAAAGTTTAAAAAGGTATTATCAATTTATTTTATGTACATTTGGTCTCAATCCAAAAGAGAAATTACATCAAAACAAAACGCAAACCGGTAAAAAGTTGTGTCACAAACCAATATAAAAAGTAAAAAAATAAAAAAAATATATATAAACTAAAAATAAAAAGTTTAATGATTTAGGATTGTTCTCTCTCCTCTCGCGCAGTCAAACATTCTTCTGAAATCAACCCTTTCTCTTTGTATATACACACATACATATATGTATGTATATATAAGTGTGTGTGCATTGTGCAAAGAATTATTATTATCTATTATTATCTATATTATCACAATGGGTCTATATTATCACAAGTGTGTATTACAAACTTGTGATGAATAGTAGATTAAATCTTTCCTTTCTAATATTGTTTTTCATTAGTTTTCAATATTTTATAGTTTTATTAGATTAGTTGATTTTAAACATATTTTTTCCTCATATAATTTATGATATACGATCAAAGAATCTGTTATCAAACAGGAACCCATAAAAATAGCTACAAATCGGCGCCGAGGTTGTATGGTTTAGTTCCGTACGGTATGGTAGCGATATGGTGTCAGTTTATCTAATGCGAAAACAATAAAAATAAATACCACTACCAATACAAATGTCCAATCGGTTTCAATTCAGTTTGGTATGATAGCGGTGCAATGCTCGCTTTCGAAAAAATATGGCAATGTTGAACTAAAATAAACATAGAATGCTAACGAACCAAACCGCTATCAACTAAACAACATCGGTATTGGTATCGTTATTCATTTTTTATGGTTTCCAATCAATGTAAGGTTTTTTTTTTTTTTTGTTACTATAGCGAGTGTTGGTACCATAACGAACCAGATTTATTGAAAACGGATACTGTGCCACTATCGTATAAATGCTATAACAAACCTAACCGATACCGATCGAATGCCCGCGATAATATACCGCCGCAACGTGCGGGGAAACAACCTAGTTAACATTAATATGAGACCGAGTCTATGAAACTTTTTATTATTGATACTTATTCATGTAAAAGTTCATTTTACCCAAAAAAAAAGTATACATATATAAATATCCTGATACACACAGTACTTGATGGATCCACCCACAGGGGCGGACCCACATTATGACGTGGGTAAGCGGCCGCACCTCTTGAAAAAAACAATTAGTACTATTTTCCACGAAAAATCCCGACCGCACCCCTTGAAAATATTCGTCCGCACAGCTTAGAAAAAAATGTTAGGAATTTATATAAAAAAATTGTGAACACGGATTGAAATCCGACCCAATTATGTAAACAAGTTAGCCCAGTAATCCCTTTAATTAAACTTGTATTTATTCTTGTAACCAAACATCAAGCCCAATAAGTTAACATCAATTCAAGCCCAACCCAAATACTACTTTAATCAAACAAAATAAGTCCACAAGACAACAAACTTAAATCGACGGCCAGCACTGCGCGACTCCCGGCCTCCCTCTGCCTCACTGCCAGCGACTTCGACACCCACCCCCATTCGACGACTGCAAAATTTCGGCCACCAACAGCTTCCAATCGCAAATATTAGGCAGGTACATGTTTTGTTTTTGGTTATTTTGATGTTTATGTGATTTTGTTCAAGACTCAAGAGATAATAGGATGAGTTAAAAAGGATTAAACTTTTAGGTGTTTTGAGGTATTTTTGGGTTGTTGTAGTCTTTATAGGATGAGTTTGTTGTCTCTTAATCTCTTATTGATTATATGATTCTAGTATAGGGTTTGAAAAGTTGAAATTCAAAACTTGTTGATGTGGATAATCTTGAAAATTAAGGAATATTGATGGTTGAACACTCGAAGATCATTGTTTATTTCATATGTGATAGGCACGATGAGTAAGGAAGTTATGGCGCGATTTCTCAACAAGAGGAAAGCGGTTGAAATTGAATCATCTTCCAATTTTGTTGATGTGAATAATCTTCCCTCAGATTCTCATGATCGCAAGGCGATTGCATCATACAACGTGAATCAACGAGATGATGTTAGAAGAGCATACCTACTAAGAGGACCATGTCAACCAACGGGTATTAAATTCCCACAATCAACGTTTTAAGGTAAAGAGTTGAGAAAATTTAAGAAAGAATGGTATGACCGAAAGGAATACAAGGGATGGTTAGAGTATAGTATAAAATCGGATCGTGTGTTTTGCTTATGTTGTTACATTTGTTTTGAACGGGTATAACATTGGTTTTGTGAAAAAAGATACACGATTTGTCAACTTGGAAAGTTTGTCGAGTCTTGTAAGGTTAATGGTTTCAACAAATATTCACATAAATTTTACATTGGTATATCGTTTATTGAAGCTTGTTCTCGTATTATCCGTCGCAACCGCAACCGTTGAAAAATGTTTTTCGGCAATGAAGAATGTGAAGACCGACTTGCGTAATCGGATTGGCGATGAGAATTTAAGTGATAGTTGTATATGTTATATAGAGAAATACTTGCTTAAGAAAGTACCTCTAGATGATGTTTTGGATAAATTTCAAAAAATGAAAACCCGTAGGGCGACATTTTAAATATGTTTGTAACAACGTTTGACGTGTTTTTGATGATTATATAAATTTTAGTTTGATGTTCTTTTGTTTTACATCACCCGAACTGAATTATTTATTTATATATCTAGGCGTCTAAAATTTTAAAAATATTCCGCACCCTATGGAAAAATTCCTGGGTCCGCCACTGCCCCATGCATGCATATACTATCTATCAATGCCAAATAAATAAGACAAATCACACAAACAAGAAGAATCATATTATGATTGGTCGAGCAGCTTTTTGCCTTGTGTAGGAAAATCCTAGAAAGAGAAAGCTCATGTTGAACGTAAGGAAATAGTTAAGCAGTGTTGAAATAATGACTATGGCAAGCTATTGGTTTACTTTATCAGAAATTAACTGTATTGAACAGGATCAATTAGAAGAGACCAGTGCTAACCCAACCTAAAATGGACACCTTAATTAAGGCCAAACCCTAGCAAAATTAGGGTTTGCAGCTAGTAACACTGGATAAAGGTCATTCTCTTGACCTTTATATACGCTTCATAGAGATCCATACGCAGCGTATATAAAGGTCATAAATGACCTTTTTACCCTTGTAATCAGCTTCGTATAGCCCCAAACACAAGGGCAAACTGGTAATTTAACATATTTAGGTTTTGAAACTTTGATTTGGGGGGGGGGGATTGTCCGCCTTTTACAGACGCTGCGTATGGGGCAATACGCTGCGTTTTAGGGTAATCATTTTACCATTGTGCCCTTGTGTTGAGGCAATATGAAGCCAAAAACAGGGGCTGTTTTGTCATTTGCATCTCATACGCAGCGTAGGGATCCCTACGCAACGTATATAAAGCTCCATTTTTTTTTTATTTTTTTGTGTTTTCCTTTGTTTATATTTATAGAAAACAATATTATTTGATAAATAATACAAATATAATTTAGAAAAGCTAAAAATAATACAAAAATTGTGAATTATAAAAATTAAAAATGATACAAACTTTATAAATTAAAAAATTTCTACAATTTACAAAAATACAAGTTTCTGCTTAATTTTCGATAACATTTAAACTCGGTTCTCTGTCTTTGTCTAAGTCTGATTTAGGATTGGTTAACTCGTAGTAGTGCTGTAACCGCGGTCTATACATTTCTTCCCACCGTTTCGCAGCTATTGATCGATGTATCGACCACAATGGGGTCACTAAAGGCATGGGGTAGTCTCCTTCCAACTTACCATGTATGAAGTGTCCCCCGTAAACTGAAACATTCCCAAAAATTTTATTTATATAAAATATATAAATACTTATGTTATTAAAAGGATGCATCATGGGTAAGTTGACCAATAAAAATATAAGGTGTTTTGGCAAACGTAGGAACCGTTTAATAATTGAATGATAAAAATACTTTATATTTAAACTTACTCCGTGTTTAATGAAACATAGACCCAAATGTTGATAAAATTATTCTCGTTCTAATGACATATTTATTATTTTATAAAACGTCGTACTTTAAAAGTTATAAGCACCAAATGAGTGAAGCAGTTAAATTAATTATAATATATAATTAATTAAAATAGTTAAATCAAAATATTTGAAAATATATCTATAAAGTGCACGTGTGTGCATGTGTAAGAAATTTAATAAAATAATATTAAGCCTAAACAAATTAGAATTTGAAAAGGTATCTACGTGTGCAGGTAAAGAATGAACATTTGAATTTAATATATGGTATATAGTATACGTGTGCCTTGCAATAATTACCATAGCTTGAGCAAGAAGTTAAAATGCAATATAAATATGAGCACAAAAGGAATCAGTTTTCGTGCCATCTCTCATCCCCTTCTACTCTTTTCTGTATACTATATTTTCTTAATGATTCACCCCTAAATACTCCAAAGCCCTGCCCCATTTTAAGTATTTTAACCCTTGATCACTAATACTCTGTCCGGCTGACGTAGAGCCCCGTAACGTATGTCAAGGCTCTGCCTAATTCGTTGGGGTTCTGTCTCGTGACGTAGGGATAAAGTAGAATTAGGTCACTATACTTAATGTGAGTGCACTATATATATTATTAAATAATCCAGGAGTTATACCAAGATATATCAACCCTCCTAAAATATTTCTGACACCCCTAATATATTTAGAACACCCCTACACTTCCTAAAATACACCCCGTATACGAAAACCGGCCCCGAATAACCTTTATTTCATTAAATAACAAATAAAATAAGTTTTACCAACCGCTCGCGGGCCGCGAAGACTTTATTCGTCTTCTACGCGGGCCGCGATAGCTAAGAGATCAGGTGATACCACAAGCTGCCACGTGTCGATGACTCACCAACCTTATGCCGCCCTAGGAGTCCTCGCGGGCCGCGTAAGCCCTGGAGAAATGTTACGTGGGGCGCGACAATGTCCAAGATCAGCCCTATAAATTGGATCGTCGAGCCTTCAGTCCAATTCGTTCAGAATTCAATTTTCTTTCTCAATTTCTATAGTATAGGCTCTATACCCGGGCATTATACCCCCCAATTAGCGAAGCTCTGCCTCGTTGTAAGTATCATGACCCCTGGATACGTATTAGATACTCTGCCCGATTGATCTAGGGTTCCGTAACGGTTGTCGTGGTTCTGCCCGACGTAGTCATTGGAATGCCGTCTCGGGGAGGGTATTACTAATGTTAAAATGGGTTATTATACTCACGCGTGTGCATTGTTTATTTAATTAGATTATAACCAGGAAGTCACAAAGGAAAGCTCTATAATAGCAATGTGAGTTGATCCACTTTTTGTAAACCTTTTTGTGAACTGTTTTACAAACCTTAAATATCTTTCCATGCGAATAACCGTATTGAGTATTTGTTAGAATACAATTATAGTGGGTATGTTGGGGTTTTGTATACAAAATTTGTTACCACCTGGTCAAGGAGTAACATTTCCACAAGTTGAGTATGACACTACCACTGATGTTAATTGTTATATCTTGGAAACAAATGTAATTGCGGATGTGCCCTCAATACCGTACACTGTGACTTTTTATTTAAACTTGATTAAACTGGAATTCACTCACCAGTATTTCCTGCTGATAAAATATTTTAAACACGTGTTTCAGGTAACTTAGTGTGAAGCCAATAAAAGCCAGCTGGAGAGCACTGAAGGCTTGGAAAAGTGGCTATAAAGTTACCTAAAATAAAATAGATGTTTTTATTAAATAAAATAGGATTTATTCCTATGAAAATGTGTGTACTGCAAACTTGGTTTTTATCCCATGTGGTTAATATTATGAAAATATGGTGGTTTTACTCTGATAAAATATTTCCTAACTACGGTCCTGATGAAAAATTCCGCTGCCAAATTAGATAATACACGATACCACCGAAACTGGCTCACGGCTCCCGCTCCCTGGGTGGGGTCGGGGGTTGTGACATAAACATGTACGAGCGTTATCGATTGAGGTCGTGGATCTAGTGGGGCATCCGTTAATGGGAAGATGGTAGAGCTCCCTTCGATGCTTAGCACGTGGAGGACAATATTATACCTTTGCGCTACGAGAAACCCTACGTGGGGCATTTCCATCCAGTGACTTGGATCGCACCCTTTCACTGAATGCCATTCGATGCTGTTACGTATTCATTTAAAGTCTCCTTCGTTATATCTTTCGAATACATGCTTCCAACACGGCTCGCTATGGTCAATCTACAGTAGTAAATCACTTCGAATACGGGGCCATACGTGTTCCGTAAAACCTAACCCGACAGCCACAGACCTGTACCCACAATGACCGTCTGGGGTCACATCTTGTATACGCGATATGTAAGAGTGAAACTCAGATGGAATTTGATTCTGAAACCTCTTAATGCTTAACAAGTGCTCGTCCCCCTTCATTAGTGGAAAACCCTGATCATCCCGCGTCTCCTTCTTTTTAGAACTCGTTGAACTGTTTCGTTGCATTTTAGGTTTTTCAGACTTTACAACCGAACCAGTTCCACGAGAGCCCTCTGACGGTATGTATGAGCTGTGTCGGGGTAAATCGTACCTATGTTTAGGGGAAGCGGTATATACGTTGCTGTCCTCGCCATAGGAGCTGTATCTCGCAGCTTCGTCTAACCTCGCTGCTTCATCTAGCCTTTCTTGTACATTCTTTGATGTAGGCCGACCGCGAGTATTTTGCTGGACGATCGGTGGTTTCTTGGTTGACGATTTCGGGGTGAAGACCGCTTTTATCTTTGAAAGCAAACTCTTTTGCTGAACGGGGGACTGTGCCTCTAAATGTTGCCGCACATTATTGAGCTCTGCTACAACATCGACTTCCTCGTCTACCAGTTTACACGGGAGCAAGTCAAGCTTACGCCATAATACATCTATGTCGTCGAGTTGTATCATACGCCCTGCACAGTTAAGTTAATACGGTGTGAGAAACAGCTAAATCGTTCAAAATAACAAAAGGTTTGTAGTTTTATTATTTTTTACCTGTACGTTTGTAGTTTTCCAGCCTACAAGCACACGACAATCCACAGCTAAGCCACATATGGCAACCACATGATGCGTTAAGTTTCCGCAACACATCCAGCTTCCTTAGTAGCTCTTTTGCCAGCAAATCAAGTGCTTTATGGGAAACCTTTCCACGTAGGTTGTCCAACAGTGGGTGTCTGTGGTGGTTCATCGTTTTTTCGATGCTCTTGGTGAAACTTTTTTGTATTTCATCGTACTGAGTTTCAACTATATCAATGACGCATCTTGCTATTCGCTCCAATGAACTCCCGCGCGTAACATAACTTTTTAAATTTGCGTGCTGGCTCTCAACTCTGTTGGTGGTGCGCTGACTAAAGTTGCGACACTTATCGGTCCACGCATAAACGAACATTTCTTTATAGTCTTTGAGCCAGTTTTCGTAGACGTAATCAAAGACACCTGCAAAAAAAAAAAAATGAAATGTAAAAGCGTGTCTAAAATATAATAGATTGGATGAGTCGTTTGTTGAAGGAACACTTACTTTCTCGGTTGGCAACCACGAGTCGGTTATACATTTTCTCCAAGTTGTACTTGTACATGGGCTCTGAAGCAGATTCGCACACTCTTCGCCAGTACGACATAAATTTCCCCCAATCTTCTTTATTGAACCCTTGCTTGCAATGTCTACTTATATTTTGTTCGATGTGAAAGTGGCATAGAAGCCTGGTTACGTTCGGGAATACTTTAGCACACGCGTTAATTAGGGCAAGCTCTCAATCCATGACTATCACACGTGGCATCATACATTCATGCAACATTGACTTGATCCGCTCAAGCACCCACACGTAGTTACCCATTCGTTCTTTGCAAATAACGGCATGTGCGATACAAAAAGACTTGTTGGTCGACGTCAAACCCACAGCCTGGACAAATGGCATGTTGTAGATGTTTGTTTTGTAGGTCGCGTCGATCAACATCACGTGCGGGAATGCACGCCACATAGTGATTGAATAAGGATGAACAAAGAAAATCTCTGTTACGACATCTGTTTTGGGTTCCTGTCGGGTGTCGTAAATGAATCGGTTGTCATGCAGCAGGCTTTCCAGTGCCTGCATATGAGTCTTTCCGTCCATCAGTGTCGCTCTAATTTTTTGTACCGCATTTTGCACGTCTTTCTGAACATGCAGGCTGTCGAGGAACTGCTTTCTTAGGGTTTGAAATATGATACGTGGCTCCATGTTTTGAGCAGTTAGCTGCTCCACTAGCTTGTATTCGACTTCAGTAAATCTTCGCACAAAAGCGTGGCCCAACAGACTCGTCGTAGGTTCGTGGTTATGGTTCGCGTTGTCCACTTTTAACCCCCACGTGTCATTCGTCACGTCCCGGATTACGTAACCATACTCCTTTCCCGTTTCTTGTACCCAATTCTTCAAATCAGTTATAGACATGAAACGCTAAAAAAAAGTTACGTTAATAATAATAACAACAATAACAACAATAACAACAACAACAACAATAATAATAATAATAACAACAACAATAACAATAATAATAATAACAATTATAATTATAATATTTTTAACAATAATAATAATAATAATAATAATAACAATTATAATTATAATATTTTTAACAATAATAATAATAATTATTATAATATTTTAACAATAATAATAATAATAACAACAACAACAACAACAACAATAATAATAATAATAATAACAGTTATAATTATAATATATTTAACAATAATAACAATAATAATAAAAATTATAATTATAATATTTTTAACAAAAATAATAAAAATAATTATAATTATAATATTTTTAACAATAATAATAATAATAACAATAACAATAACAACAACAACAACAATAATAATAATAATAATAATAATAATTATTATTATTATTATAAAAATAATAATTATTTTAATGTGATACCTCCTTTATTTGAAACGGATTGCCCGGGGTAGATGGTTCATAATCATCATAAAGTGGTGTGTTATGGGGCTCATAACCATATCCACCATATTCTTCGTATCCACCGTAGCCTCCGTATCCACCTTCACCCCCATATCTATCGGATCCACTGTATCCACCTTCACCCCCGTATCCACCGTATCCATCTTCTACCCCGTATCCACCGTATCCACCTTCACCCCCGTATCCACCGTAACCTCCGTATCCACCTTCACCCCCGTATCCCCCGTAACCCGGATACGATTGCTGCGTCGGGTAATATGGTTCATCAACAGGTGCATTCTCAGCACCGTATCCACTTTGTTGCACGTACGGAGATTCATACCCGTATCCGTAATCCGGATACACTTGTTGCGCCGGGTAATTTGGTTCATCAACAGGTGGAGTGGGAGTCTTGTTCAAGTCTGGCAACTGTGTTTTTTGATCAATAGGGACTTCAGACACAACCTCCTCCTCCTCATTGGCATCATTTGCTCCCCATGTGTCGTTAGAATAGCGATTACCGAAATAATTCTCGTTCCAAAATGATGACATTTTAACAATATTGAACAAAAAACAGAACAAATGATTTTAGTTTGGGGTGTAAATTGTTTACTGAAGAAGATGAAAAGAAAGAAGAGCAAGTCGAATGGAAGATGAAAAGAAAGCAGAGATAAATAGACTTTTAAATTTACTGAAATATGCAGCGTATAGATCTCTACTCCCCGTATTGCTTTATTCACGTGCCTAGACAACATCGTATCAGTGTCAAATCAGTCTGACATACGCTGCGTAGAGATCTATACGCAGCGTATGTCAGACTGATTTGACATGGTACTAGGTTTGACTATCTGGTCGTGTACTTGCCCCTTACATACGCTGCGTAGAGACCTATACGTTGCGTATAGAGGTAACCCTATATGCTGCGTAGAGACCTCTACGCAGCGTATGTAAACCCGAAGTGTGTAGATAGTCTGCCAAGGTGTGCAAATAGTGTGGGCCTTAATTAATTTGGACCCGAATGGCCGAATTTATATTTCAAATGAAGTTCATGAACAATCAAACATATTTGATAGCCATGCACGAATATCAGGTGTGAATCTTGCAAGAAATATAATTTCACCGCCAACAATATTAATGCATGGTAACCATATACCATCGGATTATTGGGATTAGTCTCTCTATCTCATACTCATGCCACCCTCTTCGTAATATATCAATAGCTCTGCTATAAGTGAGATTTTACTTTGTACGTTTATTTCCTTAATCATGTACCAGCATACACGATTGAGGATGAACGATCAAATCTCCAATAAAACATGAAAATGTTACTCATATATCGTTATCTAATCTCCATAATGTTGACTATATGCATTTGGAAAAAAAAAATTATGGCAAGTGACTGAAAATCATAGATCAATAGATCAACCAACAACCAGCCAAGTCAGTAATTTTCATTTTCTTTATCAACCTTGAATTAGTTATATAGATCAATAGAAACAAGAATACACATTTTATTAATTAGCAGAAACAAAAGACATATACTCCACTTAGGATTAATTATGACATGAAAATGAAAGGATTAAACACAAATACCTGCATGTATCTTACGTACACTAATATTGTCACCAAAAGAGCTTCACAAAAGCTCACTGTAAAGATTTTTGCTAGAACATAAAACACAAATTGATATATATTGGTGGCACACTGGCACACATCTCCATAATGAGCTCATGCAATCACCTTAACTGGTTCCACAGTTATCTTGACTTCAGTAGTTATTGGCCACCTCAGATAATCTTTGTTGCAATATGGAGAGATCAGTTGACAATGGATCATTCACCTGCAAAATATTAATAACCTCCTAATTGAGCACTAGCTAGATTTGATGTTTGTTCACCTAACAATACAAAAAGATAGCATCCAACATTCCAACACAAGTAAACTTAGAAACATTGTAGCTATGTACGTTACATACAAATTTACCTCAGTTTGGATAGAGTGAATCAACCGTTGGTTTGCTTTAGTACAACTGCAGCTTATAACATTATAACCTTCGTCGGAGATCGCTTTTAGAACTCTTGAAAGAGGGAAACCATGTTCTACTAAACAACTATTGACAAACATATGAACACCCCCATTACAAGAGCTAATTGAGACGGTATTAGGAAGCAAATTCATTTGCTTTTCTTTCTCAGTATTTGAGGCTTCACCAGGAACACCTGCCTCCACAAATTTCTTGAGCCGGTCTCTCTTGTCACCCAAGACTTTGATTTTTTCTTGCATGTGTTTGATGTAATTCACTGCCTGATGCATTTGATCCGATGTAGACCGCTTTCCCTAAAGAATTAATCAATCAATAAATAGGTATCCAATTAACAAACACATCTAGCTTTTTTTCCGAACAGTACACACGCTCTATAATCCTACATCTATATGTACACCATTGTCCACTACGGGACTTGAACTCTCAACCTCAAGGAGAGGGACACCATGATACATTGATACCACTAGGCTAGAAGCTCTCTGGTATCTCATGGGTAAGGTTTGCACTCAGCTCACATCTCACGCTCCCCAAACCCTAATCTATGAGTGGAATTTTACTTGATACGTTTGTTTATTTTTATTAATCAAGCAAGCACACCTAGCTAGTTAGTTATCAAGTGAGAAAGTAAACCTAAACAACTTGATCGAAGTTAGCAAAGTAGCTCGCTCACCTTAACGAAATCAAGGGGAAGTAGACCCCTAAGTGAAGCATAAAGGTCAGCCATATCGCGCCTTCGTTGTCTTTCGATCTCTCTATGAGCCAATTTTTTTTGTGTATGCTCATCTTTACTATCTTCTACCCCTTGATCAGTAGTTGCAGAATTAGGTTTAGACGAAGGTGACTGACCTCCTTGCAGTTTCCTAGCTTTGGTGAGTGGAATATTTGTAGTGGCCTCTATGGGAACATGATCATGAAGCTTCACTACAAGATCTTGTTGATTTCTTGCCGGTTGTTGAATCTGGTGAAATAGTAGGTCATCACTGTGCTGGAAAGAGAACATATAGTAATCTACGATTCTGATCTTAGGTTATGCCCACCAGGATTTGATCAACCACTATATTG
Source organism: Helianthus tuberosus (assembly GCA_030545235.1). Taxonomy (NCBI): domain Eukaryota; kingdom Viridiplantae; phylum Streptophyta; class Magnoliopsida; order Asterales; family Asteraceae; genus Helianthus; species Helianthus tuberosus. The sequence goes on along the minus strand of CM060432.1, from coordinate 187,369,781 downwards.
GGGTGATACTAGTATAAATATTAAAATACATTTTAAATAGTGATTATAGAGATACGTATGTCTACGAGATCTTCATCAGTAGGGACGACATTCGGATAACAAGATTTCTTGAAATCTTTCCTATGCATTATTAACTTAAAAATAGTATTTTATTTTTCTTAATAGTTATAAAATCATTTCCAATCTTTTATTTCTCTTTTAACTATGTTCGTATTATATAATGGTTATTTATTTGGTTAATATGTTGCAACTTTCAATTCATTATTATTATTATATAATACAATTAGAGTATTTCTTGTCTACAGTAATTCAAAAACCCTTCATTTAAGATATATTTACAATGGTGCCATTGTTGTAATTTCCAACTTATTTTTTCATCACACAGCAATAGTGGAACGATTGAATGGATAGTATGGTCTTTGTCATTATTTGTTTTTGTTTTATACTATGGTTTATATACTTATTTCCTTTAGGTTTGTATACTTTATTTTTTAATATGAAAGTTTTGTTTATTTTTTGGGTCTTTGTATAAAAGCTTTTTGCTACAAATCTAAGTTTGTCTACATTTTATGGCAGTACATGGTATAAGTTAACATTTGTTTTTGTCTGCATTTTACGTCACGTGACGATATAAATTAGCGTTTTTTGCTTTACGATTTTTCTCGGTTTTGTTTGCCGTTTGCTTACTACTTAATATGGTTTTACGACCCCCGCACACGCAACGCGGGAGTTAAACACTCACTACTAGAAAACTAGGTTTTTCCGACCGCAATTTTCGTCGCAAACCAGTCGCAATTGCCCTGTTGCGACTGTTTTCCGACCGGAACTACAATCGGAAAAACACCCGTCGCAATTTCTCTATTCCGACTAAGTTGCGACTGCTGCTATCTTTTGCGACCCGGGTTTTGCGACTTTAATAATGGTCACAAATATTGCGACTGTTCCTGGTTTTGTGGGACTTCGGTTGCGACGGTCTTGATGCGACCGTATTCCGACCGCATGCCTTTTACAAACTGCGATCGTTTTCCGAGCACTTGTCTTTTACAAACTGCGACCGTTTTGCAACTGCTTGCCTTTTGAAAAATTGCGACCGTTTTTGCGGTCGCAAATTTTATTTATTTTTTAAAAAATTATTTTTATCCATTTTCTATTTTAACCTGCATATAATGTCAATATTAAATTTTCATATTATCAAATTTTCACAATTATATAAAACATCCCACTTGAAACATCAAATACCAAAGTTATCATAACAAAATACATATTCAAAACAAAGTGTTTATACGTTTTGAAACCTAAGTCGTTGATTATACGCTTTGAAACCTAGCTTTTAGCATCGCTTCAATGTTTGCCATCCTTTCATTCATAGCCTCTTTCTCCGCATTATCTTTCTCTTTTTCCACCACCAATCCCGCAATAATATCATTCAACCTTTCTTTTTCTTCTTCTTTTTCTTTCATTATATTTTGAATAATCACGTTTAACCTTTCGATCTAATAAAACCAATGCAAAGTGAAATATTAATGGCCAGCATAATCACAATTTATACAATCTAGAATATTTCGTGTAATGTAATGAATTCGAGTTTTAAGGATCAGCATTCGAAGCTGTGGAGAATTAGAGGTTGCAAGAATTAACCATTAGTAGATATTTTCATTTTAGCATAACTAATTAAAGCACACTTACCTGTAAAATCAACAGTAACCATGAAGTTGAGTTCAAACCCACTAGAAATATAATCAAGAAAAGTATACAACTACTTCTCTTCATATCCATCCACAAAAAGTTTACCCTTGAGAGCCTATATAACATGTAAACAGATGACATCTTCACACATGATCTAGATGAATTCTTTGTGGCTATAATGCTTCATTAATGGCAAAGTATATTGTTTATCAAAGAAACTTTAAGAGAATTGTAAAAGTGCTAAGTAACCCTTTGGAAACTGTATTACAACAAATGAACACAATTTACCTTCTCATGATCTTTATGAGGAGAAGATGGAAGAGCAAAATCTGCACCTTCATTTTCTTTGTAAAGAATTTTTATATCTTGAATTGATGTATCCAGTTTACTGCAAATAATAAAAGCTTTCACAATTATTTATCTATAATCTATAATTTCTAATATCTAGTTAGAATAGGTTAAACACGAAACCTAGAGGTTGTCATTTCGACCCATATTCTCAAGAATGGGTGGATTCAGGTCAAGTTTTTATCCCTGAGGTAAACCAAAAGGTTACCTAAAAAGAAAACCTGTCAAACTCGTAGAAAATCGCCAAAGTGTACTTTCAATTTGTTACAAAAATTATATTATTGTTGACATAATATAATATTTGTAACATATATAGATAATTTGTTAGAAAAGATAGCAAAAAAGTGTTGCGTACCAAGCCTAACCAACCCATACCAAAACTTAGTTGTTTTGACCCGTTACCCAACCCACCCATTTTACAACATTTAATGAACCCTAAAGGAACAATAAAACCTTTGTTAGACTCAAGTTGTAGGCTTGTTGAGTAATAAATATTGGAACAAAACCAAATACAACCTTGCGACCGACACATATACCATCAACATATAACAACTAAACATAACTTTAACATACTTTGACATACTTTGACATACTTTGACATTTGATCATTGTATGCTACATCCACCAGAAACTTATCCTCAACTTATCCTCTGCGAACAGTGCCATAGGCCGCCAATTCAATAAGATCCTTGTAGTGCCCTGCATTTTTTCCATAACATTACATGACTGTCTTCTGAAATCTATACAAAAATGTTAACAATATGGTTAATGTCATAATTAGATACTGTACCTGAGACCCTGCAGTAAGAGCTTTTCTGTATAAGATCAGCTCAAGACATCTCAGTACGGTTCCCTTTCGATCGGTTCCCACGTGAACATTTTCTTATCTGTATTCTTTGACTGTTGTGCTTTTGAAGATGACCATTTGTTCCAGTGGTCAGAAGAGATGCAGAGTAGCGGCTTCTTGTCCGTCATCGGCGGCGGCAGCCATATGTGATTCCTCCATACTTCTGTAATTAATTCAAACTGATTCATCAAACTATACAAAAAAAAGAACTTTAAGCAATTCAACCAGCTTCATACCAGCATCGCGTTACTCGTATAAGTGAACTGCAATAAAAGAAACTCACCATAACTAAGCCATAACCAGAACAATAGAAAGCCCAAATTCTAACAGCGAAAAAAAGAACCAATAAACCCTAAAACATAAGGAAATTAAGATTAAACAGAAGGGCAACCAAGTTAACATCAATTAACTAACAACATATCAAAATGTAGCTGCAAAAACCCATGAGTAAATTGCCATTTTAGTCCCTGAGTTTTGTCCAAATTCGCCATTTTAGTCCAAATAGTTTTTTTTTGCCTCTGGGTCCCTGACTTTTACATTTTATTGCCATTTTAATCATTTTGTCTAACTCCATCCAAAAACCCAGTTTGTAACAGGGGTATTTTGGGGATTTCCTTAAAAAATGTTTTTTCAGTTGCCATTTTGATCCAATTCCAAAAAATAAAAAAAATTCCAAAAAATTCAAAAAAATCTAAAAAGCAAAAAAAATCTAAAAAATCATAAAAATTCTAAAAAATTCAAAAAAATCTAAAAATAAAAAAAATTCTAAAAAATAATAAAAACTCTAAAAAATAAAAAAAAAATTTAAAAATCATTAAATGTTTCGGCACGAACCGTTCGACCTGTACCGTTTCGAACCGTACCGTATCGAACCGAACCGTTTCGACGCGAACCGTTTCGAACCCAAACCGTATCGAACCGTACCGTTTCGACGCGAACCGTTTCGAACCGTACCGTTTCGACCCGTACCGTATCGAACCGAACCGTTTCGAAGCGAACCGTTTCGACACGAACCGTTTCGAGCCGAACCGTTTCGACACGAACCGTTTCGACCCGTACCGTTTTGAACCCGAACCGTTTCGCCCGAACCGTTTCGACCCGAACAGTTTCGACGCGAAGCGTTTCGACCCGTACCGTTTCGACCCGAACCGTTTCGACCCGTACCGTTTCAACCCCGAACCGTTTCGAGCCGAAGCGTTTCGACGCGAAGCGTTTCGACGCGAAGCGTTTCGGCCCGAACCGTTTCGGCCCGTACCGTTTCGAACCCGAACCGTTTCGAGACGAACCGTTTCGACGCGAAGCGTTTCGACCCGTACCGTATCGAACCGAACCGTTTCGACGCGAACCGTTTCGAACTGAACCGTTTCGACGCGAAACGGTTCGCGTCGAAACGGTACGGTTCGAAACGGTACGGGTCGAAACGCTTCGCGTCGAAACGGTTCGTGTCGAAACGGTTCGGCTCGAAACGGTTCGGGTTCGAAACGGTACGCGTCGAAACGGTTCGTGCCGAAACATTTAATGATTTTTGGATTTTTTTAGAATTTTTTTGATTTTTTAGAATTTTTATGACTTTTTAGATTTTTTTTTATTTTTAGATTTTTTAGAATTTTTTAGAATTTTTATGATTTTTTAGAATTTTTTTGATTTTTTAGATTTTTTTGATTTTTAGATTTTTTAGAATTTTTTAGAATTTTTATGATTTTTTAGAATTTTTTAGATTTTTAGATTTTTTTGAATTTTTTGGAATTTTTTTGATTTTTTGGAATTTTTTTGATTTTTTGGAATTGGATCAAAATGGCAACTGAAAACATTTTTTAAGGAAATCCCCAAAATACCCCTGTTACAAACTGGGTTTTTGGATGGAGTTAGACAAAATGATCAAAATGGCAACAAAATGTAAAAGCCAGGGACCCAGAGGCAAAAAAAAAAAAAAACTATTTGGACTAAAATGGAAAATTTGGACAAAACTCAGGGACTAAAATGGCAATTTACTCAAAACCCATTGAACAATAAAAAAGGTCCATAATATAAGAACAAAAAGCAAAATAAAAAAAGGCATACCTTCGCAGTGACGCCAAGTTCATACGTAAACACAAATCGAATAACACAGAGCCAAAATAGTAGAATGCCCAATCCGAACAGCGATGAAACAACTTAACGACAGTTGAATCCGATTGAATACCTGTTCATTACCAAAAAATTAGAGTAAAGTTAGTAAAAAACCACCGAGATATTGCAAAATTTAGGTCTACGTGAGAAAGAAAATGAGGATGAAGGAGATTATGTTGTGGCGTTAAGTTGATACCGGATGAAAGGGAACAAAATGAGGATATCAACGTTACATAACATAATTAGGTCAAGAGTAGGGGTGTTCATCGAATCGAATATCGAATTTTTGAATTATTCGAATCGAATTATTCGAATAATTTTTATTTTTCCTTGAATTCGTATTCGATTCGAATTCGATTAAAACCTATCGAATTCGATTCGAATTCGTATTCGAATAAAAAACCAAATTCGTATTCGATTAAAAATTCGAATTTGAATAAATTCGATTTAATTCAGATTCTTTAAAAACATGTAGAAAACTTTCAAAATAAAACATACATTTTAAAGCAGCCATAAAGCACGATATCACATTTAAAAGTTTCAAATAAAGTACCACAAGTCTAAAATTCAAAACGAGAAGTCGTAAATAACCACTCCACATTACAAGTTAATATTTTTACGATTAGAAATCTATTGATAGATTTGTTATTTAGATTTTAGTTATGGGCCATGTAGTGGGTTTGGTAATAGGTAATTTTAATACTTGGAAAAAAATTTGAAAATAATTTATAGCATAGCCTAATAAAAGTTATATATGTATTATATATAAAAATAATAAATAAAAATGTATAATTTTTATTCGAATTTCGAATCGAATCGAATTTGAAATTATAAATTCTCGAGTTAATTACATAGTTAGTCCCTGTGGTTTGCACAAAATAACAAACTTAGGTACTAATAGTTTAAAATCACCTTCTAGGGTATTAACTTTTCATTTTGTAACGTTTGGGGGTATTAACTTCTAAGGTAATAACATAGGTAGTCCCTGTGGTTTGCACAAAATAACATACTTAGGTACTAACAAAATGTGATTTTAAGCCTACAAATAAGCTTAATACCCTCAAACGTTACAAAATGAAAAGTTAATACCCTAGAATGTTATCAGAAACTATTAGTACCTAAGTATGTTACTTTGTGCAAACCACAGGGACTAACTATGTAATTAACTCTAAATTCGTATTCGATTCGTATTCGATTTACTTGACTCGAATTGAATCGAATTCGAATTCTTATAATCGAAACGAATTCTTGATAATCGAATCGAATTTAAACGAATTTCGAATTTTTCGAATTCGAAACGAATTCTGCACACCCCTAGTCAAGAGAACCGAGACAACTAAACATGCACAGGTACCAAGGAAGCGATAAAAAGTTGCATGTTACACTTATTTCCCACAGGCCAAAAAGAGCACCCATCATACGAGGATGGTATATCTTGAGCCCACTTCCTAGTGACATGAAAAAGAGTATTCTCTCATGGAACAGTCCATGTGGATGAACTGATTATTGTGGTACGTGTGACCCTCACCTTTTATCAAGAAGGTTTTGTTTTAGATTTTTATAGAGTTAATTACATAGTTAGTCCCTGTGGTTTGCCCAAAGTAACATACTTAGGTACTAATAGTTTAAAATCACATTTTAGGGTATTAACTTTTCATTTTGTAACGTTTGAAGGTATTAAGGTTATTTGTAGGTTTAAAATCACATTCTATTAGTACCTAAATATGTTATTTTGTGCAAACCACAGTGACTAACTATGTTAATACCATTTAAGTTAATACCTCCAAACGTTACAAAATGAAAAGTTAATACCCTAGAAGGTGATTTTAAACTATTAGTACCTAAGTATGTTATTTTGTGCAAAGCACAGGGACTAACTATGTAATTAACTCATTTTTATATTTTATAATGAATATATAGCTTTATTATTGACAAATGTTCCTTAACATAGGAGATCTCAATTTTGACGCAACAGATTTCCAATTGGTGTTACATAACATAATTAGGTCAAGAGAACCGAGACAACTAAACATGCACACGTACCAAGGAAGCGATAAAAAGTTGCATGTTACACTTATTTCCCACAGGCCATAAAGAGCACCCATCATATGAGGATGGTATATCTTGAGCCCACTTCCTAGTGACATATATGAAAAAGAGTATTCTCTCATGGAACAGTCCATGTGGATGAACTGATTATTGTGGTATGTGTGACCCTCACCTTTTATCAAAGAAGGTTTTGTTTTAGATTTTTATATTTTATAATGAATATATAGCTTTATTGTTTGACAAATGTTCCTTAACATAGGAGATCTCAATTTTGACGCAACAGATTTCCAATTGGTGTAGTAGAACCATTTTTCCTGCGTCAAAGCAAGCAGACTATGTCATGTGAAAGCTTCTAGTTGGCTAAAACAATTTCTCAACTAAAAATAAAAAGAGTCAAATGATATTTTTGTAAAAGAAAAAAATCAAGTTATTTTATCAAACTGTAAAAATCTCAACTTTGGTAATTTCACCTTTAGTTTTATATGCTTTGTTTTTATTTTAAATTTTATATTCTTTGTTTTTATTGTGTTGTTTTTATTTTAATTTTGTTTATAGACAAATAAACTAGAAAATTAGGGGAATAATTCACTTTTCCAACAACTATTATGAAATAAGGAATAACAAATTCCGTTTATTTACATAACATACACATGTGCAATTTATATGCAGGCAAAAGTTTAAAAAGGTATTATCAATTTATTTTATGTACATTTGGTCTCAACCCAAAAGACAAATTACATCAAAACAAAATGCAAACGGTAAAAAGTTGTGTCACAAACCTATATAAAAAGTAAAAAATAAAAAATATATATATAAACTAAAAATAAAAAGTTTAATGATTTAGGATTGTTCTCTCTCCTCTCGCGCAGTAAAACATTCTTCTGAAATCAACCCTTTCTCTTTGTATATGCACAAATACATATATGTATGTATATATAAGTGTATGTGCAAAGAATTAACATTAATATGAGACCGAGTCTATGAAACTTTATTATTGATACTTGTTCATGTAAAAGTTCATTTCACTGTAAAGAGTTTTAACGCAGGGGCGGACCTTATGTTGTCCGAGCCGTAGCCCGTGCTACGGCTCAACTACGAGGACACCTCTAAAAAAGAGTCTGTAAGCCCAAATCAATTGAAAATAATAAGCCCAAATCCTAATTGCCCAATATGTTAGCCCAAAATAATAAAAGATTGTAAATAATTGCCCAATTGCCTTGAAGTTTTAATACACACAATTACGAGGATACCAATCAATTGAAAATAACAAGCCCAAATCCCAATTGCCCATTTCGTCACACTATAAGTGATGGTGATAAATTTGCAAACTTGAATAGAATAAGTGATCTTGCGCGTGTTATGGTTGAAACGGGAACGCGTAGTTCTTTTCCTTCGGTTTATCGGGTAGTGAAGCTAGCTTTGCTTTTACCAGTCGCAACCACAACCGTTGAAAGATGTTTTTCGAAATTGAAGCTTGTCAAGACGGATTTACGCAATCGAATGGGCCCGGAAATTTTGAACAATGCTATGGTTTGTGCAGACGAAAAGGATTTTTTACGTGAAGTAAAAGACGACGATGTGATGAAACAATTTCAAGCTATGAAAAAAAAAGAAGAGGACTAATCTATTAGATATTTGTTTTACTTTATTTATTTATTGTCGTTTTTTAATATTGTACGATTGCACGGTGAATTTTTTTTTAGGATACCCTTGAGTTAATGTTCTAGTTCCGTCACTGTTTTAACGAGTACTGAACAAAAAAACCCAAAAAATAGTATACACATATAAATATCCTAATACACACACTCACAGTACTTGATGGATCCATCACAGGGGCAGACCCACCTTATGACGTGGGTGGGCGGCCACACCTCTTGAAAAAAAAAATTAAAACTATTTTTCGAGAAAATTCCCGACTGCACCCCCTTGGAAATATTCGTCCGCACCCTTTAGAAAAAAATGTTAGGAATTTATATAAAAAAATTGTGAACACGGATTGAAACCTGCCCAATTATGTAAACAAGTTAGCCCAATAATCCCTTTAATTAAACTTGTATTCATTTTTGTAACCAAACATCAATCCCAATAAGTTAACATCAATTTAAGTCCAACCCAAATACTATTTTAATCAAACAAAATAAGTCCACATGACAATAAACTTGAATTGATTGCCAAACACTATGCGACTCCCGCCCTCCCTCTGCTTCACTGCCAGCGACTTCGACACCCAACCCCATTCGACGACTGCAAAATTGCGGCCACCAACAGCTTCCAATCGCAAATATTAGTCAGGTACATGTTTTGTTTTTGGTTATTTTGATGTTTATGTGATTTTCTTCAAGACTCAAGAGATGATAAGATGGGTTAAAAGGTTTAAAATTCTATGTTTTTGAGGTATTTTTGGGTTGTTCTAGTCTTTATATGATGAGTTTGTTGTCTCTTAATCTCTTATTGATTATATGATTCTAGTATAGGGTTTGAATAGTTGAAATTCAAAACTTGTTGATGTGAATAATCTTGAAAATTATGGCATACTGATGGTTGAATACTCGAAGATCATTGTTTATTTTGTATGTGATTGAGGAAGTTATGGCGCGCTTTCTCAACAAGAGGAAAGCGGTTGAAATTGAATCATCTTTCGATTTTGTTGATGTGAATAATCTTCCCTCGGATTCTCATGATCGCATGGCGATTGCATCATACAACATGAATCAACGAGATGATGTTAGAAGGGCATACCTACTAAGAGGACCATGTCAACCAACGGGTATTAAATTCCCACAATCAACGTTTCAAGGTAAAGAGTTGAGAAAATTCAAGAAAGAATGGTATGACCGAAAAGAATACAAGGGATGGTTAGAGTATAGTATAAAATCGGACCATGTGTTTTGCTTATGTTGTTACTTGTTTAGGTCCGAATTTGGTGATCATAGAGACAAATTTGTTTTGAACGGGTATAACATTGGTTTTGTGAAAAAAGATACACGATTTGTCAACTTGGATGGTTTGTCGAGTCTTGTAAGGTTAATAGTTTCAACAAATATTCACGTAAATTTTACATTGGTATATCGTTTATTGAAGCTTGTTCTCGTATTATCCGTCGTAACCGCAACCGTTGAAAGATGTTTTTCGACAATGAAGAATGTGAAGACCGACTTGCGTAATCGGATTGGCGATGAGAATTTAAGTGATAGTTGTATATGTTATATAGAGAACGGCTTGCTTAAGAAAGTACCTTTAGATGATGTTTTTGATAAATTTCAAAAAATGAAAACCCGTAGGGCGACATTTTAAATATGTTTGTAACAACATTTGACATCATCCGACCCGACCCGAACTAAATTTTTTATTTATATATCTAGGCGCCTAAAACTTTTTAAAAATATTCCGTACCCCATGGAAAAATTACTGGGTCCTCCACTGCCACCCGCCGTCCCACCCCCCACATGCATGCATATACTATCTATCAATGCCAAATAAACAAGACAAATCACACAAACAAGAAGAACCATATTATGATTGGTCGAGCAGCTTTTTGCCTTGTGTAGGAAATTCCTAGAAAGAGAAAGCTCATGTTGAACGTAAGGAAATAGTTAAGCAATGTTGAAATAATGACTATGGCAAGCTATTGGTTTACTTTATCAGAAATTAACTGTATTGAACAGGATCAATTAGAAGAGACCAGTGCTAACCCAACCTAAAATGGACACCTTAATTAATTTGGACCCGACCCGAATGGCCGAATTTATATTTCAAATGAAGTTCATGAACAATCAAACATATTTGATAGCCATGCACGAATATCAGGTGTGAATCTTGCAAGAAAAATAATTTCACCGCCAACAATATTAATGCATGGTAACCATATACCATCGGATCATTGGGATTAGTCTCTCTATCTCATACTCATGCCACCCTCTTCGTAATATATCAATAGCTCTGCTATAAGTGAGATTTTCCTCTGTACGTTTATTTCCTTAATCATGTACCAGCATACACGATTGAGGATGAACGATCAAATCTCCAATAAAAAATGAAAATGTTACTCATATATCATTATCTAATCTCTTTAATGTTGACAGGCATTTGGAAAAAAAAAATTATGGCAAAGTGATTGAGAATCTTGCATGGCCTATTGCTTAAGTTTTGCAATGCATTGATTACAACTCGAATGAATTGATGCATTCATAGTAATTTTCATTTTCTTTATCAATGATACGACCCATTGAGAGACCCATAACCCACTCACCCATCCAATGAAATTATATCCACGGTTATGGATTGAATACTTATTTAATTTAGTATTTTTTTACTAATTCACGTTTGCAACCACTAGTTTTCATTTAGGCCATGTTCTCCATTATTTCCTAGTTTTTAGTTTAGTTTGCTTTTGCATGTTTATTTATATGTACGTGAACTTTGTTTTGAAAGAAGAAGAAAAGTTAGCAAAGTCTTGTGTTTCTCTTATCTTGTTCTTTGGAGCCTAACCCACTCTACGGGTCTCTTGGGAGATTAGCCATCTCGAATCGGCTCTATCATTTGGTGCTTTCATTCCCGAATTCACCTCCATCATGACCTCAAAAATCACATTGTTGCTCGACGAAATGTGGGCTAATATCGAGAAAAACCAACAACGCCTCGTCGAGTTCTGCGCTAGCCTCGGTCTACCTCCACCGCCTCGTCGACTTTGCTAACTTTTCTTCTTCTTTCAAAACAAAGTTCACGTACATATAAATAAACATGCAAAAGCAAACTAAACTAAAAACTAGGAAATAATGGAGAACATGGCCTAAATGAAAACTAGTGGTTGCAAACGTGAATTAGTAAAAAAATACTAAATTAAATAGGTATTCAATCCATAACCGTGGATATAATTTCATTGGATGGGTGAGTGGGTTATGGGTCTCTCAATGGGTCGTATCAATCAACCTTTTATCTAGTTATATAGATCAATAGAAACAAGAATACTAGGGGTGCAAACGAGCCGAGCAGCTCGCGAGCTACTTGAGATCGACTCGAGAAAAAGCTTGAAACGAGCCGAGCCTTATCGAGTCCAAGCCGAGCTTGAGCCTAAAATAAAGCTCATTTGTTTATCGAGCCTGTGCTCGAACCTCACATGTGAAGCTCGTTAGGCTCATCGAGCCTTAGTGTAAACGAGCCGAGTTTATTTAAACTTGTTTACAAGCCGATCTCGAACCTAAAAATAAGCTTACTTGGTAAACGAGCCAGAGCGCGAGCTTCAATTATCGAGCTCGCGAGCCTAAAAAGTCTATTATTTATATTATTTTTATGTAATATATTAATTAATCGACAACAAACGATCCGAGCCCGAGCCGAGCTTGAGAAAATACCAACGAGCCGAGCTCGAGTTTTGAAAACAAAGCTCGTATCGAGCTCGAGCTCGGCTTGGCTCGTTTGCACTGCTAAAGAATACACATTTTATTAATTAGCAGAAACAAAAGACATATACTCCACCTAGGATTAATTATGACATGAAAATGAAAGGATTAAACACACACAATAATAATACCATGTATCTTACGTACACTAATATTGTCACCAAAAGAGCTTCTCAAAAGCTCACTATAAAGATCTTTGCTAGAACATAAAACACAAATGGATATTGGTGGCACACATCTGCATAATGAGCTCATGCAATCAATAAAATTTACCTTAACTGGTTCCACAGTTATCTTGACTTCAGTAGTTATTGGCCACCTCAGATAATCTTTGTTGCAATATGGAGAGATCAGTTGACACTGGATCATCATTCACCTGAAAAATATTAATAACCTCCTAATTCAGCACTAGCTAGATTTGATGTTTGTTCACCTAACAATACAAAAAGATAGCATCAACATTCCAACACAAGTAATCTTGGAAACAATTGTAGCTATGTTAATAAATTACCTCAGTTTGGATAGAGTGAATCAACCGTTGGTTTGCTTTAGTACAACTGCAGCTTATAACATTATAACCTTCGTCGGAGATCGCTTTTAGAACTCTTGAAAGAGGGAAACCATGTTCTACTAAACAACTATTGACAAACATATGAACTCCCCCATTACAAGAGCTAACTGAGACAGTATTAGGAAGAAAATTCCTTTGCTTTTTGTAAGTGCAGTATTCGGTGACTGAAGATATCAGTGTTAGACAGAACCGAGTGCAACAGTTAAGGGGGAGACTGTAAGTGCAGTTCCTGCCGGGTAACTGTCGCTTATCAGTTCCGTATTAATCAAAACAGAAGTCCAAGTTAAAGTCAACAATAATGAAGAATTCAAGACCACATGAAGACCAAGGGGAGTTTGTTAGGGCACTTTAGGTGATAAGTGCATGTCTCCCATTCTTTAGGGTCTTTATTGTACTTTTGTTGAAAGTTAGTCCCAACTTTATCCTAGGGACATTTTGTCCAAGTTTTATGTCTAGGAAAAAGGTCAGGGGTTTATGTTAGGGACAAAAGTCAGGGTTTTGGTGTAGATTGTTTGTCCGAGTATAGTCCTAGTCTATATATATATATGTGTTGTATAGGATTAGGGCATCATCCATGGATGAGGGTTCGATCAAGAAAGCTTGGTGCACCTCTCACAAGATCCCATCCATTCTCCATCACTGTGTGTATTCTAGAGAGAGAGGGAGACTATGTGTTAGTGAGAGAAAGCTAGGTTTAGATCTTTGTGATCTAAACCAGCTTGTAGATGATGTATACTCCTTTGGTTTGTGTAATCTGTGATGACTGATTCATCAATACAGAGATTCATCTTCTACATATTTCTATCTTCTTCTTCATCTATCAGGGTTCCGAGTTTGTTCAAACAGTTTTTCAAACTGTCCGAGTTATGTTTCTAACAGAGGTTTAGTACTTGGATCCGAGTTTAAGTAACCCTTACTTGTTCCGAGTCTTTAAAGAAGCTTAGGAATTATGTTGTTCCGACTTTTATGTAAGCCTTCACTCTGTTCCGAGTTTTAAAGAGAGTTTGGAAGTCATATGTTATTCTGAGTTTTTTAAACATTCCCAGCTTTGACTTTGTTTCCGAGTTTTAGTAACAGTGTTCTAAGTTTCTTCGTGATCCGAGTTTTAATCGTTTATTCAGTTCCGAGTATGTATCTATTCCGAGTTTCAAGTCTGAGGTTTAGACTCCGTGCCGAGTGTTTTTAATAATGTTAATGTTCTGAGTTTTGTTACTATTCCGAGTTTAAACTGTTAATATGTTTGATCTGAGTTTTGTGTTGTTTGAACTGCTTCTGAGTTTTAAACTTGTCTCCGTGTCCGAGTTTTATTGGGTCCGAGTTTTACAAGACTCCGAACTCTGTTAACATGAGTGTCTCTGAGTTTTACAAGTGTTCAGGTCAGAGTCCTTTTTTTATCAGTTTTGTCCGAGTTTCACAGGATCTGTTCCGAGCTTCATTAACAGTTGTCCGAGTTTCAAAACTCAGAATCTCTTGTGCATCCGGTTCGTTAACAGTTGTCCGAGTTTTGTTTAAACAGATCAAAACTCGGAATCTCTGAAAGGTCAAATCTGTAAATGTCTCCGATGATTATGTTGATAGTCGGATTTGTTGTTTCCGGGTAGTGGATATTTCTGGTGACGATCGATGATGGAGTATAACAATGGTTCGTTTCCGGCATGTACGGTACTCCGGTGACATGGGAGGTACCGGTTTATGGTGAAGGTACATGGTGGTGCACGATAGAGAATAGCGGCGGTCAAGAGTGTCAGTCGGAAGAAGTTGGCACCTAGGATTTGATGGGGTTTTCCGGTGATGTCTGGGATCTTTTTGTTGGCAGCTAGGGTTCTGTTTGTTTGCATGGGCTTGATTGAATAATGGGCCAATGTTTCTCACAGTTCTAATGCTTTAATTACAAGGCCACAATTGGAATGTGAAACAAACATTCTTTTGTGGTGACTGTTTGTGTGGAGCTTTAAGGATTTTGAAGTCTGGGCCATGATGTAGCAGACATGCACAAATCAGTTTTGTCTTATTGGATGCACATGGATTATCACTTTAAGCTACAACAATTTGGGGCACCCATTCATCAATTGTTGATTGATTATTCTTTGAGGCTCACATAATAAAAAAAAATAATTCATGGATTTTAATAGGGGCCACGATGACCAGATTTATGCGTAGTTTGAAGACTTGAAGTCGGTTTCGGATTATCGAAAAGTTTTATGGTACTTATGTTGTCCGGATCAAGTGAGGAGGTGAAGAGAATACGACTTGCCTGGATTTTTGTATTGTTTACAAAGAAAAAGGGGGAGTAAAAATTTTTGAAATTCCTATTTTCTTGGTAAATCAAAAGCTCGTGGTGCTACATCGAAACAAGTTCATGTTTACTGTCTTTGAGATTAACTTAGTGTTAATCTTACCGGTGGCGAAGTGTTTAAAACATGAAGCAAGTTAGAGCTAGTGTATGATTGAGTTTTGTCAAGTTTGTTCGAGGTTTAATCAAGTGTTGACGTGATGAAGCAAATTGTTCTTTTGGCAACTAGTTGAAGGTCAAGCCTTTATCGTATGCCGGTTAGAGTAGAGAAGATTAGTCTTCTTGGTCCCTCTTCCAAGTTGGTGACTGATCGGATTCTCGAAATAGGGGTTCTTACATTGAGGGGGAGATTGGAGACGAAAGTCATCGGGTAATTGGTGGATTCGTGAAGATACAAGATTGGATCTTGAAAATTCGAGATGAAATGATTTCAGACACTCGGTTGAAGACTTTGATCAAGATGGTGGATGTACTTTTACAAAGTTCAGTTTGTTATTAACTTATCGAACTGAGCTTCATGTCTTTGCGAAATTTGAAGTGTTTGATGTTAGGCATTGGAAATCCGACGTTTCATTCTTCTACCGGTTAAGTTTGAAGATTAATGTATCGAGCGATATTCTCACATGTTGTTGTAAGACGGTTCGCGTTAATTTGATTCGGGAGAAGTTTGAGGGGGAGGATCTACAGTGTTTGATGTTGGATTCTTCGGGTTTCTCAAAGCGGCCTTAAGTGATCGTCAGCAAGTCTTTAATTAGAAGGGTTGAAGATCGCTGTGCTCTGCCAGAAAGATCAAGTCTCAGCCATGATATCATCAGTCAAGGGGAGACTGTAAGTGCAGTATTCGGTGACTGAAGATATCAGTGTTAGACAGAACTGAGTGCAACAGTTAAGGGGGAGACTGTAAGTGCAGTTCCTGCCGGGTAACTGTCGCTTATCAGTTCCGTATTAATCAAAACAGAAGTCCAAGTTAAAGTCAACAATAATGAAGAATTCAAGACCACATGAAGACCAAGGGGAGTTTGTTAGGGCACTTTAGGTGATAAGTGCATGTCTCCCATTCTTTAGGGTCTTTATTGTACTTTTGTTGAAAGTTAGTCCCAACTTTATCCTAGGGACATTTTGTCCAAGTTTTATGTCTAGGAAAAAGGTCAGGGGTTTATGTTAGGGACAAAAGTCAGGGTTTTGGTGTAGATTGTTTGTCCGAGTATAGTCCTAGTCTATATATATGTGTTGTATAGGATTAGGGCATCATCCATGGATGAGGTATCAAGAAAGCTTGGTGCACCTCTCACAAGATCCCATCCATTCTCCATCACTGTGTGTATTCTAGAGAGAGAGGGAGACTATGTGTTAGTGAGAGAAAGCTAGGTTTAGATCTTTGTGATCTAAACCAGCTTGTAGATGATGTATACTCCTTTGGTTTGTGTAATCTGTGATGACTGATTCATCAATACAGAGATTCATCTTCTACATATTTCTATCTTGTTCATATGATTGTTCTTCATGTCTTGAAATCAAGTGCAATGTTTGATGTTCGTCATCGATTCTGTGTTCCCACACTTTTCTTTCTCAGTATTTGAGGCTTCACCAGGAACACCTGCCTCCACAAATTTCTTGAGCCGGTCTCTCTTGTCACCCAAGACTTTGATTTTTTCTTGCATGTGTTTGATGTAATTCACTGCCTGATGCATTTGATCCGATGTAGACCGCTTTCCCTAAAGAATTAATCAATCAATAAATAGGTATCCAATTAACAAACACATCTAGCTTTTTTTCCGAACAGTACACACGCTCTATAATCCTACTTCTATATGTACACCATTGTCCACTACGGGACTTGAACTCTCAACCTCAAGGAGAGGGACACCATGATACATTGATACCACTAGGCTAGAAGCTCTTTGGTATCTCAAGGGTAAGGTTTGCACTCAGCTTACATCTCACGCTCCCCAAACCCTAATCTATGAGTGGAATTTTACTTGATACGTTTGTTTATTTTTATTAAACAAGCCACCTAGCTAGTTAGTTATCAAGTGAGAAAGTAAACCTAAACAACTTGATCGAAGTGACCAAAGTAGCTCGCTCACCTTGACGAAATCAAGGGGAAGTAGACCCCTTAGTGAAGCATAAAGGTCCGCCATATCGCGCCTTCGTTGTCTTTCGATCTCTCTATGAGCCAATTTTTTTTGTGTATGTTCATCTTTACTATCTTCTACCCCTTGATCAGTAGTTGCTGAATTAGGTTTAGACGAAGGTGACTGACCTCCTTGCAGTTTCCTGGCTTTGGTGAGTGGAATATTTGTAGTGGCCTCCATGGGAACATGATCATGAAGCTTCACTACAAGATCTTGTTGATTTCTTGCCGGTTGTTGGAAGGAAATTAAAGAAGGAATCTGGTGAAATAGTAGGTCATCACTGTGCTGGAAAGAGAACATATAGTAATCTACGATTCTGATCTTAGGTTATGCCCACCAGGATTTGATCAACCACTATATTGGGGTGATACTTAAAATACATTTTAAATAGTGACTATAGAGATACGTATGTCTACGAGATCTTCATCAGTAGGGACGACATTCGGATAACAAGATTTCTTGAAATCTTTCCTATGCATTATTAACTTAAAAATAGTATTTTATTTTTGTTAATAGTTTTAAAATCATTTCCAATCTTTTATTTCTCTTTTAACTATGTTCGTATTATATAATGGTTTTTTTTTTTTTTTTTTTTGAACGGCAAATTTGGATCACTGACGGACCACTGGAGTATCATCGTGCTACCAGCGGAACCACCCGATCATATCCGTCTCCACTAGGCATAATGCCTATACACCAATTCAGGAGGAAACCCAATAAATATGGGAAAAACCCCCCTTATGGGAATCGAACCCAAGACTAATTGATCTCAAAGTGTTATTCCACCCCCAAGATGTCACTAGGCTATAAAGCCATGGGCTATATAATGGTTATTTATTTGGTTAATATGTTGCGACTTTCAATTCATTATTATTATATAATACAATTAGAGTATTTCTTGTCTACAGTAATTCAAAAACCCTTCATTTAAGATATATTTACAATGGTGCCATTGTTGTAATTTCCAACTTATTTTTTCATCACACAGCAATAGTGGAACGATTGAATGGATAGTATGGTCTTTGTCATTATTTGTTTTTGTTTTATACTATGGTTTATATACTTATTTCCTTTAGGTTTGTATACTTTATTTTTTAATATGAAAGTTTTGTTTATTTTTTGGGTCTTTGTATAAAAGCTTTTTGCTACAAATCTAAGTTTGTCTACATTTTATGGCAGTACATGGTATATGTTCACATTTGTTTTTGTCTGCATTTTACGTCACGTGACGATATAAATTAGCGTTTTTTGCTTTACGATTTTTCTCGGTTTTGTTTGCCGTTTTGCTTACTACTTAATATGGTTTTACGACCCCCGCACACGCAACGCGGGAGTTAAACACTCACTACTAGAAAACTAGGTTTTTCCGACCGCAATTTTCGTCGCAAACCAGTCGCAATTGCCCTGTTGCGACCGTTTTCCGACCGGAACTACAATCGGAAAAACACCCGCCACAATTGCTCTATTCCGACTAAGTTGCGACTGCTGCTATCTTTTGCGACCCGGGTTTTGCGACTTTAATAATGGTCACAAATATTGCGACTGTTCCTGGTTTTGTGGGACTTCGGTTGCGACGGTCTTGATGCGACCGTATTCCGACCGCATGCCTTTTACAAACTGCGATCGTTTTCCGACCACTTGTCTTTTACAAACTGCGACCGTTTTGCAACTGCTTGCCTTTTGAAAAATTGCGACCGTTTTTGCGGTCGCAAATTTTATTTATTTTTTTAAAATTATTTTTATCCATTTTCTATTTTAACCTGCATATAATGTCAATATTAAATTTTCATATTATCAAATTTTCACAATTATATAAAACATCACACTTGAAACATCAAATACCAAAGTTATCATAACAAAATACATATTCAAAACAAAGTGTTTATACGTTTTGAAACCTAAGTCGTTGATTATACGCTTTGAAATCTAGCTTTTAGCATAGCTTCAATGTTTGCCATCCTTTCATTCATAGCCTCTTTCTCTGCCTTATCTTTCTCTTTTTCCACCACCAATCCCGCAATAATATCATTCAACCTTTCTTTTTCTTCTTCTTTTTCTTTCATTATATTTTGGATAATCACGTTCAACCTTTCGATCTAATAAAACCAATGCAAAGTGAAATATTAATGGCCAGCATAATCACAATTTATACAATCTAGAATATTCCGTGTAATGTAATGAATTCGAGTTTTAAGGATCACCATTCGAAGCTGTGGAGAATTAGAGGTTGCAAGAATTAACCATTAGTAGATATTTTCATTTTAGCATAACTAATTAAAGCACACTTACCTGTAAAATCAACAGTAACCATGAAGTTGAGTTCAAACCCACTAGAAATATAATCAAGAAAAGTATACAACTACTTCTCTTCATATCCATCCACAAAAAGTTTACCCTTGAGAGCCTATATAACATGTAAACAGATGACATCTTCACACATGATCTAGATGAATTCTTTGTGGCTATAATGCTTCATTAATGGCAAAGTATATTGTTTATCAAAGAAACTTTAAGAGAATTGTAAAAGTGCTAAGTAACCCTTTGGAAACTGTATTACAACAAATGAACGCAATTTACCTTCTCATGATCTTTATGAGGAGAAGATGGAAGAGCAAAATCTGCACCTTCATTTTCTTTGTAAAGAATTTTTATATCTTGAATTGATGTATCCAGTTTACTGCAAATAATAAAAGCTTTCACAATTATTTATCTATAATCTATAATTTATAATATCTAGTTAGAATAGGTTAAACACGAAACCTAGAGGTTGTCATTTCGACCCATATTCTCAAGAATGGGTGGATTCCGGTCAAGTTTTTATCCCTGAGGTAAACCAAAAGGTTACCTTAAAAGAAAACCTGTCAAACTCGTAGAAAATCGCCAAAGTGTACTTTCAATTTGTTACAAAAATTATATTATTGTTGACATAGTATAATATTTGTAACATATATAGATAATTTGTTAGAAAAGATAGCAAAAAAGTGTTGCGTACCAAGCCTAACCGACCCATACCAAAACTTAGTTGTTTTGACCCGTTACCCAACCCACCCATTTTACAACATTTAATGTACCCTAAAGGAACTATAAAACCTTTGTTAGACTCAAGTTGTAGGCTTGTTGAGTAATAAATATTGGAACAAAACCAAATACAACCTTGCGACCGACACATATATCATCAACATATAACAACTAAACATAACTTTAACATACTTTGACATTTGATCATTGTATGCTACATCCACCAGAAACTTATCCTCAACTTATCCTCTGCGAACAGTGCCATAGGCCGCCAATTCAATAAGATCCTTGTAGTGCCCTACATTTTTTCCATAACATTACATGGCTGTCTACTGAAATCTATACAAAAATGTTAACAATATGGTTAATGTCATAATTAGATACTGTACCTGAGACCCTGCAGTAAGAGCTTTTCTGTATAAGATCAGCTCAAGACATCTCAGTACGGTTCCCTTTCGATCGGTTCCCACGTGAACATTTTCTTATCTGTATTCTTTGACTGTTGTGCTTTTGAAGATGACCATTTGTTCCAGTGGTCAGAAGAGATGCGGAGTAGCGGCTTCTTGTCCGTCATCGGCGGCGGCAGCCATATGTGATTCCTCCATACTTCTGTAATTAATTCAAACTGATTCATCAAACTATACAAAAAAAAAGAACTTTAAGCAATTCAACCAGCTTCATACCAGCATCGTGTTACTCGTATAAGTGAACTGCAATAAAAGAAACTCACCATAACTAAGCCATAACCAGAACAATAGAAAACCCAAATTCTAACAGCGAAAAAAAGAACCAATAAACCCTAAAACATAAGGAAATTAAGATTAAACAGAAGGGCAGCCAAGTTAACATCAATCAACTAACAACATATCAAAATGTAGCTGCAAAAACCCATTGAACAATAAAAAAGGTCCATAATATAAGAACAAAAAGCAAAATAAAAAAAGGCATACGTTCGCAGTGACGCCAAGTTCATACGTAAACACAATTCGAATAACACAGAGCCAAAATAGTAGAATGCCCAATCCGAACAGCGATGAAACAACTTAACGACAGTTGAATCCGATTGAATACCTGTTCATTACCAAAAAATTAGAGTAAAGTTAGTAAAAAACCACCGAGATATTGCAAAATTTAGGTCTACGTGAGAAAGAAAAGAAAATTAGTTAGTATATAACGAAGTAGACGAGATCGAAACTTGCTTACTCTGTTAAATGAAGAATATTTAGCTGAAACAGCTTAGTAACATGTAAATGCGACCGTAAACCGATTCATCAACAGAAATTCAGAGTAAAATCAATACAAAACTATTGATAAAGTGATGCGATAACTCAAATATAAGATATTATACAAAAAATACATGAAAAAATGGATATAAACTTGTGGAATTTGGTACGAAATTAGCAGCAGTTGCAAAACTTGTTCATCAACAACAATTCATGGTAAAATCAGTATAGAATTATAGATGAGGTGATGCGATAGCTCAAACTGAACAAATGATTCATAAATACATGAAAAAACGCATAAAAACTTGCTGAATCTGGTACAGGTATTTCTAGGTCATCGATCCTTACCTTGCCGCCGGATAATACCATCACTGCCATTCAAAGTTGTAACCGAATCCCTAGCCGCTGCTGATTCCTCACACCGAACTCACTTCACCATCGCCTGTCATCATCTTCATCCGCTCATCCATCGTTTAATCTAGAAAACTACTAGATATAGAATTAATTCAATGAATCAAAACACAAAAGAAATCTCATGTTGAAGGATTCAATGCCAGATTGATTGTGTAACTAGAGTATAATCACAAACAACATGATTCCAAACTAAAATTAACCTAATCAATCCAAAATTCATCATATCAAGATGCAGCATCGTTCATAACAACATGATTCCAAACTAAATTGGTTCTAAAATCGCAGAATTAACAAGAGCATCGACTTCAATCATGTATTCGGATTCTTCATCCATACATTAAACATAATTATTAAAGGAAATGAAGAGAGAAACTGACCTAATCAGAGTCTTCAATCACGTATTCAGAATCAGTCGTCGGATTTAACACATGGTTTCAAACTGGAATCCGTCGTCGGATAGCTAACATACCGTGAAGTCGCAGATCTGTTGTGACACATACCGTGAGTCGCAGATCAGTTGTGATGAACGAGTAGTTACAATTTCAGAATCAGATCGGTGAAAGGATTTCTTAAGCATATGGTGTTGCGCGGAGTCGTCGGAATCAGATCTATGAATGATGAGGATGATTGAATCTGGTAAGCCGCAGATGAGGATGATGAAAGATAACAGATCTGTTCTGATTGAAGCTTCTAAACTTATGGCTACTGTCAGTTTTAACCACAACTTATGACTATTTGCAGTTTTTACCCTAAACACTAATGAATAATCTTTTGCTTTTTCTAGTTTTTCTTGTATCGGCGACCGCTTTAAACGGTCGCAACTTTTGTTTTTTATATATTTCTCGTATTTGTGACCGTTTTATACGGTCGCAACTTTCGTTTTTTTTTGTTTTTTTTTATTTGCGATTGCTTTAAACGGTCGTAACTTTTGCTATTTTTTATTTTTCTTGTATTTGCGACTGTTTTCCGACCACAAAAATACGGCCACAAAATTTGCCACCGTTTTGCGATCGAATCTGGATTGGTCTTTAATGTTGCGATTGTTTTGGTTTTAGTCACAAAACGGTCGCTAATTTTGTGACCGTCTTATGTTAGTCGCAAAATTTGGTCGCAATTGCCTAGTTTTCTAGTAGTGACTAGTTCAATATATATATGAAACGCAATTCACACTGAACTGTGGACACAACATCCCAAATTCCCAGTCAAGAGAAAAGAGACACTAGAAACATCATATCATATTGGTTGATGGTGAACACACTATTAATTTACATGGAATTATTAGGCTATATATTTAAGAATCAAACTAGAAAAACCTTTGTGAGATCTTCAAAATTGTACGGTTGGCGTCTTAAATTTATACTCAATGTGTATACGAGTATATCTACCTTCTTATCATACAACAACGCACGTTATTGAAAAAAGATATTGCTGAATAATTTCTTTCTTCCTTTAACTTGTTATTTGTTGTAAAATAATGTCTCACTCGATAGAAAACTATAAACAAATAAAGATCAATGTTTTGCATTTATAAGTGACTCTGATGATGTTTACAAAACATATAATAATTTAAATTATATTTTTTTCCTTTAATTACAGGGTGCTTGAGAAAAGTTAACGATTTATTTCTAAACAATTTAAATATATAAATTTAATCTGATCGATGTAAACATATAATCATGGAAACTAGTTGTCATTGTGAGGGGGCCTACAGTCATTATTCTTATCCCTTCCATGTAACTGGGAACATATGAATAAATAAAACAAGAAATCTATGTATGCAATAAATCAAAATTAAAAAAAAAAAAAAAAACTGTAATTATCGAACAGAAAATTCAAAATTAAAAAAATATATCCTATCTAATAAATGAGGATTTAGGTTGCCACATGGCACCCTTAACTTTCTAGCTTTTTGGAGGGAATGAATTTTAGAGTTTATGGAATTATTTAAAATTTCATATATAAGCTAAATAAATAACCAAATTATATCCTATCACTCCTATTAATTTGCTCTTTTCACGTTCATGCATAATCAAAATCACTTTCATCTTCATAGAAGAATCATCCGGATAAATATCATAGATTCGGTTTGAAATTGATTTTATTGTGTTCTCCCCCAACCCTTATTTTTTTTCAAGTTTCAACACCTAAATGTTGTGTTCATCTAATAATTCATTACAACGAATTATGTATTTATGTTGGATAATGATCATGTTTCGTTTTTTATTTCCGATTTTTAATGGTCTCTAAATAAGGATAAAAGTTGTATTAAAAATGTAACAATATTCGTGTACTTTGTTGTAGTTTACTCTTGCTATATTATTGGCTCTATTATGGAATGAAGCTCGAAGCCTTCTCCAACTCTTTATTCCCAAATTGAAGTAAACGAATTGCTTTTGGAGCAAGTATGAGAA
Source organism: Helianthus tuberosus (assembly GCA_030545235.1). Lineage (NCBI taxonomy): Eukaryota > Viridiplantae > Streptophyta > Magnoliopsida > Asterales > Asteraceae > Helianthus > Helianthus tuberosus. Next base: position 187,345,278 of record CM060432.1, on the reverse strand, counting down.
CTGCCCGGGTTGTAAAGTGGACTGTAAAAAACATACCCAAATTGGACTACCCGTCATGTCTATATGGGTTGTGGTGTAATGTGTTGGTGAGTATATTTCTTATTTTATTATTAAATCATTCGTATTTTATCATTTAGTTATTATAAACGACAACTAGAACAACACGACTAACGCATTATATAGAGCTATCATGTCATACGACTTGTATGGTCATACGGGTGTCATGTAGAATGTATGAGTTGATGTCGTCGATTTTATACGGTTATTTATGCTTGTGAATGTTCGTTCATTTAAATGGTTTATGTTAGTATATTTAAGTTCATATTTTATGTTCACTAATGTTTGTTAGTTTACATTTGATTAAGTTTGTTCGTTTACGTTCATTAATATACCCATTCAATTTTTTAGACCATTAAAATTTGTCTTTAATTGTCATTAAAAAAACGAGTAAATTACAAGTTTTGTCCATTATGTTTACACCATTTTGCAGATGATGTCCTTTAGCGCAAAACTTTGTAAGTTTTGTGATTTATGTTTCAAAATCTTAATTAGTAGCCCACTCTTATATGACCATTGCCACATATTCAAAAAAATTACAAATTATACCAAGTTTTAAATATTCAACCTATGTTACAACTTTATGATTTTTTTCATTTTTATTTTTTAATCCGTGTAATACACGGGTTACTAACCTAGTAAATAAATAAAACTGTAATTGTCGAACAATTCAGAATTGGTAATAAGTATCTGTGTATAAATATTTGTAATACTCGAAATGAGTGGTCATTTAAATCGAATTTATATTAATGTTTGTATTTTTTTTATTTATTGTAGATATATTATATGTTAGAGGAAGTTAAAAAGAATGTTTTTGTAAATAATATATAGTAAATTATTTTTTGAGTCCCTGTGTTTTAGTGGTTTTAACCACTTAAATCCAAAATCAAAAACTTTAACGGCTTGAGTCCCTAGTAGCTCATTTTATAACGTTTTGAGTCCAATTTTTAACACTTGTACTTTTGATTTTGGACTCAAGTGGTTAAACCCACTAAAACACAGGGACTCAAAACGTTATAAAATGAGTGGTTAGGGACTCAGAGCGTTTAACTTATTCGTTTTGCACTCAAATAGTTAAAACCACTAAAACACAGAAACTTAAAAAGTAATTTTACTCACTCAATAGTATATTATTTACCCTTGCGGGTGTGGCAATTCCTTATACAATCAAAAACATACATTAACGCGACATGAAAATAATTAAGTTTTAGGTTATCATGAATTAACATGCATGTTTGATATACACGTTGTTAAGTCGGTAAGGGTACCAAACGAACGAGAAACAAAGCTGCTTCTTGTTCGTTTGTTTAACTATAACCGAACAAACGAATGTAAATAACATACAAATACGAATATCAAAGCACGTACGTTAACGAACATATACGAAAAAGAATGTGTTCTTGTTCGTCCATTCGTTTGTTAGTCGATTACCAAGACTTGATTCTTAAAATTGATTGGACTGACGAGTTAATGTATGATGCGTCGATCAGCAGCACTACTAAGTAATATAAAAAATCTGATGTAAATGAATGGACATAAGTGGAAAAATGAATATAAATGAATGAACAAGACATGTGTTCATGTTCGCCTAGTTAATAAATGAACATAGTATTGTGTTTATGTTGGTTCGTTTATTAAATAAACAAACATAAATAAATTTCTGTAAAACTGGTATAATCAATACAATACAAAACGAAACAGAAACTAAAATAACAGCAGATCTAGCGACAAAAAACATGACAGAAATTTTATTATTTATCCAACCCGAAAAACGCCCAAACCTTCCCAAGATCTTACAAACGTAAAACGCAATGAAAAAAAACCTAAAAAATGACATTTTTCTAAAACGCAATGCACAAAAAACACAAAGAAATGTCTTATTTGTAAAACGCAATGACCAGAAAACACAAAGAAATGTCTTATTTCTAAAACGCAATAGCCTAAAAACTCAAAAGAAAATGTATTTTCTAAAACACAATGGACTAAAAACACATAAAAATGTGTTTTACCTAAAACGCAATGCACCAAAAACACATATAAATGTCTTATTTCTAAAACGCAATGGCCAGAAAACACTTAAAATGTCTATTTTCTAAAACGCAATGGACTGAAAACACATAAAAAAGTGTTTTACCTAAAACGCAATGCACAAAAAACAAAAAAAAATGTCTTATTTGTAAAACGCAATGGCCAGAAAACACTTAAAAATGACTCATTCTAAAACGCAATTGCCTAAAAAACAAAAGAAAGTGTTCTCTGTAAAACGCAATGGACTGAAAACACCTAAAAAAAGTGTTTTACCTAAAACGCAATGCACCAAAAACACTTCAAGAATGTGTTTTTCTAAAACGTAATGGCCAGAAAACACATAAAAATGTTTTAGTTCTAAAATGCAATTACCTAAAAACACCAAAGAAAGTGTTCTCTCTAAAACACATTGAACCATGACAATAGTTTTGTCTGTGCTGTGAACTGTCTGAACCAATGCAGTTTACGAATGCAGTTTCCAGAGGCAATTTACAGAAAATTAATTTTTCTGAGCATTTTTATTGCAGCTCAACCCCAGCCAGGGGCTGCCGCCCCTGGGACCCCGCTACCAGGGGCGCTGCCCCCGGACCCCGCCAAGATCGTAAAACGCAATGACTAAATCAAAAACCCATATCGTAAAAATGAAATTAAAGAATTTCTTACATGGATCGAAGTGATTTCTTCAACAATTGACGAATTTTGAATGATTGAAACACTTATCAGCGCTCGAATCTAACGGATCGAGTGATTATTTTCAAAATCACTAGAAAAAACGAGATTTTGTATGAAATTAAACTGGGTTTTCTTCAAAAAAGCTGAAGAACACGTTGATCGGGTGTTTGAATCGTTGATCGGGTGTTTAAATCAGTGATTGGTGATGAAAATCGCACTATAATGTAGTGATTATTGAGATAGAAAGTGAAGAAATGGTTGAAGATGGTGGGTTTTGTTAGGGGAGGATTTTCCAGTGATCAGTGATCCTCAATTACTGTTGGACATAGGGATCCTTGATTCTGTTTGAATTAGTGATCCTCAGAGAGTATTGTAGGATCAGGATCCAGGATCATCATAAGGATCCTTACACTAACGATTGCCTGCTTTGAATATGATGTTGTTTTGCAGGAGTACGAGCTTGGACTTGGTCTTGGGGATATTCCTGGAGCATATTCCCTATTTATTCCGCACGTGCTTGACCAATATGGACGTTATGGAGTTCGTGGGAGACTTGCATGTAATGCGGATAGTTAGTTACTATAGATTTTTTTCTAAATTTATAAGGGGATAGCGAGCTAAATTAGAACACTTGGCTATTTTTAGCTTAACACACGCACTCGCAACTGCTCTCACCAGCTCTCGATAATTCACTTGGCGATTACACACTTTTTTGCACATTACACTATAGTGATCCTTGTAACTAGCTTGCTATCATCCGAAGTTGTAATACATTTTCTGTATAATATGAGTTGGTGATCGGTAGTTTCCATCACCCGAGGTTTTTTATGCCGGAGATCAACTCTTGATCAAGGGCTTTTTCCTCGTATAAATCATTGTGTCACTTGTTAATTTCATTTCTGAGTGATCCTTAGCATTGTTCATTGATTCAAAGCATCACACCTCACAACAGAAAGTTTGGTTGCATTATCATTGCTTGATTTTTGACCAAAACAGTTTGGCGCCCACCGTGGGGCAATTGGTGCTTCATTCCTAAGAAGATTCATATTTTTGTGGTCATTTCGGTTCGTTACAACCAAGCAGATGGCTTCCTCAACAAAGAACACTTCAAATTCAATGCCGGCAATCAGTTCTTCACAAGGCGTTCCACCTTTGCCTCCACCACCTTCTGGATCCCAGAAAAATGCTGAGAATGCGGCGAAGAGACAAACCCCCATTTTCACAAAACCACCAACTTCTTCTGTTTCCTCTAATCCTACTACTAATGATCTTTTTAATCTGATTTTGCAGATGAGGGATCGCATGCAAGAGCAGGACAAAACCAATGAACGGATCCTCCAAGAGATTGGTGATATCAAGAAACAGAAGAAATCAGTGGAGGATCACTCTCCTCTGATGCCAAGATCATTGAATTTTGACACTCCAGTTGTAACTACCCTACAATCGGCAGTTCCGGGCATCCAGTATCAAAGTGGTCCATCAGAAAGGCGTTATGGAACAGCAACTATGAGTCAAGCATTTGGCTCTCACTCCCAGCCTCAGGGATCCTATTTTCAGCCACCGGGATCCTCTTTTCAGCATCAAGGATCCTTCGTCAGCTCAGGAGGATATTTGGGAATGCACACAGTCCAAGGATCCTCCCAGGTCCAAGGATCCTCCCAGGTCCAAGGATCCGCCCAGATCCAAGGATCCTCCCAGGTCCAAGGATCCTCCCAGGTCCAAGGATCCTCCCAGGTTCAAGGATCCTTTATGGTTCCAGGATCCTTTCAGATTCAAGGATCATCTCAGCCTCAAGGATCCAACATCTTTCAGGATCAAGGATCCCTAAGAAGTATGCAGCCTCCAAGCTCAGATGTTCATCAAGGAGACTTCATACCAATGCAGACCATTGCTTCCTCTGGTCCTTCAGTCATACCAGAGTCCCGTCAATATGGATTCACATCTGGAATTCCAAACATGAATCCTCTGGGAGGTAAGACTTTCAATAATTCGTATAACACTAACCATGGCTCTATGCAGGATACAGGTATCAATCAGGCTATGGCCATGGAGTTACAGAAGCTTAAGGATATGATATCCAGCGTACCAGGAGTGGTTAAACCCATTCCTGAAATTGCAGATGGTAGCCATAGGATATCTCTCTTTGCACCACCTATATGTGATGCTGAGATACCCAAGAGGTTCCAAATACCAACTATGAAGCTATATGATGGTTCAACGGATCCAGAGGAACATGTAGCTCAATACAGGGAGAGGATGGAGATCAATCCAATTCCTGAGAGGTTAAAAGAAGCATGTCTATGCAAGGGTTTTGGATCCATACTCACAGGATCTGCTCTTAAATGGCTGCTAAGTCTTCCCCCTTACTCTATTACTTCATTTGCTAATCTAGTTAATTTGTTTAATAGTCAATTTTCTTGTAGTAGAAAATTTGAACGATTAACTAGTGATCTATATAGGGTAACACAAGGTCAAAATGAATCACTTAGAGATTACATCACTAAGTTTAGTAAAGAATCCTTAGATATCCCTAACCTGGATATAGCTACGGCTGTAGAAGCCTTTAAAATGGGTTTGCTTAGGGATTCATTGTTCTATGATGATCTTGTTATGACCCCATGCAGGAATCTTGATGAAGTAAGAACCAGGGCCCTTAGGTTCATCCGCCTAGAGGATGACAAAAGGATCCAGGAGAGATTGACAGGATCCTCAAAACAGGAGAAGCAAGGATCCTACTTCAGGAACAACAAATCAAAATCTTACAACAAATCTGATAACCAGAATGTGCATGCAGTAGAACAAGAAGAAGATGATGAGGATTATCCTCCCATTTCTGAATACTGTTTTTCTATTGATAACAATGAACTAATCCTTGCAATGCAGAATCTAGGTGAGAAAGCTAGGTGGCCGAGAAAAAGTGATAAACCAGCTGCTACAAAGGATAAGTCCAAGTGGTGTGCATATCATGAGGATTTCGGGCATCTCACTGAAGAGTGTATTGCACTTAGAAAGGAAATTGGTTACTTGTTAAGCAAGGGGCATTTGAAAGAGCTTTTGGGACGAAAGAAGTCAAGGATCCAGGATCCTGAAAGGATCCCAGAAAAGGCTCCTGCTCCTCCAGCAGATGCACAAGTTATAAACTTTATATCCGGTGGATCAGACATTTGTGGTACTTCCTTTTCAGCAGCCAAAAGACATGCCAAGGAAACCAAGATGGATAATGGAGACAGACCCATCCGGACGTCCACTGTCACCGAGGATAAGATCATAACTTTTGATGAGGATGACCGTCTTGATGTTCAGGATCCTCATCATGATGGTCTTGTTATTACCCTATTTATTTCTAATCATTTTGTTCGCAGGATCCTTATAGATGGAGGATGCTCTGTGAACATCATTCAGCTTGATGTCCTCAAGAAGATGAATATCCCGGAGTCTGATATTGTCCCAAGATCCTCAGTACTTGTGGGATTTAGCGGGGAAACCAAAAACACATTGGGGGACATTAAACTCCCTATCTATATTGAAGGACTCCATTCTTATCAGAAGTTTTGTGTTATAGATTGCTTATTTTGTTGTAATGTTATCCTTGGCAGGCCATGGATACATGATATGAAGGCAGTCCCATCTACTTATCATCAGTGCGTGAAGCTTCCTAGTCCATGGGGAGTGGTGAAAATTGAGAGTGATCAACAAGAAGCTAAGAATTGCTATACCTCATCAATGAAGTCAGCCTCAAGACCAAGGGAGCAATAGCAATTAAAGTATCATTCAAGAGATGTCTTGGAGGCAAGAGAGCAGGATGTAAAAGAAATCCTCATGGATCCTGATGATCCTGAACCCATAGTCTTCATAGGATCAGGGATCCTTAGCGACATTGAACAGGATCTAGTATCCTTCCTTAAAAGAAGGAAAACTACCTTTTCCTGGAAGCATGAAGACATGACAGGTATATCTAAGGATATAATTACTCATAAGCTTGGCATTGATAGGTCATTCAAGCCTATACATCAGAAGAGGAGGAAGTTTGCACCTGAAAGGAATGCTATTATCCAGGAAGAGGTAGATAGACTACTTCGGGCAGGTATGATAAGAGAGGTTAAGTATCCAAGATGGTTAGCCAATGTGGTTGTTGTTCAAAAGAAAAATGGAAAGTGGAGGGTATGTGTCGATTTTACTGATTTAAACAAGGCATGTCCCAAGGATCCTTTCCCATTACCCCACATTGACTCCATGGTGGATGCTACCGCGGGTCATGAGTTGTTGACTTTTATGGATGCTTCATCTGGATTCCAACAAATTCAGATGGAACCATCTGATCAAGAGGATACAGCCTTTATGACCCCAACTGGTATATATTGTTATATTGCTATGCCATTTAGACTAAGGAATGCAGGTGCTACTTATCAAAGGCTAGTCAATATGATGTTCAAGGAACAAATTGGACACACTATGGAAGTCTATATAGATGACATGGTGGTTAAGTCTAAGAAAGCTGAGGATCACCTTAAAGACTTGGAGGAAGCATTCAATATCCTTGATAAATTTAATATGAAACTAAATCCTTCCAAGTGTCATTTTGGTGTTAAAGCAGGTAAATTCTTAGGCTATATGGTGACAAAAAGGGGCATTGAAGCAAGTCCAGAGCAAATCAAGGCTATTGTGAATATCAAATCTCCTGCCAATGCTAAGGATGTGCAAAGGTTAACAGGCAGGATCGCAGGCTTGAACAGGTTCATATCCAAATCCTCAGAAAAGTGCAAGGAATTCTATGATATCCTGAGGAAGAACAAGAAATTTGAATGGACTGAGAAGCATGAGAGTGCCCTCAAAGCTCTTAAGGATTACCTATCCGCAGCCCCCGCCTTGATGAAACCAGAAAAAGTGCAAGGAGTTCTATGACATCCTGAGGAAAAACAAGAAATTTGAATGGACTGAGAAGCATGAAAGTGCCCATAAAGCTCTTAAAGATTACCTATCCTCAGCCCCAGCCTTAATGAAACCAGAAAAGGGAGATGTGTTATCCTTATATTTGGCGGTATCCTCAAAAGCAGTAAGTGCGGTCCTTGTTAAGGATCACCAAGGTACACAACATCTTGTTTATTATGTAAGTAAGAGTTTACTTGATGCTGAATCCAGGTATTCACACTTAGAGAAACTTATCCTTGCATTAATTATGGCATCTACTAAATTAACACATTATTTTGAGACTCATGCCATTATTGTTAAGACTAATTTTCCAATTAAGAATGTTCTCAGGAAACCTGAAATGTCAGGAAGGATGGCTAAGTGGGCAGTGAAGCTTAGTGCATATGATATAAGATATGAACCAAGGACTGCCATCAAATCCCAAGCCTTAGCTGACTTTGTGGCAGATTTTAGTAGTGACTTGCAAAAGGAAGCTGAGTTAGAGGTTCAACAGCTGGAAGAAACTAAGGATCCTTGGATACTCTTCACTGATGGTGCTTCTAATGTTAAAGGAACAGGGCTTGGAATACTACTAAAATCGCCACAGGGGGACATAATACCCCACTCCATAGCTTGCGAATTTCAAACTACCAACAATGAGGCTGAATATGAAGCCTTGATAGCTGGTTTGCAAATTGCCAAGCATATGAGGATCAAGTATCTTGAGGTACATGTAGATTCTTTATTGATCACTAATCACTTTAATGGATCCTATGCTGTTAAAGGTGAAAAGCTAATCAAATATTTAGAGATAGTCAAAGAATTGGCACTCTCTTTTGTTTCCTTTAGTTTGACACAGGTACCAAGGGAAGAGAACGCAGAGGCTGATGCATTAGCCAATCTAGGATCATCCTTGAAGATCCCGGAGGATATCAAGATCCCTATTATCCATATCCTGACCCCTGCTATCTGTTTTGGTCAAAAATCAAGCAATGACAATGTAACCAAACTTTCTGTTGTGAGGTATGATGCTTGAATTGATGAACAATGATAAGGATCACTATGAAGTGTAATGAACAAGTGACACAAAGATTTATACGAGGAAAAAGCCCTTGATCAATGAATGATCTCCGGCATAAAAAACCTCGGGTGATGGAAACTACCGATCACCAACTCAAATTAAACATAAAACGTATTACAACTTCGGATGATAGCGAGCTAAGTACAAGGATCACTATAGTGTATTGTGTAGAAAATGTGTGTAATCGCCAAATGTGTTAGCGAGAGCTGATGAGAGCGGTTGTATGAGTGTGTGTGTAGCCAAAAATAGCCAAGTGTTTTCTAACTAGCTCGCTACCCCCTTTAAAAATAGAAAATATCTACTCTAACTAACATTCCGCAAATGGTGCAAGTCCTCCACGACTCCATAACGTCCATTTCTGGCCAAGCACGTGCGTAATAGACTTAGAATATTCTCCAGGAATATAGCCAAGACCAAGTCCAAGTTGATACTCCTGCAAAACAATTACGAATTCAAAGTAGACAATCGTTAGTACAAGGATCCTTATAGTGATCCATGTTCCTGATCCTGCAACACTTCTGAGGATCACTACTTCAGACAGAATTGAGGATCACTAAACCCAGCAGTAAATAAGGATCACTGATAATTTAGAAATCCACCCCTAACAATTGCCCCCAAAATATAAGGAGTAATTATGTAAATAAATGAGTTATATTTTGTTCTTACCCGTAACGAATTAATCAGATAACTAGCCGTTGGAGTCGGACTAGTCGTTACGATCATGACGTCAATGAGGTGACTATCCTGCAGAATCATCATTATAAATAAGAGTTAGAGATAGGGATCATTTCACATTTAAGTTCAAGAGAACTCCCTTTAAATTCTCATCCGATGATCAAGCAGGTAACTATTTTCCTTTTCTTCTTTTACGTTTTCTTCCTCTGTTCATCTTTCTTCACCTTCTTCAAATCAAGATGATGCTGAGATCCTCACCAGCCAAGGATCATAAGAAGGAAAGTCCTCTCAAGAGCCAGGGGATCATTAAGGATTCAGTGAAAGAAAGATGCTGCTTCAATGATGCACAAATAGACAGGATTTGCCACTATTTTCCGGCGAATACCGTTTTCAAACCATTTGACCCCACTGTTTTAAGCGATTATGTCTCTGAAACTTGGGTAGCTTTCCCAGTCACACCTTTCACAATAGGATATTCGTATCCCTTTCCTGAATTCACCCAATCCTTTTCTCCCTCACCGGCATCTCCTATATTCAAGCTATGCCAATGATCTGGAGGGTCTTGTATACCCTTGAAAGGATCATTGAGCAAGAGGGAATTGACTTGGGAATGTCAGAATTAGCCGAGATGTATGACCTTACCACATTTGGATCCCACCGATATCTATTCAAGCGTAAACCCGGAGAAGAACATCCCATCTTTAAAGCTACTAAAAATGATACCAACTGGAAACGGTGGTTCTTCTTCGTCAGAAGGGATTCTATCCCGGATGGAAAGGATCTGCCAAGGAAATGGAGCACCCATGGTAGGATAGGAGGATCCTTAGAAGGATCACTAAGTAAGTTCATTTCTGATAATGATTACTAATATGCTTTTGTTTCTTTTGTACGGCTATCACATTCTCGCATATTATTCCTTCAGCTGCCACCAAGGGGAGACTTGCTGCTTTTAGAAAACTTGATCCTGCCATGAGATCATTCAAAACAAACACCCAGGATTCTCAAGAGGTATCCTCAGGCTCTGTCACCATGTCAAGTAAGTATCCTGTTCTTTTTATATTCAAATGTTTAAATAAATAGTTATATATGAATAGAATAAGGACACTTATCTGTTTTGGGTGTGTAGGCGCTGGAAAATCATCAAGATCTGCTTCCAAATTTAGTGTCACTGAGCTTGACACCGTCCGATCCTCCAAGAAGAAGCTTCCTGCCAGCCCAACTGCTTCGATCCCCAAGGCACCCGTTAAAAGGAAGGGGTGGCAAGAAAAGAAAAGCCTCTGAAGCTGAGGATCTGCAAGGTCTGCCCCTGATCCGCCACCAGTTCCTTGAATACTTCAACGATGTAAGGATCCTTGTCCCTGCTTTAGGTATCCAGCTTATTTGAGGATCACCTGTTCTTGAACTGTTCTTTATCTTCTTTGCAGAAATTTGCTGAGATTGAAGACTACGTTGGGCATGTCGAGGAGCAGGACAAGAAGATTGCTGACCTCCAACAACTCGCATTGCTCAAGGATCTTAAGATTGCTGACCTCCAAAAGGACCTCCAAAATGCCAAAGCTGAAACGGCCAAGGTTTTGATCAATGTTGATTACGAGAAGCATGAGATCACCCAGGATGCTAAAGTCACAGCTGCCATAGCAATGTACAAGACCAAATTGCAGATGGCCTTGGAAGCTCAGGATCCTGACTTCGACAGGAGCAACTGGGACGTGGAAGGCTGGAAGGCAAGGCTGGCTGTGCTGGATGACGAGGAGGAGGCTGATGAGGTTCTGGCAATTGAGGCTAGTGGTAGTGGCAAGGATCATGCAAGGGATACTAGAGCTGGAGGGGATGATGATGCAGCGAAGGTGTAGGCTGCTTGAATGGGCGATGAAGGACATTTCTAGACGTAGCCGGAGCCCATTTTTTTTAGTTTGGTTATGGTTTTTTTGTTTTGATGATGTTTTGATAAACAATGGTTGGTCTATACTTGAACAATAGTAATTAGGGTTGAGGATCATGGATGATCCTTTGAACAATAGGTAGGATTACAAATGGTGGAGGGATCCTTTGTTTGGGGGATGAAGCCATTGTGATCCTGCCGTCTTTAATTTCCTGCACTTGTTAGACCTATGAACAATGGACACCCTTTGCCAACCCATGTGGACGGGCCACGTTTTGCTGGTAGAAACGTGGGTTAGCAATTTTGACAACCTAAAAAAGGGTTTAAGCTTTTGTGAATAAAATGACTTTAACTTTTTGGCTATATCCTGTGTTGATATCCTTATTGTTATTTTATTTTTCAATCTATTGTGATGTTTATGTCGTTTATACTTATCAAGTAAGGAAAAAATTAAAAAATATCCCTTAAGAGTTAAGGATACGATCAAGGATAAAAAAATAGTTTAAGGATCATAAGTTCAGTTGTCAAAGGATAAGTGTCACTTAAATACATAATGAATAAAATCAAAACAGTTAAGGATCATACCTGAGAATCCAAGTTAGGATTCTATCCTTTAACACTTAAAATCAGGATAACCCAAGATACAAACCTTAATTGAAAGTAAGGATCAAGAATCCTTGGTCATTTATCCTCACAAACCTGAAATAAGATATTACTTGGGACTGAGCCAATATAAGATGAATGTTAGTAACTGGGGACAAGCCCAACAATTCTGGGGACAAGCCCAATATACTGGGGACAAGCCCAAAGGATAACTGGGGACAAGCCCAAAGGATAACTGGGGACAAGCCCAAAGGATCGTATGTAAACTGGAGTATGGCCCTCACTGGCGACTATCCAAACTTAGTGACATGAAAATGCCAAAACCTTAGTGTTTTGGTCAAAAAATCGGACAAGGATAATGTAACCAAACTCTCTGTTACGGGGTATGATGCTTGAATTGGTTTATAGCAATAAGGATCACTATGAAAAAAAAATAACAAGTGACACAAGGTTTATACGGGGAAAAAGCCCTTGATCAAGAGTTGATCTCCGGCACAAAAAACCCCGGGTGATGGAAACTACCGATCACCAACTCAAATTAAACAAACAATGTGTTACAACTTCGGATGATAGCGAGCTAAGTACAAGGATCACTATAGTGTTCTGTGTAAAAAGTGTACGAAATTGCTAAGTGAATGAACGAGAGCTGTTGTGAGCGGTTTTCAGAGTGTGTGTAGCCAAAAATAGCAAAAGTGTTGTCTAATTAGCTCGCTACCCCTTTAAATCTAGTAAAAATCTAAATAACAAACTATCCGCAATTGGTGCAAGTCCTCCACGACTCCACAACGTCCATTTCTGACCAAGCACGTGCGGAATAGACTTGGAATATTCTCCAGAAATATCGCCAAGACCAAGTCCCAATTGATATTCCTGCAAAACAGTTACGAATTCAAAGCAGACAATTATTAGTATAAGGATCCTTAGGATGATCCATGATCCTGATCCTGAGACACTTCTGAGGATCACTAACTAACACAGAAGTGAGGATCACCAAACAGGATAATAATTGAGGATCACGGGCCATTTAGAAATCCACCCCTAACAATTGCCCCCAAAATATAAGGAGTTATATTGTAAATAAACGAGTTATATTTTGTTGATCTTATCCGTAGCAAACTAACGGATAACTAGCCGTTATAAGCGGACTAGCCGTTACGATCATGACGTCAGTGAGGTGATTATCCTGTAAAATCACCATTATAAATAAGAGTTAGAGATAGGGATCGATTAGCATTCAAATTCAAGAGAACTCCCTTTAAATTCTCCTCTGACGATCAAGCAGGTAACTCTTTTCCTCTTCCTTCTTTACATTTTCTTTCTCCGTTCATCTTTCTTTACCTTCTTCAAATCAAGATGATGATGAAATCCTCACCAGCCAAGGATCATAAGAAGGAAAGTCCTCTCAAGAGCCAGGGTATCCTGGAAGATTCGGTGAAAGAAATATGCTGTTTCTCTGATCCACAAATAGATAGAATTCGCCACTGTTTTCCGGAAAATACTGTTTTCAAACCATTTGTTCCCACCGTTTTAAGCGATTATGTTTCTGAAACATGGGTTGCCTTTCCAGTTACTCCATTCACCATAGGATACACCTATCCTTTTCCAGACTTTACCCAATCCTTCTTTTCCCTTACCGGCATCTCTTACATCCAAGCTATGCCGATGATTTGGAGGGTCTTGTATACCCTGGAGAGGATCATAGAGCAGGAAGGGATTGATTTAGGAATGTCAGAACTGACAGAGATGTATGATCTCACGACGTTTGGATCCCATCGATATCTGTTTAAGCGAAAACCCGGCGAAGAACAACCCATTTTTAAAGCCACCAAGAATGACACAAATTGGAAACGACGCTTCTTCTTTGTCAGGAGGGATACCATTCCAGACGGAAAGCATTTACCCAGGAAGTGGTCCACCAATGGTAGGACAGAGGATCCTGAGAAGGATCACCAGGTAATCTTGCTCTTGTGAAAGGATCATTAACCCCTTTTTGTCTTGTGTTATGCAGCTATCTCTGTCTCGCACCTTATCACAACACCCGCAACCAAGGAAAGGCTTGCTACTTTTCGGAAGCTTGATCCTGAAATAAGGTCATTCAAGATAGACACCCAAGACTCACAAGAAGTATCCTCAGGTTCCATCACCATGTCAAGTAAGTATCCTGCTTTTTGCATAGTTGAATATTAAAATAAATAGTTAAATTGAAATAGGATAAGAATACTTATCTTGCTTTAAATGTGTAGGTGCCGGAAAATCTTCCAAGCCTGCCTCCCAGTTCAACACGGCCGACCTTGATGCTGTTCGATCCAGGAAGAAGAGGACCACTGCCAGTCCTAGCGTCTCCATTCCCAAGGCACCCACTAAAGGAAGGGGTGGCAAGAAGAGGAAAACTTCTGATATAGAGGACCTAAAAGGCCTACCACTGATCCGCCACCAATTCCTTGAATACTTCAATGAGGTAAGGATCCTTATCCCTGCTTTAGGTATCCAGCCTATTTGAGGATCACTTGTTCCTAAACTGTTCTTTGTCTTCTTTGCAGAAATTTGCTGAGATTGAAGATTATGTGGGAAACGTCGAGGAGCTGGATAAGAAGATTGCTGACCTCCAACAAGTTACAGTGCTTAAGGATCTTAAAATCGCTGATCTTGAAAAAGCCCTTCAAGATGCCAAGACTATGACAGCTAAAATCTTGATCGACATCGACTACGAGAAGCATGATCTCATAGAAGGTGCAAAGGTCTCCGCTGCCATCACAATGTATCAGACAAAACTAAAGATGGCCCAGGAAGCTCAAGATCCTAACTTCGACAGAAGCAGCTGGGATGTTGAGGGCTGGAAAGCGAGGTTGGCTGATCTTGAAGATGATGAGGAGGCTGAGGAGGTTTTAGCGATTGAGGCTGGAAGCAGTGGAAAGGATCTGGTGAAGGATACTGAAGCTGGAGGGGATGAAGATGCAGCGAAGGTGTAGGCTGCATGATTGGGCAATGATGGACATTCCTAGACGTAGCCGGAGCCCAATTTTTTAGTTTGGTTATGGTTTTTTGTTGTTGTGATGTTTTTAAAACAATGATGGTCTGTAATAACTAAACAATAGCTATTAGGGTTAAGGATCATGAATGATCCTTTGGACAATAGGTAGGATTACAACTGGTGGAGGGATCCTCTGTTTGGGGGATGAAGCCATTGTGATCCTGCCGTCTTTTGATTCCTGCACTTGAAAAACCTATGAACAATAGACACCCTTTACCTACCCCAGCGGACGGGCCACGTATTGCTGGTAGTTGCTCGGGGTAGGTAATTTTGACAACCTTAAAAGGGTTTAACTTTTGTGAATAAAATGACTTTAACTTTTTGGCTATATCCTATGTTGTTATCCTTATTGTTATTTTATTTTTCAATTTATTGTGATGTCCATGTCGTTTAAACTTATCAAGTAAGGAAAAATTTTAGAAATATCCCTTAAGAGTTAAGGATATGCTCAAGGATCACATAAAAAAAAATTATTTAAGGATCATAATTTCAGTTGTCAAAGGATAAGTGTCACTTACACATAATGAATAAAATCAAAACAGTTAAGGATCATACCTGAGAACCCAAGTTAGGATCCTATCCTTAAACACTTAAAATTAGGATAACCCAAGATACAAACCTTAGTTGAAAGTAAGGGTCGAGAATCTTTGGCCACTTATCTTCACAAACCTGAAATAGGATATTACTTGGGACTGAGCCAATAGAAGATGAATGTTAGTAACTGGGGACAAGACCAAAGGATAACTGGGGACAAGCCCAAAGGATAACTGGGGACAAGCCCAAAGGATCGTATGTAAACTGGAGTATGGCCCTTACTGGCGACTATCCAAACTTAGTGAAATGAAAATGCCAAAACCTTAGCTAACGTGAAAACGTTAGAAACCTTAGGAACGGATGTATGGTACGTCTACCATTATACGTAGGATCCTAGGTATAGCCAGTACAATGGAATTATCAGCCCCTAAAACGAGTACTGGTCCCACTGCCATGAACTATACCAGGATCATCGTGCGCTACTGGCGAAACTGGGGACAGGCCCTGACTGGGGACTAGCCCAAAAGATAACTGGGTACTTCTGTGGATACTCACTGCTTAGTTAAGGATGCCAGAAAGAGGATCATCTGTCAGTGGGGATCCTTCAAGGATACTTGTCTGATAAGGATCATGGATCATGATCACATGAAATATTTCTTCAAATGGACAGCATTCCAAGCTCTTGGTAGTAAATCACCCTCCATTGTTAGCAATCGATATGCCCCCTTTCCTGCTTCAGCTTCAATCAAATAGGGTCCTTCCCACTTTGGTGCTAGCTTTCCATCAGCAGGATTGGTGGTGTTTTGAAATGCTTTCCTTAATATCATTTCCCCAACTTGGAATTTCCTGAGCCTGACATTTTTGTTGTAAGCTCCAGCCATCCTTTGTTGATAACTGGCCATCCTTATCCTTTCTAAATCCCTGATTTCTTCTATAGTATCCAAGTCTTGAATCAAGTTTTCAGCATTTTCTTCAGGATCACGAATGCTTGTTCTTGCAGTTGGAACCACCATCTCTGTAGGGATCACTGATTCTGCCCCAAATACCAAAGAAAATGGAGTTTGGCCTGTAGCATTCTTGGGAGTTGTCCTATCAGCCCAAAGCACATAAGGTAGTTCTTCTGCCCATTTTCCTTTCTTGGATCCAAGCTTTTTCTTCAAATTGTTGATGATGATCTTGTTGGATGACTCTGCCTGACCATTAGCTTGTGGATGGACTGGTGTTGATGTTATCATCTTAATTCCCCAACTGTCACAAAAGTTAGTGGTTCTATTCCCAATAAATTGGGATCCATTATCACAAATAATCTCAGAAGGGATACCAAATCTAGTAATAATGTTTCTTTTAATAAAGGATATAACTTCCTTTTCTCTGACTTGAGCAAAGGCTTCAGCCTCTATCCACTTAGAGAAGTAATCAGTCATAGCAAGCATGAATACTTTTCCAGCAGGTGCCTTAGGAAGCTTTCCAACTATGTCCATTCCCCATCTCATGAATGGCCAAGAAGAGGATATAGGATGCAAGAGCTCTGCTGGTTGGTGAAGGATATTACTATGCCTCTGACAAGGATAATACTTCTTGGCATACTCCACAGCATCCTTCTTCATAGTGGGCCAATAGTATCCTGTCCTCAGGATCCTTGAGAATAATGCCCTGCCCCCAGTGTGGTTTCCACAATCTCCTTCATGGAAATCCTTTAGGACTTCTTGAATTTCAGGATCCTCAATGCATCTTAAATATGGTCCTGCAAGAGATCGTTTATACAACATATTATTTAATATTGTAAATTGAGATACCTTAATTTTGAAAGCCCTTGGGTTTTCTCCTGTAGGAATTTCTCCATGTTGTATGTATCTCATGATTGGGAGTATCCATGATCCTGAATGAGATTGGGTATCATCACTAGGGATGATTGCAGAATCTTCTCCTATCTCCAAAGTTACACGATCCTTGATAGCAGGGGTCAGGATATGAATAATAGGGATCTTAATATCCTCAGGAATCTTCAAAGATGATCCTAGATTGGCTAATGCATCAGCTTCTGCATTCTCTTCCCTTGGTACCTGTGTCAAACTAAATGATACAAAAGAGAGTGCCAATTCTTTGACTATCTCCAAATATTTGATTAGTTTTTCACCTTTAACAGCATAGGATCCATTAAAGTGGTTAGTGATCAATAAAGAATCTACATGTACCTCAAGATACCTGATCCTCATATGCTTTGCAATTTGCAAACCAGCTATCAAGGCTTCATATTCAGCCTCATTGTTGGTAGTTTGAAACTCACAAGCTATGGAGTGGGGTATTATGTCCCCCTGTGGCGATTTTAGTAGTATTCCAAGCCCTGTTCCATTTACATTGGAGGATCCATCAGTGAACAGTATCCAAGGATCCTTGGTTTCTTCAAGCTGTTGGACTTCTAGTTCAGCCTCCTTTTGCAAATCACTACTAAAATCTGCCACAAAGTCAGCTAAGGCTTGGGATTTGATGGCAGCCCTTGGTTCATATCTTATATCATATGCACTCAACTTCACTGCCCACTTAGCCATCCTTCCTGACATTTCAGGTTTCCTGAGAACATTCTTATTTGGGAAATTAGTTTTAACAATAATGGCATGAGTCTCAAAATAATGTCTTAATTTAGTAGATGCCATAATTAATGCAAGGATAAGTTTTCTAAATGTGAATACCTAGATTCAGCATCAAGTAAGCTCTTACTTACATAATAAACAGGATGTTGTGTACCTTGGTGATCCTTAACAAGGACCGCACTTACTGCTTTTGAGGATACCGCCAAGTATAAGGATAACACATCTCCCTTTTCTGGTTTCATCAAGGCTGGGGCTGAGGATAGGTAATCCTTAAGAGCTTTAAGGGCACTTTCATGCTTCTCAGTCCATTCAAATTTCTTGTTCTTCCTCAGGATGTCATAGAACTCCTTGCATTTTTCTGAGGATTTGGATATGTATCTGTTCAAGGCTGCAATCCTGCCAGTCAACCTTTGCACATCCTTAGCATTGGCAGGAGATTTGATATTCACAATAGCCTTAATTTGCTCTTGACTTGCTTCAATGCCCCTCTTTGTCACCATATATCCTAAGAATTTACCTGCCTTAACACCAAAATGACACTTAGAAGGATTAAGTTTCATATTATATTTATCAAGGATATTGAATGCTTCCTCCAAGTCTTTAAGGTGATCCTCAGCCTTCTTGGACTTAACCACCATGTCATCAATATAGACTTCCATAGTGTGTCCAATTTGTTCCTTGAACATCATATTGACAAGCCTTTGGTAAGTAGCACCTGCATTCCTTAGTCCAAATGGCATAGCAATAAAACAGTATATACCAGTTGGGGTCATGAAGGCTGTATCCTCCTGATCAGATGGTTCCATCTGAATTTGTTGGAATCCAGATGAAGCATCCATGAAAGTTAACAACTCATGACCCGCGGTAGCATCCACCATGGAGTCAATGTGGGGTAATGGGAAAGGATCCTTGGGACATGCCTTGTTTAAATCTGTAAAATCGACACATACCCTCCACTTTCCATTTTTCTTTTGAACAACAACCACATTGGCTAACCATCTTGGATACTTAACCTCTCTTATCATACCTGCTCGAAGTAGCTTATCTACCTCTTCCTGGATAATAGCATTTCTTTCAGGTGCAAACTTCCTCCTCTTTTGATGTATAGGCTTGAATGACCTGTCAATGCCAAGTTTGTGAGTAATTATATCCTTAGATATACCTGTCATGTCCTCATGTTTCCAGGCAAAGGTGGTCTTCCTTCTTTTAAGAAAGGATACTAGCTCCTGTTCGATATCGCTGAGGATCCCTGACCCTATGAAGATCTTGGATTCAGGATCATCAGGATCCATGAGGATTTCTTTCAAATCCTGTTCTCTTGCCTCTAAGACGTCTCTTGAAGGATACTTTAATTGCTATTGCTCCCATGGTCTTGAGGCTGGTTTCATTGATGAGGTATAGCAATTTTTAGCCTCCTGTTGATCACTCTCAATTTTCACCACTCCCCATGGACTTGGAAGCTTTACACACTGATGATAGGTGGATGGGACTGCCTTCATATCATGTATCCATGGCCTGCCAAGGATAACATTACAACATGATAAGCAATCTATAACACAAAACTTTTGATAAGAATGCAATCCTTCAATATAGATTGGGAGTTTGATGTCCCCCAATGTATTCTTTGTTTCTCCACTGAATCCTACAAGTACTGAGGATCTTGGGATAATATCGGACTCCGGGATGTTCATTTTCTTGAGAACATCCAGCTGGATGATGTTCACAGAGCTTCC
This sequence comes from Helianthus tuberosus, assembly GCA_030545235.1. Lineage (NCBI taxonomy): Eukaryota > Viridiplantae > Streptophyta > Magnoliopsida > Asterales > Asteraceae > Helianthus > Helianthus tuberosus. The sequence goes on along the minus strand of CM060432.1, from coordinate 187,325,483 downwards.
TCCATCTATAAGGATCCTGCGAACAAAGTGGTTAGAAATAAACAATGTAATTACAAGACCGTCATGATGAGGATCCTGGATGTCAACACGATCATCCTCATCAAAAGTAATGACTTTATCCTGGGTGACAACGGAGGTCCGGACGGGTCTGTTTCCATTATCCATCTTGGTTTCCTTAGCGTGTCTTTTTGCTGCTGAGAAGGATGTACCACAGATGTCTGATCCACCGGATATGAAATTTATGACTTGTGCATCTGCCGGAGGGGCTGGAGCCCTTTTCGGGATCCTTTCAGGATCCTGGGTTCTTGACTTCTTTCGTCCCAAGAGTTCCTTTAAATGCCCCTTGCTCAACAAGTAACCAATTTCCTTTCTAAGTGCAATACACTCTTCAGTGAGATGCCCAAAATCCTCATGATATGCACACCACTTGGATTTATCCTTTGTAGCAGCTGGTTTATCACTTTTCCTTGGCCACCTAGCTTTCTCACCTAGATTCTGCATTGCAAGGATTAGTTCATTGTTATCAATAGAAAAACAATATTCAGAAATAGGAGGATAATCCTCATCATCCTCTTCTTGTTCCACCGCGTGCACATTCTGGTTATCAGATCTGTTGTAGGACTTGGATTTGTTGTTCCTGAAGTAGGATCCTTGTTTATCCTGTTTTGAGGATCCTGTCAATCTGTCCTGGATCCTTTTGTCATCCTCTAGGCGGATGAACCTAAGGGCCCTAGTTCTTACTTCATCAAGATTCCTGCAAGGTGTCATAACAAGATCATCCTAGAATAATGAATCCCTAAGCAATCCCATTTTAAAGGCTTCTACAGCCGTAACAATATCCAAATTGGGAATATCTAAGGATTCTTTACTAAACTTAGTGATATAATCTCTAAGTGATTCATTTTGACCTTGTGTTACCCTATATAAATCACTAGTTAATCGTTCAAACTTTCTACTACAAGAGAATTGACTATTGAACAAGTTAACTAAATTAGCAATTGAAGTAATAGAGTAAGGGGGAAGACTTAGCAGCCATTTAAGAGCAGATCCTGTAAGTGTGGATCCAAATCCCTTGCATAGACATGCTTCTTTCAACCTTTCAGGAATTGGATTGATCTCCATCCTCTCCCTGTACTGAGCTACATGCTCTTCTGGATCCGTTGAACCATCATATAGCTTCATTGATGGTATCTGGAATCTTTTAGGTATCTCAGCATCACATAAAGGTGGTGCAAAACGAGATATCCTATGGCTACCATCCGCAATCTCAGGAATGGGTTTAACCACTCGTGGTACACTGGATATCATATCCTTAAGCTTCTGTAGCTCCCTAGCCATGGCCTGATTGATACCTGTATCCTGCATAAAGCCATGGTTAATGTTATATAAATTATTAAAAGTGTTACCTCCCACAGGATTCGAGTTTGGAATTGCGGATGTGAATCCATCTTGTCGAGACTCTGACATGATTGAAGGACCAGAGGAGGCAATGGTCTGCATTGGTATGAAGTCTCCTTGATGAACGTCCGAGTTCCGAGGCTGCATGCTTCTCAAGGATCCTTGATTTTGAAGGAGGTTGGATCCTTGTAATTGAGATGATCCGTGAACCTGAAAGGATCCTGGGACCAGGGAGGATCCTTGAACAAGGGAGAATCCTGGGACCAGAGAGGATCCTGGGACCTGGGAGGATCCTTGGATCTGGGAGGATCCTTGTACTTGGGAGGATCCTTGGACCTGGGAGGATCCTTGTACTTGGGAGGATCCTTGGACCTGGGAGGATCCTTGTACTTGGGAGGATCCTTGGACCTAGGAGGATCCTTGTACTTGGGAGGATCCTTGGACCTGGGAGGATCCTTGGACTGCATGCATTCCCACATATCCTCCTGACGTGAAGTATCCCTGATGCTGAGAGGAGAATCCTGATGGTTGAGAAGAGGATTCCTGAGGCTGGAAGTAAAAGCCAAATGCCTGACTCATTGTTGTTGTTCCATAACGCCTTCCTGGTAGTTCACCCAAGTATTGCACGTCCGGAACTGCTGAGTGTTGGGAAGTTATGACCGGAGTGTCGAAGTTCAGCGACCTTGGCATCAGAGGGGAGTGATCCTCCACTGATTTCTTCTGTTTCTTGATTTCATCGATCTCCCGGAGGATCCTTTCATTGGTTTTATCCTGCTCTTGTGCATGATTCCTCATCTGCAAAATCAGGGCATAAAGATCATTAGTAGTAGGATTAGTTGAAACAGAAGAAGTAGGTGGTTTTTGGAAAATAGGAGTTGGTTTCTTCGCAGCATTCTCAGCATTCTTCTGGGATCCAGAAGGTGGTGGAGGCAAAGGAGGGACGCCTTGTGAAGAACTGAATGAGGGCATCAAACTTGAAGTATTCTTCACTGAGGAAGCCATCTGTTTGGTTGTAGCGAACCGAAATGACCACGAAAATACGAATCTTTCTAGGAATGAAGCACCAATTGCCCCACGGTGGGCGCCAAACTGTTTTGGTCAAAAATCAAGCAATGACAATGTAACCAAACTTTCTGTTGTGAGGTATGATGCTTGAATTGATGAACAATAATAAGGATCACTATGAAGTGTAATGAACAAGTGACACGAAGATTTATACGAGGAAAAAGCCCTTGATCAATGAATGATCTCCGGCATAAAAAACCTCGGGTGATGGAAACTACCGATCACCAACTCAAATTAAACATAAAACGTATTACAACTTCGGATGATAGCGAGCTAAGTACAAGGATCACTATAGTGTATTGTGTAGAAAATGTGTGTAATCGCCAAATGTGTTAGCGAGAGCTGATGAGAGCGGTTGTATGAGTGTGTGTGTAGCCAAAAATAGCCAAGTGTTTTCTAACTAGCTCGCTACCCCCTTTAAAAATAGAAAATATCTACTCTAACTAACATTCCGCAAATGGTGCAAGTCCTCCACGACTCCATAACGTCCATTTCTGGCCAAGCACGTGCGTAATAGACTTAGAATATTCTCCAGGAATATAGCCAAGACCAAGTCCAAGTTGATACTCCTGCAAAACAATTACGAATTCAAAGTAGACAATCGTTAGTACAAGGATCCTTATAGTGGTCCATGATCCTGATCCTGCAACACTTCTGAGGATCACTACTTCAGACAGAATTGAGGATCACTAAACCCAGCAGTAAATAAGGATCACTGATCATTTAGTTTGACACAGGTACCAAGGGAAGAGAACACAGAGGCTGATGCATTAGCCAATCTAGGATCATCCTTGAAGATCCCAGAGGATATCAAGATCCCTATTATCCATATCCTGACCCCTGCTATCGAGGATCAGGTAGCTATGGAGATAGGAGAGGATTCTGCGATCATCCCTAGTGATGATACTCAATCTCATTCAGGATCATAGATCCTTCCAATCATGAGATACATACAACATGGAGAGATTCCTACAGGAGAAAACCCCAGGGCTTTCAAAATCAAGGTATCTCAATTTACAATATTGAATAACATGTTGTATAAACGATCTCTTGCAGGACCATATTTAAGATGCATTGAGGATCCTGAAATCCAAGAAGTCCTAAAGGATTTCCATGAAGGAGATTACGGAAACCACACTGGGGGCAGAGCATTATTCTCAAGGATCCTGAGGACAGGATACTATTGGCCTACTATGAAGAAGGATGCTGTGGAATATGCCAAGAAATGTGATCCTTGTCAGAGACACAGTAATATCCTTCACCAACCAGCAGAACTTTTGCATCCTATATCCTCTTCTTGGCCATTTATGAGATGGGGAATGGATATAGTTGGTAAGCTTCCTAAGGCACCTGGTGGAAAAGTATTCATGCTTGCCATGACTGATTACTTCTCCAAGTGGATAGAGGCTGAAGCCTTTGCTCAAGTCAGAGAAAAGGAAGTGATATCCTTTATTAAAAGAAACATTATTACTAGATTTGGAATCCCTTCTGAAATTGTTTGTGATAATGGATCCCAATTTATTGGGAGTAGAACTACTAACTTTTGTGACATCTGGGGGATTAAGATGATAACATCAACACCAGTCCACCCACAAGCTAATGGTCAGGCAGAATCATCCAACAAGATCATCATCAACAATTTGAAGAAGAAGCTTGGATCCAATAAAGGGAAATGGGCAGAAGAACTACCTTATGTACGATGGGCTGATAGGACAACTCCCAAGAATGCCACTGGCCAAACTACATTTTCTTTGGTATTTGGGGCAGAATCAGTGATCCCTACAGAGATGGTGGTTCCTTCTGCAAGAACAAGCATTCGTGATCCTGAAGAAAATGCTGAAAACTTGGTTCAAGATTTGGATACTATAGAAATACTTCATGTAACAAGGATCCATGATCCTTAGCTAACGAGTATCCTTGAAGGATCCTTACAGGACAGATGATCCTCATTTTGGTAATATTCTAATCTCAAACTATTTCATTCTTTTATTATCTTATATAAGGATAAGGATCCTGCATCCTTTATCCTACTTTCACTTGATTCTGAGTTTTGAAGGTTCAGGTATTCTTAACAAAGGATTGAGTATCCACAGAAGTATCCAGTTATTTGGGCTTGACCCCAGTTTGGGCCTGTCCCCAGTTTCGCCAGTAGCGCACGATGATCCTGGTATAGTTCATGGCAATGGGACCAGTACTCGCTTTAAGGGCTGACAATTTCATTGTACTGGCTATATTCAGGATCCTACGTATAATGGTAGACGTACCATACATCCGTTCCTAAGGTTTCTAACGTTTTCACGTTAGCTAAGGTTTTGGCATTTTCATGTCACTAAGTTTGGATAGTCGCCAGTGAGGGCCATACTCCAGTTTACACAAGATCCTTTGGGCTTGTCCCCAGTTATCCTTTGGGCTTGTCCCCAGTATATTGGGCTTGTCCCCAGAATTGTTGGGCTTGTCCCCAGTTACTAACTTTTATCTTATATTGGCTTAGTCCTAAGTTGTATCCTATTTTAGGTTTTTGTAGCTAAATGACCAAGGATCCTTGATCCTTACCTTCTACTAAGGTTTGTCTTTTGGTTATCCTGATTATAAGTGTTAAAGGTTAGGATCCTAACTTGGATTCTCAGGTATGATCCTTAATTACTTTGATCTTATTTATTATTTAAGTGACCCTTATCCTTTGACAACTGAACTTATGATCCTTAAACTACACTACTTTTCAGAACTTGTCGACTATAGGATATGTGATCCTTGATCATATCCTAAACTTTTGAGGATATGTATTAAATTTTTTCTTCCTTACTTAATAAATTCAGACAAAATGTATATCACAACAATTGAAAAGTAAAGTATTCACAAGGATAACAACACGAGAAATAGCCGAAAAGTTAAAGTTATTTTATTCACAAATCATTAAACCCTTTAAGGTTGTCAAAATTGCCAACCCACGTTTCTACCAGCAAAACGTGGCCCGTCCACATTGGTTGGCAAAGGGTGTCCATTGTTCATAGGTCTTTGAAGTGCAGGAAATAAAAGATGGCAGGATAACAAGTGGCTTCATCCCCCAAACAGAGGATCCATCCACCACCCATTATCCTACCTATTGTTCAAGGATCCTTGATCCATAATCCTAAAACTATTGTTCAAATACAACCCAAGATTGTTTCAAAACATCATAACCAAAAAACTACCACCAAGTCCTAAAAAATGGGCTCCGGCTACGTCTAGAAATGTCCTTCATCGCCCATTCCTGCAGCTTACACCTTTGCTGCATCACCATCACCTTTACCAGCTCCTTCAGCTCCAGCGTCACCCGCATGATCCTTCATCCCACTGCCGCCAGCCTCGATTGCTAGGACCTCATCAGCCTCTTCTTCGTCGTCCAGCTCAGCTAACCTTGCCTTCCAACCCTCTACATCCCAGCTGCTCTTGTCAAAGTCAGGATCCAGAGCTTCTTGGGCCATCTGCAACTGGGTTTTTTACATAGCAATGGCAGCGGAGACTTTGGCATCATTGGTGATTTCAGCCTTCTCTTGGTCAGCAGTGATGTGAGCCAGGACGAGTTCCCTCTTTACCAGATAGACATCATTTTCGTGGGAGGCAATTTTCTGATCCTTGGCCAGCATGATCCTTTGGAGGTCCACACATTTTTGCTCAACCTCTTCAATACTGCCTACATAGTCCTCGATTTCAGCAAATTTCTGCAAAAAGATAATGTAAAGTTTAGGATCACATGATCCTCAAGTGGGCAGGATAACTAAGCTAAGTCAGTGATCCTTACATCAGCAAAGTACTCAAGGAACTGGTGGCGGATTAGAGGCAGGCTTTCTAGATTGTCAGCCTCAGAGGCTTTCCTCTTCTTTCCCTTGGAGGTGGTAGGCTTGGGGATGGCAGTACTTGGGCTAGCAGCAGCCTTCTTCCTCCCAGATCTGGGACCAACAGTGGTGAGGTCGGTGACACTGAAACGGGTAGCAGACTTCGATGATTTTCCAGCACCTACACATCCAAAACAGATAAGTATCCGTATTTCATTTTAATTTAAACATTTAATTATACACAAAATGGGATACTTACTTGACATCGTAACAGAACCCGAGGATACCTCTTGAGAATCCTGGGTATTTGCTTTAAATGATCTTATTTCAGGATCAAGCCTCCGAAAAGCAGCAAGCCTTTCCTTCGTTGCAGGTGTTGTAATAAGGTGTGCGACAGTAATAGCTGCAAAATAGAAACGAAAGGATGTTAGTGATCCTCAGCAGAAACAAGGTCATCTAGTGATCCTTCTAAGGATCCTCTATCCTACCATGGTTGGTCCATTTTCTAGGCAGATGGCATTGTGTCACTTGTTAATTTCATTTCTGAGTGATCCTTAGCATTATTCATTGATTCAAGCATCACACCTCACAACAGAAAGTTTGGTTGCATTATCATTGCTTGATTTTTTACCAAAACAGCAGCTATTACTGTCGCATACCTTATTACAACACCTGCAACGAAGGAAAGGCTTGCTGCTTTTCGGAGGCTTGATCCTGAAATAAGATCATTTAAAGCAAATACCCAGGATTCTCAAGAGGTATCCTCAGGTTCTGTTACGATGTCAAGTAAGTATCCCATTTTGTGTATAATTAAATGTTTAAATTAAAATGAAATAAGGATACTTATCTGTTTTGGATGTGTAGGTGCTGGAAAATCATCGAAGTCTGCTACCCGTTTCAGTGTCACCGACCTCACCACTGTTGGTCCCAGATCTGGGAGGAAGAAGGCTGCTACTAGCCCAAGTACTGCCATCCCCAAGGCTACTACCTCCAAGGGAAAGAAGATGAAAGTCTCTAAGGCTGACAACCTAGAAGGCCTGCCTCTAATCCACCATCAGTTCCTTGAGTACTTTGCTGATGTAAGGATCACTGACTTAGCTTAGTTATCCTGCCCACTTGAGGATCATGTGATCCTAAACTTTACATTGTCTTCTTGCAGAAATTTGCTGAAATCGAGGACTATGTAGGCAGTATTGAAGAGGCTGAGCAAAAATGTGTGGACCTCCAAAGGATCATGCTGGCCAAGGATCAGAAGATTGCCTCCCTCGAAAATGATGTCAATCTGGTAAAGAGGGAACTCGTCCTGGCTCACATCACTGCTGACCAAGAGAAGGCTGAAATCACCAATGTTGCCAAAGTCTCCGCTGCCATTGCTATGTACAAAACCCAGTTGCAGATGGCCCAAGAAGCTCTGGATCCTGACTTTGACAAGAGCAGCTGGGATGTAGAGGGCTGGAAGGCAAGGTTAGCTGAGCTGGACGACGAAGAAGAGGCTGATGAGGTCCTAGCAATCGAGGCTGGCGGCAGTGGGATGAAGGATCATGCGGGTGACGCTGGAGCTTGAGGAGCTGGTAAAGGTGATGGTGATGCAGCAAAGGTGTAGGCTGCATAAATGGGTGATGAAGGACATTTCTAGACGTAGCCGGAGCCCATTTTTTAGAATTTGGTAGTTTTATTTTGGTTATGGTGTTTTGAAACAATCTTGGGTTGTAATAACTTTAGACAATAGTTTCTAGGGTGAAGGATCATGGATCCTTAGACAATAGGCAGGATAATGGGTGGTGGATGGATCCTCTGTTTGGGGGATGAAGCCACTCGTTATCCTTCCGTTTTTTATTTCCTGCACTATAAAGACCCGTAAACAATGGACACCCTTTGCCAACCCATGTGGACGGGCCACGTTTTGCTGGTAGAAACGTGGGTTGGAAATTTTGACAACCTTAAAGGGTTTAACGTTTTGTGAATAAAATAACTTTAATTTTTTGGCTTTTTCCTGTGTTGTTATCCTTGTGAGTACTTTACTTTTCAATTGTTGTGATATACATTTTGTCTGAATTTATTAAATAAAGGAGAAAAATTTAATAAATATCCTCAAAAGTTTAGGATATGATCAAGGATCACATATCCTATAGTTGACAAGTTCTGAAAAGTAGTGTAGTTTAAAGATCATAAGTTCAGTTGTCAAAGGATAAGGGTCACTTATATAAATAATGAATGAAACCAAAATGATCAAGGATCATACCTGAGAATCCAAGTTAGGATCCTAACCTTTAACACTTATAATTAGGATAACCAAAAGACAAACCTTAATAGAAGGTAAGGATTAAGGATCCTTAGTCGTTTAGCTTCAAAAACCTGAAATAGGATACAACTTGGGACTAAGCCAATATAAGATAAAAGTTAGTAACTGGGGACAAGCCCAACAATTCTGGGGACAAGCCCAATATACTGGGGACAAGCCCAAAGGATAACTGGGGACAAGCCCAAAGGATCGTGTGTAAACTGGAGTATGGCCCTTACTGGCGACTATCCAAACTTAGTGACATGAAAATGCCAAAACCTTAGCTAACGTGAAAACGTTAGAAACCTTAGGAACGGATGTATGGTACGTCTACCATTATACGTAGGATCCTGAATATAGCCAGTACAATGAAATTGTCAGCCCCTAAAGCGAGTACTGGTCCCATTGCCATGAACTATACCAGGATCATCGTGCGCTACTGGCGAAACTGGGGACAGGCCCAAACTGGGGTCAAGCCCAAATAACTGGGGTCAAGCCCAAATAACTGGATACTTCTGTGGATACTCAATCCTTTGTTAAGGATACCTGAACCTTCAAAACTCAGAATCAAGTGAAAGGAGGATAAAGGATGCAGGATCCTTATCCTTATATAAGATAATTAAAGAATGAAATAGTTTGAGATTAGAATATTACCAAAATGAGGATCATCTGTCCTGTAAGGATCCTCAAGGATACTTGTCAGGTAAGGATCATGGGTCCTTATCACATGAAGTATTTTTTCAAGTGGACAACATTCCAAGCTCTTGGTAGCAAATCACCTTCCATTGTTAGCAATCGATATGCCCCCTTTCCTGCTTCAGCTTCAATCAAATAGGGGCCTTCCCACTTTGGTGCTAACTTCCCATCAGCAGGATTGGTGGTATTCTGAAATGCTTTCCTTAATACCATATCACCAACTTGGAATTTCCTGATCCTGACATTTTTGTTGTAAGCTCCAGCCATCCTTTGTTGATAACTGGCCATCCTTATCCTTGCCAAATCCCTGAGTTCTTCTATAGTATCCAAATCTTGAACCAAGTTTTCAGCATTTTCTTCAGGATCACGAATGCTTGTTCTTGCAGTAGGATCCACCATCTCTGTAGGGATCATTGATTCTGCCCCAAATACCAAAGAAAATGGAGTTTGGCCAGTGGCATTCTTGGGAGTTGTCCTATCAGCCCATAGTACATAAGGTAGTTCTTCTGCCCATTTTCCTTTCTTGGATCCAAGCTTCTTCTTCAAATTGTTGATGATGATCTTGTTGGATGATTCTGCCTGACCATTAGCTTGTGGGTGGACTGGTGTTGATGTTATCATCTTAATCCCCCAGATGTCACAAAAGTTAGTAGTTCTACTCCCAATAAACTGGGATCCATTATCACAAACAATTTCAGAAGGGATACCAAATCTAGTAATAATGTTTCTTTTAATAAATGATATCACTTCCTTTTCTCTGACTTGAGCAAAGGCTTCAGCCTCTATCCACTTGGAGAAGTAATCAGTCATGGCAAGCATGAATACTTTTCCACCAGGTGCCTTAGGAAGCTTACCAATTATATCCATTCCCCATCTCATAAATGGCCAAGAAGAGGATATAGGATGCAAAAGTTCTGCTGGTTGGTGAAGGATATTACTGTGTCTCTGACAAGGATCACATTTCTTGGCATATTCCACAGCATCCTTCTTCATAGTAGGCCAATAGTATCCTGTCCTCAGGATCCTTGAGAATAATGCTCTGCCCCCAGTGTGGTTTCCGCAATCTCCTTCATGGAAATCCTTTAGGACTTCTTGGATTTCAGGATCCTCAATGCATCTTAAATATGGTCCTGCAAGAGATCGTTTATACAACATGTTATTCAATATTGTAAATTGAGATACCTTGATTTTGAAAGCCCTGGGGTTTTCTCCTGTAGGAATCTCTCCATGTTATATGTATCTCATGATTGGAAGGATCCATGATCCTGAATGAGATTGAGTATCATCACTAGGGATGATCGCAGAATCCTCTCCTATCTCCATAGCTACCTGATCCTCGATAGAAGGGGTCAGGATATGGATAATAGGGATCTTGATATCCTCCGGGATCTTCAAGGATGATCCTAGATTGGCTAATGCATCAGCCTCTGCGTTCTCTTCCCTTGGTACCTGTGTCAAACTAAAGGAAACAAAAGAGAGTGCCAATTCTTTGACTATCTCTAAATATTTGATTAGCTTTTCACCTTTAACAGCATAGGATCCATTAAAGTGATTAGTGATCAATAAAGAATCTACATGTACCTCAAGATACCTGATCCTCATATGCTTGGCAATTTGCAAACCAGCTATCAAGGCTTCATATTCAGCCTCATTGTTGGTAGTTTGAAATTCACAGGCTATGGAGTGGGGTATTATGTCCCCCTGTGGCGATTTTAGTAGTATTCCAAGCCCTGTTCCTTTAACATTAGAAGCACCATCAGTGAAGAGTATCCAAGGATCCTTAGTTTCTTCCAGCTGTTGAACCTCTAACTCGGCTTCCTTTTGCAAGTCACTACTAAAATCTGCCACAAAGTCAGCTAAGGCTTGGGATTTGATGGCAGTCCTTGGTTCATATCTTATATCATATGCACTAAGCTTCACTGCCCACTTAGCCATCCTTCCTGACATTTCAGGTTTCCTGAGAACATTCTTAATTGGAAAATTAGTCTTAACAATAATGGCATGAGTCTCAAAATAATGTCTTAATTTAGTAGATGCCATAATTAATGCAAGGATAAGTTTCTCTAAGTGTGAATACCTGGATTCAGCATCAAGTAAACTCTTACTTACATAATAAACATGATGTTGTGTACCTTGGTGATCCTTAACAAGGACCGCACTTACTGCTTTTGAGGATACTGCTAAGTATAAGGATAATATATCCCCTTTTTCTGGTTTCATCAAGGCGGGGGCTGAGGATAGGTAATCCTTAAGAGCTTTGAGGGCACTCTCATGCTTCTCAGTCCATTCAAATTTCTTGTTCTTCCTCAGGATATCATAGAATTCCTTGCACTTTTCTGAGGATTTGGATATGAACCTGTTCAAGGCTACGATCCTGCCTGTCAACCTTTGCACATCCTTAGCATTGGCAGGAGATTTGATATTCACAATAGCCTTAATCTGCTCTGGACTTGCTTCAATGCCCCTCTTTGTCACCGTATAGCCTAAGAATTTACCTGCTTTGACACCAAAATGACACTTGGAAGGATTTAGTTTCATATTAAATTTATCAAGGATATTGAATGCTTCCTCCAAGTCTTAAAGGTGATCCTCAGCTTTCATGGACTTAACCACCATGTTATCTATATAGACTTCCATAGTGTGTCCAATTTGTTCCTTGAACATCATATTGACTAGCCTTTGATAAGTAGCACCTGCATTCCTTAGTCCAAATGGCATAGCAATATAACAATATATATCAGTTGGGGTCATAAAGGCTGTATCGTCTTGATCAGATGGTTCCATCTGAATTTGTTGAAATCCAGATAAAGCATCCATAAAAGTCAACAACTCATGACCCGCGGTAGCATCCACCATGGAGTCAATGTGGGGTAATGGGAAAGGATCCTTGGGACATGCCTTGTTTAAATCAGTAAAATCGACACATACCCTCCACTTTCCATTTTTCTTTTGAACAACAACCACATTGGCTAACCATCTTGGATACTTAACCTCTCTTATCATACATGCCCGAAGTAGTCTATCTACTTCTTCCTGGATAATAGCATTTCTTTCAGGTGCAAACTTCCTCCTCTTCTGATGTATAGGCTTGAATGACCTGTCAATGCTAAGCTTATGAGTAATTATATCCTTAGATATACCTGTCATGTCTTCATGCTTCCAGGCAAAGGTAGTTTTCCTTCTTTTAAGGAAGGATACTAAATCCTGTTCAATGTCGCTAAGGATCCCTGATCCTATGAAGACTATGGATTCAGGATCATCAGGATCCATGAGGATTTCTTTTACATCCTGCTCTTGCCTCCAAGACATCTCTTGAAGGATACTTTAATTGCTATTGCTCCCTTGGTCTTGAGGCTGACTTCATTGACGAGGTATAGCAATTCTTAGCTTCTTGTTGATCACTCTCAATTTTCACCACTCCCCATGGACTAGGAAGCTTCACGCACTAATGATAAGTAGATGGGACTGCCTTCATATCATGTATCCATGGCCTGCCAAGGATAACATTACAACAAGATAAGCAGTCTATAACACAAAACTTCTGATAAGAATGGAGTCCTTCAATATAGATAGGGAGTTTGATGTCCCCCAATGTGTTTTTGGTTTCCCCGCTAAATCCCACAAGTACTGAGGATCTTGGGACAATATCAGACTCTGGGATATTCATCTTCTTGAGGACATCAAGCTGAATGATGTTCACAGAGCTTCCTCCATCTATTAGGATCCTGCGAACAAAGTGATTAGAAATAAACAGGGTAATAACAAGACCATCATGATGAGGATCCTGAACATCAAGATGATCATCCTCATCAAAGGTTATGATCTTATCCTCGATGACAGTGGACGTCCGGATGGGTCTGTCTCCATTATCCATCTTGGTTTCCTTGGCATGTCTTTTGGCTGCTGAAAAGGAAGTACCACAAATGTCTGATCCACCGGATATAAAGTTTATAACTTGTGCATCTGCTGGAGGAGCAGGAGCCTTTTCTGGGATCCTTTCAGGATCCTGGATCCTTGACTTCTTTCGTCCCAAAAGCTCTTTCAAATACCCCTTGCTTAACAAGTAACCAATTTCCTTTCTAAGTGCAATACACTCTTCAGTGAGATGCCCGAAATCCTCATGATATGCACACCACTTGGACTTATCCTTTGTAGCAGCTGGTTTATCACTTTTTCTCGGCCACCTAGCATTCTCACCTAGATTCTGCATTGCAAGGATTAGTTCGTTGTTATCAACAAAAAAACAGTATTCAGAAATGGGAGGATAATCCTCATCATCTTCTTCTTGTTCTACTGCATGCACATTCTGGTTATCAGATTTGTTGTAAGATTTTGATTTGTTGTTCCTGAAGTAGGATCCTTGCTTCTCCTGTTTTAAGGATCCTGTCAATCTCTCCTGGATCCTTTTGTCATCCTCTAGGCGGATGAACCTAAGGGCCCTGGTTCTTACTTCATCAAGATTCCTGCATGGGGTCATAACAAGATCATCATAGAACAATGAATCCCTAAGCAAACCCATTTTAAAGGCTTCTACAGCCGTAGCTATATCCAGGTTAGGGATATCTAAGGATTCTTTACTAAACTTAGTGATGTAATCTCTAAGTGATTCATTTTGACCTTGTGTTACCCTATATAGATCACTAGTTAACCGTTTAAATTTTCTACTACAAGAAAATTGACTATTAAACAAATTAACTAGATTAGCAAATGAAGTAATATAGTAAGGGGGAAGACTTAGCAGCCATTTAAGAGCAGATCCTGTGAGTATGGATCCAAAACCCTTGCATAGACATGCTTCTTTTAACCTCTCAGGAATTGGATTGATCTCCATCCTCTCCCTGTAATGAGCTACATGTTCCTCTGGATCCGTTGAACCATCATATAGCTTCATAGTTGGTATTTGGAACCTCTTGGGTATCTCAGCATCACATATAGGTGGTGCAAAGCGAGATATCCTATGGCTACCATCTGCAATTTCAGGAATGGGTTTAACCACTCCTGGTACGCTGGATATCATATCCTTAAGCTTCTGTAATTCCCTGGCCATAGCCTGATTGATACCTGTATCCTGCATAGAGCCATGGTTAGTGTTATATGAATTATTGAAAGTGTTACCTCCCAGAGGATTCATGTTTGGAATTCCAAATGTGAATCCATATTGACGGGACTCTGGTATGATTGAAGGACCAGAGGATCACTGATCATTGGAAAATCCTCCCCTAACAGCTGCAAAATAGAAACGAAAGGATGTTAGTGATCCTCTTTTCAGCATCAAGGAAAATCCTTAAGAAAGGCGTTATTTTCAGCCATCGGGATCCTCTTTTCAGCATCAAGGATCCTTCGTCAGCTCAGGAGGACATTTGGGAATGCTGGGAGTGAGAGCCAAATGCTTGGAAAATCCTTGACTCATTGGAAAATCCTCCCCTAACAGCTGCAAAATAGAAACGAAAGGATGTTAGTGATCCTCAGCAGAAACCAGGTCATCTGGTGATCCTTCTAAGGATCCTCTATCCTACCATGGGTGGTCCATTTTCTAGGCAGATCCTTTCCATCAGGGATAGAATCCCTTCTGACAAAGAAGAATCGCCTTTTCCAGTTGGTGTCATTTTTAGTGGCTTTGAAGATGGGATGCTCTTCACCGGGTTTGTGTTTGAATAGATATCGGTGGGATCCATGGCTAACAAGGTCGTACATCTCTGCTAACTCCGACATTCCCAGATTGATTCCTTCACGTTCAATGATTCTTTCAAGGGTATACAAGACCCTCAAGATCATTGGCATTGCTTGGATGTAGGAGATGCCGGTGAGAGAGAAGAAGGATTGGGTGAAATCAGGAAAAGGATACGAGTACCCTATCGTGAACGGGGTGACCGGAAAAGCCACCCAAGTTTTAGAAGCAAAGTCGCTCAGGACGGTGGGATCAAAAGTTTTGAAAACGGTGTTCGCCGGGAAACAATGGCGGATTCTGTCTATCTGTGGATCGGTAAAGCAGCATCTTTCTTTCGCAGAGTCTTTGATGATCCCTTGGGTCTTCAAGGGACTGTCCTTTTTATGATCCTTAACCGGTGAAGACCTCAGCATCATCTTGGTCATGAAGATGGTGAAAAACAAGAAACAGAATTGCGAAGATGAAGAGAGAAAGGAAAGGAAAGAGAAATACCTGATCAAGTCTTCGAATGAGGATTTAAAGGAGGAAACGCACGGATTTAAATGTTCTCTAACCCTTATCTCTAACTTCAATTTATAATGATGATCTTGCAGGATAGTCACTTCAGTGACGTCAGGATGGCAACGACTAGTCAGAATTTAACGGCTATATATCCGTTGATTTGTTACGGATAAGAACGAGAAAATATAACTCGTTTATTTACAAATTACTCCTTATATTTTGGGGGCAATTGTTAGGGGAGGATTTTCCAGTGATCAGTGATCCTCAATTACTGTTGGACACAGGGATCCTTGATTCTGTTTGAATTAGTGATCCTCAGAGAGTATTGTAGGATCAGGATCCAGGATCATCATAAGGATCCTTACACTAACGATTGTCTGCTTTGAATATGATGTTGTTTTGCAGGAGTACGAGCTTGGACTTGGTCTTGGCGATATTCCTGGAGCATATTCCCTATTTATTCCGCACGTGCTTGACCAATATGGACGTTATGGAGTTCGTGGGAGACTTGCATGTAATGCGGATAGTTAGTTACTATAGATTTTTTCTAAATTTATAAGGGGATAGCGAGCTAAATTAGAACACTTGGCTATTTTTAGCTTAACACACACACTCGCAACTGCTCTCACCAGCTCTCGATAATTCACTTGGCGATTACACACTTTTTTGCATATTACACTATAGTGATCCTTGTAACTAGCTCGCTATCATCCGAAGTTGTAATACATTTTCTGTATAATCTGAGTTGGTGATCGGTAGTTTCCATCACCCGAGGTTTTTTATGCCGGAGATCAACTCTTGATCAAGGGCTTTTTCCTCGTATAAATCATTGTGTCACTTGTTAATTTCATTTCTGAGTGATCCTTAGCATTGTTCATTGATTCAAGCATCACACCTCACAACAGAAAGTTTGGTTGCATTATCATTGCTTGATTTTTGACCAAAACAGGTTTTGAAAATGGTGGGTTTTGAAAAGGAAGAAGAAATGGTTGGATTGACTAAAATACCATTTTTCTTTATTTTAAATGTTGTCACATGTCCTAATCCTATTGCTTCCTATACTTCCTAGTCAAAATAAACTTTCTATTTGATTCTTTCCCTTCTTTTTAATTGTAAAAATATATTAAGAAAAAGTAAAGTTATATTAGAAAATATTTACTTACTTGATGCAATTAATTAAGATATTTAGTAAGAAACAAGATTCCTAAATTTATAGAAAATAAAGTTCACAAATTACAGAAGTTTTGTGTTAAAAAAAGATGTTTCTTCCTCCTTCACCAGCATGTATACATATCATTGTCTCATTGAGTTTTGTTTCAATATGAACCTGAGAAATGATCGTGTTTTGAATGCCAATTTATTAATCCTAGTATTCAAGATAATTGATGAAATTCAAGTGTTATTGTAAATTGTTTATATAAATTAATTAATTAATTTAAGAATAGATCTCCGAAATGTTATATTATATATAAGTTATTCTAGTGTAACGACCTTATCTATCTATCTATATATGTAACGACATCACAGAAAGAAAAGGAAAGCTAATGTAGTGGTAAACCTCCCTCTTTAACAACAAGAGGTCATGGGTTTAATCCTTATATAGCTTATATATAACTTATAGTAGTTCAGATTGAAATATATTAGTCGTTTTCATCCTTTATCATGATAGATGACTAAAATACATTCATGTCTCGTCTTATTCAAATCATCACACTACATTAACTGTGATTTGTATATTGATAAAGAAAACCCCATAACTTATTATCTACCAGACTGTGAATTGTTGGTTGGTTCGGTTATTATCCTCAGCCGAAACCGAAGTCAACGATTAGTCTTTTTATTAACAATCGGTTTTTTTGGTTAATCGGTTTGGTTTATTGAGGTAGACTGATGGTTTTTGGTTTGATTCGTTTAATTTCGATTAAAAGGCAAAACCAAACTTAGACTACAACTTTTACTTAGAAATACATGAAATGGAAGTATAAATACACAAAATGAAGGTATGAAATTAACGAATTTTTTTTTATCAACACGGTAATGAAGACGACACAAATTATTTTAGAGGAAGAAGAAAATACGTCACAACCAAAAATAAGTAGAGCTCCTCTAAATAGAGACCAGAAAGGTATTTATTTTTAATTAATTAGTGTTTTTTATTTTTCATAATGTACGTCTAATTTTTAATAATATGTATTTAATTTTGTTATTAATAAAATTTCTTTAATTAATTACCAAATACTTTAAATTTAGTTTAATAATTAAATGTTTAACAAAACCAAAAGAATTTATATGTTAAAACCTTATTTTAAATGCGAGATGAGGGATAATCGAGTACAACATAGATTGAGATGAGTGGTAATCTAGTATAACATAGATTGAGTGATGAAGGAGATTATGTTGTGGCGTTAAGTTGATACCGGATGAAAGGGAACAAAATGAGGATATCAACGTTACATAACATAATTAGGTCAAGAGAACCGAGACAACTAAACATGCACAGGTACCACGGAAGCGATAAAAAGTTGCATGTTACACTTATTTCCCACAGGCCAAAAAGAGCACCCATCATACGAGGATGGTATATCTTTAGCCCACTTCCTAGTGACATGAAAAAGAGTATTCTCTCATGGAACAGTCCATGTGGATGAACTGATTATTGTGGTATGTGTGACCCTCACCTTTTATCAAAGAAGGTTTTGTTTTAGATTTTTATAGAGTTAATTACATAGTTAGTCCCTGTGGTTTGCCCAAAGTAACATACTTAGGTACTAATAGTTTAAAATCACATTTTAGGGTATTAACTTTTCATTTTGTAACGTTTAAAGGTATTAACGTTATTTGTAGGTTTAAAATCACATTCTATTAGTACCTAAATATGTTATTTTGTGCAAACCACAGTGACTAACTATGTTAATACCATAGAAGTTAATACATCCAAACGTTACAAAATGAAAAGTTAATACCCTAGAAGGTGATTTTAAACTATTAGTACCTAAGTATGTTATTTTGTGCAAAGCACAGGGACTAACTATCTAATTAACTCATTTTTATATTTTATAATGAATATATAGCTTTATTGTTTGACAAATGTTCCTTAACATAGGAGATCTCAATTTTGACGCAACAGATTTCCAATTGGTGTAGTAGAACCATTTTTCCTGCGCCAAAGCAAGTAGACTATGTCATGTGAAAGCTTCTAGTTGGCTAAAACAATTTCTCAACTAAAAATAAAAAGAGTCAAATGATATTTTTGTAAAAGAAAAAAATCAAGTTATTTTATCAAACTGTAAAAATCTCAACTTTGGTGATTTTACCTTTAGTTTTATATGCTTTGTTTTTATTTTAATTTTTATATGCTTTGTTTTTATTGTGTTGTTTTTATTTTAATTTTGTTTATAGACAAATAAACTAGAAAATTAGGGGAATAATTCACTTTTCCAACAACTATTATGAAATAAGGAATAACAAATTCCGTTTATTTACATAACATACACATGTGCAATTTATATGCAGGCAAAAGTTTAAAAAGGTATTATCAATTTATTTTATGTACATTTGGTCTCAACCCAAAAGAGAAATTACATCAAAACAAAACGCAAACGGTAAAAAGTTGTGTCACAAACCTATATAAAAAGTAAAAAATAAAAAAAATATATATATATAAACTAAAGGGAAAATGTCACATAAATGTAATCAAGTTTGCCAAGTGTTTCAATTAAGTCATCCAAACTTTTTTTGTGTCTCTAAAATAAATAAACTTTAATTTAGTGTTTTAATGGTGCGTAATTACCAGGTCACCGGGTTATTTTTTTTTCACTTACTTTTTTTTTTCTTTTAATAGTAGATATTATCGGTATCATTATCATTCAATCTAATATTCTTCGATGATCAATCTACCCCTCTGTTGTGCAGACACAATGGAGGAGCTCATTTTTGATCTTGAGGCCATTGTAAACAATGTGGCAAAAAGTTTTGAAAACAGAAAACCAATTAACGATTTCATAAAGATTTTTAGTAAAGATAGCACCACTTGCCCCACGGTGAGCGCCAAATTGTTTTGGTAAAAAATTACCGAAGCAATTTAGTGATCAAATTAGTTAAGTGAGGTAGTGTGCTAGAAATGTGTGTTGAAAATATGCTAGTTAAGTTATTTGCTAAAACAGTTTCAGGATACGGCTCAGGATATCGAGCTGTATCTACGATCAAACTATGAGCAAAAAGTAAAGGGAATGACACGAGATGTACGAGGAAATCCCTTGATCAATCTAGATCGCCGGCATAAAACCTCGGGAGCTGACAATCGCAGCTGCCTAGTTCTTCTTATTGCTTCAAACGTCAGGATACAGTGCAGGATATTGATCAGATCGCTAAGTGTTACAATGCTTTTTGTGAAAGTGAAAATTGCGAGAGAACAAGTGTGAGTGAGTAGTGAGTGTCCTATTGATTTGATTTATCCATCTATTTATAGTTACGAAATACAAACTAAAATTCCTATAAATGTGGGATGCTCCCGAATATTCCATTATTAACGTTGTGGACCGAGTAAAGCGGCTTCAACGTCTTCATTCGAACGACTTGGACCGAGTCTTGCGGAGAAAGGGTCTTCGTGAACGTTGGGAGCTTGGACTCGTACTCCTGCACACAATTCGTCAGTAATCCTCAGGATACCATTCAGGATGTTACCAATATCCTGAATGAGCACCCCGGGTATGAACATGTATCATACAACCAAGATATAAATCAAGATATTTCCCAGGATATGGGCTCAGAATTTCACCCATAACAATTGTCCCCAAAAAATGTTACCGTTTAGTATCCTGGCACTAACGGTTATATTTTTTTTTACGAAGAACGAGGCAATTAAGAGATTAGACCCATGATGTGACCGTTTGTAACCGCGCAGCCTATATTTACTCATTACTCTCTATATCTTCTCATACTTATCCCATTTAATCTTTACCGAAGAGAAAAAGGTAAAAACTTCTCTCTCTATTCCATCTTCTTCTCTCTATTCCATCTTCTTCTCTCATTCTGTTCAGCATTCCGGCGAGAATATGACAAGGCAAACAAGATCAAGCTCCGGTGACTCCGCCCCCTCATTTATCCAGCAGAATCTTCTCCAAGAACCGGAGAAGGAGATATGCTCCTTTGATAGTGCCCACTTGTCGGCTCTCAAATCCTCCGGTATCTTCCCGGAAGAGACGGTATTCCAGCCGTTTGATCGGGAAATCCGGTCGGACATGGTTTCCGACGAGTGGTTGTGTTTTAGTGCCTTTCCTTTCACCTTAGGACTACGGTTCCCCTTTCCAGACTTTATCACTGAGTTTTTCAATATTACAAAAATCTCTTTTAGCCAAACAATGCCGATGCTTTGGCGAGTCTTGTTCGTTCTTGACCAGATCAAGAAGAATCACATTCCTGATCTTTCTATTCATGACCTCCCTTTAGCATATCGGCTTAGATGCCACGGATCCTGTAGATTTTTGTTTTATTCCACCTCCGGCGATCCGCTGATACTTCGTGCCACCAGGAACGAGGAGAAATGGCAATCTAAGTTCTTCTTTGTAAAAAGAGACTCAATCCCTGGTGGAACGGAATATCCGGTGAAGTGGTTGAGAAAGGGTAGGATTTAGGGTTCAAGGATGATCCTGCCTTTTATCCTGTTTCATATCCTGAGCTGATCAACTTTCTTTTTATTGTTTTGTACACAGCTGATTTTAGGAAGCTTGCACCTCCCCTTGCTGATTCACAGAAGAGGATCGACGCTATCAGACTCCTTCCAGAGGCTGAAAGAAGTTTTAATCCGTCTCCACCATCTCCAAGCCCTATATCCAGTGCAAACATGTCTGGTAAGGATCCTGCACAATATCCTGCATACATGTTTTTATTTGGCGTATTTAGGAAAGAATTCTACTCCCTGTATGCAGACTCCAGCAAAGTCCCAATCCTCCTTGATCTTGACGAGCTTGACAGTTATCCCACTCCAGTCATGGTCAAGAAAGAGACCCCTGCTGCCACCAGCTCCAAGCCGCTCCCGGCTCCTAAAGCTAACCCGAGGACTCGTGCTTCCACCGCAAAAAAGAGGAAAGGTTCCGAAGTTAGTGCCCCAGGCTCTGAAGGGTTCTCCTATGAAGAACTCAGCTTTTCTGACTCCTTAGAGCCAATGACATCCTTCCTTAACAAGGTAATATCCTGCACATATATCCTGCACATATATCCTGATAGGATATCCTGACAGGATATCCTGGTTAATATATTTTGACTTATACCTGAATTTTGACGTGCAGGGCCTCTAGCATCTGCTCCAGCTTTACACTGACGCTTGCAGCACGAACGTGTTCCAAGAAGCCAGGATCAAACAGCTCGAGACCACTGTTGCTGACCAAGGGGCCATTGCTGAGGTGAAGACCCGGCATTATGAGGACAAGTTGAAGAAGGTCACCCAGGATGCTGAGCTCAAACTTGCCACCGTCCAAATAGAGCATGAACAGGCCATGGTCTCTTTCCGGGAAGGAATCAAGGCCTCTGCTATAGTCTCTCTGCTACAAGCCCGCATCAAGATGGCTTATGAGGCCAAGGAGACAGGCCTTGTGTGCCCATCCTGGCCGGTCGAATCCTGGGTGGCAAAGCTGAAGGAGCTTGGAGGCAAGGCTGTGCCCCTTCCTGCTGAAGCTGGTGAGTCCTCTAAGTCGGCAGAGGTAGCAGACAAGGCTGGAGACAAGAAGGATGCTGGCGAGGATGCTGCTCAGGATGCTGGAACTGATGCTGAAGCCGAGAAGGCGGAGAAGGCTGGCGAAGATGCTGCTGTGTGAGAGCATCCAACTGGACGATGATGGATGTATGTGCCAAGGCCGGAGCCCACTTTTTTAAATTTGATCATTGGTTTGTAACCCCAAAACAATTTACTTTTCTTGCATTTTAACTTTCCTGCATTAGAACAATACGATGGCCAAAGGCGGAGGGATCCTGAGTTTCAGGACGAAGCCCTTGGTCATCAACGTTAATATGTTTTGCTTTTGAACAATATAACAGTTGGAGGTGGATGGGTCTTGGTTTGAGACAATACCTTCAACTGTTAAGTAAATATGGTATGGGACTAATTGTGCTTTTGGCGGATGGTCCTTGGTTTGAGGTGAAACCAAAAGCACAACTTTTGATATGTTAATAATATAACTTCCTTTTACCTTTATTTCTGTTGTTACTACCTTAGTGTTTAAACTTTACTTATGAAAATAGTTAAATTTGGACAATCTTGGGAACATATTACAAGAATATCCTGAGAGATATCCTACTCAGGATACTGCCTCGCAACTTATAAAACTTAAGTTATAAAAAGGAGAGATCATACCAAATACTCCCAGAGAGTCAATTCCATCCTTCAATCACAGGAATGTCCCCAGAGCATAAATTTAAATCCATCCTTCAAATTGTATGATGTATGTCCCCTGTGTTTAACATGGTCATACTTTAGTTTGACTGCATAAACCTTGAATATCTTGGGGTAAACCCTTAATATCCTGGAATGAACCTTGATATCCTGGGGATAAACCCTGATATCCTGGGGATAAACCCTAATATCCTGGGGATAAACCCTTAACATCCTGGGGATAAACCCTTAACATCCTGGGGATAAACCCTGATATCTATGCGCTACAGGCGAGAGTGTATAAACTCCAAAACTTAGAAAGGTGAAAACCTTTAAACCTTAGAGGGTATGAAAATACCCTTTCGTGAGAGAGGGTGATCAATCCTTATATACCTTCAGGATCCAGGATATAGCCAATAGTAACGAAATTGTCAGCCACTTTTACATGAACTGGTCCCGTTACCTTGAACTATCCTTAGATGACTTGCGCTCCAGGCGGGGTGTTCAAACCCAATTCGAGAGAAATGTGAATACCTTTAAACCTTTGAAGGGATCAGGATCCCTTATCCGTGAGAGAGGGGGCCAATCCTCTAATCCTTTTGAGATATCCTGAGCGTGTATCCTGGAGCTATATCCTGAGACATATTCTGCAAAACAACCTTAAACTAAGGTGGGTGTTAGCTTGGCTAACACCCCTCCGATGCCTAAGTCAGTAATGGGTTCAATATAATAAACGAATTCAAATATATTTAAGAGAGATAGAATACATACCATTCTGAGATAGAAATTAAATTATATTCTTACTTGAAATAGAGCTTTAAATGTATAGCGTTCCAGGATCTTGGTAGCATATCCCCCTCCATACTCCTGAGCCGATATGCTCCTTTTCCTGATTCTGATTCAACCTCATATGGTCCTTCCCATTTCGGAGCCAGCTTTCCATCGGCAGGATTAGTGGTATTTTGAAAAGCCTTTCTTAACACCCAATCTCCAACTTTGAACCTTCTAGTCCTTATATTCTTGTTGTATGCTCTGGATATCCTTTGTTGATATGCTGCCATCCTTAGCCTTGCTGCATCTCTCGTTTCGTGTACGGTGTCCAAATCTTGGCACAAAGCTTCAGGATTCTTCTCAGGATCCCGGAGGATAGATCTTGCAGTAGGTATCACCATCTCTGTTGGGATCACTGCTTCTGCTCCAAATACTAAGGAAAACGGGGTCTGGCCAGTTGCATTCTTTACCGTTGTTCTATCAGCCCACAAAACAAAGGGTAGTTCTTCTGCTCATCTTCCTTTCTTGGCTCCTAGTCTCTTCTTCAAGTTGTTGACAATTATCTTGTTTGAGGATTCAGCTTGTCCATTTTCTTGAGGATGTACCGGGGTAGATGTGATCATTTTGATTCCCCAAGTTTTGCAAAAGTCAGTAGTCCTCTTGCTTATAAACTGGGATCCATTATCACAAATGATTTCAGCTGGTACTCCAAACCTGGTCAGGATATTCCTCTTTATAAAGGATACTACTTCTTGGTCTCTGACTTGAACAAATGCTTCAGCCTCCACCCATTTAGAGAAATAATCAGTCATTGCCAGCATAAAGACTTTTCCTCCTGGAGCTTTTGGCAATTTCCCTACTATGTCAATTCCCCATTTCATGAATGGCCAAGGGGAAGCTATAGGATACAGTGGTTCAGCTGGTTGATGTAGTATGTTACTGTGCCTTTGACATGCATCACACTTTCGAGCATATTCTGTAGCATCTCTCCTCATCGTTGGCCAAAAGTATCATGTTCTCAATATTTTTGAGAATAGTGACCTGCCCCCAGTATGGTTACCACAATCCCCTTCATGTATATCCTGAAGCACTTCTTTAGTTTCGGGATCCTCCAAGCACCTTAAATATGGTCCTGCAAGAGATTTCTTATACAAAATATTATTTATAATGGTGAATCGTGATACCTTCATCCTAAATGCCTTAGGATTTTCGTCTCTAGGGATGTGTCCTTCCTTGAGATATCTTAGGATTGGAGCCGTCCAGGATTTAGGATCTTCCTCAGGATATTCAGCAACAGGATCCTGGATACTTACTACTTCTTTATCCTGAGGATTCGTTGCAGGATACAAGATATGCAGTATTGGTATTTGGGTCTCTTCTGGTATTCTGACCGATGATCCCAGATTTGCTAAGGCATCTGCTTCAGCATTATCTTCCCTTGGTACCTGTTCAAGTGTAAAAACATCGAAATATCCTGCTAATTTTTTGAGAATATCGAGGTATTCGATTAATTTCTCACCCTTAACTGCATAGGATCCATTAAAATGATTAGTGATTAACAAGGAGTCAACATATACTTGCAAATTCTTGATATTCATATTTTTAGCCAGTTCTAATCCTGCAATTAAAGCCTCATACTCTGCTTCATTATTAGTAGCAGGGAATTCACACCTAATAGCCTGGGGTAATATGTCCCCCTGTGGCGATTTTAGTAGTATTCCCAATCCTACTCCTCTAACATTAGATGCTCCATCGGTATATAATGTCCAGGATCCTGAGGATTCTCCTAATTGTTGGACTTCTAGGTCTACCTCATCCTGAATGTCACTACTGAAATCAGCCACAAAGTCAGCTAGTGCCTGCGATTTTATGGCATTTCTAGGTTCGTACACTAAGTCATAAGCACTTAACTTTACTGACCACTTGGCCATCCTGCCTGACATCTCGGGTTTTCCTAAGCACATTTTTGACAGGATAATTGGTCTTAACATGAATTCTATGTGTCTCAAAGTAATGTCTAAGCTTCATTGATGCCATAACTAGTGCTAGTATCAACTTTTCTAAATGAGAATATCTAGTTTCAGCATCTAACAAACTTTTACTAACATAATAAACAGGATATTGCTGACCTTCATGATCCTTTATAAGGACGGCACTTACAGCATTCCCTGATACTGCGAGGTATAGGGACAGTGGTTCACCATTCTCAGGCTTCATCAATAGAGGTGCAGTTGAAAGATACTGCTTCAAATCCTGCAGGGCTGCTTCATGCTTCTCTCCCCATTCGAACTTCTTGTTTTTCTTCAGGATATCATAAAATTCTTTGCATTTCTAGGAGGATCTTGAGATAAATCTGTTCAACGCTGCAACTCGCCCTGTTAATCGTTGAACATCCTTCATATTTGAAGGTGATTTGATATCCAAGATGGCTCTGATCTGCTCCGGGCTCGCCTCTATTCCTCTTTTGGTCACCATATATCCTAGAAACTTTCCTGCCCCCACTCCAAAATGGCACTTAGCAGGATTTAGCTTCATGTTATATTGATCCAGGATATCAAATGCTCCCTTAATATCCTGAAGGTGATCCTCAGCCTTTTTGGATTTTACCACCATATCGTCGATGTATACCTCCATTGTGTCCCCCAGCTTATCTTTGAACATCATGTTCACCAATCTCTGGTATGTTGCACCTGCATTTTTCAAGCCGAAAGGCATAGCAGTATAACAATAAATACCTGTTGGTGTCATGAAGGCAGTATCCTCTTGGTCCGAAGGCTCCATTTGAATCTGCTGAAATCCTGAGGATGCGTCCATGAAGGTTAACATCTCATGCCCGGCAGTAGCATCCACCATTGCATCAATATGAGGAAGAGGAAATGGGTCTTTAGGACAAGCCTTATTCAAGTCTGTGTAATCTACACAGACTCTCCATTTCCCATTTTTCTTCTGTACTACGACTACATTTGCCAGCCATCTTGGAAACTTGACCTCCCTGATCATTTTGGACTTCAACAATCTTTCAACTTCCTTTTGGATAATTGTATTTCGTTCAGGAGCAAACTTCCTTCTCTTTTGCTGAACAGGCTTGAACGACCTGTGAATTCCAAGCTTATGAGTGATAATGTCTTTGGATATACCTGTCATATCCTCATGCTTCCATGCAAATGTTGACATCCTGCACTTCAAAAAGTTAGTTAACTGTTCTTCAATATCCTGAGGGATATTGGTTCCTACGAGCACCGAGATATCAGGATTATCCTGATCCAGGATAACTTTCTTCATATCCTGCTCTGAAGCCTCCACGATATCCTGGTCCCGCATCTTTAATTGCTATGCTGTATTAGGCTTGGTTGAGGATTTCATTGAGGATGAGTAACATTCTTTCGCCTCCTGCTGATCACTATCAACCTTGACAACCCCCCAAGGGGTAGGGATCTTGATGTATTGGTGATAAGTTGATGGCATAGCCTTCATATCATGGATCCATGGCCTGCCCAGTATGATGTTATAGCAGGATAGGGAGTCCATCATGCAGAAACGTTGTATCGAGTTGACCCCTTCAACATATACTGGTAACTTTATTTCTCCCACTGTGTTCCTAGCCTCTCCACTGAACCAAACAAGCACGGTGGATTTCGAAGTGATATACATTGGAGATACATTCATTCTTTTCAAAGTCTCTAGTTGGATTATGTTGACGGAGCTGCCTTTATCCACCAATATCCTGCGTACAAAATGGTTAGCCACATATAATGTTATTACAATAGCGTCATGGTGAGGATCCTGGACAGTATCCCTGTCATCACTATCGAAAATGATCACTTTATCAGTTATGAGGGTAGTCATCCTGGCTGG
This sequence comes from Helianthus tuberosus, assembly GCA_030545235.1. NCBI lineage: Eukaryota > Viridiplantae > Streptophyta > Magnoliopsida > Asterales > Asteraceae > Helianthus > Helianthus tuberosus. The sequence goes on along the minus strand of CM060432.1, from coordinate 187,298,067 downwards.
TTTGTCTCCCCTTTCGGTCTTGGCCTCTTTTGCATGTCTCTTGGCCGCAGAATACGAAGTCCTACAAATGTCGGATCCTCCCGAAATAAAGTTGATTATCTTGGCATCCGCAGGAGGTGATGCTGCTCGTTCAGGATCCTTCTCAGTATCCTGACCCTTATTCTTCTTTCTTCCTAAGAGATCCTTCAGATATCCCTTGCTAAGAAGATAGCTTATTTCTTTTTTTAGAGCAATGCAATCCTCAGTTATATGTCCAAAATCTTCGTGGAAGGCACACCATTTCGATTTATCCTTCCAATCAGCTTTTTGTTGATTCTTTCGAGGCCACCTAGCTTTGTCTCCTAAACCCTGCATAGCATACATTAATTCAGGAATGTTAACAGAAAAGCAATATTCGGATAATTCAGGATATTCTTCAGGATCCTCGTCTTCAACAACATTCACTTTCTTGTTTTCATTTCTACCATACGGCTTAGAGCGATATGGTTTAAATGAGGATTCTGACTTCCTATTAGTTGACTCATAGGTGGTGGATGAGTTCATCCTCTCTTGCATTTTCTTATCATCTTCCAGCCTGATATATCTCAAGGCCGTGTTTCGAGCTTTGTCCAAGTTCTTGCAAGGATTCATCACAAGATCCTGATAAAACTGGGAATCCTTTTGTAGTCCCATCTTGAATGCTTGGACCGCTGTAGCAACATCAAGGTGCGGGATATCCAAGGATTCCCTGCTGAATTTGTTCACATAATCCCTTAGGGATTCTTGAGGTCCTTGAGTTATCCTGTAAAGATCACTTGTTAGTTTTTCAAAACTCCGACTACAAGAAAATTGGCTATTAAATAAGTTCACTAAGTGAGCAAATGATGTAATCGAATGTGGAGGAACATTTAAGAGCCATTTCAAGGCTGATCCTGTTAAGGTAGAACCAAAGCCCTTGCATAGGCATGCTTCCTTGAGCTCCGGAGGAATAGGATTAATTACCATTCTTTCCCTATACTGGGCAATATGCTCTTCAGGATCCGTAGTCCCATCATAGAGCTTCATGTTGGGGGTTTGAAATCTCTTTGGGATCTCAGCATCACAGATAGGATATACGAAACGAGATATCCTGTGGCTGTCTTGGGACACTTCCGGTATTGGCTGGACCACTCCAGGTACACTGGATATCATGTCCTTCAATTTCTGAAGTTCCCTAGTAAACGTTGACGTCATACCTACATCCTGCAAAGACCCACCGTTGTTAGTAGCATGAATATTATTATTTGACACGTTACCAGTCTGAGGATTCTGGCCATATCCTGAAGCATATCCTGAGCTCCTCACAGTTAACATCCTGATCGAGGAGGGTATTTCAGGAGTATGATTCTGGGAATGGCTAGGCACAATATTCCCCCTATTAACCTCAGTATACACAGCCGAACTGAAGTTCAAAGTTCTGGGTTGTAAAGGAGTGACAATGTCTTCAGCAGATCCGCTCGAGCTAGATTTTAAGAGTTGTATTTCCTTAATAGCATTTGGTTTGTTTCCTGTTGCTGCCTCATTTGTTCCTGCACACTTCCAAATAAGGTTAGAATTTCATCAATAGAGGCTAAAACGGGAGCGGATCCCTGAATACCCCGAGTAGGGATAATATCCTGAGGTTGTGAAGAAGCTGGCATCCTTGGAGGAGGTGGTGGAAGCACCGAACCAGTAGTAGCAGAAGTTGTAGCAGACACAGTGGAGGAGCTCATGTTTGATCTTGAGGCCATTGTAAACAATGTGGCAAAAAGTTTTGAAAACAGAAAACCAATTAACGATTTCACAAAGATTTTTAGTAAAGATAGCACCACTTGCTCCACGGTGGGCGCCAAATTGTTTTGGTCAAAAATTACCGAAGCAATTTAGTGATCAAATTAGTTAAGTGAGGTAGTGTGCTAGAAATGTGTGTTGAAAATATGCTAGTTAAGTTATTTGCTAAAACAATTTCAGGATACGGCTCAGGATATCGAGCTGTATCTACGATCAAACTATGAGCAAAAAGTAAAGGGAATGACACGAGATGTACGAGGAAAGCCCTTGATCAATCTAGATCGCCGGCATAAAACCTCGGGAGCTGACAATCGCAGCTGCCTAGTTCTTCTTATTGCTTCAAACGTCAGGATACAGTGCAGGATATTGATCAGATCGCTAAGTGTTACAATGTTTTTTTGTGAAAGTGAAAATTGCGAGAGAACAAGTGTAAGTGAGTAGTGAGTGTCCTATTGATCTGATTTATCCATCTATTTATAGTTACGAAATACAAACTAAAATTCCTATAAATGTGGGATGCTCCCGAATATTCCATTATTAACATTGTGGACCGAGTAAAGCGGCTTCAACGTCTTCATTCGAACGACTTGGATCGAGTCTTGCGGAGAAAGGGTCTTCGTGAACGTTGGGAGCTTGGACTCGTACTCCTGCACACAATTCGTCAGTAATCCTCAGGATACCATTCAGGATGTTACTAGTATCCTGAATGAGCACCCCGGGCATGAACATGTATCATACAACCAAGATATAAATCAAGATATTTCCCAGGATATGGGCTCAGAATTTCACCCATAACAAACATAGATTGAGATGAGTGGTAATCTACTATAACATAGATTGAGTGATGAAGGAGATTATGTTGTGGCGTTAAGTTGATACCGGATGAAAGGGAACAAAATGAGGATATCAACGTTACATAACATAATTAGGTCAAGAGAACCGAGACAACTAAACATGCACAGGTACCAAGGAAGCGATAAAAAGTTGCATGTTGCACTTATTTCCCACAGGCCAAAAAGAGCACCCATCATACGAGGATGGTATATCTTGAGCCCACTTCCTAGTGACATGAAAAAGAGTATTCTCTCATGGAACAGTCCATGTGGATGAACTGATTATTGTGGTATGTGTGACCCTCACCTTTTATCAAAGAAGGTTTTGTTTTAGATTTTTATAGAGTTAATTACATAGTTAGTCCATGTGGTTTGCCCAAAGTAACATACTTAGGTACTAATAGTTTAAAATCACATTTTAGGGTATTAACTTTTCATTTTGTAACGTTTGAAGGTATTAACGTTATTTGTATTTCAATTAAGTCATCCAAACTTTTTTTGTGTCTCTAAAATAAATAAACTTTAATTTAGTGTTTTAATGGTGCGTAATTACCAGGTCACCAGGTTATTTTTTTTTTCACTTACTTTTTTTTTCTTTTAATAGTAGATATTATCTGTATCATTATCATTCAATCTAATATTCTTCGATGATCAATCTACCCCTCTGTTGTGCCGACCATTAGCCTATGAAGAACAAGGTAAGGACGCAAACACCATGACCAACAAAAATAATAAATGGTAGCAACGGCTTTGTCAGAGACGAGGGTAGTATCACCGGAAGATGAAGTTGCTCTTCGATTTCGATTACACCGTTGTATCACCACTGTAAGAGCTAATCTTCATATTCAATCTTCACACTTCCATAATGAATTATTAGATTTGTTGTGCAATGTTGAAGAGTATCTCAACAAATAAATTCCGGTGGACTGAATTTGTAAGATCTGATTGATATTTGTGAGAATTGTGATTGAAAGCCGATGGACTATTTGTGAGATCTGATTGATATATGAGGGAATTGTGATGGAAAGCCAAAGTGTAGTGGGGGAGTGGTGTATGGATTTATTGGATTGAGCAGACCAAGTGGGTCGATGGGTGGGATGAACAAAATTAAAACTGAATTTGTGAGAAGATAAGTATGGATTTATGATGATTTGTTATAGTTTTAATTGAAAAATGTATTATTTATATCTTCTAAATCATATTAAAGATTAAAAAAAATAGAAAATTAAAAGAAACCTACACATCATCATTTATAACCTGCTAACCTGATAATTACATAGGATTAGAACAACAAGCAAAACTTTAGTGACTTTAGAGAAACAAAATAAGTTTCAGTGACTTAACTGAAACAGTTGTTAAACTTCGTTACATTTCTACAAAGTTATCCCTAAACTAAAAATAAAAAGTTTAATGATTTAGGATTGTTCTCTCTCCTCTCGCGCAGTAAAACATTCTTCTGAAATCAACCCTTTCTCTTTGTATATACACAAATACATATATGTATGTATATATAAGTGTGTGTGCAAAGAATTATTACTATATATTAATAAATCAACTGAAATGAACAGTTGATTTATTATATTATAATCATATTTTCATATATTATTATTTTCTTTATTTTCTAAGTTGAATAAGCTTGGTCTCAACCAATACTGGTATCGAAAATCTCGGTAGGGTCCAGTTCATTATCGGGCACCAGCCTGATACAGAAAACGCCAAAATTCGGTACCGGATTGAGTTTAAAAATCTTTTAGTTAACATTAATATGAGACCGAGTCTATGAAACTTTATTATTGATACTTGTTCATGTAAAAGTTCATTTCACTGTAAAGAGTTTTAACGCAGGGGCGGACCTTATGTTGTCCGAGCCGTAGCCCGTGCTACGGCTCAACTACGAGGACACCTCTAAAAAAGAGTCTGTAAGCCCAAATCAATTGAAAATAAGCCCAAATCCTAATTGCCCAATATGTTAGCCCAAAATAATAAAAAATTGTAAATAATTGGCCAATTGCCTTGAAATTTTAATACACGGCACGACACAATTACGAGGATACCAATCAATTGAAAATAACAAGCCCAAATCCCAATTGCCCATTTCGTCACACTATAAGTGATGGTGATAAATTTGCAAACTTGAATAGAATAAGTAATCTTGCGCGTGTTATGGTTGAAACGGGAACGCATAGTTCTTTTCCTTCAGTTTATCGGGTAGTGAAGCTAGCTTTGCTTTTACCAGTCGCAACCACAACCGTTGAAAGATGTTTTTCGAAATTGAAGCTTGTCAAGACGGATTTACGCAATCGAATGGGCCCGGAAATTTTGAACAATGCTATGGTTTGTGCGGACGAAAATGATTTTTTACGTGAAGTAAAAGACGACGATGTGATGAAACAATTTCAAGCTATGAAAAAAAAGAAGAGGACTAATCTATTAGATATTTGTTATACTTTATTTATTTATTGTCGTTTTTTAATATTGTACGATTGCACGGTGAATTTTTTTTTTTAGGATACCCCTGAGTTAATGCTCTAGTTCCGTCACTGTTTTAACGAGTACTGAACAAAAAAACCCAAAAAATAGCATACACATATAAATATCCTAATACACACTCACAGTACTTGATGGATCCATCACAGGGGCAGACCCACCTTATGACGTGGGTGGGCGGCCGAACCTCTTGAAAAAAAAATTAAAACTATTTTTCGCGAAAATTCCCGATTGCACCCCTTGGAAATATTCGTCCGCACCCTTTAGAAAAAAATGTTAGGAATTTATATAAAAAAATTGTGAACACGGATTGAAACCTGCCCAATTATGTAAACAAGTTAGCCCAATAATCCCTTTAAGTAAACTTGTATTCATTTTTGTAACCAAACATCAATCCCAATAAGTTAACATCAATTTAAGTCCAACCCAAATACTATTTTACTCAAATAAAATAAGTCCACATGACAACAAACTTGAATTGATTTCCAAACACTATGCGACTCCCGCCCTCCCTCTGCCTCACTGCCAGCGACTTCGACACCCAACCTCATTCGACGACTGCAAAATTGCGGCCACCAACAGCTTCCAATCGCAAATATTAGTCAGGTACATGTTTTGTTTTTGGTTATTTTGATGTTTATGTGATTTTCTTCAAGACTCAAGAGATAATAGGATGGGTTAAAAGGTTTAAAATTCTATGTTTTTGAGGTATTTTTGGGTTGTTCTAGTCTTTATAGGATGAGTTTGTTGTCTCTTAATCTCTTATTGATTATATGATTCTAGTATAGGGTTTGAATAGTTGAAATTCAAAACTTGTTGATGTGAATAATCTTGAAAATTATGGAATACTGATGGTTGAATACTCGAAGATCATTGTTTATTTTGTATGTGATTGAGGAAGTTATGGCGCGCTTTCTCAACAAGAGGAAAGCGGTTGAAATTGAATCATCTTTCGATTTTGTTGATGTGAATAATCTTCCCTCGGATTCTCATGATCGCATGGCGATTGCATCATACAACATGAATCAACGAGATGATGTTAGAAGGGCATACCTACTAAGAGGACCATGTCAACCAACGGGTATTAAATTCCCACAATCAACGTTTCAAAGTAAAGAGTTGAGAAAATTCAAGAAAGAATGGTATGACCGAAAAGAATACAAGGGATGGTTAGAGTATAGTATAAAATCGGACCATGTGTTTTGCTTATGTTGTTACTTGTTTAGGTCCGAATTTGGTGATCATAGAGACAAATTTGTTTTGAACGGGTATAACATTGGTTTTGTGAAAAAAGATACACGATTTGTCAACTTGGATGGTTTGTCGAGTCTTGTAAGGTTAATAGTTTCAACAAATATTCACGTAAATTTTACATTGGTATATCGTTTATTGAAGCTTGTTCTCGTATTATCCGTCGTAACCGCAACCGTTGAAAGATGTTTTTCGACAATGAAGAATGTGAAGACCGACTTGCGTAATTGGATTGGCGATGAGAATTTAAGTGATAGTTGTATATGTTATATAGAGAACGACTTGCTTAAGAAAATACCTTTAGATGATGTTTTTGATAAATTTCAAAAAATGAAAACCCGTAGGGCGACATTTTAAATATGTTTGTAACAACATTTGACATCACCCGACCCGACCCGAACTAAATTTTTTATTTATATATCTAGGCGCCTAAAACTTTTTAAAAATATTCCGTACCCCATGGAAAAATTACTGGGTCCTCCACTGCCACCCGCCGTCCCACCCCCCACATGCATGCATATACTATCTATCAATGCCAAATAAACAAGACAAATCACACAAACAAGAAGAACCATATTATGATTGGTCGAGCAGCTTTTTGCCTTGTGTAGGAAATTCCTAGAAAGAGAAAGCTCATGTTGAACGTAAGGAAATAGTTAAGCAATGTTGAAATAATGACTATGGCAAGCTATTGGTTTACTTTATCAGAAATTAACTGTATTGAACAGGATCCATTAGAAGAGACCAGTGCTAACCCAACCTAAAATGGACACCTTAATTAATTTGGACCCGACCCGAATGGCCGAATTTATATTTCAAATGAAGTTCATGAACAATCAAACATATTTGATAGCCATGCACGAATATCAGGTGTGAGTCTTGCAAGAAATAGAATTTCACCGCCAACAATATTAATGCATGGTAACCATATACAATCGGATCATTAGGATTAGTCTGTCTATCTCATACTCATGTCACCCTCTTCGTAATATATCAATAGCTCTGCTATAAGTGAGATTTTACTCTGTACGTTTATTTCCTTAATCATGTACCAGCATACACGATTGATCAGGATGAACGATCAAATCTCCAATAAAACATGAAAATGTTACTCATATATCGTTATCTAATCTCTTTAATGTTGACAATATGCATTTGGGAAAAAAAATTTATGGCAAGTGACTGAAAATCATAGATCAATAGATCAACCAACAACCAGCCAAGTCAGTAATGTTCATTTTCTTTATCAACCTTTTATCTAGTTATATAGATCAATAGAAACAAGAATACACATTTTTATTAATTAGCAGAAACAAAAAACATATATTCCACCTAGGATTAATTATGACATGAAAATGAAAGGATTAAACACACACAATAATAATACCATGTATCTTAGGTACACTAATATTGTCACCAAAAGAGCTTCACAAAAGCTCACTATAAAGATCTTTGCTAAACTCTCTGAAGCCAACGTGGGTCCGGTTAAGACAACATAGTCTGGCCGGAGTAGGGCAACAGAGCTCTCCAATTTGGGGAGTGTGGTAGCCTAATACAAGAAAGTAGTGGTTCTAAAAAAAATAAAGATCTTTGCTAGAACATAAAACACAAATGGATATTGGTGGTACGCATCTCCATAATGAGCTCATGCAATCAATAAACTTTACCTTAACTGGTTCCACAGTTATCTTGAATTCAGTAGTTATTGGCCACCTCAGATAATCTTTGTTGCAATATGGAGAGATCAGTTGACACTGGATCATTCACCTGCAAAATATTAATAACCTCCTAATTGAGCACTAGCTAGATTTGGTGTTTGTTCACCTAACAATACAAAAAGATAGCATCCAACATTCCAACACAAGTAAACTTGGAAACAATTGTAGCTATGTTAATAAATTACCTCAGTTTGGATAGAGTGAATCAACCGTTGGTTTGCTTTAGTACAACTGCAGCTTATAACATTATAACCTTCGTCGGAGATCGCTTTTAGAACTCTTGAAAGAGGGAAACCATGTTCTACTAAACAACTATTGACAAACATATGAACTCCCCCATTACAAGAGCTAACTGAGACGGTATTAGGAAGCAAATTCATTTGCTTTTCTTTCTCAGTATTTGAGGCTTCACCAGGAACACCTGCCTCCACAAATTTCTTGAGCCGGTCTCTCTTGTCACCCAAGACTTTGATTTTTTCTTGCATGTGTTTGATGTAATTCACTGCCTGATGCATTTGATCCGATGTAGACCGCTTTCCCTAAAGAATTAATCAATCAATAAATAGGTATCCAATTAACAAACACATCTAGCTTTTTTTCCGAACAGTACACACGCTCTATAATCCTACTTCTATATGTACACCATTGTCCACTACGGGACTTGAACTCTCAACCTCAAGGAGAGGGACACCATGATACATTGATACCACTAGGCTAGAAGCTCTTTGGTATCTCAAGGGTAAGGTTTGCACTCAGCTTACATCTCACGCTCCCCAAACCCTAATCTATGAGTGGAATTTTACTTGATACGTTTGTTTATTTTTATTAAACAAGCCACCTAGCTAGTTAGTTATCAAGTGAGAAAGTAAACCTAAACAACTTGATCGAAGTGACCAAAGTAGCTCGCTCACCTTGACGAAATCAAGGGGAAGTAGACCCCTAAGTGAAGCATAAAGGTCAGCCATATCGCGCCTTCGTTGTCTTTCGATCTCTCTATGAGCCAATTTTTTTTGTGTATGTTCATCTTTACTATCTTCTACCCCTTGATCAGTAGTTGCTGAATTAGGTTTAGACGAAGGTGACTGACCTCCTTGCAGTTTCCTGGCTTTGGTGAGTGGAATATTTGTAGTGGCCTCCATGGGAACATGATCATGAAGCTTCACTACAAGATCTTGTTGATTTCTTGCCGGTTGTTGGAAGGAAATTAAAGAAGGAATCTGGTGAAATAGTAGGTCATCACTGTGCTGGAAAGAGAACATAGTAATCTACGATGCTGATCTTAGGTTATGCCCTCCAGGATTTGATCTAACACTATATTGGGGTGATACTAGTATAAATATTAAAATACATTTTAAATAGTGATTATAGAGATACGTATGTCTACGAGATCTTCATCAGTAGGGACGACGTTCGGATAACAAGATTTCTTGAAATCTTTCCTATGCATTATTAACTTAAAAGTAGTATTTTATTTTTGTTAATAGTTTTAAATTCATTTCCAAATATCTTTTATTTCTCTTTTAATTATGTCCGTATTATATAATGGTTATTTATTTGGTTAGTATGGTGTAACTTTCAATATATATGTAACGCCATCAGTACGTATTCACACTGAACTGTGGACCCAACATCCCAAATTCCCAGTCAAGAGAAAAGAAACACTAGAAACATCATATCATATTGGTTGATGGTGAATACACTATTAATTTACATGGAATTAATAGGCTATATATTTAAGAATCAAACTAGAAAAACCTTTGTGAGGTATTCAAAATTGTATGGTTGGCGTCTTAAAATTATACTAAATGTGTATATCTACCTTCTTATCATACAACAACGCAATTTCTATCGTTATTGAAAAAAGATATTGCTAAATGATTTCTTTCTTCCTTTAACTTGTTATTTGTTGTAAAATAATGTCTCGCTCGATAGAAAACAATAAACAAATAAAGATCAATGTTTTGCATTTATAGGTGACTCTGATGATGTTTACAAAACATATAATAATTTAAATTATATTTTTTTCCTTTAATTACAGGGTGCTTGAGAAAAGTTAACGATTTATTTCTAAACAATTTAAATATATAAATTTAATCTGATCGATGTAACCATATAATCATGGAAACTAGTTGTCATTGTGAGGGGGCCTACAGTCATTATTCTTATCCCTTCCATGTAAATGGGAACATCTGAATAAATAAGACAAGAAATCTATGTATGCAATAAATCAAAATTAAAAAAAATAAAGAGTAAACTGTCATTTTGGTCTCTGTAGTTTTGGCAGTTTTGCAATTTTAGTCCAAATCTCAAACATTTTAAATCTGGGTCTCTATGGTTTGCATTTTGTTGTCATTTTAGTCCAAAACTCAAAATCTCTCATTTTTTACTGTTTTAAGGCCCTTTTTTTTTGTCTTTATCTGCATGGGTAGTTTGGTCCATTTAATTTTCATTAAATCAATTCATTTATTAAAAAACTCCAATATAAATACCCCGACAATTACAGTAAAAAATGCAAACCCAAACCCCCAAAAATACATGTTTGCTGCACCCATTAACCTCTGTGTAAACCCTTTATTAGCTGCTACTCATCAAGCTAACGGCAGTAGCAGCGTTAGGGCAAGACCCAACACCCAGATGGAGATCAGTGGGTTAGACAGTAACGGCCGCCAATTCAAGAACCCAGATGAAATGTGGCAAGAAGAAGTTGGTGATTCACAAAAAAAACATGATTGGTACAGCAACGGTGTTGGCTACTGGCAAGTAAGTGTGTATCTTTTTTTTTCATTTTGTTAAAGAAAGTTGAAAGCTTTTGTGTGAAAAAGGGACTAGAATTGAAAAAGGGTGAATCTTGAATTTGTGGTTTGAAGGGTGTGGAAGCATCGGTGGAAGGTGTGCTGGGTGGATATGGGCATGTGAATGAGCCTGATATTAGTACAAGTGAGGCTTTTTTGAATAACCTTTTGGCTCGTTTCTTTCCTGATGCTGGTAGAAATCAGCATCTTGTAGCTCTTGGTTAGTTCTCTTACCCATGTTTTTTTATTCAATTGTGGTTGTGATTGATTGAGATGAAGAAATGGGTGTGATTTTAGAATATTTGTTAGAAAAATGGAACTGATAGTGTGATTCTAGAACAAAGAAAATGGTCCTTGAGCTTGCTTCGTTGACTTGACTAGATTCAGGTAGGGTTTTTTTTTGGGTTTGATCTCTGGTCTGGTTAGGGTTTCGATTGGGAGGTTGAAGATGATGATGTAATTGCCTGTGATAAGGGGTATTTATATTTGGAGTTTTTTAATAAATGAATTGGTTTAATGAAAATTAAATGGACCAAACTACCCCTGCAGATAAAGACAAAAAGGGGGCCTTAAAACAGTAAAAAATGAGAGATTTTAAGTTTTAGACTAAAATGGCAACAAAATACAAACCACAGGGACCCAGCTTTAAAAAGTTTGAGATTTGGACTAAAATGGTAAAACTGCCCAAACCACAGGGACCAAAATGGCAGTTTACTCAAAAATAAATAAATAAAACTTATTATGAATTATTAGCAGACATATAGGCCCCATCCATTTTGTTTTATTTCTTTTTGTTTTCTATAAATAGATGATATAATGTATTCGTTGCCGTTCATCTTTTGAGTTTTGATCAAAAGGAAATATTAGATGTAAAGAAGAGAAGAATAGAGAAAGATATATAGAGGACGTTTTGATCTCAATCTCTTAAGTTTTATAACACGTTATCAGCACGAGCGCTGTCAACCAAGCAAATCAACAAAAGAAAAGTAGCAATTATCATACTCAATGTAAGAATTTCATATATTTAAATACATACATATGTGTGTGTGTATATATATATATATATATATATATATAGGTTGAAAGCCTAAGGGTGCACCAGTGGATTGTAAAACCATACACCTTTAGGATGATCTTTTAGATCCCGTTTCTCCTTTATATATATGTATATTTATAATATAGTTCTTTGATAAATAAAAATGAGTACAGGGTACCTATTGCTATGGGAATATAATAATAATGGGACTACTAACCATCTAACATTTATGAATTTAACATTTATATATCTAACGTTTATTTACGCATCTAACATTCATTTATGCAAGCTAACATTTATTTATGCAACTAACATTTTAATTATGTGTATTGTTATATTTTATCTCATTTTAATAAGTATGTAATCCTAATATTTATATATTTGTATTTAGTAACAAGATGGCAAACATCGCGAAACTTGAATTTCCAGCATTGAATATCTCCGGAGAAAATTATATGACTTGGACAGCAAATGTCAAAAGACACCTAAAAGCAATGGGTGTAATAGAAGTCATAAATGAAGAGAATAATTGTTCGGATCAGGAAAAGGCAAAAGCTGATGTGTTTATTCATAAACACATTGATAATTTACTACAGCATGAATATTTCAATTCTGATGATCCATATGAATTATGGACGGATTTAAAGAACAGGTTTGATAATCAAAAGGAAGTTTTACTTCCTACAGCTAAAAATGAATGGAACAATCTGAGGTTCCAAGATTTTACAAAAGTAAATGATTACACATCTGCTTTATTTAAAATATGCTCAAAATTAGAGTTTTGTGGGCATCCTGTTACTGAGGAAGAAAAATTGGAGAAAACTTACTCCACATTTCATGCATCACATATAAGTTTAGCACAACAATATCGATTGTTGAGATTTTACAGATACTCTGATTTGAATGCACATCTCCTCGTAGCAGAACAACATAACATACTTCTGATGAAAAATCATGAAGCCCGTCCCACAGGATCATTAACTATACCTGAAGCAAATGTTGTTAATAATTATCAAAATAAAAGGGAACAAGGACGTGGGCGAGGCCAAGGATGAGGCCGTGGCCGCGGTCGTGGGTATTTTGGTAAAGGTCATTATAATGGTCACAACCATACTTTCAAAGGTAATAAAAATTACCGAGGTCGTGGACGCGGTCGTGGCCGTGGCCGAAATCAAAGAACTACAAATTATCATGCTCCACAAGATAATACTTCCAATTTTCATAATCAAAGGAATGAAGCCGGTGTGTCCGAAAAAAATGATAATTCTTGTTATAGATGTGGAAGTATAAATCACTGGTCAAAAACTTGTAGAACAGATCCACATCTATGTGAACTTTACAAAGCCTCCCTTAAAGGAAAAGAGAAGGAAGTAAACTATTTGGATAAACTCGATAAAAATGTTGAGCTAAACGCCGCAGATTTTAATGAAGACATTTAAACAAAATGTTGCTTGATCTCAATGATTTTATGTAACAATTAAATGTGTATTTTTATTATGTCTTTCTTTCGTATAATGTTTTTTAATAAAATTATTATTAATAATTATAATATGTTAATCATACTCTTATTATTTTTCTTTTTATAATTGTAAGATTAAAATGGATATCATTGGAGCTCAAGATCGAATGAATGAAGCGAATATTTGTATAGCGGATAGTGGAGCCACGCACACTATATTTAAATCTAAAAAATATTTTTATGAATTGAAACCAACAAGGGGAACTGTCAATACAATATCAGAAATTGAAACCTAAGAACTTGATAGAAGGAGTGGGAAAAGTTAATATAGCACTACCAAATGGAACAACACTTGAAATAGAAAATGCTTTATTTTCCCCCAAATCAATAAGAAATTTGTTAAGTTTCAAAAACATATATCATAATGGATATGATACTCAGTCAAAGACTGTTGATAATGAAAAATATTTGTATATCATGAGCAAAGATCAGATATTGGAAAAACTGCCAATGTTTTAATCTGGTTTGCATTATACATATATTGGTGTGCCTTAAGCACATATGGCAGTAAAAGAAAATTTTTGTGATCCTGAAACATTTAACTTATGGCATGACAAATTAGGCCATCCAGGATCTACAATGATGAAAAGAGTGATTGAAAATACTCATGGACATCCATTGAAGTATAAAAAGATCCCAAAATCTGATAAAATTCCTTTATGTGTATCTTGTTCTCTGGGAAAATTAATTACAAGACCTTCGCTTGTAAAAGTTGAAAAGGAAATTCCAATGTTCCTTGAAAGAATTCAAGGAGATATATCTGGACCAAGCCATCCACCATGTGGACCATTTAAATACTTCATGGTTCTAATAGATGCATCAAGTAGATGGTCTCATGTGTCTTTGTTATCAACTCGCAATATGGCTTTTGCAAAATTTCTTGCACAAATGATTAAATTGCGAACACATTTCCCAGATCATACTATTAAAAGGGTGAGACTCGACAATGCTGGTGAATTTACATCACATGCTTTTAATGATTATTGCATGTCTGTAGGAATTATTGTTGAACACCCTGTTGCTCATGTGCACACACAAAATGGTTTAGCTGAATCATTAATTAAACGTCTACAACTAATAGCTCGACCATTAATAATGAGGACAAAACTTCCTGTATCTGTTTGGGGTCATGCAATCTTACATGCTGAATCATTAATTCGCATAAGACCAAATGCAAATCATGAATACTCTCCCCAACAAATTGCATCTGGCCAACAGCCAAATATTTCCCATATTAGAATTTTTGGATGTGCAGTTTATGTCCCAATTGCACTACCACAACGCACAAAAATGGGACCTCAAAGAAGATTGGGAATATATGTTGGATATGATTCACCTTCTATAATAAGATATCTTGAACCTTTAACAGGTGATGTCTTTACAGCATGGTTTACTGATTGTAAATTTAATGAAACAATTTTCCCTGTATTAGGGGGAGAGAATAAAGATAAAAATAAGGAAAAGGATGTCACATGGTGTGAACCTTCATTATTATATCTGGATCCAAGAACTAAACAATGTGAGACAGAGGTTCAAAAGATAATACACTTGCAAGAAATTACAAATCAATTGCCTGATGCATTTACTGATATAAATAGGGTTACTAAATCTCACATACCAGCTGCTAATGCTCCAGCTCGAGTTGAGATCCCTAATAAGGCAATAGATAATAATATGACTCATGAGTCTCAGAAACGTTTAAAACGTGGAAGACCAATTGGTTCGAAGGATAAAAATCCTCGAAAAAGAAAAGCGCTTATAAATGAAATTGACCATAAAGATAAAAATCTTGATCAAGCGGTAAATACTAAAACCTCTCATGAGGAAGATGTTGATGATACTAACAAAGAGATATCAATCAACTATGGTCATACACATATAATATGGAACCGAGATGAAATGGAAAATATGGGTGAAATATTTTCATATTCGGTTGCCAGAGAGATTATGAGCGGAGATGATGCTCCTGAACCAAAGTCTGTCAATGATTGTAAAAATAGACATGACTGGGGAAAATGGAAAGATGCTATGCAAGCTGAATTAAATTCATTAAATAAACGAAAGGTTTTTGGGCCTATTGTTATCACACCTAAGGCAATAAAGCCTGTAGGGTATAAATGGGTTTTCGTACAGAAACGAAATGAGAAAAATGAGATTACAAGGTATAAAGCGAGACTTGTAGCTCAAGGTTTTTCGCAAAGGCCAGGGATTGACTATGAAGAAACATATTCTCCCGTGATGGACGCGATAACCTTTCGATACTTAATCAGCTTAGCAATATCTAAAAAGTTATAAATGCATCTTATGGATGTTGTTACAGCTTACTTATATGGATCACTTGATAGTGACATATATATGAAAATTCCTGAAGGATTTAAACTCCCTGAAGCGTTAAGTTCAAAACCCAAAGAAATGTATTCGATCAAATTACAAAGGTCTTTATATGGGTTGAAACAATCTGGGAGGATGTGGTACAATCGTTTGAGCGATTACTTGATAAGAAAAGGTTATACAAATAATCTTATCTGTCCATGTGTCTTTATTAAGAAGACAACGTCAGGATATGTGATCATAGCTGTATATGTTGATGATCTAAATATAATTGGGACTCAAAAGGAAATTCATGAAGCAATTATTCTTTTAAAGAAAGAATTTGAAATGAAAGACCTTGGAAAAACCAAATATTGTCTTGGTTTACAAATTGAACATATGAACAATGGAATACTTGTTCATCAGATGAATTATACTGAAAAGCTATTGAAACGTTTCAATATGGACAAGGCAAATCCTTTGAGCACCCCAATGGTCGTTAGATCACTTAATGTTGAAAATGATCATTTTCGTCCTTGTGAGGACAACGAAGAAGTTCTTGGTCCAGAGACGCCATACCTTAGTGCAATTGGAGCACTTATGTATCTTACTAACTGTAGGAGACCTGACATTTCTTTTGCAGTTAATTTGTTAGCAAGATTTAGTTCAGCTCCCACTAAAAGACACTGGAATGGGATTAAACATATTTTTCGATATCTTCGAGGTACTGTTGATTTAGGCTTGTTTTATCCTAACGATTCAAAAGAAGGGTTAGTTGGTTATGCAGATGCAGGTTATTTATCTGATCCCCATAAAGCAAAATCTCAAACTGGATACATATTCAAGACTGGAGGAACTGCAATTTCATGGCGTTCTCAGAAACAAACACTCGTTGCAACATCTTCAAATCATGCCGAAGTCATTGCACTACATGAAGCTTCAAGAGAATGTGTATGGTTAAGATCTATGACACAACACATACTAACATCTTGTGGACTAGAGAAAAATGTAAATCCAACTCCAATCTATGAAGATAATGCAGCTTGTGTCGCGCAAATGAAGGAAGGGTATATCAAAAGTGATAGAACAAAGCATATACCACCAAGATTCTTTGAATATACTCGAGACCTTATTAAAGACAATCAAGTCGAGATGAGATATGTCCAATCCAGCAACAATTCAGCCGATCTTTTCACAAAAGCACTACCTACAGCAACTTTCAGGAAACACGTTCATGATATTGGGATGCGACATGTACGGAAAATGTGATAATCCACACTTGACAATTTGAGGGGGAGCATTATACACGTTGCACTCTTTTTAATGAGGCAACATATCTGATCCACTGTGTATAATGCAAGCTGCACTCTTTTTCCCTTAGCTATGGTTTTGTCCCACTGGGTTTTCCTAGCAAGGTTTTTAACGAGGCATCATGTCAAAGCTAAACACCAAAGTTGTAGAACAACATACCACAAGGAGCTAATGATTTATTCATCAAATAAATAAATGGGCATATGTCTGAGGAGGAGTGTTATGAATTATTAGCAGACATATAGGCCCCACCCATTTTGTTTTATTTCTTTTTGTTTTCTATAAATAGATGATATAATGTATTCGTTGCCGTTCATCTTTTGAGTTTTGATCAAAAGGAAATATTAGATGTAAAGAAGAGAAGAATAGAGAAAGATATATAGAGGAAGTTTTGATCTCAATCTCTTAAGTTTTATAACAAAACTGTAATTATCGAACAGAAAAATCAAAATTAAAAAAATCTATCCTATCTAATAGATGAGGATTTAGGTTGCCACATGGCACCCTTAACTTTCTAGCTTTTTGGAGGGAATGAATTTTAGAGTTTATGGAATTATTTAAAATTTCAAACAATTATATAAGCTAAATAAATAACTAAATTATATCCTATCACTCCTATTAATTTGCTCTTTTCACGTTCATGCATAATCAAAATCACTTTCATCTTCATAGAAGAATCATCCGGATAAATAGCATAGATTCGGTTTGAAATTGATTTTATTGTGTTCTCCCCCAACCCTTATTTTTTTTCAAGTTTCAACACCTAAATGTTGTGCTCATCTAATAATTCATTACAACGAATTATGTATTTATGTTGGATAATGATCATGTTTCGTTTTTTATTTCCGATTTTTAATGGTCTCTAAATAAGGATAAAAGTTGTATTAAAAAATGTAACAATATTCGTGTACTTTGTTGTAGTTTACTCTTGCTATATTATTGGCTCTATTATTGAATGAAGCTCGAAGCCTTCTCCAACTCTTTATTCCCAAATTGAAGTAAACGAATTGCTTTTGGAGCAAGTATGAGAACTGCTCGGGTTGTAAAGTGGACCGTAAAAAACATACCCAAATTGGACTACCCGTCATGTCTATATGGGTTGTGGTGTAATGTGTTGGTGAGTATATTTCTTATTTTATTATTAAATCATTCGTATTTCATCATTTAGTTATCATAAACGACAACTAGAACAACACGACTAACGCACTATATAGAGCTATCATGTCATACGACTTGTATGGTCATACGGGTGTCATGTAGAATGTATGAGTTGATGTCGTCGATTTTATACGGTTATTTATGCTTGTGATTGTTCGTTCATTTAAATGGTTTATGTTAGTATATTTAAGTTCATATTTTATGTTCACTAATGTTTGTTAGTTTAAGTTTGATTAAGTTTGTTCGTTTACGTTCATTAATATACCCATTCAATTTTTTAGACCATTAAAATTTCTCTTTGATTGTCATTAAAAAAATGAGTAAATTACAAGTTTTGTTCATTATGTTTACACCATTTTGCAGACGATGTCCTTTAGCGCAAAACTTTGTAAGTTTTGTGATTTATGTTTCAAAATCTTAATTAGTAGCCCACTCTTATATTACCATTGCCACATATTCAAAAAAATTACAAATTATACCAAGTTTTAAATATTCAACCTATGTTACAACTTTATGATTTTTTTCATTTTTATTTTTCAATCCGTGTATTACACGGGTTACTAACCTAGTAAATAAATAAAACTGTAATTGTCGAACAATTCAGAATTGGTAATAAGTATATGTGTATAAATATTTGTAATACTCGAAATGAGTGGTCATTTAAACTGAATTTATATTAATGTTTGTAATTTTTTTATTTATTGTAGATATATTATAAGTTAGAGGAAGTTAAAAAGAATGTTTTTGTAAATATTATATAATAAATTATTTTTTGAGTCCCTGTGTTTTAGTGGTTTTAACCACTTAAATCCAAAATCAAAAAGTTTAACGGCTTGAGTCCCTAGTAGCTCATTTTATAACGTTTTGAGTCCAATTTTTAACACTTGTACTTTTGATTTTGGACTCAAGTGGTTAAAACCACTAAAACACAGGGACTCAAAACGTTATAAAATGAGCGGTTAGGGACTCAGAGCGTTTAACTTATTCATTTTGCACTCAAATAGTTCAAACCACAGAAACTTAAAAAGTAATTTTACTCACTCAATAGTATATTATTTACCCTTGCGGGTGTGGCAATTCCTTATACAATCAAAAACATACATTAACGCGACATGAAAATAATTAAGTTTTAGGTTATCATGAATTAACATGCATGTTTGATATACACGTTGTTAAGTCGGTAAGGGTACCAAACGAACGAGAAACAAAGCTGCTTCTTGTTCGTTTGTTTAACTATAACCGAACAAACGAATGTAAATACCATACAAATACGAATATCAAAGCACGTACGTTAACGAACATATACGAAAAAGAATGTGTTCTTGTTCGTCCATTCGTTTGTTAGTCGATTACCAAGACTTGATTCTTAAAATTGATTGGACTGACGAGTTAATGTATGATGCGTCGATCAGCAGCACTACTAAGTAATATAAAAAATCTGATGTAAATGAATGGACATAAGTGGAAAAATGAATATAAATGAATGAACAAGACATGTGTTCATGTTCGCCTAGTTAATAAATGAACATACTATTGTGTTCATGTTGGATCGTTTATTAAATAAACAAACATAAATAAATTTCCTACTAAACAATTCATGATCGGCCCCCTAAATATTATGTTCAATTACTTGCCTATACATTGTGTTTGGGAGGTCCTATTTAACTTGTTTAATTAAGCTGGTCATTTCGGGTTGAAACATTTAGCCAATTTATTTAAGGGCAATTCTGTTCCCACACCCCCTAAATCTTATTCCCACATCCTTTAAACTATCTCTCTCTCTATATATATATATATATATCTATGTATATATAGCGATAGATAGAGCGAAGGGGTGTGTAAATATTAACACCCTTTATTTAAACATATTGATATGTCAACTAATTAAAATATTAATTAAAAATTTTTATACAGTTGATCCTCCGACCCCTATACGTCCTGCTTATCCCATTTATTACGGCATGTTGACAACCAACCAACTCGTTTACAACTTTTCTTCAACTCAGCAACCTTTTTTACTTATTTAGAAAAATAGGCTACACTAATTATGGTTGATTACACAGTTTTTCATTGAGTAATTGGGTTACGATTGATGTCTTTGATACAAAGAAAATATATGGGCACGCCAACCTGATACAACTGCAACCCTTACTTTCCATCACTCTTCTTTGCTTTATTGTTTTTTTTATATTTGGCACAAAATGTGATTGAAACTATTAATTGGAATAGGTTCAAAACAGATCTACCTAATCTTTCCTAATGTGGGACTTTGGTTGAATTTAAAAAAAAATTACTTATCAGACCATGTGTAATGGTTAATGCCCATAAGGGGCATATTTCGTCACATCAGCATCATTACGGCCCTTCAAAAAATGTGTAATGGTTAATGCCTATTTCATTCAACACTTTCCATTTTTTTCTCCTCTTTGAGCATTATTTTAGAAATGTCTCTCCCTCTTCGTGTCTTTATAACGTCCAGGGGATGGTGCTGAAGGCGTTATCAAACCCTTTCATGCCCTGATGCCCGTTACGCATGGCCTAACGGAAGCTTTACTCATCGTACAAGAAGTCTAAATAAAGTTTCACCCCTAAAGCTTAAAATGTATTTAAAATTTTACTAAGAAGCCAAATTTAAAAAATGAAGTGATTATGCCAACAATTACCTTCCTAGAGATCACATAATCCCCTATAATAAGTCAATTTACATTGCTGAGTCCGAAGTTTAAAATCATGTCATCTGAATTCTATATTAACATGTATACTCCATTGTTCACTTCTCGGTCCCCTAGCCAATTATGACATTTTAGTTAATTGATAAACATGTACAGAGGAAAGAGCAGCTGGGGTTTTATTATGATGAAAAGTGAATACATAAAACAAAGAATTGGTGGTGGACTCGGGTTACTCTCGGAGTACTCCGTTTGTCCAGTGGGTGCCCCAAGAGTGTTTGGGATTGATTCTGTTGGCCGTTCAAAAGAAAAAACAAAGAAAAACAAGACTATAAATAGAGAAACTATCCAAGGTTACTAGTTAAATGGGCTAAACAATAAACCCAATACAAAAAGAGCTCACTAACTTTATTATGTTAACATCCCCCCCCCCCCCTTCAAACTTACAATGCAACAATAATAAGCATTGAGAGTTTGTCACACAAGAAACGAAACCGAGACTGTAACACCCCAAAACCCGAATGTTTACATTTGGCAAATGTTCTGATATGGTACATCAAGAAATAAATAACTAGACTATTTAACCTAGTTAAGAATATAGTAGAAATAATTAAAGGATGAAAGTTGTGCCAAGTATAAATTAGTGGCAAACTTGAGGGACTAAAGTGGGGTAAAAATGAAAGTTTAATTCATATATGAAAAAACACACACGATCGTGTGTTCTAGAAGAGCAGGAGCTCCATGAGAGCTCAAAACCCTACTTTCATCCATTCCATCAAATTGAAAGACTAAATGAAGTTTAAATTCATAACCGAGCATGGATTAATGATCACCTTCACAAGGGGATCATAAGGTATGTCTTAAAAGTTAGATTGGTAATCTTGCACGAAGTGGGTTATGTTGTAATTCACGAATTTGTATGAAATTGAGCATGAATAGGTGTTAGAATCACCATGTAGAACATGAATTATGTATGATTTAGCTTAAATTGATGTTAATAATGAAAATCAATTGTTGTGGTGAAGATGGTGACATGGGTATATTATCCATGTCCAAATTCTTGTTCAAAATTGATGTATTATGATATGTATGACAGATTCTTGTTAGAGGAATTGAAAGAAATGTGATACTAATATGTTTGAGGTTTATGTATGAATGATTCATGTTGATTAGAAGAAGGAATTTGATGAATTATGTATGAGAATAGAAGAATATGCATGAATTAGTTGTACACTATGCTTAGGAGGTAGTATACACACCAAATGTATGATGAAATTATGAGGAATTTGAGATTAGATCACTTGTAAGTGATTAACAAAGTAGTTATGAAGTGGGTTTTGATGATAAGATGGAAATAATGATTATGCTTATGTTAATGACGTTTGAAATCTTATATGGGTGTAAACGTTTAAAGAAATCGGATAAGATTTGATAGATTAGCATGTTATGAGGTCGAATGATGATTTTAATATAAGATCCGTGTGATGAAAAGGTTGTGATGAATGATGAATAAGCTAACTATCTTGAGGAATGATATATGATAGTTTGATGCTTGATAAGCGGCATGGAAGCTTGAGAAAGAAGCGGGTCAAACAGAACTTATGCACATGGGAAGCATATCTGGATGCAAAGTAAGTAAAGCTTACACCCTTTTTTGTAGAATATCTATTCATCGTATAGATTAATAATATGATAAGCTAATATATGGAATATGAAGTTCCGACAAGTTTTGATACGGGTCGGAACATGTGTTTATGACAAGAAACTAAGTTTGATGGTTAAAAAGGGATAAAAAGGGTATTATGGTAATTTTGGTTACGAGTTAACGAAGGAATAAGTTACATGGATGGGATAATGGATAATTAAAATCCCATAAGGATAAAATGGATATTTAGATTTAACGGGTCAAATGGTGAAGATATCACCATTTGGCGATATCGACTAATGAATTGTTTTGTCAAGCGTTATAAATTCATAGAATGAATAGCGAGAGGAATTCCGTTGCTATTAATGAGTAATTTAGCAGATGAAGTATTAAAACGGTTCATAGCTTTGATCCGAGCCAGGTATGTGCGATTAGAGTTGTAGTTAAGTAGTAAGATTGGTTAAATATGCAATGAAGTCCTTGTTGTAAAGGACGGAACAAAGTTGACTAAAACGCCCTTGATGGGTATATCGGGCAAACGATCCTAAAAGGTGTCTAGAAATAAGTTAGTTGATTAGGTGAAATGTTTTGGACAAGTATGAAAGTGAGGAGTATGTTTTTGTAAGTCATAGACCTTAAAATGCGCAAATACCCTTAACGGGTCAAATTAAGCCTTTGAGCGAAAATGGGTTAAGAGGATGCAAGACATCCGGAAATTTAATCTTTTATGATAGACGACATTGAAATTATTAAGTTCATATGAAGTCAAGGTCAAACAAACAAGTTATGTTGATAAATGTATGAACGGGTCAAAATTTGGTAAAAGGGTAATAAGCCGAAGGCTTAAAAGTCCCAAATTTTGGTAGTCCGGATACTGGATTTTTACTCCATGTGATGGAGAATCGAAGTTTCTGTCAAAATGAGGTCGTCGCGCCACGCGACAGGTAAGGGTCCTTGGTGTCGCGCAGCGCGACAACTCTCGCGGCCAGCGAGAGTGGGTCTTTCTTCTGTCACGCCCCGCGACAATCCTTAAAATCAGCAAAATGGTTGATGGGTGTTTAGTTTCAGTTACGGACCCGTTTAAACAAGTCTTAAACAATTGTAAGCTATGTATGACCAATTTAATTTATGTTTTAGGAATCATAGGTATGCGTGAAGGTAAGTATGTATGTTTATACGTATGTAATCAAGTATACGCGGATGTATGAACATATGTATATGGGTAGGCATGTATGAGTGTAGGGATGTTGCAAGTAGGGATGTATGTATGCATGTATGTATGCATGTATGTATAATGTTATGAATGTATGTAATGATGTAGGTATGTGGGTATGTAGGCATGTGTGTATGTATGTAAGTAGTTATGTGTGAATGTATGCATATTTATACAAGTATGTGCGAAATTATGTATGCATGTATTCAATGCAATTGAGTATTGACAATAATTATAGCGTGCCTTGTGAATGAAGTGTAACGCAGGTACGATAAGGAAGTCTCACCACGAATTGTATAATCCGATGGAAAGCTGGAATGTAAAGAGAATAACGAAATGAAAAGTAAACGAGAATGAAACTTGTATGTTATAATGTGTACTAATGTTATGAATTTTTCAGTGAGCGCATGTAGTACGAGTCACGGAGGATAATCGGGGAGTTGAGATCGAAGACCGAGTCGCAAGATAGATTGTACGGGAACGTTGAGGCATATAATGTAGTAAACATAAGTTATGTTTTTATTTAGTAAATGAGTCGATTTATGAATTTATGTGAAAGAGTTATTTTTAAAATGAAATTTCAAGTTAGTCAAAGTATTTATGAGAAAAGAAATTTTATGGCACGAATTTCCACTGCGACTTTTAGTCAAATACGTGATAAGGTCTTACAGAGACATCGACTAAACCTTGGTAAAAATACCAGCAATCTGTAAGGTTGATGGAACAAGTGGAAGCAACATAGTCCCCGAGTTGTAAATGATCACGAGTGAAATGACAATCAATCTTAATATGCTTTGCCTGCTCATGAAAAATAGAATTCCTTGCAATCTACATAGCACTTTTGTTATCACAATCTAGAGGAGTAGGCTGAGAAATGTGAACTCCTATATCTGCAAGAAGCCAACGCAATCAAACAATCTCACATGTAGTTACAACCATAGCACGATACTTAGCCTCAGTAGAAGATCTTGAAACAACATCTTGTTTCTTACTTTTCCAAAAGATTAACTAATCTCCAAAGAAACACAACAACCAGTGGTGGATTTACAATCATTAGGATCATTATTCCAATCAGCATCCTATAGGCACACAACTCTAGGGAATATGTCAAAGGAAAATAACAGACTCTGAAACTGAACCACATAGATATCATAGAATACGAAGAACAACTTCCCAGTAAAAGTAGGAACAACAACAAATTGACTAACCACATGAACAACATGAGTTATATATGGGCAAGTAACTATAAGATAAACCAAACTGCCTACAATAGTACGATATAGGCTCAGATCAGATAAAGGAACATCATCCCTAGGAGAATATCGTTCATTGGTTTTAAGTTGAGCGCCGATGTGTTGTAAAACACATCTTATTTTCCTTGTATTTTATGTATGTTTTCGATACTTTTTGAGTCATTTTTGGTCATTTATAGCTTGTACTTAATGGATTGATGTTTTGCAGGTGTTCGTGTGCAAAAGGAGTGGAAATTGAGTCAAAGTCATGGAGAAACGAGCACACGAAGAAAAAAACTAAGAAAAACAGTGCGGTAGAAAAGAGTCTGAATTTCAAATAGCTATCTCTTGAGCTAGAATATGAGTTACGAGGCTTACAATATAAGAATTTGGGGTAGCTTGACGAGGCAAATCCAAATACGAGATTTTTGGGCCATAATTCTAAAGTAACGGGCCGTAATCTTCAATATGGTTATGGGTAGTACTCATCATAAATCCTCTAGCGTGCTCGTACTGTTATTATTAGGCCTTGGGCTTAGTATGGGACATACCTACTACATGGTACGGGTCGTACACGACCCAAATGGGCCTAGACACGTAAAAACCCTAGATGTCGCATATTTAAGCACCATGACGGCCAAAAACGACAAAGGACAACCAAAAGATACTATTTTCAAAGTGATTGAAGAATTTTGGAGCTATTCTTGAAGGTTTGAAGGTTCAGGATTGAAGGATTGATTTTGGGTCATTGAATGAATTGTGTTGTTTACGCGTTTTTGCTTTGTTTCTGATCTTGAATATTGTGTGTTGGTGTTAATTGTTCTTCGTAGTTATTTATTGGTTTTGTTGATCTAGGCACATAGAGATATCCCCTGGTCTAGAGAACTATTCTAGATCTTTAATCTTAGGATTTTTAGTTTAGTTATTGTCATTTGAAATAATACAAGTTTAACAGCTATTAATATCAATTAACTAAGGTGTGGATCCCTTCCTGGTGGTTCGAGAGATAAGTCGGGATTGCTAGGTTATTAGTTGGGCGTTGTTTGGTAGTTGGGTGACCGATAGTTTGTATTCATCTATTTATTCGCGTCTAGAGTTTCCTAGGATTTCAGTTATCATGGTTAAATCCTCTTCACATTTTGAG
This sequence comes from Helianthus tuberosus, assembly GCA_030545235.1. Taxonomy (NCBI): domain Eukaryota; kingdom Viridiplantae; phylum Streptophyta; class Magnoliopsida; order Asterales; family Asteraceae; genus Helianthus; species Helianthus tuberosus. The sequence continues at coordinate 187,271,961 of CM060432.1, read as the reverse complement.
GATTTTGTCACCATAGTTGCCATATATTTGATAACTGTGGGATTTGGTAACTCTAGTGTGAGCCGGTTTAGTTTAGCACTTCAACACCTTGTCCCACTTTCGAGCACAGTTTATCATCCTTAGTGTCACACCCTGGCTTTTGCGGAAGCGTGGGTTTATTTGGTGTGACTTCTTAATACCATAGCAACAATCACAACAATGCTATATGATAAAAAAAAATACGAGATGTACATCCATTAATTAAAGTGAGAAAATACCACCATATCATTGTTTAAAAACATCGACACTTGAAATAAATTACAAACCATAAATCATTTAAAACGCGTTCATAAGACACAAAAGACTTTGGATAAGACGAGGTTTAGAGACATATAACCCGTCCAGGAGTAGGTTACATCTCTCAAACTTCACAACTCTGGATGACATATATTATTCAACGCAGCTAGACACATGCATACCCTGCCAGATCCTGCTAGTTCCCTGAAATACATGTAGTTTGAAAAATCAACAAAAGGTTGAGCGAGTTCATGTGTAAGTCTGTGTGTACAATCCTTTAAAATATGTCTTGTGTGTATAAATGTCCCTGGTATGTAGCAATTAAGGAAAAAGAAGTCACCAATGGGTTGCAAACCCATTAGTATGTGTGAAAAGGTGCAGGAAAACTCAAACCTAGCAAATTTGTACCGGGCTTCCGGCTGGAAGACATAGTCACCTCTATGGGCCGCCCCGGCCTCATGGGTGTGGGCTTGCTATACCCAAATAGATCTATCACTCATGTCCCTCGGTCCTACGACGACGATTAATGGCCTTAAGTGTTGTGCCCATCTTTCACAGTCTAGTAGTAAAACCCTCCTTAAGCTAACCATACCATGTATAATAATGTCTGTAATAGTTGTAACATGTATTCCACCCCCGAAGTATAAAACTGAAAACAGTTAAGAGAAAAGGGGGAACATGAACTCACTGTAGTGCGTCTTGTACCGTAACTCAAACTCCGTCCGCTACACGACAACCTACACGTACTAATGTCTATTAGACGAACGGGCCGTGCCTTGGCTTAGAGTTTAATGTTTTGAGTTGCGCTTCTTATGTTATTCCAAGTTATAATTATTTGTCAAAATAAATAATATTTCAACTTAAATTATATGTAGTGTTGGAATAATTGTTCATTTAATATTTTTGTATTAACGCTTCTAAAGTATTTAACTTCGTATTTATTCCCAAGGATGGGGGTATTTATACATGTATATTCGAACTTGAAATAATTATATTTTTAAGTCCCACTTATAAAATATATATAACTTATTTGTCAAAATAATGTATTCCAAAATATATATATATATTCCCGAAAATAATATATTTTTACTTCTTGTATCAAAACAATATTCACCAAAAATGTTTTTGCAAAAGTATGCTTCCGGAGTATTTCGTAAGTTACTTCTTTTAGCGTTCGGTTTCACAATGACACGTTAGATCACTATCGGATAACATAACCAACATTTAGGCATGCAAATCACTAGTTATATCATTTCAGTTTTAATATACAAAACTGGGCTGTTTTCGGGCATTTTAATAAAATATTTAACTTATTCCAAAAATTCTCAATTTTTACAGAATGTCTTATACGATCCAAATATTATTGTGTAAAAATATCGGGGTCCAGTTCGTTACCAATATTTTATAAAAAATAATTTACCGGACTGCAATCAGATTCGTCACTTTCTGACTGCAGTTCACGGAAAAATTCATTTAAAATTCATCGTAAGTCCGATTGATGAAATTCCAGTGGGAGAATTACTACGACATCAGTGGTCATCTATAGTACCAATTTTATGAGCTAGTTCTACTCAGGTTTCAAGTTATGACGAAAAATATGACAAACATTTTCTGTAGTAAAAATGCAGCTTGAGCTGCTTTCTAAAACCAGATCTTTAAAAATAGTAAACCACCTCGAAAAATTACGATTCTAGTGCCATTTGATCCGTTTTTCAAAAATACATAATTTAGACTTCAGAAAATCAATTTTTCGATTAATAACGGTCCGTTTACAGCCGATTGAAGTTGGCTGTAAATGTTACTCAGCATGATGTTTATAGCTTATATGTTCATGTTTTATGTTTGTTTAACCATAAAAAAAATAAAAGTAGACAAGAGTTTATGGAAGTCTTACAACTAGCTTAAAGCTAGGGAAGATCAATGGAGAAAAATGAGTGGATAAAAGCTTGTGGTATAGGTCCTTCACGATCCGAGTGTTCCACACCTTCTAAAACACCTTTGTGCACCTTGAGATGGTCTTGGAGTGCTAGAGCTTGAAACAAAAAGAATGGTGGTAGTGGGGAAGGTCACTTCCGTAGCTTTTTGTAGAAGAAGGAGGAATTTTCTTTGTGGATTAGGTGAAGATGATAGTGGTTATTTATACACTAATCTAAATATCCATGGGGCCTTATGTTTTCAAAAGCACATGCACAATCAAATAATAATCTCACCTATTCCCAAAAAAAAGATTGTAGTGGTTAAGTATTAGTTGAAGTAGTTTAGGTGAGTGGGGGAGGCCATGCTCTAGAAATGTGAATCAGCTTATGGGAGGGGACAAATTGTAATTTGTTGAGGTAAGTAAATAATTAGTAGGGTGTTTGATGTAAACTCTAATATTTAGTGTGTACCATGTATTATGTAATGTGTTATAGTGCTCGGGAACAATAACTAGCTTAGAAAAGTGAAACAATGCTTCTTACAATATTTTAGTGTTCCGGGTAATGTCCGGTTGTTTGGTTAGATACCGTTCCGTTAAAGCGCTAAGTTATTCCGTATAGTGTCTTTTATGTATCTTTTTGTGACACTTTTAATTCCCGACACTTAGGAAAACATACAGGACCATTCTGCCATAATTTTGCATATTACTAGTATGTTAAATGCTGAATTTTCTGATAAATAATGCAGAATTCTGCATTATTAGTGGGTTTTAGGCACTTCCCGGTACTTTAACTATCACCAAGTGACGCAGTTTTATGGTCCTCACTTCCCTACGCTCCATACTAGGGTAGTACCCTGTCTCTGGCACATACTGGCCTCAAAAACATTGCCTGTCTATGTACTGGCACTGTCAGTATATTTTTGAGTTATCCGCTCAGTGTGCTAACTGTGCTATGTGCATCAAGTATGTCACTAAAATTTGTATGCAATAAATGGAGTGACAGTATGAAATGTGATGCATATGTATGTATGATGCAAAAATCATATGTTTAATTCGTCAGTTGTAATCAAGCACAGTCATTAAGCACAAATTTACTATTAATTAATTGTACGGATACCTGTAATTGTGAGGGTTGTCACATTCTCCCCCTGTTAAGAAAATTTTGTCCCGAAATTTTTAGTTCTGCTACTAGATGCAGGGGTTTTGGGGAATAAATGTGGGTATTTTTCTTTCATACGGTCCTCACGCTCCCACGTGAATTCCGGTCCATGTCGTGCATTCCATCGAACTTTGACGAGTTTGACACTACTCCGGCGTTTCTTGTTAACTTTCCAATTAGTAACCTCAACGGGTTCTTCAATAAAGAGGAGCGTGTCGTCAATATGAACTTCGTCGGCTGGAATAACGACTGTTTCTTGAGTTGGACTCTTTTTCAGATTGGATACATGGAATGTATCGTGAACGCCATTAAGTTCAGCAGGTAGGTCCAACTTGTATGCTACCAAACCAACCCTCTTCAGAATTTTGAATGGACCAATGTATCGCGGATTCAACTTCCCACGTTTCCCGAAGCGTGCCACACCCTTCCAGGGTGAAACCTTCAACAAAACCATATCTCCAACCTCAAATTCCAGAGGTTTCCTTCTCAAGTCCGCATAACACTTTTGTCGATCACGGGCCGCTTTGATGCGCTCCCGGATCTGTATAATCTTGTCAGTTGTTTCCTGGACCAATTCCGGGCCAACAAGCTGTTTATCACCCGCGTCTGCCCAGCATAGCGGTGATCGACACTTGCGTCCATAAAGAGCTTCGAACGGTGCGGCTTGAATGCTTGCATGATAATTGTTGTTGTATGAGAATTCGACCAATGGTAGGTGAGTGTCCCAACTTCCACCTAAATCCATTAAGCAAGCTCGCAACATGTCTTCCAACGTTTGAATTGTTCGTTCGCTCTGTCCGTCTGTCTGTGGATGGAAGGCAGTACTCAGACTCAACTGAGAACCAAATGCTTCTTGAAAAGATTTCCAAATCCTTGATATGAATCTTCCGTCTCTATCAGAGATAATTGAGAGAGGCACTCCATGCCGTGCAACAATCTCTCTTAAGTATATCTCAGCAAGCTTACTCGTTTTATCTTTCTCCTTGATTGGCAAAAAGTGTGCAGATTTCGTTAAACGGTCTACTATTACCCAAATCGTATAATGGCCCTTGGGCGTCCTTGGAAATTTCGTTATGAAGTCCATAGAAATCTGTTCCCATATTGGGGTATTTCAGGTTGTTGCAAGAGACCTGAAGGCCTTTGGTATTCGACCTTCACTTTGGCGTAAGTTAAACATTTGCCAACATATACTGCAACATCGCCTTTCATTCTTGGCCACCAATAGAAATCCTTAAGATCTTGGTACATCTTATCCGCTCCTGGATGAATCGAGTACCGAGATTTGTGAGCTTCGTCAAAAATAACATTCCTCAGACCACCAAACAAGGGAACCCAAGTTCGTTTCATGAAGCACAAGGTCCCTTCCCCGTTTGGTACCAACTGTTTCTCCATCCCACGGAGATACTCATTCTCAATATTCTTTTCCTTAAGTGCTTCTCTCTGCGGGGCACGAATGCGCAATGAGAGGTCCGTTTGTATGATCATTTCCAAAGCCCTAACCCTTATGGGCTTGATCCTTTCCTTCCGACTTAGAGCATCAGCGACCACATTCGCCTTCCCTGGGTGATACTTGATTTCACAGTCATAATCATTTAACAGCTCCACCCAGCGTCTTTGCCTCATGTTAAGCTCTTTCTGATCGAATATGTGCTGCAGGCTCTTGTGATCAGTGTAGATGGTGCATCGAGTGCCATATAAATAATGTCGCCATATTTTCAAAGCAAACACCACCGCGCCTAATTCCAGATCATGCGTGGTGTAATTTTTCTTGTGGATCTTCAATTGGCGAGAAGCATATGCTATAACCTTCTGACGTTGCATTAGCACACATCCCAAACCTTGACGCGAAGCATCGCAATATACCACGAAGTCGTCAGTGCCTTCGGGTAGAGATAAGATCGGCGCGTCACAAAGCTTGTTTTTCAATAGCTGAAAGGCCTCTTCTTGCTTGTCTCCCCAATCAAAGTTCTTGTCTTTCTGAGTGAGAGAGGTCAAAGATTGAGCGATTTTCGAGAAATCCTCAATGAACCTACGATAATAACCAGCCAAACCTAGGAACTATCGAATTTCGGTTGGCGTCTTCGGAGTATCCCAATTCTTGATTGCTTCAATCTTTGTGGGATCCACGTGAATTCCATTTCCGTTAACTACATGACCAAGAAACTGGACTTCGCGTAACCAGAACTCGCACTTCGAGAACTTCGCATACAACTTCTCCTTTTTAAGCAGCTCTAGAATAGCTCTTAAATGTTGCTCATGCTCCCCTTTCGTCTTCGAGTAGATCAAAATGTCGTCAATGAACACAATCACAAACTTATCAAGGTACGGTTTGCAGACTCTGTTCATCAAATCCATGAATACTGCTGGCGCGTTCGTCAAACCAAACGGCATAACCAGGAACTCGTAATGTCCATATCGAGTTCTAAAGGCCGTCTTTGGAATACTTTCCTCTTGTATCCTTAACTGGTGATAACCTGATCGTAGATCGATCTTTGAGTAAAAACTTGAACCTTGTAATTGATCGAACAGGTCATCGATCCTTGGCAAAGGATATATGTTCTTGATTGTCAACTTATTCAGCTCCTGGTAGTCTATACACATGCGAAAACTACCATCCTTCTTTTTCACGAACAAAACTGGAGCTCCCCAAGGCAAGAAGCTTGGTCTGATAAATCCCTTGTCTAACAACTCCAGAAGTTGTGTTGACAACTCTTGCATTTCTGAAGGTGCAAGTCGATAAGGTGCCTTAGCTACAGGCGCGACGCCTAGAACTAAGTCAATATGAAACTCAACTTGTCTTTGTGGTGGAAATCCCGGCAAGTCTTCTGGAAAGACTTCAGGATACTCCTTAACGACTGGGATGTCTTCAAGTTTTGGCTCAGCGGCTTCCTTATCCACGATGTGTGCCAGGAAGGCAACACATCCCTTCTTCAAACATTTTCGGGCCTTCAAGCAACTAATGATCCTTAAGGGCGTATCGCGCTTCTCTCCGTGTACTACGATCGTTTCTCCATCCGCCATTGGGATGCGAATGGTCTTCTCGTGACATACAATCTCGGCTCTGTTGCTTGACAACCAATCCATCCCTACTACCACATCGAAACTTCCTAACTCGACTGGCAGTAGGTCTAATGTAAACTCGTGTTCTAATAGATAAGAAAATTTTGAATCTCAAGTAATAACTTAAGAATTTTGAACGAATAGTGATCCTTAGCTTGGCCCGCAGAGTCCACCAGAATTCCCATGTACTACAAGTTGTTATTACGTTGGCCACCGTAATAATAAATTGCCTTGCATGGTTACCCTAGCGTTCTCTCGTACGAAGCAGCTGATCAGTAAGAGAGGAAACACTATTGTCAATATACCTTCAACATAGAAGGAAACTTCGTGATAGTTCACGTGTCAACGTTCGTTGTCATTACTCCGCAGAACGGCACGACATTAAATGAAATAAAGATAACAACTGGTGGGGCACCTTCAAGATGAGTACTTCATGTTCCTTGTCTGGACAAGAGTGTCGTCAATTATGATTTGTATGAGCCACAGGGGCCTCGTCCCACTAATGGAGTTGTTGTCCAAGGCTGCCACCTCCGCCTCATCGTCACTATTGAATTTAGGCATTTTAGCATCTGCGAGAAAGCAACCATTCTTCCACGGGATCAATGCTTTATGGTCTCACTCAGGAACCACGTTCGTTATAAGCTCCGCAATAGACGTGAGGTCGATATTCTTATGGGAGATGTTTTGTATAAAATATGTTATGTTTTAAAATAGAGTATTATGTCTTGTGTAAAGGATGTCGTGTCTTAACCATGTTATGTGAGTCAAGGATGAAAATGGAATTCGAAGTCGAAGGCATTTTGTTTTTGCCAAATATTTCATGCAACATATATATGAACAACCTATATATATAATCATGTAAAATCCTATCAATCAAGGATTTCTATCTTGTATAAGCTGAACTTACAAACTGTTTATAATGCGTAAACTTATAATGTAATGTATTGTAGGCACATAGTCTAATAATGTATTGTGTCTATTTCTCATAGACTTCACCCATGGAAATGGGTATCAACATGTAGTCAAATAAGCATGTAAGTCACAATCAATGTAATCAAGTAATCATCCTAGTCTTCCCCAGACTATCCCACCCAGTCTCTTAGACTGAACTCCCTAGTTTCTCAGACTAACTCCCTGGCCTCTAAGACCAAACCTTCCCAGTCTCTAGGACTAACTCCCTGGTCTCCAAGACCAAAATCTCCCCAATCTCTAAGATTGAACCCCTCAGTCTCTAAGACTTGATGTGTAGGAAGCGATATGTTAAGAACTTGTAAAAATGGTTAAATAAAGACTGATTCAAAAACTAAACTTTTTGACATGCTTTGGCCTAATAGGTATCGGTACTCTCATTGATAGTCCCCAGGTAGGCAATGGGTCCTTTTATTTGGATTTGTAAGAATGCCAGCCTAGACAGGAGTTCTCAACTATCGATACTTAACCCTTCCAGTTACTACATGTCTGACACGAAAAACAAATGTTTGTAAAGAAACGTTTGTACCCTGGATCTGGAAACTTGTATATGCAATGTAAACATGTTTTCGTGAGAGCCCTGATGATCATAGTCTAGACTCGAGAAAGAATCCTAGTTCGCTATGATCGAGGCTCTGATACCAAGCTGTCACACCCTGGCTTTTGCGAAAGCTTGGGTTTATTTGGTGTGACTTCTTAATACCATAGCAACAATCACAACAATGCTATATGATAAAAAAAAAAATACGAGATGTACATCCATTAATTAAAGTGAGAAAATACCACCATATCATTGTTTAAAAACATCGACACTTGAAATAAGTTACAAACCATAAATCATTTAAAACGCGTTCATAAGACACAAAAGACTTTGGATAAGACGAGGTTTAGAGACATATAACCCGTCCAGGAGTAGGTTACATCTCTCAAACTTCACAACTCTGGATGACATCTATTATTCAACGCAGCTAGACACATGCATACCCTGCCAGATCCTGCTAGTTCCCTGAAATACATGTAGTTGGAAAAATCAACAAAAGGTTGAGCGAGTTCATGTGTAAGTCTGTGTGTACAATCCTTTAAAATATGTCTTGTGTGTATAAATGTCCCTTGTATGTAGCTGATGGGTGTCAAGTGTTATATATATTAGGTGTATATTTTAAGCCCCTTTAACACTTTTTAGTCAAGTTTTAAATTTATAAAACACGATATTTACTAACACTAGACACTCATATGGGCAAGTGCACCCATCGTGAGCGTAGTATAGTGTTGGTAAGATACCGAGGTCGTCCAAGGACACAAGAGCTTTTAGTACCGGTTTATCCTCAATGTCTAATCAAAATAAAAAGTTTAGAAAAATGTTTTAAGCTAAGAAAAATAAAAACTAACTAAAAATGCTGAAAATAAAAATAAAAGAAAAACAGATAGACAAGATGAATCACTTGGTTCCGACTCGTATCTAGTGTAACCTTTGATTATTTCCGCACTTTTGCACTATTTTAAGAGATTATCTTAGTTATTGTAGTAGGCCCCTCTTTTGAAGGTGACGTTACCCTCACCCCAGTAGTTTGAGTCAGCAAGGATACAATCCAAAAAGGGTGGATTATTGGAAGATAATTAATTAAGTTATTAATGCAAATTATGGTAGGCCCCTCTTTTGGAGGTGACGTTACCCTCGACTAAGTAGTCTGAGTCAGCAGGGATACAGTCCTAAATAGCCGGGTTATAGTATTAATAGTAGTTAACTTATGAGAGGATCAAAGAGTTTGGACACCCGCCATCCAATACCGTTAAGTATTGAAGGAGGTCCTACTAAATTTGACCCAGGTCCATTGCAGGACCTCTAAATGCTGAACAATGGCAAGACCTTTACCAAACCGTTCCCTTAACCCCCGACCAGGTAGCCAACATACCTCCATATAGACCGTGGAGATATGAATGGTGAAAATCTTTTATTTTATATAGACAGTAAAATAATGCCAAGACACCACGGACAAACGATAAGGAAAGATCACCTTCAACATAAGCAACTAGTTATTAAAGTCATTAATACAAAACCAAGTAAAAAGTGCAAAAGATTAGAAATAAAAAGTATTATACTAGACACTTTGTCTTCACCAAGTGTTGTAAGAGACTTAGGCAAACATGGCCTTGATTGTCAAGAACTCTTACGATCAATCTTGGATCCCGAGACGACTCACACACTCTATGATGGACAATGGATGATGGTGGTGGATGATGGTGTTATGGTGGTGGTGGGTGGTGGGTGAAGTGTGAGAGAGGTGGTGTGCCAAGGGATGGTTTGAGCTTGAGCCAAGCACTCCTATTTATAGGCTGAACAGAAGCTCGGGCATGGCCCCGTGTCCACATCCTCTCTTTCTTCATTTAATGCAGCTTTGTCTTATTAGTTGACCACGCCCCCGTGTCCGCTGAGCACGACCCCGTGTGCAGAAGAATCTTTGTACTATGAAGATTTGCCTGGATTGTGCGAATCTTATAGTTGACCACGGCCCCGTGTCCGCTGAGCACGGCCCCGTGGTGGGCAATAGAAGCTTCTACCACTTTGTCTTTTCTGCTGACACTTGGGCACGCCCCCGTGCTGGCTGGGCACGGGGCGTGTTCAGTCCTCTGTTGCCTTGTTTTGCTTGGGAAGATGCTGTCGTGGGGTCGGGCATGTCACGTCTTGTTCCTTTTCTTGTATTTATGTTAGATTTTGATGTCTTTTTGCTTCTTTTGTTAATTTGAGCTCATTTAATCCTGAAAATACAAAAGGAAGACAAAATCACACTTTTTCCAACATTAGTACTAAAAAAGGGTTAGTTTTATGCCTTAATTGATGTAATTTATATGTTGCATTTTGCAAACATCAAATACCCCCACACTTGAATCGTTGCTTGTCCTCAAGCAAAACTCTTTAATATGTGGCTATTACACTCCCAAATGGAATGGGTAGAGAAGAAGGTTTTGGGCTTGTCGTAGAGTGTCGGGATTTCCAAGATTCTTTATTTAGTTTTATTTTTATTTATTTACAATCCTATTCGTCATGATTTATTTAAAACTTTTCATAAGATAAATTACTTATTGGGGCATAACATGCCTTTTTAAAATTCTATTTATATACAAGTTCACATACCTCACGGGGATCACTCAACACTCGGCCGAAAATGTATTTGTGGATCACTCGAAAGCGGCATGGAACTTACTCCTACCATAGGCTTGACAAGCAATCAATCCTCCTCCTTTTTAACTTATATTCCTTCGTAAACATCAAGAGGACTTTGTGGGTGAAGGGTTAGGCTTGGGTTAAAGGTAGGTGGTTGGGTTAATGGTTAGTAGAAAAAGGGCTAAAAGCGTAACAAGTGTCGGTTTTCGTAAGACTTTCTATTTTTGTAACTTTTATTTCTGATGAAGCTATTATTCAAACAAAGTTATTTTTGATGAACTTGTTTGTTTATTTTCTTTTGCTTCATCATCAACACATTTTTTTTTTTTTGAAAAGTCATATGAACCGAACTTGTTACTAAAACAAAGGGTTAAAAATGAAAAAGGTTTTGGTGGGTAAAAGGGTGTTTGGTTGGGTTATGAAATGAAAAGGTTTAGGCTCAAAGGGGCTAACTAGGGGGATTTTGGGTAGGTGGTAAAAAAAAGAAAAATAATGTTGTAGAAATAAAAAGGGTTAGTCCTAATGCCTCCATCATTTACTTACTCGGGTTTAAGTTGGTAAGGACCGGGAATGTATCGTCATGGCAAGTTCTAGAGTCGTAAGAACCAAGCAGCTATTCACACAAGAAACGAAAATGAGCATTTAGTCTAATGATATGTAAGTGTTTGCTCAATAAAGGCTCAAAACTCACTTTTGTGGGAATGAGTTTTTATGTGATCAAGTATATATAATTAAATTTTAACTAAGCTTGTCATGCCTTTTCATAATTTTCTTATGTTGGTTCTTTTTATCACGACGCTATTGGTTGTAAATTCGTAAAAATATAACCTTTTTTAGAACTTGAATTTCCCGAGTTAAACCTAGACAAGTAAAAAAATGAAAATTTTTGAAAAAAATTTGGGGTGATTAGCGGTTCCAATAGAGTTTTGTGTAAGGCTTGTATTTAGGACTTGCAAGATTCAAGGTTTTAGCATCCCCCCACACTTAAATTACACATTGTCCTCAATGTGTCCCAAAAATAAGTTTTTAGGTTGATTGAGTGTGTAAAAAGGTGTAAAAAGCAAAAATTTTGTGTTACTGGTTACCTGGGCACGACCCCATGTTGAGTGGACACGACCCCGTGCTCAGGTGCCAGTAACGAAAACTTACAGAAGGTGAACACGGGGGCGTGTTGGTTGAACACGACCCCGTGTCTGTCAAGGTTTGCAGAATCAAAACAAACAGCAGGTTCAGGGGAATGGGCACGGGGGCGTGTCGGCTGGACACGACCCCGTGTGGACAATCTGCAAAGTTGAAAAACAGGTTTCTTTCTTCGGTTTTCCTGTCCCGGCTTTAGTAGTACTAATATTTAGTACTCTAAGCCTCGTATGTACCTGCTTAATCAATAAACACCATACCATACCACAGCAAACATCATACTTTTACCAAATTCATCATCCAAGTCAAAGTTAAAAGAAAAAATAAATGCAGAAAATAAAAGAAGTTAAGGAAAGTAAATTGTTCAACACTTGGCACGCAGGCCATTAATTGTTCAAGATTAGAAAAAGGGTTAACCTGGGGAACCATCAAACAACCGCTTCTTCCTCCGCTCCTCCCGCCTAATCCATGTCCTCATCATCATCATCATCATCATCATCATCCCCTCCATGGCGCGTAATGTGGTCTCGAATATATCCAATATCATCTTGGATATCGGATATGTTTCTCTCGATAGCTCCAACCCGGTGGTAGGTGTTGCTCGCCATGTTGTATGTGTTCCTGGTGCACATAAGGTTTTCCTGCAACAAATCATGCAAACTTTGGAAATTAGGAAAACCGCCTCCGGAGGAGGATTGGCCCGGATCACCTTGGGGTTGGTATTGGTACTGATGATGTTGCGGAGCTTGGAGGACAAGTGCTTCTTGCGGGTTCCATGCATGACCTTGCATCCTTTGAAAGCTTACCGTCCCGTCTTCCGCCTCATAAATCAGGTTCATTGAGCGGCATATGTGTATATCCACCATACCTGACCATGGGCTTCTCTCAAATGACCTAGGTATGTGGGCGAAGTGCCTGAAGAGACGGTACACCCATCCCCCAAAGAAGATAGGAGTCGGTGCACTAGCAAGGCGGTTATGATGCATGTTTCGGAGCATGAGGAACGGAACATCGAGCGGCCTGCGGTTGTGGATGCAGTGGAGGACAACCAAATCTCTTAACCCAACAACGCCACTACTATCATGCCTTTGGCTAAGAGAGTAGCCGAGGAGCCTATGGATGTATCTGTAGAGCGGATCCCTCAGCTTTGTACTCTTAGTGCTGCTCGGATTGTAGTATCCGTTACCAATCTGAGCCCAAATGGCTTGGCGTTCGTTTTCACCTATCTCTCTCATTCCTCCAGTATTTTCCTCGTTTCCCGCATCCTCTTCCGCATACAACCCGACAATCGACCCAAATTGTGCCATAGAGATCGAAAACCTTGTCCCGCCACATCGGAATACTACCCCATCATTGTCGAACGGGTCGCACCTTGAGTTGAATGTTAAGGTGCTATAGAATTCCAAAGTACATTCGTGGACGGAACGGAGTCGAGTTGTTAGAGCGACTCTGAGTGGTCCCGTGACAATGTTGTTGAAACGGTCGATTTGATTCACCACAGTTAATAGTTTCGTGCATGCTTGCCTCGGGTATTCCTCCGGCCTTGTTTGAAGTATCTCGTATCTAGCTCTAGCATCGAGCTCATTGGCGTTAAATCTTGTGAACTTCCTAGCCATCTGAAAGAATACACCAAAAGTTAGCACGAAACAGAAGTATTTCCGGACAAAACTGCAAACAGTGAGCTGGACACGGCCCCGTGTTCAGCGGACACGGCCCCGTGTCCAGGCGTCTGTTACTCAAAAATTCCATTTTTCGACCCGGTTTCGAAAACTTGAAAATTTTTGGTCCAATAGGTGCGGTTTCCCCCGAAAATGAAACCCTAAGTGCCGTTTTTCCCAAAATAACCCGTTTTCCCTATCAATTTTATCTTTTTCGGTTCAAGAATAAGGGTTTGGGGTTTTTGTGAGAAATCGGGTGAATCTATGAACAATACAAGTGTATTTACTTCCCATAACACTAATCTAACTAAATGCAAACAGATCTAAACAAAAATTTGAGGCTCGATCCGGATGAACTTCAAGAACCCAAGATTTTTCCCCAAATTTTTGGTGTTTTAACTACATGCAAGTAACTAATCTAACTACTAAAAGTGATAGAATCATACCTTGATGTTGTTAAAGTGATAGGAGACGTCGAAAATCTGTGAAAAATCGCCTGGAACCAGAGCTTTTTCGGGGAAACGGGGCGTGTGGAATGAAGTAACTGTTTTGAAAAAGGGGATATATCCCGACTGCGGCGCGGACACGGCCCCGTGTCCATCGGACACGGCCTCGTGCCGAGCAAAGTTTTAAATTTTTTTTAGTGCTCGTGTGAGTGCCCTTTGTTTCCCATAAGCTTTGGTTAGAAAACTTACCGCTTTAGATGTCGTCCCGATCGCTCGTAACTTACCAGGTACGATGTTGATGTTTTCATTCTTCCACCATTTGAAACGAAATCTCTTCCTCTTCATCCCCAATGAATCCTTGATAGAGTTTCAGCCGTTGGCCATTGACTTTGAATGGGGGCCCATTTCGAGATTTAATTTCTACTGCACCGTGTGGGAAAATATGGGTGATGGAAAAAGGTCCTGACCACCTAGACTTTAATTTACCAGGAAATAATCGCAGTCGTGAATTAAACAAAAGAACTAGATCTCCTACTTGAAATTCATTAGGTTTAATATGTTTGTCATGCAAGTTTTTCATTCTTTCCTTATAAATTTCAGAGTTTGAGTATGCATAATTCCTAAGCTCGTCTAATTCATTTAATTGACAAAATCGATTTTTACCAGCAAATTCTAAATCTAAGTTTACATTTTTGATCGCCCAGTAGGCTTTGTGTGCAATTTCTACTGGCAAGTGACAACTTTTTCCATAGACTAGCTTATATGGGGTTGTACCTATTGTTGTTTTATAAGCAGTTCGAAAGGCCCATAAAGCATCATCTAATTTATCTGCCCATTCCTTTTTATTTAACCCTACGGTTTTTTCAAGTATTCGTTTTAAACCTCTATTAGTCACTTCGGCTTGTCCGTTTGTTTGAGGGTGATATGCTGTTGAGACCCGATGATAGACCCCATATCTTGTTAAAAATTTTTCAAGTTGATGGTTGCAAAAATGGGTACCTCTATCACTTATTAAGGCTTTAGGTGTGCCAAAACGAGAGAATAATTTTTTCAGAAATCTTACCACGACTCTTCCATCATTTGTTGGAAGTGCCTCGGCCTCGGCCCATTTAGACAAGTAGTCTACTGCCACAAGTATATATTTGTTTCCTTTCGATGGTGGGAAAGGTCCCATAAAGTCGAGTCCCCACACATCAAAAATTTCACAAACAAGAATGCCATTTTGTGGCATTTCGTTTTTGGAAGAAATATTACCTGTTCTTTGGCAAGCATCACATGTCTTTACACAACTTTGGGCGTCTTTGTAAATGGTTGGCCAATAAAATCCTGAATCAAATACCTTTCGTGCGGTACTAGCGGCACCATGATGTCCTCCGTGTGGACCTTCATGACAATGGCGGAGAATTCTTCGTGCTTCGCTACCATGTACGCATCGTCGGACGAGTTGGTCGGCACACATTTTGAAAAGATATGGATCTTCCCAAAAATAGTGTTTCACATTGGCAAAGAATTTTTTCCTTTGATGATGTGGCCAACCTTTTGCGACTATACCGCTAGCTAGGTAGTTAGCATAGTCGGCGTACCATGGTTCTTCCTTGTATTCCACCATTTCCAGGGACTCAGTTGGAAATTTTTCATTGATTTGCTCGTTCCTGGTCGCTTCTAAAGCTGGGCCTTCTAAGCGCGAAAGATGATCTGCTGCAGTGTTTTCTGCTCCTCTTTTGTCTCTGATTTCAATGTCAAATTCTTGGAGGAGTAGAATCCACCGAATCAAACATGGCTTTGCATCTTGATTTTTTGAAGAGATATCGAATGGCTACATGATCTGTATAGACTATAGTTTTAGAAAGAACAAGATAAGAACGAAATTTATCAAAAGCAAATACCACAGCTAGTAATTCTTTTTCAGTTGTTGTGTAATTTTCTTGTGCATCATTTAGTGTTTTACTAGCATAATAAATTGGGTGGAAATGCTTTTCTTTTCTTTGTCCCAAGACAGCTCCAACTGTAAAGTCACTGGCATCACACATGATTTCGAAAGGAAATTTCCAATCAGGCGCTATCATGATAGGTGCATTGACTAACATTTCTTTTATGGTTAGAAATGCTTGATTGCAATCTTTGTCAAAGATGAAAGGGGCATCTTTTTCAAGTAATTTTGTTAGAGGCCTCGAGATGTTAGAAAAGTCTTTGATAAACCGCCTATAAAATCCGGCATGCCCTAGGAAACTTCTGATAGCTCTAACGGAGGATGGAGGTGGTAATCTAGAAATGGTATCTATTTTGGCTCGATCCACCTCCATTCCTTCGCTTGAGATCTTGTGACCGAGTACTATTCCCTCCGTTACCATGAAATGGCATTTTTCCCAATTAAGGGCGAGGTTAGTTTCCTCACATCGGGATAGCATTCGCTCAAGGTTATCGAGGCATTGGTCGTATGAATCCCCAAAGATAGAAAAGTCGTCCATGAAGACTTCCATTGTCTTTTCTATCATATCATGGAAAATGGCTACCATGCAACGTTGGAATGTTGCGGGGGCATTACATAGACCGAATGGCATGCGTCGATAAGCAAAAGTTCCATAGGGACATGTGAAAGTTGTCTTTTCTTGGTCTTCGGGTACTATCGGGATTTGAAAGTAACCTGAAAAACCATCCAAGAAACAATAAAATTTATGACCGGATAATCTTTCTAACATTTGATCAATGAAGGGTAAAGGAAAGTGATCTTTTCTTGTTGCTTCATTTAATCGTCTATAATCTATACATACTCTCCATCCTGTGACGGTTCTCGTTGGTATTAATTCATTCTTTTCATTAGTTATTACCGTCATACCTCCTTTCTTTGGAACTACTTGGACGGGACTCACCCAAGGACTATCAGAGATAGGATAGATAAGTCCGGCGTCAAGTAATTTGATGACTTCGTTTTTAACCACTTCTTGAACATTTGGATTTACTCGACGTTGTGGTTGTATTACCGATTTGTAGTCATCATTCATTAAAATTTTGTGTGTGCACATGGAAGGACTAATTCCTTTTATGTCTACAAGTTTCCAAGCTATTGCGTTTTTGTGTTTTTTCAAAAGACTTATTAATTTTTCTTTTTCTAAGCTATCTAATTTAGACGAAATAATTACAGGTAAATTACCATCTTTGTCTAGAAAAGCTTATTCCAAACCTTTTGGAAGTTCTTTGAGCTCAAGTGGTGGGCCTTTAGGAGACTCCTTATTTGGTTGCTCATTTCGATCAAGAACTTTAAAAGTTTGTTCTATGGCGACCTCTTCTTCAACAAAGTGGTCAATCTCTTCACTTGTATCGGGTGGTTCATCTTCATCTTCAATTAGGGGGTCATTATTGCCGAAAGGATATTTCATTGACCGTTCGAGATCGACACTTCTTTTAAATGCCCCTAATTGAAGAGGTAGATTGTTGAACTTTCGGTGTTTCAAAGCTTCGTGAGTTTTTACAAATGGTCGTCCCAACATTAGAGGAGCGTCATCAAGGATGACAAAGTCGGTCGGTATTACCATTTGATTTGTTTGAACCAATACATCCTCAACTACACCGATTGATTTTATTACTTTCCGATTGGATAGAAAAATGGGTATTTGAAGTGGAGAAAAATCACTAATACTTAATTTTTCGAAAATGTAGTTAGGCATTATGTTAACACAAAGATCTTTATCGATTGTGACATTACTAATAAACGAATTTTGAAAGAAACATGGAACCGGTGTAATGTTAATTTCAAATGGGTCTTCTTTTATTAGTGAGGTTTGATCATTAGTTAACTTAACACTTACTGTTTCGTCAATTTTAGTGTTAGTGTTTAACTCTTTTAAAAACTTAGCATGAGTGGGTACTAAACAATGATTTTCAAAAGAAGGTGACAAGAGATTAATTTCTTCAAAATTAGACTCTTCTTTAATTTTAACGTTGTCGGACTCACCTCTTTCGTTGTTTAACTCATGTGTCGGTTTTTCACTTATTTGTTCTTCCATTTTTACACTTTCAGCTATCTCTTCATTTTTTAATTCTTCTCTTGCGCGGGACTGCTCTTCCCTTGCGCGAGATTCTTTTATACAACGATCGATAACTCTAATGTGTTCTAATATCCTATCGGTCACTTCGGTTATAGAAAAAGAATCGGGATTTTCAAAGCTTGAATCCGGTTGTTCGACCCTTTGTTCCTCATAATACCCATGTGAAGTAGATGGTTCGTGACGTGTGCGTATATATACATAATATTTTGCAATGAATTACACACGATTGGGTTTTAAATTTATAAAAGTGATTATTACTTTTACATCAAAACACACACGAAAGAGGCAAGTGTACCCCGTCATATATGTAATAAAGTATCGGTAAGAACCAAGTATCGATCCAAGGAAATGGGCGGAGAATTAGTACTAGACCTTTGTCACTAAACTACCGGTAAAAACATAGGTTTTGTGATTTTAAACTAAACTAAAGTAAACATAACCAAATACATAATAAAAACATAATAGAAAGTAGATAAAAAGCCTTGCTAAATACACAACCACAGCATGTCAACTAAGTCAGTTTTGGCACTAGAAGCATTCGGTCAATTTTCCAATTTAAAACAATTAGTATCCCTTTCGGGAATCCTAACATGACAATCATTCGGAAAGCTAAAACGATAAACACACTTTAACCACCTAAAATTGTTCTTTAACGTGCAATTGATAAATGTCTATGAAAATCTCTTAAAAATAAGTTAGTCAGCCGTTAGGATTATTCTAACCTCACTTAAACAAGGAAAGCGACACCGATAAACACAATGCAACCACCGAGATAAGCATAATCTAGATTAAATCACAACCGAGTTCATTTTACAAATCTTGCACAATAATTCACTAAGATAGCAATTTTGGCCTAAACTACTAACTAAGCTAACAAATCATGGCAAGAATTTATAACGACACCATCTAACCCGTTTAGGCCCTTACGTGACGGCAAGCTCTCTTGATTAACAATAATTACATTTTATTAAATCACTAACCATTTCTAGTATCATGATGCATACATTTAAACCAAGTTAAACTAATTAACCAAATTCAAAGTTTACTAATACAAGATTAATTAAGCTTCATTTTTCAACTATCTTAACTAACCAAGCACCAATCATCCAACATAATTACTTATAATCAAGAATTCAATATCAATAACAAGGTTGCAAACTAATCATCAAAGATTAACATAGAAAATACTTCAAATGTCATTACAAACAAAGTTTAACAAACTAATGGTTATAATCTAGCAAGGGATTGTTGTGTTTTTGCCCAAAGGCTACAATAATACATAAATCATAATCTAAGTACTTGAAAGATTAACAAAAACTTGGAAAGATTAGAAAATCAAACCATAAACAAGTACTAGACTAAGGATCCGGGTAGTAATCGAGCTAAACGAGACAATGTGGCTTGAATCCGGGTGAAAGCTAATGCCTCCGGAGCCTGAAAATCGCCTGAGAGCTCTCCAAAAATCCAGAATATCGAGCAGAATGTTTCTGCTGTGTTTTTATACTTTTTGCTGTTGCACGGTCGTTCTCCCTGTGGAACGACCGTTCACTTTATTCAATTATTGGACATGGGTCACCATACCGCATACGTCATCGGATCGTTGACCAGATCTGAAATGGCACGACCGTTCTTTGTGTGGAACGGTCGTTCAGTTCCGGGCTTCATGTTGCACGCCAAGTCGCACCTACCGTTCAGTTCCGAGACTCTGTTAATTCACCGGAGACGCACGGTCGTTCCTCAGATGGAACGACCGTTCTTCACCAAGTCGCTTGTTTCCCTGGAACGCCCAGCCGCACCGATCGTTCATTGCCGAGATGATCAGCGTTGTCGGAGATGCACGACCGTGCATCAGGTGGAACGGTCGTTCCACAGGCCCAGTTCAGAACCCTTAACAGAAAGTCCGCAGCTTTGTCGTTTTGTCCGGAAAGTCCTCGTTTTTGCTATCATCTTGTCTGGAATGCAGTTTTAGGCCTGTAAACACAAATGTAGATAAATAAGTATCTGAACGACGGTTTTACGGCCAAAAACGCATAAAATAGGGGTAAAACGGGGGACTAAAATATGTGTAAATTAGAGTGTATCAAATCTCCCCACACTTAAACCTTGCTTGTCCTCAAGCAAGCTAAACTAAAAAGCAATAAAAGACATAAACAAACAAGAACGATAATTTACACACTATTTTATTGAAAACTAATATATAAACGGTTAGCCGGTTTGTCGAAAGACAACATCAAAAGATTCAAACCCAACAAGCATATGCAATTTAAAAAGCGACAACCAAAAAGCCGTGACTAAACATTTAATTGACTCACATGTTAATATTCACCCAACTCACAATGTTCACACACACTCGGTTTTATTTATGAATCATACATAAAATGTGTATGCGTAAACACTCAACGCCTAGTCAATGAAATGTGCAATATCATAAGCTTGTCATAAGATCTCGTCTCCACCAACTAACATGCAAATAAGTGTAAATCAAGAGGTCTTTACGGGTTGTAACGTTAGGCTTGGGCGAAGGGTATGGAAGTGGACATTTAAAATGGCGAAAACGGTTAAAACTCGGTAGTAGCGTTTAACTAGCAATAAACAATACAACTTTACATACAAACGCCTTAAAAAGGCGACTAAAGCGCAATCTAGCTAATCAACAAGATTTTTAACATTTAAGCATTCAAAATTGCTCGATTTCTATCAACTTCACCCTATTTTAGGGTGTTTTATTTTCTGTTTTTTTTTTTTTTTTTTTTAAACTATACAATGAAATATAAACACTAACAAGCTAGTTAAACTATTATTTTAACCGAGTTTCAACACTAAAAAGGTTTAAAAACATAAAAAGGCTAAATTTGGTTAAGTAGGCGATAATGTGGGTAAACAAAGGTGAACGGGAAGGCTCGACATGGTTAATCCTAAAGGGTAATATAAGGTGAACGGGAAGCACAACACAAAGAACAAGGTACACAACAAAGGGGTAATCTAAGTGCCTCTATCACGTTTACACAAATCCGCACGTTCATGGTCTTAACAAGCATACTAGTGACAAGTTCTAAATTGCACAAAACATCCGGCTCACTCCTATATCCGTAATGAACAAATATATAACAATCTAGGCTCAAATATGCTCACGTAACGGAAGGAATGGGTAAAAGTGTGAAAATTATCATGTAAGTCTTTCTTTGTTTGTCACGCTTTCCGGTTTCCTTTTTCAAAAATATTTTGCTTGTCGAGTTTTTATCAAGTCCGATGCTTTCTAAAACATAACCAACCGGTTTATTTACCAACAAATACACAAAACACAAGTACTATTAAATGATTTTTCTGATTTTCTGTTTTTTTTTTATATATATAAATAAATGAGGACAAACAAAGCTAAGTTAACAAAGTTAACCCCCTCCCCACACTTGAACTTCGCATTGTCCCCAATGCGAGACCCGAAATATAGAGAAAAGGGATAAAAATACTCCCCTCAAGATGATGTTGGTGCCACGAGACTTCCGAAGCTCTAACTGGTACGTGCTCCGGTCCAAGATCTGATAGATAAAATCTGCAAGTATGTCGTGTACACCCAAAATATAACAGAAAAAGAAAAACCAAACAACCATAATGTACATAAATGCTAACATCCAAACAAAACAGAAAGGAAATTGTTTGAAAATACATATCCGGGGTGTTTTAAATACTAAGTCAAAATAAACACCCAAATAAAAGTAAAGTACTGAAACATAAAACACCACCAAATGCTACCACTACCGCAAACTACTCATCATCATCATCGTCATCATGCCTCGTGCCAGATGGGCCCTGATCGCCATAGCCAGGGGGGTTCCACGGTGGGAACTCCGGCGGGTGCTGAAAATAGTTGGGGTATGCGTGATGCATCTCCCCGAACAAATAAGAAAAACCCGCGGACACCCCCTGGTATAGAGTATCCTGGCGCTGCTCTAGTCGGTCATGTGTGGCCCGAAGCTCTGCCTGACTGGCTCTAATCTCGTCCTGGCTGGATCTGATCTGGTCAAAGTATGTACCATGCTGCTCCTGCGTGACACGCATGTCCTGGAACTGCTGGTAGAAAGTAGGCCAATCCTCATGCTGATGAAATGCATGATGCTGCGGCGAGTGTGGTGGTGTCGGTGGCTGTGGCTCGTGCTGCTCTCCCATCTCTTCGTCTTCATCCTCATGTTCCTCCTCAGCTGGAGGTAACGGGTCCCATATCTCTCCATTCAAACCCCTCAACCTATCTCTCCCATCCAACTCAGCAATAACCCCCATAAACTTCAGAGACCGGATATCAACATGCACCCCCTCAGTGATCAAAGTGAGACCCCTAAGCACCCCCGGCGTCATATATCGCTCATTGTACGCAATCTCGGTCACGTACTGTCCGCCGTGGATCTCATTATTGTGGGTCCGCCCTGAACACTTGACAAAGTACTCAGCCATTCGCGCGGCGAGCTTGATCGGTGCTTTGTCAACCAACGCATAAAGAAAGAGCAAATCAGGTGTTGGACAGTTACCTTGACTGTCCATGCGTCCGCCTATAGAATGGCTGAAAACATGGTGCATCACTCGCACCAGAGGGTCTCGGAGTCGCGAAGCTTTAGACATCCGTGGGTTGTAGGGGCCTCCAATAGCGTTACGTGCCCAGAATGCCTCTCGCGCTGCATCATTAGGGAAGTTGAACCGATCGTTGAAGATGTCGGGATCATCCATGTCCTCCCGCGTATAAATTCCAAGCCTCCGTCCCAAACGACCCACCGACCATGTATGCCATCGCCCACACAACCTGAAGGTGACCCGATTCCTGTAGCGGAAATCAGGTTCTGTATGTGCAACCGGCTTTTCATACTGATACGAGGCGAAGAATTCAATAGTCAACTCTTGGTACACGGGTCGGTTGCAACCAACCAGGTTTGCTAGCGCGGGAGTCATCATTTCATCAAGTCGGTCATATTGATTTAATTCCCTCATGACCTCCCAGTCCAACCATCGGGGTTCGCCAAATTGTTCCCGTCTCGCCCACAATTCATCGCGCTTCGCGATGCATAACGCTTCTTTCTCGATGTTGGGGTCAAATTGCAGGAAAGGGTGATCCATCTGTAATGGGGAATGTTGTTAGGAAGACAGAAACAGGAGAAAAATGAGTTGAAAACAAGCGAGCAGCCAATTATGAAGCTACTGTCCAACTGTACTGGGCATATGGCACGGTCGTTCTCCGGGACGCACGGTCGTGCGTCACCGAGAACTAACAGGCCAAGCCAGTCGATATCGTGAATAGCCGGCGAGGCACGACCGTTCCACCCGAGGAACGACCGTGCACTTCCGAATCTGCAGACTTCGACCCCTGAACTTAGAACAATCAGATTTTGCAAAATTTCAACAAGTATTGGGTCAACAGGGGTCTGCAAATCAACCGGGTGTTCACGATACTTCGATTTAACAAGGGTTAGGGTTTCGATTTGTTTATGAAGAGAACCCTAAAAATTCCTTGAAAAATCGGAAGAAAACTACACTAGAAAGAAAGAAAACAAGAAATCTAACACTAGAGACGTACCGTGCGAAGTTGGGTGTTTGATCGTGCGAAAAATCGTGCGATATGGTGAAAGATCGCCCTGGAACGGTCTGCAGCGGCTAGGGTTAGCGAATGATGGATTTTGCAGCAGATAATGGTATATATAGTGTGCAAAATGACCAAATTGCCCTCAGCCTGTTCTCGGAAATGCACCGAGGGTGCGATCTACCGTTCCGGCTTCCTCGGAATCGCACGGTCGTGCGACTCCGAAGAACGATCGTGCATCAGCTGCAGATGCAGATTTCTGCAGAAGCTATTTCCAGCACCCGTTTCGGCCGTTTTTCGCCGTTTTTTCGACTCACCAACTGTTCTAACAATATTACAATACAGAACCTTCGCCCCGCACGTACGGAAACTAAACAAACAAACGAAAACTACCCAACTAACCTAAATTACGCTAAAACTACCAAAACAAATAAAAGGACAATTTTGCCCTTATAGCGCAAAAGACGCTCCTGCTGCATTTTTGTCGGCGAGTCAGCAGCGTAGACTCATGCTAAATTTTTGTCGACGAGTCGATAGCAAGACTCAAAGCTAAAACCTAGAAAAACTACAAAAACTACTAAAAAGACTAGACTACCCCTAAAGCGCAAAATACGCTCTTGCTACATTTTTGATCCGCGAGTCAGTAGCGTAGACTCTCTCCTCCCCACACTTATGATGTGTGCGGGGTTTGGAGTTCAATCACCTCCACCGCCGATTCTATCGGCCCGGCAACGTACAACTTCAACCGGTGACCATTTACCTTGAAAATAACGCCATCCGCGTTCTCTACTGCAACAGTACCATATGGAAACACTTCCTTAACCGTGTATGGTCCTGTCCAGCGTGAATGAAGCTTCCCAGGAAATAAGCGCAGCCGTGAATTATAGAGAAGAACAAGATCACCCGCTTGGAATTGTTTGTGGTCCTTCAAGCGTTTGTCGTGAAGTTTCTTCGTGCGCTCTTTGTAGAGTACGGAGCTTTCATAGGCTTGGTGCCGCAATTCTTCCAATTCATGAATTTGGAGAAACCGGGCTTCACCTCCGGTTTTAAGGTCCAAATTCGTGGTTTTCAATGCCCACATAGCCTTGTGCTCCAACTCCACCGGTAAATGGCATGCCTTTCCGTATACCAACCTAAAGGGGGTGGTCGGTATAGGGGTCTTATAAGCTGTACGGAATGCCCATAATGCCTCATCAAGCTTGTCCGACCACTCCTTGCGGTTCGCTCCAACCGACCGCTCAAGGATGCGCTTAAGCCCACGGTTCGTGACCTCCACCTGCCCGCTCGTCTGCGGGTGATAGGGTGTGGACAAACGGTGATGCACACCGTATCGGGACAAAGCCTTTTCAAGCTGTGTATTGCAAAAATGAGTCCCTCGGTCACTAATGAGCGCTTTCGGAGCGCCAAATCGGGCGAACAAACTCTTAAGAAACCTTACAACTACTCTGGCGTCATTAGTGGGTAAGGCTTGCGCCTCCGCCCACTTTGATACATAGTCAACAGCCACGAGTATGTATTTGTTTCCACGTGAAGGGGGGAATGGTCACATGAAGTCTATCCCCCAAACATCAAAGACTTCACAAACCTGTATCCAATTCTGGGGCATTTCGTCGCGTGCCGATATGTTCGTCGCCCTCTGACAAGCATCGCACGCTTTCACCCAACTCTGCGCGTCACGGAAAATGGTCGGCCAGTAAAACCCGGAATCCAACACCTTCTTCGCGGTGAAGTTGGCTCCGTGGTGGCCTCCGGTAGGTCCCTCATGACACTGGCGCAGAATGTCGGTCGCCTCAGACCCAGATACACATCTCCTAATCACCTGATCAGCACCCATCTTGAACAAGAAAGGGTCGTCCCATATGTAGTGCTTGAGATCCGAAAAGAATTTCCTCTTTTGCTGGTGAGTCAACCCTTTTATCAAAATCCCGCAAGCAAGATAGTTCGCTAGGTCGGCGAACCATGGCGACTCATCACATATCTCAACACCCATCAAAGATTTGTGTGGGAACTTGTCATTGATTGAATCCCAACGCGAATCCTCGATGTCTCCATGTTCTAACCGAGACAGATGGTCGGCAACTACATTCAAAGCACCCTTTTTATCTTGTATCTCAATATCAAACTCATGCAGCAACAGGATCCATCTGATTAGACGCGGTTTAGCGTCCTGTTTGCTGAAGAGGTATCTAATGGCTGCATGATCAGTGTATACAACGGTTTTCGAAAGCACTAAATACGATCTAAATTTATCGAATGCGAAAACGACCGCCAAGAGCTCTTTTTCAGTCGTGGTATAATGCTCTTGAGCGTCGTGGAGAGTTTTACTCGCATAGTAGATCGGATGGAAGTGTTTTTCCTTCTTTTGACCCAGAACGGCCCCTATAGCGTAATCACTCGCGTCGCACATGATTTCAAACGGCAAACTCCAGTCCGGTGCGACTAAAATAGGGGCCTCTACCAACTTTTGCTTGAGGATGTCAAAAACCCTCAAGCAATCATCTCCAAACACGAACGGAGCATCTTTCTCTAACAAACGAGTCATGGGTCTGGCGATTTTAGAAAAATCTTTGATGAATCGCCGATAGAACCCGGCATGACCGAGAAAGCTCCGTATAGCACGAACAGAGGTGGGGGGCGGAAGTCGTGAAATAACGTCGACCTTAGCTGGATCGACTTCCATGCCCGCGTGAGAGATTTTGTGTCCCAGAACTATGCCCTCCTTCACCATGAAGTGGCATTTCTCCCAGTTCAGGACCAGATTGGTCTCCTCACACCTCTTCAACATTCTTTTCAAATTTTCCAGACACTGATCAAAGGAATCCCCAAATACCGAAAAATCGTCCATGAACACCTCCATGGAATCCTCAATCATGTCGTGGAAAATTGCGACCATACATCGCTGGAAAGTAGCCGGCGCATTACACAGCCCAAACGGCATACGCCGGTAGGCGAATGTACCGAAAGGACAGGTAAATGTGGTCTTCTCCTGGTCCTCAGGAGCGATAGGAATTTGAAAGTAACCCGAGAACCCATCCAGAAAACAATAATATAACTTCCCTGACAGACGCTCCAACATTTGATCAATGAATGGAAGCGGGAAGTGGTCCTTGCGGGTGGCGTCGTTGAGTTTGCGATAATCGATGCAAACCCGCCATCCAGTGACCGTCCTGGTTGGAATGAGCTCATTCCTATCGTTCGTGACCACAGACATGCCCCCCTTTTTGGGCACTACCTGCACAGGGCTGACCCAAACAGAGTCGGAAATAGGATAGATCATACCAGCATCTAACAACTTAATCACTTCCTTTTTAACGACCTCTTGCATGTTCGGGTTCAGTCGCCTCTGGTGCTGCGCACACGGCTTGAACTGATCCTCCATAAGAATTTTATGTGTACAGAAGGAGGGATTTATACCTTTAATGTCCATGATTTTCCAAGCGATTGCTTTCTTATGAAGTTTCAACACATTAAGCAGTCTGCTCTTTTCCTCTCCCGCCAAACCAGATGAAATAATGACAGGCAAATGACGCTCCTCATCAAGAAACGCGTACTCTAGGTGTGGTGGGAGCTCTTTAAGCTCCAAGGTAGGAGGATCTTCCACTGAAGGCTTCGACTTCACTTCACTCTCGCGATCAATTTCTGTGAAACGATCCGGACTCTGGGGACTATCATCACCAATCTGATAGACTGGCTGCTCTAAATAGTGTCCCTCCTGCGTAATGCCATCTAAGTCCCCACACAACAGATGTGTGTCCGAATCTATCTCCTCGATCGTACCCTGGAAATGCGTGCTCACATAAGTGTCGACAATGTCAACATAATAGAGCGCGTCGTCCTGACTCAGAGGATGCTGCATAGAACGTTTAATGTCAAACGGCACATGCTCATCATCTACTCGGAGTGTGATCTCGCCCGCCGCCACGTCCACAATCGTCCGGGCGGTATTCAAAAACGGGCGTCCGAGTATCAGAGGCACTCTCGAGTCCTCATCCATGTCCAGGATAACAAAATCCACGGGAAATACAAACTTGTCAATCTTAACAAGCATATTCTCTACAAACCCGCGTGGATACTTGACAGAACGATCCGCAAGTCGAATACTCATCCTCGTAGGTGACGGCTCACCTAGATCCAACTTTGTAAAAACCTTATAGGGCATAAGGTTTATACTCGCTCCTAGATCTGCTAACGCATTACTGACTGACAGATTGCCTATGAGGCAGGGAAGCGTGAAACTGCCTGGATCGCCCATTTTTGTAGGCAGGCGATTCTGGAGAATAGCAGAGCAGCTTTCATTCATAACCACACAAGACATATCCTCTAGTTTTTGCTTGTTTGAGAGGATGTCTTTCAGAAACTTCGCATACTTTGGCATCTGTGCCAAAGCCTCAACAAACGGTATGTTTATATGCAATTGCTTAAACATCTCAAGAAACTTACCGTTTTGTTCATCCATCTTCTGCTTCTTCAACCTTCCTGGATAGGGCACTGGAGGCTTGTAACCTGTGACCGGCTCCTGGACTTGTGCTGTACTTGCTGGGCAGAGCCTGGCATGCACCTCATCCGGTGTGTCGGTCGGGACCGCTTCAGTGATCGGTGGTGAGTCCGATATGACGGGTCCGGTAGGTTTTCCACTCCTGGTCATCACCGCATTCACATCTCTATGCGGGCCCGGGTTTGTCTCAGTATTGCCCGGGAGACCACCCTGGGGTCTCTTTGACATCATCTGTGCCAGCTGACCAACCTGATTCTCTATGTTCTGAATCGAGGCCTTGTGGCTCCTCATTTCTCCCTCATGAGAGAGAAAACGATCCTCGCTCTGCTGATAGCGTTTTTCAGCTAACTGATTCGCGCTCGAGGAGCTAGTAAGAAGCTGGGACATCATCTCCTCCAGCTTAGAACTAGACTGAGGGGCCTGCTGCTGGGAACTACTCCCAGAGCCCTGATTCTGATGTGGGTATGAACGCTGTTGGTAGGATTGGTTGTACTGCTGATAATGCTGACCCTGACCCTGACCCTGATGCTGTTGCGCTGGAGCACGCGGAGTGAATCCCAAACGATTTTGATTGCCTGTGTTCGCACGCCACCCAAAATTTGGGTGATTTCTCCAACCGGGATTGTAGGTGTTACTGTAAGGGTTGTTTTGCGGCCTAACTTGATTACCCACGAAATCTACCTCTTCGTGGCCCTCGTATTCGACTCCCTGAAAACATGCCCCAGGCTCGTGTGACACACCACACTGGTCACAACCCGAGCCCGCATGCGCAATCATCTGGGACCTGTCGAATCTCGATGCGAGAGCCGAGATCTGAGCAGTAATAGCCGTATAGTCGTCAACAGCATGCACTCCTGCGCGGGATCCTGATGATGATGATGTAGCCCGACTCCTATCTCCTTCGCGGCGAGAGCTAGATTTCAACGCAGCCTTTTCAATGATATCGTAAGCCTCATTGGGAGTCTTTGTCCCCAAATCACCTCCTGCATTCATATCTAATCGCTCCTGCGTATTGTAGCTCAGCCCCTGATAGAATGTCAAGACTAACTGTCTCTTGGTGAACCCGTGATGTGGAACATCAAGTAACAGATCCTTGAATCTCTCCCACGCTGCATGCAACGACTCACCCTCATCCTGACGAAAGGTCACCACTCGGTTCCTTAGCTTGGTTGTCTTCTCGGGTGGAAAGTACTTTTTCATAAATAGCTCCGCCAACCCATTCCAGGTCCTGATGGACCCAGCTGGCAGTGACATAAGCCATGCTCTGGCTTTGTCACGCAGTGAGAAAGGAAACAACCGTAACCGAACGGCATCCTCCGAAACATCCCGCATTTTAAACGTGGAACACACTTCGAGAAAAGCTGCAATATGTCGTCCGGGATCCTCATGTTCGCGTCCGTCGAACTGCACCGAATTCTGCACCATATTAATTATACTAGATTTTATTTCAAAATTAGGTGCATCAATAGTAGGTCTAAGGATACTCGGCTCCAAGCCTGTCGCTCCAGGCTGGTTAGACTCATTCAACGGTTGATTATCGTCTGCCATGGTTATGTTTCCTCCTGAGCCCTCGGCTTCAGTAGGTACCACCGAATCCGGCCCGCCAGATGCGAGCAATAGCCCAACCGCACGCCCTTTTGCGCGAAGACGCCTCCGAAGATCACGTTCGGGTTCGTCAGACGGTTCAACAAGTTCTGGAGCGGGGGTCGAGAACATCAACCTGCAAACGAAAATTCGACACGGTGAATATTTTATTAATTAAATAATGCTGTTTTTTTTTTCAGCTGAATAGAAGCAGAAAATTATTATAAATGGGCTGAATATTTTATAAAAATCTGAAAAATAGCCCGAAATTTTATAAAAATTCAACAAAATAAATAAATGAATCGACTAATACAAAAATGGCTTTAGGGTGCCGAAAACCCAAAGAATAAGTGAATAAATAAATCCGGATCAAATAAATAAATGAAACAAAAATAACGCAAAAATGAATAAATCGAATAAAAACAAGAAATATTAACAAATAAATAAACAAATAAATAATCAAGAAATTATACACAAATATTAACAAGTATATACACCGATAACCAAATGACTCGGGTCGTTCCTAAAACTCGCCATATCCCCGGCAACGGCGCCAAAAACTTGACGTGTGCGTATATATACATAATATTTTGCAATGAATTACACACGATTGGGTTTTAAATTTATAAAAGTGATTATTACTTTTACATCAAAACACACACGAAAGAGGCAAGTGTACCCCGTCATATATGTAATAAAGTATCGGTAAGAACCAAGTATCGATCCAAGGAAATGGGCGGAGAATTAGTACTAGACCTTTGTCACTAAACTACCGGTAAAAACATAGGTTTTGTGATTTTAAACTAAACTAAAGTAAACATAACCAAATACATAATAAAAACATAATAGAAAGTAGATAAAAAGCCTTGCTAAATACACAACCACAGCATGTTAACTAAGTCAGTTTTGGCACTAGAAGCATTCGGTCAATTTTCCAATTTAAAACAATTAGTATCCCTTTCGGGAATCCTAACATGACAATCATTCGGAAAGCTAAAACGATAAACACACTTTAACCACCTAAAATTGTTCTTTAACGTGCAATTGATAAATGTCTATGAAAATCTCTTAAAAATAAGTTAGTCAGCCGTTAGGATTATTCTAACCTCACTTAAACAAGGAAAGCGACACCGATAAACACAATGCAACCACCGAGATAAGCATAATCTAGATTAAATCACAACCGAGTTCATTTTACAAATCTTGCACAATAATTCACTAAGATAGCAATTTTGGCCTAAACTACTAACTAAGCTAACAAATCATGGCAAGAATTTATAACGACACCATCTAACCCGTTTAGGCCCTTACGTGACGGCAAGCTCTCTTGATTAACAATAATTACATTTTATTAAATCACTAACCATTTCTAGTATCATGATGCATACATTTAAACCAAGTTAAACTAATTAACCAAATTCAAAGTTTACTAATACAAGATTAATTAAGCTTCATTTTTCAACTATCTTAACTAACCAAGCACCAATCATCCAACATAATTACTTATAATCAAGAATTCAATATCAATAACAAGGTTGCAAACTAATCATCAAAGATTAACATAGAAAATACTTCAAATGTCATTACAAACAAAGTTTAACAAACTAATGGTTATAATCTAGCAAGGGATTGTTGTGTTTTTGCCCAAAGGCTACAATAATACATAAATCATAATCTAAGTACTTGAAAGATTAACAAAAACTTGGAAAGATTAGAAAATCAAACCATAAACAAGTACTAGACTAAGGATCCGGGTAGTAATCGAGCTAAACGAGACAATGTGGCTTGAATCCGGGTGAAAGCTAATGCCTCCGGAGCCTGAAAATCGCCTGAGAGCTCTCCAAAAATCCAGAATATCGAGCAGAATGTTTCTGCTGTGTTTTTATACTTTTTGCTGTTGCACGGTCGTTCTCCCTGTGGAACGACCGTTCACTTTATTCAATTATTGGACATGGGTCACCATACCGCATACGTCATCGGATCGTTGACCAGATCTGAAAGGGCACGACCGTTCTTTGTGTGGAACGGTCGTTCAGTTCCGGGCTTCATGTTGCACGCCAAGTCGCACCTACCGTTCAGTTCCGAGACTCTGTTAATTCACCGGAGACGCACGGTCGTTCCTCAGATGGAACGACCGTTCTTCACCAAGTCGCTTGTTTCCCTGGAACGCCCAGCCGCACCGATCGTTCATTGCCGAGATGATCAGCGTTGTCGGAGATGCACGACCGTGCATCAGGTGGAACGGTCGTTCCACAGGCCCAGTTCAGAACCCTTAACAGAAAGTCCGCAGCTTTGTCGTTTTGTCCGGAAAGTCCTCGTTTTTGCTATCATCTTGTCTGGAATGCAGTTTTAGGCCTGTAAACACAAATGTAGATAAATAAGTATCCGAACGACGGTTTTACGGCCAAAAACGCATAAAATAGGGGTAAAACGGGGGACTAAAATATGTGTAAATTAGAGTGTATCAGTTCGCACCATTGTCCTTCATTGTAAGTATATGATGGATAAGGTTCGTAATTTTGTTCTTCATAATACTCATATGAGGTGGGTTGTTCATGCCATGGTTCCTCATAATAAGCATACGAAGGTGGTGGCTCATATCTTGGTTCCTCAAAGTATGAGTATGAAGGCTCATACCTTGGTTCATCAAAATATGAGTATGAGGGAGGAGGTTCATACCTTTGGTCTTCATAGGATGTGTATGAAGTCGATGGCTCGTACCTCTATGGGCCGCCCCGGCCTCATGGGTGTGGGCTTGTTATACCCAAATAGATCTATCACTCATGTCCCTCGGTCCTACGACGAGGATTAATGGCCTTAAGTGTTGTGCCCACCTTTCACAGTCTAGTAGTAAAACCCTCCTTAAGCTAACCATACCATATATAATAATGTCTGTAATAGTTGTAACATGTATTCCACCCCCGAAGTATAAAACTGAAAACAATTAAGAGAAAAGGGGGAACATGAACTCACTGTAGTGCGTCTTGTACCGTAACTCAAACTCCGTCCGCTACACGACAACCTACACGTACTAATGTCTATTAGACGAACGGGCCGTGCCTTGGCTTAGAGTTTAATGTTTTGAGTTGCGTTTCTCATGTTATTCCAAGTTATAATTATTTGTCAAAATAAATAATATTTCAACTTAAATTATATGTAGTGTTGGAATAATTGTTCATTCAATATTTTTGTATTAATGCTTCTAAAGTATTTAACTTCGTATTTCTTCCCAAGGATGGGGGTATTTATACATGTATATTCGTACTTGAAATAATTATATTTTTAAGTCCCACTTATAAAATATATATAACTTATTTGTCAAAATAATGTATTCCAAAATATATATATTTTCCCGAAAATAATATATTTTTACTTCTTGTATCAAAACAATATTCACCAAAAATGTTTTTGCAAAAGTATGCTTCCGGAGTATTTCGTAAGTTACTTCTTTTAGCGTTCGTTTTCACAATGACACGTTAGATCACTATCGGATAACATAACCGACATTTAGGCATGCAAATCACTAGTTATATCATATCAGTTTTAATATACAAAACTGGACTGTTTTCGGGCATTTTAATAAAATATTTAACTTATTCCAAAAATTCTCAAATTTTTACAGAATGTCTTATATGATCCAAATATTATTGTGTAAAAATATCGGGGTCCAGTTCATTACCAATATTTTATAAAAAATAATTTACCGGACTGCAATCAGATTCGTCACTTTCTGTAATAAAAAAAATTGAACAAATTATTAAAACACAATGGACAACATATTAAAACACAATGAATAACATATTAAACGCAATGATCTGAACTAATAACACAATTTATTGAAAAC
Source organism: Helianthus tuberosus (assembly GCA_030545235.1). NCBI lineage: Eukaryota > Viridiplantae > Streptophyta > Magnoliopsida > Asterales > Asteraceae > Helianthus > Helianthus tuberosus. Next base: position 187,238,646 of record CM060432.1, on the reverse strand, counting down.
TCAAATATAACATCATCTTCATTGTGTCATATATTGTGTTATAATATCTTATAAAAACGCAATGGATAGAACCCAAATTAACATTGTGTTATAGGTTTTGATAATAACACAATGGACATGATGTAAAACACAACGTAAAGTAGATCAAAAACACAATCAATGACAACAGATAAAGACACAATGGACAACATACTAAAACACAATGACCATAACGTATAACACAATGGCGATAACATATAACACAATAAGTATCAGACTAAATAAAAACACAATTGATGATAACAGATAAAAGACACAATTAATGACAACAGATAAAAGACACAATGGAGAGCAGATGAAGACACAATGAAAAACAAACTAAAAACACAATACACAACAAACTAAAACACAATGAACAAAGATAATAAAAAAATTGAACAAATTATTAAAACACAATGGACAACATATTAAAACACAATGAATAACATATTAAACACAATGACCTGAACTAATAACACAATTTATAGAAAACCCAGATATAACACCATCTTCATTGTGTCATATATTGTGTTATAGGTTCTTATAAAAACGCAATGGATAGAACCCAAATTAACATTGTGTTATAGGTTTTGATAATAACACAATGTATAGAAAATCTACTGACCAAAACCCAGTTAAAAGACACAATGACCTGAAAACTTTAACACAATGCAAAAAAAAAACCCAGTAAAAATGAAATTTTTTATTTTATTTTTATATGATAATATGGTACTCATATTAAAGATAAAAAAACGCTCGTTATTATGGTGAATTTTTTTTAAAAAAAATAATATCGTATGAAAAAGTTATGGACGTTTTAAATTGATGGGAGGAATTGACATGTGCCTTGCATGTGGAGAGAGAAAATCCATAAGTATAGGATTCCCTTTATGCCATTCTATTATCTTCTTTTCCCTACAACTAATCTCAACCCTACAAATCTAAGATCAATGGACTAGAATCCTTCTTACCCTTCTAATTTATTTTATCCTTTGTATTTGATCCTAACCCCCTAAACAGTGGCATCAAAAATTTGACGATGTGGTGTTGTCTAATGGTTGTGTACTGAACCAAGCGGACACGTGTGTGTATAGCAAATTTGATGCTTCTAGTAAAAGAGTCACAATTTTACTATATGTAAATGACATGTTGATCTTTGGTACTGACCAAGATCAAGTTGATAAAACAAAGGAATTATTGCCATCTTGCTTCGGCATGAAAGACATGGGGGACGCTGAAGTAATCCTTGGTATAATGATTAAATGTAAGAACAATGGTAGTTCAATCTCTCAGACTCGTTATATTGAGAAGATTTTGAGGAAGTTTAACTTTCAAGAGAGTTCTCTACTTAGCACTCCTATAGATCCTGCCTTTAAGCTCTCACCGAATAAAGATGTTGTTGTAAATCAACTTGAATATTCAAGAGATATTAGATCTCTCATGTATGTTATGATAAGTACTAGATCAGATATAGCTTATGTTGTTGGAAAGATTAGTAGGCATACTAGCATTCCAAGTGCAATTCATTTATAAGCTATAATACGAGGTTTAGATACTTGAAAGAAACCATGAAATATGGTTTGAGTTATACTGGATTTCCTTTATTTATAGAAGGTTATTCAGATGCGAGCTGGATTAACAATATGGAAGATCATTCTTCCATGAGTGGATGGACTTTTCTACTTTGGGAGGTGGTATATCTTGCGCATCTAGGAAATAGACTAGCATAACTAACTCAACAATGGAATCTGAGTATGTAGCATAAGCAGCAGTTGGTAAAGAAGCTGAATGGCTAAGAAACTTGATTTATGAAATTCCATTATGGCCTAAACCGATATCACCAATATCTATTAAAAGTAATAGTGTTGCTACCTGGGCTAAAGCTTGTAGTCAGATGTATTATGGGAAGTTTAGACACTTAGGTGTTAGACACATCATGATCTGTGAGCTTATCATGCATGGGATGATATCAGTGGAGTTTGTGAGAACTCAACCAAATATAGTTGATCATTTAACCAAAGCGTTAAGTAGAGATCTTGTGCACAAGGCAGCTGTAGGGATTGGATTAAAGTCCACATGAAATTTCTCATGTTAAGATACCCAATTCCCACCGAATATGACATTAGGTGTTGATTTCAAAGAGGAAAACTTAACATCTAGAAATTGGAACACGTTAGTAGCATCATCCCATAGTATGCATTCAGACCTGCAAGTCAAAGGAGGCTGAAGTTCATCTCCTTAATAGTTCTTTTAAAAATATTGCATATGCAGGTGCAAGAGTAAAAAAAACTACCTATATGAGCATGAAGTTAAGCCGCTTCAAGAAGCTAGGACTTGACTTTGATATGTTCATTGAAGGATAGGACATATGCTAGTAAAAATGGTTTCAAGGAAAGAACATAAGAGTATGTAAACTTTTGTGTATATTATCTTCATGTATTCATTATAAATAGAAAGGGTTCAATCCATAGTGACACCTAATATTCAAATATTTGGAATGTATAATATACTAATATGAAATTCAATCGTCGCGATATTTCATTTATGTATAAGTTTGTTTGTTATGAATTTGTTTAAGTTAATCAAGGATTACGCTAAAATAAGGGAGGAATGTTGGAAATTTTAGTGTAATCGGGATTGACTTGGTGACTAAAGTGAATTTTAACAGACATCAAAGAAGTAAGAAGGTGCGAAAATGTAAGCTTGTTTGAGTTGTTATACTTCTAAGTGTTTGGGGTGGAGCCCCTAATCAATGGGGTTCCAAGGGGGCAACGCCCTCTTAGTAGGGGTCTAGGGTAAGCATCCTTGAAAGCAGGGTCCAATTGGCGGCAGCCCCTGAAGGGGTCTAAGGGGCAGAGCCCTTGGCTGAGGTTGAGCTAAAAAATTAAATTGCTTTGTTAAAAATGTATTAGAAAATTTATTTTCTAGAAAATAACCTTTATTTTCAAGATTAAAATTTGGCTCCAAGATAAAGTATATTAAATTAAAAAAGTGATTACTGCCATCAGGCAGTTATTGGAAGTTATCCCCAAATTCGAAATAAGGTTTGGGTTACAACCTCTCTGGTTCATACGAATTCACAATCTGTCATATACTAGTTCTTGTTCTTATAAATTTGAGTTATATTTGATTTGATTTTCATGCGAACCATTGAGATAATTCGATCTGAAAGTGACTACACGACTCTCAGATTATATGTTGCAATCGCTAATTTCCCCAACACTATCACAGTCTTCCAGACTGTGTATTTCCTTTTATCTACCTAAGTAAGTCATGGGCTTCATTCGTTCCCTCCCTTATCACGGCACTTAATGGCCAAACTAGTCCGCTTGTCCGTCGAACTGTGTGTAATCTATGTGTACAGGGGAAAAGTATTATTTCTTATGAATGTGTAATATTTTTACTACATAAAAACACCTTTTTTATTACGTATGTGTAATTTTGTTTATATATATATATATACACACATATTCTCCTCCTTATAATGAACTTACGGTGTGTTGATTGTTTTGCAGGGTCAACTTGGTTGTTTTGACGAGAACGAAAGAAGGTTAATCTTATTTTGTCGAGGCACAAACCATGAGCTAATCACCAGATTAGTTTGGTATTTCTTCACATGTTTATTATGTTGTTTATGTTGGGTTTACTCGGGTTTGTTCGTGGGTCATTGGTTCGGCACGTTATCGGGTCACCGGTTTGTTTAAATGGGTCTTTATTCAGCAACGGTTTAGTGAGAAATGGTCTTGTGTTGACCAAGTTTGTTGGAGGAAAAATAAACATGTGGGCTTGGGAAACAAGTGACTGAAGTGGGTTGCGGAATAAAAGGAACTCTATTGGAATATTCTTTATGCACATGTTTATATGTATTTTATTTAAATAGGAGTAGTGTTTTCATATAAGTGTACCCTCTTTGATATAATAGTAGAGGTTTATCTCCATTTATATCTTCTGCATATTCACGTGAGTTTTATTGTGAGTAAGTAAAGTTTGAGGGGCCTGTAACCAACATTTGGTATCAGAGCCTAGGGCTCGAGAAGATCGGAGGAAGCCTCCGTCGCCGGCGGGTGTGTCGATCGGTGGAGGGCAGGGTGAAGAAGGGTCTAGCCCGTCGCTGCGGGGCAAATGCAGCAAGAGGAAACCGAGTTTCGGTAGTTATTCTTCGCAGCCTGTTTTCGGGTTTTCAAATCAGGGTGATGTACCGGTTAGGATTAAGGGGGTGACGGGTGAACACTGGTGTTTTCGTGGCTGTTAGTCGTGATCGAACGGGCTGTAAAAAAAGGGTTGTGATGTTATTTTTATCACAGATTTTGCAAGTACCTTGATTGGCTTGTTCGTTATAAGAGGAGACCGGCGTGTTGCGTGATAAACGGGCGTAAAAGATTTGTCAAAGCAGGTGGCTTTGGATTTGGTTCGTTTGGCAAGGTGAGAAAACGTTAAAAACGGGTGGTTTGTTTTCTTGGTCGGTGGAGAGGCCTCTTGAATAAGGTTGATCGGAAAAAGGTATGGTTAGAGAATAGAGAAAAGGAGAACACGGTGTGACATTATGGTGTTGGAGTTCAAATCGGGTGACTCGGATGTGGCCGAGGAGAGGTCGTTGATCCGTGATGAGTCAAGATGTTAATGAACGGTTCCAACGTGATGCCATGTTACATGTTACGGGCGTGGTGTGTTTTTTTTGGGTTGAACCGAGACATTGGACGTGATCGAGGTGAAGATCGGGTGTCCGTTAGATGTCATAATGGTTCAGAACAAAGGTGGTTCGGTGCTGCAGTGAACGGGGCGAACAAACACCGATTAAGGGGTGATTGTTGGGTTTACTCGGGTTTGTTCGCGGGTCATTGGTTCGGCACGTTATCGGGTCACCGGTTTGTTTAAATGGGTCTTTATTCAGCAACGGTTTAATGAGAAATGGTCTTGTGTTGACCAAGTTTGTTGGAGGAAAAATAAACGTGTGGGCTTGGGAAACAAGTGACTGAAGTGGGTTGCGGAATAAAAGGAACTCTATTGGAATATTCTTTCTGCACATGTATATATGTATTTTATTTAAATAGGAGTAGGGTTTTCATATAAGTGTACCCTCTTTGATATAATAGTAGAAGTTTATCTCCATTTATATCTTCTGCATATTCACATGAGTTTTATTGTAAGACCACCCGTAGTGGTTAAGAAAAATAATGCCCCCATCATGGGGCATTATCCGACACGTGTCATCCCAGTCAGCATGAGGCGTTATTGCAAAAGTGGCGTAGTGGGAATAATGCCCCTTCCAATCATTAAAAATGATTAAAAAAAAACTTATTTAAAAAGTTGTTTGGTCAGACCATGTCATCCCACTTGGACCACTAATCTCCCTTCCCATTGGTCAGTCAAATTGGACACAATATTTGTTGAGCGTTTTATATAAAACGCCGGACACTTTTTTTTTCAAAAAAATTACAAAATAACGCCCTATGTAATGGTGGGGGAGGCGTTTTTGGGCGGTTTTTTTTTTTTTTTTGAATTTAAAAAAAAAAAAAAACCCACTACACATGGTCTAAGTAAGTAAAGTTTGAGGGGCCTGTAACCAACAGTTTATTGTTTTAAATTAAGCTCAACATGTGTTACCATAATAAATACATAAACTCTAGTTGATTTGTTTTTGACTTGGAAATGGAAGTTTCTTAAAATGGATTGACAAATGTAATTTACTGTTACAAAAGCTGCTAGTTGCTTTCATAAATGTAGAAACGATACGATAGGGTACAAAAGGTCCTTGGAAAAAACATAGATAAATTATCAAATAAACAAAGAAGCACATGTCATAATATTTTGGCCTCTTACAACAACTTCTCATATTTTACCCAATAGAACTACATGTTTCCATACGACAAACCAAATGACACCGAACTGAAAAAAAAAATAGTTAATTGATATACGACATCTTCTAAAGTTAAATGACCAAACAAAAACTCCAAACAATGTATATACCCAATCCACTCCTTGTTCAAAACTAATAAGATTCCTGACCAACATGTATGTTTATATTATTTAAAAAAAAAAATTTAGGATTGGGGAAGATTTGAACAGATACAGTACTTTATTATAATGATATTATAATATTTAATAAAAAGTCTATTTTGACTTAAAAATCCCTTTTTTAATTGTACCAAAAGTTGCTTGATAGCGTCGTCATACATATATTGAAAACTTTAAACTACGAGACATTGTAATTCCACACAAAAATTATATGAAAGCTATGGAGAATTGGAGATGGTTAAACATATCATCTCCTTTTATACATATGAGTTAAATTGACAAAATACACAAATGATGGATGACTTTACACTCATTTAAATCGTTTTGTTGAAAGCTTTTAAAATGTATATCTCAATTTTTATGGTTTGTATTTGATCATACTCCTCTATTTTTATAAAATACACAAATGATGGATGACTTTAGGCTCATTGAAATCGTTTTGTCGAAAGCTTTTAAAAATGTATATCTCAATTTTTTTTGAGCTAGAGTTTATAATAAACTAGATAAATTAACCATTCAAAGAATTTCATATATATTTATATATACCTTCCAAACTTCTAATATCTATATCTATGTCTATACTTGCACTATATAATAAAAGAAAGCAACAAATTTCCCGTTTAAAATATATATTACTAAGCCTGTCGAGAGTCTCACCCAAGAATCATCCAGACTGGTGTTCGAGGTAAGTGACTCTCCAAACCTTGAAACGGTGCCCGAATCTGAGCCAGTTATCACTAACAATCATGAAAGTTCTGAGACAATGGAACAGGTGGAGACTGCTGAGCAGAACAATGCAACCCAAGGAGAGGTCGAATCTAACGAACAACATGATGGAGGCTCTGGAACAACAACGGGAACTTATGTTTACCGCCTAGAGCCAATAGAGGGGTTCCTCCAAAACGATACTCCCCAGAAAAGGAAACCAGAAGTTCAAGGTACCCTGTAGCTAATATGGTTGACGGGAACTTATCCAACAGTGCAAAAGCATTCGTTACCGCACTATACTCCGAACAAATACCTAGTTCCGTACAGGAAGCCCAAGGTAAGAAGAACTGGAAACAGAGATGCATGCTCTTATGAAAAACAACAAGCGGGAGAAGTGCACTCTTCCTAAAGGAAAGAAAACAGTTGGATGCCGGTGGGTGTATTCAATCAAATATAAACCAGATGGTTCCATTGGAAGATACAAAGCCCGGCTCTTAGCCAAGGGTTACACCCAGACGTATGGGATTGATTACTCTGAAACTTTTTCTCCAGTTGCAAAGATGGACACCATCAGAGTCCTTTTTTCCGTGGCAGCCAATAAGGAGTGGCCTCTCCACCAGTTTGATGTGACAAACGCATTTCTCCATGGAGACCTAACGGAAGAAGTCTACATGGAAGCACCTCCAGGTTTTTCAGGGAATTTCAAAGAAGGGGAAGTTTGTCGGTTGAAAAAGTCTTTATACGGGCTAAAACAGTCCCCTCGGGCATGGTTTGAGAAGTTCACCTTGGCCATGAAAGAATATGGGTATCACCAAAGCAATGCTGATCATACGTTGTTCCTCAAAAGAAGAAACGGCCTTGTAACTTGTTTGATCATCTATGTAGATGACATGGTTATTACCGGAAATGATGTAGAAGAGATAGCACGGTTGAAAAAGAACCTGTTCGCAAAGTTTGAAATGAAAGATCTAGGGAATCTCAAGTACTTCCTTGGGATCGAAGTTCTCAGGTCTAAACGGGGAATCTTTATCTGCCAAAAGAAGTATGTCCTTGATCTCCTAGCGGAAACCAGGTTAATTAATTGTAAACCAGCAGATACTCCAATGGTGGTAAACCACAACCTGCACATGGAACTTAATGGAGAGCTTGCAGACAAAGAAAGGTATCAACGGCTTGTGGGCAAACTGATTTATCTCTCTCACACTCGCCCTGATATAGCGTATGCTGTTGGAGTGGTAAGTCTGTTCATGCATCAACCACAAGTTGCCCACATGGAAGCAGCTCATAGAATTTTAAGGTATCTCAAGGGAACCGCGGGCCATGGAGTGTTGTTCAAAACAAATGGACATTTAAATGTTCAGCTCTATACTGATGCAGACTGGGCAGGAGATAAAGGAAACCGAAGGTCAACATCAGGATACTTTTCCTTGGTCGGTGGAAACCTTGTTACCCCTAGAAGTAAGAAGCAGAAGGTGGTTGCTCTGTCAAGTGCAGAAGCGGAATTTAGAGGCATAGCTCGAGGGTTAAGTGAAGTTCTTTGGATCAGGAAGTTGCTAGAAGACATTGGTTTTTCCCAAAGGGCTCCTAGTAAAGTTATGTGTGACAATACGGCTGCAATACAGATCTCAGAAAACCCAGTTCAACATGATCGAACAAAGCACGTGGAGGTAGATAGACATTTCATCAAAGAGAAACTGGAGGAAAGAACCATAGAGCTTCCATATGTACCATCAAAAGATCAACTCACAGATATTCTTACAAAGGCAGTCAACGGAAACACATTTAGTAGCTGCTTGAGTAAGTTAAGTATTGGTGATCCCATTACTCAACTTGAGGGGGAGTGTCAGAAAGAAGGCAATAAATTATAGTATAGGGGCTAGGTTTGTAACATGGTGTTCTATATAAACACCTTCTTATGTAAACCCTAATTGCAATTCACAATTCAATACAAGACTCTTTGATCAATCATTACAAATCTTTTATTCTCTATACCTGTTGATATATTTTTTTATTCCTACTTAATTTATCAAATTCAAATAAATATGATAAGTATCAATTTGGATTTATAAAAATAATCTAAAATTATATTCCTCATACCAGAAAATAATTTTTTTATTCATAATTACAATCAACTTTGTAACTCCTATTTATTCAAATCTTATTTTTCAAATTTAAATTATTATGATGAGCATATTTTGTTTATCAAGAAACTATTTTCAAAGTTGATTCCAAGTACAATTGCCTCCATAGCACCCCTTTATCTTCATTTAGTCTTTCAAATTCATGTATGGTATTCAAATCTTATTTTTCAAATTTAAATCATTATGATGAGCAAATTTTGTTTATCAAGAAACTATTTTCAAAGTTGATTCCAAGTACAATTGCCTCCATAGCACCCCTTTATCTTCATTTAGTCTTTCAAATTCATGTATGGTAGGCAACACAATTCTTAAAAAAATTAAATTATTTCGTACTTTGAATAACTAACATTCTTATTTATAATCTTCGTCACAAAAACATTTACCGGTTCTAATAAGTGTAGGCAACACAATTCTTAAAAAAATTAAATTATTGCATACTTTGAATAACTAACATTCTTATTTATAATCTTCGTCACAAAAACATTTACTGATTCACATAACTGTAGGCAACATAATTCTTAAAAAAAATTAATTATTTCATACTTTGAATTACTAACAATATTATTTATAATCTTCGTCACAAAAATATTTACCGATGTTCTTTATTATTACACAAATAATCATATAAAAAATAATAATATTTGACACGTACTGAGTGATGGTTATATATGATACAATTTATTGTTTCTCATTCTCATTATACAAGGAAATGCCAAAAAGATCTAACCCTCAAATTCATTGTTCTTCTAAAAAACCTACCAACATTAATACAACAAATTGTAAGTTTTTTTATTATCCACATGTTTTATTTGTAAAATACAATGTAACACACGTAAACAAACAAAAATACAACATATGTCAACACAGTTGATTATACATAACTCATATTTTTATATGCCTCTACCATAATTTTCATCAAAATTTTATAATTTATAATTTAAAGTATAATCAAATTATGTTTTGTTTGATCCCTTCACAACTAGAGGGTCTTTCTACTAGTTATATATATATATATATATATATATATATATATATTAAAAGAGTAGCGAGACTAATGTTTTACATTAAAGCTAATGGGTGAACCCGGCGCCCTATGTCAACAATTTGTATATTACAATAACGTTGATAAATATAATCACATTGCAATGGTAAAGCCGAAATTTCGTAAAACACCATACCTTAAATGTTGTAAGAGAAAAGCATAAAAAAGTAAAATGCGAAACTTTTACGCAGCTTTGACGACTTGTACATTTGTGCTTTGGTGATTTGTACATTAGAACTCGCAACTCGGTTTTGAAAAAAGTTACAGCTTAACGTAACCCATAGAGCCCTAAACCCGGGTGACCTCACGTTTGGGTTTATGCATTAAATCATGGTTCTTAAACTGATAAAGGTTATACATTCACAACAGAAAACATCAACTCATATTAATTTAAAATAACAATCAAAGTCATAACCAGTCTTCTAAGATCGGTACGATGCCAAACTTCACGATATGCTAGCCTTCAATCCATGTCGTTGACCTTCTATCAAGCATTAATATCCATTTAACCTAGCATACATGCTAAAAAGTCAGCTACACTTTTTTGTTTTTAGGTTACAAACATTAATTAATTAATTAATTAATTTCAGTAGAAACATTTAGTAAATGTTATTAGATTGTAATTGATTAACATCAACAATGCACGTTAGCATCAATCATCAATGTAATTAAACATCAAAGTGTTAAGTAGTCTCCACCATAAACTAATTGTCACATATCCACTTGGGAGTAGCCCACTAGTGTTGGTGAGTTAGATAGAGTTTAGGATAGTAGGAGATCAGGGGTTCAATGCTCATGGTATGCAAATTTAGGAGTTAAAAAAAATTAATTGTCACATAGCTAGGCGGGCTTATAATACCGCCATAAGAGTCCATCAATACCTACTACGTCATCGCGTTCACATGGTCCATCAATACTTTCTAGTAACAAATACTAGACATCAATAACTCTAGCAAAAAGTGCTAGACATGAACATTTTATCATCAGTTCTATCATATCTGTATACATGACCTACATCACGTAACTTCAATTCTTGGAACACCAATATGCACATAATAGGTAACCGACACATCAAATAGCTTCACGAATAGACGTAGATGGTTGTAGGAATATCAACCCAAATTGGTAATAAAAATGGACATCTAGAACTCACCTGGGATCTAGCTTATTTATCGGTTATGTACAATCTAACACTTAAACTCATAGTCAACTGGTCAAAGACTAACATGAAACTAAATCAACTTTTCTCATTAAATCTGTCTTGTAGCTACTTACTATTTGTGAATACTAACTATTTATGAATACTATCTAAGAATACTAACTATGTTTGCGAATACTCTAGAACAAATACTTGCCTTCTTCCATGTCAAGAATCTCTAACAACGGTGACTTCTTGGATTTGGTCTTTTTTCACGTCAGGATCTAGACTTTTTACGTCGAAATGCTTTAAAAGCTTTGTATAGCATCATTTCATATATAAGTCATCAAAGTGTGAACTTTTTACGTGATTCTCACCTATAAAGCATGATGAACAAGACCCAAACTTGCGTGCTCGAAAATTACCATGCGCACACGGTACTTTGATCTGAGATGATGAAAGAATCTTGAATCCTCAACCTTCTTCTAAGAACCTTGCCCATAATACTGATTTCAAGTTGAAATAGGTCTCTCTTCTAAGAACCTTGCCCATAATACCGATTTCAAATTGAAATACGTATCTCTCACTAGGGTAGGTGAAGAAAGTTGCAAAAATGAGGAGCATGGTTCAAGTCTCCTTTCCATATTAGGGTTTTCCATGCAAATAATAGGTACGCTTTGGTTCGTGGGCCAGATCAAGCTTTAAGTGAAGCTCGGGTTGGGCCAGGGCTCGTTTAATAAACAAAAATAATGTTAGGCTTGATTCGAGCTCGTTTAAACTCTGCTCGATCGAGCCTTCATCAAAATACTTTTATAATGAAGAACCAAAACAGATAGAATTCATTGCTAAAAAGAATCAAGCCGAAGGTCCACAACTCAATAATAATACAAAAGAAACAAGTCATGGATATGTCAGCACAAACGATGATCATCAAGCAGAAGAAGTTGTTCATTCATCACATTTAGATCATCACAACCCTGGTGAGGATATTCTGCTACTTATGAACCAAAGCTTGCATGAAAGGGTTGAAAATGCTGCTAATGATGGAACATCTAAAAGTTTGGTTGTTAATATGACTATTAAAACACTAGATAACCTCTCAGAAATGCTTTTACGCATGTATTCAAAGGAGGAATGTAAGCAAGGAGATCAAGCATATGTATACAATGAAATTAGTTACAAGGGGTCATTATCATGTATTGACCAAGTTGACCAACATAGAGTTGAAACATTTAAAGCTAAAAATAATGAGTTTGGCCATAATGAATCAACACAGCAAACAACAGTTGATCCAAAATGCTATGATCAAGGCATTCAAAATTAGGAACAAAGGAAGGAAGCCAAAATTTAAAGTCAAAAGTCTACTACTAATGATCAAGTTTAGAGGGTGACAATTCATTCAATGAGAAATTTGCTTGATCAATTACATGTTTTTTTTTTTTTTTTTATCTTGATTCATTCAATGAGAAATATGTTTGATCAATTACATGTTTTTTATCTTGATTTTTACAGTTGACAAATCAAACCAATCTGAGCAACAATTAATTCATTTGTTCTCCAAGTGATGCCCCCCACCACACACACATACAAATACAAAGAAAGGAAAGGAAAAAAAGAGAGCCCAGACACTACTAGAAAATAAGGCATTTGCTACCACATTTTCGGTCGCAAAACGGTAGCAATTGCTCTTTTGCCACCATTTTGCCACCAAAAACTCGGTGGCAAAAGCACACGTAGCAAATGCCCTATTGCCACCTATTTGCTACCGTTTTATTTTTTGCTACCGATTTTGCTACCGTTAATTTGCCACTGTTTTGCTACCGCTTTTTGTCACCGTTTTGCTACCGCTATTTTGCCACCTTTTTGCTACCGCTTTTTGTCACCGTTTTGCTACCACATTTTGTTTTGCCACCGTTTTGCTACCGCTATTTTGCCACATTTTTGCTACCGCTTTATCACATTTTACCACTACCATTTATGGTATTCCATTCTATAAATTGGCTATTCCATTTCATAAAAACATAACAATTTATAACTTGTTGCCATTCCATTAAAATGTAAAAATTTATACATCCAATGTTCCTCATAATAAACATCCAAATCAAAACATCAAATAATTAAAATTAAATTTTCCAAATCCAAACATCCAAACTGAAAGTGTGTGTTTGTATAAGGGTGGGATTTCTTTCAAGAATAGATTGTTCTTTAAACCTGAGCTTGCAAGATAACTCTCAATTACTGTGAAAATATGCATCAATCCATGATGATCACAATATGCCTTTCCGAAAATGAGATTATAAATAGCTGCCTTTCCTAAAATGAGATTATAAATGACGATGGTAACCTGATAACCATACATAAGCAAATATTAGATTAACTCAAAAACTGTGAAAGAATAAATAAAAGGAGAAATATTTAAGGGTCAAAACACTTGTAGCTTCAACTACTTAGAAAACCTCACCCTCATCAAATTCAAGGGTCAAACCTCCCTGCAACCAGGTCACAATGGCAAGCTATTAGGGAGGGATGGTGACTGACCTGTCAAGTTACCTACTAAACTCACATGTATCCTTTCATAACCACTTGTAGCTAAATTTTAAAATCCACTGATCCTATTCAGCCTCAATTTTTGGGTTTACCTAAATTTTGTGTTTTTTTGCTAAATCATGAGGACTCCATAAGAAGAAAAATGCACGTATGTTTACTTCAAATGTACCAACTGTGTCGCATAAATGAATATCTTGCTAAGCTAGTCTCATACCTGTGTCTGGTAATCCCATATGCAGACTGTCCCCGAGTACAAACTTGTTAGAATCCTGTAAAAAACAAAAGCACCATTACAATTAATACATGTAAACACGTAATTACTAGCCAATTATCGGCCCTCCGCCTTAGGCGATTGCAACTATTAGTTAAAAGAGCTACAGATCAATGTATATCTATTTCATAATAAAAAAAACACCAGTAACCTAGATAAATTCAGTTACAATGAGTAAGAGTAAAATTACCATGGCTCCGTCGTATGCAGATCCACCGATTTTACTCTTTCGGATCTTTGAGCGAGTTTCCTCTGCCAAAACCACTCATAATTAGCATAAGTAACTAACTATAACTATTTACTTAAATACTTTATAACAAAAACAACAATACTGACACCGATTTGTGCAAAGGAGGTTAGTTCTACTTCATACTGGATACACTATCGAGTATATAGTCTATTCATATTTTTACTACATGTTTTTATTTTAATAACGATGAGTATATAGCCCACGTTTTTAAGACCCGGTAAAATTCAATAACTATACTAAAAATAATGGTCTAAATTGAATAGTTGTGATTTTCCCATATTTGAATTGTCACCTGAACATGTAACCAAACCATATTATTGGATCGAACCTCAAGTTCTTTATTTTTTCAAAATTTTATTCTATAAACTCATTTTCTAACTTATTTATTTTTAAATTAGTTATACATATTTTTTTAATGTTTAATATAGTTATAACGTTTATCTTTTTCTTTAAACTTTTGAAAACATGCATTAATAGTGTATAAACCAAATTTTAATATCTAATTAATAATAAATAATAATTAAAAAAATGAGCAAAGGTAAAAGAAAAAAAATCAAAAAGAACCTTCACTAACCACTGTTTGCGTTGATCACAGGCAAGTTACGAATGTCAATCCTAATGGAAAACTACTTCTTCGGACCCCTACCCGAACAACTCAGGTCCTGCAACTCCCTAACCAAGATCCGAATCACAAAAAACTTTATCAATGGCACCATTCCCGCCAACCTGTTCGGCTTACCGAACCTCACCAATATCGAGCTCGACGACAACCACCTCACCGGCGAACTTCCTCAAACAATGTCCAGCCACTTTCATGGCATTTTCCACAGCTGCTTCAATGTCCTCCTCTGTCTCCAAGCAGAACACCAGCCCCGTACCACTAGCCTTACCACTACTGCGTATAATATATGAAGAAAAAAGATGAAATATGTACTATACGAGGCCTAAATTACATAAAAAATGAATTAAAAATGACTGAAAATTAGTAAGAGTAATGTTACTTGGAGTAGAAAATCGTATAAAAATGAACATGTGCTGTGATATAGCGTGAAGCAATAGCAGCAAAAGCGTACCCGCTAAAAACTATAACGAACAGCTATTTTATACGGATCTAAACAACAAATCGTCAACAAAACAGTTATTATACAACTGGAACAACAAATGTAATGCAAGTTATAAATAACAAGAAGAAAAATGACTAAAAACTAGCATGATAAACGTTATTTAGTGTACAAAATCGTATAAAAACGAAGAATATAAGCAGTGAGATACTTTGAAGCAATAACACAAGCAAATCATCACGTTCAGACAGTAAAACCGTAACAAAACCGCTAAAAACTACAAATAAAAGCTGTTTTATACAGCTTAACTATTTTATACAACGAGAACAACAAATGTAGTGCAGGTTATGAAACCAGAAGAAAATGACTGAAAATGAGCATGTGAAACGTAAATTAGGGCAGCAAATCGTATAAAAACAAAGAACATATGCAGTGTTACACCACAAAGCAATAGCACAAGCAAATCATCACCTTCAGGCAGCAAAATCATAACAAAAGCGTAACAAAACCGCTAAAACCTAAAACTAACAGCTATTTCGCAAAGATCTAAGCAAACGAACAAAATATCAAAGCATATAACACAATTAAATCATCAAAAAACCGAGAAACAATGCTTACGGAGCTGTGGAGTCATCAGTGAGATCAGAAATCAGAATCGTAGACGAACAGAGCTTGATCTCAACGCAGAGAAGCTCCTGATCGGCTTTCCTCTTCGGGTTACTTGAACGATTCACCTCCTCAGCTCCGAACGCCGCCTTGTAGAATGCCGCGGCGTCGTTCACCTTTGAGGCTTCCACAAACACCTGCGGTTTTAGTGCTGTGAACGTCACTGGATGTGCTGCCGGAGCTGCTCCGTCTGTCACTGATGATATTGGTGTCAATTTCATTGCATTTGGCATAAAAAACAGCCAAATTTAACAGTTAACCTATGTTCCTACTTCCCTATGGCAAGGTGGAATATATTGCAATACGATTTAACTACTATCTCTAATAAATTAACTAAAACAACAAGTAAATCAACGTAAATCTAAGTTCTATGAGCAGCTAGGGCACCAAACTATCACATCTCATCAACAAAAAAATTCATCATTAATATTACCCTTGAGTATAACCTAATATTCACTAGATCCACAAAACAAACACAAAATCAAACTACAACTAAATCAAAGCATAACATTATCATCAAAAACCCGTAGAACATAAAAATCAACAAAATCCGAACCTGAATCTGAACAAAAACAATGAATAGACTACACAAAGCTCTGTTCCGTACGAGCGATTGATCTTCGATAGATCTGTAGTGGATCGATTGATATCGTAGGAGCGATTGATCTGTAGCGGAGCGACTGATCTTCGATCGATTAAGTTATTCACCACTCTGAACCGATTGAGAAATACCGTCGTCGGAGTGCTGATCCGGAATCGATTAAGTAATTCACAGCTCTGAATCGATCGAGTTCTACTCCTGAATCTTTTGACCAAACGGATGAATCGATGAATCTAGGGTTTAGATTGACAGAGGAATCGATTAATCTAGGGTTTAGATTGACGGATGAATCGATGAATCTAGGTTTAGATTTGATTAACGATTCAATTGAAGTTTGAACTTTGAGTAGATGAAGAGACGAATCTAGGGTTTACGATTTTGTCGAGATGAGGAGATGAATCAGAGATATGAGCCATGCGCGTGATTTAATCGGGGCAATTTCATGGTTGACACCACTAATACGGTGTCAATTCGATGTATTTTTGCCACTAACAAAAAACTACAAGTACCCCGTGTAAAGCTGTGGCTTATTTTGCTACCGTTTTTTTTGGTGGCAACTAATGGTGGCAGTTGCCTTATTTTGTAGTAGTGAGACATGCACATGTACCAAGGAGCTAGCGATAAAAGTTATAAGTACACTTATTTCCCACAGAGAGCACTTCCAAATGACAGCAAATTAATGAAGAATTGAAGATGATGATGAGGCGTGGGTCTCTCATGGAAGAACACTCCATGTGGATGCACTGGTTATAGTATAGTGGTATATGTGGACCTCTCTTATTTTGTCTTTTGTTTTAGAAAAAAAAAATTATAATTTTAAAGTAAGAATTTAGTTTTATAAACTTAAGGTTTATGTTTATGAATTTTTATAAACCTTTTAATGTCTCAATTTTATAAACTTTTATTTTAAGTTTTTCTAAGGTTATAAACTACTTCATAATTTTATGTATGCAAAGTTATAAGATTTAGACACACCCACCCACACATGCATGCATGCATGCATATATGTATAATATATCTATCATTCTGAACCCAAGGAAGTTAAAGTGTTAAACAGTGTTGAGTCATACCATAAACAATGGCTAGCATTTGTTTTCTTTGTCAAATATTATTTGTATTGCACATAAATCATAATCAGAAGGAAACAGTGCTAATCAAACCTAAAATGGACACCTAAATTTGGATCCAGAAGTATAGTTCAAGTTCAAGTGCAGTTAAATGATCAATTAAACAAATTTGATAGCCATGCACATATATCAGGTGTGAATTTTGCTCAAAGTAAAAAATTTCACCACCGACAACATTAATGCCTAATTGATCTCTTGAATGTTGACATGCATTTTGAAAACCCTTATGGCAAAGTGACTGAGAATCTTGCATGGCCTATTATTTCAGTTAATTAAGCGTCCGGCCAATTAAGTTAATGCCATATGCAGTGATTCTAACTTGAAAGAACTAATGTATTCATAGTAATTTTCTTTTTCTTTAACAACCTTTTATCTAGTTACATATTTCAATAAAAATAAAGAATAAACATTTTATTAAGCAGAAACATAACACATATACTTCACCTAGAAAATAAGCTTATAATGAGTGCTAATGATTTTTTTTTTTTAAACGGCAAATGTTAATCCTACTATACTTTACACCAAAATTCTATAATACTCCTCCTTCCCTAGGTTTGAACCTGAGAACCCAAGGAAGTTAAAGTGTTAAACAGTGTTGAGTCATACCATAAACAATGGCTAGCATTTGTTTTCTTTGTCAAATATTATTTGTATTGCACATAAATCATAATCAGAAGGAAACAGTGCTAATCAAACCTAAAATGGACACCTAAATTTGGATCCAGAAGTATAGTTCAAGTTCAAGTGCAGTTAAATGATCAATTAAACAAATTTGATAGCCATGCACATATATCAGGTGTGAATTTTGCTCAAAGTAAAAAATTTCACCACCGACAACATTAATGCCTAATTGATCTCTTGAATGTTGACATGCATTTTGAAAACCCTTATGGCAAAGTGACTGAGAATCTTGCATGGCCTATTATTTCAGTTAATTAAGCGTCCGGCCAATTAAGTTAATGCCATATGCAGTGATTCTAACTTGAAAGAACTAATGTATTCATAGTAATTTTCTTTTTCTTTAACAACCTTTTATCTAGTTACATATTTCAATAAAAATAAAGAATAAACATTTTATTAAGCAGAAACATAACACATATACTTCACCTAGAAAATAAGCTTATAATGAGTGCTAATGATTTTTTTTTTTAAACGGCAAATGTTAATCCTACTATACTTTACACCAAAATTCTATAATACTCCTCCTTCCCTAGGTTTGAACCTGAGAACCCCCCCCCCCCCCCCCCCCCCCCCCCCCCCCCTTAAAGGGGTATGTAGCCTCACGTTAGCAAATGCTAATAAATGATATATTGATTTAACAACGTTCTACCAATTATGTAAAATGTCATAATTTCTTGTACTTACATATCACACAAAGATATACTACTTAATAGCACCCACAACGTGTGGGTTTGTGGGTGTCCGGACATAGGTCGCCAAAGGCGAACACTACTACAGACAAACCTTCCCATGTGACTACGGTGCGAAGTGAAGTCCGTTTGGGAGTATCCCGGACTCCTTCCGGACGTTGAGTGGTGGACCTGAATCCAACTCAACGGCTATATAAAAAAGAGACAAAGGTGGGAATTTGTAATCTTAAAATAAATGGAACGGAGACTAAATTAAATGAAGCCAACGAAAGAGACATGGTAATAAAATAAAATAAAATAAAATAAAATTATCATATAAATTTCAAAAACTAGACATTTCGAGACTTGTGTTTTAATTTTAGTTTTGAATAATAATGGAAGTATATATATAGAAAACCCTTATAATTTAGAAAACCTGTGAAACTCTAACCTCCCGAATTTTTTTTTAAATTTACACATGTTATATACATGTTTTTAAGGGTTTTGGGCAAAAAAAAAAATCAAAAAAACGCCGAGTGGATATTTTAAGAAAAATAAACAAATTTCTGGGGTAACATATATCAAACGAATGTAACATATGTTACACCAAAACTTGTTTATTTTTTTTAAATATCTACTCGTCGCTTTTTTATTATTTTTTTTTTTGCCCAAAACCCTTAGAAACATGTATATAACATGTGTAAATTTTTTCAAAAAAAAAATCGGGAGCTTTGAGTTTTCCGGGTTTTCTAACCATAAGTGGGTTTTCTATACATCCTTCCCCTTAAATAATATTCGGTTATTTACAAATATATATAAATGAAACACTAAAAATAAACTATTCTTATTATTATTAAGGTAATTTGATTTATATAATTAATTGTAAAAGTAGGTGATGTTGTGAGCATGAGGTGGAGTTTTGTGGAGATTTATGGAAGTTTGCCGTTGTAGAAAAGGAAGTCTTTTGATTTGACGCTGAGGTAAGGTTTGTGGAAGTTTACCACCATGGGTGCTCTAAAACACAAAGTAATTAAACCACTTATTGTACACTAATTTCATCAAAATGTGCTTCAGAAAAGCTCAATATAAGATATTTGCTAGAACACAAATGGATATTGGTGGTACACATCTCCATAATGGGCTCATGCAATCAATTAAATTTACCTTAATTAGCTCCACTGTTATCTTGAATTCAGTAGTTATTGGCCACCGCAGATAATCTTTGTTGCAACATGGAGAGATCAGTTGACACTGGTTCATCATTCACCTGCAAAATATTAATAAAACCTCCCTATTGAGTTATGTTACACAAAAAGATAGCATCATATATTCACCTAACAACACAAAAAAGATAGCATTACATTCCAACTCATGCAAACTTTGAAACAATTGGAGTTATGTTTCAAAATAAATTACCTCAGTTTGGATAGAGTGAATCAACCGTTGGTTTGCTTTAGTACAACTGCAGCTTATAACATTATAACCTTCGTCGGAGATCGCTTTTAGTATTCTTGAAAGAGGGAAACCATGTTCTATTAAGCAACTATTGACCAAAACATTAACTACCCCATTACAAGAACTGATTGAGATGGTATTAGGAAGCAAATTCATTTGCTTTTCTTTCTCAGTATTTGTAGCTGGACCAGGAACACCTGCCTCCACAAAATTCTTCATCCGGTCTCTCTCGACACTTAGCACTTTAATTTTTTCTTGCATGTATTTGATGTAATTCACCGCCTGATGCACATGATCCGATGTAGACGGCTTCCCCTAAACACAATTTTAAACATACAATAATTAGGTATCGACCAGATTAATCAATCGTCTGGGATAGAGGTAAGGTTTGCGCTAAGCTCTCCCTCCCCAGATCCTACTCTATGAGTAGGATTTTCCTTTACAAGGTTGTTTGTTTGAACTAATCAAGCACACCTAGCTAGTTATCAAGTTTGGAAGTACCCTAAACAACTTGAAGCGACCAAAAGAGCTTACCTTAACATAATTAAGGGGAAGTAGACCCCTAAGTGAAGCATAAAGTTCAGCCATTTCGCGCCTTCGTTTTCTTTTTGTGATATCTTCAACCTAACAAGATTATAGAGATATGTCTATCTGTGATATCTTCAACCTAACAAGATTTCTTGACATCTTTCCAGTTAATTATTAAGTAGTATTTTCTTTTTTGTAAACAATTTTTAATTTATGTGTACCATCTCCAGAAAATTATTAAGTATTAAGTAGAATTTTCTTTTTTGTAAACAATTTTAAATTCATGTGTACCATCTCCCGAATATTTTCTTTTATGTCCGTATTATTTGTGGGTCTTTTTATTTGTTAGGTTAAAATACTTTAGTTTTGAATGCATATATTGGAACCCCACCTATCTCCATTCACACTGAGGGGCTGTTTGGTAGCCTCTGAATGGAACCATTAAGAATTTTACCAATGAGAAGATAGAAGAATGTGACATGTGATGATTTACCATTCAGAGGTTACCTCTTAACCATTCAGACTTGAGGTTACCTCTTATTCATTCAGATGTTTTAAACCATTAAAAGGTAGCATCTGAATGGTCATTAAGAGGCTACCAAACAGTCCCTGAGCAGTGGATCAACATCCAACCAAGATTAAAAACAAAAAAACAAAAACAACGCTCACAAACACATCATTTTGGTTAATGGTTGTATTTATCGGTAAAAAAGTCGAGTTGAATACATTATATTATAATTATAAAATAATTCTCTATATAACAATTAGGAAGTTTCGTGAACAGTGTTTTTTTAATTCTTTTTTACTTTTTTCCCCTTTTCTCTTCTTTTTTCTAGTTTTACCTCATAGCTTTTAGGTTTTGGGCCAAATCAAATTACGATTTTGTCCCCACTTTAAAATTACGATTTTGCTAATAGTTTAAGATTACGTTTTTACCTTCATTTTAAAATAAAATTATGTTTTTGCCCAGTTAAAAATTACAATTTTGCACTCGGTTCAAAATTACGATTTTTCCCCGTTTAAATTTACAATTTCGCCATTAGTTTTGTTTTGTTCCTCCCAGCTAAATTACGATTTTGCCCTCAATTTAAATTTCAATTTTGCCCTCAAAATTACGATTTTAACACGCTTTTTTTGCGCCTAGGCTCCGGGCGAGGCCGATGCGCCTCGCCTGCGCCTTTGACAACATAGGTTATGTTAATGGGTGATTGGTCTAATTTCAACTTTGCAAATATGAAACCGATTTTGCGGATTTTCTTTCTTTGCTCCAGTTTGAAGATCAATTTGCATAAATCAGTTTTGTATGGTATTGGGTTGGATAATGGAGAGGTGCCTTCTAAGGCGGGAGGTTTGGGTTGCAAATCGGGCGTTATGCCTTTCTTGTATCTAGGTATCAAGGTGCGGCGAATATGAATATGATCTCAAATTGGGATCCGGTGGTAGAGGTTTTTCGCGCCCGGTTGTCTAAGTGGAAAACTAATACTTTGTCCATTGGTGGTCGAGTTACGTTGATGAAATCGGTGCTTGATAGCCTTCCCAATTATTATTTTTCGTTGTTTAAGGCTCCGATCAAAGTGGTTAATAAATTGGAGACGCTCATGAGAAGATTTCTTTGGGGTGGCTCGGATGAGGTTAGGAAAATGAGTTGGGTGGCTTGGGACACGGTGACCCGTCCGAAGATGAAGGAGGGTTGGGGATAGCTAAGTTAGAGATTAACAATAAAGCATTGCTTATGAAGTGGTATTGGAGGTATCATACGGAGCAACACGCTTTGTGGAGGATGGTGATTGATTTGATTCATGGTTCTAATCGCCGCTGGGGTACGGTCTCGTGCAACAACGGAATTTCAGGTGTTTGGAAGAATATGGTTAATCTTTCGTATAAGTTGAAGGTCAATGGGGTGAGTTTATACAGTATGGTTCGGTGCAAAGTAGGTAGGGGTTTGGGATCTCGGTTTTGGGTCGATTATTGGATTGGCCAGGAGACTTTAAGGGATCGGTTCCCAAGGCTCTTCAATTTAGAAAAGTCTAAGTGCTGCTCGGTTGTCGAGAGATGTGTCCGACTGGGTGATGGTTTTTCGTTTAATTGGCATTGGATTAAGGCTCCGGAATCGGCGGATGAGCTTAGAGAAAGAGACGATTTGGAAAGCTTGTTAGCGGACTTCAGGTTTGTCAGTGATCAAGATAGGTGGTTTTGGAATGAAAATAAAAATTCTGTTTTTACGGTTGCGGGTGCAAAGAAGTGGCTGGTGAGTTCTGTTCCTAGCTCGAATGGGTGTTTTTTTGAGTGGTGTAAATGGACTCCAAGTAAATGCAATATTTTTATGTGGTGGGCCTTTCTAGATCGTCTCCGGACAAAGGACGCTTTAATTAAACGTAATGTTCAGGTTGATGGGAGTTTATGTATCTTATGCGATGATGGGGAGGAGTCTACGGTTCATTTTTTTACCGGCTGTGTTATTTCGGCAGGTGTTTGGAATGGTGTTTCTCAATGGTGCGGTATTCCAAATGTTTTTGCTTTCTCGGTGAAAGACTTGATTGATCTCTACAAGCATAGTGGCGTGTCCGACGTGAAGAAGATGGCGCTTCAAGGGATCATCATTATTGCTTGTTGGTGAATATGGAAAGCGAGGAACGAAGTGATATTCTCCAATAAAAGGAGCAAAGTGGTTGATATCGTGTCGGATCTTAAATCGTATGGTTTTTTGTGGTACAATAATAGGTATAAAAGAGGTACGGTGGATTGGGATAGATGGTGTAAATTTGATTTAATGTAATGACATTTGGTTTTTCGGGTGAACTATTCCCGCCTTGGTGATATCTTTTCCCTGTGGTGTTTTGTTAATGAAAGTTGATCTTCACAAAAAAAAAAAAAAAAAAACACATACTAGAAGGAGAAATACTAGGATATTTCCTATTTATATGGAGGTGGTTTTTACTATTATGTCCTTTTCCAATTAAACTAACCTTCAAATTTCCTATTAATTACAATCATATCCTCGTCTACTTACAATCAATGTTTTAAAAACCGGTTCAAACCGGCCGGTTGTCCCGGTTGAACCATCCGGTTGAACCGCCCGATACACCCGGTTCCGTCATTGCTTCTTCTCCAGGAAAAGAAGTTCACGACCCGTGGGCCTTCTACCTCCACACGGCATTGCTCCGTCAGGCTTTCGCCCATTGCAGAAAATTCCCCACTGCTGCCTCCCTTAGGAGTCTGGGCCGTGTCTCAGTCCCAGTGTGGTTGATCATCGGATGTGAAGAAGTAGACCATTATCTCGGCAATAATGAGACAAGCTAGTATTTGCAGTGAATCCACCTGTTAGGTAGTCATGCATAACGATAGGAACTCCCAGTTCTCTTGCAAATACAGCCCTTTTAATCATTTCTTCGCAATTACCCGCAGTAGCATTCACTTAACGCCCTTTGATTTCACCCGTTTCAGCTTGTGCTTTATAAATAGCTTCGGCACAAAATAAGAAACGGTCTCTACAACGCATAAATGGTTGGGAGTTCACGTTCTCATAGAAAGCCAGGTGCCGTAGTGTAGGTCCGGCTAGGGGAGGATCTAGTCGCCTAATCCTTGTATACGAACCACTCCGGTTGTGCGGAATCCAACCGGAATAGCAAACCGAGATCGAACACGCAAATACACGACACGTAATATTCACCGATTAACACCTCTGTATTAATACGTATGAAAGGTTCAGTTACAAAGCAATGTTTACAAATATATTCTGCAAACTCTCTCAAACTCTCGTGTGTGTGTGTGTTTGCTCTCTGTGTGTTCTCATCATGTTCTGTGTTCTCTAGTTGAAACAGAAGGATAACACTCTATTTATACCCACAGACACATGAGATATGACGAAACAGAAGAATGCATGACGAAACAGGATCATTGTCTACGAAACAGGTCTGTTTCGTCAACTCCTTGTGATTCGTCAACTTCGGTTTAGGCCCAAACAGTGAAGGCCCAGCATGAAAGTCCAACATGCATGCACGTACAGTTTCACCAATTTCATGTATTTACTTCTACATGACATCATCATGACATCATTATAATGATGTCATGGTGATGTGGCTCCTTGGAAAGGCTCGCGGCTCTCCGTGCTTCGCGTGTCGAACTCTGGGACGCACGACGGAGGAATGTCGTAATGTCGGGCTTGTGCCGAACCTAACCGGGTCGAACCAAACCAAGTCGTGTCGAGTCGAGTCGCGTCCACATATATGTATCAACAAACTCCCCCTTGGACGCTACTCGCGAGATTCGCCTTTCATGTCTTCTATGTCGGAGGATCTTCAAAGTCTTCACGTCTTGAAGGCAAAGAGTGTATCGACAAACTCCCATTTACATGTAGGAAGTGTGTTGACAAACTTCCCCTTAACATAAGCTCCCCCTTGAGTTATGCTCGTGAAATACTTGTTCTTTATGAATTGAGATCCTTGTGGTGTTGATGATGGTCAGCGGCAACTCGATCATCTTCATCATTTGAGTGCCTTCACGTCGTGTCTTCATTCCGAAGCTTGTCATCGACCATGTTCTCCTTGCCTTTAGAATCTGCACATGCAAGAAATCTAAACGCGTAATGAGAACAACTGCTTGGAATATCGTAACATAAACAAACGACACACGTGTGACCATTGTTTAATCAAACACCGTCCGACAGTTTGAAAGTTTAAAATACTTTATCCATTTCAAATTTTAACTTTCAACACTTTGCAAATTTCGACCGTTTATGAAGTTTTAGCCGTTTCGGTTTTCGTTCAGGTTTCAGGTAACGAAGACTCGAGATCCAACATCGTACGATCGAAAATAAGATATAAATAAAATCTTTTTGGCTTTTATAAAGTTTATATTAAAACACACTTAAAATCTTTTTGGTATTTTTGAATATTTCAAATGTAAAGACTGAAAGCAGTAAATAAATATATACAAAGATGCAGAAACTGAAAGCATTAAATAAATATTTACAGACATTCTTTTTGTGAGTTTCGAGGGTAAGAGAATCATATCAGTGTACGGTCACGCCAAAACACTCTTGTTGTTCAGTTAATTAACATTAAGATAAGCATCCTATAACAATTATCGGTATTGTTGTCCACTTAAACTCAACTTATCATTTGTAATCATGGCGAGGGGATACGTTAAGGTATAATTTATACTTACCAACCGGTGTTCATCCACATCACGACACATTCCCGTATCAAGGTATGCACGAGGGTTCATCTTACCGGTGAGTATACCGATTATCATCTGTTTGACCGTATATGATGTGAGATTCTCACTTATTTTGATTTGAAAACAAGCCCTATGTGATAGAATCACTTATTGATGAGGAACTTGATTTTCGATGCATGAGGGCACAGGAGCAAGTCCGTGAACAGGTCAGTACTTTCGTACAGCAGAGAGACGAACTTGACTCCCGGATGAATGTGATATTTTATCACTTATTTTGTGTGGACATGTGATTGTTGATCACTTATTGAGGTCGAATGCAATATGTACACGTATGTATAGTATCATGGAAGATCTAGACTTGCGTCCCCGTTATTTTTCGGTAAAAGATACAACCATGATACCCAGATGATAAGCAGCATAAAGACCGAATATCTCAGAACCTCGGCAATCTCTCAAACGAAATTTCGGTACTAAGACCATATGCCAATGAATGGTTCCCACCCAGTCTTCAGTCGATTTAAGATTTATATCACCCTGCACACTTTAAAATGATTGTGAGCCTACCGATACATCTTATATAGAGCTGCTTATCATTTTTCATTTTAGGTTTAAAGAGGTTTAGACAGACCACTGATGTACTATCATTTTCTCTTTTGCTCGCCAGGAAACTCATTTTTGTTTTTCCAATGTTTTTGTGTTTTTGAAATTTTTCAATGTTTTTGGATTTTCAAATTTTTGGATTTACTTCCCCTAAAAACAACAAACTAAGATAAATTTAGAACACAAAGATATTTACAAAAATGATTTTCCGATGTGGATTACTCTTGCTTGACCTTAATGCCGTTTACCAATAATAAATAGTCAAATCTTGATTTGTCAAAAGCTTTGGTAAAAAGGTCGGCACGTTGGTCATCGGTGTGGACCATGACAACATTGACGAGTTTCATATTGAAACAATCACGTGTGAGGTGATATTCGAGATCAACGTGTCAGGTCAAAGAGTGCTGTATGAGAGGATAATAAATTATAAAGCAGCTTAAATATCGACAAGTATAGGAGAGATTAGAAATTTAGAACCGTATCCTGCAACTGCTTCGTGCATTGCTAGGAATCTGAGTGCTCTCCCAAACTGGATATCCACTCGGTGTGGATTTCAAAGACGATTTTTGTAGCTACTGAGAAGTCTCTTGACAGCAACAAGATCATAGACCTCTGGGTCCGGCTGGTCTTCCACATTGCACCAGCGAAGGTCTTTATCTTTCTCTTGAGAAGTAGTGTGCGGTTGTTCAATCCATGCCAAGGCATCCGCACACCCGATTGGTTTGATCAACAAACACATTTTCTTCAATCACACCGTGAAGAAATGTACACTGCACGTTCATTTTGTCGATTGTGAACATCAGACGTGCTGCAGGTGCGTACACTTCGTTGTAGTCTTCCCTGAGGACCCGATCAAAAACCATAACAACCAATTTTGGCACATATTTCAACTGGTCGAATTTTTCAACTTCTTTCAACAACATTCTTTCATCAGACATTTTTGTCTTCTTATCTTTTCTCATTTCTCTCCATCAAAGGCAACAACTCCTAGATATAATGATGTTTCGGAGTCTTATGTCGCCTGATCTTGTGCATGGACGCTCCACTATCAACAATCTTAAGACTATCAATAGTTCCTCCTGGAACATCCTGCACACTCATTCAGAGATTAGTTGGAGAGGGGGACCCAAGCCTTCACAGACTTGGGTCGTCCGTCATCATCGAGAATTGTGACATCCATTTCCCGATGATTCGGAATTGATGTAGCTCCCCCTGAAACAGTTACCAATTTTGGTTTCCAAATCTGTTTTTGTTTTTCATGTTTAACATCCGATTTAACAGATTTTGTTTGGGAAACCTCTGGTTTTAACGCCTTTTCAACTTCTTTTCGTTGTTTCTTTTTCTGTTTCACTTCTCGTTGTTTAACAAGACGAGGGTCCTGTTTTGGTGAAACAGATCTTCTATTGTAATTGTTACCATGGGGGGCATCAACTTTGGCTTTCAACTTATGAAGATACGGACAGTTTCGAATTATGTGTCCAATTGTACCACATTCAAAACACATTCTCCGCTCTACAAACCTCGGAGCATCATGTGATTGCCTAGCCGATGATGAACTTTGTGATCCTGAGGTACTAGGTTTTGAACTATTTGGTTCATTCCTTTTCATCACTGTTGCTTTCTTGACAAAATCTAAGTTAGATTGATTTTCAAACTTTTCAATTTTGTCCGTTCCCTTAGATTTCACAAAGTTCACATTCTTTTTCTTCTTCTGATTCGGCTTCCTTGGATTTTGAGTCGGTGTTTTACCTTTTGATTTGGCATGATTTTGCTGTTTTTGCACTGTTGGTAACTTTTGATTGCCAAATTGTTTTCGAACTTCGGCCTTTGGGATAGGAGGGCACTGTGTTACAGTAACACGTGATCCTGTCTTTCCCAAAAACTTACTTGTTGAATTTTCAAAGACTTTACTGATTAAAGATTGATTAACATTTTTAATAGGAAAATCTTTGTCTGAGTAAATTTTATCATCACCAACAAGAGTGTACAGCAAATCCACACTCTCCGACTCTTTTGCAGATGTTGACTCGGTTGGAACAGTCTTAGCGGGTTTTGCGGGAGGATCACATAGAATATGATTCTCAAGAGGTATGTCCTCTTCTTTGATTACCGCATCAGACTTTTCCGAATCAGTATCATCAGATTCATCATCAGAAGAATCAGTATCCTCAATCACAACTGGAGGATTCTGATTCGGTTCAGCAGAAGACACACATGTATCTGCTGACACATCCGAATCTGACGATACTTCCTTCTTGTATCCGAGTCCTGTTGCACATTCTGCTGCAAATTCCTTAACATCTAGAGGAACAGATGGCTCAAAGTGAGTTCTATACTCCTCATCGGGCAGTGCATCATAATTGTTTCTCACGGGTGGTGGACATTTCTTGTAACCTATGCATGTGACATCCCGTTTCTCTTTCTGAACATCTATGATGTGATCTAACACATAGCTAGAGCTTAAATAGCTGTCTAACTTGAGTTGGATCGCCTCACTTTCAGTTTTGACACAAGCCATTTCTTTTTGCATTATCTCAAGCCTACTGATGTAAAGGTTTATTTCTGTTTGTTTTCTTGAAACCATTTTTGTCAGTTCGGTTTTATCTTTCTTTAATGTTTCAATCATCGACTTAAAGTCCTTTTCATGGTTTACATAAAACATGTTGGCTTCAGTGCATTTAGAAAGATCCACGGTCAACTTCTGGTTGTGAATGAATGTCACATCATACTTGTCTTGCAAAGCCTCGTGTTTGCCTTGCAACTCACACCACTTAGCATCTAAATTAACATGTTTGTTTTGCAAATCAACATGTTTGTTTTGCAAGTCAAACAAACTAGCTTGTAAAGCATCATGTTTGCCTTGCAACTCAGACATGTTTACTTCTAAATTAGCACATTTAACATGCAATCTATCACAATTATCACAAATAACAGCAGTGGGTTCATCGACACATACCTGACTTGATGAACTGTCGACATTAGCCATAACGGCTGAATGGAGAGAAGACGAAGAATATGCAGCTTGATCCAACAATATAGATCTTCTATGATTTTCTGCTGCAGCTTCTCCCAATAGCCCATCAATATCTGCATCAACTGACGCACTTGACGTGTCATCCAAACGATCATTGCCTGAACTCGAGGATTCCTCATCTGAACTTCTGCTGTAACCAGAAGAGTCTTCATCCTCAGGAGATTCACCACCATTGGCGGAAGATTCTCCACCACTGGCGTGATTTAAATCCTTGACAACCTCAGCAAAACAGGCTGTTTCAACTGGAGCATCACTACTCAACTTGATTGACCAATCACCACTTTCATATATTTGAACCACAAGTGCCTGGTTAGCATTTGATGGTCCTGCTTGGCTTTGATTGTTGACAGGTATCAATGTACGCTCATCGTTCCTGTTCTGATTCTGCTGGTCTCCTTGATCTCTGAAAGGGTTCTGGTTCCCATGCTGAGCTGGCTTAACAGGAACTTGAATGGGATTGCCATGTAGATCTGTTGTCACAGGAGGCCTTTGTGTTTGCTGTTGAGGCATTGGTTGAAGAACTGGTTGAAGCGGATTTCCATATATGTCTGTTGTTGGAGGAGGAATGCCATACAAGCTAGTGCTAGACACACTTGTTGGTCCTGTAGATCGAACAGGTAATGGATTTCCGAACATATCTGTTTTTTCGGTATTTCGAACAGGTAAGGGGTTTCCGAACATATCAGTTGGTCTGAGAGGTCGTTGGCTTTGCTGTTGAGGAACTGGTTCAAGCGGATTTCCATACATGTCTGTTTTTGGAGGGACCGGAACTTGGAAAGTATTGCCAAACATGTCAGTGTGAGAAACAAACTCTGTTTGATTTGGATCTGTATTTATCGGTCTATTCCATCTTGGATTCATTTTTGATCAAGACTAATAATACCTGAAAATCCACACCTCAAACAAACAGTTAAACCACAATTGCAAACCTTCTGTTTAAAATTACAAGTATCTTGACGAAACAAAGTCCCACGAAACAGACTTTGTTATGGACGACGAAACAAATTTTAAACAGATTTTAAATTATGTATTTGACGAAACACTTTTGGGCTTGTTAACTTGACGAAACCAATGAGGAAATTTTATCTTGACGAAACAGGGCCCAAAAATATTTAAAGCCCAATGATTATGATTGACGAAACACAAGCCCAACCCTTATCCACTAGATGAATGGCCCACAAAAAAATATAGCGAAACAGAATTGTTACAAGAAGGCTTGGCGAAATAGACTGATATATGGGCTTTCGGCGAAACAGGTTTACCAATGCCCAATCATGATTGACGAAATAGATTATGGCTTTTGATATTTATTTTGATTAACCGGCCCAAACACGAAACAAAGCCCAACACTTTAATGTGTTGACGAAACTAATTAACTTTTGAAAAAGGAAACCACTTGACGAAACTGATTTAGTAATTGAATAAAACAAATCTTTTCAACTTTTATCTTTTACTGACACACACAGACTTGCTTTCGGCTAGTTTCACCAAACAAGCATGGTTTCCAATATTTTAATCAATAACATTTCCCAACATACAAACAACTTTGCCAAATATTTTAACAAGATCAAAAAGTGTGACTTTTTAAGAACAGTTTGAATATGGCAAGAACACAATGAATTTTCCGGTAAAAATATGAGTTTTCCGGTGAACCGACAAATTTCCGAACACAAATTCTTGCTTGAAACTTCACTAAAAACCAACTTTTAACATGTGAAAATGAAAAATAACAAGGTTTTTATAAGAACATCCAGCAAAACAACAAGATTAAACCAGATTTCAAGTGTTTTTCCAGAAAAATAAGAATTTTTAAAACTCGAAAAACATCCCGAAAACACTCGGTTTTAACAAGGAGAAGAGCCAAGGCTCTGATACCACTTGTAGGTCCGGCTAGGGGAGGATCTAGTCGCCTAATCCTTGTATACGAACCACTCCGGTTGTGCGGAATCCAACCGGAATAGCAAACCGAGATCGAACACGCAAATACACGACACGTAATATTCACCGATTAACACCTCTGTATTAATACGTATGAAAGGTTCAGTTACAAAGCAATGTTTACAAATATATTCTGCAAACTCTCTCAAACTCTCGTGTGTGTGTGTGTTTGCTCTCTGTGTGTTCTCATCATGTTCTGTGTTCTCTAGTTGAAACAGAAGGATAACACTCTATTTATACCCACAGACACATGAGATATGACGAAACAGAAGAATGCATGACGAAACAGGATCATTGTCTACGAAACAGGTCTGTTTCGTCAACTCCTTGTGATTCGTCAACTTCGGTTTAGGCCCAAACAGTGAAGGCCCAGCATGAAAGTCCAACATGCATGCACGTACAGTTTCACCAATTTCATGTATTTACTTCTACATGACATCATCATGACATCATTATAATGATGTCATGGTGATGTGGCTCCTTGGAAAGGCTCGCGGCTCTCCGTGCTTCGCGTGTCGAACTCTGGGACGCACGACGGAGGAATGTCGTAATGTCGGGCTTGTGCCGAACCTAACCGGGTCGAACCAAACCAAGTCGCGTCGAGTCGAGTCGCGTCCACATATATGTATCAACACGTAGGTAAGCTCTATTCGGCCCGGAGCATTGATTCCCCATAACGAATAGGCTAGCTCTATCTCTCAATTACCTATCCTGTGTTCGAGAAGGTCCCTCAGTTCCTCGGCAGCAACTCGAGGTGCATTTAGTTGTCTTACATGAGACTCGGGATATTACCCAATCCATTGCATAACACCATTCGCTCATCCATTCCGCCCGCCCGCCCAGACGCGACGCCTTTTCTCATTATCATCTACCGCCCTTTCTTTCCTCCCTGCTATTCACGCATGAAGATCGTCGTATGTATGCTCGACTTCGGGTGTCGGTGCTATAATATAGGTAGGAGTACATTATGGCAGGATCCGTCACCCGGGCAAACCAACCCTCCTCCAAGAAGAATTGTGCTATGCCCCCCGATCCCTATAGAGCGAAAGTGCCTGGTGATCCTTAGGTTGCAGCACATTCGGTCGTTAACTCCTCGCGCCACTGCCGCCGTTTCTAGGACCGACCGATGCCTCACCTGCACAGGTACCTACCTAATGTCGGTCGAACATTCAACATAGCGTTCGAACTCATGTGCCTTCCAGAACCGGGGGTCTTCGAGCCTACTGACCATTTTTAAGCCAAATCCGATACGACATAAAAACCGGATTTTAAAACATTGCTTACAATCATTGATTAGTTTAGATATATGGCTCTAAATAGTTCTTAGAGTTCTGCATAAAATGCAAGTTCTGTATAGAACTCAACCCTTTCTGTAAAACTAGTTTTTTCTCACTCCTAATCTTATTAGCTATTTTTCTCACTCCTAATCTTATTGGGGTATGGTAATTTCTTTCAAAAATATGTAAGTTAACATGAGTTAAAAGAAAAAATTATAGTTCAATTAAAAAACAGGTCGCAAGACTTTGGAAAAATATTTTAAAAGTTTTTTAAATTATTTTATTAATATTAATATTTCCTTTAACTATCTTTTAAGAACGTTGTCTTTATTCTTTCTCAAATATTTTTTGAACTTACATAACAATATTTTTCATAGATGTTTGTCATTACTCATTTTAAAATATTAAACATATCATTCAATTTAGGGATGAGCATTTGGTACCGAGTACCGGTATCGAACCGTACCATACCGGGTATATTCGTTACCGGTATCGTTCCCATTTTCCCCGTTTTTTGGTACCAGTATTTACGGTAAAACACCGGTAAACACCGGTACCGTACCAAACCGGTATATGCGGTACTGATACCAGTTTTCCCAGTTTTTTTGGTACCGATACGGTACCATGCTCATCTCTAATTCAATTTAGGGGTGTTAAACGGGTCATGTTTTCAACGCAAAACTGACTAACCAAATAAATTTTTGACGTAAAACACATATCAATAGGTCAAGTAAAAAAATGGGTTGAACGGGTGAACCTACGAACCAGTCGGGGTGCCACAAAACTAACCAGTTAGCTAAACATGTTCGCAAGTTCACCCGAAACTAACCAGTTTATACTAAACCAAACTCGTGAATTTTGCGTTAGGTTTGTGTCTTATCACATATTCAAACCCTTATCTTTTATGTTTTAACTATTTTTAAAATTTTTAATACTTTACATAATAAAAAAATACATCTTAATTTTTAAAAAAAATATAAATATGATATCGTTAGCAGTTAAGAAAGCTAAAAGATGTTGTTCTTAAGAATATTAAATCAACAAGAAAGCTAAAAGATGATGTCCTTAAGAATATTAAATCAACCATTTGTAACTCATATTATTATTTGATCGTGCTATTTCATAAATGGTCTTGGAAAGTATATATTTTAAATTATTTTAAAATGTATTTAAAAGTTAGATATAATTTTTTTTTAAATCTGTTAAAAAATAGTATTTGTAAGAACACTAAAAAATATTTATGAAAGAATATAAACCTTTTTATTAAAAAACGCGTTAATAAAAGCAAAAGAAAACGTTTATATTGAAAAGAAATTAAAAACCTTTTCATAAAATTTCATGATCCAACAGTAACTTTTTAGTTTTTAGTATGTTTATATTTGAACTCTTGTTAAGAAACATTGTTTTAAATAGAAATTACTTTACCCAATAAGACTAGGAGCAAGAAAATGTGAGTTTTCAAAAGAACACCCATTTTTTAAGTATTTTTCAAAGTATCCATTTAGGTAAATAATTTTTTCAACTACAACTTTTTGGGAAAAAAACCCTCCTTTATTTGCCATATAATGGTATAATATAATAATGGAAAATGTTTCAAATACATAGTTTCAAAGTACCCATTTAGGTAAATAATTTCTCCAACTACACCTTTTTAGGAAAAAAAAGCTCCTTTATTTCCCATATAATAGTATAGTATAATAATGTAAAATGTTTCAAATACATAGTCTCCTAAAACTAGGAAGTCATAGAAAAGGTATCAAACGGACTCTGATTGAACCCATTATAGCGACATTAGAACCGTCTCGTCGAACTCTACGATCTAAGATTTTAGGTTTTCGCTTTTGGATTTTTAGCTTGTAGATTCTACAACTTTTGTTTAGATCATTGTGTCTTTTTATTTGACATTTTGTTTTTTTTTATTTATTTTCGTCATTATGTCTTTTCTTTCGATTCATTGTGTCTTTTTTCATCAACATTGTATTATATTTCTTGGAATTGTGTTGTTTTTACACTCTTCCTAGATTTAGGAGATCTCGTAGGATAACTTTACACTATAACTATTTTAAGAATATGTTCTTTTATTTTAATTTTAATTTAATAATATGTTCTTTTATTTTAATTTTAAATATGTATTCGAATATGTAGCTACGTGCTTTGCCAATAGTATTGTAGTGATGTTGTCTGTATTCTTAAAATATATTAGAATTATTATTTTTTTTATATTTTTAATATATGTCCTTTTCCTGTTGCTTGAATGTTGTTGTTAACACAATGGATTACAAAATATATTAGAATTTTTTTTTTTATATTTTTAATATATATCCTTTTCCTGTTGCTTGAATATTTATCCACTAAACTCCATATTCACTTACCTCCATTGTTTCATCAGATCGAGTGATGGATTTCATTTCCTCCTCCAGCAAGGTTGATGTGAACGCCAAGGATTTATCAACAATTGATGATTTGGACATAACAATTGATGATTTGGACATCTCTGCAATATTGTAAATCTCCTCCTGTTTTTTACCATAAAAACCAACGCCCAAACTGTTACTAGCTGAAACCAAATTAACGAGTTCGTAACAGAGCAAACTTACCTGTAGAGGACCATGGATGATACATCTAATAGTTCTCAACTCTGTAAATGACGGATTCACCTGTTTTGGTCTACCCGTCTTTCTCCATCCTCTTACCTCTGAACATAAAAATAAAACTAGATGAGAAACTCTCTCAATTTGCAGCTTAGATATATACAAACACAAAGTATTACTTACATACCAGTGTAGTTGATGGTATCACCAACTAATATCCTAAACCAATCAGGAGTCACTCTACCAAACTCCATTAACTCAAAGAAATCATTCCGACAAAGATAGTATGCTCCTGTGCTTAGTTGAAATCCAGACAAATCTCCTCCTATTATTTCTTCCCATCCCATGTTATCTTCCAAGGTTTCCTCATCAGAGTACACCATGCTCACACCACATTCATGTACCTCCAATCCGTTAAACACAACAACAGAGACATGAACAGCGTCTCCAACACTCAATTTGTTTCCAATTGGCCAATAGCTTAACCATATACATTCTTTACCAAATTCAGGTTTTCCAAAAACTCTAGGATTGTATATCAAATCAACACCATTGCGTGTATTGATTTTACAAAACCATACCCAATCTTCACCTGAAATTGTGTACTTGAAAGTTACATTAATTCCTTTGAGCCTCTTATTTTTGGGACACCAGGGCACATCAAAAGACAAAGAAGATGATTTTGATATATACTTGGGTGTCATGTTTGGATCCTTTATATTTGGGAGAGAGGTGCTCATTATATTGAATTCGTACAACATCTGTGACATGCAAACAAAAGGGCTCAGTCCTTCTATACGATTAGTTTTCAGATTGTATATTAATTATGTATTTCAGAGAGAAGCACCGAACCTGGATATGCCAACTTCTGCCTACTGTGAGCTCATCATCACCACCAAGGCACATCTCGTGGTTTTGATATACCTTTAGCCAGTTCATGTGTCCCAAATCAGTTTCATCTAGTTTTGCTACTGGTAACAATTTGATAAAACCTTCAACTTCATACAAATTGATACAACCTTCATAACCGAACTCTTGCAAAGTAAATCGAGGCGATTGGAAAGTTATTTTTTCTAGTAACTCACAGTAACATACATACAATTCTGCAAGTGTATTAGGGAGACGTACAAGACATCTGAGTCTAGAGCAATTACTCAGGTCAAGAACCCGAAGATTTTCAAGATGATTATAGCAAGGCAAGGACTCAAATAAACTATTGCCTAAGTTCAAATACTGCAAAACTGGTTGAACACTGAAACTCAAAGGAAAAGAATCGGTACATTCAAGATGGCAGTCATTAAGGAATAGCCGATTTAATGAAAAGGGGAAGGAAAAATTAGGCTGTTCTCTAACAACTGCACCAGAGCTAGAAGCTGCTGACAGATTTACACACCTGAATAGGTTTTCACACCCTGACATGTTCAATAATGTAAGACTTGTAAGGCCTTCAATGGTTTTACAAACGTTAACCAAGCCGAAACAGTTCCAAAGAATTAACGTTTCAAGATTAGGGATCCTGGAGATGTTCAGGATTTCAATTAGTTTATACGAGTCTTTAAGATTTAGAATCTTCAATGAGTGAATATCCTGTTGCAAAAGTTATATAATTTTTTTAGTACCGTAAAGTTCAAAAAGATCATTAAAAACCAAGAATTGGCAAAAAAAGAATATTGGATTCACTACCATAGGGGGTTCAAATACTTCTAGCTTGCTATAGCTCATATCTAAAGCCACCAAGTTTCACATGTATAAATCTACTGGTATGGTTCTTGAATGGAATCCAAGCCAACAGAGCCATTTTAAATCTTCAGAAAACTTCTCATATGATCCATTGAGTTCCACATAATTTAGCTGGAGCAACTTTAGGTTATCCATATTTTTAAGTGCATCTGTTTTAAGTTCTGATGACTGCATATTTAGCATGAAGAGAGTTAGTAAGGTCTGACGCATACAGACATGTCATGAGCAACTTATTTAACATTCAAAATGTTATAAGAAATCCGTAACTTAGACTAAAAGAACTTGTAAAAAGAGTTAACAATAAGATGAACAAGTTTCTTCACCTTTTCATCAAAAAAGAAATATAATTAAGTAAACATAAGAAGTCAAAAGCCAAAATCAGAGCTTTACATAATGTATATTACCATGGATGTAGAATGCTCTTTCCGCAGCATTCTCATGTCAAGTGCTAAGCCCTCTATCGTTTCTGAACCCTAAAAGATACAGATATGAAACTATAGAAAGTTAGATGAAATATGGAGAGGGTAAAAGTGAAAGTAGGCCTTAAACATACAGATATGAATCATTTTACCTTTCCTTTGCTCAATATTTTATAAGAGTCGCAACTAAGCCACACCCTACTGCGCCTTGCAGGGAGATCTGTTGATTCTTGACGGACTATGTTTTTCCCCATCTCTTGAAGCAATCTATGCATCATGAGCGTTTTGTTTGGTGAAACAGAAAGAAGACATCTGTTAATTAGGGTTTTGATCCCGGATCTTGCTGAGTAATCAGGATCCAATATCTTCACCACATAATCCATGTCTATGCCAGTAAAGAAACAGGCTATATGCAAAAACAATTTCTTCATAGTATTACATGGCAATGACTCATAGCTTCTTTTCAGTACACCTTCAATTCTAGAATCAATATCTTTTCCAAATAAAGTCAACATACTTTCCCAATATGTGGCATCGTTCGTTAGCAGAGATGAACCCAACACTTCAAGAGCCAGTGGATTTCCTTCACAAAGTCGTGTTGCCTCTAGCAAAAGCGACATAGAACCCTCATTGGGAATTTTAGATCCAAATGCATGACGACTTAAAAGTTCTAATGATTCATCATCATTCAATAGTTTCATTTCATACTTTTGACACCCATGACATGACAAGTCAAACCAGTTATCTATATTTCTGCGGGTTGTAATTATAACCTTGCTTTGTGCATTAATCTTCCCGGTTCCTAGTAAAGCCACTAACTGATTATGTTCAAGAATGTCATCAAGAACAATGAGTGTCCTATTCATTTGCAAAGCATCTCCAATCATACACGTACCTCGAGAAACACCAGATATTTTTCTCTTTTTTCCTCCTAAAATATCTTTAAGAAGTTGTTTTTGTAGTTGAAGCAAACCACTGGGTTCTTTACATCTAGTACCAATGTCTTCAATAAAACTCACATATTCAAAAGTTCTCCGATTTAAATTGAATATATATTTGGCCAATGTTGTCTTGCCACTTCCACCCATACCATAAATTGCTAAAAATTCAGGAATGTCTCCGTCTACCCAGGATTTGATCTCCTTATAACGAGATGACATCCCAGTTATATTCAGTGGAAGATGAACTTCTTTGCGATCTAACTTATTGTAAACTGTCTCAACAATTTCCTTCAAAATGATTGTTTCAGGGCTGCAATAACACAAGAAAAATATATAAGCTCACACGATGACCAGGGGCGTACCCACCTATTGCCCAAGGTGGGCGGCGCACCCCTTGAAAAAAAAATTAGTGCTAAATTCCCGGTAAAATCCCGACCGCACCCCTTGAAAATTTCCGTTCGCACCCCTTGGAAATTTTTGATCGTCCCCCTTGGGAAATAAATCTTATGAATTTATAAAACAATTTATGTAAGCACTGAATTTTTTTTTTTTTTCTAAAATACAACCTAATTAACCTTCCACTTAACTAATTAACTTTCACTTAACCCAATTAACTTTCGCTTAACCTTTAGCCCAAGAAACACTCCATTACCCAAGCCCAACCCAATCTAATAATCTAATTTGAACTAAAATATAATAACCCAACCCACCGCCCTTTCCCCTTCTCTCGTCCCGCTCATTGTTTTGTGATCCCAGACCCACGACACCAAAAACAGCGCACAACAGGTCTTCATCAGGCAGCAACAGCTTCGGATTTCGTCGGAGAATAGTAAATTCCGGCCACCAAACTCACTAAAACATCTTCATCACTCTTTCCGGGTATGGTTCGATTATTTTGTAGTTTTCTTGTTTTATATGGATTTTTAAGAGAAATAAAATTGTTAAAACAATTTGAAATTTTAGTTTTTTTTTTTGAAACTTTAGTTGGCTGATTTTGTTGTTTTAGTTAAAGTTTAGTGTGTTTAAATGGTTAGTTACAAGGAATCAACAATTAAAACTATGGCATGATTTTAAAGTTGAAAATTATGAAGTTTGGTGATGATTGTTTAAGTGTTTAGTGTTGAAAATTAGTTATACATATTATATAGCGAAAGACTTGCTTTGAAAAGTAACTCTAGATGATGTTTTGGATAGATTTCAAAAAGTTAAAACCCGTAGGGCGACATTTTAAATATGTTTGTAACGACGTTTGACGTGTATTTGATGATTATATAAATTTTAGCTTGATGTTCTTTTGTTCTACATGACCCGAACCGACCCGATATGAACCTGAAGGGGTATGGTCCTAACTAATCAGGTCGCGCGCGGGACCATACTCATAGTAGACCAATTTGGTAGCTTTCCCGACCTCGCGCCGATTAATCAGGTGCACTCCAGGCCGTGCGCGAGGTCAAGGTCAACATAGGGTCAGATTTGACACTTAACTCCTTAGATAAAAACCCTGACTTCCTGGACCTTGCGCCGGCTAGACGGGATATCCCCGGGGGTCGCGCAGGGGTAGGAAGCGCATGTAAACATAGGACAAGTACCAAAGGTACAAAGCAATAGACCAATGAGCGTCCAACAGGCTGTATCCGATCATGTTGCACGATGGACAATCGTACGGGAGACAAAAAGGTAAATAAGGATGCACACGTGGCACCAATCAGCGTGCGCCGACTACTGTTCCACAATCTCCACTTAGCTGTTGATGACAGTCCAGACAACAAGGGTGACTATCAGGACTAAGGATGAGCAAATCCCGATCCCGAAAATCCCGATCCCGAATTTCGCCAAAAACTGGGTACCGATACCTATATCGAAATATGTCGGTACGGTACGGTATCGGTATGGTATCGGTACGGTAGCGTTATTTGAAGGTAAAATTCGGTATTTTACCGGTACCGTACCGAAACGGTACCAATCCCGAAAATACCAAAAAGTGGATACCGTTTCAGGTACCGAAAAAATTCGGTACGGTATTTTCGGGATCGGTACCGGATCGGTACCGGATCGGGATCGGTATTTGATACTAAATGCTCATCCCTAGTCAGGACACGTGGATCCATTCAGCATGCGTCAGCTATCCTCTCGCCTAGAAGCACCAACGGTCGTGGCAAAGGAGACAGAATGGATATTCCTTGTTGTCAACTACAGGCCTAAGGTCCATCAACCCATCTCCTTCACAAACCACCTCGGTTATAAATAGTGAACTTCACCTCCAGGTTTAAGGATCGCTCTCTTAATCTCTCACTTTATACACACACTATTATCCCCAAAACATATACTTATTCTCACGCCGGAGGGCGGTTACAAGAAGAACCCCCTATTCCCCTCCTTGTAACGAGCTTCACGGTGTGTTTAGTGTTTTGCAGGATCATCATATCAGCTTGTACGAGACAAAGAAGATTAACCATTATTTGTCGAGGCACAAACCACAAACTAATTTCATACCTAGGGCCTAAAATCTTTAAAAATATCCAGCACCCCATGAAAAATAAAGGAAACATATCAATTACGGTATCTCCAAACATTATAAAGTAAATAGATTAAACAAACTTATGTATACAAAAGAGGATATTTTAATTGGGGGTAAGATCAAATAAAAAGTTTATTTTGCCTAAGTAGGATGAGAAAGAATCTTAACCATTCATTCAATGGTTAAGATGAAAGTGTAGGAGAAATGAGG
This sequence comes from Helianthus tuberosus, assembly GCA_030545235.1. Taxonomy (NCBI): domain Eukaryota; kingdom Viridiplantae; phylum Streptophyta; class Magnoliopsida; order Asterales; family Asteraceae; genus Helianthus; species Helianthus tuberosus. The sequence goes on along the minus strand of CM060432.1, from coordinate 187,197,283 downwards.
AGTGCAAGGGTATCTTGGGAAAATCATATTTATGGACTTTCTCTCTCCACATGCAAGGCACATGCATATTTCACCCTCATTTTTTAAACGTTCATAACCTTTGTATACGACATTATTTTTTCATAAAAATTTCACCGTAAAATCGAGCGTCTTTTTATCTTTAATTTGAGTACCATATTGCTATATTAAATATGACGACTAAAAAAACCCACTAAAATGTGTTGTATTTCTATGTTGTATAACATTTTTTTGTGCTGGTTTTTTGTACTATATTTTTGTGCTTAATTTTTTTGTCTTAAATTTTTTTTCTCAATTTTTTGTGGTGGATTTTTTCGTGCTATATTTTTTTGTACTAGATTTTTTTGTGCAATATTTTCTTGTAATACATTTTTTGTGCTATATTTTTTTGTCGTAGATTTTTTGCACTAGATTTTTTTGTATTAGATTTTTTTGTTGTATTTTTAAAAAATAAAAGGGGGGCTACATGTCATTTTCACTCTTATTTATAAAGACCAAAATGTCTTAATTTTCCTACTTATTAGAAGTGACATATGTCATTATCACAATAGGCAAAATCCATTTTTTAATTTTTTAGTGGATCCTTCCCCATGTTAATTGTTCAATAACTCAGCTTATAGCACTGTCAAGACTCAAGAGTCATAGTACTTTTACAGCTAAAAAGACTTCAACTGAATCAGAAGAAGAGACAAAGAACCATACCCTATAAGGTGGGACGGGGTGGTGCGTTATCGAGCCCGATAACGCGTGAAAGTACCACGCAACACCGCCGCCGGCCAATTATTAACGCGTCAAACTTGTAACGCGTTGAGTGGGTCACGCGTTGAACTCTTGAAATTTTCGACCGTTGCTTTTTTCGACCGTTTAAAAACGGTAACAATCTTTTAATAAAAAAAAAAAAAAAACCTTTCAGCCATCTATTTATATCTCAATTTTACATAATTTTTTTACACACACCAATCTTTTAAACCCATTTCACACAATTTTAAAATCTTTCTCAAATGGAATTCCCTACTGATTCGACGTTTCCGATGTCTAGCGATAGCGATACCGAGTCGTCTTCCGACAACGAGACGCTAAAGTATTTTGTTTCGGTGTATAACGAGCTTGATGCCGAGTCGTCCCGCCCAAAGAAGAAGATGGTCGACCGTGATCGTATACGTGCCAACGAAGTTTTGATGAACGATTATTTTGTGGAAAACCCGCTATACAATGCCGAAACGTTTAGAGATCGGTTTCGTTTACCCAAAGAATTATTTTTAAAGATTGTTGGAGACATCGAAGCAAGCGAGGAATGGTTTCAAGAAGGTTAAGTTGTATGCTAACGAGTTTTTACGTAAACCAACGAGCCACGACATCTCACGTATTTACGCCGCACACGAGGCTAGATGGCATTTTCCCGGGATGCTCGGTAGCATCGATTGTACACATATCGAGTGGAGAAATTGTCCAAGAGAGTTGCGAGGGGCGTATGTTAGGGGAGACATCAAAAGACCAACCATCATACTAGAAGCGGTGGCGTCGAATGATTTATGGATTTGGCATTCGTATTTCGGTGTTCCAGGTTCAAACAACGACATCAATGTATTGCACACATCGCCGTTGTTCCAAAGCGTAACGGATGGTACCGCACCTTCCTCTCCTTTCTATGTTAACGGTCGACATTACAGACGAGGTTTTTTTCTTGTGGATGGTATCTACCCGTCTTGGTCTGTTTTTGTGAAAGCTCCCTCATTTCCTGTCGAGCATAAAGAAAAGGTGTTCAAAAAATTGCAAGAATCGGCAAGAAAAGATGTTGAGAGGGCATTTGGTGCTTTAAAGGGTAGATGGGGTATACTACACCGACCGGTTCGTTCGACGACCAAGAAATCAATACATAGCATAGTGTATGCATGTATCATATTGCACAATATGATGATCAAAGAAGACGGACGTGCAATATCCCCGGATTGGGTGCCGGATCCTCCTACACAAGTTCAAGTTCCACAAGATATCCATCTACAATTGCGTAACGAAGAAACTCACTTTCGGTTGAGATACGATTTAATCGAACTAGTAGGTTCTCTAGGTTTGGAGTTGCCCGATTCGGATGAGGAGTAGGTTTTTTTTTTTTTTTTTTTTAATTGTATGTTTCTAGTATGTTAACTTGAAGTAGTATGTTTTAAATTTAATGAAATTTTTAATTTTAGTGTTTAAATGAAATTTAAAATTATAAAAATTAAACAATTTACTGAAATTTAATTTTAAAATGAAAAAAAAAACCTTGGGAGTGATAGAATTTCATCACTAGTGATACCACCCCCCCTACATTTCTATCACTAGTGATAGAAATTTCGTTGATGACATGGCACGATCTTATTGGACAATGTGAGTGATAGTTTCTATCACTAGTGAACCACCCCTCCCCCCCTAAGAGTGAAACCCGACAAATTGGCAACTTCCGTAAGAGCTGTCTTCCACAGGCATACCTTTTCATCCGTCCATCTAGTAGAAGGTTTGACTTGTATGTCGAAACTTCCTATTTGTTTCCTAACATCCGATGGATCAACGTGATAGAAAACAGGTAGAACATAATGGCTGTCTTCCGTTTGCTTCTTTCGCTACAGGATGAGAATAAGCTCGTCAAGGCACCAAGTGGAAGTTGCATAATTTTCTGACAATACAACTATTGAAGCCCTAGATGCCTTGACTGCTCTCTCGATTTCAGGTTGGAGCTCTTCACCTCGGTTGATTTCTTCGTTATCTCTGAAAGTACAAATTCCTACTCGTTTTAATCCATTGTATAGATGATCTGTAAAAGAATTTCGAGTATCTTTGCCTCTAAAGCTTACAAAAACATCATAGGCGTAAACTTCAGCACTAGAAGATGAAGTGGATGCCATTGAAATCAGATATGCGAGAAATGAAGTTGGGAGGTGAGGGATGAATAGTTTGGTCAAACAGGCAAAGACAATCAAGTGGGAGTAAATTTTGAAGTATAAAGTGGCAAAACCATCCACACACCCATGTTTTACTTTTTTCATCATTTTAGCGAGACTTATTAAGGTTTTTTTATATAAAAAGAATAATACCTACAATATCTACCGTTTTAATATTATAAATGTAAGACTCTTACTAATATTAAGGATTATTATGACGTTTACATACGCATTTTATACTAAAATGCGACTTTACAAAAACTATATCATGTCAACAACTGTACTTGTTTAAAACATTTTAAACATAGTTTATGTGATTACAAAGTACACTTGTAACTTGATCTTCATCCGGGAACTCTTGACATTTACCTAGGGGTGAGCAAAAGGAAAAACCCGACCCTACCCGACCATTACCCGACCCGACCCGAGAACCGATCAAACATAAAATACAGAACCGATTCACTACCCTAAATATAGGGTCGGTTCCGGTCCATAGGTCCAAGTCGGGTTTTACCATGAAAAAACCGAGAACCGACCCGACCCGACCCTATTTTATATGAAAAATTGGAACCGATCTAAATACCTAGGTACTTCGGTTCGGGTCGGTTGGGTATATTTTCGGTTCGGTTCTCGGTTCTTTTCGGTCCGGACCTAAACTTGCTCACCCCTACATTTACCTATCATCAAAACCAACTTAAAAGTTAGTTTTAATAGCTTATAAACAAGTTCTAAGCATCAAACAACCAAAGAAAAATATTTTTTCTAGCTTTTGTGTCTCTCGCGGGCCGCGAGAGACTAAGCAATACTTGTCGTGGGCCGCGACTCGTGTCGCGTGTCGCGCCCCAACTGTTATAACTTGTCGCGTGGCGCGGGGGAGTCTGTTTTCCAGCAGGTTTGTTACTAAAACCTGCATTTTACCCAGCTATGATTTTTAATCGAAATTCAAACTTCCAAGTGTCGTAACTTTTTATCTACTTGTCTGATTTGCGTGATTCTTTTTCCTATACGACCGTAATTAAATTACGGGCCCGTTTATCACCTTTGTTCGCATCGAAATCCGAATTATAAGCTAATGGCTTATAATTCCCTTTTTATGATTATTCGACCCGTTTAGTTTTAAGTCACACTATAAGTTATTTGACAAAGGTTATGACACATATCAGTTACCCTACCCGATTGATTTAGGGCTCCGTAACGTATGTCAAGGCTCTGCCTGACTCAGTCGTTGGAGTTCTGTTTCGTGTTACACCCGATTGATCTAGGACTCCGTAATGCATGTCAAGGCTCTGCCTAACTCAGTCATTGGAGTTCTGTCTCGAGTTGTACGGTTAATGTGATTTGGGTTATCTTACTAACACGTGTGCATTGTTTAATTTTAATAGATAATAACCAGGAGAATCACCAGGAAGCTATAGTAGTATCACCTAAATCAACAATGTGAGTACATTCTCTTTTTATAAACCCTTTTGTGAGTCATTCCCCTTTTATAAACTCTTTTTTGTGAGTCCATTCTCTTTTCTCACAGTTTGTGAGTACATCTTGTTTTTGTAAACCTTTTTGTGAGTCAAATATTTTACAAAACCCTAAATATTTATCAAAACACTTACAGTGATTAAGTTTTTGTAATTCTACAATTATCATCAGTATGTAGGGTTTTATATACATTACTTGACACTCGTTACTATTGCGAATAGTAGCATGACCGCAAGCACGGGGGACAAAGGTTGCCCAGTAGCAATATTGTATTGAATAATTGGATAGATATAAGCATTGTAAACCTTAACACTGTAAAGTCGTCATGATTATTTTGATTAAACTGGAATGCACTCGCCAGTATAATAAAACATTTTTAAAACGCGTTTCAGGTAACTTAATGTGAAGCTAATAGAAGCCAGCTGGAAAGTACTGAAGGCTTAAAGTTGTGACTATAAAAGTTACCAAATAAGAAACGGAGTTTATGTTTTCAATAATTAGGGTTTATCCCTACAAATGTATTGTCGAATGAAACTTGGGTTTTATCCCATTTATTACTATAAAAGTTCGGGGTTTAACTCTGATAAAAATATTTCCTAACTACGATCCTGATGTATGGATTCCGCTGCCAAATTAATAAACACCGATACCATCTGCCTGGTTCGCGGCACCCGCTCCCGGGACAGGGATCGGGGGCTGCGACAGAAGGTGGTATCAGAGCTACAGCCACTGGTTTAAGCCAATGAATTGTTCTGCTGACATTTAAATTTTAAATAAACTATGTTAGGAAATAATTTATGTGATTACGTGTAAATACATATTGTTTTGTGTTATTTAACAATTTGTTAGTTTATAGTATGAGTGAGCAAGATACATCCGACGCTTATTGTCAATTAGCTAGTTCCCCAAAAGATGAAGAAACCTCATCTCAGCCAAACCCCTCAGGATATTCAGCAGATACTGAGGAAGGAATATTTATTTTTAATGCATAGTCTGAATAGCCATTCCTTCCTAAAAAGAGAGGAATGTTTTAGTAGGGGAGCATATGAGAGGAGGAAGAGGATGAAGAAATTACAACAACAGAGAGCATTAGTAAGAGCGAATAAGGAAGTGAATGCACAAACCCAGGAAGCAGTTAATAGGCCACCGTGGGAAGAGGAACTTGATAGACAGTTAGCAGATTTCCATATGTTAGCCACTACAGCAGCAGTCCCTAATCTGAACCAAAGAGCTGAACCACCATTGTTACCCTTATTTCCAGACCAACAAATGTTAGAACCTAACCAGGAAAACCAATTCCCGATACCTGCATTCGACCCCAATAAGTTACCTAGAATCCCAACCCCAATTTCTTCAAAATATGATCCATGGTTAGATGACAATAGGTCGTATTCGGCCCTATATACTCCCGAAGAACCAGTGCCAGAACCACCGTTAAACCCACCAATCAGTCGAGAATATGTGCAAGAACTCTGTCAGTATGGCGAAAATTTAGTGGATGAAGTGAATAGAATTCGACAGATAGGAAAGAAGTTAGTTTGGAAATATGATGAGAATGAGATGCAGTATTGGATGAAGGACACTTAGAATAATACATAGACATGTGTGTAATATTGTATTTTGATGAATATATATATATATAGGGTAAGGATAGTGTAAAAAGGGCCTAAAGTGTGAGAAGTGTATTATAACACTATATATAATACTATATAACACCATATAACAATATGTAACACCATATAACACTATGTAACACTATATATCATTATATAACAAATATAACACTATACATCTATCATAGACATGCTATCAGACAACCTATAGTGTTATATTTGTTATATAATGATATATAGTGTTACAAAGTGTTATATGGTATTATATGGTGTTACATATTGTTATATGGTGTTTATATGGTGTTATATAGTATTATATATAGTGTTATAATACACTTCTCACACTTCTCACACTTTGAGCACTTTTTACAGGATCCTCTACCTATATATATATATATATATATATATATATATATATATATATATATATAGGGCATGATCATTTCAGAACCATAAATATTTACAGAACTCCTAATAAACAATCTTTTTTTTTTAACGGCCAACAAACTCAATCCCGAGCACTCTCGGGGCACCCACTGGACAAACGGAGTACTCCGAGAGTAACCCGAGTCCACCACCAATTCCGGGGAAAACCCGGTAACCCACCCGCCCGTAGGCACGACGGTGAAATTACCGGTAAATAAACAATCTTTTTATTTATATATTTTTATTTTTAGGATAATTTTATCACTTATTATGTGTATTTTTACGATTACATACATGTTAAGAGTAATTTTATCATTTTTATATGTAATTTTATAATTACACATATGTAAACTAGTTTTTTTACATATATGTAATTAGTTATGACACATATATATAATTTTGGCAATTAAACATATGTAAACTACTTTTAATATGTATGTAATCAAAGAAATACATATAATAAATGATAAAAAGATCCTAAATACAAAAACTTATATATAAAATGATTGTTTATTATGAATTCTGAAAGTTCTGTAGTTATTTAGAGTTCTGAAATGAACTCAACCCATATATATATATATATATATATATATATATATATAACCAACTAAATAGACTAAAATAGATATAGATGCATAACTACTAGTATGTTTTATTTCCAGTTGTAGTATGTAACTGATGCATATATATATAAAAAGAGTAAAGTCGCAATGTTCGACGTTTTTTATCAACCTGCTTGTGTGATTGTTGTACAAATATCTGTATTAAATTCTATGATATTGATACCTGATAAATGTTTACAATTCAGATGTCGAACGAAGTTAATCAGGAAAATCAGAATAATGATAATAACGAGAACCAAGTGAATAATAGTGCCATCGAACATATAGTCACACAAGGAATTATAGATACTATGCCTTATATTATCAAGATGGTTAAAGAAGCAGAAAATAATAAATCTGTAACTGGAAGTAAACGTCAACCCACTGAACCAAGTCATAGTCTGAACGAAAATTACCAACCCCCGATCCAAGCTCCAATTCCAAAAAGAAGATGAACCATTTCTTATGGTTGTTCTTATAAAGAATTCTTGGTGCAAGCCATTAGAATTCTTAGGAAATGAAGGAGCCATTGCAGCCTTACGTTGGATAGAAAAGACAGAAGCAGTCATAAAAATAAGTAAATGTGCAGATGACGATAAGATTATGTTTGCTTCTAATCTTTTCAAGAATGCAGCCTTAGAATGGTGGAATACTATTCTCCAGTCTAGAGGAAGTAACAGAGTTTATAATATGGAATGGACCAACTTTAAGGAAATGGTTGAAAGAAAATTCTGTCCTCCCAATGAAAAGGAACAAATTGCCAATAAGTTCTGTTAGGGATAGAATTTTATTGATTATGATCACGGGTCCTCAGTTCTTTCTAGATCAAGGATCCTCAGGAAATGGTGCAGGAAGGCTAAGGATCCAAGATCCTCTTTGATATTCTAAAACTAGCAATTGTTCCCATCATCTTTTAGCTTGTTTTGCAGGTATATTTCAAAGGAGACTTGTTCTAACCGAGATTCCACGGGAATATGCTCCTTATAATGGCATGTGCATGAAGTGATGACCGTTGTGTTGATCGTGGATGACAAGCACATTTTTCGGATAGTTAGTTATCTAGATATTTTTCTATTCAAAAGGGGATAACAAGCTATTATTAGAAACACAATTGCTCACATTTGAACTCTCTGAAATCAGTTGGAGAATACACAAACAAACACACTAGAAATCGTTGTATCAAGCTTGTTATCTTCAAAAGTTGTAACCTTTATTGTTCAATATAGCTGATAGTGATAGTTTTCACTATCCGAGGTTTTTTATGCCGAAGATCATTCATTGATCAAGGGCTTTTTCCTCGTATAACTCCTTGTGTTCATCATCATTTTCATTCATTTCTCGTTTACACTTTTGTTCATTTAACCAAGCATCTAACCTCACAAAAATCAGATTTGGAACGGGGTGATTCCCGTCCGACCAGATGAGTTGGACCTGATGTGGTTTCTGTTGTTTAACACGTTGTCATACCGTCTCGGTTCAATCGCAAAACTTTCAAAACTTAACTGATTTTATAAGTTCTCAAACGAACAGGTTACCCGAATGAATCGCCGCCCGATCAGATCACCATCCGATCGAGCGACGATTCGACTAGGTGACTTGTGGCTTTCAACACTTAAACAATTTGCAAAACTTCAAAGAATATCAGCTTCTAACGAATAGTCATCCGATCGAACGACCCTTCGATCGAATGATTATCCGGACAGGAGATAAAGTTCTTTGAAATCGCTACTCAAACGAATCACCATCCGATCGAACGGCCATCCGTCCGGATGATCATCCGACTGGATGGCTGGACCAATAGAGATATTTCATATCTTTTAAAATGCTACAACAAAAACTTCAAAGTTCTTATCATACACAAACATATCCATCATAAACGGACGACCCTCCGACCGAATGGCCATCCGTCCGGATGACCTTCCGTCCGGACGGTCATCCGACCGAACCACCATTCGTCACTCGTTCCGCTCGACACTGTTTTACACGCTGTTCAACGCTTATACTGTCGTTATCTGATCAGGCTAATCTCTTCAGCGCTCCCTTCAATCCAAGCTTGTGTTTATTTATTTAAACACAAACTGTGAGTATACTTGATCCCTTTTTGTTTAACGCACTTTTGGGTGTTACGTACGTTACTTATATCAAATCACTTCGACACACAACGCAACTAATTTTTTACGCTAACCGCTCTGCATGTTATATTGTTGCCTGACACCTTAGCAACGATAGTACTATAGTTCGGACTCAGCACCTGTCGTGGACAGGGGTTGTTAAGGGCTTTACTTCACGTGTCACAGTGGTGATATGTGTTGCACATTCTATAACTCGCAGTCATGTATGTGCATATTTCATTGTCGATAACCTACTTGCGTTACATTTCTACGTGTTACATGCTGGTTATGCGTAAACCGCTTTCGCTACTATTATATTATTAAACTTGTATGCTCACCTTTACACTATGTGTATTGACCTATTTTAACGTATGTGACAGGTGTTTAGGATGCTTGCTATGTTGCCGAAATTCTGTGGAATCGAGCTAGGGGAGTCTAGAAACAAATTTAATAATTTATGAGTTGTCGGAACAATGATTGTCTTTGAGAACAATATGTCTGTAATAACGGTTTTTATTTGATATGTTATGGTATGGGACGTAACGTTAAATATCTGGTAATTTTAGTTGTTGTGGATTCTCCTGGACAATCTGTTTCGCTCAGTGTCTCACCCCGATGTTTTCGCCATCGGTTGGGGTGTGAGAGATTGTTATCAGAGCCATCGGTTGGGAATTAGGCAAGACTCGACCTAGTCTGGGTCGATGTCTTAGAAACGACCTAGTATATAGTCTAAGTACCAACAGACCGCCTTGTGCAAACCCAGTAGGGGTTCTGCGCGAGCCTACTTCTGTTATTCTCTCAAACTCAAAACTGCGCGAACACCGCAACCACAGCTCCGTGCAGGATCGACCTTTCCTATGGTCGAACACTCTCATTTAGCCTTTCCTAAGGCTATCAGCACACACGATTTTCGAAAAATAAACGAGTAATTGGATCGAGATTAGGTGTGAAAACCGCAAAATCTCGATTAGATCGCTCATTCAACGCACATTTTTTTCTATAAACACGAGTATTTGCTATCAGGAGTGAAATCCATACTTCGACGCAAATCTCCCTCTCTATCTCGTGATTCTATCGCACAAACAGGAATGTAGTCGTTAAGTTAGGGGTGGTAAATGACTTGTTCCGTTCATTATGTTGGTTTTATAAAACTCTCACCAAGGTCTCGATGGATTCCAACGACTCGAGTTGTGTATATAGCCGAAAGGATGCATGCCAATCACCATATGTCGGTTAGAGAGCACAGTCTATTAGGCCAAAGCATGTACTCGAAGTCTTTGAGAATAGTCGAATCACTTTGGGTAGTCGATGTCTAACACCCAGACATTCCAATCACTGATTTTATGTGTTTATGTGTTTCAATTTTATGTGGTTTTACATGTTGATGTGTCTCGATTTTTGGAGATTCATACGCTTTTCGCTCCTCGCTTTGATAAACGCGCACAACTCGCACTGCACATTTATCTCAATACGCTAACAAATCGCTGCTCCTCTATGGACCCTCGCATGCTATGTTACTCTCTACTCGCACTCGCTACTCTCGAACGCGCCTCGCGAACTTGAATGATAGGTGAATATGTGCACTATATGTAGGTGAATACGTGCAAAATATAGTGTAATATGTGGTTTTGTGATCTATGTGCGTATATGTTTATGTGCTTTTGTGGATTATGTGCCTACGTGATTATGTGCCTATGTGTAGACGTGTTCCTGAGCTTTATATAAGGTAGCATTTGGGCAACTCGGTAGACTATACTAGATTTAATCGAAATTGTGTCTGAGTCCTATGGCGATGTCTGTTGCAGACAATGTCGTCATTTGGATCGCACACTGCTCGCGCCTCTCGCCGAAACCACCCTGACAAGCGTATCGCTTCTCTAGTCGCAAAGCAAATGGCTAAGGTCATTCCGCAAATTGTCAGCGAACTTAATGGGAACGCTAGCAAGTCCTCTAAGGAATCTAGGACTAACTCTCCAAAGGGTACTTTCAGCTTCAAGCAGTTTAAGGCATGTGGCCCCAAAGACTTCACAGGCGAAGACGGACCAAGCGCTATGTTTCAATGGTTCGACTCAATTGAAGTCACGCTGCGCCAAAGCGGATGTCCAGATCACCTTCGCACTGTCAACACAACTGGCGTTTTCCAGTCCAGGGCTCTGGATTAGTGGACCGCCGAAAGGAACAGGCGTGGGAACGACGCAACCTATGGGCTCACTTGGGATGAGTTGAAGGAACTTATGATGAAAGAATTATGCCCTCCCCATGAGCTCCAGAAGCTGGAGAACGAGTTTTGGAACATCAAACAAGAAGATGGCGACAACGCCGGTCTAACTGCTCGCTTTAAGCAGCTAAGTATCATTTGTCCCAGACAGGTAGCAACACCTGAGATGACAATCAAGAAATACATCCGTGCTTTACCGGATTATGTTGCTGATTTCGTTCAAGCCGCCAAGACGACAACCATCGAAGAGACTTATCTACTCGCTGGTCATTTCAAGAATACCACCAAGAGTCTCCATAAAGTTACCGCTGCTCCCACCGCTGAAACCGCCGCACCGCAAGCTTCCAAGTCTTCACGCCGCAAGCGCAAGAACAACAACAACCACAAGAATTGTGCTGTCATAGCCGCACCTCTCAACGCAGTACTTGCCCAACCCCAGAACCAGAACCGCCAAGTAGTGGCACCAGTGACCAATGCACCGCTGGCTAAGCGTGCATATACTAGTCCACACCCGCTATGCCCTACTTGTACTTATCATCATCCTGTTGGGATCGCATGTCGATTTTGTGTGCACTGCAACCTGTACGGCCATTTTGCTGCCAACTGCAGTACTGGTCCCCGTCAAGCTCAAGCTCAGGGTCAAGCTCCACCTGCACTGCCAGCTCCTCTTCCCCATCCACAGGGCCAACAAGCAGCTCCTGCTCCCGCTGCTCACGCAAGAGCCTGATTTTCATGTGGTGATCCCAACCACTTTGCAAACGTCTGCCCAAACAGAGTGGTGAAGCAAGAGCCACAACAGCAACCAGCTCAGCAACAACATCAACAGCAGCAGCAACAACAACAACAACAACAACAAGCCGCCCGCGGCCGTGCATTCAACATCAACGCCCGCCAGGCGCAAAATGACAACATCATGGTTAATGGTACGTTTCTCGTCAATGGTATATATGCTTCGTGTTTATTTGATACTGGAGCAGATAACTGTTTTGTATCGTTAGAATTCGAAAAGCTCCTTAATCGTAAGCGCGCTAACCTCCCGACGATGTTCGACGTTGAAATTGCCACTAGAAGAACCGCCTCTGTTAATTCTGTTCTCCGTGATTGTACGCTTGAACTCAATAATCATGTCTTCCCCATCGATCTTATCCCGATGCAGCTTGGTAGTATTGATATCATAGTAGGCATGGATTTTCTTCGCGAAAATCGAGCTGAAGTCGTTTGCTTTGATAAGATGATTTGTTTCTCGCTCGCTAATGGTGATAAACTCTTTGTCTATGGCGAATTACCTTCGAAGGATCTCAAGCTCATGTCGTGCATACAACCGAGCAAGTATCTCCGCAAAGAATACAAAGCTTTCTTGGCACACATCATAGTAGCGGAGGAAAAGGAAAAGAAAATTGTGAAAGACGTCCCTGTTGTTCGTGAATTCCCTAATGTTTTTCCTGGTTTACCCCGGAGTCATGATATCGATTTCCGAATCGACCTCATTCCTGGAGCCCATCCTGTTGCTAAATCTCCCTATCGTCTCGCTCCGTCCGAGATGCGTGAACTCTCGAGTCAACTCCAGGAATTGCTTGACAAAGGCTTCATTCGCCCTAGCACCTCCCCTTGGGGCATGTAACAACCCGAACGTTTGTGCGTTGTTACTATTCGTTACTCTCGTTACGCCTCGCACCAGAGATTCGGATCATAATGTAACTATATCGCGTATATCGCTATTTCGCAATATTTTAGCATATTACGCATACTTTATCGCTATAACGCATCACATCGCACTACACATACTAACGCTCATGATGACGTTGAGTGAGGACCTACACTACCCTCCTCGAGAGCCGTGATGCATCGCAACGCAATGCATACTCGAAACGCGCACCCGAAGTCTTGTGCAACTCGATTATCGCAACACAGACTTGGAAATGTGAATATTTATATACGACCCATTATGATTAATTATATATATATGTGTGTATGGATATCTGTAAACAAACTATCGCAACACTTAACGAAAAAAATGAAAAGTCAGAAATCCACTCGCCAAAGCCCCTCGATCGAATGACTATTCGATCGAATGGTCATCCGAACGGATGGCCATCCGATCGGATGGCCATCCGATCAAAAGGCCATCCGATCCATTGCCTTTAAAACGCCTTTCTCCTCTCTTTCCTATAAATACCCCTCCTATCACATCAAGCACACTTGATGTGACAGCTCTCACTCGACCAGCTCCCTTTTGGCCCTATTTCTCTCGATTTCTCACGATTCTTGTAATTTTCTACCTCAAATCTTGTAATTATATGATCTATGCACACTTCTTCATCATTTTCACCATCAAATCTTCACTTTTCACCAAGAAATCTGTCCGATTTGGGCTGTTCTAGGGTGATGTCATCATGGGTTCTCATGAACCTCAAAGTGTGACCTCATTCCACCAAGAGCAACTCAGATCTGAGAGATTTCAACATGTTTAAACACTGTTTTCATCTAGATCTAAACATTTTCAAGATTAAAAGGATTGAGAGATATTTTCATAACTTTCTTTCAACTCTTTTACACTCTTGAACTCAAAACCGATAGAATCGGAGCTCGTTCAGGCCTTCTACTCGAGTTCTAGTGAAGTGTCAGTCTGAGATCTGATTCCTATCAACGAGATAACCGACTTTACGGGTTGAACAGGAACAACCGTCATGAACAGTTAACTGATTGGATTGGGGTGGTTCCCATCCGATCAGACAACTTGGACTTGGTGGGGTTTTCGTTATTTAGCACGTAGTCATACCGTTTCGGTCAAACCGCAAACTTTCCAAACTTAGCAAAATAATTCAAGTTTCAAACAATCAGACTGTCTAACGGATTGCCGTCCGATCGGATTGCCATCCGATCGAACGACAATCCGATCGGATGACATATGGTCTTCTACACTTAAACTTTTTACAAATTTCCAATAAATAACGTTTCCAGCGAATGGCCATCCGATCGGTTGACCATCCGATCGAATGACCATTCTGCTGTGAACTTGTTCTCTATGAAATGTCTCGCTGGACGGATCGCCATCCGATCGAACGACCTGAAAGGTAGATATACTTCTCTGTTTTTTTGAAATGCTACAATGAAAACTTCAAAGCCATCATACACAAACACATCCATCCCAAACGAGTGGCAATCCAACCGAATGGCCATCCGACCGGATGACCATCCGTCCGGATTGTCATCCGATCGAATGACCATCCGTCCGGATTGTCATCCGATCAGATGACCATTCGTCACTTCATTCACGCGACACCGTTTAACGCACCGTTCATCGCTTACACTATCGCTCTATAATCAGGCTAAACTCCGACACACTCCCACCAATCCAACCAAGACGTGTTTACTTGTTAAACACCAATTGTGAGTTTACTCGAACCCTTTTTATCGCATTTTGGGTGTAACATACGCTTATATCAAATCAATCTAATCGAATGCTTAAACTATTTGCGAATGACTGAATTACATATTAAAACGTGATGCTAGTTACATGTGTGTTAGGACTTATACTCGCGACGTCCCGCCTTAGCTAGTATAGTACTATAGCACCCGACGGGGTCTAGTTAGGATGAATAGCAATCAAAATCGCAGCTCGAGTGACTTAGTTGGTAGTATCAGTCTTGTGAACATACGTGTTGTGTATCTCGTTTATGTATGTGGTAATTCGCAGCACTTTTTATCTACTATGCTACTATCAAAACTTGTATACTCGCCAATACTTTTATATTGACGTTATTTTAACGTATGTTGCAGGTTTAGTCGCAGTCTACATCAAATCAAGGTAGGGAGTCTAGAAACACACCTAAAATCTAGGTTGTCGGATTTGTATTGTTTGAGAGAACATGAAATTCATGACAGCTTATGTGATTGTATTTGTTTTTTAGTATGGGATAATGAACGCTTTAAATATTTTCTCAATTTAGTTGTTATGGATTCTCTTGAGCAATCTGATTCGCCTAGTGTTGCGCCCCGATGATTCCGCCATCGGTTGGGGTGTGACAAATTGGTATTAGAGCCATAACTATAGGGAAATTAGGTAAAATCTTATGACTCGACCTAGTCCGGGATACGAGTCAGGTTGACCTAGTCTATAGTCTAAGTACCAACAGACCAGACTTCGTGCGAACCCAGTAGGGGTTAGTACAAGTCTACTTTTGATACTCTCGTTCGAACTTGCTGAAACTACAACTTTGTGTGAACACCGCATACTACAACTTCACACGAAGAAGCCTTTCCTAAGGTTGGAATACTACTTAGCCTTTCCTAAGGCTGACACAGTACACATGTTTTCGAAAATACTCACATAACACAACTGAGTGAACGTGTCGAGATTGGGTGTGAAAACCAAGAACTCTCGACAGGATCACTCACTCAGCGCAATATTCTAGCACGAGAACCTTTCGTTGAGCTAGGAGTGACATCCACATCTCAACGGAAGTCTCCATTTCGAAATCTAGTGGAACTCTCGAAGTAATTCGACGAGCCCAACCACAGCTAGGAGCGAAGTTGTTAAGTCAGGGGTGAAACCCGATCTTAATAACCCGTTCCACTCCCTAAAATGGTTTGCAAAAGCTCTCACCAAGGACTTGACTATACTGACGACTCGATCCGCGTGATGACTAGGAGGATGAATGCCATGAGCTGCATCCCAGTGGAAGCGTAGTCTAGTAGGGCAACGTGCGTGCACGAACTCGTTGAGGATAGCTGAGTTACTTTGGGTAGTCGACGCCTAAACACCCAAGGCACTCTGTCTACTTTTACTAAGCCTACGATTTGCCGATTTTTACGCTTATGTTTTACGATTTAAAACTTTACGCTTTATCGATTTCTCGATTTCTCGATTTATCAATTTTCGCCCCCCACTTTATAAATGCACAACTTGCACAGCCATCGCAATCTAAAACGAAAAACCGAATATTCGTAACAAAACTAATGTCTAATTTCTCGCCCTCTCTCTCTTCAACGCGCCTTCGCGTATTCTACACTGACATGTATGTATAAGCATAAACTACACCTATTTATATATATACAAACAAATCATTTGTGTGAGAAATTAGGAATCTTGTGTCTCCTAGGTGGCTCCTATATGAATACGTAATACTATACTACCTGCAACAAGTTTTGAACGCGCTCAATCGCATCGCAAAACTCAAAAATCATTATGATCGAATCTTATTCCAAATCTCTCTCTTTCTAGATGTCTTCAAACGACTCTACCTCGAGACGAACAACTAGGAGAAGAACCAGACGAAGCGTCGATAAGAGGATTGCCTCGCTTGTGGCCAAGGAAGTGGCCAATGTCATTCCTCAAATTGTCGCTCAAGTGCACTCTCTCAGCAACTCTCGAACCTCGGAAGACTCTATGACTAAAGCGCCGCAATCTGCTTTCCTCTACAAGCACTTTAGAGCCTGTGACCCAATGGTTTTCATAGGTGAAGGGGGTGTGTCTCAGTTACTCCAGTGGTTTGATGCCATCGAGGTGACCCTTCGTCAGAGTGGGTGCCCCGACCATTTTCGTACC
Source organism: Helianthus tuberosus (assembly GCA_030545235.1). Classification (NCBI taxonomy): domain Eukaryota; kingdom Viridiplantae; phylum Streptophyta; class Magnoliopsida; order Asterales; family Asteraceae; genus Helianthus; species Helianthus tuberosus. The sequence continues at coordinate 187,180,356 of CM060432.1, read as the reverse complement.
ACATACGCTACCGGAGTTTTTCAATCGCAAGCACTCGACTGGTGGACAGCCGAACGTAACAAACGTGGGATCCACGTAGCTTACGCCCTCTCTTGGGGTGAGCCAAAGGAGCTCATGAAGAAAGAGTACTGCCCTCCCCACGAAGTCCAGAAATTAGAAGTCGAATTTTGGGAAATCAAGCAAAACGAAGGTGCCAATGCTGGCTTCACAGCAAGGTTCAAACAGCTTAGCATTATTTGCCCAAGTCAAGTTGACACTTCAGAAAAAGCCATCAAGAAGTACATTCGCGACTTGCCTGAGTGTGTGGGCGATTTTATCAAAGCTGCGAGACCTGCTATCATCGAAGAAACTTACCGCTTAGCCGCCGAAATCAACGACAAACGAGTCTTGGATGGATTCTTTTCCAGGAACCCTGTCAAACAGGCTCATCAAGCAATCGTCATCGATTCCTCCGACGATTCTTCCGAAGATTCTTCCGACGGTACCTCCAGCGAATCCTCAGACGAATCCTCCGACGACACCGCGCCGCCTCATGAAGCCAGCCCAGCCGCAAACGAAAGACCTCGAGCCCAAACTCTTCAACAACTGAACTGTCGCAGCCAGAACCTCTCCAAGCAGTTCCAGTTCACTCGGAGCGCGCCTACACCAGAACTCATCCCCTATGTGTCACGTGTACGTATCATCACCCGGCAGAAGCTAACTGTCGCTATTGCGCAAATTGCAACTGTCTGGGTCATCTTACCCAGTACTGCCGCACAGGGCCACGAACTTGAGGGACGCCGGCAACAATCGCAGACTCCGCAGAAGTTTCTACAACAACAACAGCTATGCTCTTAATGATGTTGTAATAATACGATTTTCGACGTTAATTTCTTTCATATGTTGAACCTATTCTATTACTCGATGCAACGTTGACTCTATTTCTCTCGCACTCGCACACGGATTATATACTAGCACTATATACTATATAATGTGTTTTACCCTCAATATGCGTTCTTGAAATAAGTTACGATAAACGTGCAAGGGTCAAATTAATCACGGGTGCACACGGGATTACTGTGTCCAGTGCACGAAGATCGTAATAAGTTTCAATGATGCCATAACGTCAAAAGCATGGTTAAGCGTGGTGGATACGCCGCTGGTACTTCCTATATATAAGCGTCTTAACCATGTCGACACAGTGTGACATCTATTCACGGGACAGAGGCGTGTGGTTGAAGCATGGTGGATACGCCGCTGGTACTTCCTATATATAAGTGCTTCGCCATGCCAACCAATTTCCTGTGAAGAAAGTGTCATGCAACGTTGAACGTTATTAGACCAAGTATACTATTGGAACTATTTTCGACACACTACACTACATCGCAAGGCGTAACAATCTCATCGCAACTCAAGCATGTCATCGCTAGACTTATCATAAGTCAACACGCTCGCAATCGCTTTATCGCTGGAATCAATCTCGCACTCGCTATCACCATCGCTTAAACGCTTTGTCATGCTCTTAACACTTACTACTCTATCGCTTATCGTGGATCGCTTGACGTGTATCGCTCATTGACGGGTGGTCCGTAGGACAACCCTTAAGAGCCTTAAAATGATTAAAATCCCATACTATACACGGTTATTTACTTGAACATGGTAATCACTAGAGGATTTGATGTGCAGGTATTATAATGCTCAAGATGCAGGTTTTAGAAGGATTGGATGGATGTTGGGAGTTGCTGGAAATGAAGTGCGAAGGAGCTAGAGATTTGATAAGGAAACAAGGAAAAATTACACTGACCGTCGTAACCTACGGCTAGGGGTCGTAGGTTACGGCTCCCATTTTGGTCCGGATGCACTACCGTAAAACAGGAGAGAAGAGCCGTAAAGGAAAGCTGCTAGCCGTAGGTTACGGCGCTTATTGTGAATCCGGATGTGCTGACTGCCGTAACCTACGGCTGGGAGCTGTAGGTTATGGCTCCGACTGATGTTTTCTTGTAACTCACGCATTTAATGACCATTTGGAGGGGATTTATGGAGACTTATCATTGGTTTTCGGTTACCACTTGCTTGTACACGAATTTTGGAGCAACTTGGAGAATTTTTGGGGCTTGAAACAATCTTGGATCATTAGTTTTTGGATGTTTGAATTGTTTTTGAAGATCAAAACTTGTTTGACAATGTTTGTTCAAGCCATGAGTGGCTAAGTATTTTGTGACTATCTTTGGTGGAAGGTTTGCAAGACATTTATGTTTATTTCCATATTTCTAGAATAACAATCTTCTCTTTATTGAATTGCTTGTTATGGTATGTGATTATTTGTTAGTAAATTGTTAATTCTTGTGCTGAACTAATTAGAAACCGAGTTAATTACATAGTTAGTCCCTGTGGTTTGCACAAAGTAACATACTTAGGTACTAATAGTTTAAAATAACATTCTAGTGTATTAACTTTTCATTTTGTAACGTTTGGGGGTATTAAGCTTATTTGTAGGCTTAAAATCACATTCTGTTAGTACCTAAGTATGTTATTTTGTGCAAACCACAAGGACTACCTATGTTACTACCTTAGAAGTTAATACCTCCAAACGTTACATAATGAAAAGTTAATACCCTAGAAGGTGATTTTAAACTATTAGTACCTAAGTATGATATTTTGTGCAAACCACAGGGACTAACTATGTAATTAACTCTTAGAAACCATACGTTCTTGGTGCCGTTGGCAATCGAGATATCATGGGTATAGTTAGGCTTGGGTAAGGGTTGATTGATCATCGGGTAACAACCTCACGTTCTAGGAATCTGAGTACTTAGTTCCCTTTCATCACTGCAATTGATCACATATGAACTATGTCTATGTAGTTCTTTCTAGTGGAATGTTAACATAAGTGTCATAGCAAACTGGAAACTAAAGATGGTTACTTGTTTCTAATTTGTTTACAACCAAAACTTTTCTTTTGCAATTTAATTAGTTAATCTTAGTTTTAAAAATCAACCAATCAAACCCACTCTTGAATTTATTTTTCTTTAAATTTAGTTTACTTTAGTGAAGTTAGACATACATCGAGATAGCACATATTCCACAAACTCCCTGTGTTCGATACCCACTTACCGCTAGCTAATTAGTTGTAATTGGATTACATTTGATTGTGACCACGACATCACGTCACTCATCGCTCGTCGCCTTTCGCTTTAACGCTTTTCGCACCTATCTCATCGCTTGGATACTCTTACCGCTTATCGCCTGACGTTCATTGTTATCTGTGTTTTGTTGGCACACATGACCTCGCTTCACGAGACGAAACTGATAGGGTCAAAACATGGTGGAAACGCCGCTGGTACTTCCTATATATAAGTGTTTTAGCCATATCAGCAGACTTTCGTGGAAAGATGCCATGTGGGGCTTAACGATTAGTTAAATTGTGGTGTTGTTTAATCTAATCAAATCGCACTACTCACGCATGTTTTCCTCGCTTACAACGCATCAATTATTGTTTATCGCTCATCGCTATTCGCTTATCACTCGCCGCTTACCGATTATCGCACTCGCCCGCATCACTGAACTGAGTTCGAAAATGACTTTATCGCTCAGTTTGTCTCATCCTTCTTCTAAACTTGGTCCGACCATTTCACGTTTGGACTGAGTTAACGAAAATCTATCAGTACCATGTTGACACGCATGACACTGCCTCACGGGACGAAAACCATATGGCTAAAACATGGTGGATACGCCGCTGGTACTTCCTATATATAAGTGTTTTAGCCATATTGTTGAACTTTCGTGGAAAGGTGCCATGTGGGGCCGACTTTAAATCTAAATGTTTGGATATTATTAAAACCTTGTGTAAACAAAAAATTTTCTTACAAAACTTTTCCTAAATGTTAATCAAAACCTTTGGACAAGACAAGACTTCTTGTGACGATGGTGTGACAATCGACTCAAGTTACGCCGCGTGATGAGAAAGTTTCGTAAAACGAGTTTTATTACCCTAAAATCTTTTAACAACTTAACAAAACTTCTCTTATAGCGCTGATGTGAACATCGATACAGTTCAACATCGCACTGTGAGAAACTTTTCATAAACGAGTTTTCATCAATGTTAACCATACCTTTCGAGAAATACAAAACGCTTTTGGATCATTTTTTATGTGTTATCATCCTTTGTTATATGAATCGCCTTACTCGTCGCTCTCGCCTAGTCTTCGCAACGCTCTCGCTCGTCAATTCTCTATCGATCGCTTGCATATCTTGACGCTTCTTATTGTCCTCTCACTCGTATCAATCCTCACAACCCTCCTTGTGGATTAATTTCGGGATGAAATTTCCTAAAGAAGGGAAGACTGTAACAACCCGCACGTTTATGCATTGTTACTACTCGTTACTCTCGTTACGCCTCGCACCAGAGATTCGGATCATAATGTAACTATATCGCTTATATCGCTATTTCGCAATATTTTCGCATATTATGCATACTTTATCGCTATAACGCATCACGTCGCACCGCACATACTAACGCTCATGATGACGTTGAGTGAGGACCTATACTACCCTCCTCGATAGCCGTGATGCGTCGCAACACAATGCATACTCGAAACGCACACCCGAAGTCTTGTGCAAATTGATTATCGCAATGCAGACTTGGAAATGTGAAGATTTATGTACGACCAATTATGACTAATTATATATATATATATGTGTGTGTGTGTGTGTGTGGATATGTGTAAACAAACTATCGCAACGCTTAACGAACGAAACGAAAAGACAGAAATCCACTCGCCAAAGCCCCTCGATCGAATGGTCATCGGAACGGATGACCATCCGATCGGATGGCCATCCGATTGAAAGGCCATCCGATCCATTGCCTTTACACCACCTTTGTCCTCTCTTGCCTATAAATACCCCTCCTGTCACATCAAGCACACTTGATGTGATAACTCTCACTCGACCAGCTCCCTTTTGGACCTATTTCTCTCGATTTCTCGCGATTCTTGTAAGTTTCTACCTCAAATCTTGTACTTCTATGATCTATGCACACTTCTTCATCATTTTCACCATCAAATCTTCACTTTTCACCAAGAAATCTGTTCGATTTGGGCTGTTCTAGGGTGATGTCATCATGGGTTCTCATGAACCTCAAAGTGTGACCTCATTCCACCAAGAGCAACTAAGATCTGAGAGATTTCAACATGTTTAAACACTGTTTTCATCTAGATCTAAACATTTTCAAGATTAAAAGGATTGTTAGTGCAGTAATGTCTATCGCCTTCGTTAATTCAGATCGTAGCAGAAATAGAAAAAATCTAGACTTTATATTGTAATATGTAGGGAAATTGGGCAAGGTGGCAATCTTGTAAATAAGGAGAAATCCTTATACCTTGTGCCTATAAATAAAAGTCTTAGGGTTTTCATTTAGAACTTTTGACATTTTGTGATCTTGAAGCTTGGTGTTTAGAGAGAGAAAGTGCTCGAAGGTGATTCACGGTGCTTTGTAATTGTCGTACGATCAATAGAATCACGTTTATTTTACGATCTTGTGTTTCGGTCACTTTCGTGCACGGATTCCGCACGTCGTACAAGTCGGTTCGCAATCGTTACGGAGTCGAAAACCGGTCCTACAAGTGGTATCAGAGCAGGAGCTCGATTGCGCAGATCAAACGCACATAATCGCTCAAGAATTGATCAGAATCAGATCTAAATACATCCAGATTTGTCTAATTTCTCATATTTTTCTTGTTCTTCATGTTTTATCACGAAAAACGTAAAATTGACGGGGTTTTTACGGTCCAAATTGGCTGATTTTTTAGTATAACGTGCAAAAATCATAATCGTACAACCCTACAAAATTTCAGATCAAAATTCTAAACCGTTTGTGAGAAATCTGAGTTTTTGTGACTAAAAAACGCTGAAATGTTCGTCAAAATTGTTCTTGATGGTCACCGATCGGAAGACAATTTGAAGTACGACAATATGTACGGAAACCAACAGAAACCACCGAAATTAATGAGTATTGAAGATTATAACTGGTGGAAGAATCAGTTTGAGTGTTGGGTAAAAGCTTTTGTACATGAAAGTTGGGTAAAATTAAAATACGGATATAATTAACCAACGAAAGAAGGAAGAGTTTTATTAACTGATACAGAGCTCACAGAAAAAGAAATAAAACATATTGTTGCTGAACAAAGAATGATTACATTGTTATATCAATCAGTTAGAGAAGATATTATTTCAGTACTTGAACATGAGAAAACGTCGAAAGGTTTGTGGGAGGCATTAGAAAGAAAATGTATTGGTGGTGAGGAGATTATTAAAAACAAACGTTCGTTATTGAAAAAAGAATTTGATTTATTTGCATGTATGAAAGGTGAAATTTCATGTATCCCGTTGCTGGAGCCTTTGCCAAGCCACCTACTGCAACTGAAGGTGCGCATATACCTAAACCTCGGCCCTTGCGAGCTATGACTTCTGCTGGGAAAGAGATTGTTTATCTTTCCAGCGAGGAGTCCGTGGGATCTTCCAATGGGGAGCTAAGTTCCTGGTCTAACATCTTTGCAGGTGTGCTGCGCGACCTAGGAATTGACCCAGAGGAGAAGAAGAAAAAACCACCCAAGAAGAAAAAGAAGGTGATCACCATTGATCCCGAACCAATCAGCAAGAAAGGTGGGAGTAGCCGCGCGACCACCGGTCCTTCCAAGAAAGGTACCCTTCGTTTCCGGCAGAGTAACTTAGAAGACTATGTGATTACAAGTGACTCACTTGAAGGGTTGTCTCATATAGGCGAGAAGAAATCCAGCGCTGCTGGTTCGAGGAGTTCAGGGAGCGCAGGGTCGAGGAACCCTGATGCTGGTGCTACTCCCTCCTCTATCGCCTTATATGAGGAGGAGGAAGAAAAGGAAGAAGAACCTGTTGCTCAGCTGGTGAGCAGGAAAAGAAGCAGAGAGACAACTGCTGCTGGTGTAAAGGTGGCGCAGAAAACTGAGGAGATCCCTGTAATAGGGAAGCAGAGCAAGCTGCGCACCTTATACAAGTTCTCTCTAGGTTAGTTTTTGTGACTTCCTTCTTTTGTAATGAAATCTCTTTTTGACACTTGGCTTTTGCAGAGGCCAAGAAGAAGACCCCTGAGAAGGGTGTTGTGATTAAAGATCCGAAAGAGTCGGTGCCAAAGAAAACAAAGTTTGTCATTAAGCATCTCCAGGCGACTGTGGGGACCATTGAGAAGATAATCGAGGAAACTAACAAAGATAAGGAGAAAGAGAAGGAAGGAGAGAAGAAGAAGGCTGGTGAGAAGCCTGAGGGTGATCAAACGAAGGAGACTCCGACCGCTGCTACTTTGACGCAGGAGAAAGCGCAGGGTCCGGAGGTTGTCCACATCATGGGGCTTGACCAACCCCTCCATGAGAAAAGGATGGAATCTTCTCGAGGTAAAGGGCCCGAGATTATGAAGCCAACCTGGCCTGTTCAAGTGACTTCCACCACTGGGGGGTCAGCTGCTGCTGAGCGCAAGGAAGCTACTTCTGGTGCTAGTGGTGCGGATGCTGATGTTGGTGTTCGCTCCAGCGCTTTTGCAGCTCGGCAAGCTGGCGCGGGGAGTCAAAGTTCATTGCCTCATCCTCCGATAGGTCCTAAAGACACCCTATGGGATATATATTATAAGACTTATTCTAAGGAAGCACGCGACAATGCTCCCCATCATCCACCATGGGGTTTGAAGCAAAAAGATACTTTCTTGGAGTTCAGTCCTTGCCGTGATTGGTTCCTGAATTTGTTCCCTCCTGGTGAGGTGAATCGGCAAAGGGCGCGGACCCATGATGGACTTTATCATGCATATGTGGTTGGCGAGGCCAATACCCGCGCTGCTAATCACCAGATTGTGCGAGAATGGCGCACAATGGTAAGGGAGTGGGGTGATTGGGAAAAATATCGCGAGCGCTTGTTAACGCAAGTGAAGGAATTTGAGAAGGCGAAAGCTGCCCTTGATGAAGAGAAGGCTAAGTTTGAGTCTGATAGAAAATCAGAGGAATGGGGCCGTGAGGGCCTTAGGGGCAAGCTTCGTGCTGCTGAAGATTTGTTGGCGAAGGAGCGCGCGGAGTGGAAGAAGATATGTGAAAATGATAATCAACGTATGTATGCCGCGCGCTCTAAAATCACGGATCTTGAGGCTCAATTTGCTGAACTGAAAGGGAAGGTTGAGGATGGGCAAACCGATAGAGAACGTGTTGAGGTTTAATCAGTGTTAACCCTTCTTCCTTTTATGTTTTTTGCTTGAAAAATTATCTAAGTCTGTCCTTCCCTCTGCAGGCTGAGTTGAAGGCGCAGGTATCCAGTAAGGATAAGGACCTGGCGGCTAAGGACGTTGAAATTGCTGAGTTGAAACGTCGTTTGCAAGAGCAAACCGACAAGAGCGAGTCCTTAGAAATTGACCTTGAGGCCGAAAGAGTGAAAGCTGCAACTACTGAGGAGGCCAAACAGAAGGCTGAGGAGGCGCGAGACATGAGTACATCTGCCCTCAACGTAGCGCAAAACAATTACTCTGAGGCCCAAAGCATCGTTGATACGCTGGTCTCTGAGGCTGAATGGATGCGCGGTAGAGGAGTAGTCCTGGTACGATTCTCCTTTTTAACTTAAGCTTTATTTGTTAAAACTTATTTCTTATCCATTTCCTTTGCTGTAGATGGCCAACTCTATATTGAACGCTTCTGAGTAGGACGGAGCTGTTGCTGCTCTCATAGATGCCTCCCGCGCGGTTGGTCACTGTGGAGGTTATCTAGAGTGTGCGCAGCATGTTGAAGAGATGTTAGGACAAGAGTTTGACGTTAGTCATTGCTCAGTGACCGATCAGGCTTATGCTGCATTAGCCCGTGCTGAAAAAGTGTATGACCATTTATCCCCTCCTGTGATGGATTTGGTCGCAGAAGCGCTAAGGCATGACGACTGGTGCCAATGGCTAAAGACAATATTGGATCCTCCAGAGACTGTGGAGCTATCTGACGAAGAAGAACCAGCAGGTGGTGATGGCGACAGTGATGGTCGCGACGATGATGATGGTGGTGACGGTTATGAATAAATAGTGTTGATAGGCTTTGTGCCTTGTAATTTTCTTTTTCGACGTTAAATGTAACTCATCGCGCGGTTGCGCTTTACTGAATTGAACTGATGATGTTTCGCTACTTTGTAACTATTGCGCGGTCGCGCTTTTTTGAATACAAATTTTTTGTTTTGCTTTCTATTTGTCAAGTTACAATTATTGCATTGTTATTAGAAACTTTGGTTAAGTTAGCGCGAATAAATGTAAGTGTGGCTCGTGTGAGTGTAATTGCTCGGTCTCGCGCTATGTTCGCGGAGGACCTTGGAGGCATAACTCAAGAGCTCGTAATTTACTTAAGTGTTTTCATGCTAATCAAAAGTTTAACATGCATTTGTAACATAGAAATCAACATGATACAAGAAAAACATAAGGCATATGCTTTCATTAAGTATGTAACAGGCGCTTAGGCCAACGTACATCGTGGAAATAAAATAAGGGGCGTATAGCCGACATAGGAAATTAAGAGAGGCGCGAGGCCAACATAAGTGGATAGAGGCGCAAGGCCGAAAGTAGTCACATATAACATTTACGCAATTGTTGCGCGTTCCATGTGCGCGGGATGATGTATCCATCCAATATGCGCAGCTTGTATGCCCCCTTTCCTAGCACCTCATGTACCAAGTATGGGCCTTCCCACTTGGGTGCTAGTTTTCCGGGGCGTTCAGCATTGGAGGCTTCATTGTCTCTGAAGACGTACTCTCCTGGAGTGAAGGTACAAATGCGCATACTTGCATTGTAATACCTCTCCAACTGTGTCTTGTACTTGGCTTCTTTGATTCGCGCTATCTCGCGCCTCTCTTCGAGTATGTCCAAGTCAAGACGACGTTCTGCCTCGTTATCTACTTGATTGACTACTATCAAGCGCGGCGAGGGCAGGCCAATTTCAGCTGGGATAACCGCCTCTGAGCCGTAGACTGGGCTAAAAGGGGTTTCGCCAGTGCTTTTATTCGGCATGGTTCGATGAGCCCACGGGATGCTCGGGAGCTCATCTACCCAGCCTCTTCTCTTTGTGCCCAGACGAGCTTTTATCCCTTCGACGATACTCTTGTTGACACTTTCTACTTGGCCGTTGCCTTGAGGGTGCGCAACGGAAGAGAAAGTGAACTCAATATTCATTTCTTTAATCCATTTTTGGAGATCTTCGGAAGCAAAATTGGTGCCGCTGTCTGTTACAATTTTGAGTGGGAGACCAAACCTGCAAATGATGTATTCCCAAATGAACTTGCGCACCATCATTGCAGTAGTTGAAGCGAGTGCTTTGGCCTCCACCCATTTTGTAAAATAATCCACGGCAACAATTATGAACTTCACAGCTCCAGGAGCTTCAGGGAAGGGTCCCTGATGTGCGGTAAAGTGTTATATATATTAGGTGTATATTTTAAGCCCTTTTAACACTTATTTTTAGCCAAGTTTTAAATTTATAAAACACGATATTTTACTAACACTAAACACACATATGGGCAAGTGCACCCATCGTGAGCGTAGTATAGCGTTGGTAAGATACCGAGGTCGTCCAAGGACACAAGAGCTTTTAGTACCGGTTTATCCTCAACGTCTAATCAAAATAAAAAGGTTAGAAAAATGTTATAAACTAAGAAAAATAAAAACTAACTAAAATGCTGAAAATAAAAATAAAATAAAAACAGATAGACAAGATGAATCACTTGGTTCCGACTCGTATCTAGTATAACCTTTGATTATTTCCGCACTTTTGCACATAATTAAGAGATTATCTTAGTTATTGTAGTAGGCCCCTCTTTTGAAGGTGACGTTACCCTCACCCCAGTAGTTTGAGTCAGCAAGGATACAATCCTAAAAGGGTGGATTATTGGAAGATAATGAATTAAGTTATTAATGCAATATTATGGTAGGCCCCGCTTTTGGCGGTGACGTTACCCTCGGCTAAGTAGTCTGAGTCAGCAGGGATACAGTCCTAAATAGCCGGGTTATAGTATTAATAGTAGTTAACTTATGAGGGGATCAAAGAGTTTGGACCCCCGCCATCCAATACCGTGAAGCATTGAAGGAGGTCCTACTAAATTTGACCCAGGTCCATTGCAGGACCTCTAAACGCTGAACAATGGCAAGACCTTTACCAAACCGTTCCCTTAACCCCCGACCAGGTAGCCAACATACCTCCATATAGACCGTGGAGATATGGATGGTGAAAATCTTTTATTTTATATAGACAGTAAAATAATGCCAAGACACCACGGACAAACGATAAGGAAAGATCACCTTCAACATAAGTAACTAGTTATTAAAGTCATTAATACAAAACCAAATAAAAAGTGCAAAAGATTAGAGATAAAAAGTATTATACTAGACACTTTGTCTTCACCAAGTGATGTAAGAGACTTAGGCAAACATGGCCTTGATTGTCAAGAACTCTTACGATCAATCTTGGATCCCGAGACGACTCACACACTCTACAATGGACAATGGATGATGGTGGTGGATGATGGTGTTGTGATGGTGGTGGGTGGTGGATGAAGTGTGAGAGAGGTGGTGTGCCAAGGGATGAGTTGAAATGAAACCAAGCACTCCTATTTATAGGCTGAACAGAAGGCTGGGCACGCCCCCGTGTCCGCTGGACACGGCCCCGTGCCTGTCTGACACCCTCTCTCTTCATTAATTGTAATTTGCAATTACAATTAATGTGCCTGCTGTACTTTCGCCACGCCCCCGTGTTCACTGGGCACGGCCCCGTGGTGGGCAATAGAAGCTTCTATAGGTTTGTCTTTTCTGCTGCTTCTTGGGCACGGCCCCGTGCTGGCTGAGCACGGGGCGTGTTCAGTCTTCTGCCTTCTCTATTTTTCTTGGAAAGATGCCGTTGAGGGGTCGGGCAGTCCACTTATGTTCCTTTTCTTGTATTTATGTTGGATTTAGCTGTCTTTTTGCTTCTTTTGTGTTTTTGAGCTCATTTAATCCTGAAAATACAAAAGGAAGACAAAAACACTCTTTTTCCAATATTAGTACTTAAAAAGGGTTAGTTTTATGCCTCATTTGATGTAATTTATATGTTGCATTTTACACACATCAGTCCCACCATATCAATCCCCCACTGCTGGAAAGGCCAGGCAGTGGACATAGGGATAAGATCATTTTTCGGGCGCAGGGTTTTCGGGGCGTGCCTTTGACAGGAGTTGCATTTGCGCAATTCCTTTAGAGCGTCAACGTGCATCCCTGGCCAATAGTAACCAGCGTTCATTATCTTCGTGACAACCATGTGTGGGCCCGCATGGATGCCGCACATGCCTTCATGGAACTCCCTGATCAGGTAACTTGCGTCTTGGGGGTCCACACAGCGCAAAAGTGGCCCCAAGAAGGATCTTCGATACAAGATTCCACCGTTCATCTTATAGAACAAAGCCTTGTTCTGTATTTTTCTAGCTTCTGCTTTGTTTTCAGGGAGAATTCCCTCTTGAAGATACTGGATGATAGGAGTCATCCATGATGGAGGCCCTATTTCGATTACATTGACTTGCCGCAACAAAACAGACGGGTTTTTTAGGACTTCGATTCTCACATCCTTGGCGAGATGTTGGAAGGCAGTTGAAGCGAGCTTGCTTAACACGTCTGCTGGCTTGTTCTCATACCGATTGATATGAACGACTTTGTATGATTTGAATTGCTGGAGCAACTCCTTCGCCTGCTCTAAGTACAAAGCCATAACTTCGCCCTTCGCATCATATAACCCGTTGATTTGACTCGCGATTAGCAGAGAGTCGACATGTGCTTGTAAGTTTTGAGCTCCCATCTTTATGGCCAGGCGCAGGCCTGCCAAGAATGCTTCATATTCCGCCTCATTGTTGGTATTCTTGAATTCCAACTTGATGGCGTATGTAAATTCATGTTTCTCAGGGCTAACAAGGCACAATCCGGCTCCTGCGCCATCTTCGTTTGAGGCCCCATAAGTGTATAGCAACCACAATCCTTCTGATGTATCCTTGATAGGAGTATCCATAACTTCACAATCTTTGATTTTATCCTCTGGGACTTCTGTGATGAAGTCCGCTAGAACTTGACCCTTGATGGCTGGGCGCGACCTGTAGAGAATATTGTGGCCCCCCAGCTCAAATGCCCATTTTGCTAGGCGACCTGACGTTTCTGGCTTTTGTAAAATTGTGCCAATGTGAAACTTAGTGAGAACAGTGATCACATGCCTCGTGAAGTATCTGCGCAGCCTCCTAGAGGCGTGCAGCAGCGCAAGCACTAACTTTTCCATTGTTGAGCATCTCGTTTCTGGATCTGTAAGCACCCTACTGACATAGTAAATCGGAGTCTGAACTCCATCTCTCTCCACCAACAATACCAACCCAACTGCCTTGTCCGAAGAAGACAGGTACAAAATGAGTGGTTCTTTTTCAAACGGCGAAGTTAGAGTAGGGAGCTTGATCAAACACTCTTTCATTTGCTGGAAAGACGCTTTTGCTTCAGGCGTCCATTTGAATTCTTGCTTTTTCACGCAGTTGCGCAGAGTGCTAATGAAAGGATATGATTTTGCTGCATGGTTTGATAGAAAACGATTAAGCGCGGCTAGTCGGCCGGCTAATCTTTGCATTTCTTTAATCGTGCGGGGTGACGGCATCCGTTCTATGGCTTGAACCTTTTCAGGATTAACTTTGAAGCCGCCATTTGTAACCACGAAGCCCATGAATTTGCCCTCCTCCATACCAAAGGAACATTTGGCTGGATTTAACTTCATATTCACGCTTCTCAGAGAATTGAATGTCTTCTCTATATCCTTCAACATTTGGTCCTCCTCGGGACTTTTGATCACAAGATCATCAATGTAAACTTCAATATGTTTCCCAATATCCTCAGCAAAGATTTTATCAATCAGACGTTGGTATGTTGCGCCAGCGTTTTTGAGGCCGAACGGCATCTTTGTGTAACAGAAGATTCCGAGGTCGGTCCGAAAAGCTGTCTTGTCTTCATCTTCCAGCTTCATCTGGACTTGGTGATACCCTTTGTAACAGTCCAAAAAACATTTCCATCTGTATGGCGCGAGAGAGTCTATCTTTTTGTCGATCTCCGGCAATGAATAACAATCTTTAGGGCACGCCTTGTTGAGATCGGTGTAATCGACACACATTCGCCATCCTCCATTTGACTTCTCGACCATGACAGGGTTTGCGACCCAGCTTTGATAGCGCACCTCCCTCAAGATTCCTGCTTTTAGCAGTTCACAAACTTGCTCATTCATCGCTTTTGTCTTATCCGCCCCTAGGCTGCGCCTTCTTTGTACCTTTGGTTCAACGGAGGGATAAGTATTCAGAAAATGTTCAGTAACGTTGCGCAGGACACCGATCATGTTAGCCGGAGTCCAGGAAAAAATGTCCATGTTCCTGAACAAAAGTTGCTTGAGGTGCGTTCTGATGTTTGGTGAGATTGCGTGGCCTATCGTCATCGTTTGTTCTGGGTACTTGCGATTCAATACCCATTTTTCTGGTTCAGTTGTTGAAGTTTTTGGCGTTTTGACTGGTCACGCGTCTTCTGCTGACATTACCTCCTTCTTTGCATAGATAATCGCCACCCCCGTCTTAGTTGGGAACCCGATGGCTGAGTGGGGAGTGGAGGTTACCATGTTTAATTCTCCTTGGGTTTCTCTCCCGATCAAAACATCATGCCTTGATTTGACCGGCATCACCATGAAATTAACAGTTGTAGTTCCTGAATGCTTCCCGTCAGATAGCGTGACGGGGAAGCTGATCTGGCCTAGTGGGAAGACCATCTCATTGCAGAATCCCGAAAGAGGATAATCGACAGGCTCAAGGCGCGCTTTATCTTCATCATCAAACTGACTGAAGCATTGTTCATAGATGATATCTGTCGTGCTTCCCGGATCGATGAAGATGTATTCTGTTTTTTAATGACCTATGATTCCAGTAATGATGACGGGGCGCGTGGCGCGTGGTCCCCCGCGCACTACTGGGAAGATGACTTGTTGTTCCTGCCATGCTGGTTCGAATGGGCGCTTGCCCTTGTCTCTCGCGCTGTATCTTGGTCCGTTGACCATGTGCGTCTCTAAACGTCTGACCATTTTCTGGTGTCCATCATCGTTCCTCTGAATCTGGCGCGTCTCCTTGCGCACGTTCTTGACCAGATGGCTTAACTTTCCGCTTTTCAAAGCTTTTTCAATTTCTTGCCTTAGGGTGATACAGTCATCTGTCAGATGACCTGTATCTTTGTGAAAATCGCAGTACAGGTTTGGGTCTTGCCCCTTTTTGTTTGTCATTGGCTTTGGTGCCTTGAAGTCATGGTTCTCCATCATGAGCACCTCCTTGGGTGTCTAAATGAGCGGAGTCCAGTGCTTTTCTCGGTTCTCGTTCCTGACTGCCTTTCGATAACCAATGCGATCGATTGTGTCTCGCGCGTCCTCTCTAAAGCGAGGCCTTTCATCATAGCCGCTGGACTGGTTGGCTTTCCACCCAGGGTTTTTGCTTTTGTTTCGCCTGTTGTTATCATGCGAGCTCCCTTTGGAAAAACGATCTTCAGTGTAAGAGTTCTTGTTACCGGCCAATGACTCTTCAGTTTGCGCTACTATCTTTGCGGCCTCCATGAGTTTGTCCCATTCCTTGGGCATACGGTGTTTGCCTGTGATAGTCCTGATGAGGCTATCACATCGAATGGCTTTCTTGAAGTGCGCGTGCATCAATTGTTCACTTACACCACCAATCTGTAAACACTCCTTGTTAAAGCGAGTGATGAAATCTTCTAGCCCCTCATTTTCCCTTCGCCAGATGTCTGTTACTTCAGCTGTGTCGCGCTGGTAACGTCTTTGTTGACTGAAATGGTTCACAAACTGGGTTCTGGAATCAACCCATGAACTGATTTTTCCAGGTGGGAGGCCGTCGAACCAGGCGCGAGCAGCCCCCGTGAAGGTCTGGATAAACAGATGACACCACATTGGCATGTTCCATCCTCCCATAACACCCACGCTTGTAAACACTCTAACGTGATCATCAGGATCAGTTAGACCGTTGAACTTTCCCACTGTTGGAGGCAATTTCTCTTTTGTTAGCGGGGCTAGAGCAATTTTTGGAATAAACTTTGAATGTTCTGCTGCTTCAGCCGGCCTATAGGCGAGGCTGAAGTCTCGCTCTGCTTCTTCGCTGTACGCGATGCGCTGCCTTGGCTTGTAGTATTCGTGATTTCTCTACAAGCGGTTGAAGACTGAGGATCCTTCGTCATCTTGCCAAGTTAGATAATTTGTGTCTGTGTCATCCCATTCGTTATTCATGATGCGCGGCCCGAGCCGGCTATGAATTGGACCCCTTTGAACGTTTGACGGATGGTCATAATAGCTTTTTGTCTCTCCCCGTGTGTCGCGTGTGTCATGCACACTTGGTCTTCTTAGGGGAGGATGCCTGTTGATTCTTCCTTGAAAGATTTGCTGTGGGGGTATCTGCCGCGCCCCCTGACTCGGACCCAGAGGTGTAACCAAAGATGGCTCTGCTTGCAAGACCGCTTGTTGTGCGCTCAAAGACTGATACGCAGCATTGATGGTAGCAATTTGTTTGGCATACCAAGAGGCTGGAGTTTCGCCTTCAGGTAGCCCTAATAGCGCCGAAATATTCTGAGGTGGAGCTGGGTTTGAAGGACCAGCGACATGACTTACTGGGGTTACCGTTTGAGTGATACGAGTGATACTCGCGCGGGGTCCCCCGGTGTTTCTTATTTCGATTTCGCCTAATTCTTCGGCGGGTTGGACTTGGACATTGTGGTTCTCCTCGACCGGACCTGCGTTAGAGTTCGTGCCAAAACCGAAATCAGGAATGATTCCTTGACAAGCCATGATCAAGAAAACCGTGAAAACTTGGAAAAACTCAGAAAAAAGAAGATGAAAGTGATTGCAAAAATCGGTGGGCTTCAATGAAGAAACACATAACTAATTTTAGAGTTAATTAATTTGGTTTATGTTCCTTTCATAGTGGTTAATCTTCTTAAACTTTCCTGAGCTCCTTAATGGTCCGATAATCCTGCAAAACATAACACCGTTAGCTCGTTAAGAGGGGAATATGGGGGTTTCCCTCTTAACCAGACTCCGGCGTGAGAATAAGTATCTGCTTTGAGGAAATAATTGTGTGGTAAAGAGTGGGAGTGAAGAGAACAGAGTAGTATTAACATGTGCATGAAGGTCCGTATTTATAGCCGGAGAGGTGTAAGAGGAGTTGGGCTGATGGGCCTTGGGCCGGAAAGCGACAATAGCGAATATCCTTCTTGTCTCACTAGTATCGACCGTTAGTGCCTTCTGGAAGCTCTCCGGTGCTGGCGCACCTTGATTGGAGCCACATGTCCCTGTTGTCGGCCTTGTTGTCCCTCTGCCATCAGCAGGTAAGTGGAGATCGTGGGGAAGGTGTGGCTGCCCCCTGATTGGTGCCACCTAGGCGTCCTTGTGTACTTACTATCTCCTGCACGTCAGACAATCGTGGAGCACGATAGAGCACAGTCTGGTGGACGCTGATTGGTTCTTTAATCTGCCACTTGTACCTTGTGTACTTTCCTGCGCGACCCTTGCTGAGCACGTAATTAGCTCGCGCAGGGTTATGGATGCTGTCCACTTTTATTCAGAATGCTAAGTGATGAAATCAGTGTTCTGTTTCGTTTGGGCCTCACGCGAGGTGAGCCTTTGGTCAAGTAGCCCGCGCGGGTCTAAGATTGATCAGCTTGCTGAATAAGGAGTATGGTCTCGCGCGCGACCTGAAAGAAGATCTGTGCGGCTTTTTGGGACCATACCCCTTCAACATATGATTGAAAGATTCTGTAATCTTAAACTTGAAATGGAGAGAATTGGTATGTCAAAAGATAATGAAGAGATCATTGATAGGTTGATAGAAGTTGTTCCGAATGAAGACGACTGGTTACATTATGTCATGATTCTCAAAAACAGCAATGATATGAGCAAGGTGACCCTAGACTGGCTGGTTGAGAAACTTGAGGGGCATGATTTAGAAATCAGGAAACAAAACAAAATAGGAAGCCAGTTGTATAAACAAAATGTCGATCTATATTACAGAGGAAACATGATTGATCAAAAGTAAAAAAACGGCATATAGTGCTGGAAGCTCAAAGGATTCACCTCAGCAAAGTTTTTCAAGAGATTCGGGTTATCATTTAATTGGTTCAAATTCATCAAATCCGAACATAGTCCAGTGCAATATCGCCATAGATCTGAAAAACTCTCAAAATCTGAATGTAGAAGCTGCCAAGCAACAAATGGTGTTTTTAGCATCTATCCTGGAATCGTATGAAAGTCTGATCGCGGGTAAGGTTGGAAACCCGAATATGACAAAGGAAGATTATGATCAGATCGATCCAGAGGAAATGGAGCTAATGGATATTAAATGGTGCATGGCTAGCGTAATGAGGAGAGCACAACGCTTCATGGGGATCACTGGAAGACCGTGTTTGGGATCTGCTGATTCGAAATTGGGTTTTGATAAGGCAAAAGTTACCTGTTTTAAGTGCAAACAGAAAGGGCACTTTAAAAGAGAATGCACAAACAGGCAAAGTGACGAATCCATGGATTATTATCAGAAAGCAATTTATCATCGCAACAGTGGATCATCAAATGTGAATCAAAAACATATCGGTGAAGGGTCGTCAAAGGAAAGATCAAGGGCGATGGTGGTTATTCAAGAAGACGAAGGTTATGACTGGAGTCATGTTTTTCAAGAAGAAGATTATGTCGGAACTGCATTTGTAGCCGAAGTGGTTCAAGATAAACGATGGCAAAGAGATAGTGCGAGATATGAGATTAGAAAATTGAATGCTCCATTCAAAGAAGCTCAGAAAGCCAAAAGATGGAATGCTGAATTGGAATGTTATATGGATCCACAGGGTAATCCAGTGGTTGATCCTTCTAAGGTGGATTTTCGATGCAGTAACAAATCTTTTTCCAGATCATGATACTTATCATACAAGAAGGTTATCTGAAAAAGGTTATGAAGCTGATTTGATGAACAAATTGAAAGAAATTTTTGAAGCAAGTCTACCAAAAGTGGTGGAAATGAAAAAGAGGAAAGAAGAAGAGCTGGAAAAGCTGATAGAGGAAGTGAAGATAACGGCAGAGGATACTGATGAGGAAGAACAGAAAAAAGAAGAAGATCAGAAGGAGAAAACAGAAGAATCACAGGTGCCAAATGAAACTGAGGTAAATGAATCCTCTAAAATATTAAATGTTGAAAATGTTGATAAAAATGAGGATAAGTGCAGAAATTTCATAGAAATGTGTAAAGTCTATACTGAGAAAGATGAAAAGATAAAAACAAAAGATATTGAAATAAATAAAATTTAAAATGCTTTCAAAGCAAAATGTAAAGAAATGCTTAAAAATGAAGACATTTTGAAACAAGAGATTGAAAAGCTGACACTGAAATGTCAAAATTTTGAAAAAGAAAATGAGATTTTAAGACAAATGTGTACAGCAAAATGTGAAGGTTGTGTTGAAAAAGATAATAAGTTTCAAGATTTTCAAAAGGAGTATGATAATTTGAATGGTCAAGTAAGAGGGTACAAGAAGCTTATGATACTTTGAAGTAAGAAGTCAAATGTTTTGATGAAAGATTGTCTGAAACTTTAACAACGAAGGAACTTTATGAGAAAAAGTTTAAAGAAAAGCAACTTGAATAAAACAAGTGTGTTGATGAAGTTGCTAATCTCAAACAAGTTCTGGTTGAAAAAGAAAAGATTGTTACAAAACTTCAAAGTTATCATAGTTCTTCGTACATTCTCGAATGTATTTTCAACATCACACCAGATGACAAAGATTCTGAAAAGAATAAGAAAGGTATTGGTTCAGAATATCATCAGGTACCGCCACCATTGAGAGATAATTATACTTTTTATGATGAGGAAAATGTGGCAAAAGGTCTGAATATAGTTGACCAATTACCTGAAAGTATCGATGTGACTTACGCCAAATCTGATGAAGCTGATGATTCAGAGGTGGTAAGGTTGTTGAAAGCGTTTTGAAAGATTAGTCTACCAAAGCTAAGTCTGAATCACAGGATGAAAATGAGGGAAATTTTCATGATGGTTATCTTAAACATTCAAAATCCGAGAAAGTTGTGAATGATGATCCAAAAGGATTGGCTTATACTATGATTGGATTGGACAAATTATTCTCAGGTAACGAGTTCCCGATTCAGAATGTGATTGCGGATAAAATTGACAAAGTGTTTAAACTAGTTGAGATCGAAAAATCAGAAATTTCAAAATTTGCTGGGAAGAATAAGAAAACTTTTTATAACAAACCAAGCTATAAAAAGAAGAACATGAAGGCTGGGTTGGGTTATTAAAGGAAACAAAATCAAGATAAATGGTTTGAAAAGCAAAATTTTCAAAAGAAAATGAATTTTGTTCACGGGAAAAGTTCGGAAGAAGAGAAAGAACTCCAATTTAGACGACAGTCAAATGAAGAGTTCTATGCTCAGAAAAAGCAACAACAACAGGCGAAAGATGTTTCGAGGAAAACTTGTTTTAAATGTGATCAAACTGGACATCTTGCATGCAAGTGTCCAAACTCAAAGCCTGTTGATGTTGAAAAACAGAAATCTGAGGATGTGAAACAAAGGTTTACCAGATTTGATTCCAAACAAACTTGGAGGTGCAACACAAACAAGTTTGCTTCAAATCAAACTTGGAAATCAAACGAGACTAGGTTTAATGCAAGATAAACCTGGAATTTTCACACACCCAGATTCAGAACAACACAAAGTTGGCAAACATCGGTTGATATGACAAAACCAAACCAGTTTTGGAAATCAAAAATTGTTGTTCAAAATCAAAATACTCAAAACGAGTCACGATTTTACAAAAAAAAAAAGTGCTTCAAAAGGACAGAACTGGGTGGTTAGGAAACAAGTGACTTCTGTGAATGATGAAAAAGTTGAAGTAAAAAATGAAATTTTTTTTGTGTGAAAACTGACAAAGATTTTCCAAAATTGAATGAAGCTTATTGTGTTGAAATGCCTAAGGTCAAACAGACCTGGGCTGAACTGTTCAAGTAATTGAGTTGTGTACATGTGCAGGTGCTCCCGAAGAAAACTGAATGTCAACTAAAGGTGTATCGGAGCAGCCTGGCACTGGAGGAGAAGGATGCTGGTCCCTGTCACTAAGAAACAGGGAGTTAGTTTGTTTCTGTACATAAATAAACAATATTTCAAAAATCCTAAAAATTGAAAAATATTAAAAACCAAAAATATGTTTTTATTTTGTCAAAAATTTGAAAAATCAAAATATGTTTGTTTTTAAATTTGTCAAATATCCAAAAAATTCAAAAATATGTTGATTGAATACGCTGAAGCCCTCACGGCTGAACAAACATGATTAATTTCACAAGATTGAAAACGGTTTTCAAACTGTAATATATCAATGTGTTGAAAATCATGGGGGCATATTTTCAGCAAAACAGAGCATGAGATGCAGAGAATGGATGGCGAGACAAAGCTATCTACATCGGGTTGTCAAATTTTCTTTAAATGGTTTTCCATTTTAGGGGGAGTAAGAAAATTTCAAAAAATCCAAAAACATTAGAAAATTTGAAAAAGCCAAAAACATGAAAAATTTCAAAATAAGTTTTTGTGTAAAAAGAGGAAATGATAGTACATCAGTAGACAATCACAGTACGCTAAAGAAATGGAAAGTTAAAATGTGATAAACGGTCTTACTGATGATATGCCAGTAGGTTTTTACACGCTTAATAGATTGTTTTCGAGATATAAACCTAAATTTCAAATACTTACTTATCTCGTAGGGAACATCTCTCGGATATATGGGTAACCACTGAAATCTTGTTTGAGAGATTGCCTGATTCTGAGATACTAGGTCTTTATAATGTTTGATATCTGGGGTATTATACCTGGTCTTCTGATATCGCGGAAGCAATGACCTAGACCTCGTATAATACTTTACGCGCTTTTAAAGCTTACCCTCTGCATAAAAATTGAAAAATATCGAAAAATATGAATCAATTGCAGTTGAAGAAAAGATTCTCTAAAAGGAACACACCTAAAGTCGAGCCTTCATCTCTTTGACTGAACGGAAGTTCATACCTGAGCTCTTAAGGTCTCGCACTAACCCAGGTTACAGATATCAAATTGGTATACTCACCTGTAAGACTGAATCTAGGGAATTTTGATACGGGAGTATATTCTGAGGTGGGACACGCGAATAAGTTAAGTCCTTAAAACACTAATTTCGTATCTCGAATCAGTTGAACTTTGTGTGAAAATTTAAGTGGATCAGAATACTGACAATCTAAGTGAATCGTTCAGAACTTAAAGTGTTAAAAGCTCAATGGTACTAGTGATTTGTCATAAACTGATATGATCCTCTGACGCGAACTCAAACAAAAATATTGTTTGTAAATATTTCTTTACTGCTTTATATTTCAGAAAAATCCAAAAAGATTTTGATTCTGTTTTTTTTTTTTCCGACAACCGATGTCTGAATGCTGAGTTTCAAAATCTAAGTACGCTGATCGTGTTTCTGAAAAATAAACAAGTTCATTAATTTGAAACTTTTAGGTTTAAAATCAAAAATCAAAAATAGTTTGTGATATCTCCAAGGTCATTAATTTGGACTTGGATGATAAATCGTGAAGGTTTTGGATGCTTAATTTGTTAAAATCTGTTGTAAAGAGCAAGGTTTCAGATTTGGATTCTTAAATCGTCAAATCTTTGAAGTTTATTGATAGGAGGAGTGAAACCAAGATAATCCTGGAAATATTCATATTTTTATACGAAAGAGCCAGGTTTTCGTTTTGAAATTTTTTTTAAGAGCCAGGTCATCAATCCTGGATGTTCAAAATGTTTTTACTCATAAATGTTTGAGTTTTGCAGATGAAAGTTCTAGATTACGATCCCGATAGCCGAGTCTAAGGGGGAGTCTGAAGACGAGCTCGACGAAAGGGGGAGCTTGTAACCGGAAAGCCAGGTGTCAATCCCAAAAGCGCGGAAGCTTGACGAAAGGGGGAGCCTGAAGAAAGAGTCTAACGAAAGGGGGAGCTGAAGCTGAAGACAGATCCATGGGGATTTTGTTCAAGCAAGGAGGAATCTGTTCGAGAAAAAGGGAGTCTGTGGTTGCTGATAATATCAATCCTTCAAGAAGACTCAGAGAGAGAGAGAGAAATAAAAGACGCTACGAGATTGACTGCGGCAATATCCAAGGGGGAGTCTGTTAGTGCAGTAATGTCCATCGCCTTCGTCAATTCAGATCGTACTAGAAACAGAAAAAATCTAGACTTTATATTGTGATATGTAGGGAAATTGGGCAAGGTGGCAATCTTGTAAATAAGGAGAAATCCTTATACCTTGTACCTATAAATAGAAGTCTTAGGGTTTTCATTTAGAACTTTTGACATTTTGTGATCTTGGAGCTTGGTGTTTAGAGAGAGAAAGTGCCATGTGGGGCCGACCTTAAATTTAAAATTTTTGACATTTTTAAAACCTTTGTGAAAGCAAAGACTTTTCTTTATTAATTTTTTTCTAAAACCTTTGTCCAAAATGAGGATTTCTTATAACGCTGGTGTGACAATCGACTCAAGTTAGCGCCGTGAGACGAGAAAATTTCGTAAAACGAGTTTTAATCACTTTACAATTTTTTTTAAGTAACCTAACAAAACCCTTCTCATAGCGCTGGTGTGAACATCAATACAGTTAACGCCGCACCGTGAGGAGATTTTCCTAAACAAGTTTTTCCCAATTAATCGACTTTTCGAAAATTTAAAACGCTTTGGAATTGCATTCTTGTGTGTGTCATCGCTTTTGGTTATACGAATCGCATTTCTCGTCGCTCTCGCTGGTCTTCGCAATGCTCTCGCGTGTTAATTCTCTATCGATCGCTCGTTATCTCGTCGCTATTCTCGATCGCATCAATCCTCGCAACCCTTCAGGTGGATAAATTTCGGGATGAAATTTCCTAAAGGAGGGGAGACTGTAACAACCCGCACTTTCGTGCGTTGTTACTACTCGCTACACTCATTACGCCTAGCACCAGAGATTCAGATCATAATGTACCTATATCGCATACATCGCTATATCGCAGTATTTTCGCATATTTTCGCATACTTTATCGCTACCACCACATTGCACTTGCTAACAACCACGATGATGTCGATTGAGGTCCAATTCTACCCTCCTTGATAGTCGTGATGTGTCGCAGTGCAACGCAACACTCGAAAGCGCACTCGTAGGCACGCGCAACTCGATTATCGCAGGTTTAGAAATATGGATACGTATTTACGACCCAATGTGACTAATTAAAATAAATATACGAATATGTGTATGAAAATGTGTAACCAAACCATTGCAACGCTTAACGAACGAAACGAAACGTCGAAACGCAACTCGCCGGATGCCACCGATTGACTGACCAACCGATCGAATGGCCATCCGATCGGATTGCCATCCGATCGGATTGCCATCCGATCCATGTGTCACTCGACCGGATCGCCATCCGATCCGATCCACTGCACTGCCTTTCTCTCCTCTCTTGCCTATAAATACCCCCACTATCACATCATTCACCCTGATGTGAAGCTCCCATTCGACCAGACGCTCTTCGCTACTTTTCGCCCGATTTCTCGCGATTATTGTAAGTTTTCACCCTAAATCTTGTACTTATTTGATCTACTCGCACTCCTTCATCTTTTTCACCATCAAATCTCACTTTTTCACCGTTAAATCTTCGGATTTGAGCCGTTCTAAGGTGATGTCATCATGGAGTTCTTAGGATCAATGAAGTGTGACCTCATCACATCAAGAACAGTTCAAATCTGGTAGATTCCATGGTGTATAAACACTAATTTCACCTAGATCTAAGCCAAATCTAAGTTTCCCAAACTTTTCTTCGAAATTTCTTAACTTTTTACTCAAAACCGATAGAAACAGAGCTCGTTCAGACCATCTACTCATTCTCTAGTGAAGTGTCGGTTTGAGAGCTGACTTCTGTCGACGAGACGACTGGCTTAGCAGGATAAACACGAACGATCGTCAAAGAACAGTTAACTGATAGGACGGGGTGATTCCCATCTGATCCGATGACTTGGACTTGGTGGAGTTATATTGTTTAGCTCGTAGTCATACCGTCTCGACCAAATCGCAAAACTTAACAAAATACTCAAGTTGCATGACGATCAGATTGCGGGACGGATTGTCGTCCGATCGGATTGCCATCCGATCGAACTGCAATCCGATCAGATTGTACTTGGCCTTCAACACTTAAACATTTAGCAAATCTTCACCGCATGTCAGTTCCAACGGATTGCCAACCGATCGAACGGATTGCCAACCGATCGGATTGCCATCCGATCGAGTGACTAGTCTGCTGTGAACTTGTTCCCAACTAATGTGTCTCGCCGATCGGATCACCATCCGATCGAACTGTCATCCGATCGAGTGACCGTTCGATCGAACGACCTGAAAGGTAGAGATACTTCTCCGTTTTCAAAATGCTACAACGAAAACTTCAAAGTCACATCATACACCAACACATCCATCCCAAACGAATGTCAATCCAATCGAATGGCCACCCGATCGAGTGACCATCCGAACGGATTGACATCCGATCGACTGGCCAACCGATCTGATAGCCATCCGATCGGATTGCCACTCGACACTTAGCCACTCGACACCGCTTATCGCATTGTTCATCGCTTACGCTATCACTTTGTAATCAGGATAATCTCAGACGCGCTCCCTTCAATCCAACCAAGTTGTGTTTACTTGTTAAACACTGACTGTGAGTATACTCGAACCCTTTTTAATCGCATTTTGGGTGTAACATACGTCGCAATCAAGTTAAAACTAATCAAAGGCTTAATCTATTTATCACTTGCGAATGACTGAATTACATATTTACACGTGATGCTAGTTACATAAGTGTTAGGACATTTACTCGCGAGGTCCCGCCTTAACTAGTATAGTACTATAGCACCCGACGGGGTCTAGTTAGGATGTTTAGCAATCGCAGCTCGAGTGACTTAGCTGGTAGTAACTGTCTGGTGTTTATGGGTTAGCATATCTCGTTTATGTAAGTGGAATTCGCAGCACTTTTTATTGATTTTTGCTACTATCTAAACTTGTATACTCGCCAATACTTTTGTATTGACGTTGTTTTAACGTATGTTGCAGGTTTAGATCACTGTCTACATCAAAACAAGCTAGGAAGTCTAGAAACTCACCAAAAATCTAGGTTGTCAGATTTGTATTGTTCGAGAGGACAAGAAATCTGTGATAACTTATGTGATTGTATTATTTGTTAGTATGGGATAACGAATGTAATAAATATTATCGCAATGTAGTTGTTATGGATTCTCTTGAGCAATCTGATTCGCTTAGTGCCGCGCCCCGATGATTCCGCCATCGGTTGGGGTGTGACAGTTTTCATCTCAAATCTTGTACTTCCTTGATCTACACACACTTTCTCATCGATTTCACCCACAAATCACAACTTTCCACCATGAAATCATCTGATTTCGGGTTGTTCAAGGGTGACGTCATCACGGGTTCGCATGAACACCTAAGTATGACCTTATCTCAGCAAGAACTATCCGAATCTAACAGATTTCTACATGATTTTACACTAAACTCGTTAAATAAGAAACACTTGGATAATGTTTCAAACTTTTCTTCAACTTTCTCAACTTTTCACATAAAACCGATAGTATCTGAACTTGTTTAGGCCATCTACTCATTCTCTATTGAAGTGCCGGTCTGAAAACAGATTACTATCGGAGGGACAACCGATTCATGGGTTGAACATGAAACACCGTCATGGACAGCTGATTTGGATCGAACGGGGTGATTCCCGTCCGACCGGATGAGTTGGACCTGATGTGGTTTCCGTTGTTTAACACGTTGTCACACCGTCTCGGTTCAATCGCAAAACTTAACTGATTTTACAAGTTCTCAAACGAACAGGTTACCTGACGTGATGTCGTGGTCACAATCAAATTTAATCCAAATACAACTAATTAGCAAGGGGTAAGTGGGTATCTGATGTGTGATTTTTGCAATTAATTTTTATGACCAAGTTTTAAAAGTGGAACTCGCTAACTACACACAACGGCAAGTGAACCGGACGTGAAAGTAGTATAACTAGCAAGACCGAGTATCGAACCGTGGACTCTAGACTGGCATTTATAATAATTAACCCTAATCACAATTCTAGTCCTAAATTGATTTTTAGAATTTGGTTTTTAATTTAGAATTAATTAAATAATATTTTAACTAAATTTACTAGCTAACGAACCAAACGAACACGAAGGCAACTAAAAACAGTGAACTTAACCGGGAGAGATGAACAAACCACTTAGGTAGGAATCACTAATGACACGTGAAGACAACAATTTGACAAATGACTTAGGTTTTCGGTTTCTAACTGACTACTCTCTTGTGAAAGAGAATAAATCCTATAGTAATTAGGTAGCAAGGAAAGTGACCCACTAACTCAAGAACCTAAAAACCGACCAATAAAACAACCAAAACGTGTAATGGAGTGCTATAAGGAAACAAGCCTAATTAAAGGTCCTAAATCCCACAAATATTAAATTGCAAAGGATTACCCTTAACCAACCCTCTAAATGTGAAGCAAGCTATAAGATGATACACCAAAATCCTAGGACTGACTGACGCACGAATAAGCAGACGAACCCCAAGTTATCGGGTGCTCAAAACTACCAAACAATGCACAGAATTACCTAGCAACTTCTAATTATCTTTCGAATCAAAGAAGATGGGTGCACACTAATGTCTAGCTGATTTTAAATTGATTTTATGTTATGACTTGTTACCAAGTTCAAACAATTAGATTGAGAATCGCGAATAAACAACCTAAAAGCGAGTTTAATGCAACTAGTGGTGACTTATTCCTACCAAAAGCATTAAACTCATCAATCAAATCAATAAATTCAGCAAAACAAAAATATACACAATCAATTCTAGCAACAACTTATAACCAATTTACTCCAAAACGTTGTCAAAATCATATAGTCAAAATAAACGTCAAACACGCGTCAAAAGATCATCCAAATCTAAGTGGCTTTAAACGTTTAGCTACTCATATTTATTAAAAACATGACAAACTCAATTCTAAAAATTAAATAAAACATGGTTCAATGCAAAAGATTAGAAAAATTAAATATAAATTCGAACCCGCAATGCTACGAACGCGAACCGATACTTTCTTTCCTTCCCTCTTGCGTCAAACTAACAACTGTTCTCCTTTTCTTTTATTTTTCTTCGTGCGTCCAATTGCCAATCTTGTTCTTTTTTTCTTTTTAAGATTCCCCCCTTTTGATGTGCGACTGATTGATATATATATATATTGAAGTTCTTTGCCTTTTTTTTTTCATTTATTGCGTCCCCACTCTCCCGTATGATGTCTTGCATCTCTCCTGAAGTCCAAATGCCTCCTAATATGTGAACGCTTTAATGCCTCCAATTATAATATGTGAACTCTTTAGTGCCTCCAATTATAATATGTGAACAGCCAAAAATTTCAACCCTGTCCAATATTAAAACCATGTGTGGACCATCGGCCATTATTGGCTCACCAAATTATTTAGTTGCAATGCATTTTCATTTTAATTTTCCTCTTAGTTAATGTCCAATCAATTAAATTATGATATAAACGATACACACATGAAAATATGAGATCCTTTGGTTTTAATTTTTTTTTCACTTAATTCAATTATTTTAACTCGATTCTACTTGAAATCATCACACTTTTAATATGAACATCGAACGAGTATAATTTAACAAAATAACTCTAAAGTTACTCAAAAGTGCAGGAAATATTTATATAAAAATATGTATATTTTAGATCATATCAAATATCCCCACACTTAACCTTTTGCTTGTCCCTAAGCAAAATCCCAAGCACCATGTCCAACTTAAACACTTAACAATAACGCAAGTCACAACAAATTATAACGCGAACTACGAAATCATCAAACACAGCGGTTTCGCAAGACTTACAACGTTCAAAAGGTTGACGAATCACAATATTTAAATGTAAACGGGCCTACCTAATCAAGCTTTTATTACCTTCAAGTAATCAATCATGCACTCTCAACACCCCTCACAATATCACTCATCTCTCGGCTAATAAATATATAATTTTGAGTGAACTCTCAAAACCAAACTATGAAGCATACTATCATAAGCTTGTACGTCAATCAGATCTCCACCTAAATGTTAAAATTCGACACGGATCAAGAGGACTTTATTGGGTAGGTAAGGGCAAAAGGTAAGGGGTTTTTTTTTTCATCTTTTTCTTTTTCCTCCTTTTTTTCATATTTTCTTTTTTTTTTTCTCTTTTTTTTTTGAGATAAAGATAATAATACACAATACGATCCGGTTATCACATCAACAATAGGTAACAAACGAATGGTTTTAGGCTCAAAGTGGTATCTAAGGGTAATGGTGAAACGGGTCAAACACAAAGGCTACACAAATAGGGTGATCCTAACGCCTCTATCACATCCATGTCAAATCCTAACCGAAGGTCTCAAACTGTATCAAAACGCACAAGTTCTAAAGTAATGCAACAAGTTGGAAAACACACATGAAACGAAAGTAGTGAACATATAAATATGAAACATGTAAAGGCTCAAATCTCACTATCATGTGGAAAATAAGGGCTACCGATATCGACAATGCACAACCAATTAACTCTCCGGCTCAATCCACTATCCTAGGCATCCCAAAACTTTTTACTCGCAAAACTGATTCAGTCAACCTACTATCCCGCAACTTAAAGAAACATGTGCTCTCGACTCGTAAGTTCGACAATAAACCGTTTTTGACCGACGTTTTGAAAAGGTTTTTGTTTTCTACGTGCTAAGGGACCGGGACTCGCAAAACCATTTTTTTCTATTTTTATTTTTTAATTTTTAATTTTTTTTTTAGTCAAAATTTACCTAAAAAGATGTAGTATCCCATCCCCACACTTAAATCTCACATTGTCCTCAATGTGGATGGAAAACTAACTAAAAAAAAATAAAGAAGAAATAAAAACCTAAAATAATATACAAAATAAAAGCAACAATAATTGGAAAAGACTTAGCTGGTTAGGATAAAAATCAGTGCCAGCTGTGCGTGTCTTCATTCCAACCAAACATGATCGTATAGCATTCCATTCGCGGTCATCTTTGACAAACTGGTATACTTGGGTTGCCTTTACAAAAAGAATACAGCTCCAAAATCACCACCCGAATGGAGATTGAGTACGGGTGGGTCAAATAAACCTGCACATGATAGAACAAACAAACCCAGGCGTAAAACTGACTCAAAATAAAAATAAAAACAAGCACTCAAAATAAAGACCGACTCAACAAGACTAAAAATATACAAAAATAAAAACAAAACAGCAACTAGAATGTACAAACGCTACAAACAAGCTCTCAACTCACTCTCAAGCACCAACTAATGGGAGGTCAAGCTCCTCCACCAATCTATCCTCCCCCTGGTCCCTCGATATAGTGCTTTAGAAGATGACCATTCACCTTAAACGTCTTACCATCCCCACTCTTCAACTCAACCGTACCATATGAAAAAGCCTGAACGACTATGTACGGTCCCGACCACCTAGACCTAAGTTTACCCGGGAACAATCTCAATCTAGAATTAAAAAGAAGAACTTTGTCTCCCGGTTTAAACTCCTTATTTCCTCTTAACTTACTATCATGCAACCTTTTCATCTTCTCCTTATAGCCTAGTGATCTCATATACGCCTCATCTCTTAACTCTTCTAACTCATGCAACTGGAGAAACCGATGTTTACCTGCACTATCCATATCAAGATTAACTGCTCTCAACGCCCAATATGCACGGTGTTCCAACTCCACCGGTAGATGACAAGCCTTCCCATAAACCATACTAAAAGGTGTAGTACCTATAGGAGTCTTAAATGCAGTCCGGAAAGCCCATAATGCATCATCTAACTTATCAGACCAATCCAGTCGATTTTGTCCGACAGTTTTCTCCAAAATCCGCTTAATACCCCGATTAGTGTTCTCCACTTGCCCACTCGTCTGTGGATGATAGGCAGTTGAAAGCCGGTGAGTGACACCATAGGGTTTCAATGCCTTCTCCATCTGGGCATTACAAAAGTGGGTACCTCTATCACTGATAAGCGCCTTTGGGGTACTAAAGCGAGCAAACAATTTCTTCAGAAATCTCACCACAACCCTCGCATCATTTTTAGGTAAGGCTTGGGCCTCCACCCATTTCGACACATAATCTATAGCAACGAGGATGTATCGGTTCCCTCGAGACATCGGGAACGGACCCATGAAATCAATACCCCATATATCAAAAACCTCCACTACTTGCATAGGATTTTGGGGCATCTCACTTCGGGATGAGATATTACCTACTCTTTGACAAGCATCACAGCTCCTAACCAACTCATGAGCATCTCGAAACACTGTTGGCCAATAGAATCCAGAATCCAACACCTTCCTCGCGGTGTAAGAAGCTCCATAATGTCCTCCGGTAGGCCCCTCATGACAATGCCTGAGAACCTGCATACGCTCCTCTCCAGCAATACATCTCCTCACAACCTGATCAACTCCAACACGAAAAAGATGCGGATCATCCCAAAAGTAATACTTCGAGTCCGCTATCAACTTCCTCTTCTGATGGAAAGACATCTCCGGCTGTATCACCTTCTCCTTCAAATAGTTCACTATATCAGCATACCAAGGCATTCCCTCATCCTCGGGTTTCACAAACATCAAAGTCTCATGAGGAAAACTATCGCCAATCTCATCCTCATCACTCTCGAGATTCTCAAGTCTAGACAAATGATCTGCTGCAGCGTTTTCGGCTCCCTTCTTATCTCGAATCTCAAGATCAAACTCGTGCAGAAGTAGAATCCACCGAATTAACCGCGGTTTAGCATCTTTCTTCGCGAACAAATGCCTCAATGCCGCATGATCGGTATAGACGACGACTTTAGAAAGAACCAGGTAGGAACGAAATTTATCGAGAGCAAAGACAACTGCCAGGAGCTCTTTCTCAGTGGTGGTATAATGTTCCTGGGCCTCATTCAGGGTCTTGCTCGCATAGTAAATAGGATGAAATCGCTTCTCTCTACGCTGTCCTAGAATAGCTCCAACCGCGAAATCGCTCGCGTCACACATAATCTCAAAAGGAAGACTCCAATCGGGAGCAATAAGAATCGGTGCACTCACTAGTTTCTCCTTAAGAAATTCAAACGCCCTCACACACTCCTAAGAAAAATCGAAAGGAACGTCCTTCTCCAACAACCGGGTCATAGGCCTAGCAATCTTAGAAAAATCACGGATGAACCGACGGTAAAATCCCGCGTGGCCTAGAAAACTACGAATAGACTTCACAGAAGTTGGCGGTGGAAGTCTAGAAATCGCGTCGATTTTAGCTCTATCGACCTCAATACCCGCCCGTGAAATCTTATGACCCAAAACTATGCCCTCCTTCACCATGAAGTGGCATTTCTCCCAGTTCAGCATCAAATTTGTCTCCTCACATCGAGCCAACATACGATCAAGATTTCGCAAACACAGATCAAAGGAACTCCCAAAAACAGAAAAATCATCCATAAATACCTCCATCGAGTCCTTGATCATATCATGAAATATCGCCACCATACAACGCTGAAATGTGGCTGGAGCATTACATAACCCGAAAGGCATACGACGATAAGCAAAGGTACCGTACGGGCATGTAAAAGTGGTTTTCTCCTGATCCTCTGGTGCAATGGGGATCTGGAAATAACCTGAGAAGCCATCAAGGAAGCAGTAGAACTGCTGCCCTGACAAACGCTCCAGCATCTGATCAATGAAAGGAAGAGGAAAATGGTCTTTCCTCGTGGCGTCATTAAGTCTGTGATAGTCGATGCAGACTCTCCAGCCTGTAACAGTCCTTGTGGGAATCAACTCATTCCTCTCATTCAGAACCACTGTTATGCCTCCTTTCTTAGGCACCACCTGAACTGGACTAACCCATGCAGAATCAGAGATTGGGTAAATGAGGCCTGCATCTAACAATTTTATTACTTCCTTCTTTACCACATCCTGCATGTTTGGGTTTAATCGGCGTTGCGGCTGAACTACGGGCTTAAACTCATCCTCCATTAGAATCTTATGTGTGCAGAACGAAGGGTTGATACCCTTTATGTCAACGAGCTTCCACGCGATCGCCTGCTTGTGTGCCTTAAGCACACCCATCAACTTCGTCTTCTCCTCATCTGTTAACTCTGAAGAGATGATTACAGGTAACTGAGATCCCTCATCCAGAAAGGCATACTCCAAATGAGATGGCAAATCTTTCAGCTCTAGGGATGGGGGACTCTCCACAGATGGCCTCTCCTCAGGCTCCTTTCTCTCAATTACCTCAAAAACCTCAGAATGATTCTCGGACTCCCCATATGATGTAGTAGTGATGTGCGTGAAAGTGTCGTATTTATTAGGTGTATATTTTAAGCCCTTTTTAACACTTATTTTAGCCAAGTTTTAAATTTATAAAACACGATATTTCACTAACACTAAACACACATATGGGCAAGTGCACCCATCGTTGAGTGTAGTATAGCGTTGGTAAGATACTGAGGTCGTCCAAGGACACAAGAGCTTTTAGTACCGGTTTATCCTCAACGTCTAATCAAAATAAAAGTTTAGAAAAATGTTTTAAACTAAGAAAAATAACTAACTAAAATGCTGAAAATAAAAGAAAAATAAAAACAGATAGACAAGATGAATCACTTGGTTCCGACTCGTATCTAGTATAACCTTTGATTATTTCCGCACTTTTGCACATAATTAAGAGATTATCTTAGTTATTGTAGTAGGGCCCTCTTTTGAAGGTGACGTTACCCTCACCCCAGTAGTTTGAGTCAGCAAGGATACAATCCTAAAAGGGTGGATTATTGGAAGATAATGAATTAAGTTATTAATGCAGTATTGTGGTAGGCCCCGCTTTTGGCGGTGACGTTACCCTCGGCTAAGTAGTCTGAGTCAGCAGGGATACAGTCCTAAATAGCCGGGTTATAGTATTAATAGTAGTTAACTTATGAGGGGGTTAAAGAGTTTGGACCCCCGCCATCCAATACCGTGAAGTATTGAAGGAGGTCCTACTAAATTTGACCCAGGTCCATTGCAGGACCTCTAAACGCTGAACAATGGCAAGACCTTTACCAAACCGTTCCCTTAACCCCCGACCAGGTAGCCAACATACCTCCATATAGACCGTGGAGATATGAATGGTGAAAATCTTTTATTTTATATAGACAGTAAAATAATACCAAGACACCACGGACAAACGATAAGGAAAAATCACCTTCAACATAAGTAACTAGTTATTAAAGTCATTAATACAAAACCAAATAAAAAGTGCAAAAGATTAGAAATAAAAAGTATTATACTAGACACTTTGTCTTCACCAAGTGATGTAAGAGACTTAGGCAAACATGGCCTTGATTGTCAAGAACTCTTACGATCAATCTTGGATCCCGAGACGACTCACACACTCTACGATGGACAATGGATGATGGTGGTGGATGATGGTGTTGTGATGGTGGTGGGTGGTGGATGAAGTGTGAGAGAGGTGGTGTGCCAAGGGATGAGATGAAATGAATCCAAGCACTTCTATTTATAGGCTGAACAGAGAGCTGGGCACGGCCCCGTGTCCGCTGGGCACGGCCCCGTGCCTGTCTGACACTCTCTCTCCTCATTAATTGTAATTCGCAATTACAATTAATGCGCCTGCTGTACTTTCGACACGCCCCCGTGTCCGCTGGGCACGCCCCGTGGTGGGCAATAGAAGCTTCTATAGATTTGTCTTTTATGCTGCTTCTTGGGCACGCCCCCGTGCTGGCTGAGCACGGGGCGTGTTCAGACTTCTGCCTTCTCTATTTTGCTTTGGAAGGTGCCGTTGAGGGGTCGAACAGTCCACTAATGTTCCTTTCCTTGTATTTATGTTGGATTTAGCTGTCTTTTTGCTTCTTTTGTGTTTTTGAGCTCATTTAATCCTGAAAATACAAAAGGAAGACAAAAACACTCTTTTTCCAATATTAG
Source organism: Helianthus tuberosus (assembly GCA_030545235.1). Lineage (NCBI taxonomy): Eukaryota > Viridiplantae > Streptophyta > Magnoliopsida > Asterales > Asteraceae > Helianthus > Helianthus tuberosus. The sequence goes on along the minus strand of CM060432.1, from coordinate 187,145,224 downwards.
TACTTAAAAAGGGTTAGTTTTATGCCTTGTTTGATGTAATTTATATGTTGCATTTTGCATACATCAAATACCCCCACACTTGAACTTTTGCTTGTCCTCAAGCAAAACTCTTTAATATGTGGCTTACACTCCCAAATGGAATAGGTAGAAGAGAAGGTTTTGGGTTTGTCGTAGAGTGTCGGGATGTCCAAGATCTTTTTGGGTTTTATTTTTATTTATTTACAATCCTATTCGTAATGATTTATTTAGAACGTTTCATAGGAGACATTACTTATTTGGGCATAACATGCCTTTTTAAAATTCCATTTATATACAAGTTCACATACCTCACGGGAGAAATCACTCACACTCGGCCGAATGTGTATTTTTAGTGAATCACTCGAGAGTGGCATGGAACTTATTCCTACCATAGGCTTGCCAAGCAATCAATCCTCCTCCTTTTTAACTTTTATACCTTTGTAAATATCAAGAGGACTTTGTGGGTTAAGGGTTAGGCTTGGGTTAAAGGTAGGTGGTTGGGTTAGTGGTTAGTAGAAAAAGGGCGAAAAAGCGTAACAAGTGTCGGTTTTCGTAGGACTTTCTATTTTTTCAATTTTTTTTATTTTGATGAAGCTTTTATTCAAACAAAGTTATTTTTGATGAACTTGTTTGTTTATTTTCTTTTTGCTTCATCATCAACACAATTTTTTTTTTTTTTTTACGAAAGACCGAACTTGTTACTAAAACAAAGGGTTAAAAATAAAAAGGTTTTGGTGGGTAAAAGGGTTTTTGGTTTGGGTGATGAAATGAAAAGGTTTAGGCTCAAAGGGGTTAACTAGGGGGATTTTTGGGTATGTGGTAAAAGAAAAAGAAAAATAATGGTGTAGAAATAAAAAGGGTTAGTCCTAATGCCTCCATCATTTACTTACTTGGGTTTAAGTTGATAAGGACCAGGAATGTATCGTCATGGCAAGTTCTAGAGTTGTAAGAACCAAGCGGCTATTCACACAAGAAACGAAAAATGAGCATTTAGTTTTAATGATATGTAATTATATGCTCAATAAAGGCTCAAAACTCACTTTTTGTGGGAATGGGTTTTTATGTGATCAAGTATATATAATCAAATTTTAACTAAGTTTGCCATGCCTTTTCATAATTTTCTTATGTTGGTTCTTTTTATCACTACGCTATCGGTTGTAAATTTGTAAAAATATAACCTTTTTGAGAACTTGAATTTCCCGAATTAACCTAGACAAGTAAGAAAAATGAAATTTTTTTGAAAAAAATTTGGGGTGATTAGCGGTTCCAATAGAGTTTTGTGTAAGGCTTGTATTTAGGACTTGCAAAAAGTTCAAGGTTTTAGCATCCCCCCCACACTTAGATTACACATTGTCCTCAATGTGTCCCAATAAATTTTTAGGTTGATTAGATGTGTAAATAGGTGTAAAAAGCAAAAATTTTGTGTTACTGGCAGCCTGGACACGGCCCCGTGTTGAGTGGGCACGACCCCGTGTTCAGGTGCCAGTAACGAGAACTTACAGAAGGTGGACACGGCCCCGTGTCCACTGGACACGGCCACGTGTCTGACAAAAATCTGCAGGACAGAAGCCAAACAGCAGGTCTAGGAGGTGAGCACGGGGGCGTGTTGGCTGGACACGTCCCCGTGTGGACAGTCTGAAAGCCTGAAAAACAGGTTTCTTCCTCCGGTTTTTCCATCCTGGGCCTATAAGTGCTGAGGCTTAGCATTCCAAGCCTCGGTTTGTACCTGTTTCATCACTTAATACCACACCAAGCAACACAAACATCCTAAATTACCATAGTTAATTGTTCCAAGCATAAAGTAAAAGAAAAAGAAAAATGCAGAAAATAGTTAGGAAAAGTAAATTGTCTAACACTTGGCACGCAGGCCATCAATTGTTTAAGATTGCAAAGGGTTAACCTGGGGAGTTATCAATCAACCGCTTCCTCCTATGCTCCCTACCGCCTACTCCATAGCATCATCATCATCATCATCGTCATCATCCCCTCCATGTCGTGCAATGTGGTCTCGTATGTATCCGACATCGTCTTGTATCTCGGATAGGTTTCTCTCTATAGCTCCGACCCGGTGGTAGGTGTTGCTCGCCATGTTATAGGTGTTCCGAGTACACATGAGGTTTTCCTGCAACAAATCATGCAAACTTTGAAAATTAGGAAAACCTCCTCCCGAGGAGGATGATTGGCCCGGATCACCGTGGGGTGGGTATTGGTAGATGTTGCGGAGCTGGGAGGACAAGCGCTTCCTGCAGGTTCCATGCATTACCTTGCGTCCTTTGAAAGGTTACCGTCCCGTCTTCTGCCTCATAAATCAGGTTCATCGAGCGGCATATGTGAATATCCACCGTACCCGACCATGGGCTCCTCTCAAATGACCTCGGAATGTGGGCGAAGTGCTTGAAAAGACGGTGTACCCATCCCCCGAAGAAAATAGGAGTCGGTGCGCTAGCAAGGCGGTTGTGATGCATGTTTCGGAGCATGAGGAACGGAACATCGAGCGGCCTGCGGTTGTGAATGCAATGGAGGACAAGCAAATCTCTTAACCCAACGACGCCACCACTGTCATGCCTTTGGCTAAGAGAGTAGCCGAGGAGCCTATGAATGTATCTGTAAAGCGGATCCCTCAGCTTGGTACTCTTAGTGCTGCTCGGATTGTAGAACCCTTCCCCAATCTGAGCCCACATGGCTTGGTGCTCGTTGTCTTCAATCTCTCTCAATCCCCCTGTATTTTCTTCGTTTCCCGCATCCTCTTCCGCATACAACCCGATAATCGACCCGAATTGTGCCATGGAGATCGAATACCTCGTCCCGCCACACTGGAATGACACCCCGTCATTATCGAACAGGTCACACCTTGAAGTGAATGCAAAGGTGCTGTAGAATTCCAAGGTGCATTCATGGACGGAACGGAGTCGGGTTGTTAGTGCGACTCTGAGTGGTCCCGTGACAATGTTGTTGAAACGGTCAATTTGATTCACCATGGTTAGCAGTTCTGTGCAAGCCTGCCTCGAGTGTTCCTCCGGCCTTGTTTGAAGAAACTCGTATCGAGCTCTTGCATCTAGCTCATTGGCGTTGAATCTTGTAAACTTTCTGGCCATCTGCAAGAATACACCAAAAGTTAGCACGAAACAGAAATGTTTTCGGGAAAAACTGCAAACAGCGGGCTGGACACGACCCCGTGTCCAGCGGACACGGCCCCGTGTCCAGAGGTCTGTTACTCAAAAATCCCATTTTTCGACCCGGTTTCGAAAACTTGAAAATTTTTGGTCCAATAGGTGCGGTTTCCCCCGAAAATGAAACCCTAAACACCGTTTTTCCCAAAATATCCCGTTTACCCCATCAATTTTATCTTTTTCGGTTCAAGAACAAGGGTTTGGGGTTTTTTTTTTAAGAAATCGGGTGAATCTTTGAACAATCTAAGTGTATTTACTTTCCTTAACACTAATCTAACTAAATGCAAACAGATTTAGGCAAAAATTTTAGGTTCGATCCGGATGAACTTCAAGAACCCTAGATTTTTCCCCAAATTTGTGGTGTTTTAACTACATGCAAGTAACTAATCTAACTACTAAGAGTGATAGAATCATACCTTGACTTTGTTAGATCGATAGGAGACGTCGAAATTTTGCGAAAAATCGCCTGGTACCAGAGCTTTTGTGGGGAAACGGGGCGTGTGGAATGAAGAAACTGTTTTGAAAAAGGGGTTTTATCCCGTCTGCAGCGCGAACAAGGCCCCCTGTCCAGCGGACACGGCCTCGTGCCGAGCAATATATATATATATTTTTTTAGTGCTCGTGTGAGTGCCCCTTTTTCCCATAAGCTATGGTTAGAAAACTTACCTCTTTATTTTGTCGTCTCAATCGTTCGTAACTTACCAGGCATGATGTTTTTATTCTTCCACCATTTGAAGCGAGATCTCTACTTCCTCATCCTCAATAAATCCTTGATAGAGTTTCAGCCGTTGGCCATTGACTTTAAATGGTGGCCCATTTCGAGATTTAATTTCTACTGCACCGTGGGGAAAAATGTGGGTGATGGAAAAAGGTCCTGACCACCTAGACTTTAATTTACCAGGAAACAATCGAAGTCGTGAATTAAACAAAAGAACTAGATCCCCTACCCGAAATTCATTAGGTTTAATATGTTTGTCATGCAAATTTTTCATTCTTTCCTTATAAATTTCAGAGTTCGAGTATGCATAATTCCTAAGCTCGTCTAATTCATTTAATTGACAAAATCGATTTTTACCAGCAAATTCTAGATCTAAGTTTACATTTTTGATTGCCCAGTAGGCTTTGTGTGCAATTTCCACTGGCAAATGACAACTTTTTCCATAAACTAGCTTATATGGGGTTGTACCTATTGTTGTTTTATAAGCAGTTCGAAAAGCCCATAAAGCATCATCTAATTTATCAGCCCATTCTTTTTTATTTAAACCTACGGTTTTTTCGAGTATTCGTTTTAAACCTCTATTAGTCACTTCGGCTTATCCGTTTGTTTGAGGGTGATATGCTGTTGAAACCCGGTGATAGACCCCATATCTTGTTAAAAAAATTTCAAGTTGATGGTTGCAAAAATGGGTACCTCTATCACTTATTAAAGCTTTAGGTGTGCCAAAACGAGAGAATAATTTTTTCAGAAATCTTACCACGACTCTTCCATCATTTGTTGGAAGTGCCTCGGCCTCGGCCCATTTAGACAAGTAATCTACTGCCACAAGTATATATTTGTTTCCTTTCGATGGTGGGAAAGGTCCCATAAAGTCGAGTCCCCACACATCAAAAATTTCACAAACAAGAATGCCATTTTGTGGCATTTCGTTTTTGGAAGAAATATTACCTGTTCTTTGGCAAGCATCACATGTTTTTACAAGACTTTGAGCGTCTTTGTAAATGGTTGGCCAATAAAATCCTGAATCGAATACCTTTCGTGCGGTACTAGCAGCACCATGATGTCCTCCGTATGGACCTTCATGACAATGGCGGAGAATTCTTCGTGCTTCACTACCATGTACGCATCGTCTGACGAGTTGGTCGGCACACATTTTGAAAAGATATGGATCTTCCCAAAAGTAGTGTTTCACATTGGCAAAGAATTTTTTTCTTTGATGATGTGGCCATCCTTTTGCGACTATACCACTAGCTAGGTAGTTAGCATAGTCGGCGTACCATGGTTCTTCCTTGTATTCCACCATTTCCAGGGACTCAGTTGGAAATTTTTCGTTGATTTTCTCGTCCCTGGTTGCCTCTAAAGCTGGGTCCTCTAAGCGTGAAAGATGATCTGCTGCGGTATTTTCTGCTCCTCTTTTGTCCTTGATTTCAATGTCAAATTCTTGGAGGAGTAGAATCCACCTAATCAAACGTGGTTTTGCGTCTTGCTTCTTGAAGAGATATCGAATGGCTGCATGGTCTGTATAGACTATAGTTTTAGAAAGAACAAGATAAGAACGAAATTTATCAAAAGCAAATACCACAGCTAGTAACTCTTTTTCAGTTGTTGTGTAATTTTCTTGTGCATCATTAAGTGTTTTACTAGCATAATAGATTGGGTGGAAATGCTTTTCTTTTCTCTGTCCCAAGACAGCTCCAACTGCAAAGTCACTGGCATCACACATGATTTCGAAAGGAAATTTCCAATCAGGCGCTATCATGATAGGTGCATTGACTAGCATTTCCTTTAGGATTAGAAATGCTTGATTGCAATCCTTGTCAAAGATGAAAGGAGCATCTTTTTCAAGTAACTTCGTTAGAGGCCTTGAGATTTTTGAAAAGTCTTTGATAAATCGCCTATAAAATCCGGCATGCCCTAGGAAACTTCTGATAGCTCGTACGGAGGATGGAGGTGGTAATCTAGAAATGGTATCTATTTTGGCTCGATCCACCTCCATTCCTTCGCTTGAGATCTTGTGACCGAGTACTATTCCCTCCGTTACCATGAAATGGCATTTTTCCCAATTAAGGGCGAGGTTAGTTTCCTCACATCGGGATAGCATTCGTTCAAGATTATCGAGGCATTGGTCATATGAATCCCCAAAAATAGAAAAGTCGTCCATGAAGACTTCCATTGTCTTTTCTATCATGTCATGGAAAATAGCTACCATGCAACGTTGGAATGTTGCTGGGGCATTACATAGACCAAACGGCATGCGTCGATAAGCAAAAGTTCCATAGGGACATGTGAAAGTTGTCTTTTCTTGGTCTTCGGGTGCTATCGGGATTTGAAAGTAACCTGAAAAACCATCCAAGAAACAGTAAAATTTATGACCGGATAATCTTTCTAACATTTGATCAATGAAGGGTAAAGGAAAGTGATCCTTTCTTGTTGCTTCATTTAATCGTCTATAATCTATACATACTCTCCATCCTGTGACGGTTCTCGTTGGTATTAGTTCATTCTTTTCGTTAGTTATTACCGTCATACCTCCTTTCTTTGGAACTACTTGGACGGGACTTACCCAAGGACTATCGGAAATAGGATAGATAAGTCCGGCGTCAAGTAACTTGATGACTTCGTTTTTAACCACTTCTTGAACATTGGGATTCACTCGACGTTGTGGTTGTATGACCGATTTGTAGTCATCATTCATCAAAATTTTGTGTGTGCACATAGAAGGACTAATTCCTTTTATGTCCACAAGTTTCCAAGCTATTGCATTTTTGTGTTTTTTCAAAAGATTAATTAATTTTTCTTTTTCTAAGTTATCTAATTTAGACGAAATAATTACAGGTAACTTACCATCTTTGTCTAGAAAAGCATATTCCAAACCTTTTGGAAGTTCTTTGAGCTCAAGTGGTGGGTCTTTAGGAGACTCCTTATTTGGTTGCTCGTTTCGATCAAGAACTTTAAAAGTTTGTTCTATGGCGACCTCTTCTTCAACAAAGTGGTCAATCTCTTAACTTGTATCGGGTGGTTCATCTTCATCTTCAATTAGGGGGTCATTATTGCCGAATGGATATTTCATTGATCGTTCGAGATCGACACTTCTTTTAAATGCCCCTAATTGAAGAGGTAGATTGTTGAACTTCCGGTTTTTCAAAGCTTCGTGAGTTTTTACAAATGGTCTTCCCAACACTAGAGGAGCGTCATCGAGGATGACAAAGTCGGTTGGGATTACCATTTGATTTGTTTGAACCAAGACATCTTCAACTATACCGATTGATTTTATTACTTTCCGATTGGATAGAAAAATGGGTATTTGAAGTGGAGAAAAATCACTAATACTTAATTTTTCGAAAATGTAGTTAGGCATTATGTTAACACAAAGATCTTTATCGATTGTGACATTACTAATAAACGAATTTTGAAAGAAACATGGAACCGGTGTAATGTTAATTTCAAATGGGTCTTCTTTTATTAGTGAAGTTTGATCATTAGTTAACTTAACACTTACCGTTTCGTCAATTTTAGTGTTAGTGTTTAACTCTTTTAAAAACTTAGCATGAGTGGGTATTAAACAATGATTTTCGAAAGAAGGTGTCAAGAGATTAATTTCTTCAAAATTAGACTCTTCTTGGATTTTAACGTTGTCGGACTCACCTTTTTCGTTGTTTAACTCATGCGTCGGTTTTTCACTTATTTGTTCTTCCATTTTTACATTTTCAGTTATCTCTTCTTTTTTTAGTTCTTCTCTTGCGCGGGACTCCTCTTCCCTTGCGCGAGCTTCTTTTATACATCGATCGATAACTCTAATGTGTTCTAATATCCTATCGGTCACTTCGGTAATAGAAAAAGAATCATTATTTCCTAAGCTTGAATCCGGTTGTTCGACCCTTTGTTCCTCATAGTACCCATATGAAGTTGATGGTTCGCACCATTGTTCTTCATTGTAAGCATATGATGGATAAGGTTCGTAATTTTGTTCTTCATAATACTCATATGAGGTGGGTTGTTCACGCCAAGGTTCCTCATAATAAGCATACGAAGGTGGTGGCTCATATCTTGGTTCCTCAAAGTATGAGTATGAGGGCTCATACCTTGGTTCATCAAAATATGAGTATGAGGGAGGAGGTTCATACCTTTGGTCTTCATAGGATGTGTATGAAGTTGATGGCTCGTACCTGGGCTCCTCATAGTAGGTGTATGAATTGGATGGTTGATATGAGTGATTATTTTGAATCGAACGTGCATTACGACAATTAGTGCAATAATTACCCCTATAATCATCCTCATCATAGGTGTAGTTGCAACCTCCTGAGTATTGATCCATAAGAATCACTCAGCAGACCACAACCAAGTCTCGAGATCAGAAAACAAAAATAAAAACGGAAACAGAGGCTGGACACGGCCCCGTGTTCAGTGAGCACGGCCCCGTGTTCAGGATCTGTATCTGGGCGTTTTAATTAAATTTACTGATTTCGTTGAGCACGGGGCGTGTTCAGTGAGCACGGCCCGTGTTCAAACTTCTGTTACTGGGTGTTTATGAAAAATCTGCAGCACGGCCCCGTGTTCAGCGAACACGGCCCCGTGTACAGGTTACTGTAAATGCAAAATTAAACTAAAATGCAGAAAAATGTGCGCGCGTTTTAAAAAGGTTTTGAAAAACTGATTAGGCCGTCGATTTTAAGCTTTCTTAAAATCCTTGTGTCCCCGGCAACGGCGCCAAAAACTTGATGTGCGTGAAAGTGTCGTATTTATTAGGTGTATATTTTAAGCCCTTTTTAACACTTATTTTAGCCAAGTTTTAAATTTATAAAACACGATATTTCACTAACACTAAACACACATATGGGCAAGTGCACCCATCGTTGAGTGTAGTATAGCGTTGGTAAGATACCGAGGTCGTCCAAGGACACAAGAGCTTTTAGTACCGGTTTATCCTCAACGTCTAATCAAAATAAAAGTTTAGAAAAATGTTTTAAACTAAGAAAAATAACTAACTAAAATGCTGAAAATAAAATAAAAATAAAAACAGATAGACAAGATGAATCACTTGGTTCCGACTCGTATCTAGTATAACCTTTGATTATTTCCGCACTTTTGCACATAATTAAGAGATTATCTTAGTTATTGTAGTAGGCCCCTCTTTTGAAGGTGACGTTACCCTCACCCCAGTAGTTTGAGTCAGCAAGGATACAATCCTAAAAGGGTGGATTATTGGAAGATAATGAATTAAGTTATTAATGCAGTATTGTGGTAGGCCCCGCTTTTGCCGGTGACGTTACCCTCGGCTAAGTAGTCTGAGTCAGCAGGGATACAGTCCTAAATAGCCGGGTTATAGTATTAATAGTAGTTAACTTATGAGGGGGTTAAAGAGTTTGGACCCCCGCCATCCAATACCGTGAAGTATTGAAGGAGGTCCTACTAAATTTGACCCAGGTCCATTGCAGGACCTCTAAACGCTGAACAATGGCAAGACCTTTACCAAACCGTTCCCTTAACCCCCGACCAGGTAGCCAACATACCTCCATATAGACCGTGGAGATATGAATGGTGAAAATCTTTTATTTTATATAGACAGTAAAATAATGCCAAGACACCACGGACAAACGATAAGGAAAAATCACCTTCAACATAAGTAACTAGTTATTAAAGTCATTAATACAAAACCAAATAAAAAGTGCAAAAGATTAGAAATAAAAAGTATTATACTAGACACTTTGTCTTCACCAAGTGATGTAAGAGACTTAGGCAAACATGGCCTTGATTGTCAAGAACTCTTACGATCAATCTTGGATCCCGAGACGACTCACACACTCTACGATGGACAATGGATGATGGTGGTGGATGATGGTGTTGTGATGGTGGTGGGTGGTGGATGAAGTGTGAGAGAGGTGGTGTGCCAAGGGATGAGATGAAATGAATCCAAGCACTTCTATTTATAGGCTGAACAGAGAGCTGGGCACGGCCCCGTGTCCGCTGGGCACGGCCCCGTGCCTGTCTGACACTCTCTCTCCTCATTAATTGTAATTCGCAATTACAATTAATGCGCCTGCTGTACTTTCGACACGCCCCCGTGTCCGCTGGGCACGCCCCGTGGTGGGCAATAGAAGCTTCTATAGATTTGTCTTTTAAGCTGCTTCTTGGGCACGCCCCCGTGCTGGCTGAGCACGGGGCGTGTTCAGACTTCTGCCTTCTCTATTTTGCTTTGGAAGGTGCCGTTGAGGGGTCGAACAGTCCACTAATGTTCCTTTCCTTGTATTTATGTTGGATTTAGCTGTCTTTTTGCTTCTTTTGTGTTTTTGAGCTCATTTAATCCTGAAAATACAAAAGGAAGACAAAAACACTCTTTTTCCAATATTAGTACTTAAAAAGGGTTAGTTTTATGCCTTGTTTGATGTAATTTATATGTTGCATTTTGCACACATCAAGTAGTCATCTCAACCTCCGGGATAAACGTGTCCAGAATCTGCGTGTCCGAAGCATCACGCCCACAAACCTTACTCAAGCAATGACCCACATGTGACATGATGGTGTCAACAAAGTAAAGAGTATCGTCGTGCTCTCTAGGATGAGTCATCGACCTATTGATATCAAAAGTGACCATGTCATCCTCTACGCGAAGTGTTAGCTTACCATCATAAACATCAATCAATGCTCTCGCGGTAGCTAGGAATGGTCGACCTAGAATCAATGGTACATGAGCATCCTCATCCATGTCTAAGATCACAAAGTCAACAGGGAAGACAAACTTGTCGACTTTCACTAACATGTTCTCCACAATCCCTCGCGGATATTTCACTGACCGATCCGCAAGCTGCAGACTCATACGAGTAGGAGAAGGCTCGCCTAGGTTGAGCTTAGCAAACACTGCATAGGGCATCAAATTTATGCTAGCTCCCAAGTCGGCCAAAGCATTGCTGACTGATAGATCACCAATCAAGCATGGAATAGTAAAGCTACCCGGATCAGTCATTTTCTTAGGAAGACGATTCTGAAGAACCGCCGAGCACTCCTCACTCAAGGACACATGTGATAACTCCTCCAGCTTCTTCTTATTACTAAGAATGTCCTTCAGGAATTTGGCACACTTAGGCATATGCGCTAGAGCCTCTACGAAAGGAAGATTAATATGGAGTTGCTTAAACAAACCTAAGAATCTAGAGAACTGCTCCGCTTCCTTCTCTCTCTTGAATCTGCCCGGAAAAGGAATAGATGAATAATCACGAACATGTTCCTTCTTCTTCTGCTGAGACTCACTAGACTGTGCGGTACTTGCTGGGGCTAGCCTGGGTTATACCTTGCCAGTGGGAGTCTCCATCTCTATCTCCTCATCAACCGGGTCTTCATCTATCACCGGTTGATCAACTGTGGCTCCTTTGCCACTCCGAGTCATGACAGCTTTAGCATGAGCATGAGATTTAGGATTTGGAATGGTGTTACCCGGTAATCCACCTGGTGGCCTCTGCTGTAACTGTCTCGCTATCTCCCCCATCTGTCTCTCCAAATTATGCAGCGAAGCTCCTTGATTTTTAAACATACGATCGTGCTCCTCGTGTCGCTGATTATTCGAAGTCATATACTGGTTCAGCTGTTGACTTTGAGCAAGTAGAATGTCCTTCAGCTCCTTGAACTCAGTACTAGATGATGATCCACTCGAAGATTGTTGTTGGAACCCTGGTGGGTTTCCTCCCGACCTCCAGTTGGATTGATTTTTCCAACCCGAATTATAAGAATTATTAAATGAAGCATTTTGGAAACGGTTATTTGGGTTGGAAATATAGTCGACCTCTCCTTGTGATCTCACGGGGCAATCAACTGTCTCATGTCCTCCACGACATATCTCACACTTCCGATCCTTCAACTTCATCTCCCTCATCTCTCTTTTCAAAGCCTCTAACTCAGCAGCCAAACTAGTGTCAGGAGTGACCTGATACACACCTCTAGCAGAGGAGGTGGTCTTAGTAGAAGGAATGGAATTCCTCGTAGGATGGCTCTGCTGACCGGCCATAGCAAAACTCTCAAACATTTCCTCACACTCAGTTGGGTCCTTTTTGTCCATTATACAACCTCCAGCGGCAGTATTAAACATCAGTTGAGTATCAGGAGTGAAACCATTATAAAATTTCTCTACTAGAGCCCATTCAGAAAGACCATGTTGGGGGCACTTGCTAAGCAAGGTTTGGAATCGCTCCCATGCCATGTAGTAAGGCTCATCGGGATCCATACGGAACGAATGGATCTGGTCTCGAAGGCGTGCGGCCTTGGATGGAGGGTAGTACTTTTTGTAGAATTTAGATTTCAGAATCTCCCAAGTAGTGATAGAATTTTGAGGCAAAGTGTCGAGCCAAGTTGCAGCTCGACCAGAAAGGGAAAAGGGAAACAAGCGCAAATAAACTGCATCAGCGGTAACACCATGAAGATTAAAGGTGCTACAGATACGCAAGAATCGGGTGATGTGTCCTGGTGCATCCTTGTCCTCCAGACCGTGAAATTGAGCACTATTAGAAATTGTGGTCATGATATGGGAAGGGATCTGCCAATTCTGGTTAGCGGGTGCTTCGGGTGTCGTGATGGGAGTTCGGCCTCCGGTGAAGCCTTCAGTGGCATGCTGGTTCACAGTGCGTCTAGCAGGATTATCATCCATAGCAACTGTAGGAAGAGGAATAGGAATGAGTACCTTTTTGTCGGTGATCCTATTCTGATGCTGGCTAAGACGCTCAAAAACTCTCGTTCGGGTTCAGATGAAGCAAAAAATTCGGGTGGTCCCTGTGAACGAGTATGGGGCATAAACTGGCGACTAAAAAAATAACTAAATAAAAATTACGACTACGCTAAAAATAATAAATACGACCTAACACCTAAGGGCACAAATAGCAATTAGCAATCAAAGCGAGGGCACCTCAAGGCAAATAACTAGAAAGCAAACAAAAAGACCAAAAATATGACTCAGGTCGTTCTCAAAAGTGCCTAAAAAGTCCCCGGCAGCGGCGCCAAAAACTTGATGTGTGATTTTTGCAATTAATTTTTATGACCAAGTTTTAAAAGTGGAACTCGCTAACTACACACAACGGCAAGTGAACCGGACGTGAAAGTAGTATAACTAGCAAGACCGAGTATCGAACCGTGGACTCTAGACTGGCATTTATAATAATTAACCCTAATCACAATTCTAGTCCTAAATTGATTTTTAGAATTTGGTTTTTAATTTAGAATTAATTAAATAATATTTTAACTAAATTTACTAGCTAACGAACCAAACGAACACGAAGGCAACTAAAAACAGTGAACTTAACCGGGAGAGATGAACAAACCACTTAGGTAGGAATCACTAATGACACGTGAAGACAACAATTTGACAAATGACTTAGGTTTTCGGTTTCTAACTGACTACTCTCTTGTGAAAGAGAATAAATCCTATAGTAATTAGGTAGCAAGGAAAGTGACCCACTAACTCAAGAACCTAAAAACCGACCAATAAAACAACCAAAACGTGTAATGGAGTGCTATAAGGAAACAAGCCTAATTAAAGGTCCTAAATCCCACAAATATTAAATTGCAAAGGATTACCCTTAACCAACCCTCTAAATGTGAAGCAAGCTATAAGATGATACACCAAAATCCTAGGACTGACTGACGCACGAATAAGCAGACGAACCCCAAGTTATCGGGTGCTCAAAACTACCAAACAATGCACAGAATTACCTAACAACTTCTAATTATCTTTCGAATCAAAGAAGATGGGTGCACACTAATGTCTAGCTGATTTTAAATTGATTTTATGTTATGACTTGTTACCAAGTTCAAACAATTAGATTGAGAATCGCGAATAAACAACCTAAAAGCGAGTTTAATGCAACTAGTGGTGACTTATTCCTACCAAAAGCATTAAACTCATCAATCAAATCAATAAATTCAGCAAAACAAAAATATACACAATCAATTCTAGCAACAACTTATAACCAATTTACTCCAAAACGTTGTCAAAATCATATAGTCAAAATAAACGTCAAACACGCGTCAAAAGATCATCCAAACCTAAGTGGCTTTAAACGTTTAGCTACTCATATTTATTAAAAACATGACAAACTCAATTCTAAAAATTAAATAAGACATGGTTCAATGCAAAAGATTAGAAAAATTAAATATAAATTCGAACCCGCAATGCTACGAACGCGAACCGATACTTTCTTTCCTTCCCTCTTGCGTCAAACTAACAACTGTTCTCCTTTTCTTTTATTTTTCTTCGTGCGTCCAATTTCCAATCTTGTTCTTTTTTTCTTTTTAAGATTCCCTCTTTTGATGTGCGACTGATTGATATATATATATTGAAGTTCTTTGCCTTTTTTTATTTTTTTTTCATTTAGTGCGTCCCCACTCTCCCGTCTGATGTCTTGCATCTCTCCTGAAGTCCAAATGCCTCCTAATATGTGAACGCTTTAATGCCTCCAATTATAATATGTGAACTCTTTAGTGCCTCCAATTATAATATGTGAACAGCCAAAAATTTCAACCCTGTCCAATATTAAAACCATGTGTGGACCATCGGCCATTATTGGCTCACCAAATTATTTAGTTGCAATGCATTTTCATTTTAATTTTCCTCTTAGTTAATGTCCAATCAATTAAATTATGATATAAACGATACACACATGAAAATATGAGATCCTTTGGTTTTAAATTTTTTTTTTCACTTAATTCAATTATTTTAACTCGATTCTACTTGAAATCATCACACTTTTAATATGAACAACGAACGAGTATAATTTAACAAAATAACTCTAAAGTTACTCAAAAGTGCAGGAAATATTTATATAAAAATATGTATATTTTAGATCATATCAGTATCGAACACAGGGAGTTTGTGGAATATGTGTTATTTAAAAGATTATCTAACTTGACTAAAATTAATCTATTTGCAAATAAAGTAAAATTCAAGAGTTGATTTGATTGGATTGGTTTTAAAACTAAATTAACTAATTAAATTGCAAGAGAAAAGTTTTGGATGTAAACAAATTAGAGACAAATGACCATCCTAGATTTCCGGTTTCAACTGACATTCATGTTATCATTCCACTAGAAAGAGCTACATAGACATAGCTCATGTGTGACTACTTGCAGTGATGAAAGGGAACTAAGTACTTAGATTCCTAGAACGTGAGGTTGTTAACCGATGATCAATCAACCCTTACCCAAGCCTAACTATACCCATGATATCTCGATTGCCAACGGCACCAAGAACGTATGGTTTCTAATTAGTTCAACGCAAGAATTAACAAGTTACTAACAAGCAATCACACACCATAACAAACAAACCATTAAGATAATGATTGTTATTCTAGAAATTAGGACAACAAACATGAAATGTCTCAAACAAACCTTCAATCCAGGATGATCACAAAGTGTTTAGCCACTCATGGCTCGAATCAACATCATAACAAAAGTATTATCGTTCATAAAGATCAAAGACAATAAACTAATGATTCAGAAGGTATTCTTCAAGCTCAAAGTCTCTAAAGTGCTCCCCAAAATCGTGTCCCAACAAAGGTGTAACCGAATACCAATGATAAGACATAATAAATCTCCTCAAAAATGCCAATTAATGCGTGAGTTACATGTTGGGTGAGGTCGGCGCCGTAAGCTACGGCAGCCGCCGTAGCTTACCGCGGTCAGTGAATCCGCGCATCATCATAAGGCGCCGTAGCCTACAGCTGGCGCCGTAGGTTACGGTGCCGAGTTGTTCTTTACGGCTCCTAGACACTGTCTTACGGCGTGGATTCTGGCAAGCATATAAGGGGCCGTAACCTACGGCAGGAGCCGTAGGTTACGGTGGCAAGCTTCAAATTTCTTCTTATCTCTCTTTCAAATCACCATTTCTTCCACTCTTAACCTCGCTAGCTTCTAGTATCCATTCATGCCTCCTAAAACCCGCATCTTAAGCATTATAACACCTGCACATCAAATCATCTAGTGGTTACCAAGTTCAAACAATTAACTGAATAAAGCATGGAATGTGCATGTATTTAGATCTTTTAAAGGTTGTCCTATGGACCACCCGTCACATCCCCACACTTACCCGTTGCTTGTCCCAAGCAACCCATTCAAAAACTATTTTCAACACATATGCGATCAACATAAACCAAGCAAAAACATGTTGTCCTTCTAAACACCCAAAACAACGCACCCCTCACTATGTCTCTCCTCTCGGCTACAAGTGAGCACTAGCAAAGATAAGCTAGACACACAAAAGGCAAACGGGTGATTGCACAACTATATGCTTGTACCTAAATCGGTCCACCTCCTACAAGTGTCAAACATGAATGCAAATCAAAGGGACTTTTAAGGTTGTAACGAGGCTAGGCGAATGGGTAGGAAATGGAATATATATGAAGTAGTGAAAACTTAACCCGGTATTTTATTACACAATGAAGCAAACTAACAAATACCAAACTTAACTACTATGTACAAGACAACTAAACATCATTTCTTTTTCTTTTTCATTGCTTTTTTTTAAGACTAACAAACATTCAACATAAAATCAAACATATCTACATACTACTAAAACTACTAACACTATAAGACCGGGTCAAGTCGGGTAATTTTTAGGAACTAGCTAAGGGGTAACAAACGATAGGCTTTAGGCACAAAATTGGGCAACTAAATGTCCAAACCCCCGCCCCTCTCGCAACCATGCTCATATATATAATTAATGAGGTCCAACCCCCCAAATCCCACACTCGCACTCACCAAGACGAGGCTACCTAATTGCCCTTATCCTTTTAACATTCACATTCAACTAATGACTCAAACCGTATTAAGGCACAAGTTCTAATGCACCCCCACCTGTTGCCACTCTCAGCAAAGATAAGTATTATTTATATACAAGTGTGGCTTCAACTCTCACCAAGAACAAAAGGTACTAAGGGTTGCCGGTGTATCATTTTGGGGTTGGTCCAAGGTGTTCAAATTTTTCCATGTTTTGCTTGATTCAAAAATTTTTCAAAAACCTCAAAATTCTCCCCATCCCCACAGTTGGGATACATTGACCCCAATGTATGGTTTTAAGGAGACTTGATCGCTAAACCCTTCAACATAAACTGAAGCTTCACATCTGAAACCCCAAACTTCTTTTTGTATTTTTTATTATTTTATATTTTTTTATATTTTTCTTCTTTAAAAACATAACACCACCAACTTTCACATCCCAACAATCACATCAACATCTAAACACCACCCGACCTCCCAACCATAAACATAAACATACGAAATGGAAATATACACAAATATACAAAGGAGCAAGATACGACCTGGCTAGTAATACTTTGGCTGTGGAGGCCCGAAGATGGATGTCATCATGTCCTTCCACTCTCCAAACCCAAACGCTCCGCTACTGCTACTGCTTCCTTGATCACCAATTTGACCCGCTTGTTCATTACTCGTGGCGTGTGGATCCACCCACTGAGAATGATGTAATGGTGGGGTGGGGTATGACACACTACCATCATACGGTGGCAATGTGGTACAGTCCACGACTGGAGGATCCGCTTCAAGTGGTTGCCCGCATGCCACTGATCATGCAAGCGTCGCTGGCGGTCGTCTAAGTAACGGTTATTCGTCTCTTCTTCATGGGCATACATATGAGCACGATTCCACTGCTCATTTCTATCATAGCTCTGATTCAGAGCTCTCTCCATACTAGCACCCATAAAAGTTTGCTGATCGAAGAGCATCTGGTTCGGTTCACTCCATTCGTCAAAAGTGGGTGGCCGCCTCTGTTCAATGATATGGCCCATATTCCCCGAATGAGCCCAATAGGGATCATAGGCGTTGTGCATAATCGAATGCACTCCCCACATAACCAGACTGCACACCTGCTCCCTGAACCCCAGCTGGACCGGCTCCCCCCATTGGAGCATCAACCATAAATGTGTCCTCCCGATAATCGTCGTCACCACTAACTTCTTCATCCGTCGTTTCGGGCTCATCAGCCTCGCCCGGTCGTAGTGGTCTCGCATCTGCTTTGATGACTCTCCATCTTCTCCCATCTGTCTTAAGCTTATGATACCTCTCTGATTCCTTATACTCCCAACCTGGCCCCAGATTATTTAGGTCAAACGGCTTAAACCTCTTGTAAGAACCTTTTTCATTGCCTTTAATTGCCCCATATTTCTTCAGCAACGCCGTGATCAACCGGCAATGTGGCACAATTTTTCTTTCTCCACTATTTCTGCTCAACCAGATGTTGTTCAACACTAGAAATCGGAAGGGAACCTTGGGAGAACCATGCATCATCATATACAAGATCGACACCTCTTGAAACCGAACCTCCATCTTGTCACCCCGCCTCGGGATGACATTATACATACACAATGTCAACAACAACTTCGCTTCCATTCTCAAGTTTCGTCTATACAACTTCCCATGTGTCGTACCCGGAAGGAAAAGGTAATCGAGCATATTCTGCCATTGAGGATGCTTGTCGGGCTCGTGATAGAGATCTTTGAGGCTCGGGTAGATATATTGATTTGATGGTTGGTCGTCAAACTTCGCTATTCGGCGCAATGAATCATAAGACATCTCGACTTTAACCCCGTTACACCATCCAATGAGCTTCATCTGTTTTGGAGCCTTAAACGGGGGACATTCGGGTGAGGCCATCCACTCTTGAATCTGAGTATCATAGATCTTCTTCACGTCGCCAGCATAACACTTCAAAGCTGCCCCCCAACCCAATTCTTTAAACCTTGCCGTTATCCCAAATGGCCCGAAATCGACCTCCCAGATCTCCTTTTCACAAATAAATGCTTCAGCCCGTTGCTTCAACTTGTTCATTTGCTCGTGGAACAAGTCCTCTCTCCATTCCGCGGGTTGGTCTAGGAGTGAACCGGATGTCCAATCCGGTTTTGGACCCCTTGGAGGTGCATCCTCCTCTGAATCCGGGTCACCAACCCGTGCCAATCTCCTCCTCTTTGGTTGCTCCTCTTCCACTTGAGGTTGTTTAGACGAACTTGACCCCGCTTTATCTTTTGTCTTCACCATACCTACACACATTCACAAACCAACCACACAACAATTCAAGTTAGTTCAACTTCCCAATCTTCCCCACACTTGCTTCATGTTATGGGTATTAATGTACAAAAACCAAAAATTCATCCTTTCGAACAAAAATTCGGCATGATGTCTCTATAAATCAGAATTTTTCCAAAAATTTTAACTAGACATCAAATACATTTACACCCAAACATTCAATGGTTCACAAAAATCCTAACATCTATCATATACAAGCAAGTGTGTAAGCAAAAACGTAATGGAAACTTACAAACCGCAATGTAATTCAAAGAATAAGAGGAAATCGCGTACCTTAAACTTGTAGAGGAAGAAACTAGCAAAGACTCTACTTTTTAGCAAGAACCCACAAAAACCCCAAAATTTTGGCCCCCTATTTGCTCAAATCCGACCACAAAACAAAGGATTCTTCGAGGTATGAGTATAAATCTAGATTCCTTGTGAGATTTCACCCAAAATGGACTCAAGAATCACCAAAATCGGGTAAGATTTGAAGGAGCTATGAATTTTTGAAGGTGTGAAGAACTAGGTTTTTTTAGAAGAAGAAGAATGTGTATGTGGTTGGGAATGTTTGATCGATTGTGTGGTTAGGGTGGGTTAAGGTTTTGTTAAAAATATTATTATTATTATATTATTTCCGGTTTTTAATGTTTTTTTTATGTAACCGTCGGCAGGTCCCAACCCCACAACTTACTCGGCGCCGTAACCTACGGCGATCGCCGTAGGTTACGGTGACATCTGGGCAAAAACTCCTACCGTAGATCAGTAGCTGGTTGGCGTAAGCTTCTTTTTGGTATGGAGGCCGCCGTAAGCTACGCCCCCCACCGTAGCTTACGGCGGGTACTGGGCATTTGTGGGGGAGCCTAAAACAACTTCCATCAGATTTTTTTTTCTTTTTTTCTTTTTTAGATTTAATAAATTTTATACTTTTTATGGTTTTTTCTAAATTTTTGAAAACATGAAAATTAACACCCTACCCCCCGTTAAAAACCCGTGTTGTCCTCAACACTATGTTCGGGATATTCGTACGGATTTCCCACACTTGTTTCAAACACAAGTTTCAAACGGGACTTATTTCAAACCAAAACAAACTAAACTAAATATGTACAAAACATCAAACCTTGGCCTCTTTCAAGTTTCCTCGTCATCCAATGGGCGTAAAATGTAACCCACTTTGTCGAGCTCAAGATTGTTAATGTAGTTACCTTCCAAATACAGTTTGAGCCGATGCCCGTTCACCGTTTGTTGCTTATTGGTTTGTTTGTCTTGTATATCGACATCGCCAAATCTTCCCACTCTTCGGATAACGTAGGGACCCATCCACTTGCTCTTGAGTTTTCCCGCGAACATCTTCAACCTTGAATTATACAACCACACCTTTTGACCCACTTCGAAGTTCTTTTTCCTTATTTTTGCATCATGAACTTTCTTCAGTTTGTCTTTGTATGCGGATACACACTCGTAGGCTTGATCCCGTATTTCCTAAATCTCATTCAATTGTAGCTTTCGCACCCGACCCGCTTCGTCATAGTTTGCATTCACCGTTTTAATCGCCCAATATGCCCGATGTGCTAACTCCATAGGCAAATGACACCCTTTTCCATACACCATTCGGTACAAAGCTGTATCAAGTGGAGTTTTGTAAGCCGTTCGATAAGCCCACAACGCATCATCAAGTTTGGTTGACCAATCTTTCCTATTCGTTCTTACCGTCTTCATTAGAATCTCTTTAATTTGACGGTTGGACACTTCAACTTGTCCACTTGTTTGCGGATGGTACGGTGTAGCAACACGGAGATTCACATTGTATCTTTTTAACAATTTCCCAAAATTGAAGTTCTTGAAATGTGAACCACCATCACTTATTATCACCCTCGTCACACCGAATCGAGCAAAAATATTGGATTGCACAAACTTACATACAACGGAATGATCGTTGGTCCTCGTAGCGATAGCTTCAATCCATTTCGAAACGTAATCAACCGCAACCAATATATACAAAATCCCATTTGAGTTTGGAAAAGGACCCATGAAGTCTATTCCCCAAACATCAAATATCTCCACCACCAAAATTGGTTGTAACGGCATTTCATCCCGCTTCGAAATGCTTCCCACTCTTTGACAATTTATGCAATTTCGAGCATACTCACAGGAATCCTTGAAAATCGTGGGCCAATAAAACCCACATGATAACACCCGGAAACCCGTCTTGTTCCCACTAAAATTCCCCCCACATGCCGATGAATGAGCATGGGTCAAAATCTCTAAAACTTCAGTTTCGGGAACACACCTTCTTATCACTTGATCGGGCCCAATTTTGAACAAATCCGGTTCATCCCATATATATTGTTTTACTTGACTCAAGAATTGTTGTCGTCTCTTCTTCGTCCAATGATTCGGAATTGCACCCTTGGCCAAATAATTCACGTAGTGAGCATACCAAGGTGCAACAAAAGTAGAAACGACCAACAATTGCTCATCGGGAAACCGTTCATTAATTTCACTCGGGTCATCAACACCTTCCAATGGGATCCGGGACAAATGATTCGCTACAACATTTTCACACCCCTTTTTGTCCCGAATCTCGAGATCGAACTCTTGCAACAAAAGCACCCAACGAAACAACCGGGGCTTTGCATCCTTCTTTTCCATTAAGTACCGTACCGCACTGTGATCCGAATACACGATCACCTTGCTCCCCCAAATGTAGGATCTAAACTTGTCCAAGGCATACACCACCGCTAATAATTCTTTCTCGGTTGTGGTGTAGTTCAGTTGCGCCTCAGACAAAGTTTTACTTGCATAATAGATTACCACCGGCTTCTTGTCGACCCTTTGACCCAAAACCGCTCCAATGGTCGTGTCGCTAGCATCACACATAATCTCAAACGGCTTCGACCAATCCGGTGGTTGCAAGATAGGAGCCTTCACCAACTGTTCCTTCAACACATGAAACGCTTGCAAACATTCGTCAGTAAAATCAAATGGAACATCTTTCAATAATAAATTACATAAAGGTTTTGTAATTACACTAAAACCCATAATAAACCTTCTATAGAACCCAGCATGTCCCAAAAATGATCTCACCCCCTCAACATTCTTTGGTGGGGGTAGAGATAAAATTACCCGAATTTTTGCTTTGTCTACCTCCATTCCCCGGTCCGATATCACGTGCCCCAACACAATACCCTCTTGAACCATAAAATGGCTCTTTTCCCAAATTAGCACCAAGTTTGTCTCAACACACCTTTTTAAAACTTTTTCTAATTCGTCAAGACAAGACTCGAAACTTGGGCCAAAAATGGAAAAATCATCCATAAACACTTCAAGAGATTCCCCAACCATATCCGAAAATATACTCATCATACATCTTTGGAATGTGGCCGGGGCGTTACATAGTCCAAATGGCATTCGCCGAAAAGCGAATGTACCATATGGACATGTAAACATGGTTTTGTGTTGGTCGTCCGGGTGAATAGAAATTTGGTTATAACCCGAGTACCCATCCAAAAAACAATAATATTTTTGACCGGAAAGTTTTTCAATTATTTGGTCAATGAAGGGTAACGGGAAATGGTCTTTGGAGGTAGCGGCGTTTAATTTTCTGTAATCAATGCAAACTCGCCACCCGGTGACCGGGCGGGTGGCAATTTGCTCACCTTGTTCATCTTTTATTACCTGGATGCCGGACTTTTTAGGCACTACCTGAGTTGGACTTACCCACGCACTGTCCGAAATGGGATAGATGATCCCCGCATCCAACCACTTTATCACCTCTTTCTTGACCACCTCTCTCAAGTTTGGGTTCAACGTTCTTTGTGTTTCACGGGTTGGCTTTGCATCTTCACTTGTAATGATTTTATGCATTACAACGGAAGGACTAATACCCTTTAAGTCGGCTATCGTCCACCCAATTGCCGCCTTGTGAGCCTTCAACACCCGTATCAACTCCTCTTCTTGAGCTACCGCCAAATTAGAAGCAATGATCACTGGTAAGGTGTCATTCTCCCCCAAAAATACATACTTTAAATGCTTCGGTAGCCTTTTCAATTCCACACTTGGTGGACATTCCAAGGAAGGCTTTGTACCCGAATCAATTCCCACCGGTAAAGTATCCGTTTGGTGAGTCCATGGCGGTCTTCCTTCTTTCACCGCGAGAGCCTCTTGCTCCTTCTCTTCCTTTTCCAACTCACATGCATGCACCTGCAAAGACATATCACAAACACAAGAACCCAAAATCTCTTCCTCGAACTCCTTTGGGTCATATCCATCTATGAAATCTGCTAGAAAACACTCATCACCATAAACATTAGTACCGTTAGTAAAAACATTTAATCTCATCTTTCTATTAGCGAATGTCATGTCGACCGTACCATATCGACAATCAATAACGGCATGTGCGGTGTTCAAAAATGGCCGACCCAAAAAAACATTTTGTTGTTGAATTGGGTCTGCGGATGAGTGATCTAGCACAAGAAAATCCACGGGATAATAAAACTCATCAACTTTAACTATCACATCCCGTACAATACCCCGAGGAAGTTTATGAGACAAATCGGCTAGTACCACCGTCGTCTCAACCCGTTTCAATGGACCAAAGTCATATTGGTCATATAACCCCCCGGTAGGATACTTACTCCGGCTCCAAGATCCAATAACGCCCTTGCAGTTTGAAAATTTCCCACCTGAATGTTTATAAGAGGCGTTCCCGGATCTTGTAGCTTAGGAGGAAGATCTCCTTTCAAGACCGCGCTTACCCGCTCCGTCAAGTCAACCAATTTAGGCACTTTTTGTTGCCTCTTTTGGGTACACAATTCTTTTAAGAACTTGGCGTAAGCAGGTACCTGTTTGATTGTTTCAAGTAAAGGAAGATTGATTTTAACCTGTTTAAAAACCTCTCACATTTCTTCCTTTTGAGGACCCCGTTTTGAAATAAAATTTTTCTTACCCGGATCTAATAAAGCCGAAGGAAATGGTACTTGACTAGATCCCTCATCCTCATTTTTATTTTCTTTTTCTTTATTAATTTCGGGTTTTTCAAAATTGGGTTTTTTAGGAGAAATAATGGGTGTTTCATTTTCTTCCTCACTATCTTGACCCGTTATATCTTCAACCACCCCCTCAACCAAATCCGATGAAGGATTGGTTTTGTACTCTTTCCCACTTCTCAAAACACTTACATGATGAATATTAACATTGTTACCTCTAGAAGTATTATGAGACGGGTTTACCTTAGTGTCGCTTGGTAGTTGACCTTTATTTTTCTTCAAGTTCGCCACTTCGGTTGCGAGTTGACCCATTTGGGTGGTCAAAGTTTGAATTGCTTTGTCTCGGGCCTCATCTTTTTGTACACGAGCATCATCCATTTGGTTTCTCTTTTGCATCTCCGCTTGCATGCTTTTTAACATTTCCATCATCTCGTTTCCACCCGAAGACCCCCTTGCTCTTGACCTGTTTGATATTGCCTTTGATACCCTTGGTTGTTCCCACCTCGATATCCACTTTGATTGTTATAAGGTTGGCACGAACCAAAGTTACCTTGGCTACCTTGAAAGTTCGGGTTAGCTTGATTTGAAGGGTTCCATACCGAAAATTTGGGTGGTTCCTCAACCCGGGGTGGTAAGTGTTAGAATTCATGTTGTAATTTCTACCACCCCCTCCTTGACCTTGCACAGCATGAACCTCTTCATATTGCCCTTCCACCACTCCTTGGCAATTCTCAGCCGCATGACCTATTTCATTCAAATAGCACAAACATCATAAATTTGATTAGAGGTTTGAACATTACCATCATCAACCGCATGCACTTGTGTTCGGGTCACGACCGGTCGTACTCTCCTTGATGCTTGAGCTTTCCTCTTTGAAGTAATTGCCATTTGTTCCAAGAACTCCCAATCGTCTTGCTCATAGTTCGTACCAAAAGTGCCACCGGTAATAGACATTAAGTCGCGAGCATCTTCGGCACTCAACCCCTCATGGAAAGCGTTCATCAATTCCCAAAGTTCAATCCCATGGTGAGGGCAATTCTTGATCATCATGTTGAAACGCTCAAAGGCCTCATGAAACATCTCACCTTATTGTTGTTGAAAACTCCTCAACCCCTTCCTAGCATCATTGGTCTTTTGAGCGGTGTAAAATTCATCTAAAAATATTTGTTGCATCTCCGCCCATGTATAGATAGATGCTGAAGGTAGAGTGTAAAACCACTTCTTTGCCTTGTCTTCTAGAGAAAATTGGAATAACACCAATTTGACATCGTCGGCCGAAAATCCTTGACTCCCAAATGTGTTGCAAATCGAGTCATAAGCTTCCAAGTGAAAATAAGGTTCCTCCGTTGCTAGACCCTTATACTTCGGCAAACTTTGCAATGAATTGGTTCTCACTTCAAAGGTCCTTCCTTGATCATTGTGAGGAAAACCCACCGGTGAAGGATTGTGAGTGATTACCGGTCTAAAATGCGCTTCAATGCCTCTCGCATGTTCTCTAAGATGCCTTCTTGGCACACCCAACCGAACCCTTGGTCGAATAGGACCCATTGGCCTTTGCATAGGCCCTTGTGGTACATGTGGTTGAAATTGTTGTTGCGGAATCGGTTGGTGTTGAATTGGCCATTGGAATTGTGGATGTGCATTTTATGGGCGAACTTGTTGCAATGGTATAGGATGTTTCACTTGTGGCCCTTGTTGCCTTGGCCGAATATGTTGTGGTATAATTTGTTGTTGTTGAAACCCACCAACATTTGGCATTCTTTGAGTTTGCCCTTGCACGTAAGTAAGTTCTCCTTGTTCCCCATCACCCATATATGCGTATCCTTCTTCCTCATAACCCTCAAAATCTTCATATCCTTCTTCATATCCATCTCCCCCTATACCCGAAGATTGCCCAAATGGAAGAGTCGAATATTGAAAACCCGACTGGTTCGATGGGCTAAATGTAGAAGTAGCATGGACAATGGTTGAGTTTGGTGTAATTGAGTAAGTTGAAGATGATTGACCCGCACCCGGAAAGAAATGGGAAAATGGTGGAATTGTAGTAGAAGGATTAAAAGTGAGTGTAGGTTCTTCTTGAGTGGTGTTAGTTGGTGTAACATTATGAGGTTGAGTAGGATCGGTCGTGGTGTTTGGAATGGTGGTATTTGGTGAAGGTTGAGTGGATGATGGTATGAATGGTGGTATAAGTTCACCCGTAGTGGGTGGTGGTGGTGGTGGATCCATGTATCTCAGTGGTGTAATTGGTGTAGTTGGTGTTGTTGGTGAACCGCTAAACTTGTTTTCTCTTAGCAAAATTCTGTTTCCTCTTAATGTTCGCTCAATTTCCGGATCAAATGCCAATGGTGATAGCTTGTGAGAGCTTCTAGTACGCATGCACCGGTAAATACCTGCACACTAACACACCCAGCGTAAACCAGAAAATTAACAAACTTAAAAGAACAAAAATAACACACGTTGCGCACTACTCCCCGGCAACGGCGCCAAAATTTGACGTGATGTCGTGGTCACAATCAAATTTAATCCAAATACAACTAATTAGCTAGCGGTAAGTGGGTATCGAACACAGGGAGTTTGTGGAATATGTGTTATTTAAAAGATTATCTAACTTGACTAAAATTAATCTAATTGCAAATAAAGTAAAATTCAAGAGTTGATTTGATTGGATTGGTTTTAAAACTAAATTAACTAATTAAATTGCAAGAGAAAAGTTTTGGATGTAAACAAATTAGAGACAAATGACCATCCTAGATTTCCGGTTTCAATTGACATTCATGTTCTCATTCCACTAGAAAGAGCTACATAGACATATCTCATGTGTGACTACTTGCAATGATGAAAGGGAACTAAGTACTCAGATTCCTAGAATGTGAGGTTGTTACCCGATGATCAATCAACCCTTACCCAAGCCTAACTATACCCATGATATCTCGATTGCCAACGGCACCAAGAACGTATGGTTTCTAATTAGTTCAACGCAAGAATTAACAAGTTACTAACAAGTAATCACACACCATAACAAACAAACCATTAAGATAAAGATTGTTATTCTAGAAATTAGGACAACAAACGTGAAATGTCTCAAACAAACCTTCAATCCAGGATGATCACAAAGTGTTTAGCCACTCATGGCTCGAATCAACATCATAACAAAAGTATTATCGTTCATAAAGATCAAAGACAATAAACTAATGATTCAGAAGGTATTCTTCAAGCTCAAAGTCTCTAAAGTGCTCCCCAAAATCGTGTCCCAAGAAAGGTGTAACCGAATACCAATGATAAGACATAATAAATCTCCTCAAAAATGCCAATTAATGCGTGAGTTACATGTTGGGTGAGGTCGGCGCCATAAGCTACGGCAGCCGCTGTAGGTTACGGTGCCGAGTTGTTCTTTACGGCTCCTAGACACAATCTTACGGCGTGGATTCTGGCAAGCATATAAGGGGCCGTAACCTACGGCAGGAGCCGTAGGTTACGGTGGCAAGCTTCAAATTTCTTCTTATCTCTCTTTCAAATCACCATTTCTTCCACTCTTAACCCCGCTAGCTTCTAGTATCCATTCATGCCTCCTAAAACCCGCATCTTAAGCATTATAACACCTGCACATCAAATCATCTACTGGTTACCAAGTTCAAACAATTAACCGAATAAAGCATGGAATGTGCATGTATTTAGATCTTTTAAAGGTTGTCCTATGGACCACCCGTCATTACCCGAACGAATCGCCGCCTGATCGGATCACCATCCGATCGAACGACGATTCGACCAGGTGACTTGTGGTTTTCAATACTTAAACAATTTGCAAAACTTCAAAGAATATTAGCTTCCAACGAATAGTCATCAGATCGAACGACCCTTCGATCGAATGACTATCCGGACAGGAGATAAAGTTCTTTGAAATCGCTACTCAAACAAATCACCATCCGATCGAACGGCCATCAGTCCGGATGACCATCCGACCGAATGGCTGGACCAATAGAGATATTTCATATCTTTTAAAATGCTACAACGAAAACTTCAAAGTTCTTATCATACACAAACATATCCATCCTAAACGGACGACCCTCCAACCAAATGGCCATCCGTCCGGATGACCATCTGTCCGGACGGTCATCTGACCGAACCACCATTCGTCACTCGTTCCACTCGACACTGTTTTACACACTGTTCAACGCTTATACTGTCGTTATCTGATCAGGCTAATCTCTTCAGCGCTCCCTTCAATCCAAGCTTGTGTTTATTTATTTAAACACGAACTGTGAGTATACTCGATCCCTTTTTGTTTAACGCACTTTTGGGTGTTACATATGTTACTTATATCAAATCACTTCGACACACAACACAACTACTTTTATACGATAACCGCTCTGCATGTTATACGTGTTATTCGATGAATGCTTGTATGTTATGTTTACACAGTGGTTGTTGCCTAACACCTTAGCAACGATAGTACTATAGTTTGGACTCAGCACCTGTCGTGGACAGGGGTTGTTAAGGGCTTTACTTCACGTGTCACAGTGGTGATATGTGTTACGCATTCTACAACTCGCAGTCATGTCTGTGCATATTTCACTGTCGGTAACCTACTTGCGTTACATTTCTATGTGTTACATGCTGGTTATGCGTAAACCGCTTTCGCTACTATTATACTATTAAACTTGTATGCTTGACGTGATTGTCGTGGGTCACGCAAATTTAATCCCTAAAACAACTATAGATAGTGGTAAGAGGGTATCGAACTCAGGGAGTATGTGGAAAGTGTGTTGATTTTATAGCTTTGCAATTAACTACAATTAACCTAATTTGCAGAAAAATAAAGATCAATGATTTAGATTGTGGTTTTAGAAAACTAAATTAATAACTAATTGCGAATCAAAATTGGTTGTTAAGCAGATTAAGAGAAAGCGATCATCCTAAACTTCCGGTTTGCTTTTGACAATTGTGTTAAATTCACTAGAAAGAATCACATAGACATGATTCATGTATGATTGTTTGTTGTGACAAAAGGGAACTAAGTACTCGGATTATGAAAATGCGAGGTTGTTACCCGATAACCAATTGATTAATATCTAACCCTAATCCCTCCCGTGATATCTCGATTGTTAGCAACACCAAGAACGTACGATTTAGGATATGATTATAACATCAATCAACAATTTACAAACAAACATTCACACACCATAATAAACATATGCATTGCAAGTCTATTATTCTAGAAATACGAATCAAAACACAAAAGTCATAGACAAACCTTCAATTCAGGATGATCACCACAAGTTTAGCCGGACATAACTTGGTGAATCATCATAACAACAAGTCTAATGTTCATAGGAATCGAAAACATAAACCGAATGTTAGAAATTGTTTGCAACCAAGTAAGAACAAGCCAAATCGCCCCTTGTGTCTCACACAAACGTCCAATCATGAGAACAAGTGAAAAGACACAATAAAACTGACTTTAATGAGGCAGTTACAAGTTTTTCCGCAGACACCACCGTAATTTACGGCTCCACCGTAAATTACGGTGGACATGAAATGTTTACGGTGATGATTGTCTGATTTACGGTGAGCTTTAAGCCTATTTCATGTCCACCGTAAATTACGGTTAGACCGTAATTTACGGTGATGACCTGAGTTTTGTTCTTTGTTTCATTTGTCACGTGTGCCGCCCAATTCCATCTTCACATGTGCAGCCCAATCTCTTTCTTGTGCCAGCAGTCCACGTGATGATTCAATGATCATGTGGTAATTCAATTAATGCCTCCAATAATAATGAAGTTGAAAAGTGCAATTCTCAAAATCCCAGATGTAGCCGTGATGATGATGTTGAATTGTTGACTCTTGTTCTTCGATGTCTGCCACCCATGTGCGGCCCAATGTCTCCAGCTAACATCCACCAATCTCCTCCATGTGCAAGTGATGTTTGTGGCGGCCCAATGATCATGCGTGGCCCATTCAAAGAGATCCACCAAATATGCCCTCACATATATGCATATGTCAGCCCATCAAAGGTGCACTGTTGCGTCCAAGAAGCCCACATGTGCCGTCAGTTTTAATTCAATAGACATGTGATGTTGTCTTACATGTGCCTCTTATGTTTGCCAACAATTCTTTAATGTTGCCATGTGTGTATATTATTGCATTGATGAATGATGTCAATCATCCAAAGTCCCACACCCACGTGATGTTCTGCCGCCAAAACCCTCACATGTCACATGAGTTTGGCTTTTGTTTATAAAAGTTGTTCCAAAAGTCCCTTGTACATGTCTTCTGATCACATGATGGCTTAGGGTTTTGAACCCATTTAAACCTTCCAAGATAAAATATGTGCACTGACTATCTTCAAACCATAGCCTACGGTTTCAATTTATCCGAATTAAGCGATTTACCTGTAAAATACACGAACACTCGTAGTTATCACATTCACGATACATAACCGTGTAAAATATGGGATATGCACGTATTTAGCTCATTTAAGGGTTGTCCTACGGACCACCCGTCAATGCTCACATTTACACTATGTGTATTGACCTATTTTAACGTATGTGACAGGTGTTTAGGATGCTTGCTATGTTGCCGAAATTCTGTGGAATCGAGCTAGGGGTGTCTAGAAACAAATTTAATAATTTATGAGTTGTCGGAACAATGATTGTCTTTGAGAACAATATGTTTGTAATAATTGTTTTTATTTGATATGTTATGGTATGGGACGTAAGGTTAAATATCTGGTAATTTTAGTTGTTGTGGATTCTCCTGGACAATCTGTTTCGCTCACTGCCTCACCCCGATGTTTCCGCCATCGGTTGGGGTGTGACAATTTGTGTGAAGAGAGGCATTGGTTGATCCAGAGGGTATGCATGTCGTTGTTGAGGAAGTACGCGGGAGTGACGAGTTTGTTGATGCTATCACATATCTAAACAGTGTCGCCTGTGCTGTTGGCAAATTCACATGGTTTATGCAGGGTTACAATTAGAAATAAGCTAACTTACAAGGGTCTTCTTCTTAACTTTGAAGACAGAAATGGTTGCATATATAGATTATAGAGATAGAAGAGCTATATAAATGGAGGGTGAAACTGAAAGGGGATGCATTAAGGCAGATTTGTTGTTGAATCAAGTTTTTTGTTGTTGAACATGTGCTCATTTACTTCGATTTGAACTGGGTTTGGATCTGATTGCATTAAGGCAGATTTGTAGATACATTAATTTTTAAGTTGTGGTGGTGGCTGGAGGTGGCAGTGGTGGTTGTGGTGGTGAATGGCGGTGGCAGTGGTGGCAGGGGGTAATATCACAGAGTGAACAAAACACATGGGGTAATATGAAAGGGCAATATAGTCATTTCAAGTTATAATCAACAGATCAGTCAACAAATTTGAAGCCGGGGGGTAAGGTTGCGACATAACAGCAAACGTTGGGGGGTAAAATTGCAATTATTTCGTTAGGGGGGTAAGGGTGCCAATCACCCTAAACCCCAGGGGGTAAAATTGCAGTTTACTCTAAAGTTAAATATAAATAAAAGAAAACAAAAGAAAGAGTGTGAATATATATTATAGGAATTTATGGAAATAAAATTTAACAGTAGTATTTACACTAAAAAAAGGAACGAAAATTGCAGTTGATGTAAATAAAAAAAGGAACGAAAATTGCAGTTGAAGGGTAAGAAATTAAAAAGAATGGCATATGGTGTTAAATTGAAACTCGAACTCAAGTTGAAATGTTGCAGAGTGTGTGCCTTAGCCACTGATCCATCCATTTCGTTACGTAAATCATACCTTTCTTCCTTAATATAAACAAACAATATAAGGAAGTAAAACTTGGCAAGATTTGATTGGTGAAGAAGGTCACCGACCTTTTATTATAAGAGTATATAAATTAGCGTATACTCACGAGATATATGACATGGAAGATCCAAACATTGTTTTACGTGGTAAGTATCAAGCTTTTGAAGTTATGGATTTCCCGATCCTTCAGGTCTTTACAGCTTGCGCTACGCATGAGGATTTGAGCTTCCTCCATGAACTGTTTTGCAAAGAACTAGAGGCACAACGTGAAGACGAGGCATGCCCTTCAACCAATTTGAATAAGGACGGAATGGTTGAAGACCCGACGTGAAGCGACCCCAACATGCGTGCCGAGTAAGGGTGAAAAATCCGTGTTATTTCAAAACAATTTTTATCTCCTTTGGGTTGCTCTGCATGGGGTTGTAGAGTAGCTTCAATACTATCAGTTTGCTTTTTCTGGGAGCTTGTTCCCACTATGACCGTTAGTTATGGTTTGTTTCAAAACACGAAGACAACAGTTGTGGCTTGGGTTGTGACCCTTCATTTGCTAAGGGTTATGTCCCCACACAGGGACATGATGGTTTTTGAACAATGTTTGAACAACTCTAAGTGCTAGGGCTTCGGCCAATTCCTGGGTGCATATGCCCACATATGTTTTCTTTTGCTTGTACATTTTCCTTGGTACAGGGGATGAAGTGACTACTTTTTGCAAGGTGCGTGTGTGATCCACACGTCTTTTATGAAGGAATATTAGGTCGTTATAATGCTTATACTTCTTGCTTCCTTAACGTGTTCTAAGGATACGGTCCAAACGAGGTTCATTAAGGTGCCCTAAATCTCCTATTGGTATCAATAGGGATAATAAATCAAATCCGAACGGTCGTGTAAAGCTCATCGGGTAGTGAAAGGTTCTCCTCTCGGTCTCTCCTAACACTAGATGTTTACGTGCCCTAAGGTTTGATCTCCTATCAGTCTCATAAATCTCAAGACTCAAAATGATGTCAAGGGGCGAACTAATACTAATGAAAAATGTTTGGATAAGAAAAAATCTCACTCTCATGCATATTCTAACCTATGTCCGGGAAACCCTTTTGGACCCACAACCTATCTCCTCTTGGTCTCAAGGTAGGTCCTAACCGGGTATGAAGTCTAAACATGCAAGATCTAGATCTAAAATCGATAACTCAACCAAGTCAATAATCAACACAAAGTCAACTATAAATTCATGCAATTTCATAGTTCAAAACACCAATTCAAGAAACAAAGATAGCAATTAGATCTAAAATCACATATTGCACATCATCCAAGTGATAAAACACAACATTGATGAGTAAAGTTCAATCTTTATACAAAAAACATCAATTTTCAAGTTGTAAATCCCATAAACATTCATCAAGTATCATTAATCATCCCTAACGACTAGATAATCATAAATAAATTAGCATATCATCATCAAAACATAAGTATCAAAATACGATGTCACACACTACCTACCTTCAAAGTCACGTGTGGGTGCAGCATAGCCATCAATGATACATAACCACATACGAGCATCCTGATACAAAACAAATGATTCGAACCTTTCCTTCTACTCGACATACTGTGAGACTTTCAGAAGTTTTGGAGATTTATTGGTAGTTCCGGCTTCGTGGTCCATTTTGAGCATCTCATTTAGACTTCACATGTGTCAAGAAACTTCCATCACAAGTCTGTTCACAATCCAAACAGACTTGTTATATCCGTTTGAAACAAATCCGAAGGTTGCGAACTTCTATCAAGTTCGTCCAATAAGAAGCTTTCATGTTTAAAACAATATTTTAAACAAGTCCGTTTGATTAGTGCAATAACATGCTTAATTTCAACTTTTAAAAGTTTCACCAATATATTAACAATTTCGTTTGATTATTTTAAAACAGTCTGTTTTTTATTATTATAAAACAAGTCCGTCTACAATTGAAGTGATGGAAACGTAGTCACTTACTCAAGTCAAACGAACTTATGTAGCAGCTCAAGTCCGTTAGTTTATGCCAATGAACTTATGTATGTCCGGGAATAATACTAGTTTAATTATCCAACGAACTTATGTATGTTCGTTTCAAACCAAGTTCGCACCAACTTCAACGGACTTATAATAAGTTCGTTAGCTTGTCTTCACGGATCATAAGTCCGTTCGACGTATCTGATGAACCTGGAAACCCTAAACTCAATATTCATCGACCAAACTCGTCCAAAACCCACTAGAAACCTTCGCAAAACACTAGGAACCAGTTTAAAACTCTTTTTCACATGAAAACCAAACCGTATGAAACGTTAAATGAAACTAATAAGACTTTTTTTCTTTGCCAAAATTAATCAATCTCGAACCACAATTTAGATCTAATTGCTCTGATACAAATTGTAGATCCCATGACTGGATCGATAACGAGATTGATAACACGTTTAAGAGTGTGGAATCCTCTTAAACGATCAAACAAGTAAATTGAATATGGAGCGAATACGTAATATCACAAAGTCTTGTCATCTATTGATTATAAACCACTCGTTTACAACCAATTCAAGACAAAAACTCAAAACACTCGTGATCTCGCAAAACGGCTAATGAGCTTTTGAACACTTGTGAACTTGTGGCTGAACTGACGTGAACTTCTCATAAAAGCCTACGTACATAACAAAGATATAAGCCACATGTTTGCATGGCCCATGGGCTTTTAACTGGTTCTGAACTATTAAACGAACATATCAATAATATGCTATGTTTGTTTGATAAGCCCTTCACCCATGTTCGTTTACCCTAGCTCTAACTATCACAGGTTCTCTTATAATTTCGCCAATACAAAACACTATAATGATGACTATTACACTGATTCGACCCAATGACCTAGGTTGTTGTCACACATTGGTTATCTGTGCAAGTAGTGGCGAACCCAGAAATTATTGTCTAGGGGTGCGAATGAGGAGTTTAATCAAAATTTCAAGTGGTGCGGTCGGGATTTTAGCTTATAAAATACACAAAAAAATATATTTTAAGGGGTGCGCCCGCCCACCCAAGCTCTAACTTAGGTCCGCCCCTGTGTGCAAGTTAATTGAAGAGACCGTTCGTTTGCTGTTAATGGGTATAAAAATCAAGCTGTCTGTTCAGATTGTTTTTACAAATAAGTTATGGAAATTTTGATGCTAGTTGCTAAAGTTTATTACTTGTTAGATTGGTTTGGGTTTGGGTTTGGGTTATGGGCCATTTGATTCTGGTTCACACGGATGATTTTTTTTTGTTTGGGCTTGGATGTGGGTTGTGGAAGTCCATGGTTGGAGGCTAGATGTTTTCATGATTTGGTATTTCTTTTTCTTGGGTTGGGTTGTGTTTTATGGCATATTTTTTGCTTTTTGAACAACTTTCATATAGTATGTGTAGAGGTGTTCAAAATAACCGGTTTGTTAACCGAAACCGGTTTTTAACCGGAACCGAAACCGGTTTTTAACCGGTATCTCAATAACCGGTTTGGGTTTTTGAATAACCGCCGGTTCGTAACCGGTTTTTGATAATTTCGTAGTAACCGGTTATTAATAACCGGTTTTTTTAAGAAGATAATAACCGGTTAACCGGTTAACCGGTCTGATTTTGTTCAAAAACAACCAGAAGGCTGCAGCCTGTTTTGTGATCGTTGGGGGCTGAAAAAAACGGTAATATTACCGTTTTATTACCGTTTTGGACGTGAATGATTGTGTTTTTAACCCACAAAACATCTATAAATAAGACTTGGATGCATATGTTTAGTCCCACTTCAATTCTAGCTCAAAAACACACTTACAAGTTACAAATACGAACATAAGTTTAATACGTTTCAAATGGCGAGTTCGAGTGGTCATGCTACGGCCGATGTTGGTTCTTCTAGTGAGTTGTTTGTGAAGAAGATCTTGAGCACGAATAGGGACCCGACACTATGGGTCAATTTTGATTTATGCGAGATGTCGAATGGAAAAGAAAAGGCGAGGTGCAAAAATTGCGGGACCTTTCTTGCGCCGTCATCGAACTCTACTTTGAGAGCACATGTGACGTCGCATTGCAAGTCGTTAAAAACAAATCCCGCTAATGATCAAGCGCAAATATCACGGGGTATGGGTGTTTGGAATTTCGACCCGGAGGGGGTTCGTCTAAGGATGGCTCAATTTGTTATTCAAGAATCGTTGCCGTTCGATCACTTTGACAATCCGCGCTTGACTAAGTTGATTCAAGAGACACTTCAACCACGTTACGTTCACGTAAGTCGTTCAACTCTTAGACGCGATTGTTTAAAGTTGTGGGTAAAAGCTAAAAAAGAAATGATTTTAGGTTTTCAAAAATTAAATACCGGTGTTAATTTAACAACCGACGTATGGTCGGCTCCATTTGGTTTACCGGATTCTTACGTTTGTGTTACCGCGCATTGGATCGATCCCAATTCGTGGAAAATGATGAAACGTACAATCGCGTTCGATTTATTTGGTTATCCACACACGGGCGAAAATATATTTCATTTCTTAGACGATGTTATCACAACTTATAAATTAGAAAATAAAATATTTTCTATTGCTTTTGATAATGCGTCGAACAACACAACCGCGGTGCAAATGTTAAAAATAAAATACAATCCGATTTGCGGTGGAGAATTTTATCATAGCCGATGTGTTGCGCACATCATTAACTTGGTTGTGCAAGACGGACTAAATGTCCAGTCCATTAAAGAAGTTAAAGAACTTTTTAAAGATATGTTACGTGACGTTTTTCAAGGTAGTAGAAAAAGATATGCGGATTATAGAAAATGGTGTAAAACTTTAAAAAAGAAATGTTATAGCGCACGTTTTGACATGGTCGTCCGTTGGAACTCTACGTGGAAAATGTTTGATAGCGCGATAATGCAAAAAGAAACATTAAAATCTTTCCACGATAGTCTTGCAACGGCCGGGTTGGTGGAAGCATTTGATAACGATGGTTGGCGGTGTATTGAAACGTTAACACAATTACTTGAAGTATTTAGAAGCGCCACAATGATTTTATCGGGAGTTTATTATCCCACTAGTTCTTTGGTTCTTAAACAACTCTTTTTGATGACACAAAAAGTAAACGATTTTGAATTCCAAGGTGACATTTATGAACAAATGATTGTTCCAATGAGAGAAAAGTTTAAAAAATATTTTCAAGAAATGCCGCCGGTTTTTGCATGTGCCGCCACCTTGAACCCGACTATAAATTATTCGGGTGTTGAGATGATGATATCGGATATTTGTTCGGATTTGGGGTTAAATGACGAAGACCCACATTTTACAAGAAATGCACTAAGACGTTTTGACACTTCTTTAAACAATCTTTTTGATCATTACTTTCAAATATATGGTAACGTGTCATCGTTACACCAAAACATGGCGGCGAGCTCGGAGTCGTCGAGAAAAAATGCGGACTTAAACTTCTATAATTCGTTAAGAAATGTTAATAGTAAACGTTCTCGAGAAGGTGCCTCAAATAATGAACTCGGGAGGTATAAATATACCGATTTTTTAGCAACCATATCACCGGACGAGTTTCACCACTTTGATATTTTGGCTTGGTGGAAGATACAAGAACCGCATTATCCCGTTTTAGCCGCCATGGCACGTGATCTACTAAGCTCCCAAGCTTCTACGGTAGCTTCGGAGTCGGCTTTTTCTCTCAGTGGAAGGGTACTATCTATTCGGCGAACAAGACTCACACCGGAGGCGATGGAAATGTGCATTTGTTTGAAAGATTACTTGGATGGCGTGGAACGTATACAACATGTTTCTAATCTTGAAGGCGAGCTTGACGTGGAAGAACAATTACATGAAGTTGAAGTATATCAAGGACGGGCGCAACCACTTTCCGATGACGAACTCATGTACGATGAATCCGTACGCTCTACTAGCCCCCGAAGCGACTAAACGAAGAAATGAAGAAACGACACGACGACAACTTTCATTCTAGACTAGTTAAGAAAAATGTATTGGATATTTTCATGTCTTCTAATGTAATGTTTACTTGAAAAACTATTAAAATAAAAAAAAAAAACGTATTTTTTTTGTCCGTTTGTGCGTTTAAACAAGTTTTTAAATTTTTCCAGCCTATTTTTTTATTTCTGCAGCTATTTTTTTATTTCTGCAGCTTGTTTTAATATTTCTGCAGCTTTTTTTATTTTTCTGCAGTTTTTTTTATAATTCTGCAGGGTTTTTTTTATAATTCTGCAGATATTTTTATATTTCTGCAGTTTTTTTATAGTTCTGCAGGGTTTTTTTTATATTTCTGCACCTATTTTTATAATTCTGCATGTGTTTTAATAATTCTGCAGGTTTTGTTTAAAATAACCGAAAAAAACCGGTTTTTTTAACCGATTCATAGGTTAACCGGTTTATTTTAACGGCCGGTTATTATCGGTTAATATTTTTCAGTTTGAAAACCGGTTATTAACCGGTCGGTTATTAACCGTAACCGGTTTTTTTTTTTTGGCCCAATAACTCCTACAACCGGTTAACCGGTTTAGGTTATGAAAAAAACCGGTTTGAGCACCTCTAAGTATGTGTCCTATGAATATAACAGTGTAGCTCAAATATATGTATATGTATATATCAAACTCCCCCGTATCTAAATGGTTCATGTTGACATCTAACCTAAGTAGAATAAAAATTCATGAAAACCCATTAGGGAATAATTATTAGAATTTATTGTTACATTTGATATGCAAGAGAGATGCTAAAGGATATTGAAAACTGCCGCCTTAAAAAAAAAAAAAACAGAATATTGAAACCTGCCGCCGTTAAAAGAAAAAAAGAGTATCGTAACCTGCCGTCGTTAAAAAAAAATAAGAATATTGAAACGTGCATAAATTAAAAAGTAAAATACTCACAAACTTACAAATGTTTGACCAAGGTTTAGGAAACAATAATTGCAACTTTAACTTTCTTTATAAAAAAAGTCATATTTTACTCAGCAATGGGGTCGTCGAGTGTTTCCACATGGTGTTATGCATATGAACACAATTATTCTAGGTACTTTAATATTTTATTATACGCATTATATATTAAAATTTTAAAATAGCGTTGGCTTATTATCCGACATAATAATTCTTCTTAGTTATGAGATTAATCTAATTAATCTTCATTATATTTTTTTTAACGTCGAATCTCTTTCAAACACCGTCATCTCTGAGACTTGAATCTAAGACCTCCCCCTTCTAAACTCAGATGTTTAAAGACTTTGTCTTTACCAATAAACCAGTAGCCCATTGGTAATTCACAATCTCTTACGAAGACGCCTAAATATAAATCACATTTATATGTAGCTTGAAACTTTCAGCACAATGAGAAAAGAAAATAGCAAAATGACACGAACCAATTCGCCAGTTGCATATCCATTTTTAAAATGGGTCTAGTCTAGTACATGGATTGATCTATCAATATACCAAAATTTTAATCATTTGAATAGAAGTTTTCGAAGTGTTTTCAATATAATTGTTTGAAATTTTATAAATTAAGTAATTTCTATAAATAGATTTGAAATTGAGTTTAGAATTTAAAGATACATAAGATATAATTTATATTTTGAACAACAACTGCTAAATTTTTCTAGAAACGATACGTCATAAACTGCAAAATAATTGCTAAATTTTTTCTAGAAAACATACTTCATAAACTTCAAACTTCGAAAACTGCTAAATTTTTCTAGAAAAGATACGTCATAATAATTGCTAATTTTTTTCTAGAAAACATATGTCATAAACTTCAAACTTCGGAATTTAAAATCTTCAATCTTTTATTTGTGAATCCCATACTACTTAACAATCAAGATGTTTCATCAGGGACAAGTAAATAATTGCGTTGAGTTAGATAAGACTAAGCTTAATAATCACTAATGTTTTGAATATATTTTTATTTAATGAAACTTTCCTAACATCTATAAATCTTTTATTTGTGGGGGAGGTGATCGCTGTCAAATCTTTTATCAGAGCTATCAAATCTGTCTCTTATCTTAATTAATATTTGCTTTTTTGATAAGTAGTATGCTTCACAAACAAAAGATTGGGATTTTAAATTCTAAAGTTTGAAGTTTATGTCATATCTTTTCTAGAAAAAAATTAGCAATTACTTTGCAGTTTATGACTATCTTTTCTAGAAAAATTTAGCAAATGTTTTTCAAAACATAAATCATTGTATCAATAATAAGGAATTTCATATTATAATACATTTATTGAATTTAAAGTTTCTTTTTAATTGTGTAAATATATTAAGATAAAAAAGTTATATCAAAAAATATTTACTTACCTGTTGCAGTTAATTAAGATAATTAGTAAGAAACAAGATTCCTCAATTAAATTTAATGTTTCTTTTTAATTGGAAAAATATATTAAGAAAAGTAAAGTTATATTAAAAAATATTTACTTACATGTTGCAATTAATTAAGATATTTAGTAAGAAACAAGATTCCTAAATTCATGGAAAATAAGGCTACACGGTATGGGGCCGTCCCCCATCCGTCCTGCCCCGGCGCCGCATGCTACACCAACCCACCCCCCGTCCCCGTCCTCACCGTCAACTTTTGGACGTTGGCGACGAACCAAAAGTGGGGCCCATTTTCAAAAAGTTACCGTTATTAAAAAAAATAATTTAATTTCCATTTTTCAAAACAATCAAACGGTCAAAATTTTAAAAATATATATATTTTCATTCCCTTTTCACTTCCATTCACAATTTTAACCCCAATATTTCATCTCTCTCACATATTTTTTTATAAATCTTCTCCCACTTTTATAAACCTTATACTCTATCATGGATCCCTTCAACAACCCGAACAATCCCAACAACCCGATTGTCGAATGAGAAAATCAGAATTTCGGATGAAAAAATTCGGCTTAAGGAATGGGAAATGATAACGATGGATGTCGATCAGTATCCCGAGCCGAAACGTTCGATGTTGAAAAAACTTCAAACCGACATCATGAAGAAGCATAATATTATTTAAGTCTATGTTTTTTTTTAAGTTTATGTTTTGTTTTAAATTTATGTAATGTGGTTTTAATATTAATGAAAATATTTTGTTAGTTTATTTTTTAAATGTTAAAAAAAAGTAGAAGATAAAAAAAATATATATATATAAAAATGGTGGGGAGGACTATGACTAGGACCATCCTCCAATACCCTCTACTTTTGGGGGATGGACCATCCTTGGGAGGACTATGACGTGGCGCCTACATGGCGGATGGTCCTCCAAGGATGGAATGTCACCATACCCTCTAGCCTAAAGTTCACGAAGTTTTGTGTTAAAAAAAGATGTTTCTTCCTCCTTCACTAGCATTAATTGTCTCATTGAGTTTTGTTTCAATATGAACCTGAGAAATGATCGTGTTTTGAATGCCAATTTATTAATCTTAGTATTCAAGATGATTGATGAAATATAAGTGTTATTGTAAATTGTTTATATAAATTAAGAGTTAAGTTCACGAACAAAGTGTCTTATCGTACAAACCGTACGAAAGACATGAAAAAGCCAAAAAAACGTGATGATATTTTCGTAATTATTTACTCGTAGAGTAATTATCAAAATTACCCTATATGATCTTGTAATGTAATTTTAAAATTTTATAGAGTAATTTTGTAAAATGTTTTTGTAGAGTAATTTTGATCTTGTAGAGTAATTTTGTAGAGTAACATAATTACTCTACAAATGGTCATGTATGGTAATTTTGATCTTGTAAGGTAATTTTGAATTATATGTTGTTTGATAAACTTACAGAGTAATTTTGATACACTTGTAGAGTAATTTTGATGTAGAGCAATTTTGATACACTTGTAAAGTAATTTTGATAATTACCATACAAGATCAAAATTACTCTACAAGAACATTTTACAAAATTACTCTACAAGATCA
Organism: Helianthus tuberosus; assembly: GCA_030545235.1. Taxonomy (NCBI): domain Eukaryota; kingdom Viridiplantae; phylum Streptophyta; class Magnoliopsida; order Asterales; family Asteraceae; genus Helianthus; species Helianthus tuberosus. Next base: position 187,103,595 of record CM060432.1, on the reverse strand, counting down.
AAATTACTCTACAAGATCATTTGTAGAGTAATTTTGATAATTACTAATAATTACGAAAATGTCACCGTGTTTTTTCAGCAAACCTTCAGTTCGTACGTTTTGTACGTTAAAGTTATTTGTATTTGATCTTTTGTCTATAAATTAATTAATTTAAGAATAGATCTCCGAAATAAGTTATTCTAGTGTAAAGACCCGCCTTGTCTGTCTGTCTGTCTGTGAGAGAGGTCTCATCATTGGTTCGTGATCTAGTTCGCATCTTCGAACCTTCATTTCAGACACCACCACCGGACCATCTCTACAACATTTCGTTCGCCACCTTAGATCCGAAGCTACGGACCAGTGGCGGAACTAGAACATTAACTCAGGGGTATAAAAAAAAAATTCACCGTTCAATCGTACAATATTAAAAAACGACAATAAATAAATAAAGTAAAACAAATACCTAATAGATTTGTCCTCTTCTTTTTATCATAGCTTGAAATCATTATATCACATTGTCGTCTTTTACTTCACGTAAAAAAACCTTTTCGACCGCACAAACCATAGCATTGTTAAAAAATTCCGAGCCATTCGATTGCGTAAATCCGTCTTGACAAGCTTCAATTTCGAAAAACATCTTTCAACGGTTGCGGTTGCAACCGGTAAAAGCAAAGCTAGTTTCACTACCCGATAAACTGAAGGACAAGAACTTTGCGTTCCCGTTTCAACCATAACACGCGCAAGATCACTTATTCCATTCAAGTTTGCAAATTTATCATCATCGCTTATAGTATGACGAAATGACTCAATATCACACAAAAGAGTCCCTATTTCTCGTGTAGTAAAATCATCCAGGTACATCTTAGCAAACGCCAATATCTTCGATGGGTCAAACTTAGAAAAACCGTTACAAGGATTTAAACCCGACATATTTTTTATCAAACTAGTTGTTACCTCGCTAAATCGATTTCCTAATTCTTGAATTTGCATGTCCAAAACCTCATTAAAAATATCAACTTCAAAATGATGTCGATTTGTAATGACATTTTTTCGGTTTCAACTGATTTGGGCTAACATATTGGGCAATTGGGCTTATTATTTTCAATTCATTTGGGCTTACAGAAATTTTTTTAGGGGTGTGTTTGTAGTTGTTCATGGGTATCCTTGGTATAAAAACAGAAAAAAGAAATTTTTTTACACTAACGATAAAAAGTTGAGCCGTAGCCCGTGCTATGACTCAGTATACCTTAAGTCGCCCCTGCTACTGACCACACCCAAATCAGCACCGATGTTGGTGCTTTTAGACCCTAAGTAACTCGAACTGGCCAATAGGTTATTAAAAGGTTTTGATAAACCTATATTTTATGTGTTCCATGCATAACCACTAAACAAAACAACTTTTATTCTCATTCTCTTACATACACTTAAACTTTTTTAAGACCAATCACACCCTTACACGTAGCTTTTTCTAATACAAATCATGTAAAATAAAAATAAAAATAAAAAACAGATTTCTTCTTTCACACGTTGATATTCTTTTCTGAAACTTCATTATCATGTATATATAAAGTTGTACTTTCTTGTAAACCCATAGAAAATAACATCCAATAGTAGTTCAGATTGAAATATATTAGTCGTTTTCATCCTTTATTATGATAGATGACTAAAACACATTCATGTCTCGTCTTATTCAAATCGTCACCCTACATTAACTATGATTAGTATATTGATAAAGAAAACCTCAATTATCTACAAGAATGGTGCCCACATGATGCGGCGGGAAACACAGACACTATCAGGCTGTGCATTGTTGGTTGGTTCGGTTATTATCCTCAAGGTCAACGATTAGTCTTTTTATTAACAATCGGTTTTTGGTTAATCGGTTTGGTTTATTGAGGTAGACTGATGGTTTTTGGTTTGATTCGTTTAATTTCGATTAAAAGGCAAAACCAAACTTACGCTAAAACTTTTACTTAGAAATACATGAAATGGAAGTATAAATACATAAAATGAAGGTATGAAGTTAACGAATTTTTTTATCAACGCGGTAATGAAGACGACACAAATTATTTTAGAGGAAGAAGAAAATACGTCACAACCAAAAATTAGTAGAGCTCCTTTAAATAGAGACCGGAAATGTATTTATTTTTAATTAATTAGTGTTTTTTATTTTTAATAATGCACGTGTAATTTTTAATAATATGTATTTTATGGGTTAGGATCAAATACAAAGGATAAAATAAATAAGAAGAGTAAGAAGGATTCTAGTCCATTAATCTTAGATTTGGAGAGTTGAGATTAGTTGTAGGGAAAAGAAGATAATAGAAGGGCATAAAGGGAATCCTATATTTATGGATTTTCTCTTTCCACATGCAAGGCACATGCCAATTCCCCCATCGATTTAAAACGTCTATAATTTTTTCATACGACAATTTAAAAAAAAAATTCACCATAATAACGAGCGTTTTTTTTATCTTTAATATGAGTACCATATTATCATATAAAAATAAAATAAAAAATTTCATTTTTACTAGGTTTTTTTTTTGCATTGTGTTAAAGGTTCAGGTCATTGTGTCTTTTAACTGAGTTTTGGTCAGTAGAGTTTCTATACATTGTGTTATTATCAAAACCTATAACACAATGTTAATTTGGGTTATATCCATTGCGTTTTTATAAGAACCTATAACACAATAAATGACACAATGAAGATGGTGTTATATCTGGGTTTTCAATAAATTGTGTTATTAGTTCAGGTCATTGTGTTTAATATGTTATTCATTGTGTTTTAATATGTTGTCCATTGCGTTTTAATAATTTGTTCAATTTTTTTATTATCTTTGTTCATTGTGTTTTAGTTTGTTGTGTATTGTGTTTTTAGTTTGTCTTCCATTGTGTATTCATCTGTTCTCCATTGTGTCTTTTATCTGTTGTCATTAATTGTGTCTTTTATCTGTTGTCATCAATTGTGTTTTTATTTAGTCTGATACTTATTGTGTTAAATGTTATGGTCATTGTGTTATATTATGGTCATTGCGTTTTAGTATGTTATCCATTGTATCTTTATCTGTTGTCATTGATTGTGTTTTTGATCTACTTTACATTGTGTTTTACATCATGTCCATTGTGTTATTATCAAAACCTATAACACAATGTTAATTTGGGTTCTATCCATTGCGTTTTTATAAGAACCTATAACACAATATATGACACAATGAAGATGGTGTTATATCTGGATTTTCTATAAATTGTGTTATTAGTTCAGGTCATTGTGTTTAATATGTTTTTCATTGTGTTTTAATATGTTGTCCATTGTGTTTTAATAATTTGTTCAATTTTTTATTATCTTTGTTCATTGTGTTTTAGTTTGTTGTGTATTGTGTTTTTAGTTTGTTTTCCATTGTGTCTTCATCTGCTCTCCATTGTGTCTTTTATCTGCTGTCATTAATTGTGTCTTTTATCTGTTGTCATCAATTGTGTTTTTATTTAGTCTGATACTTATTGTGTTATATGTTATCGCCATTGTGTTATACGTTATGGTCATTGTGTTTTAGTATGTTGTCCATTGTGTCTTTATTTGTTGTCATTGATTGTGTTTTTGATCTACTTTACATTGTATTTTAAATCATGTCCATTGTGTAATATACAACTGGGTTTTTGAATTTTTTTTTTTTTGAAAAATATAACAATATGGTACTCATATTAAAGATAAAAAAACGCTCGATTTTATGGTATAATTTTTTTTAAAAACAAATGATGTATAAAAAAGTTACGGACGTTTAAAAATTGTGGGGGGGGGGGGGGAATAACATGTGACTTGCATGTGCATATTCTCTTTCCTCTTGTAGACAAAATTATCCTTTCCATTTAATTCCTCATATGACACTTGTCACTCTCTGGTGGTTTCTTACCTTTCTTATTTTTAAATACTTTGTATTATAACTCAACCCAAACTATAAAACTAAAGGTAAAATCACCAAAGTTTGAGATTTTTAGAGTTTGATAAAATAACTCTAATTCTTTTTCTTTTATAAAAATATCATTCGACTCTTTTTGTTTTTAGTTGAGAAATTGTTTTAGCCAACCAAAAGCTTCCACATGACATAGTCTGCTGCTTTGGCGCAACAAATTAACTTTAACATGGCGCAACAAATTTTCCGTTTGGTGCAGGAGAATGGATCTTCAAAACTGAGATCTCCTATGCTAAGGATCGCTTATCAAACACTAGTTGATTAGAAATTTTTAAAATTTAAAGCTATTTTTTCGAACTCATTGTTTAAGACGGCATTTTGGTGATTATCCAAAACCAAAACTAAAAAACTTTGGAAAATTAAAAGATTAAAAGGTTTATACATATTGAAAAACATAGAATAAAAGTTTGTTAGCCGATAAATATTATCCATCATGTTATTATTCTTATCGCAATATAGTGTAAAATTACAATGTTATTAGATAGTTATACCAGCAGTCTTTCGTTGTTATCTCTTTACCTTTATAACATGCCAGCAGTCTTTCGTTGTTATCTCTTTACCTTTATAACACACTACATTAAGGATGAACCATCTTTGATTAATGAAGAACTTCACTAACTTTGAAAGAAAGTTGCAATATTGATCGAAACAACAAAAGGTTTATAATTAGTTTCCAAAAACTATAAAACTATATATTCCCATTATAAAATATAAAAAATCTAAAACAAAACCTTCTTTGATAAAAAGTGAGGGTCACACATACCACAATAATCAGTTCATCCACATGGACTGTTCCATGAGAGAAACACTCTTTTTCATGTCACTAGGAAGTGGGCTCAAGATATACCATCCTCATATGATGGGTGCTCTTTATGGCCTCTGGGAAATAAGTGTAACATGCAACTATTATCGCTTCCTTATGTAACGTTTGGTACTTGTGCATGTTTAGTTGTATCGGTTCTCTTGACCTAATTATGTTATGTAACGTTGATATCCTCATTTCGTTCCCTTTCATCCGGTATCAACTTAACGTCACAACATGATCTCCTTCATTACTCAATCTGCACTCATCACTCATTCTAATCTATGTTGTACTCGACTCATCTCACATTTAAAAAAGAGACAATTGCATATTTCCCCTTAAAAAACTGCTTAATTGCATATTTACCCAACGTAAAATTAAAATTGCATATTCCTCTTCCTTAACTAATAAAATTGCAAATTTACCCATTTTGATTTATTTCATTAAAAACAAGTTATATAATGACTTTTTTTTACCCTTATTTTTATTAAAACTTAAAAAAACATATTTATTCATTTTTACTAGTTTTTATAGATTTTTACTAGTTTAGCGATTTATTTCAGTGTTTAAGTTTTAATAAAAATAGTAAAAATCAATAAATATGTATTTTTTTTAAAGAATTGTGAAAAATCCACAAAGACTAGTAAAAATAAATAAATTTGTATTTTTTTAAGTTTTAGTAAAAATAAGGGTAAAAAAGTCATTATATAACTTGTTTTTAATAAAATAAATCAAAATAGGTAAATTTGCAATTATGTTAGTTAAGTAATAGGATATATGCAATTTTAATTTTAAGTTGGGTAAATACGCAATTAAGCAGTTTTTAAGGGGAAATATGCAATTGCCCATTAAAAAAAAAGGTTTTAACAAATAAATTCTTTTGGTTTTGTTAAACATTTAATTATTAAATTAAATTAAAAGTATTTAGTAATTAATTAAAGAAATTTTATGAATAACAAAATAAAATACAGGGTTGAGTTATAATACAAAGTATTTAAAAATAAGAAGTGTAAGAAGCCACCAAAGAGTGACAAGTGTCATAGGAGGAATTAAATGGAAAGGGTAATTTTCTCTACAAGAGGAAAGAGAATATGCACATGCAAGTCACATGTTATTTCCCCCCAATTTTTAAACGTCCGTAATTTTTTTATACATCATTTGTTTTAAAAAAAATTATACCATCAAATCGAGCGTTTTTTTATCTTTAATATGAGTACCATATTGTTATATTTTTCAAAAAAAAAATTCAAAAACCCAGTTGCATATTACACAATGGACATGATGTAAAACACAATGTAAAGTAGATCAAAAACACCATCAATGACAACAGATAAAGACAAAATGGACAACATACTAAAACACAATGACCATAACGTATAACACAATGGCGATAAGATATAACACAATAAGTATCAGACTAAATAAAAACACAATTGATGACAACAGATAAAAGACACAATTAATGACAGCAGATAAAAGACACAATGGAGAGCAGATGAAGACACAATGTAAAACAAACTAAAAGCACAATACACAACAAACTAAAACACAATGAACAAAGATAATAAAAAAATTGAACAAATTATTAAAACACAATGGACAACATATTAAAACACAATGAATAACATATTAAACACAATGACCTGAACTAATAACACAATTTATAGAAAACCCAGATATAACACTATCTTCATTGTGTCATATATTGTGTTATAGGTTCTTATAAAAACGCAATGGATAGAACCCAAATTAACATTGTGTTATAGGTTTTGATAATAACACAATGGACATGATGTAAAACACAATGTAAAGTAGATCAAAAACACAATCAATGACAACAGATAAAGATACAATGGACAACATACTAAAACGCAATGACCATAACGTATAACACAATGACCATAACATATAACACAATAAGTATCAGACTAAATAAAAACACAATTGATGACAACAGATAAAAGACACAATTAATGACAACAGATAAAAGACACAATGGAGAGCAGATGAAGACACAATGGAAGACAAACTAAAAACACAATACACAACAAACTAAAACACAATGAACAAAGATAATAAAAAAAATGAACAAATTATTAAAACGCAATGGACAACATATTAAAACACAATGAATAACATATTAAACACAATGACCTGAACTAATAACACAATTTATAGAAAACCCAGATATAACACCATCTTCATTGTGTCATTTATTGTGTTATAGGTTCTTATAAAAACGCAATGGATATAACCCAAATTAACATTGTGTTATAGGTTTTGATAATAACACAATGTATAGAAACTCTACTGACCAAAACCCAGTTAAAAGACACAATGACCTGAACCTTTAACACAATGCAAAAAAAAACCCAGTAAAAATGAAATTTTTTATTTTATTTTTATATGATAATATGGTACTCATATTAAAGATAAAAAAACGCTCGTTATTATGGTGAAATTTTTTTTAAAAAAAAAATGTCGTATGAAAAAATTATAGACGTTTTAAATCGATGAGGGAATTGGCATGTGCCTTGCATGTGGAGAGAGAAAATCCATAAATATAGGATTCCCTTAATGCCCTTCTATTATTTTCTTTTCACTACAACTAATCTCAACCCTTCAAATCTAAGATTAATGGACTAGAATCCTTCTTACCCTTCTTATTTATTTTATCTTTTGTATTTGATCCTAACCCTAGTTTTATATGCTTTGTTTTTATTTTAATTGTGCAATTTCAATGTAGGCAAAAGTTTAAATGTTTACAAAAGTATTGTAAATTTATTTTATGAGTTTTTATGTAAAGAACATATACATTTTTTAAACCAAATTTGGTCTCAATCCAAAAGGGAAATTACCTCAAAACAGAAGACAAACCGGTAGCAAAAAGTTGCGCCACAAACCAATATAAAAAGTAAAAATAAAAATATTTAAACAAAAATAAAAAGGTTAACGATTTAGGATTGTTCTCTCTAGCTACTCTTGCACTAAAACATTCTTCTGAAACTAATCCTTCCTCTCTATATACACACACATACATATATGTATGTATATATAAGTGTGTAAAGAATAAACATCAATATGAGACCGAGTCTATGAAACTTTATTGTTGAGATGTTCATGTAACGAGTACTGAACAAAAAATCCCAAAAATATAGTATATATATAAATATCCTGATACACACAGTACTTGGTAGACCCACCCACCCACCCACCCACATGCATGCATATATGTATTATGTATAATGTATCTATCAATGCCAAATAAACAAGACAAATCACACAAACAAGACGAACCATATTATGATGGTCGAGCAGCTTTTTGCCTTGTGTAGGAAAATCCTAGAAAGAGAAAGCTCATGTTCAACGTAAGGAAATAGTTAAGTAGTGATGATTGATACCAGAAACAATGACTAAGGCAAGCTATTGGTTAATTTACTTTATCAGAAATTAACTGTATTGAACAGGATCAATTAGAAGAGACCAGTGCTAACCCAACCTAAAATGGACACCTTAATTAATTTGGACCCGAATCGAATGGCCGAATTTATATTTCAAATGAAGTTCATGAACAATCAAACATATTTGATAGCCATGCACGAATATCAGGTGTGAGTCTTGCAAGAAATAGAATTTCACCGCCAACAATATTAATGCATGGTAACCATATACAATCGGATCATTAGGATTAGTCTGTCTATCTCATACTCATGTCACCCTCTTCGTAATATATCAATAGCTCTGCTATAAGTGAGATTTTACTCTGTACGTTTATTTCCTTAATCATGTACCAGCATACACGATTGATCAGGATGAACGATCAAATCTCCAATAAAACATGAAAATGTTACTCATATATCGCTATCTAATCTCTTTAATGTTGACAATATGCATTTGGGAAAAAAAAAATTTGGCAAGTGACTGAAAATCATAGATCAATAGATCAACCAACAACCAGCCAAGTCAGTAATGTTCATTTTCTTTATCAACCTTTAATTAGTTATATAGATCAATAGAAACAAGAATACACATTTTATTAATTAGCAGGAAAAAAGACATATACTCCACCTAGGATTAATTATGACATGAAAATGAAAGGATTAAACACACACAATAATAATACCATGTATCTTACGTACGCTAATATTGTCACCAAAAGAGCTTCACAAAAGCTCACGATAAAGATCTTTGCCAAACTCTGAAGCCAACGTGGGTCCGGTTAAGACAACATAGTCTGGCCGGAGTAGGGCAACAGGGCTCTCCAATTTGGGGAGCGCGGTAACCTAATACAAGAAAGTCGTCGTTCTAAAAAAATAAAGATCTTTACTAGAACATAAAACACAAATGGATATTGGTGGCACACATCTCCATAATGAGCTCATGCAATCAATAAAATTTACCTTAACTGGTTCCACAGTTATCTTGAATTCAGTGGTTATTGGCCACCTCAGATAATCTTTGTTGCAATATGGAGAGATCAGTTGACACTGGATCATTCACCTGAAAAATATTAATAACCTCCTAATTGAGCACTAGCTAGATTTGATGTTTGTTCACCTAACAATACAAAAAGATAGCATCCAACATTCCAACACAAGTAAACTTGGAAACAATTGTAGCTATGTTAATAAATTACCTCAGTTTGGATAGAGTGAATCAACCGTTGGTTTGCTTTAGTACAACTGCAGCTTATAACATTATAACCTTCGTCGGAGATCGCTTTTAGAACTCTTGAAAGAGGGAAACCATGTTCTATTAAGCAACTATTGACCAAAACATTAACTCCCCCATTACAAGAACTGATTGAGATGGTATTAGGAAGCAAATTCATTTGCTTTTCTTTCTCAGTATTTGAGGCTTCACCAGGAACACCTGCCTCCACAAATTTCTTGAGCCGGTCTCTCTTGTCACCCAAGACATTGATTTTTTCTTTCATGTGTTTGATGTAACTCACTGCCTGATGCATTTGATCCGATGTAGACCGCTTTCCCTAAAGAATTAATCAATCCATAAATAAATAGGTAACGGATTAATCAAACACATCTAGCTTTTTTTCCCGAACACTACACACGCTCTATAATCCTACTTCTATATGTACAACATTGTCCACTACGGGATATGAACTCTCAACCTCAAGTAGAAGGACACCATGATACACTGATACCACTAGGCTAGAAGCTCTCTGGTATCTCATGGATAAGGTTTGTACTCAGCTCACATCTCACCCTCCCCAAACCCTAATCTATGAGTGGAATTTTACTTGATACGTTTTTTTTATTAATCAAGCACGCCTAGCTAGTTAGTTATCAAGTGAGAAAGTAAACCTAAACAACTTGATCGAAGTGACTAAAGTAGCTCGCTCACCTTAACGAAATCAAGGGGAAGTAGACCCCTAAGTGAAGCATAAAGGTCAGCCATATCGCGCCTTCGTTGTCTTTCGATCTCTCTATGAGCCAATTTTTTTTGTGTATGCTCATCTTTACTATCTTCTACCCCTTGATCAGTAGTTGCTGAATTAGGTTTAGACGAAGGTGACTGACCTCCTTGCAGTTTCCTAGCTTTGATGAGTGGAATATTTGTAGTGGCCTCCATGGGAACATGATCATGAAGGTTGAGTACAAGATCTTGTTGATTTCTTGCCGGTTGTTGGAAGGAAATTAAAGAAGGAATCTGGTGAAATAGTAGGTCATCACTGTGCTGGAAAGAGAACATAGTAATCTCGATGCTGATCTTAGGTTATGCCCACCAGGATTTGATCAACCACTATATTGGGGTGATATTAGTATAAATATTAAAATACATTTTAAATAGTGATTATAGAGATACGTATGTCTACGAGATCTTCATCAGTAGGGACGACATTCGGATAACAAGATTTCTTGAAATCTTTCCTATGCATTATTAACTTAAAGATAACAAGATTTCTTGAAATCTTTCTTATGCATTATTAACTTAAAAGTAGTATTTTATTTTTGTTAATAGTTTTAAAATCATTTCCAAATATCTTTTATTTCTCTTTTAGTTATTGTTAATAGTTTTAAAATCATTTCCAAATATCTTTTATTTCTCTTTTAATTATGTCCGTATTATATAATGGTTATTTATTTGGTTAGTATGGTGTAACTTTCAATATATATATCAGTACGTATTCACACTGAACTGTGGACCCAACATCCCGAATTCCCAATCAAGAGAAAAGAAACACTAGAAACATCATATCATATTGGTTGATGGTGAATACACTATTAATTTACATGGAATTAATAGGCTATATATTTAAGAATCAAACTAGAAAAACCTTTGTGAGGTATTCAAAATTGTATGGTTGGCGTCTTAAAATTATACTAAATGTGTATATCTACCTTCTTATCATAATACAACGCAATTTCTATCGTTATTGAAAAAAGATATTGCTAAATGATTTCTTTCTTCCTTTAACTTGTTATTTGTTGTAAAATAATGTCTCGCTCGATAGAAAACTATAAACAAATTTTGCATTTATATGTGACTCAGATGATGTTTACAAAACAGATAATAATTTAAATTATATTTTTTTCCTTTAGTTACGGGGTGCTTGAGAAAAGTTAACGATTTATTTCTAAACAATTTAAATATATAAATTTAATCTGATCGATGTAAACATATAATCATGGAAACTAGTTGTCATTGTGAGGGGGCCTACAGTCATTATTCTTATCCCTTCCATGTAAATGGGAACATATGATTAAATAAAACAAGAAATCTATGTATGCAATAAATCAAAATTAAAAAAATAAATAAATAAAACTGTAATATCGAACAGAAAAAGCAAAATTAAAAAAATAAATAAATAAAACAGTAATTATCGAACAATTCAGAATTGGTAATAAGTATCCGCGTATAAAATGATAATTTTTTTTGAACAACAACAATGGATCCTTTATTCAAACACATCAAGGGCAAACAACATATAGCAAGACGCTATGAAGTCGCAAAACCAAATCAAGTACATAGTCCAGGAAATCAAAACAAATACCTCAAGAAAAAACAAATCGAGAGAGCTAAACATGAGCCTACATAATCTTTACTCCGTAAATGAAAAGTTCTTCCACTCGTTCCATGTTAATCTTGTGCGTCTTGATCTGATCCTTATCCAATCAAAAGACTCTTCTCTTATCTCTTCCACAATCCAGCTCGGATCCGAATGCTTGTTGAAAATTCTGTTATTTCTATTCTTCCAAAGGTGCCATGCGGTAAGGAGATAAATTGCGTATATTAAATTCGCTTTGTTATGAGGCCAGTCCGTCTTATCGGTTAGACGAGATGTAAGGTCTTCACAATGATCCCGGAACGGGATTTTGAGCCAGGACCATATTTGCAGCCAAACACTCCTAGCAATCAGACAGTGAAGGATGACATGATTCGCTGATTCAGTAGCCGCCTCACACGCGCTGCACAAAGACGAATCGACCTGAACCCCTCTTCTCCTTAAAGCTTCCAGCATTGGGATCTTACCTTCAGACGCTCACCATGCAAAACAGTTGACCTTAGCCGTAGCGATCTTACTCCACTCGAACCCGTTCGGAGCTGAGTTGATATCGATGATACCTGCTAGCTCTTTTCTAACTCATTTTACCGAAAAACCTTCCTCTGTATTATTCTTCCAGCTCCAAGTGTCTTTTTCTTGGCTAACAGCCTGCTGTTCTTTCTTCTGTCGTGCTAGGAAGTCTTACCCAGTTCCAATCCCACAGGATTCCCCCGTTGTTTGCCTTGTAATTTTGGTGAACTTTACTCTTCTTATCCTTAGCTATGCTGAAAATGAAAGGAAATTCATCTTTAAGTGGTCGAGAGGCCGCCCACGGGTCCAGCCAGAACATTGTTTTGCTACCGTCACCGATTTTGCACCTGATGTTACTGGCCGCATCAATACCTGCCTTCATGAATTCGTCTTCAATCCCTACTATTGATTTCCATACACCTGTTAATGACTTTTTTACCGGGATACTTTGTATTTTCCTCCTGTTGTTATGTAAAGCCTCGACGACCTTAACCCACATTTGATTCGGATCTTCCTTATATCTCCACCTCCATTTCAACAAAAGAGCCAAATTCATCTCTCTAATCCCGCCGATGCCTAATCCACCCATATTTTTAGACGCCACAATCCTCTCCCACTTCATCCAACGGATTTTGTTTGACACTCCACACCCACCCCATAGGAACCTTCTTCTTATTCCTTCGAGTTTTTTTAGGACAGCCTTCGGAGCTTTGTATAGAGATAAAAAATAGTTTGGTAAAGAGCCCAAAACCAATTTGACAAGCGTAATCCTCCCTGCAAATGACAGTAATTTTGCTTTCCAAATAGATAATCTCTTATTGAACTTATCTATCACGTCTTTCCAGTTAACCACTCTATTCATATTCGCACCGACTTTCAAACCAAGGTATGTAAACGGAAGAGACCCTGCTTTACAGTTTAGGACAGAAGCCATATTACCAATTACCTCTTCGTTCAACCCGATTCCGTACAAAAAACTTTTGTTGTGGTTAACCTTTAAGCCCGACATCATGTAAAAAATCCTCAACACACGTCTTAATGTTTTCAAGTTACCCTCATCCCATTCACCCATGAAAATGGAATCATCTGCGAAAAATAGGTGAGACAAATTTAGCCCATTATTAGGCATTTTTAAACCCAAAAACTTGTCGGAGGACACTGCTCTATCCATAAGAACGTGGAGAGCTTCCATAGTTATGGTGAACAAGAAGGGTGATAACGGGTCGCCTTGTCTTAAACCCCTCTTGTATTGGAATTCGCCCGTTGGAGTACCATTTACGAGAACGGAAGCTTTTCCCGAGAACAAAATGCCCATAATCCATGTCTTCCACCTAGAAGGAAACCCCATATGTGTAAGGATCGTGATCAAGAATTTCCAGCTAAGGGTATCGTAGGCTTTCTCGATGTCCGCTTTGAATAGAAATATCTTCTTCTTTTGTTTTTTTGCCCAAGATACAACTTCGTTAAGGACCAAAGGTCCGTCCACTATGTTATGATTGGCCACAAACGCGGACTGTTCTTGTGAGATGATGCTATTGAGGACCCCTTTCAACCTGTTGGCTAAAACTTTGGAGATGATTTTGTTGATTATACCAATCAACGATATGGGCCTGAAATCTGATAGTGAAACTGGGTTAGAAACCTTCGGAATTAGAGAAATAAATGAAGCACTGCAGGATTTTTGAATAGAGCCATGCATATGAAATTGAACCATCATATCCATAACGTATTTCTCTAACTCGCTCCAGAACCTTTTAATCAGACCAAAAGTGATTCCATCGGGTCCCGGTGCCTTGTCTGATCTACAATCCCAAACTGCCTTTTTAACTTCCTCTCGAGAGAATTCCGCAATCAAAAGATTTGCATCCGAAGGTGATAATTTTGCAAAACCCACTGGTGTAACACCTCGAAAATTCGTGTTCAATGAAATAACGACACGTGTCATGAAAGACAAAACTCGTTGTAAACTCGGATGTAATAAAGATGTTTTGGCAGGATTTAAAAGTGGCGTCATGTTAATTTTTACCTCTGAACAACCTCAATTATAAATCCCAAGACCCAAGTATATAATATTAAACATCTAAATCCAGAAATTCTTGACAATAATTGAAATGGTGGACTCCTACGAAGAAAATACACGGTAAACCTTCTTGTTCGGCACTTTCAAAGTGAATCCAAGCAAACAATTCAAAATGGTAGGGTATGTAACTGTTCAAGGCCATTTTGGGAGGTCCCTAAATGATAATTGAGGCCCCAAAGTCGGATAATGAGGTTGCCCTTTCGAATGCATGAAAGAACAAAGATTTTGGCTGCTGATGAACGCTTGCGCACCGCAACAATAGGAGCCTTACGGTGCGCAAGCAACTGCCCAGCGACAGAAACGTTGTTGTTTTACTGTTACGCGCATGAAACTGATTTTTAACGGTTTTCCTCATATCCCCTGGCCCCTAAACAACCCCTAAACATGTAGGACACCTGGGGGAATGTTGTGGTAAGTGCTAGACTTTGTTGTCAACACTTTGTGGTGATTGAATTCACTATAAAAGGGGCTTGAGTTGCAAACAATTCATCACACCATTTCCTTCAGCTTTCTGATCATTCCTAGAGCTCAAACCTTCTCTCAAGTGGTCACTAATCAAGCTTAGGACTTCAGTAAGTTTGCTAATCCTTTCTAAATTAAGTTTTAGCTTAAAAGTCAAACCGTCGTAATTAACGGTTGACTTTAAGATTAATCACTAATGGTCCAGTGATTAGTCGAATCAAGAGTAGTTATAAGTTGGTAATTATGTGGGTAATAAACCCTCAAAAGGGTTCCCCCTAATTCCCATTCTAAACAGGTCAAAAGTTGGGTCAAACTTACTAAGAAAAAGTCAACAGGATACTTAACTTTCAATTTATGCATAATTAGCAATGTAGAACATATACAACCTGTTTGATCATTAATATAACTTGGTAATTAGTGTAAAGACATGTCTAAACATGTTCAACCCGACAATTTCCTGATTAGACCCGGTTCGGAACCGAAAGTCGCATAGTTTGACTTATACTTTGACTTTCAGTTCTGACCCGTTATGGCATGATTTAGAAATGCATTAGAGCTTTATTTGGACTAGGTTACATGCTAGTATAACGCTCTGTGATTATACACCTCGGATCATTAGTTATCCAATTAATACGCATGATTCCGTTAATTACCCATATGTTGACCATTATGCCCTTATTATCTTAAAACGTGATTTTTGGAAATGTAAAAGAGTAGAAACTTTAATTACTGATATTTAAACTTGCATACAAAATTTGACATCAGTTTGAGGTGTAGATTAAGAGTTATGCTCATTATCGCAAAATGAAAGCTTTATGTTAATTAAATGGCGTAATTAGCGTATAGCCTAGTTAAGCCTACTTTTTGATATCCAAATCTTTACCCACTGATGTAATATATTATTTTGGGATTTTTAAAGATTTTTAATTAATTGTAGGCTGAGCATAACTAGTAGTCGTAGGCTTAGTCCGGTAATTGTCGGTTTTGCCCTTACGGGCCATAAAATGAGTTTTACATATCTAAACGACTCCAAACATTTTGCTACTGATTAGATATGATAAATAAATTATTTAAGCCTTCTGGAAGTATAAAAATATCAGCTTTATGTATCGAACCCGTAAATGGCTCATAATCGCCTTATTAAGCGTTTTTAACGCATAGTATGTATTAAAAACTATATTAAACATACCCGGGTTGATACCTACTGATATTATAGGCAAATTATGATATTTTAACAGTAAGCAAAAGTTGATTAACTCAGACTTCAGTTTTGAGCTTTTCGGCTTATGTGAAATTACCAAAATACCCCTACGGGGCATAGTTTGGTTATAATTGATAAATTTCACATATATATTTTATCCTACTGATATAACTTAGTAAATTGAGTATATTTGCTGATTACATCAGACCTGTAACTCAGCTTGTTACTTAAACTCTTTTATAAACTTTTAAATGACCAAACTACCCCTACGGGGCCTAGTTTGTGTTTAAACACGTTTCGGGCATAATGAAAGACATCTTACTGATGTCACAACATATTTGAGGCATAATTAACTTAGGAAACATGTCTATAGCTCTCATGAATACCCGTCACGCTTATTACGCGTACGGTTCGGTTTATGTAACAAGTTTACATAAATTAGCCGAAACAGGTCAAACCTTAACGGTTTTATCTCAAAATCCAGAATGTGAATAATAAACCCATATTAAACAAGTCTCCGAACTTTTCGGGTCTAAATCACATTCTATCCGGTCTTCGCTTAATCGTGCGTACGAACCGTATCTTTGAAACTAGCCGGTCTAAGCTTAAGCTTAATTAAAGACCCGTTAGGATTCTAATAGGTTATTATAAAACCTTCATTCCAGATTAGGAGTACCAGTAAAAGCTACGTGCATTTTGCTTATTGTGATTTATACATTGCTCAGGTAATAACTTTTAACTTATTTTCCCTATACGGGCTTGGGTTACGGTATATAGCATACCGCTTGATCGGGCATCAAATTCTCCACCGTTGAGTGGGTAATTGAATAAATTTGATCGGCTCGTTTAAACAGTCTTGTTACTTAAAGCCTTTGGGGGGTTAATGACCATGTCCCGGATATCCTTGGCATCATTTTACGAAATGGCCACGACTTAAGCGCGGGGTGTAGGCGTACACCCGTCAGTGCACAAAAGAATAATGTGGTGTGTCTATTGATCTTTAACCCGGACAAGATCTAGGCTACTGAACGCACAAGGAACATGTAATTCGTTCACAAGATTATATATTTAAATAATTCTCCCAAGTTAAATAAAATGTTTATGCCACGTGCATCCAAACCAATATTCAATCATTTTCCAAAATGAGTCAGTTGAATGTATTTACCAGTGTAAACTGACGTATTTTCCCAAAAAGATTAAATGCAGGTACTAAGCGAAATTGGCTGGGATTTCTCCTTAGCATCATTAGAAGTCTCGCAAGCTTAAGAGGCCTGAAGTCTGTTGAACTATTGTCTCATGTTTTTGTTTCCGATCCATCTGTGGATAAACATCCGAATATTGTGACATTTGATATTACAATATTAAATTCGGTTGTATTATATCTTTTAAATTGCTTCCGCTGTGCATATTAAATATTGTGTTGTTTGACTATTATGTTATCAACCACGTCACGATAATCCCCCACCGGGCCCACCGGTGACACGTGGAAATCGGGGTGTGACAGGTTGGTATCAGAGCCAACACTGAGTGAATTAAACACTAGCCTTTTGTGTTTAATCTCAGTTACACAATTGCACATATCTAAACCTTCGAGTCTAGACATATAACATAGGACAAATTCCACTTTGTTTGTGTTGTCCTTTATTTTGCATATATTTTGTTTTGTTATCTCATATTATAATGACAGGATTTGAAAATGCCGCCAAGATTCTTCAGGAGAAGAGGAAGAGGCAAGGGGCCAATCACTGCCCCCAATGATAATGAAGCTGGACCGTCAAATGTGCGAGCTCCGTCTACTATCGAGAGTGACGACCCTCGGCAGAACAGGAGGAACTTGTTTGAACCAGCCAGACGATCAGTATCACACAGCTCTACACCTCCGGTCCAAAACCCTTATGGGCCTCAGCCGGAGTACGAGCCCAACAACCCTCAACCCTCATATATACCATTACAACGATCTTTATCGCATCATTCTTTCGGGGACCCCACACCTGCTTTCAGGGGCTGGTTTGACCCGGCCAATTACATCCAAGAACCCGTGGGTTTTAACCCACTGGGGCCAGAAGATCACTACTCTGGAGATCACGCGGAGGATATGGACGAGGACACGGATCCCATCGAACCTGCTAGTGGTACGCCAAATCATCCCATCGAGATCTCCGACGGATCTTCATTTCACGGATCACCCTATGTTGGTCCGGATAGCTTTTAGGCGATGTACACCAGGCATGAATGGTACTATACACCTCCTCACCATTCGTCGCCTCAGCAGCAGCAGCAGCAACAACAGGATCCCTCTGTGGATTCCAGATTCGTGGCAGTCACGCCACCGCCTCCACCGCCGCCAGTGCAGCCGGCGCCTCCGCAACCGCTGAGGCGAAGGAGAACCGGTGCGCGCATGTCGTCACGAGCAGGGGATTTCCACTTCAGTTCCCCACGTCAATCCAGTGGCAGCCACTATCCGCCACATCAGGAGGACCCACAAATGGGTGGACCCTCTAACCCAGCTGTACCGCAGCCGCCACCGATGGGTTTTGACAACCCAATTCCAGCATACACGGGTTCCATGGCATACAACCCGTTTGAACCACCGACTCACCACAACTATGGTTACGCGGAGGCCGATCCTTACATGGTAGCGGCTAATTATAACGCTCGTCACCCGGAGGGACCGTACGGAGCTCCATGGGGAGTAGGTTACCCGACTCAGGGGTACCAGATACCTCCTAGGCCTATTATCCGGACGCAATCGCAGCCGCCACAATTTTCTCCCCCAGAAAGGGAGGAAATCCTACAAAGGTTGGATGAAGTAAAGCGAGGTTTCCACCGTGACCGTAGGGAGAGACAGAGCTTCTTCCAAGGATTGGCAAGCTTGATCAAAGGGAAGAACAAGAAGGATCATTGAATCCTTCCAATTGTTATTGAGCCCCTGCGTGGGCATATCTTGTTGTATAAACCCCTACGTGGGTATGTATGCTTGTTTGTTTTGATCCCTGCGTGGGTCTATATTTCTGTAAACCCCTACGAGGGTATGTTATTTGTGTAAGTCCCTGCGTGGACTATTATGTTATTAAGCCCCTGCGTGGGTATGTGTGTTATTAAGCCCCTGCGTGGGTAAATCCTTGTTTAAACCCCTGCATGGGTAAGTTTGTTATTTGAAAAGACCCGTTTAGGGCAGCGTGTAATATTTTAATAAAGTAATGGAATGTTTGTTTTATAAATTTCATGTTTGCCATTACGTGCATAGATAAATTATATATGAAATAAATAAATCTAAGTCATTCCTTTTGAAATATCTGCCTAAGTAAAATTTTAAATAAGGATCTTAAAGAGTGAAACCTAGCCTTTGGGTCATTATAAGGCCGGGCCAAGATGGTAAGACCTGTTAAAAAGATTCATATCCCTGTTAACATCTGAAAATATGTTAACACTCCTAGCAGACGTGATTCATTAAAAATCACATACGTCATTTTTATAAAGGAATTCTTTAGAAGATTCCTAACCCAGTTTAATGATCTCTGAATCCTGTGTTTACCTCATCAATTAAGATGATCATATTTTTTTTTTACCATACGTGGTAATATAGTGCCTATGGGCCCTGCTCATTTCCATATGAGCCAAAAGACAGTGGTAGCGATGACTCCCTGTCAGATAAGGTAATGAACTACGTTCAAACCTTAAAAACCTTGATTCTCTGAAATCGTAGCTTATATTTTTTTTTTAAATGTCCTTGTGACTAGGCCTATTGTGCCAGTATACCTTAATGTTTTGATTCTCTGAAATCATAGATTAAATAAAAATGTCCATGTGACTAGGCCTTTTGTGTCACAAATAAAACTGTTATTGTTTTATAATTAGGATAAATTATAATAGAAATCCTAAATAAATTTGATAAATAAATTAACCAAATATGGTCTCTGTTACCATGGTTAATGAATTACCCTAAGGGGCAATTCCATAATAAACTCCCAAATAAACTATTGTTCTTGTTTTCTGTAACAGTTCAATTAAAATGGCTAACTCAGACGAGATAAATAGTCATCCAGTGGAGAATAACGAGAACGCCCGATTTAATTTAACGGGTGCTGAATTGAAATCGATAATAGACGGTGCAGTTACACAGGCTTTGGAAAGGCAGTACGAAGAGTATAGTGGGACTCGTAGTAGGACCCTAACTACACAGCCTTCAAAGCCACCGTCCAAGAAGGACGACTCGAAGAAAGATGATGACCGACACTCCTCAAACCACAGTGCTCCATCTCAGCAGGTTGTACTAAACCAGGGACCCGTGACAAGGGTTGCTCTTATAAATATTTCGTTTCCTGCAAACCCCGGGATTTCACTAGGGAGAAAGGAGCCATTGACTGTATGACGTGGCTGGATGAGATGGATACGGTTGTGGATATCAGCGGATGCGCTGATAGAGACGTGGTCAAGTTTGTGTCGCAGTCTTTTAAGGGTGAAGCTTTAGCATGGTGGAGATCTCTGATTCAAGCCACCGGAAAAATCCCATTGTACAACATGTCGTGGGATCAATTTGTTGCCCTTATCAGGGAAAATTACTGCCCTCAGCATGAGGTGGAGAAGATAGAGTCTGGTTTTCTATCATTGGTGATGACAAATCTTGACTATCTCGTTCTAATGACATATTTATTGTTTTATAAAACGTCATATTTTAAAAGTTATAAACGCCAAATAAGTGAAGTAGTTCAATTA
Source organism: Helianthus tuberosus (assembly GCA_030545235.1). NCBI lineage: Eukaryota > Viridiplantae > Streptophyta > Magnoliopsida > Asterales > Asteraceae > Helianthus > Helianthus tuberosus. The sequence continues at coordinate 187,082,850 of CM060432.1, read as the reverse complement.
ATTATAATAATAATATAATAAAAAAATTAAAAACACTAAACATATGAAATCTTTGAAATGGTGTACGTGTACACTACACATGAAATGCAACAATTAAAAGAAAGATAGTGTCCATATGAAATCTTTGAAATGGTGTACGTGTACACTACACATGAAATACAACATTTGAAAGAAAGATAGGTGTCCATCAATTATGTGATCGCAAATTTCCTTGTAGTATAAATAGTCAGTAGGCGTTCAATTCATTCCATCTTTCTCCATATTCGCCCACTTCTGTCTATATATATATTCCTTTCATTTATATTTCACCTATAATAATAAAGCCCTGCTCGTTTTAAGTGTTTTAACTCCTGATCACCGCTACCCTTTCCAATTGATCTGGAGCCCCATAACGCATGTCAAGTGTAAGGACCTTAAAAAATGTCCCAAACCGACCCATAAGTAAAAACCCGGACCCCTGAAACCCCAATCCATATCAAAAATCAAGAAATCAAGATTTGTGGTCTTCAGACGGGCCGCGTAAAGATTCAGCATAGTCTTACGCGGGCCGCGTCAATGTGGAGTTGACTGGATAAGCGTCCAGATCCACGTGTCACCCACGTGGCACACCTATTCGTGACCCAGCAAGCCTACATGTAGACTAGACCTCCACGCGGCCGCGTAAGGATCGGCTTAGGGTTCACGCGGGCCGCGTGAGACCCATATTTCACCTATAAATAGAAATGGCCATGGGCTGTTCACTGGTGTCGAAACCAAATCACAAAAACGAAGTTATACTGCATAAATTCGAAATTTAAGATATCAGGGTGCTGCTACGATACCGGGTATTAACTCGATCGCTACTACGATTCAATATCCGATCGATTGAAACTATCCGACAGGATGTTTAAGTGTTGCCCAACTTCGGGCTATCCTTTGTCATTAGTCGTGAATCCGACAGGATGTTTGAGTGCCACCCGAACTCGGGGTATACTTTGTCATTCGTCGTGAAAACGGTGGATGTTTAAGTATTGCACTCTGTCATTCGTTGCGAATCCGATAGATGTTTAAGTGTTGCACTTTGTCATTCGTCGTGAGGGTTTTAAATCTCGTGAGTTATCGTAAATGTTGTATTAGTTACTAACCTAGTTCGTGTGCATTGTTATTTAAATTAGGTTACAAGGCTAATCAGTAGGCTAAACTCTGCCCGTATAAACTTGCAATGTGAGTAATTCTCTTATATACTCCATTTTCAAATGTTATAATTACAGGGATTAAGTCGTGGTTATCTTAAATCACTGGCTAGTGGGGTATTGTGCACATTACTAATTTCTCACGGTTAGGCTAATAAATCCTAACAGTGATAATCATCACTACTTGGGGAAAGACCCAATAGTGGTATGACCATCGTCACCAGGTGACACGGCGCCAGATAAAAATAAGAAAGAAGCAATTGTAATCGCTCTTATGCTGTAATTCATAACTAAGGGTCATTTTATAAAACTTGAATGAACTCACCAGTATTTCCTGCTGACCAAATGTTTTTAAAACGCGTTTCAGGTAATTACGATAGATCGGAATAAGAGTGGGATGCGGCACCAACAAGGCTTATAGAAGTGGCTCATTTTATCAATTAAATTAAATTAAATTAAAAAAAGTTGTTTTATGCAATCGGATTTATTCTATATTAAAGCTACCTTTCAAAACATGGTTTTATCCCATATATTTAATAACTAAAATCCGGTGTTTTCTAAACTCTGATATTTTTCCTAACTCACGGTTCTGATGAAATTTCCGCTGCACTACTTTTCAAAATAACCACCGGTACCACTTGGCTGCTCGCGGCTCCCGATTCCGTCCAGGGTGGGGTCGGGGGTCGTGACACACAGCGGCTCGGGTAATACTGGACCTAGCATCAACCACATTCGACCTGGCGCAATCAGCAACAACTTTCCTCACTGGTGAATTTTGAACATCCATATCGTCTAGTAATCTCAGTCTCCGATGAAACTCACACTCAGGCTCAGAGAAAGCAACAAACTTAGGTGGTCTGCAAGAACGGGTGTGTGCGTAAACCGAAAGAACACAATTAAGAAAATCTACCTAAACTAACAAGCAAAATGCAAACTAATCTAGAATTAGCAAATAGAAAACAAAGGCACCTAAAAAAATCTTCGAAAGCAGTAAAGTGACTAGATCCCTGACTCGGGTCATTCTCAAAAGTGTAGTGTCCTAGACAATGGCACCAAAAATTTGTTATGTCAAATGTGTATATATTAATTTCGAAACAAGTTTTAAAAATGGAAAATCACTAAGTGACACACAATTAGTAAGTGTACCATTCGTAGTGTAGCAAGCAAGTAAGTCCGGAATACAGAAAACCGTGGACACTATTGTAAGACCCTTAAACGCGTTTTGACCCAAAATGACGCAGCGGGAATATGAACCATAAATTTCTCCCTCTATAGTTGTTCTAACGTACTTTAAACCATTTAAATCAACTTCGTTAACTTAAGTACATCATTCATTCTAGATTAAGATAACTACGTTAACATATGATTACAACTACGTCACCACTTCTCCGTACAATCCATGATCTTGAACTCGATCTTCGTCCACTTATCTCCCATGATGATAATGATGATCTGACTAACCTGCGGTCACCATATACATAACCAGCATGTTAGTAAAAGGTGACATCATACATAACTAAATGAATATATAAATAATCAATAGCTACACAGCGATCTAACTATGTTTACTACTCCATAATTATATCCTTCTAAATTTGTTCTTTACACCGGACCTCGCACCTTCGAAAGCCCAACACTTACATACCTGCATTCCTGTTTCATTCTCAATAACAATATGGTTAGCAAGACATAATCTCAACGTATTGAAGACCTGTAACTTCGCATAAGCACATACCATTGGTCTACATTCAATAAGTTACAACCCGTGTTTACACTTGAATATATAAATCCATATACATACATACCTATCGCAAACAAACGTCTCGCGTACAAATACGCATGACATGTACCCACTACGACTCTATACCTAAATACATGCAAGTCACGTTCACTTGTTCACATTCAATTACCGTACTTAAATTATACACTCACTATTCATCAATAATCACACGTGTAATAAGTTAATCCTTTCATGCCTATAACACATTTGTTAAATCCGAGTTTTAATCATACAATTACATGATTATGTATATGGCACCCACAAACGAAACCATGATCATTATGCATATTTCAAGACTCATACTTTCACATGTACTTAAGTTTTACAGGTCTAACATCACTTAAGAGCCTTAAAATCATCTTACGGGGTACCGGGACGGAACCAGGATCAGTCAGATGCAAGAAACAACAAGGATCAAGAAATTGGCAAAACCTGCCGTTTCACTCAAGAGTTGAACGTTCAATTATCAGCAAGAATGTTCACTCAACAGATGAAATGTTCACTCAAGAGTTACCCCATCCAACCACTCATTTTAAAGAATGATCACTTATCAGTAGGAATGTTCACTAAAGAGTTGAACCCATCCAAACACCCATTTTAGAGAATGTTCACCCATTAGTAGAAATGTTCAACACATTAAATTACCATGTTCTACACTACAACTTTCAAAGTAGAATTAATATAATGAGACTATCATCTTAATTTACATTAAGGATAGACGAAGTTCATATGAACTTACGGCCAGCTGCTGTTGTTTTTGTGTTTAGAGCTTATTTGACATGTTTGGTTTTTGTCATACAACTTCCGATTTAGTTGACCACTATCAACCTAATACCATCAAACTTATCTTAGTACTTCCATTGATTTTACATTCCTACATGCTTCTCAACAATTAACATATAACAATTCCCTTTAAACACTAAAGCGTGATTCCATAAATCACTTACCTTAAGCGTGTATATTAGAGCTTACTTCCTTGCCTCATCTCGACCCGTTAGACCTCCGTGCTTGAGTCAATTGATACGATTCCCTTCCTTACACGTCATCACATTCGTATCAAGGTTAGCATATATGATCATACATATAAACATTCATTTCTTTTTATTTACACATTATTTGACTTTCATTAGTCAAATTTTCGCATACATAAGACATATACCAATAGTTACCTCATTCAAATCTCACCCAACTCGATTACGATCACACATAGCACATAAATCATCTAGTACATAACACATTAATTCTCTGCTCTTACAATTGTGTCCAGAAGCCTATCCATTACATTCATACATTGTTGACTTTCAAAAGTCAACGGTCCAACTTACATCTATACTTTCAAATTGCAAACTTGAGTACATTCTTAATAAGGTAGACCATAGTATTAACACCGTATGCATTTCATACTCATGTGGTGATACACATACCACCACATGATCACCTAGTTATGTGCACATATAATCACTAGTCAATTCTACATATGCTAATTCTTCATGATCCTACAAATTGACAACCACATTCAAAGTTAGCCCATTTACATATCTACCATCTTTACTTGCTAGTAAGTTCACACGCTTCATATTTAGTACATGATCATTTACTAATCATGATCAAACACTTAATCCCACGTATGGTGTGCATCACACCATTAAAACATGTAGTACAACCTTCTAATGCATGTTTCTTACTAAATCATTTTATCAAACTAATTTCCCACTTGTATTCCATCTAAAACACATTCCTTATGCTAATCTATTATCAATTACATCATTATCACATTCTACATATATTATCCATTATATGCATACAATTCCTCCTATTTTTGTCACTTAGACATTTCATTAAACACTTGGTGTGCATGCAACATACAAGGCACAATATACAAGTATTTTATTGCATAATCTTCCTAGTTCATAACATAGATCATCAAATTCAACTAGAATCATATAATTTTCATACTATATCCAAATTAACTAACAATTACTCATTACATACAACATCACACATCCACATTACAATACTATTGAACATGTATGATCATCCTTATCATCATCTTCATTACTACATGTGGGTTTCTCCCCAAAACGTCAAATTACTCATAATCTTGCATAACTCATGTTCCATATGGTGATTCTAATACATATTCATACTAAATTTCACACTAATTCGTAGATTAATCATAAACCCACTTCTTTCAAAATCACCAAATTAAAATCTAAAACTTACCACATGTTTATATGAGCTAGAGGATGAGAAATCTCCATTCATGCAATGTTTTTCCTTCAATTATGGTCTTGATTTGGCTGAATTGTATACATGTTCTTGAGAGAGGGTTTCTCCTCTATCTTTTTCTCCATACACGACACACAGATCACACACACTAAACATCCTACACTTTCTATTTAATTGAAAGTTTAACCCAGTTTTCCACTTTTAGTCCCTCAACTTTGCCATTCTTTCCTATTTGTCACAAAACTTTACTCCCCCACTATTTACTTATGATTAACTAAATTATTTATAACTAGTTAACCCACGCCATGCCATAAAACAAGAAAACATATTCGTGAGTTAAACATTCAGGTTTTTGGGGTGTTACAACTATGCTGCAACTTTTGATAATCGACCTCTATTGACTTGTAGCTTAAATTTATTTGAGGTTTGGGATTTTTACTAAAACTACTAGAATAAATAAACACGAAAATAGAGAAATTGTGATTTCAACTAAAGACTAGAACACAACAAAAACTGGACTCAACATGCAGGCAAACACTAGAAACTACGTCGAAGATCAGATATGATTGAGTAAAAGCCCAATAAACCTTCCGCTAAGGATGATAAACTTAGTTCGAAAGTGGGACAAAGTGTTGAAGTGCTAAACTAAACCGGCTCACACTAGAGTTACCAAATCCCACAGTTATCACATATATGGCAACTAGGGTGATAAAATCCTCAAATTGTGAAGCGGATTTAACCATGATAACTGAAATCCTAGGAAACTCTAGACGCGAATAAATAGATGAATCCGAGCTATCGGTCACCCAACTACCAAACAACGCCCAAGTAATAACCTAGCAATCCCGACTTATCTCTTGAACCACCAGGAAGGGATCCACACCTTAGTAAATTGATATTAATAGCTGTTAAACTTGTATTATTTCAAATGACAATAACTAAACTAAAAATCCTAAGATTAAAGATCTAGAATAGTTCTCTAGACCAGGGGATATCTCTATGTGCCTAGATCAACAAAACCAATAAATAACTACGAAGAACAATTAACACCAACACACAATATTCAAGATCAGAAACAAAGCAAAAACGTGTAAATCAACACAATTCATTCAATGACCCAAAATCAATCCTTCAATCCTGAACCTTCAAACCTTCAAGAATAGCTCCAAAATTCTTCAATCACTTTAAAAACAGTAGCTTCTGGTCGTCCTTTGTCGTTTTTTTGCCGTCATGGTACTTAAATATGCGACATCTAGTGTTTTTACGTGTCTAGGCCCATTTGGGGCGTGTACGACCCGTACCATTTAGTAGGAATGTCCCATACTAAGCCTAAGGCCTAATAATAACACTTCGAGCATGCCAAATGATTTATGATGGGTACTACCCATAACCATATTGAAGATTACGACCCGTTACTTTAGAATTAGGGCCCAAAAATCTCATATTTGGATTTGCCTCATCGAGCTACCGAAATTCTTATATTGTAAGCCTCGTAACTCATATTCTATCTCAAGAGACAGCTGTTTGAAATTCAGACTCTTTTCTACCGCACTGTTTTTCTTAGTTTTTTTCTTCGTGTGCTCGTTTCTCCATGACTTTGACTCAATTTCCACCCCTTTTGCACACGAACACCCGCAAACCATCAATCCACTAAGTACAAGCTATAAATGATCAAAAATGACTCAAAAGTATCGAAAACATATAGAAAATACAAGGAAAATAAGATGTGTTTTACAACACATCGGCGCTCAACTTAAAACCAATGCACGATATTCTCCTAGGGATGGTGTTCCTTTATCTGATCTGAGCCTATATCGTACTATTGTAGGCAGTTTGGTTTATCTTATAGTTACTTGCCCATATATAACTCATGTGGTTAGTCAATTTGTTGTTGTTCCCACTTTTACTGGGAAGTTGTTCTTCGTATTCTATGATATTTCTGTGGTTCAGTTTCAGAGTCTCTTATTTTCCTTTGACATATTCCCTAGAGTTGTGTACCTATAGGATGCTGATTGGAATAATGATCCTAATGATTGTAAATCCACCACCGGTTGTTGTGTTTCTTTGGAGATTAGTTAATCTTTTGGAAAAGTAAGAAATAAGATGTTGTTTTAAGATCTTCTACTGAGGTTGAGTATCGTGCTATGGTTGTAACTACATGTGAGATTGTTTGATTACGTTGGCTTCTTGCAGATAGGGGAGTTAACATTTCTCAGCCTACTCCTCTACATTGTGATAACAAAAATGCTATGTAGATTGCAAGGAATTCTATTTTTCATGAGCGGGCAAAGCATATTAAGATCGATTGTCATTTCACTCGTGATCATTTACAACTCGGGGACTATGTTTCTTCCACTTGTTCCATCAACCTTACAGATTCTTGGTATTTTTACCAAGGTTTAGTCGGTGTCTCACTTTCGTTTCTTGTGTGACAAACTCTCAATGCTTATTATTGTTGCATTGTGAGTTTGAGGGAGGGGGGGGATGTTAACATAATAAAGTTAGTGAGCTCTTTTTGTATTGGGTTTATTGTTTAGCCAATTAGCCTAGTAACCCTGGATAGTTTCTCTATTTATAGTCTTGCTTTTCTTTGTTTTTTTTTTGAACGGCCAACAAAATCAATCCCAAACACTCTTAGGGCACCCACTGGACAAACGGAGTACTCCGAGAGTAACCCGAGTCCACCACCAATTATTTGTTTTATGTATTCAGTTTTCATCATAATAAAACCCAAGTTGCTCTTTCCTCTATACATGTTTATCAATTAACTAAAATGTCATAATTGGCTAGGGGACCGAGAAGTGAACAATGGAGTATACATGTCAATATAGAATTCAGATGACATGTTTGTTTTTAATGTTTGATTTTAAACTTTGGATTCAGCTTTGTAAACTGACTTATTATAGGGGATTATGTGATCTCTAGGAAGAAATTGTTGGCATAATCATCTCCATTTTTTAAATCTGGCTTCTTAGTAAAATTTTAAACACATTTTAAGCTTTAGGGGTGAAACTTTATTTAGACTTCTTGTACGATGAGTAAAGCTTCTGTTTGGCTTTGCGTAATTGGGAATTAGGGCATGAAAGGGTTTGATAACACCTTCAGCACCATCCCCTGGGCGTTATAAGGGCATGAAAAGGGAGAGGCATTTCTAGAATAATGCTCAAAGAGGAGAAAAAAATGGAGGGTCGCAATGATGCTGAGAAAAAAAAAGTGTTGAATGAAATAGGCATTAAGAGGCATTAACCATTACACATTTTTTGAAGGGCCGCAATGATGCTGATGTGACGAAATATGCCCTTTATGGGCATTAACCATTACACATGGTCTGATAAGTAAAAGTTGTTTAAATTCAACCAAAGTCCCACATTAGGAAAGATTAGGTAGATCAGTTTTGAACCTATTCCAATTAATAGTTTCATTCACATTTTGTGCCAAATATAAAAAAAAATAAAATAAAGCAAAGAAGAGTGATGGAAAGTAAGGGTTGCAGTTGTATCAGGTTGACGTGTTGTATTGATGAACATAAAACAACCAATATATTTTATTTGTATCAAAGACATCAATCGTAACCCAATTACTCAATGAAAAATTGTGTAATCAACCATAATTAGTGTAGCCTATTTTTCTAAATAAGTAAAAAAGGTTGCTGAGTTGAAGAAAAGTTGTAAACGAGTTGGTTGGTTGTCAACATGCCGTAATAAATGGGATAAGCAGGACGTATAGGGGTCGGAGGATCAACTTTATAAAAATATATTTTAATTAGTTGACATATCAATATGTTTAAATAAAGGGTGTTAATATTTACACACCCCTCCCCTCTATCTCTCTCTCTCTCTATATATATATATATATATATATATATATATAGTGTGTGTGTAAAGGATGTTGGAATAAGATTTAGGGGGTGTGGGAACATAATTTCCCTTAAATAAATTGACTAAATGTTTTAACCCGAAATGACCAGCTTAATTAAACAAGTTAAATAGGACCTCCCAAACACAATGTATAGGCAAGTAATTCAACACAATATTTAGGGGGCCCATCATGAATTGTTTAGTAGGAAATTTATTTATGTTTGTTTATGAAGAAACACTGGTTTAATTGACCGAATTTAACTGAACCAGGGGGTTTGAATCTGCATAAAAGGGGTATATCTTCTCGTTCGATTCGGGTGTGAATGATCTTCTTCCTCAAACAACAACTGCAAAACAAATAGCCGTTAGACTCGCCACGGGGAGAATGGGGGTTCTCTCCGTGACCACCCTCCGGCGTGAGAGTAAGTATAGGGTTTGATGAAGAAGAAGAAGAAGAAGTAATGTAAAGTGAAGTGTGTGTAGCTTGAGAGATTGTACCTGAATTATCCTCTATTTATAACCGAAGTTTGGGCGGGAAAGTTTGTTGATGAAAACTTGACGGAATGTGCTTTTCCGTAAGCGGTTACTTTGGTTCTCCGTTAATCACTAACGGGTGTGTATGCACACGGATTATGGTTGTGATCAACGGCTGGGGTGGTGCCGCGTGGAAAGTGGGCAAGTGTGGATCTTCTCTTTAATTCGTGGCATCATTGTGACTTCAAGGGAGCCTGGGATGATGCCACGTGGCCATTCGGTTATAACCGAATGGTGGTGCACGATCAAGCCTTCTTGAAGGATACAGCTGTAATCCTATGTGGTTCTTCTTCATGCTAATCTTTGTGGTAACACAAAAGTTACTAATATCACCCAAGTCTGGATGTTTATTTATGCGGAAGTTTTGTTAGGACTTTATCCTATCTGTTATGCAGGCTGGCGCAAGGATTTGTTGGTTTCCTTTTGGCGCGCGGATGTTGAAAACTGTACTTCTCTTTAAGTTCTCTTTTGGAACCAGTGCGTGGCCGCGCAAGGTTTTTCTCCAAAGAGAGCTTATTGACGAGGTTGTGGAATGGTCTCAAGCACCCGTGCAAGGTTTTTAGGACCTTACCCCTTCAAGTCCCCCCAGTCTAGTGTTGCTCTTATGCAAATAAGTGGAGCACTGGACTATGAGAAATGGGTGCTTTTTCCTGTGGAAGTTTCTAGGCTTTGAAAAAATGGAAAACTTCTTGGAGAAGATATTTGTATTATTTTATTTTATTTCGAATTGTTCATTTGAACGAACTGTTCTTTAATCATGAGTTGATTGTTGTTATGTCACTCATAAATGGAAAATGCATATATGTATTAACCTTTCATCTTCTCACTGAACTGTAGCCTTGGGAATGTGTGCGGACGTTGTCAGAGAGTATGTAATGGGATGTGACGATTACAGTGGCAGCACCGTTTCTAAAGGAGGTGATTTGACACTTAATCATCACAATTTCCTTCAACTCTCTTTTCGATGCTGACGTTAGCTCTTCCCGGCTATATATTTATATAGAGTTTGTCGATATTTTTCCATATTTGTGAAAAAATGAGGACCAGGCGAAGGTTCCGATCTCGGAAGGTTTCCAAAATTTTAAAGACTTTTGATGCTGCTGAAGCTTTGCTTCTCCTTGCTGGCTTGTCAATGGATACGGTTGCCGGAAATGGAGGCGTTCATGGTACTATTCCTCCAGTGTCTTTAGGAAGATATCATGCTCCCTCTCGTGCTGTAGATGATAATAATGAAGGGGTTACCAGGCTGTCGGCACATGCCCTAACTCAAGCTTTTCCGGTTGACTGGAGAGGGCGTTGCTCAATAGTGTACCAACGGCGTCACCGTGGTCCTTGTTTGGCCCCTCCGACCGAGATTCTGACCGGTGTGCATATGACCGTTTCTGCTACGGGTAATGGGGAGGGTGCAAACCCCTGGATTGTTGATGCTCATCCTCTTGCTTGGTATGGTGAAGTACTGCATACCCCGTTGGATGTGTTGGATATGTTTCCTGATGTTTAGTTTGTTTACTTTGTAGCTACTATTTTGATACACTGCCGTGTTTTGTATAGTTTGTTAATATGCTTTGTTGCATAAGTAACTTTTTGATGCACTGTTGTGCATTTGGATTTCTTTTGTTGCGCGTGGCGCGTAAGTAATATAAGGTGTGTTTGGATTACAATATCTTTCATGTGTATAATTACTTTGTTTAGGTAAAGCGAATAAAGATGGTACGAAGCTCATGTATGAACGTAGGTCTGGACTGTGCGAGGGACTTGTACCCGTAGACCGTTCATGAGCCTTGTAATGTTTTACCATAGTGTTTTCGCGCATACCAAAAGGAATTACATGCATTTTGTAATAAACAATGGACCATATAAGGATAAGCTTTGTATTGATAAGGCGCAGGGCCAATGGATACAAAATGAATAATTAGAATAATTACGTTGCCTGCGCATGTAGTCATTTGTTGTGTAAGATGGCTAGGCTGGTTACATGTAGCACCTGCATAGTTGTTGTGCGTTCCAGGTGCGTGGTACATTCATTCCGTCGAGCCTTTTTAGAGTATATGCGCCTTCACCCAAGACTTCGTGGACGATATATGGTCCTTCCCATTTGGGCGCTAATTTCCCTGGTTTCTCCGCATTGGATGCCTCATTCTCGTGCAAGACGAAATCCCATGGGACGAAGGTGCATACGCGTACGCGCGCATTATAGTGTTTTTCTAACTTTGATTTATAACTGGCTTCTACAATGGCTACGTTCTCGCGCCGTTCTTCAAGAAGGTCCAGATCAATTCTTCGTTCCCGCTTGTTATCTTTCTTTTCCATGGCGATCATACGTGGTGATGGGAGACTAACTTCTGCTGGGATTACTGCTTCTGAACCATAGACAAGGCTGAATGGGGTTTCGCATGTACTGGTTTTTGGCATGGTGCGATGGGCCCATAAGATGCTTGGGAGTTCGTCTACCCAACCCCTACGCGTGGTTCCCAGTCTTGCCTTTATACCATCTACTATTTGCTTGTTCACACTTTCAACTTGGGCGTTCGCTTGTGGGTGTGCCACAGAAGCGAAACTGTGTTCAATGTTCATTCTTTGAACCACTTTTGTAAGTCTTCTGACGCGAAGTTCGTGCCGTTGTCAGAAATGATGCGTAGTGGTAACCCAAATCGGCAGATGTTGTGCTCCCAAATGAACTTGCGGATCACCATTGCTGTAGTCGATGCCAGAGCCTTTGCTTCTTCCCATTTTGTGAAGTAGTCTACTGCTACCACTATGAACTTGACTGCGCCTGGCACATCAGGAAAAGGACTGACGAGGTCTATGCCCCATTGTTGGAAGGGCCAGGCTGAGGTGACTGGAACCAGGGGATTCTTTGGACGGAGGGTCTTTGGTGTGTGGCGTTGACATGCTGCGCATTTGCGCAATAGTTCTACCGTGTCTACATGCATTCCTGGCCAATAGTAGCCTGCGTTCATGATCTTTGCGACCACCATGCGCGGACATGCATGGATCCCGCGTAATCCTTCGTGGATTTCTTAGACTAAATATTGTGCATCAGTCTTATCAACGCAGCGTAAGAGTGGACCCATGAATGATTTGCGGTATAAAATACCATCTGCCATTTCGTAGTTCAATGCCTTGTGCTGAATTTTCCTGGCTTTCACTTTTCCTTCTGGGAGAATCCCATGTTGCAGGTACATGATGATCGGGGACATCCAGGATGGGTTCCCGATCTCTATGATGTTTACTTGTCTTAAAGGAACAGACAAGTTAGACAATACCTCGATGCGGACTTCCTTTGCGAGGTGTTTGAAACTAGTAGCGGCCAGTTTGCTCAGCGTGTCTGCATGTTTGTTTTCACTTCCGTTGATGTGGATTATCTTGAATGTTTGAAACTGGTTGATAAGGATTCTTGCTTGTTCCAAATATAGAGCCATGTCTTCGACTTTAGCGTCGTAATGACCATTGACTTGCTCTGCCACTAATTTGGAATCAACATGCGCTTCGAGGTTCTTTGCTCCCATTTTGAGTGCCAGACGAAGGCCCGCGAGAAAAGCTTCGTATTCCGCCTCGTTGTTGGTGCTTTTAAAGTCCAGGCGAATAGTGTACGTGAGCTCATGATTGTCAGGGCTGACTAGGCGAAGATCTGCGCCTGCACCATCGTCATTTGAGGCGCCATCTATATGCAACGTCCAAACCCTGTCATCGAAGACTGGGATGGGATTTTGGATTGCCTCGCACTCTTGGATTTTGTCAACGGGAACTTCAGTGGCGAAATCTGCTAAGACTTGCCCTTTAATTGCTGGGCGGGGTTTGTACAGGATGTTGTATCCTCCTAATTCGATAGCCCATTTGGCCAACCGCCCCGCGACATCAGGTTTAGACAAAATTTGTCCTAGATGATAATTTGTAAGGACTGTGATAACGTGGCCAGAGAAATACCGGCGTAGTCCCCGTGATGCATGGACCAGTGTGAGGACGAGCTTTTCTATCATAGATTAGCGTGTCTCTGGACCAGTTATCATTTTACTGATGTAGTATATTGGAGTTTGAACACCATCCCTTTCTACCGTTAACACCGTGCCGACTGCTACTTCCGCTGCTGATAGGTATAGGATTAATGGTTCTTCTTTTCTTAGTGCTGTTAAGGTTGGTAACTGGATCAGACACTCTTTCATTTGTTTGAAAGCTTTCTCTGCTTCTGGTGTCCATTGAAAATGGCTCTTTTTGGTGCAATTGCGCAACGTGCTGATGAATGGATAAGATTTTGCTGCGTGATTTGCCAAAAACCTGTTAAGTGCTACTAATCGTCCTGCGAGACGTTGCATCTCTTTTACTGTTGTTGGCGATGGCATCAGTTGAATGGCTTCTACTTTCTCTGGATTGACCTTGAAGCCGTCTCTGGTTACTATGAACCCTAGGAATTTGCCTTCCTCCATTCTGAAGGAACACTTTGTTGGATTCAGCTTTAGGATGACGCTGCGCAAGGAGTCAAAGGTGTGGTTGATGTTTGTGAGCATAGTCTCTTCTTCTTGGCTCATGATGACGAGGTCATCCATGTAAACTTCCACTGGCATGCCAATATCCTCTCCAAAGACTCTATCCATCAAGCGCTGGTAAGTAGCCCCTGCGTTGCGGAGGCCAAAAGGCATTTTCGTGTAGCAAAAAATACCTTTGTCTGTTCGGAAGGCTGTTTTGTCTTCGTCTTCCTCTTTCATTTGCACTTGATGATAACCTTTATAGCAGTCTAGAAAACACTTCCAGTGGAAGGATGCTAGAGAATCGACCTTCTTGTCTATTTCCGGGAGAGCGTAACAGTCTTTTGGGCAGGCTTTGTTGAGGTCTTTGAAGTCGACACACATGCGCCACCCGCCATTGTGTTTTTGCACCATTACTGGGTTGGCTACCAAGGTTTGGTATTGTACTTCGCGTAGGATCCCAGCGTTAAGTAGTTCTGTTACTTGTTCGTTCATTGCTTCTGCTTTTTCTGCGCTGAAATTGCGCCTTCCCTGCGCGACTGGTTGCGAAGGTCGGATATTCATGCAATGCTGTGCTATGTCTCGTGGTACTCCAGTCATATCCGCCGGGGACCAGGCGAAGATGTCCATGTTGTTAGACAGGAGTTCTTTTAACTTTATACGGATTGCCGGGGGTATGGCGTGTCCTAACAAGATGGTTTGTTCAGGATGTTCTTTGTTGAGGACCCATATTTTTGGTTCGTTCGAAGGTGAAGGTTTGACGGCTTTTGCCGGTGGCTCATCGTCTACATACATCACCTCTTTGCTGGAATACAAAATTGCTACCCCGGTTTCTGTCGGAAAACCACAAGCGGCGTGTGGTATGGAGGTGATCATGCTGAACTCTCTCTGAGATCTTTTCCCTAATAATACATCGTGACGCGATGTTGCTGGCATAACCATAAAATTAACTGTGACCGTATGCGAGTGTTCGCCGTCTGAGAGGGTCATAGGAAAAGCGATTTGTCCCAGTGGAAAAACAACTTCGTTGCAAGAACCAGTGAGAGGAAAATCGACTGGTTTTAAGCGTGCCTTATCCTCTGGGTCGAGTTGCTTAAAACATTGCTCGTAAATTATATCCATGGAACTTCCTGGATCTATAAACATATAATCGGTATGATAGTGGCCGAAAATGCCAGTAATGATTACCAGTCGTTCTTCTTGAGGGCCTCCTGGAACGACGGGAAAGACTACTTGTTGCTCTCGCCTGTGTTGATTGTGGCTTCTTTTGTGTGACCGTTGTGAAGGTCCTCCTTGCACGACATGAATCTGATGTATTTGGTTTCCGGGCAATTGTTATCTTCTGAATTTTGTTCCACATATCGAGGTAGTTCCAGGTATCGTTGGGTATTAGTTTGGATGTCCCACTGACGTGCTGATTGTGGGTCCAACGTTGAGATGCCAGATCTTCTTCTGCACTCTTCTCGATCCCTGGATTTGTCATTCGGTAACTCAGATCTGGCGTTTTGAACAAAAATTTGGTTCATAGCGTTCTGGAATCTGGTGAACCAGTACTCTAGAGTATCCTCCGGAAGTAGATCTGGGCATATACGAACTCCTGGTTGCATAACGGAGCTCTTATCCTCAAAATAAGTGTTACTGTTATCTGTTTTGCCCATGATTTCGTCGATATGAGTATCCCGGGTTGGATTACCCTGGGTTTTCGATCGAGGACTTGATGGGTGAATTGACGAATTCTCTGCCATGGAAAACAGAGAATGAGAAGGGAGTGAATCGAAACGAGAAAATGTGAGCAAAACTGAAAAATTGGTGGGCGCCAATGAAGAAACACTGGTTTAATTGACTGGAATCAACTGAACCAGGGGGGTTGAATCTGCATAAAAGGGCTATATCTCCTCGTTCGATTCGGGTGTGAATGATCTTCTTCCTCGAATAACAACTGCAAAACAAACAGTCGTTAGACTCGCCACGGGGAGAATGGGGGTTCTCTCCGTGACCACCCTCTGGCGAGAGAGTAAGTATAGGGTTTGATGATGAAGAAGAAGTAATGTAAAGTGAAGTGTGTGTAGCTTGAGAGATTGTACCTGAATTATCCTCTATTTATAACCGAAGTTTGGGTGGGAAAGTTTGTTGATGAAAACTTGACGGAATGTGCTTTTCGGTAAGCGGTTACTTTGGTTCTCCGTTAATCACTAACGGGTGTGTATGCACACGGATTATGGTTGTGATCAACGGCTGGGGTGGTGCCGCGTGGAAAGTGGGCAAGTGTGGATCTTCTCTTTAATTCGTGCCATCATTGTGACTTCAAGGGAGCCTGGGATGATGCCATGTGGCCATTCGGTTATAACCGAATGGTGGTGCACGATCAAGCCTTCTAGAAGGATACAGCTGTAATCCTATGTGGCTTTTCTTCATGCTAATCTTTGTGGTAACAGAAAAGTTACTAATATCACCCAAGTCTGGATGTTTATTTATACGGAAGTTTTATTAGGACTTTATCCTATCTGTTATGCAGGCTGGCGCAAGGATTTGTTGGTTTCCTTTTGGCGCGCGGATGTTGAAAAATGTACTTCTCTTTAAGTTATCTTTTGAAACGAGTGCGTGGCCTCGCAAGGTTTTTCTCCAAAGAGAGCTTATTGACGAGGTTGTGGTATGGTCTCAAGCACCCGTGCAAGGTTTTTGGGACCTTACCCCTTCAGTTTATTTAATAAACGAACCAACATGAACACAATAGTATGTTCATTTATTAACTAGGCGAACATGAACACTTGTCTTGTTCATTCATTTATATTCATTTTTCCACTTATGTCCATTCGTTTACATCATATTTTTTTATATTACTTAGTAGTGCTACTGATCGACGCATCATACATTAACTCGTCAATCCAATCAATTTTAAGAATCAAGTCTTGGTAATCGACTAACAAACGAATGGACGAACAAGAACACATTCTTTGTCGTATATGTTCGTTAACGTACGTGCTTTGATATTCGTATTTGTATGTTATTTACATTCGTTTGTTCGGTTATAGTTAAACAAACGAACAAGAAGCAGCTTTGTTTCTCGTTCGTTTGGTACCCTTACCGACTTAACAACGTGTATATCAAACATGCATGTTAATTCATGATAACCTAGAACTTAATTATTTTCATGTCGCGTTAATGTTGTTTTTGATTATATAAGGAATTGCCACACCCGCAAGGGTAAATAATATACTATTGAGTGAGTAAAATTACTTTTTAAGTTTCTGTGTTTTAGTTGTTTTAAGAATTTGAGTGCAAAATCAATAAGTTTAACGTTCTGAGTCCCTAACCGCTCATTTTATAACGTTTTGAGTCCCCGTGTTTTAGTGGTTTAACCAATTGAGTCCAAAATTAAAAGTACAAGTGTTAAAAATTGGACTTAAAACGTTATAAAATGAGCTACTATGGACTCAAGCCGTTAAACTTTTTGATTTTGGATTTAAGTGGTTAAACCCACTAAAACACAGAGACTCAAAAAATAATTTACTCTATATTATTTACAGAAACATTCTTTTTAACTTCCTCTAACATATAATATATCTACAATAAATAAAAAAAATTACAAACATTAATACCAATTCGCTTTAAATGACCACTCATTTCGAGTATTACAAATATTTATACGCAGATACTTTTTTTTTTGAAAATATACTTTTATTCACAAGCTCACCCCCAAAAACGGGGGCAGCCAACCACAGCCAGAAAAACCACAAAACACCCAAAAATTACATGAGTTTGAAAGCGCACCAATCTTCCCACGAGATACCTCTATTTCTAGATCTGTTACGATACCAAAGAAAATCCAATACTTTAACATCTTGAAAGATATCCGCAAACTCTTTGGTATTGTTTCTGAATCTCTTTTCGTTCCTGGCCTTCCAAATACACCAACACCCCACCATTATAATACCCTGAAGAGCATCCTTAGAGACCTTCTCTAAACCAGTGTAATTGTGAAAGGACAACAGGTCTCTAATCGAAAAGGCAAAGATAGGACTGATACTGCACCATCGGCATATCAAATACCAAATGTTCGACTCCACCGAGCAGGTGCAAAGCAGGTGTTCAGCGGTTTCCGAGTGCTCCCCGCATAAAGAACATAAATCACTTCCGGTGAAGGAGTTACGATGAACCAGCGCGTCAATGGTAGCAATTTCCCCATCTAGGCTCTCCACACAAAAATATTACACTTCTTCGGAACCCACTTCGACCATTTGAGAACGAAATTGCTGCTGTAATCTTCTCCACTTCTGATAAAGTCCTTAACAGCCCTAACCGAAAAAAACCTTATTCTTGCCTCCGATCCAAACCCATTTGTCCCAATTGCCCGTTAACAAAACTTTCTGCAACAAAGACATCAATTCCTCCCATTTAGATAATTCTAAATCGGAGTTCGGGGCTTTGTTCCAATCCTAGCAATCGCTGAAACTCTGAGAGACCGTACATAATATGTCCCTAACACAGCACCTTTTGTCGACTTCTAACCGAAAGAGAAGAGGAAATCGATCCTTGAGAGGAGAATTGCAGATCCAAGGATCGATCCAAAACTTAATATCTCTGCCGTCCCCCACCGAACCTCTGAAATTATGTTTGAGATGGGTTTCCCCGACCTGAAGTTTCTCTACAGCTTGAACGATCCTCTTCCACACCCCACCTATCTTCTTATTAACCGGAACCGAACACCATTTATGTCTTGTGTAATGAATAGAGGTGATAACTTTTCTCCACAGACTCGCAGTATCGGAACGAAAAAGCCAAATCCATTTGGAAAGAAGCGCCATATTTATACTACTAAGATCTGACAGACCCAAACCGTCTTTGTCAATGGGAACCGTCACCCTTTGCCACGCCACCCAATGAATTTTTTTGATCAAATCAGCTCCACCCCATAAGAACCTTTTAATGATTTTTTTCAAGACCTTTTAGCACCCCCACCGGAGCCTTAAACTAAGAAAGAAAATACGTAGGGATACTTTCAAGGACCGACTTTATGAGAGTAACTCTCCCACCAATCGACAACGTAGAGGACTTCCACATAGCCAACCGAGATTCAAAGATATCAAATACCGATTTGCAACTATCCAATCTATGCATCTTAGCTCCCACTGACACACCGAGATGCACAAAAGGGAACTCACCTCTGCTACAGTTGAGGGTCGAAGCCATGTCAGACACTTCTATAGAGCTCAGACCCACACCGAATAAATTTGACTTCCTTAAATTAATTTTAAGACCAGAGACAATGTAAAAACACCTGAGCAGGCGAGCGACATTATTGATATTATTACGACTCCACTCGCCCATAATCACGTAAAAATCCACGTATAAGAGATGGGTTAGAGTCGGACCTTCATTTGGCAAAGTAATTCCCCTCAACGCTCCCACGAGACTAGCTTTCCTGATCATATTCGAAAAGGCTTCCATAACGAAAAGAAAAAGGAAAGTGTAGGTCCCATAATCCATGCGGATCGTAACAGAATCGTCGATCTAACCTAGGGTGCGGAATCCCCTAGATCAGATTTCACAGAAAAACGAGTAGAAACAGAATCAAGAACACGATGCACTTTCAATCCGGTCTTCTATTGATTATCCAACACAAAGTTTACAATCAAATCAAGACTCACAAGAAATCTCTCAGCCACTCTCTGTAGATTTCTCCAACTCTCTCAATTCCTCTAAGTGTCTAACCTAAACCCTAATGCCAAGCCTTGTTTATATAGGACAAGCTTTGCATATGGGCTTTGGACTAGGCCAGGCCATTCTCCAAGCCCATAACACTAATTAACTCCCTAACCAATAATGTTAAGCCCAATACAAAATATCCAAAGACTAAATAATCAAACTATTAAGCTGTTGTCACAAAATATGCACCAACAAACTCCCCCTTGACAATAGCTTCATAGTGTAACTTTGTCTTCAAACATCTTGCAGTCTTTTGGTCTTTGGATAGCGTCAGCTACACAGTTTCTGACATCAACAAACTCCCCCTTAGCTGATGCTTCCAATATCCAAAACTTTCATTCGTTGTAGATCAGTGAACTAGCAATTTTTGGTTAAGCAAGTATCTCCAAATTTTCCAAATCTCTCCCTGCAATGTAGTAGAAGGATCCTACCATGCATCTTCACACGTTCTTCACTTCACTCTCAATCTGCACTTTACTTGTATTCTGCACTTCATTTTGATAACTGCATCAATCTGTTTAGCAACACAAACAAGTATATCGAAAAAACCATTAGTCCTTTTCACATTTAAAGATAAACCAATATTTTATCTTAATTTGCAAAAACAACTACCTGTCAATTCAAAATGGAAGTCTTTTGAAAGAAAATATTTTTGGTATTTATGATATTTTTCAAAACAACTAAACAAACTAAACTAAACTCAAAAATATTTACAATACTTCTTTTTGTGAGAATCATGTGCAAGAAGATCATATCAACAAAATCAAATTGTTTCACACCATTAGATAATTTTTTATTTAATTTATCGTGAAAAGCAGTTCAAGACGATTACCAGTATGTTTGTCCACCTAAACAAAATGCATGAACATTTCAAGTACCATTACCATATGATACGTTAAGGTAATATTATTCTGATATATTAGCGTGTCCCACTTCAGGATGTACCCCCGCGATCAAGGTATGCACAAAGATTCATCGTAGTAGGTGAGCATACTGAATTCATCCGTTTTGTTTTTCAACGTTTAGATAATTGGTGATCAGGTCAGTACTTCCGTACAACAAAGAGACCAAAATATCTAACGAGGGCTATAACAAATACCATTTTTGGTACGAATTATGCATTTTGCACTTTATGAATGACTCTCTATGAGAGCTTCTTCATTTTCAGGGTTTTGGCATTTTTAGCTCTTTTAAGATATCCTGGTTGTGCCTAGGTCAGCAT
This sequence comes from Helianthus tuberosus, assembly GCA_030545235.1. Classification (NCBI taxonomy): domain Eukaryota; kingdom Viridiplantae; phylum Streptophyta; class Magnoliopsida; order Asterales; family Asteraceae; genus Helianthus; species Helianthus tuberosus. Next base: position 187,061,887 of record CM060432.1, on the reverse strand, counting down.
GTATCTGGATGCAGCAGAAGGACAACCCTGATATCCCCAGATGAAATAACAGTATAAAGACCCAAAACTTCAGATTTTGGCAATCTATCAATGCAAGATTTAAGGTCATTAAACCATACACCACTGATGTGTTCCCCACTCATACTCAGTGCATTTAGGTTTATATCACATTGGTAAGTTGATTATTTCATGCTTTTGCCTACTGGTACATCATATGATGAAGCTACTATCACACTAAAGCAATTTAATTCAGTTTGAGTGTGACAGTCTAACTTGCTGATGTACTATCATTTCTTCTTTTTTACACAGTGATAACTCATTTTTGATTTTCTATATTTTTTTTAAGTTTTTCATTTTTTTTAATGTTTTTGGATTTTTGAAATTTTATAACTTACTCCCCCTAAACACACGCACTAACTAAACTCTTTTTGGCTTAGAGGAATTTCTCCCCCTAAATTTTTGTTTTTATGGAGTAAGTTTTAAAAACATAAATTTAAAAACACAAACAGACTCCCACTTTAACCTGACAATAAGTTTTTCACGGTTAAAGTTTAGAATAATCAAAACAATCATAGAAGTAAATAGTTCGTTACCCATGTTAACCTACTATTCACCTCAGATGCTTTACAGGAATAACCACTGTTGAACACATCAACAGTCCTTCTTGGTCATCCTGCATTCACTTAACAACTCAGTTAGACTTTAGAACCCAAACCTTACCGGTTTTGGGTCGACCATGTAAATCCACATAAGATGCTTCTAACCAATATCCATCACACCTTAATGGTGTCTTAGATGTTTTACCCGTTGTTGAATAAGATTGATAATTTTCATTAGGTCTTTGATTGCGAGAGTTCCAATAAACTCTTTGATTTTCTGACATTTGAAAATTATTATCTTGATACCTTCTTCTCCCATTCTCATACCATGAATTTTTGAAAATTTTTGGATGTTGTTGAACATTTGAGTTACTAAAACCCCTATGTCCATTTCTTTGAGAATTTCGATTACCAATTGTCTGGTATCGATTTTGATATCCAAAATTTCTACTTTGACTTTGAAACCGATTTGATTTACCATTATAATGACTAAATTGTGGAGAAATACTTCTTGGTCTATCAAATCTTTTCGAAGTTGAAGGTTTTGATTGAAATTCAGGTTTCTTTGTCTGACAACTCGATTTTACATTATTGCTTGACCCAACCTGATTCCCATCTTTAACCTCATCAACTTTTTGCTTACCTTTCTTCAAAGGACAACAACTCGCCACATGTCCTTTGTTGTGACATTTAAAACAGGATCTTTTCTTATAACTTTTCTTTTTGTTTGATCCCTTTTTAAATGTGTTGGCCTTTTTGTCTGCAGTATCCTCATCCACTTTATGAGGTGTACTGTTAGACCCAACAGATTCTTTCAAAGAAATTGGACTATTTGGTAAGTCCACAGCTATCGGATCCACTACAACTTGTGCAGTGGTTACAAAATCAGTTAGCTCATCTTCAGTTGGTAGAAAAGAGTAGTCTTGATTTTCAGAAAATGACGCTTTAGTAAACCCCACCCCTGTTTTATCATTACTCCTTTTTAAACCTTTTTGAATATGAGTCCTGACTAACGAAGAATTTCCAAATTTGTCTAACTTACCCTGAAGTTCTACAATTTTGGCTTGTGCATCAGCCAATTCTGTGCACTTTTCTGAAAGCTCGTTAGTCTTTTCTTTCAGAGTTTCACGAGCCAAATCAATGATCTGTAACTGTTCATTGACTTTGCTTGTTAAACTGCTAATTTCTTGTTCATTTGATTTGAGTTTATCTAAATAATTTGACTCTCTTTTAATCAAAAGAACATTTAACTCTTTTCGGTTTTCCAAATCAGCTAACAGAATTTTGTTTTGCTCCGATAGTCTGTTAACTTTACCCTGTAGTTCAGTGCAATTAAGACAAGTATGACTTACAGATTCTGATGATACCTTCACCTCTGATGTAAGTCCATTCACATCCTTCAAGCCCTTTAAAACTTCTGCACCCTTCTTTTCAGCCTTTTCCTTCTTCTCTTCTACCTCAGCAGCTACATTTCCTATCTTCTCAGCTACACATGCTTGATCACATGTATTCAATCTTGAAGGAATCTGATAACGTTTTTCCAGAGCTTCCCACAGCTCTTGAGAAGACCCATACCTATTAAATAAGTGTTTTATTCCAATCGGCAAGGACATCTTTATCGCTGCTAAAGCTCGCTTTTCAGCATCAAACACAAGTTTCTCAGATTCATCCATCTTGTCATAAGAAATAACTTTAACCCTTCCTTCAACATGACGTGTAGGAGCAACATATCCATCTACCATACAGCACCACATTCTGGTATCCTCACTTTTCACAAATAACTCAAACTTCTCTTTCCAGTCAGCATATTCTTTGACGTTTATAAGCTTTGGCCAGTTTTTAACAACCTCACTTCCATTATTCATCTTAGCCATCACGCAGCGTAAAAGTTTAAATGGATTTTGGTAACCTGTGTCAAAATCCAAATCTAACTTCTCTACTGGTCCTTGTCAAGCTTTTACCGTAAGCGAACTGATAAAACCGTACAAAAAGTTTTCGAAAACTGTATTTACCAAATTATACCGTTAGATTCGTCTCGAGATTACGATTCCAATGATATATAATGTCGAAGACCTTTTTCGGGATTTTCCAGAGTCATGTCAGACACTTCTGTAGAGCTCAGACCCACACCGAATAAATTTGACTTCCTTAAATTAATTTTAAGACCAGAGACAATGTAAAAACACCTAAGCAGGCGAGCGACATTATTGATATTATTACGACTCCACTCACCCATAATCACGTAATCATCCACGTATAAGAGATGGGTTAGAGTCGGACCTTCGTTTGGCAAAGTAATTCCCCTCAACGCTCCCACGAGACTAGCTTTCCTGATCATATTCGAAAAGGCTTCCATAACGAAAAGAAAAAGGAAAGTGTAGGTCTGTTGGATCTGAGTTTGTTTCTGATTGTATTTTGTGTTTGTAATTAAAATGAGAATGGATGAGTGTGCAGCGGAATTATGATGAAAACAAACTTTGCATACAATCAAACGAGAGTAATACTTTGATCAAACATCTTTTCACAATGAATCGGAAGATTGAATTTATTTCAATAACGATTACAATGATTGATGAATGAATGCAAACTCCCCCTCAGCCAGAGCTCAGTTGTTTGTTCGTGCAAAGAAGACGATGATGCAAAAGAGCTAATAGAACAGTACAAAGTACTGAACTATTTATAGGCACTTGCAAACCACTGAGCATCTTAGCTGACGTCACCATGAAAGTGACATCTAACCTCGTAACAAACTCTAACCTCTGATCTATACAAACACTGATGTACTAACTACTGCTATTACATTTCATTACATAAAAGACACTTAAACAGCTGCTGCATCCTTCCACTGCTGTGAACCCAGCAGTGCTTGTCCGGATCAGCAGTACTTGACTCAAGGCAGTAGATTGAATCAGCAGAGCTTTGGTCTTTCATCAGGTCTTTATTTGAACAGCAGTTGTAGGTCAGCACTTTGCAAGATCAGCAGATAGGAGGTTAGCAGATATGAAATCACTTTCAAGGGGAGAGATTTGTATGTAAACATCTGCTTATTCTGGATCCACTGCTCTGATCCAGTTTTGGCTTTAATTATATGTTCCTCTGATAGGGTTCAATCCCAACAATCTCCCCCTGGAACAGATAATGCCAAAACTCTTCATTATTGTGGAAATCTTTATTGCCTCATCAACAGTTCCCTTATCTGACCTTTAAATTGTAGTTCAAAGTCTAGGGCATCTGTGTCTTCATCATCCCTGCTAAGTGGAAGATCAAGGAGATCCTGCAAATCTTCAAGACTCAGGCCAAGAGCTTGTTCCCTTGATATTTTCTCCACTTCTCCATCAGACCTGAGCAAAGTCAATACGCAGGTCTGTTTGTCAGTTTCCCACTTTTGTATTTTTGAGCCTGATGGGTTTCTTGGGAGATGTTTATTTGCAGAAGTATTTGGTGAGGCTGGCCTATTCAAAACTGGCTGAGCAGTACTTGCAGTTTGATCCAAACCAAGAGTTTCTATGATCATTTTCTTTATGCCTTCTTTTACAAGGTCATCTCCTTTTATCATCTCTTGGATGGTTTCACCTCTCAACTGTTTGTGTGCCCTTCTTTTATAGATGGCAGCACCAGTTGGAGCAGTGGCTCTCCTGATCTGCAGCTTTGTTGGTCTTTTTGAAACCTCTGCTTCAGGATAGTCAGGCTTTTGAGGAACATTTGGATCTTTCTTTCTTAGTTCCTCCAACCTTTTGTAGGTGATCCTGACCACATCTTCTTTCCATCTAGCAACTTTTCTTTTGTTTCCATATTCAGCAGCAACCAGTTCTTCTTTCATTCTTTTCAGTTCTACCTGTTTGTCAGGTACATTCTTTCTAAACTTTGCCCAGACAGGAGGAGTGTGAGTGACTTTCCTTTTTATCATGTCTTGAATTCTTGCAGCTTCATTTTCAAGCTCAGGAACAGTCCACTCTTTGTACATGTATTTCTCTCCTTTGTACTTCTTGTGAGCCATGATGCTTTCAATGTAGTCTTTCTTCAAAGTTTCAGCTGCTCTTTCTGAAATTTGTTGACTGACATTTTTTGCAAATTGTTCTAGGGAACTGACTTGTGTGAGCAGATATTGATAATTTCTTGAAATTTCTTTGTCAGATTTCCCTTGTGTGTTTCTTTTTGAGATATCCTCTGCTTGCTTGGCCTTGATTTTCAAATATTCATCAACATTTTTAGGTCAGGGATATCCTTTTATTGATGGCAAACTCCTTTTGGCAGGGTCATCCTCATAGTAAAAGGATTTTATTTCTTCTCTAACAGCTGCTAGTTCAAGAGGAAATTGAACACCTGCAGGAGGTAAGGGCTTGTACATTTGAACTGAAGAGAGAGGAACAGGTTTTAGTATTGTGACAAGAGCTAAAGATTTTGAAGATGGTTGTGGTGGTGAAGTGTCATCATCTTTGAGAATTAGCCGTCTCCTCTTTGTTTGAGGAGGGGCTGATGATGTTTTGGATGGAATAGTGGTGGTGGATGTAGTGGCAGTGGTTTGTGATTGACTAACAGTTGTTGAAACAACTGGTGTTCCAACCACTGTTGTCATTACAACAGATGTTGTAACAACTACTGTCTTCTGCTTTTTGGCAGGAGGTGATTTTGTTTTTGGTGGTAATGGTGGTAAAGCAGTGGATTTGGTGTATGTTGAAGTGGTGTGTGTTGAAGTGGGCGCAGATGTTGAAACCACTGAAGTACCAACAGTTGTTGATACAACAGGAGTTACAACAGCTGTTTTAGGTGGTGGTTTTGGAGCAGACTTTGAACGTTTGGTTGGAATGGATTTGGGTAGCCTTACTCTTCTTGTAGGCTTCTTCTTTTCATCAACAAGATTTTCATCATCTTTTGATCCTGAAGTACCCTGATCCGGATAATCCACCCTGGCTTTCCATTTGGCCTCTCTATCCCTTTTTACACTTGCAACTGCTTCTGCCAGTGCATTTGTGGTCACATCAATTTTCTTGCTTCCATCTGGCAGAGGGATTTGTTTGGTCATGTTTGCATTTTCTGGTTCAATGTAGAGACCATCCTCTATTCCCTTCTTTTTCCACTCCTGAATTTTCTCCCCCTTTTTGGCATTATCTGGGGGAAGTTGATAAATAAAGCGAACTTTTAGAGGAGCAGTGCCAGTGGTGTGCAGGATCTGAGTTTTGAGAGCCTTTAGATCAGCCTGAGTGTTCTTGAACCTTGACTCCATTGCATTTCTCAGCTGTTGGACATGTTTTTCATGTTGCTGATCTGCTCTTTGTGCTTGTTGATGGAGAAAAGGTTGAAACAAATTCCAGAGCTCATTTGTAGCAGGTGCCTGTTGTGGACCAGGTGCTTGAGATGGAACAACAGTTGATTGTACCTTTTGTACTTGTAACAACTGTTGTAGCATATCTTTGAGTTCTGCAAAAGAGTTATCAAGCTTTTCAATACGATCCGTCAATTTCTGGTACTTTAAACCATCACCCAATTTAATGGGATCATCTGATTTCCCACTAACAATGGTTTTATCAGTAGTTGAGGTAGGGAGTGTACTCCAAACATTAACCACTGATGCCCCTTTTTCTTGGTACTGGGGTCTTCTCCCTTCAACACTTGACAACCTTTTGATGTTGCCAGTAGGATAAATAAATCCACTGGTGGTTGGCAGAGGTGCTATAAAAGGAATTGCCTCCAAGGAAGTCTTATTGATGTAACCACTGTCCAACTGTAAACCAGTGGGTTCAACAGTTGTAGTGGCTGCTTCACTTGGACTACCACCAAGAGTTACTTGTAACTCAAGGGGTGTAACCTCCTCAGGTTGTGTTGGTGGGTTAGCAAAGATTGATTCATCAGACCCAGTCAGTTGTTGAGGTGTATTCTCATTGATAGGTGATTGAGAAGGACTGGTTAGTGCCTGGTTCAAATCAATTGCATCCAACAGCAGTTTAGTTGGTGGGGGAATTGTGGATGTGATGGGTGGTGTAGAAAGTGGATTTGCCCCGGGTATTGAGCTGTGGATGATAGAAACAAGTGTTTCCAGAGCATCATGATGTGGAGACCCTATTTGTACAACCTGTTCTTTTTGTGAAGAAACAGGAAGAGTTTCGGTTATGGGTTGAGATATTTGTACCAACTGCTGTGAGGAAGAAGCAGCAGTGGTTTCTTGTGACTTTTGTGTTGTCACAGGCATTTGCTCTGGTATCTCATCCTCCAGAGTTGCCTTTTTGATTGGTTTGGGGGGTTTTTGATTTTTCTTTTTGTGTGGCTTTTTGTGAATTGTAGGTGTGGGTTTCAAAACAGTTGGTCTGCTGCTTTGATCACCTTGAGCAGTGGGCTCAGCAGCAGATACCTGAGGAGCAGTTCTAACTACTAAAATCTGCTCAGGCACCTCTGCTTGTGTTTTGCAAGGTGCTAACATTCTTGAAAAAGTTTCAGTTGTTAAACTGTTTATTTGAGTAGAATCACCTTGGTTTATTGCAGCTAAATCATCCTTACTGAATTTCTTTGCAAAATAGTAACTTAAAAACCTTGGAAACAGTAAGAATGATTTTGTTTCAACATTATTAACCAAATCTTTAAAAATTTCCCGAGAATAGTTAAAATTTTCTTCTTGAAGAATTGCATATCCCAGATTTTGAATCTTTAAAGGGATTTCATTGAAAGAAGTGGTTTTATTTGAAACACATAGTAGGAGGGTATGAAATAAAAATCTGGTTGCAGAAGGAAAATAACCTTTTTGTAAGGTAAGTTTCTTCATCATTGTGGCTTCATACCCTTTTTCAATGAAGTCAGTTTGCAACTCGTTTTTAGTGAAAGAAATTTTACCTTCTTGATCATCGAGTTGAAAGACCTCTGAAATGGATTGTGGCGTGATTTGGACAGCTTTACCCTTTATAGAAGAGTGTATGGTGGTTGCAATGTCTCTTTGTTTTTCAAGGGTTGCATTCTTCCAAAACTCCCTTTGGGTCTCCAAATAGATTGGTGCATCGACGGTGAACAAAGTTTTGTACTTTGATTTTGCCATGGTGTCAATGATGGAATCGAAAACATTGGTGGTTCCTGGTTTAGTGAGAAGACCCAGGAGATTGTGGGATGGTTTATATGGAATTTCAGTGGAAATTGCCTTTTGAGAGGCTGTTTTCGATGAAGATTTGGATGAGGGTTTTGAAGATAACTTCGATTTTGTCATTTTGAAGATGATGATCGAAGAAATTTGTGAAGAAATGAGATGAAAAACTGCTTTGAGAAGAGAATTTTTAAGAATTCAATTCGACAGTAAAACCCTGTTTTGGTGGTGAGTGGGGGATTTTATAGGGAAGGAAGTGAATGCTGACGTGGCAGCCGTTACAAAAGGTCTGACCACTATGTACTGCCCACGTGACAACCCCTGGTGAAAGTGAAGGACAGTACTTTTATGAAAGTGACTGATGAAGGCAGTGGTATGAAAGCAGTGGATGATTTGCACTATCAGTGGATAGCATATCAGTGGATAAGACACTGCTTTTGAACAACAGAGTTTATCAAAGGAATGAGAGAACAGGGGTTGACTTTCAGTAGTGGACAGACTTTTGAAGTAGAGCAGACTTTTGAACAATCAGTGGTTATGGCAGACTTTTAAGGATTTTAATGAAAATTTCATTGTTAGCTATTTTTAAGGATGGATTTTTTATTTTCTGAAAACATTTTGTTGCTTTTATTCATAGAAAAACAAGATGTTGCTTGTTATTCCATCTTCAGCATCCCAATCCTAGAGACCAAGCTTTCAAAAGTGGCTGTATCAAGTGCTTTTGTGAGCACATCTGCTAGCTGGTCTTTAGTTGGGACATGATGCAGAGAAATCAAACCTTTTTCATAGCAATCCCTCACAAAGTGATGTCTGATGTCGATTTGTTTGGTGCTTGAATGGGAAACTGGATTTTTGATGATATTTTCTGCTGCCTGGCTGTCCAACATGAGTGGTGTCTTTAAGGCAGTGATACCAAAATCCAGCAACTGATTTTGAAGCCACAGGAGTTGGGCTGTATAGCTTGCAGCAGCAATGTATTCAGCTTCAGCAGTGGATGTTGAAACAGCTGCTTGCTTTTTTGCTTTGCCATGAAACTAAGCAATCACCTAGAAACTGGCACCCTCCTGATGTGGACTTCCTTGTAGTGTTACATCCAGCAAAGTCACTGTCTGAAAAGCCTGAAAGCTTGATATTCCCATTAGCTGGATACCAGATACCAAGTGTGGGAGCACCTTTTATGTATCTGAAGATCCTTTTTACAGCAATGAGATTTGATTTTCTGGGAGCTGATTGACTTCTTGCACAGACACATGTTGCAAACATGATGTCTGGTCTAGATGCAGTTAGGTACAATAAAGACCCAATCATGCTTCTATAAAGTGTTTGGTCAATCAACTCATCTTTTTCATCAGACATGACCAGCTTATTTGTTGCCATGGGTGTGCTGCATGGTTTACAATCATTCATATCAAATTTGGTCAAAAGTTCTTTAGCATATTTGCTTTGATGAATGAAAGTTCCATTTTGCATTTGCTGAACTTGGAGACCAAGAAAGCATTGCAGCTCACACATTGAGTTACATGTGCTTCCAAAAATAATGTCATACACATAAATCTGGACAATCATTAAATCCTTCCCTCTCCATTTAAAAAACAGTGTTTTATCAATGGTACCTCTTTTGAAACCATTTGAGAGTAGGAAGTTGGAAAGAGTTTCATACCAGGCCCTTGGTGCTTGTTTCAAGCCATACAAGGCTTTGTTTAGCCTGTAGACATGATCTGGATAAAATGGATCCTCAAAACCTGGAGGTTGACAAACATACACCTCTTCTTGAATTGTACCATAGAGGAAAGCACTTTTGATATCCATTTGAAACACCTTCATATTGTGGTTGACAGCAAAGGCCAGGAACAGTCTAATGGCTTCCAATCTTGTAACAGGGGCAAATGTTTCATCATAATCAATCCCCTCTTCCTGTCTGTAACCTTGAACCACAAGCCTGACTTTATTCTTGACAACAATACCCCTTTCATCAGTTTTGTTCTTGAAGACCCACTTTGTGCCAATGGGACTAACCTCTTCTGGCAGTGGTACAAGCTCCCATACTTGTTGTCTTTTAAACTGTTGGAGCTCCTCTTGCATGGCTTCTACCCAGCTGTTGTCTTTCAGTGCCTCTTGGTACTTGACTGGCTGATGGAGTGATAGAAAACCAGCAAAAAGACAAATGTTTTGGGTTTGGCTTCTTGTGAGCACCCCTTCATTTATGTTGCCAATGATTTGATCAGGTGGATGAGATTTCAAGAAGATTAAATCTCCTTGGTATGGTATGATGGCATTTGTTGGTGAAGGCTGCAAATGTGTATCATCTGAGCTAACCACTGCTGGGGACTTTGAGGATCCAGCAGTGGCTTCAAAAGGTGGTGGAATAGGAGGTAGTGAAGTGGACATCTGCTAACTTTTATCCACTGTTTGAGGACTTTTGTCAGCAGTGTTTGAGGATGTGGAAGCAGTGGTTGATGGGCTACTTTGGTCAACAACTGTTGAGGTAGCAGTGGTTGAGCTTTGACAACTATTTTGAACAGCTGATGCTTTACCCTTTGTGGCAGACCTTTGAGGGATGATGATTTCATACCCATAGTCTGGTGTTGTATCCTCTGATGGACCTGCACTGTTAGTCTTGACAGCAGTATTTTCAAAAGTGAATTTTTCAAGATCAAACAGATCTGCAGGATTTGCTGGGATTTTCATTGATGAAAGTTCATTGAACTTAACATTTAAAGTCTCCTCCACTGCTTTGGTCCGTGTATTGAACACTTTGTAGGCCTTGGCAGTGGTTGAGTATCCCAGATGATAACCACAATTAATTTTGGCTGCAAATTTTGAAATGGAATCTTTTAAGTTCAAAATAAAGCATGGGCAGCCAAACACTTTGAAATATGAGATCAGTGGTTTGATTTTATACAGAATTTCATAAGCAGTCTTTTTGTGCCTGGGGTTTATTAAAACTCTGTTCTGGACATAGCAAGCAGTGTTTACTGCCTCTGCCCAGAAAGTTAATGGCAAACCTGAATCTGCAAGCATAGTTCTGGCAGCCTCAATCAAAGTTCTGTTCTTTCTTTCAACTACCCCATTTTGCTCTGGTGTTCTAGGGATGCTGTACTGCCTTACAATCCCTTTCTTCACACAGAAGGCATCCAACTCCTTATTTTTAAATTCTGTGCCATTGTCACTCCTGAAGCTTTTCACTGGAAGGTCAAATTGCTTTTCAACCTGTGTCACAAAGTCTTGCAAAATGCCTGCAGTCTCATCTTTTGAGTGTAAAAAGAAAGTCCATGTAAACCTAGAAAAGTCATCAACAATAACCAAACAATATCTTTTCTTTTTGAGACTCATGACTTGAACTGGGCCAAACAAATCCATGTGTGCATCTGCAAACACTGGGTTGTTTTGGACTCTTCAATGGACTTGTAAGAACTTTTATGTTGTTTTCCTTTTAAACAGGAAATGCAATGTTCAGGGCATGAAAACAATTTTTGTGGTAGGCCTCTCACCAACCCATTTTTGGAAATTTCAGTGATTGTCTTAAGATTTGTGTGCCCCAGCCTTCTGTGCTAAAGTTCTGTCTCTTTGTTAGAGGCAGCTGAGAACAGACAGGCATCATCTATGGGACACTCTTTTGACATGTCAACAACATAAACATTGCCACTTCTTTGAGCAACAAGTTTAGTTTGACCAGTTTTGATTATTGCTTCAATCTTTTTGACCATTTCTGGTCCAACAATCCTACAACAATCTTTTGTGAAGAATGACCCCCTTTGTCACTCATTTGTGATACACTCAGAAGGTTGAATTTTAGATTGTCTATCAGATTGACATTTTCAAATTTTACATTTCCAGATTGCACTGTACCAGACCCCAGAACTTTCCCTTTACTATTATTCCCAAAGGATATATCACCCCCTCCATGGATTTTAAAGTCTTTGAGGAGGGCTTTACATCCTGTCATGTGCCTGGAGTCTCCACTATCTACATACCAAAGACTATCAAAGCATGCAGAAGCTCCCTGCACATGAAGTAAAAGGATTAGTTCATTAAGGTCTCCAAAGCCAACAAGGCTTTGGATGGGGTCTCAACAGTGTCTGGGATAGATGCAGAATGATGGACAGTGGTTAGGTCAGGGGTTTGGACTGTTTTAGGACAGTGTTTCTCTAACCACTGTTGTGGGTCTTGACCAATCATCTGCTGGTAACCAAAAGGATGCCTATTCACTTTAGGTTTAGAGGGCCTTTTGTAGGCCTCATAAACGTGTGGAATCCTTTGGTAAGACTTTTTTTCCTTGCCTTTTCTGAACTGATTGGCAGGGGGTGCATCAGTAACCTGAACATCTCTTTTAACAGATGTTTGGTTCAGCTGTTTTGTGACAGCTGTTTGAACTGGCACAAACAGTGGTTGTTTCTTGGTGAATTTAACAGATGTTGATGATGATGATGGACTCAAGGATGTTTTAGCAATGTACTCATTCTTTTTCACATCAAAGTTTTTGAGATACACACATGCTTGAGTTTTGTGGTTTGTTTTACCACAAACAATGCAACTTTCAGCTGAGACAATGACACTTGTTCTGTTTAAATCATAAGCTTTTAAGTGGAAACAATCTTTTGTTAGATGATTCCTTTTCTTTCAGAATTCACAAAACAAGTTATCAATTTTTTCTTTCTTCTTTCTCGTTTCAGACTCTTTTGCAGCAGAGGTTTTAACCACTGCTGGGATGTCCTTGAGAGGTATGACTTTAGCTTTTGGAGCTTTAACACCATCAGTTGATGTAAAGTCCATTGGCTTGAAATTTTCAAGAATATCACACTCATCAGACCATTTTGGTTTAAACTGATGATCTTCAAGCTCATTGAAAGTGGAGGATCCCATTGGTCTGTTAAGTGTGATTTTGTTACCAAGTTTGTCAGTGATTTTCACTTCTTGGCCATTCTTGTTTGTGGGGATGAGCTCAGTGGCTACATCAGTGGTTTGGATAGATTTTTCAAAAGCAATATGTTCATCATCATATTTTCTATAACCAACCCCAAATTTCACATTGCTTTCAATCTGTTTAGCAAGCATCACCTCATATCCTCTGCAGGATTCCACCCATCTTTCACAAGTAATCTGGGTGGATTCCAACTCCTTTTTGCAAACTTGGTATTTTTCTACCATAGTTTGAAGTTGGGTTTTGGTTATGCTTTGCTCTTATTTGAGACAGCTGATCTCTTTTTCTTTTTCAGTCAATTTGTTTTTAAGTTCTTTTAAAGACTTTTCAAATTTAACTTCATCAGTTAAGATTTTATCCCGAAGGTTTTCATTCACCTCTTTGATGTTAGCAAAAGCAATTATGCAATTGTCAGAACACAGTTTTTCAAGAACTTGAGGAGATACCTTGGCAGCTGCCATCATTGCACAATCACATTGATGATCTTCTTTATCATCAGCTTTCACCTTCTTTTCACCAGCCTTTTCTTCCCTCTCTTCTTCTTTGTCCTCTTCGGACCATGGATCTGTCATTGGTTCAATCAGGGTACCTGAACTTTCTCCCAACAGTAGTTCACCAGCCACAGCAGTAACCACTGCTTCAGTCACCTCATCCACTGTTTCAATACTCAGTTGTTCCTCTTCAGTTTCAACCCCCTCCTGTATTGACTCTAATGCCATCAAACAAAACTCATTATGAGAAGAATCATTAGAAGCATAGAGAGCAAAATTTTCATCACTAAGGTCTTCAGGCATACTGCTCCAGTCAACAAACCCTTGAGTGAAAAAAATTGTTGATCTGGTTGTACTGCTGCTGGAGCAGTGATTTGAGGTGCAGGCTGCACTTGTGCCTGGGGAACAGGGGTTTGAACATATTGGATCTGTGGAACAGTAGTTTGGACATAGTGCACTGGCACAGGGGCAGCAGCATAGTGAGCAGTGTTCACTTGAGCTGCTGGGGCATACTGGGCATAGTGCACAGTGCTTTGGTTTTGAGGTCTAGGATTTGAGCTAGGATGAGTAATTATGGGACCAGTAGTTTGATTCCTACATTCCCTAGCAAAATGTCCCAACCTATTACACTTGTAGCACTTGATTTTCGATTTATCCAACCCAACCCTTAGATTCCCATGCAAACCTGGGAATTTTCGCCCTGTTCTTTTGTAAAATTTGCTAGTTCTAACACTTAGCAAAGCCAGTTGGTGCAGGATGTCCATTTCCTCTAAGTCAGTGGGATCAAAATGTTGCAAATCATTGAGTTCAAAGCATAAATTGTCTGACATCTGGTTTTCGTTTGCAGTGAATGCATAACTAGCAGAGTGAGGATCAGGGTTGTTAAAATTTGCCCCAGCAGTTATGTCAATGAAATGATCATAACCCTGATCCTTACCACTGCTCCCAGATTCTTCTTGACCCAGAAGAGCAGTGTTACCGAATGTATAATCATCAACGGCTTTTCCTGACTCTTGTAACTTCCTTTTCTGGTTCAACTCCCTTTCGTAGGTCAGGAGTCGACCATGGAGTTGGGTCAAGGTCAGATCCTTGAACTCAGGTGAATTTCGGGTGACAAAAGCTATGGTGTCCCATTTTTCTGGCAGTGACCTGAGGAACCTGCTATTTTGAGTTGAGTTTGTAAAAGTGGTATTAACAAGCCTCAGTTCACTGATGAGACAACTGAAACGCTCAAATTGTTGCGTCAGTGATTCACCTCTAACATGACAAAATGTTTCATACTGTTGGTTCAGGATTTCCCTATTGTTTTCTATGACTTCTTCGGTTCCCCCAAATTGTTCCTTAAGTGCGTCCCATAACTCTTTGGCACTGTTACAGTGTAACAGTCCAGCATATATCTCATTGGGCAGCGCTGATGCTATGATGCTAAAAGCTTTAGCATCTAGTTCGAATTTTTGATAGTCGGTTTCGGTATAATTTTCAACTGGTTTTGGAACGAACTTTTTAGCATCTTCAGCGCTTGGCACTGTGGGAACATGAGGACCAAAGACGACAGACCTCCAACATCCTGCGCTTTGTTGAGCGAGGATGTGACCCATCCTCCTCTGCCAGATGTTGTACTCATTTCTTTTTAGCATAGGTGGTTTAAAAAGCGAGCCGATGTTGTTTTTATCATCCTGAGATTGTGACGTCATTCTTGTTGTTTTACAGACACTGAGAAATCAACTTTAATGGTGATTAATCCTTGCTCTGTTTTTCAACAAACGAACAAACGATCAGTATCAACTGTTATGAGCTGAACTATTTACGTCAAAATAATTGTTAAATCAAATTTGACTGTCCAGGCTCTGATACCAATTGTTGGATCTGAGTTTGTTTCTGATTGTATTTTTTGTTTGTAATTAAAATGAGAATGGATGAGTGTGCAGCGGAATTATGATGAAAACAAACTTTGCATACAATCAAACGAGAGTAATACTTTGATCAAACATCTTTTCACAATGAATCAGAAGATTGAATTTATTTCAATAACGATTACAATGATTGATGAATGAATGCAAACTCCCCCTCAGCCAGAGCTCAGTTGTTTGTTCGTGCAAAGAAGACGATGATGCAAAAGAGCTAATAGAACAGTACAAAGTACTGAACTATTTATAGGCACTTGCAAACCACTGAGCATCTTAGCTGACGTCACCATGAAAGTGACATCTAACCTCCTAACAAACTCTAACCTCTGATCTATACAAACACTGATGTACTAACTACTGCTATTACATTTCATTACATAAAAGACACTTAAACAGCTGTTGCATCCTTCCACTGCAGTGAACCCAGCAGTGCTTGTCCGGATCAGCAGTACTTGACTCAAGGCAGTAGATTGAATCAGCAGAGCTTTGGTCTTTCATCAGGTCTTTATTTGAACAGCAGTTGTAGGTCAGCACTTTGCAAGATCAGCAGATAGGAGGTCAGCAGATATGAAATCACTTTCAAGGGGAGAGATTTGTATGTAAACATCTGCTTATTCTGGATCCACTGCTCTGATCCAGTTTTGGCTTTAATTATCTGTTCCTCTGATAGGGTTCAATCCCAACAAGGTCCCGTAATCCGTGCGGATCGTAACAGAATCGTCGATCTAACCTAGGGTGCGGAATCCCCTAGATCAGATTTCACAGAAAAACGAGTAGAAACAGAATCAAGAACACGATGCACTTTCAATCCGGTCTTCTATTGATTATCCAACACAAAGTTTACAATCAAATCAAGACTCACAAGAAATCTCTCAGCCACTCTCTGTAGATTTCTCCAACTCTCTCAATTCCTCTAAGTGTCTAACCTAAACGCTAATGCCAAGCCTTGTTTATATAGGACAAGCTTTGCATATGGGCTTTGGACTGGGCCAGGCCATTCTCCAAGCCCATAACACTAATTAACTCCCTAACCAATAATGCTAAGCCCAATACAAAATATCCAAAGACTAAATAATCAAACTATTAAGCTGTTGTCACAAAATATGCACCAACAAACTCCCCCTTGACAATAGCTTCATAGTGTAACTTTGTCTTCAAACATCTTGCAGTCTTTTGGTATTTGGATAGCGTCAGCTACACAGTTTCTGACATCAACAAACTCCCCCTTAGCTGATGCTTCCAATCTCCAAAACTTTCATTCGTTGTAGATCAGTGAACTAGCAATTTTTGGTTAAGCAAGTATCTCCAAATTTTCCAAATCTCTCTCTGCAATGTAGTAGAAGGATCCTACCATGCATCTTCACACGTTCTTCACTTCACTCTCAATCTGCACTGTACTTGTATTTTGCACTTCATTTTGATAACTGCATCAATCTGTTTAGCAACACAAACAAGTATCTCGAAAAAACCATTAGTCCTTTTCACATTTAAAGATAAACCAATATTTTATCTTAATTTGCAAAAACAACAACCTGTCAATTCAAAATGGAAGTCTTTTGAAAGAAAATATTTTTGGTATTTATGATATTTTTCAAAACAACTAAACAAACTAAACTAAACTCAAAAATATTTACAATACTTCTTTTTGTGAGAATCATGTGCAAGAAGATCATAACAACAAAATCAAACTGTTTCACACCATTAGATAATTCTTTATTTAATTTTTCGTGAAAAGCAGTTCAAGATGATTACCAGTTTGTTTGTCCACCTAAACAAAATGCATGAACATTTCAAGTACCATTACCATATGATACGTTAAGGTAATATTATTCTGATATATTAGCGTGTCCCACTTCAGGATGTACCCCCGCGATCAAGGTATGCACAAAGATTCATCGTAGTAGGTGAGTATACTGAATTCATCCGTTTTGTTTTTCAACGTTTAGATAATTGGTGATCAGGTCAGTACTTCCGTACAGCAAAGAGACCAAAATATCTAACGAGGGCTATGACAAATACCATTTTTGGTACGAATTATGCATTTTGCACTTTAGGAATGACTCTCTATGAGAGTTTCTTCATTTTCAGGGTTTTAGCATTTTTAGCTCTTTTAAGATATCCTGGTTGTGCCTAGGTCAGCATGTATTTGGATGCAGCAGAAGGACAACCTTGATATCCCCAGATGAAATAACAGTATAAAGACCCAAAACTTCAGATTTTGGCAATCTATCAACTCAAGATTTAAGGTCATTAAATCATACACCACTGATGTGTTCCCCACTCATACTCAGTGTATTTAGGTTTTTATCACATTGGTAAGTTGATTATTTCATGCTTTTGCCTACTGGTACATCATATGATGAAGCTACTATCACACTAAAGCAATTTAATTCAGTTTGAGTGTGACAGTCTAACTTGCTGATGTACTATCATTTCTTCTTTTTCACACAGTGATAACTCATTTTTGATTTTCTATATTTTTTTTTAAGTTTTTCATTTTTTTTAATGTTTTTGGATTTTTGAAATTTTATAACTTACTCCCCCTAAACACACGCACTAACTAAACTCTTTTTGGCTTAGAGGAATTCCTCCCCCTAAATTTTTGTTTTTATGGAGTAAGTTTTAAAAACATAAATTTAAAAACACAAACAGACTCCCACTTTAACCTGACAATAAGTTTTTCACGGTTAAAGTTTAGAATAATCAAAACAATCATAGAAGTAAATAGTTCGTTACCCATGTTAACCTACTATTCACCTCAGATGCTTTACAGGAATAACTACTGTTGAACACATCAACAGTCCTTCTTGGTCATCCTGCATTCACTTAACAACTCAGTTAGACTTTAGAACCCAAACCTTACCGGTTTTCGATCGACCATGTAAATCCACATAAGATGCTTCTAACCAATATCCATCACACCTTAATGGTGTTTTAGATGTTTTACCCGTTGTTGAACAAGATTGATAATTTTCATTAGGTCTTTGATTGCGAGAGTTCCAATAAACTCTCTGATTTTCTGACATTTGAAAATTATTATCTTGATACCTTCTTCGAGACTAGCTTTCCTGATCATATTCGAAAAGGCTTCCATAACGAAAGGAAAAAGGAAAGTGTAGGTCCCGTAATCCGTGCGGATCGTAACAGAATCGTCGATCTAACCTAGGGTGCGGAATCCCCTAGATCAGATTTCACATAAAAACGAGTAGAAACAGAATCAAGAACACGATGCACTTTCAATCCAGTCTTCTATTGATTATCCAACACAAAGTTTACAATCAAATCAAGACCCACAAGAAATCTCTCAGCCACTCTCTGTAGATTTCTCTAACTCTCTCAATTCCTCTAAGTGTCTAACCTAAACCCTAATGCCAAGCCTTGTTTATATAGGACAAGCTTTGCATATGGGCTTTGGACTGGGCCAGGCCATTCTCCAAGCCCATAACACTAATTAACTCCCTAACCAATAATGCTAAGCCCAATACAAAATATCCAAAGACTAAATAATCAAACTATTAAGCTGTTGTCACAAAATATGCACCAACAAACTCTCCCTTGATAATAGCTTCATAGTGTAACTTTGTCTTCAAACATCTTGCAGTCTTTTGGTCTTTTGATAGCGTCAACTACACAGTTTCTGACATCAACAGAAAGGAGTGAGCGGATCTCCTTGTCGCATACCCTTATGACACTGGAACTCAAAGGTCGAGGATTCATTGACAAGGACCGAAGATCTAGCCGAGGAGAGGATTCCGTAAATCCACCGACACCACCGGGAGGGGAAACCCAACTGACTCATAATCGAGGTCACAAAAAAAAAACAGTTGACATTATCATAAGCTTTAGTGAAATCAATTTTAAATAGGAACGCCTTCTATTTATTTCATTTAGCCCAGGCGATGACCTCATTGAGAATAAGCGGCCCGTCGAGGATAAGAAGCTCCTTTAAAAAAGCAGTCTGGGACTCGGAGATAACAGACCCAATCACCAACTTTAACCTATTAGCGAGCACTTAAGAAGCCACTTTATTAATGATACCGATGAGATTGATAGGCCGGTAATCCCCTAAACCCTCCGGATCTTTGGTCTTCAGAATGAGGGTAATAAAGGATGAAGAACAACCACGTGGGAAGCTGCCCTCAACAAAGAAACTGTCGAATATTTCTTCAAAATCTGTCTCAAACAACCTCCAACATCTCTTAATAAACAACGTATTAAAACATCCGGCCCCGGGGCCTTATCACTGCCGCACTCAAAGACGACAGCTTTGATTTCTTCCTTCTAAAATTTTTGCGTGGACCTTTTAGCATCTTCCTCTGACAATCGTTTATTGAAAGAACAAGATGACTCAGGTCGAAATTGCATCTCCTCTTTGAAAATGTTACGAAAGAAATCGTGAGCCGCTTTTTTAATTTTGGTTGGTTTAGACTCCCGTTCATTATCAATCAAAAGGCCCGGGATCCCATTTGAACCCTTCCTTTTATTAACCGTCCCGTGAAAGAACGTCGTGTTGTCATCCCCCTCCATCGAGTCTAGCTCTTTGTCTAAGGACTCTAGCCTTATAATCTTCAATACTCTTTAAATTCTTTAAACATTCCAACCTCACCCATTCTTCTTCTTCAGACAAATCTCTACATTCCATGGCAGCGTCCAATTCCTCTTAAGCTTTGACCTATACTTCCCCTTCTTTAATCCTCAACTCGTCTCTCCAAATTCTTATCTTATCTCTCAGAAAGCTCGGCTTTTGGAGAAAAGCTAAATCCGGGGGACCTGAACCCTGAAAATCCGCCAGCTTAGACTCAACCAAGTTAACAAAATCCGGCCTATCAAGCCAGGAGCTGAAAATCTGAAAGTTTCGGGCCAAAGTTCAGATTTTTAACACTTAATAAGATCGGATTATGATCCGAATACCCTCTGGGAAGAGAACGCACACACGCCTCCGGCCATAAATTTTGGAAATTTTTGCACACCAACACACGGTCAATCTTACTGAATTTCCTTCCTTTGTTGCCCTGGTACATGAAAGTAAACTTGTTACCTTTTAAATTGTATTCACATAGCTCAGCTTCACAAATAAAATTATTAAATTCCTTAGCACAACTCGGTTTAAATTTCGAACTCTTTCTTTCCTCCGGTCTTCTAACCGCGTTGAAATCACCGACCAAAACCCACAACCCAGTCCCCCCCATTCTTAATCGCCAGGAGTCTACCCCAAAGGCAACACTTATCGGCAGGCTTTTGCGGCGCATAAATGTTAACAAAGTTCACCAAATCCGGGCACCCCTTTATGTAACCCGACACCAAAAGAAAATTAGGATCCTTAATAACTGAAACTTTTGAAAACATACCTGGGTCCCATACACTAAGAATGCCCCCGGACCTCCCAATCGGATCGATGCACTCTTTTTCCCATCCAGAATGACCCTAGAACTGATCAATATCCGAATCAGGGATATTTGATCTCCACGTCTCCTGAACCGCTAAAAACCCCACCTTCTCCCCCCATTTCCAATCCCTAATCGATTTAGCCTTTCTATCCACACCGAAGCCCGTTATGTTAATCGACAACAAATTCATTTGACAACCACATTAATACCTTCTTCCCTAATTGTATTGCCTACCTTTCCTGCAACGGAGTCCAAATTGGTTCCTAGAAGCTTGCCGAAATTGATAGTTTCCTGAACCTCCATTTCTACAAGTCTATCCTGAGTGTCATCGACAATTACCTCTTCCTCTTGATTAGCGCTATTATCCGCAGCCGGAGAACAATCCCCGTCAGACTGCATCAAAGAAGCTTCTGGAACTTTATTAAGGTTAAGAGACTTATCCATGGACTCTAAATTCTCAAAAACGGGACTCCTTTGGACCACAACCGGGACTGGATCCACATGGCCCAAATGCTCCTCTAAAGAGAAAAGATCTTCCTGCCTCCTCCTGATCCCCATGACAAGCACGCAACGTAGCACTAAATACCCCATGCACCTCTGCTGACTTCACTTTTTCAGAAAAAACCTCTTCACCTTCTTCCCCGTCCTTCCCCATGTTGACCGGAGAAACAGCCGAAAAAGATTGCACCGGAACTGAAACGTCACCTCCCGCCTCCGAAGAGCAACCTCACGAGTCGTCATTTTCATCCAAAAAATCTGGGATCCACGGATCGTTTTCTTTAACCACCCACACCCTATACCTTTTGTCCTGCCATTTTAAATTAAGGACTCCATTGATTTTGTTTCCGGTATCAAACAGGATTCCCACCCGATCATACGTAAGATCACCATCTGTTTCTTGAATTAGAGATGCCTGGATAACCTTACCGTATTTACTGCTGATAGAATCGAAAACAACCGACGAGATGAGATGCGGGGGGACTCCAAGAATGTTAACCCATGCAATCCGTTCATACGGTAGTGACTGTCCAATCCATGGATTTAAAGACGAGAAAACCCAGCCCCAGGCTTCCTTATCTTGTATCAAACGGTTTGTCCTTTCCCCATCCGAAAAGGATATCAAAACCGATAGACCACCAAGATATTGGATGGATGCTTCCCCATAACCTGCCAACGTCAATGACGATCTCAGAAATCTGAGCTCCTTGAATCCCAAAGTTCGACCAATGACAGCTCTGCCAATAAAACTAGTCAGGGTGAAGATGGAGGGATCAATGAACACCTCGTCCTCATCCCCGACTAAATGAGATTTGTTGGTCAAAATATACAGAAATGAAACGCCCTTTTTCACCAAACCATCCTCTCTGGCCTGTGGTTTCCCACCCGGATTCACCTTGCGACCCCCAAAGATCTTATCTTCACCTCCAAAGGCACCTCCTGACCCATCAAAAGACTTGTTGACCCCATACTCCTTAGCAAACAAAGCCACGTTAACCAACAATTTATTACCCCCCATTTTCACATTCGAAAGGATACGTTTGAGCTCATCCAGATCTCTAACACTTTTAAAGCTGACGAACCCGAATATTCTACCTTCTTTATCCTTTTTCTTGGCAATGAAAGCACCTACTATTTCCTCATACACTCTGAACGCATTTGCCAGATCCCATGGTCGACAGCCTTGAGGAATGTTGGTCACAAAGAACTTGATAATCTCCAACTTGGAACCTTCTGCCTCTGATCTTCCTCTGTGTCTTCTCTTCTGCACCTCCCACATTTCATCTTCGGATCCATAGATAAAAATGACCACAGGAAAACAAAGTCCTGGACAGCGAATGGAAGCGACAGGAGGTTAAGATAGAATAGAAGGTAGAGACTGATCCACAACAGGTTGCGGACCAAAACGAACCTCACACGCTATCCCAATTCCCACCTCTTCGTCGAGCCACCGACGATTTGTTTTTGTTGGACCGGTTTGCGACCCTGAAAAGTCAGTCAAGGCAGTTCATCTTTGTGTACAAAGGCGGAATCAGTGTATACAAAGTAACAACAGCTTTTCCTTTCAATTTCTTCTCTATTGATGCTTTTTTATTACAATTTGACAGAGTTTCGATACCACAAGCATGACAAGGTTCCGCTCCAACGTCCCATGAATGATCACACATGAGGGTATTTATAGAGTGGCTGATTTCGCTTATATGTCATGACATATAAGCGAAACCCCATGTGACGAATAAGCTAAACCCCCTGTGACATATAAGCGGAACCACTTCTAACCTATGTACATAAAAGCGAAACCTCCTCTAAACCTATGTACACATAAGCTAAACCTCCTAATTTGACTCTCAAGCTCCAATCTTGACCTAACTTGACCTAAGACTTAATGCAAACGAAGTCAACAGACATTTTGTGCACCAACAGACTCCCCCTTGGATGTTGACGAAGTCTTCAGCTTCGAGTCTTCAGTCTTGGTCTTTTCTCCAACTCTCTGTCTTCTCATCATAAGCACTCTATCTTCACAAGTTCAGGATCTTGTCCTAGCTCCATCTTCAGACTTCCCTTTTAACTGTTGATCCAGACTCCCCCTTTCACAGACTCCCCCTCTCAATATGCTAGAATCTGAGGTCTTGATCTGATTCAAGCTTTGTCATTTAGCTTCCGTGGGAATGATGAAGTCCAAAACCTGTTACCCTGCACATCCTCTACCTCAACATAAGTTTCACAAATTTATAACAGTTAGATTTAAGAAACTTACTGGTAGAAAACATTAATTCATCAATCTGTATAGTTACATCAAGTTCAAATGAATGACCTTGATTAACTAAGTATACAAACTTACAAAACATTTGTATATGACATTCAAAATTTTCAACATATTTTCCCAACCCACTAGTTCATCAAGTTTAGCACTTGGAATTTTGAATATCAGCTCTACAACATCAGTTGTCGAAAATCTTTTTGTATTTTACAAAATTTAAGCTAAAACACAATATTTTGGTGAGTTTGTGTAAGAGGATCATATCAGTTTATGAGACACATCACAAGCACCGTTAAGCTTTTGACATTTTAAGTTCTAAACGATTCACTTAGATTGTCAGTATACTGGTCCACTTAAATTTTCACACAAAGTTCAATTGCTTCGAGATACGAGTTTAGTGTCTTAGATACTTAAACTTAAATGCGTGTCCTACCTCAGAATATACTCCCGTATTCAGATCCCAATATTCAGTCTTACAGGCAATTATAACACAAATGATATCTGTAAGGGGTAATAAATTATGAAGAATCATGAGAGCTCAGGTCAGAACTACCCTTCAGCAGAAAGATCATGACTCAACTTGTGGGTGTGTCCCCTTTAGAGGATCTTTTTTACAACAGCATTGCTAAGCAATTTTATTGTCTTATCATTGATGCTGAGGGTGATGCTATGTTTCTAGCATTTGCAGAAAGTATTATTCGAGGACTAGGTCAGAACTACCGTTCAGCAGAAGTCCTGGAATAATACCCCAGATATCACTGAGTATAAAGACCTAGTATATCAGAAAAAGGAATCTTTCAAACGAGATTTCGGGGGTTACCCATATATCCGAGAGATGTTACCCACGATATAAGCAAGTTTGAATTTAGGTTTATATCTCGTCACAATCTACTGAATGTGCAAAAACCTACTGGCATATCATTAGTGAGACCGTTTATCACATTTGACATTTCATATCTTTAGCATGCTGTGAAAGTTCACTGATTTACTATCATTTCCTCTTTTTCACCACAAAACTCATTTTTGCTTTTTCAATGTTTTTGGCATTTTCAAATTTTCTAATTTTTTAAAAAATTTTCTCCCCCTAAAATCAAAATATGTTACAATTTTGATTTTCTGGGAAAATTTGAAACCAAACTATACAAGAAACGTGACAAACTGATATCAAATCGCTTCAATTCGCCATCCACTTGGCATAAACAATCAGAACTCCCCCTGACAACAAACTATTTTCCCATTGTGATTTCAAAACACTTAAGTTTGTTTTAATCAAATGTTTCTTTCGGAAAATTAGTTTTGTTGAATTAACAAACCACTTGTTGATTAGGGGATTACTTCATCACTTTGTTCTCCTTTAATCATTTTGAAAGATTTAACAATTCAAGATTCTATCAACACAAACACTTGTAGGAAATCAAGTACAACTTAATGTCCCTGATTTACCACATGTAAGGCGAAAAATCACCAGAGTGAAATTTCTCAAGAAATGTGCCGATTCATGTTCCACACTTACCAACCTGGGAACTCTGGCAAGTCAGGTTTTTCTATTTGAAAAGATTTACCCAAGCCTGACCAGCCTTGGGTGATTTTGAATTCTTATTCAACAATGGTGAAAATTTTGCATCATCCATTGTTAAACCTGAATTCTCAGATTTTACCTCAACTACCGGCTCTTCTGTCTTTAAGGAACCAGAATCATTTCCGGAATGTGGCTTGTCTGACTTTGATGAGCCAGATTCATCGCCGACAACTTTCTTTTTCTCCTTTTTCTCTTTTGTCCTCAGATTTGCATCTGAAAAATTCAATTTACTTGGCTTTGCAGTCGAGTGAGTTTATTCATCAGAACTTTTATTCAATCTGTCCGGTGAACCCGAGGACAAAATTTTCTCCAGATACTCTCTCGCCTTCTTCCTTTTCTTTCGCAGTCTGTCTTTCTGCCCCTGTGAAAGTTTAACTTTCTTTTCTTGAATTGTCTGATCTTGAACTTTAGGTTTTAGAACCTTCTGTTCATGGGGCTTGACATTGACTGGTTTCTTTGTCAATTTCTGAGAATTAACCCTCAATCTTTCATTTGATCTCCTTGGGCAATCTCTGGCAATATGACCTCTGATTTGACAATTATAGCATCTTCTTGTCTCATAACTCCAATTCTGGCAGTTAACAGCAATGTGTCCTCTCACACCACAGGTGTAGCACACTCTGTTATCGTACCATCCACTTCTGTCAGTCCAAACCTTCAGATCATAACATTGTTTGGCTTGGTTATAGTCATTTCTCCTCCTCAATGCTGGATTTGGCTTTTGAGCACTGTGGTCAAACCTGCACCACTTATTACCAACATTTTGTGAGTTTTCATTTTTAAATTTTTGTAATTTTTCATAATGATTGGATGACTTATCTGATGAGCTTTTATTTTCAATTTTAGAATTTTTCAAATTTTTATCTTTTTGTTTCTGTTCTGCATTCTTCTTAACAAGTTTTTGCTTTGAGCATTCACCTATTTCAGTAGATTGCAAAACAGTATTTTGAAATTTTTCTTGTAAATCTAAAAATATTTTTCTTTTCTTTTCTTTTTCTTTTTCATTATCAGATATTTCATCACAATTTTCAATTTTGACTTTGTCAAAATTTGTGACATTGTCACTTATTGGAACAGAATTGATCGGTTTTGGAGAAACATGTGATGTAGAATTCACAAAACCTTTCAATTTAATCTCAAGCTCGGTAATTTTATTTCGAGCAATTTCAGCTTCATTTTCAAGCCGAATGATTTTCTGAAGATGAGAATTTATTTCAATCTGTTTTTCAAGATTATTTTTAAAAATAACAGATTTTTCGTCTTCTAAAACCTTCATTTGACTTTGAAAAACTTTTTCAATTTTTAATTTTTCATTTTCAAAAACATTTTCTTTTTCTTTAAAATTTTTGTTTTCTAATGACAAACTCTCAATATTCTTCAAAAGTTTTTCGTTTTCAGATTTTAGTTTTTCGTATTTCAAGCGCAACTCCAAAATCTGTTCATCATCAGCTTTCTTTTCATCTTTCAAAGTTTGAATATCTTCAGTCTGTTTCTTCTCCTTCTGAACAATCTCAAAGACTGATGTGTCTTCTGCAATCTCTTTCTTAATCACTGGTTCAGATTTCACAGATACAGACTTTTCAGATTCTTCTTTCTTTGAAATTACTTCTTCAAAAACCTGCTGTTTTTCAGTAACAGCTTCTTTCTCTTTCTCAGTTTTTACTGCTTCCACTTTGACTTCCTCTAAAGCTTTCTTCTTCAAATCTTCAACCATCTTTTTCACCTCTTCTTCTTTTCGCTTATTCATTTCTACCACCTTCGGTAGACTTGTTTCACAAACCTCTCTTATCTTCTTCTCCAAATCAGGCAGATATGCTTTATCAGATAACCTTCGTGTGTTGAAAGTAGCTTGCCTTGGAATCAAATTTGTTACAGCTTTGAAATCCACTTTTGATGGATCAACAACTGGATTACCCCGTGGATCCATGTAACATTCCAAATCATCATTCCATCGTTTTGCTCTTTGGGCTTCTTTGAATGGTTCTCTGAATTTTTCGATTTCCCATCTTGCATAATCATTTTTCCACCATCTATCCTGAGCACTATCTCCTGACATTTTAAATCTTCTTCTTAATATTTGCCCCTTGTAAAATACCTCAAATCTCCTGCAAACAAACAAACAACTAAGTATTAGTTTATGTGACTGATAAGCGAAATCAGTCTGAAAGTGACAGATAAGCGAAATATTATGTTCAGATAAGCAAAATAGGCAATGTCCGAATAAGTGGAACTATCAGTGTCCGAATAAGTGGAACTACAATGTACGAATGAGTGGAACTACAATGTACGAATGAGTGGAACCACAATGTACGAATAAGCGGAACTAACTTGTTCGAATAAGCGGAACTAACTTGTTCGAATAAGCGGAACTAACTTGTTCGAATAAGCGAAACTATCAAGTTATTTCGAGCGAAACCTGTGTTGTCCGAATAAGCGAAACCTGGTTTTTTACCCAATTTTTACCATTTTAAGCCGTGTTTTAACCTGAATCTTTCTAGGATTTGTTAATTGTATGTTTTACACGTTATACTCGAAAATCAGGTCATTTCAACCGTAGAAACCAGTTCAAATCGAAAAAGTATGAGAGAAAGTGAGTAGAAATCAGAGAATTCGGTAGAATCAAGCTGTAGTAGTATGAACTCCTCGTCCTGAGCTCTGATACCACTTGTTGGACCGGTTTGCGACCCTGAAAAGTCAGTCAAGGCAGTTCATCTTTGTGTACAAAGGCGGAATCAGTGTATACAAAGTAACAACAGCTTTTCCTTTCAATTTCTTCTCTATTGATGCTTTTTTATTACAATTTACAGAGTTTCGACACCACAAGCATGAGAAGGTTCCGCTCCAACGTCCCATGAATGATCACACATGAGGGTATTTATAGAGTGGCTGATTTCGCTTATATGTCATGACATATAAGCGAAACCCCATGTGACGAATAAGCTAAACCCCCTGTGACATATAAGCGGAACCACTTCTAACCTATGTACATAAAAGCGAAACCTCCTCTAAACCTATGTACACATAAGCTAAACCTCCTAATTTGACTCTCAAGCTCCAATCTTGACCTAACTTGACCTAAGACTTAATGCAGACGAAGTCCACAGACATTTTGTGCACCAACAGTTTTCCGGCACAACCAGATAGATGATGAACGACCCGATCCCAGACGGCGAATGGAAGGATCGAAAGATCGAGTTAGGATGGGAGGACGAGCCAGAAAAACCCCAGCGACCTCGCACACCAACCTGACTTTTTCCTCTTCGTCGAGCCTCCAGCGATTGGAACAGAGAGAGAGAGAGGACTTTTCGGCTACTTTTTAACCATACTTATTAGACGGGGGCAAGACACGAGGAGTTTGAAGAGGGGGAGTTACCACCACAAGAGCAGACCTACAACGAGAATGTTAAGCCTAAGAAGGAAGATGCCATCACGTTTTATGTTACGAACATCCCAACGGGGATAACATATGCAGATTTATGGAACGAGTGCAGAAACTTAGGATGGTTGGTTGACGCTTATATCGCAAGAAAAAAGGACACAATTGGAAGGAGATTTGGTTTTCTAAGGTACCCTTACGTGAAGGACGCATATAAGATGGTAAAGGCCATAAACCAGGTGACGTTTAATTATACCAGAATCAAGGCTAACATCGCCAAATACAATAACGACAACAGAAATTTAAACCTGAAAAAGGGAAGGCATGGCACAACAGAAACAATGTCCACGTTAAGGATAATAAGAAGCAAGAGTTCACAGGTTTTATCAGGGAGTCCAACCAAACACAGAACTATACCAGAAATGGGAGTGGCCAAAGTCACTTGAAAGATGTTTTGATGGGGATTAAAAGGTCAACGGTTCCAATAGGGGTTGATAAGGTGCTGCAAATCCATAACGTAGCGGAAACGGTAACCCTATGGAGTAATTGTGCATTTGTGGGATGTTTCAAAGTCTACGAGGGCCTGAAGAAAGCCCATATCCTCAAGGATCAGGTTAGTAAGCAGGGGGTATCCTTAGGTTTGTTGGTGGCCTGAGCTTCTTGGTAAGTTTTAACGAGGATAAAATGATGAGGGAAACAATGGAAGAAATATGAGAATTATGGAGTGGTGAGCTGGAAGAATTATACGCATGGGAAGGTCAAGTAATTCCGTACAAAAGGCTGGCTTGGTTAGCAATAAAAGGAGTGCCTATACAGTTATGGTGTAAAGAGGTCATGAACGAGATTGCAGGGAAGTTTGGGAGAGTTATTTGTGAGTCTACAGTAGATACAGGAGATCTAAATCTATCTTTGGATAGTGTGGGAATCATTGTCTGTAATGGTAAAAAAATCGAAGAAAATTTGGAGATCATATGGAAGGGGGTAAGCTTTGATGTTTGGGTGACTGAGATGGATGAAACTTGGTATCCAAGTTACATCAAGAAGGCTAATGTCAGACATGTCTCTGCCGCTACTGCGAATCATCCACCAATTTTCGGTTCTCCGGTGAAACAGGCTCGAATTTTGCTGGAAAAAAACAGCAGCCCTAGGTGCCCGAAAATTCCGGTGAATATTCCGGCAATGGTGGTTGAAACAATCGAAGAGATAGACGAGGGAGGCGAGAAGCCAGCGAATATGGATTCCAAAAAGCCTGGGGGAGTTGCCACGTTGGAAGCTGAGCCAACGGTTGAGTCTCTTAATTATGTTGGAATTCCCATAGCCGACAACATTTATGATGGAGGGAATCTGGGAGTAAATGATAAAGTTTTTTTATGCATCCAGAAACGGAGGTGGGTTATCAAAATAGCCCAATTAACGAAAATGTTGGGCCGGCCCAAGAAGAAATCAACAAACATGATACAACAATCCAAAAGAAAAGAAAGAGGAGTTTGAATGTAGAAGTCAGAGACAATGCTCTTAAGCCCATTCCACTAGTAAGGAAAAACAGGGGTATCGATCTAAACGTTGAACTTTCAGATGAGACAAGATGGAACCCTAGAAAAAAGTCGACAAAAATGAAGTTCAGGTTCAGAAAAAATAAGAATCGTAGCAGACAAATCCGTGTATCGGAGGATCTTGGGGAGGAAAAAGGCTACTCTTTGGAAGATGAGTTTGAATCGAGTGGGAAGATGAAGGTGAACCAGCTTCTAACCCCGAAGCAGATATAGATCCAAAGACTAAAAGTGATGATGTCGACACGGGTTCAGGGGATGCGGACACAGAAGAAGAATGTAGAGGTACAGAGGAGATTGGGATTGCACTGGGTTATGATCTGACCAAAAACAAGAAACAGATTGAAGACACCATTATTGGTGAAAGGGTGGATGCTAAGTCTAAATGAATTGGGCCTCGTTGAACGTGAAAGGAGCCGGGGGGTCGGGCAAGGCGTCGATGGTTAGGAGGCTCATTAAAGAGAACAACGTGGGGTTTTTGAATCTTCAAGAAACTCAATTGTGAAGTATGACGGAAGCAAAAATTCAGAAATTTTGGAACGGGTCGGTGATGGAATACGCAAAGATGGATGCTGCTGGAAGATCAGGGGGGATTCTCTCAATATGGAATCCAGGTTTGTTTAAATAAATGTTGAGGTAGTGGATCAGAACTTTTTTATGGTTAAAGGGGATCTGATTGGGGTTGGGTTGGAGATAACCGTGGTGAGTGTCTATGCACCAAATGTTAGGACGGAAAGAAGGAGAGTATGGGATAGATTGTTATCTGTAACAAATAACATACAGGGGATGTGTCTTTTAATCAGGGATTTTAATGAAGTTCGGGTTCCAGAAGACAGACTGAATTCCAATTTTGATAGTTGCAATGCGTTATATTTCAATAACTTCATAAGTACAGCTGGGCTATTAGAATACCCGATGACGGGTAGGAGGTATACCTTTCTATCGGGTCACGGGAAGAAAATGAGTAAGATTGACAGGGCTTTAGTGTCAAGTGAATTCATGTCTAAATGGCCGAATGCATCACTGAGAGCTTTAGAGCGGGTTATCTCGGATCACAATTCTTTTATCCTAGCGACTACTGATTCGGATTATGGCCCAACTCCTTTTCGCTTCTTTAATAGCTGGTTGGATATCCAGGGGTTGGATGAGGTAGTAAGAACAGGCCTAGAGCAACAAACAGTTGAACGTTTCAAGGATTTGATCCTTGGTTCCAAGCTGAAGGCGATCAAGGAAGAAGTCAAAAAGTGGAGGAAAAACACCAAAGAAGTGGAGGAGAAAGTTTTCGCTGAAGCTTCCAATCAAATTAAAGTGCTTGATGCGGCAGCGGAAGAGAGAGATTTGGAGGAAAGTGAAATTGAAATGTGGAGAGAGTGCAAGATAAAGGTCAGAGAATGGCTTCATAGGAGAGCAAAAGATCTCCAACAAAGAGCTAGGGTTAAGTGGATATTGGATGGGGATGAAAATTCCAAATATTTTCATACCATTGTGAATTGTAAGTTGGCGAGTAGTAGGTTGAACGGGCTCTGGATCAATGGGGTATGGGTAACCGATCCACAAACAATCATGAAGTATATAAAAGAGAGCATGGGGAAGATATTTGCTGAACCGTGTGAATCTAGGCCGAGAATGTCACCAGTTGTCACACCCCGATTTCCACGTGTCACCGGTGGGCCCGGTGGGGGATTATAGTGACGTGGTTGGCAACATAATAGTCAAACAACACAATATTTAATATGCACAGCGGAAGCAATTTAAAAGATATAATACAACCGAATTTAATATTGTAATATCAAATGTCACAATATTCGGATGTTTATCCACAGATGGATCGGAAACAAAAACATGAGACAATAGTTCAACAGACTTCAGGCATCTTAAGCTTGCGAGACTTCTAATGATGCTAAGGAGAAATCCCAGTCAATTTCGCTTAGTACCTGCATTTAATCTTTTTGGGAAAATACGTCAGTTTACACTGGTAAATACATTCAACTGACTCATTTTGGAAAATGATTGAAAATTGGTTTGGATGCACGTGGCATAAACATTTTATTTAACTTGGGAGAATTATTTAAATATATAATCTTGTGAACGAATTACATGTTCCTTGTGCGTTCAGTAGCCCGGATCTTGTCCGGGTTAAAGATCAATAGACACACCACATTATTCTTTTGTGCACTGACGGGTGTACGCCTACACCCCGCGCTTAAGTCATGGCCATTTCGTAAAATGATGCCAAGGATATCCGGGACATGGTCATTAACCCCCCAAAGGCTTTAAGTAACAAGACTGTTTAAACGAGCCGATCAAATTTATTCAATTACCCACTCAACGGTGGAGAATTTGATGCCCGATCAAGCGGTATGCTATATACCGTAACCCAAGCCCGTATAGGGAAAATAAGTTAAAAGTATTTACCTGAGCAATGTATAAATCACAATAAGCAAAATGCACGTAGCTTTTACTGGTACTCCTAATCTGGAACGAAGGTTTTATAATAATCTATTAGAATCCTAACGGGTCTTTAATTAAGCTTAAGCTTAGACCGGCTAGTTTCAAAGATACGGTTCGTACGCACGATTAAGCAAAGACCGGATAGAATGTGATTTAGACCCGACAAGTTCGGAGACTTGTTTAATATGGGTTTATTATTCACATTCTGGATTTTGAGATAAAACCGTTAAGGTTTGACCTGTTTCGGCTAATTTATGTAAACTTGTTACATAAACCGAACCGTACGCGTAATAAGCGTGACGGGTATTCATGAGAGCTATACACAGGTTTCCTAAGTTAATTATGCCTCAAATATCTTGTGACATCAGTAAGATGTCTTTCATTATGCCCAAAACGTGTTTAAACACAAACTAGGCCCCGTAGGGGTAGTTTGGTCATTTAAAAGTTTATAAAAGAGTTTAAGTAACAAGCTGAGTTACAGGTCTGATGTAATCAGCAAATATACTCAATTTACTAAGTTATATCAGTAGGATAAAATATATATGTGAAATTTATCAATTATAACCAAACTATGCCCCGTAGGGGTATTTTGGTAATTTCACATAAGCCGAAAAGCTCAAAACTGAAGTCTGAGTTAATCAACTTTTGCTTACTGTTAAAATATCATAATTTGCCTATAATATCAGTAGGTATCAACCCGGGTATGTTTAATATAGTTTTTAATACATACTATGCGTTAAAAACGCTTAATAAGGCGCTTATGAGCCGTTTACGGGTTCGATACATAAAGCTGATATTTTTATACTTCCAGAAGGCTTAAAATAATTTATTTATCATATCTAATCAGTAGCTAAAGTTTTGGAGTCGTTTAGATATGTAAAACTCATTTTATGGCCCGTAAGGGCAAAACCGACAATTACCGGACTAAGCCTACGACTACTAGTTATGCTCAGCCTACAATTAATTAAAAATCTTTAAAAATCCCAAAATAATATATTACATCAGTGGGTAAAGATTTGGATATCAAAAAGTAGGCTTAACTAGGCTATACGCTAATTACGCCATTTAATTAACATAAAGCTTTCATTTTGCGATAATGAGCATAACTCTTAATCTACACCTCAAACTGATGTCAAATTTTGTATGCAAGTTTAAATATCAGTAATTAAAGTTTCTACTCTTTTACATTTCCAAAAATCACGTTTTAAGATAATAAGGGCATAATGGTCAACATATGGGTAATTAACGGAATCATGCGTATTAATTGGATAACTAATGATCCGAGGTGTATAATCACAGAGTGTTATACTAGCATGTAACCTGGTCCAAATAAAGCTCTAATGTATTTCTAAATCATGCCATAACGGGTCAGAACTGAAAGTCAAAGTATAAGTCAAACTATGCGACTTTCGGTTCCGAACCGGGTCTAATCAGGAAATTGTCGGGTTGAACATGTTTAGACATGTCTTTACACTAATTACCAAGTTATATTAATGATCAAATAGGTTGTATATGTTCTACATTGCTAATTATGCATAAATTGAAAGTTAAGTATCCTGTTGACTTTTTCTTAGCAAGTTTGACCCGACTTTTGACCTGTTTAGAATGGGAATTAGGGGGAACCCTTTTGAGGGTTTATTACCCACATAATTACCAACTTATAACTACTCTTGATTCGACTAATCACTGGACCATTAGTGATTAATCTTAAAGTCAACCGTTAATTACGACGGTTTGACTTTTAAGCTAAAACTAAGCTAAAACTTAATTTAGAAAGGATTAGCAAACTTACTGAAGTCCTAAGCTTGATTAGTGACCACTTGAGAGAAGGTTTGAGCTCTAGGAATGATCAGAAAGCTGAAGGAAACGGTGTGATGAATTGTTTGCAACTCAAGCCCCTTTTATAGTGAATTCAATCACCACAAAGTGTTGACAACAAAGTCTAGCACTTACCACAACATTCCCCCAGGTGTCCTACATGTTTAGGGGTTGTTTAGGGGCCAGGGGATATGAGGAAAACCGTTAAAAATCAGTTTCATGCGCGTAACAGTAAAACAGCAACTTTTCTGTCGCTGGGCAGTTGCTTGCGCACCGTAAGGCTCCTGTTGTTGCGGTGCGCAAGCGTTCATCAGCAGCCAAAATCTTTGTTCTTTCATGCATTCGAAAGGGCAACCTCATTATCCGACTTTGGGGCCTCAATTATCATTTAGGGACCTCCCAAAATGGCCTTGAACAGTTACATACCCTACCATTTTGAATTGTTTGCTTGGATTCACTTTGAAAGTGCCGAACAAGAAGGTTTACCGTGTATTTTCTTCGTAGGAGTCCACCATTTCAATTATTGTCAAGAATTTCTGGATTTAGATGTTTAATATTATATACTTGGGTCTTGGGATTTATAAGTGAGGTCGTTCAGAGGTAAAAATTAACATGACGCCACTTTTAAATCCTGCCAAAACATCTTTATTACATCCGAGTTTACAACGCGTTTTGTCTTTCATGACACGTGTCGTTATTTCATTGAACACGAATTTTCGAGGTGTTACATCCTCAGCCCCTTAAAATAAATCTCGACCCGAGATTTACTGAAATAAATAAGGGTACTTTTCTTTCATGGTGGATTCAACCTCCCACGTATACTCGGGACCTCTACGGGCATCCCATTTGACCTTTACAATAGGTACATGCTTCCTACGAAGCTTCTTTACCTGTCGATCTTCAATCGACAAAGGTTTTTCCACAAATTTTAAGCTCTCGTCTATATGCACGTCTGAATGCGGTATTACCAGTGATTCATCAGCGAAGCACTTCTTCATATTGCAGATGTGGAACACATTGTGAATTCCACTGAGCTCTTCAGGTAAGTTCAACTTATAGGAAACTGACCCGACACGTTCGATAACCTCGAAAGGTCCTATGTATCTCGGGCTTAGCTTGCCTTTCTTACCAAATCGCATCACCCCTTTCCAGAGTGATACTTTGAGCAACACTTTATCACCTACTTCGAAGTGAAAAGCTTTACGCTTTGGATCTGCGTAACTCTTCTGCCTATCTCGGGCAGCCTTGAGACGGTCACGAATCCGGACAATCTAGTCCGTCGTTTCAAAGACTATCTCTGGTCCTGATAATTGGACATCTCCAACTTCCGCCCAACAAACGGGCGATCTACAGTTTCTACCGTACAATGCCTCAAAGGGCGTAGCTTTTATGCTGGTGTGGTAGCTATTGTTGTAGGAGAATTCAATTAATGGTAAGTTCTTATCCCAACTACCACCCAAATCGATCGCACATGCACGTAGCATGTCTTCCAACGTTTGAATAGTACGCTCACTCTGACCGTCAGTCTGGGGATGATAAGCCGTACTAAAATTCAAACGTGTGCCCAAAGATTGTTGGAAACTCTTCCAAAAATGTGATGTGTATCTAGTATCTCTGTCAGAGATAATAGACACAGGTATGCCATGTAAGGCTACAATCTTATCAACGTATAACTGGGCTAACATGTCGGAGCTATAAGTCTCCTTGATGGGTAAGAAATGTGCTGACTTAGTCAGTCTATCAACTATAACCCATATTGTATCATTGCCTTTCCTTGGCAACTTGGTGATAAAATCCATCGTCACCATTTCCCACTTCCACGTAGGAAGTTCAGGCTGTTGTAGCAAACCTGACGGTTTTTGATGCTCGGCTTTGACTTGCGCACATGTCAAGCATTTAGCTACATGGGTGGCTACAGACTTTTTCAAGCCTATCCACCAATAATTTGCCTTTAGATCCTGGTACATCTTATCAGCTCCAGGATGAACGGAGTATTTGGAACTATGGGCTTCCTGGAGGATGACATCTCGAAGTCCTCCATAAATTGGAACCCATATTCGTCCATTTAATCTTAGAATTCCGTCCTTGCTAAGAGTTAACTGCTCCTCAGTTACTCCTAACTTTTCATTAGGATAGTTAGCTTCCAACACAGCTTCCTTCTGTGCAGCTAACAACCTTTCAATCAAATTATTCTTTATCTCCATGCGCTTGGCATTGATTCGGATAGGTTTCACCCTTTCCTTCCGACTCAAGGCATCGGCGACTACATTCGCCTTGCCGGGATGGTATCTGATTTCACAATCATAATCATTTAAAGTTTCCATCCAACGGCGTTGCCTCATGTTTAATTCCTTCTGATTAAACAGATGCTGAAGGCTCTTGTGATCAGAATAGATCACACACTTGATCCCATATAAGTAATGCCTCCACAGTTTTAGTGCGAATACAATGGCACCCAATTCCAAGTCGTGGGTGGTGTAATTCTTTTCATGCACCTTTAACTATCGTGAAGCATAGGCAATAACCTTGCCTTTCTGCATAAGCACACACCCCATGCCAGTGTGCGATGCATCGCAGTAAACCACGAACTCTTCTATTCCATCTGGCAATGTCAGAACTGGGGCGTTGCTCAACTTTTGCTTCAGAATATCAAAGGACTCTTGCTGCTTAGGGCCCCAAATGAACTTTACCTTCTTCTTAGTCAAGGAAGTTAGGGGTGCAGCAATCCTTGAAAAAATTTCAATGAAACGCCTGTAATATCCTGCCAATCCCAGGAAGCTACGAATCTCTGTAGGCGTCCTTGGTTCTTGCCAGTTCATAACTGCTTCAACCTTAGCGGGATCCACTTGGATACCACGCTCACTAACCACGTGTCCAAGGAATTGGAATTCTCGAAGCCAAAATTCACACTTGGAGAATTTGGCATAGAGCTTCTCCTGGTGCAGGAGCTTGAGAATACAGCGAAGGTGTTTCTCATGGTCAGCTTGATTCTTCGAATAGATAAGAATGTCGTCGATGAAAACGATGACGAATTTATCTAAGTACGGTTTGCAAACGCGATTCATGAGATCCATGAACGCGGCAGGTGCATTAGTGAGCCCAAAAGGCATCACTAGGAACTCGTAATGACCATAACGAGTCCTAAATGTTGTTTTGTGTACGTCTTCATCTCTAACCTTCAGTTGATGGTAGCCTGACCTCAAATCAATCTTTGAGAAATAACTTGCTCCTTGCAATTGATCGAACAAATCGTTGATCCTGGGTAAAGGATACCTATTCTTGATCGTGACCTTATTAAGCTCACGATAATCGATGCACAGACGCATCGATCCGTCCTTCTTCTTGACAAACAGGACTGGCGCTCCCCAAGGAGACGAGCTAGGTTTAATGAAACCTTTAGCTAGCAATTCGTCTATCTGTGTCCTCAGTTCTTTCATCTCCGTTGGAGCCAACCTATAGGGTGCTCTTGCAACTGGTGCTGCTCCGGGGATGATATCAATCCTGAATTCCACTTGCCTATCTGGTGGTAAACCAGGTAGTTCTTCCGGAAAAACTTCTGGGAATTCAGAGATGACGAGGATGTCTTCTATCTTCGGTTTGGGCTCATCAATAATCACCTGTGCCATGTAGATGACACAACCTTTCTTTAAACATTTTGAAGCCTTGAGCATAGTCGCTTGCTCAGGTAGCCCATACTGGGTGTCTCCCCGAATGGTAAGTGATTCACCAGATGGAGTCTTTATTACCACTTGCTTTCTATTGCAGACGATTTGGGCCTGGTTGCGAGATAACCAGTCCATACCCAGAACTATGTCAAAACCAGCTAACTTAAATGGAAGTAGAGACAGAGGAAAAGAATGGTTCTTAATGGATATAACACATCCATCTAACACAGTTGAGACGGTTTCTAGGGTACCGTCTGCTAGCTCCACCTCATAATTCACATTTAAGGTTTTGACAGGTAATTTCAACAATTCACAAAACTTATTATCAACGAAAGACTTATCAGCGCCTGAATCAAAAAGTACTCTAGCATAAACGTCATTTACAAGGAAAGTACCTGTAATAACGTTGTCGTCTAGAACCGCTTCCTTTGCGTCCATTCTGAAGACTCTGGCATTAGTCTTCTTGGCCTCCTCAGGCTTCTTGGTGTATTTAGGGCAGTTGGTTTTAATGTGGCCCTTTTCATTGCAACGGTAGCACGTTGCGTTTTTCATCTTCTTGCAATCCAAGGTTTTGTGATCCGTGGACTTGCATATACCACAAGCATAGGTTTTTGAGTGAGTCTGTGAGTTCGACTCAAGTCTGCACTTTCCAAAGTGCTGCTTCTTGCATATCTTGCATTTGGGCTTCTCACCAGAATTGTGCCCATCTTTCCTTGACTCTGATCCTTTCTTGTGGTCACCGTTCCCACGGTGCTTCTTGTTCGATCTACCTGAACTATCATCCTCACGTTTTCTCTTCTCAGCCTCCTTATTCCTCAGCGATCTCTGCCTGACCGCATCCAACGTGAGGGACAAGGATATATCAGCTACTGATCTAAAAGTAGCTGGCTGAGAAGCCTTCACGCTTGCCTTGATTTCCGGGGCTAAACCACCGATAAAACGAGCTATTCTTTTTGGTTCCGGGGTTACCAGATAAGGAACCAACCGGGACATCGTGTTGAAGCTCGTTAGGTAGAATATTTGTATCTACATTTTGAACCAAGTTTCATTAAAAACGGAGTAGGTTCAAATATAATGTATTTTTATAGTTTAATTATTAGACGGTTCCTAGGCCCGTCTAGGTACTTCATATTTCTTACAGTCAACTTACCCGTAAGCTACCTGTTTAATAATATAAGTTTTTATAGACTTTTATTTTAATAGAAAGGTCACCCATATACAGGCCAATTAATTAATATACCATTACAACCAACTATATATAAAATAGTTTTTAAAACTATCTGGGTCGAATAATTATATTAAAAATAAAACTAGTTACTAGTAGTTAATAAATTTAAACAAACCTATAATTCTTATATGATAAAAATGGGAATGTTACATCCTCCCCACCTTGTTTTAAATCTCGTCCTCGAGATTTGGGCTACGGTTTCTCTTTCCGAGTTATGTCATATTTTAAATAATAGGATTAAGGTAAATGACATTCTCATTGAATCAAAATATGTTCAAAGAAGAACAGATTATAAGAAATAGAATTCAATGGTTCAACTGAATAAAATCAAAAATCGGTATCAAATAGATGAAGTGGAATGATATAATAATCAGAATGACTAAGCTTACATGGGTTAAACCAAAAGAAAGATTTATGACCAATAGATGTCTATATCGAATGTGAACTATTTTTAGAAACACTAGAATTTACTGTCAACAGAAAATTTACTTTGATTGTCAACTGAGGAAGTCTCAGAATCAACAAGCTTGAATGAAATAGAAGTACGAAAATGATTTGTCAACTATTGAATATAAGAAAAATCAATGGGTTGACATTTATTGAATTACAAGGATACACCGGTATACAACAGAGTTTAGTGTATCATTGTCTTAACACATAGTTGTATTAAGACCACTTTCAAGGATGAGTCAAGCGAAATGTATATATAGATTAGCTCAAGCTACAAGTTTATAGCGACGCCACAAGGTGTCGTAGTAATCGAAATAATAATAACGGTGACTGGACGAGTTCACCGTGTTTTTAAATTAAATGAAAGTTCAACGAAGTAAGTTCGAATGTTTGTTTCAAACAAATCTAGTAAGATTTTTTTGATTGAAATTGAAACAATTGAATAATATTTTTCGATTGAAGATGATAAAGCAATAATTATCACGAAAGGCTCGATTGATGCTGTAAGAATCATTAAGAGATACACTGAAATATGACATGAATTTGTGTATCATTATCTTAGCACACGATTGTGTTAAGATTGCTTTTATAGGATAAATCAACGAAGCAGATTTAATATAAATAATTAAATCCGTATATGATGTGTGCAAACGAGATTAGTGCAAGCTTCAATTTTGTGAAAACGTCACCACAAGGTGATCGTGATCAAAGAAACTATTTAATGAAGTCGAAGACCAAACAAGCATGTTATAGTTCAAGAGAATTGAAGTGTTTGTTGGGATTATTTCGAATATGATGGCTTCAATTCATCATATGGGACCTTGAATTGAATATGTAATGCGAGCAAGTTCAAACAATTGAACTTGGTTTAAACAAAACGAGTTTTAATAAGAAAGTTCGGACATGGTCACAACAAAAACTATGTATGCCAAAAAAATTGAGTTTTTCAAGAAATTCATTGACTTGATATCATCGTTTTGCAATAATGCGGTTAACAGTGCCAAAAATCAAGTATAGCGAAATGATATTTGAGTTTGGATAAAACAACAAATTTTAATGAAGTCCTCCAGTGGTTTTTATAAATCAAATGAACCACATGCACAACAAACAGTGCATGTGTAACGTGTGGATTTACCAAGAAATGAAATAGATCAATATTTGCTACTATGAAAGAAATCCTCATGGTATGATGACCATTAGGGGGAGTAGCAGTGCAAAAGTCTATTCACAGAGGTCAGAATTTTAACAAAAGAATTTAAGAATTTTATTTGGAATTTTGTGTGATAACCGTTGTGAAGTGACATTACCAGGGAATGTCGAATAAAATGAAATAGGGGAATTGCAAAGGTATGTGACTTCTTTTGCAGTGCCAATAATTATGACTCTGATTAGACTGTGCACTGATGGTTGTGAAATCTTGTTCCAACGTACCTCAGCGAGATTCATGTCATTTGTAGGATCACGTGGCAAAGTGCCGCTTTAGTAGTTCTACCACTGACGGAATTAGCATTGGTGTCGTCGTGCCTAATCATATTTTCAAAAGGCCTTACCTCGAAAGTCGTGTGTGATATACTTCGACGTCTGTGGACGTATAATTTAAGTTTCATGTGTTTTCTTGTGCACTAGCACAACTTTACATGCTTCTTACTTGCGTTAATAGTTTATGGTAACGCATTGGAAATTCTTATACTTTTGATGGCGTACCAACTTAAAGGGTTCCCGTCGTTTATTTTGTCGCATGAGTTACGAGACAGATGATCAAACGAAATAATGTTTGATATCGGAATTATAAATATATGCAAGAGATTCCTAATAAAGAAATCTAGATTTATTATTGACACATATGCTTGTGCTTTATTCTTAATTGACTTTTGAAATTCCTTATAGATATACATATCTATATAATCATATATTTCACATGCTGTAATATACATACCCTTAGTAAGGTCAATGTATTTAACAGATTCATATTTCCAAAAACAAATCAGATATCAGGTCATGATACTATTTAGGGAAAACTTGTCACTTGTTTGACATATTATATACCCCGTCTTATCCGGTTCTCGCTGGAGAGGTAACCTCAGTATATCTGGACAAGCTGGAGAGTCTGCTACACCATACCCAGTCTTGCCGAAGAAAAATTTGTATTTCCCATAAATAGTATTTTTCTTAAATCATGATTTGGAAAGTGCATTATGACTTTCAACAATGAATCAGGAAATTAATATTCACCTGACGGACCATATTTTAGAACAAAGTAGTACTAATAAATAAGAAATAACAGTGGTCAAGTGTTATTGCTTATTTATTATACTTGCAACGTTCTAGTTATCATCCTCACGGCATACCAAAACCCGTCACACTTTATTTACACAAGTATTTAGCTTATCTCGAAGCTTATACTAAGGCATCTTTTCTTAAGTTCAAGTCTAAATGCTATCAGGTGTGCTACCAGTTAATAGTAATTTCCTAACTCTTTTATTTAAGCTTAGGTATTATTATCACAACACCTATTGGCTTAGATCAGTGGCTCTGATACCACCTTCTGTCACGACCCCCGACCCCACCCTGGACGGAATCGGGAGCCGCGAGCAGCCAAGTGGTACCGGTGGTTATTTTGAAAAGTAGTGCAGCGGAAATTTCATCAGAACCGTGAGTTAGGAAAAATATCAGAGTTTAGAAAACACCGGATTTTAGTTATTAAATATATGGGATAAAACCATGTTTTGAAAGGTAGCTTTAATATAGAATAAATCCGATTGCATAAAACAACTTTTCTTAATTTAATTTAATTGATAAAATGAGCCACTTCTATAAGCCTTGTGGGTGCCGCATCCCACTCTTATTCTGATCTA
Source organism: Helianthus tuberosus (assembly GCA_030545235.1). Classification (NCBI taxonomy): domain Eukaryota; kingdom Viridiplantae; phylum Streptophyta; class Magnoliopsida; order Asterales; family Asteraceae; genus Helianthus; species Helianthus tuberosus. The sequence goes on along the minus strand of CM060432.1, from coordinate 187,019,789 downwards.
TCGTAATTACCTGAAACGCGTTTTAAAGACATTTGGTCAGCAGGAAATACTGGTGAGTTCATTCAAGTTTTATAAAATGACCCTTAGTTATGAATTACAGCATAAGGGCGATTACAATGGCTTCTATCTTATTTTTATCTGGCGTCGTGTCACCAGGTGACGATGGTCATACCACTATTGGGTCTTTCCCCAAGTAGTGATGATTATCACTGTTAGGATTTATTAGCCTAACCGTGAGAAATTAGTAATGTGCACAATACCCCACTAGCCAGTGATTTAAGATAACCACAACTTAATCCCTGTAACTATAACATTTGAAAATGGAGTATTGTAAAATATTTTTGATAAAAGAGAATGACTCACATTGCAAGTTTATACGGGCAGAGTTTAGCCTACTGATTAGCCTTGTAACCTAATTTAAATAACAATGCACACGAACTAGGTTAGTAACTAATACAGCATTTACGATAACTCACGAGATTTAAAACCCTCACGACGAATGACAAAGTGCAACACTTAAACATCTATCGGATTCGCAACGAATGACAGAGTGCAATACTTAAACATCCACCGTTTTCACGACGAATGACAAAGTATACCCCGAGTTCGGGTGGCACTCAAACATCCTGTCGGATTCACGACTAATGACAAAGGATAGCCCGAAGTTGGGCAGCACTTAAACATCCTGTCGGATAGTTTCAATCGATCGGATATTGAATCGTAGCAGCGATCGAGTTAATACCCGGTATCGTAGCAGCACCCTGATATCTTAAATTTCGAATTTATGCAGTATAACTTCGTTTTTTGTGATTTGGTTTCGACACCAGTGAACAGCCCATGGCCATTTCTATTTATAGGTGAAATATGGGTCTCACGCGGCCTGCGTGAACCCTAAGCCGATCCTTACGCGGCCGCGTGGAGGTCTAGTCTACATGTAGGCTTGTTGGGTCACGACGCTTATCCGGTCAACTCCACATTGACACGGCCCGCGTAAGACTATGCTGAATCTTTACGCGTCCCGTCTGAAGACCACAAATCTTGATTTCTTGATTTTTGATATGGATTGGAGTTTCAGGGGTCCGGGTTTTTACTTATAGGTCGGTTTGGGACATTTTTGAAGGTCCTTACACTTGACATGCGTTATGGGGCTCCAGATCAATTGGAAAGGGTAGCGGTGATCAGGAGTTAAAACACTTAAAACGAGCAGGGCTTTATTATTATAGGTGAAATATAAATGAAAGGAATATATATATATATATAGACAGAAGTGGGCGAATATGGAGAAAGATGGAATGAATTGAACGCCTACTGACTATTTATACTACAAGGAAATTTTGCGATCACATAATTGATGGACACCTATCTTTCTTTCAAATGTTGTATTTCATGTGTAGTGTACACATACACCATTTCAAAGATTTCATATGGACACCTATCTTTCTTTTAATTGTTGCATTTCATGTGTAGTGTACACCTACACCATTTCAAAGATTTCATATGTTTAGTGTTTTTAATTTTTTTTATTATATTATTATTATAATTAATTGAACTACTTCACTCATTTGGCGCTTATAACTTTTAAAATATGACGTTTTATAAAACAATGAATATGTCATTAGAACGAGAATATTCGTATCTACATTTTGAACCAAGTTTCATTAAATACGGAGTAGGTTCAAATATAATGTATTTTTATAGTTTAATTATTAAACGGTTCCTGGGCCCGTCTAGGTACTTCATATTTCTTACAGTCAACTTACCCGTAAGCTACCTGTCTAATAATATAAGTTTTTATAGACTTTTATTTTAATAGAAAGGTCACCCATATACAGGCCAATTAATTAATATACCATTACAACCAACTATATATAAAATAGTTTTTAAAACTATCTGGGTCGAATAATTATATTAAAAATAAAACTAGTTACTAGTTACTAGTGGTTAATAAATTTAAACAAACCTATAATTCTTATATGATACAAATGGGAATGTTACACTGTGGGTGTTACTTACTGAAAAAAAATTCCTTCACATATCTAACACCTTCTATTCGCATCAATGTAGTTGACGTGGTTATAACTTTTAAAAATTCCTTCCAGGCAGTGTTACCCTTAACCTATTGGTCTGAGTCAGCAGGGATACAGCCCCGCAAGGTCGGATTATTGAAAGATAATTAAGTAAGTTATTAATGCGAAAAGTGGTAGGCCCCCTTCCAGACAGCGTTACCCTCAACCGTTTGGTCTGAGTCAGTAGGGATACAGTCCTCGTAGGGTTGGTTTAAAGTTTTAATAGTAGTTTATGGATAAGGGATTCAAGCGATTTCTTACTTCTCCCAAGGCAAACAGTACCGCCCACTTGTGAAGTCTTACTAAGCTTGAACCAGTTTCTCGCAGGATCTATACACTGAACGAGACATAGAATTACCCAACCACCCTTCTAACCCCCTTCCAAGTAGTTAACGCGCTTTATATAAACCGTAAAGACACGAATATGTGAATCAACAACATATGAAGAATGGTTAGATAAATTCGCCTTCAATATAAAAAACTAGTTATTAAAGTCATTAATACATACCCAAATAAAAAGGAGCCAAAGATTGGAAATCAAAAAGTAATACATAAAAGATTTGTCTTCACCAAGTGATGTAAGAGTTTAGCCAAGTATGGCCTTTGTTTGACAAGAACTCTTACGATCGATCTTGGATCCCGAGACTACAACACACTCTAAATGATGGAAGACGGATGATTTTGGTGGATGTTGGTGTTGTAGTGGTGGTGGAGTAATCGCAAGTATGAGAGAAGTAGTTCGCCAAGGGATGGATTAGAATGGAACCAAGCACCCCTGTTTATAGCTAAAGTCAGATGTTCAACACGGCCCGTGCCCGCCTGGCACGGCCCCATGGCCATCTTTCTCTTTCTTTATAACAACCCTCCAAAATATTCTGACACCCCTAATATATTTTAAAATGTCCCTATATGTCCTAAAATATACCCTGTATACGAAAACAGGCCCCAAATACCTTTATTTTTATTTAATTTAATTTAAAACCAAGATTTTATGGTTGTCGCGGGCCGCATAGGACCCCTCCTTGGTCTACGCGGGGCGCGAGCGAAGGGACTTGAGGCGCAGCCCGGTGCTGCCACGTGTCGTGCAATATGTCGAACCTATAGTGCTGACCCGGATCAGCTAGGGTCTACTCACCTGTAACAACTCTCATCAAAAGTCCTATTTATTATATTATTTTATTCAATAGGAAACCCTAATTAAGAAACCCAAGTGATTCTGCATAAACCCTAAATTTTTCAGAACAATCGGAATCAGGATCAGGGCCCCTAAAACTCAAGGGGGGTAAACCCTAATCGGTAATATCTACACAGTTTGTTGTCAAAAATTCAAAATAACGCGAAACCAACTCAGCTGAGCTATACAGACACGAAGCAACCCTATAGTAGACTAGGGTCTCTCGCGCCACGCGACGCGAACAAGAGAACCTCTCGCGTGGCGCGAGGGGACGGTTTTTCATGTATAAATAGAGCAGTCTGTTTCATGCAATTGAGTGTTCGTTCGACGTTCAAATTAGAATTGTACGTTGAGTTATAGCATAAACAGTCCCACAACACACACAATTCACGAAGTGCTGCCACAATACAGGGTAATAACTCGATCGCTGATACGATTCAATGTCCGATCGATTAAACTATCCAATGGATGTTTAAGTGCTGCCCACATTAGGGTTTATGCTTTGTCATTCGTTGTTAATTCAATGGATGTTTAAGTATCGCACTTTGTCATTCGTTGTGAAGGTTTTAATCTCGTGAGTTATCGTAAATGTTGTATTAAGTTACTAACCAAGTTGTGTGCATGTTATTAAATTTAGGTTAAAAGGCTAATCAGTAGGCTAGGCTCTGCTCAAATTAAATCTGCAATGTGAGTCATTCTCTTTTTATTAAATTTGATTTCAAAAGCATGTTTATTTTCAAAGTTATAATTACAGGGATTAAGTCTTTGTAGTCACCAAATTACAGCCGGTATGTGGGGTATTGTATACATTACTTTTTCCCGCCACCATTGGACAACGAGTTAGCCAATGGGTGGTCAGACCACAATCACATAAATAAGTCGAGTGACAAATACTGTGGGTAGTTGGTTGATATAGAAACAATGTAATCACCCTTAATACTGTAAATTATAACAAACATATCATTTTATTAAATAGAATGATTCACCAGTATTTTCTGCTGACAAAACCTTTTTCAAACATGTTTCAGGTGATCTGTTGTGATTCAGGAAAGGTGCTGTGGAGCACTACAAGCTTAAGAAAGTGGCTCATTATAAAATAAAGAAATATGTTTTGTAAAATAAAGATTTCTCCGTGAAATCATAGTTTTGTAAATTACCGGGGTTTTATCCCAAGTTGTGAAATAAAATAATCGGGAAAATTTTAGCTTTAAAAAGATCCTGATGATAAACTTCCGCTGTTAAACTCAATTAAATAAATACCACGGGATTTCTGTCCCACGGCTCCTGAAACGGGTGAAACCGGGTTGGGGGCCGTGACAGAAAAAGGTGGTATCAGAGCCACTGAGTTAAGCTAATTAAGTATTTAGAAATACTTAATTTTTCCTGATTACTATGTGATTATGTGTTTTATTAACTGACTATTTGTTAGTTACAGTATGGGTCAGCAAAAGCTTTCAAACATCTATCTTAAATTAGATAGGTCATCAAATGAGAAGGGAAGTTCATCCCAAACTCCTGAAGAAGGAATATTTGTTCGAAAATCCCAATATGAGGAACCACTTTCTCCTAGTAAAAGAAGTCTGATTATTAGTAAAAGTAAAGAGAAAATAAAGAAATTCCGAGAAAAGAAGATTAAACAGGAAACCCGGGAATTAACCAGTAAATCACATTGGGAGGACAAGTTAGATGAGAAATGGGCAGATCTTTATATGCTAGCTACTGTAGTAGTTAATGCAAATCTTTAAATAATTTTACCCAAGTCTTAGCACCTTTATCAACTACAGTCCAGAAACTTTATTTCAGTAAATAAATAAATTTACAATAAAACTTAGGGTGTTTTTGTATTTACCCAGTCTGAAATAATATTTAAAGGTTTTCTATAAAATTTTGTTATCAATTAGTAATTGTGTGTATTTTGTATAACAGCATGAGTGACTTGTCTGACGCCCTTCAAAATTTAAATCTCTATCCGGTAAAAATAGAGATTTCCAGAGATTTCAATAGGTATATACCCGACATAGAAGAACCTATTGAATTCAATGTTTCACCACCTCCGGAGAAACCCAAGCCCAAGAAAAGGAGAAGGTTCGTAGGATGGAGGCGTGTGAGAAGAAGGAAACCTGCCACTAGAAAAATTCCCAAGATAGAAAATCCGTTAGATAAAGGGAAGGGGATTGAAGTCGGGGAAGAGTCTAGGCAGATGGGATTACAGTTTGATGAATATTCTAAACAAATAGAAATGGAGATTGGGGGAGGTTCTAAACAAACCCAGGTAGAGATGGGAGAAAGTTCTAAGCAAACTCAGGAAATGACATTTCAAGAGGAACTAGATTTTATATTGACAAGCTGCAATACTATTAGGCCTGTCAATAATAATAATTTTTACTCTAATCCTATCGAAAATCAACTCCCTATAAATCTTGAACCAGCAATCCCAGAACCTATAATCCATAACCAACCTCTGGGAATGGATGAATGGTGGACGAATGATTGGCAATTCCAAAACCAGCTCAACAGTCCTTATTCCTTTCTTCCTCAGTTTGATCCAGAACCTCTACCAAATCCACCGATGAGTAACGAGAATATGGCAGAACTTCGCCATTTTGGCGAAGAGTTAATGGATGCGGGAAATAGAATCCGGGAGATAGGGGACAAATTGCCTGGAAATATGATGAAAGGGAGCTTCGTTTTTAGGAAAACAAATGACGAAAGATAGTAGGTTTATGAAACTGTGGTTGTGTAATAGTAATAGTAAAATCAGTATGTGTAAAATAAATAATAAAACGGTTGTAGATAGAAGCATGATATAATCTATAAAACAAATGAAATTTTAGAAAATTTACAATTTTGTTTATTTGTTTACGTGATTATATGCAATTAATTGTGACATTGGATTATTTCTTATTTTATACTAATTATTTATCTATAAATTAATTACCAGATGGCAAACATTGGTAATGAACCAGTAAATGAAGTAAATCAATCTGAGCAAATTCAGGAAGAACAATTGTTAAATAGACAAGATATAGAGGATATCGTTGCACAAGGAATAGCCAATGTTATTCCAGCAATCGTTGCTGCTGTTCAGAAACCTGTTAAACCTCAATCAATCATTCCTAGTAAACGTACACAAGGCGACAACTTTAGTAATAGTATAAACGGAGGCGGAAATCATGTTAATAACAATAATGATCTGCAAGCCCCAATTTTCAAGAAAATGAAAGCTGCAACACCTGGTTGCACTTACAAAGAATTCCTTGCCTGTAAACCAACTGAGTTTGCAGGTAATGAAGGGGCTATTGCAGCATTACGTTGGTTAGAGAAAACTGAGGCAGTAATCACTATAAGTAAGTGTGCCGAGGAAGATCAAGTTATGTATGCGTCAAATATTTTTAAAGAAGGGGCGTTAGAATGGTGGAACACAGTATTACAAGCTAAAAGAAGGATTGTGGCCTATGCCATGAACTGGGAAGAATTTAAGAGTCTTGTAGAAAGAAAATTTTGTCCCGAGTATGAAAAAGATCAAATGGCAAATAAGTTCCTAAACCATCGGATGGTTAATGTGGATTGTCGTGGTTATACTTCGACATTCTTCGAATATGCTAGAGTAGTACCAACGCTGGCTTCGCCAGAGCCGGTACTCATTTCTCGCTATGTTTGGGGATTAATTAGTGAAATCCGTAATATCTTTAAAGCTGCGAGACCTCGCACTATTGACGATGCGGTAGAACTAGCTAACACCCTAACTGACGAACTGGTACGCACAAGAGATGAAAACAGGAAGAAGGAATTGGCTCAGAAAATTACCCAAGGATTTCGGGTGTGTAATAATAGCAACTTCAAGAAAAGAGGAACAGTGCAATCTTCAACTTTGCCATTTTGCAGAAATTGCAAAAAGAAACATTATGGAAGATGTAATGTAATCTGCAACTTTTGCAAAGCCATAGGACATCGTGAAGAAGACTGCAGGAAGAAAACCAGAATCTGCTATAACTGTGGAGAAACAGGACATTTTAAGCCAGAATGTCCTAAATTGGTCAAACCGGCAGACAACAAAACCAAGGCGACCGACGGAGCTACTAAGAAGAATGTCAGAGCATTCCAGCTAACCACTCAAGAAGCAGAACTCATTCCAGATGTGATAGCTGGTACGTTCTTAGTTCACAACGTATATGCAAAAGTATTATTTGACTCTGGTGCAAACCAAAGTTTTATAAATACTTTATTCTGTCAAGCTCTTAAGTTACCTTTAACCAACATTAGGCAGATTTTTACAGTCGAAACCGCAGATGGGAATTCAGTTAAAATAGATCAGGTTTTGCAAAAAGTAGAAATAGAACTTTCAGGTCATAAATTTTCTGCAAATCTGTTACCTATGAAATTAGCTGAATTCGATGTTGTGTTAGGAATGGATTGGTTAATAGCCAACCATGCTCGAATTCTTTGTGATAAGAATTCCATGGAAATTCAAGCACCTACTAGAGAAGTAATCGTGATTACAGGAGATAAGCCACGTAAACCCATGAAGTTCATATCAGTAATGAAAGTTGCTAGTTATGAACGAAAGCAAGGAATAGTATATATGATTTCAGTAATCATTAGTACTAAGGGCAAAGAACTTAAGGAAATTCCTGTAGTCTCAGAATACCCAGATATATTCCCAGAAGAGTTACTAGGATTACCACCAGATAGGGAAGTAGAATTTAGGATTCATCTAATTCCTGGAACTACACCGATAGCCAAGGCACCTTATCGGTTAGCTCCTACCGAAATGTTAGAATTAAAAACACAATTAGATGAGTTACTAAGTAAAGGATTCATACAACCTAGCTCATCCCCTTGGGGAGCGCCAGTGTTGTTTGTAAAGAAAAAGGATGGTTCAATGAGAATGTGTATTGATTATAGAGAATTGAATAAGGTTACAATTAAGAATCGATACCCATTACCTAGGATTGATGATCTATTCGATCAACTTCAAGGAGCTAGATATTTTTCTAAGATCGATTTACGTTCCGGATATCATCAATTGAAAGTACAAGAGGAAGACATACCTAAAACTGCTTTCAGGACTAGGTATGGTCATTACGAGTTTACAGTCATGCCCTTTGGATTAACAAATGCTCATGCCGCATTCATGGACATGATGAATAGAATTTGTAAACCGTATTTGGATAAATTTGTAATTGTTTTTATAGACGATATACTTATTTATTCCAAAAGTCAGACAGAACATTGTGAGCACTTACATACACTCTTAACTTTGTTAAGAAAAGAAAAGTTTTATGCCAAATTCTCGAAGTGTGAATTTTGGCTACAAGAAGTGCAATTTTTAGGACACATGGTGAATCACGAAGGTATTCATGTAGATCCTGCTAAGATAGAGGCAATTACCAATTGGAAGGTTCCGCAAACCGCAATGGAAATTAGAAGTTTTATAGGTTTAGCTGGGTATTATAGACGGTTTATTAAGGATTTTTCCAAAATAGTTGTACCATTAACTAAGCTAACCTGTAAAGCCATTAAATTTGAATGGGGGACCTAAGCAAGAAGAAACCTTTAGAATATTGAAGCAGAAATTAACAAATGCTCCAATCCTAGCTTTACCGGAAGGGACTGAAGATTTTGAAGTTTACTGTGATGCTTCAAAACTAGGATTAGGATGTGTGCTAATGCAACGCAAGAAAGTAATTGCGTATGCTTCAAGGCAATTGAAAAAGCACGAAGAAAATTATACGACTCATGACTTAGAGTTAGGAGCCGTAATTTTTGCCCTTAAGATTTGGAGACATTATCTTTACGGAAGTAAATTTACTGTCTATACAGACCACAAAAGTTTAAAATATATTTTTGGGCAAAAAGAGTTAAACATGAGACAAAGAAGATGGATGGAAATCCTAAGTGACTACGACTGTGATATTCAGTATCACGAAGGAAAGGCAAATGTAGTTGCAGATGCCTTAAGTCGTAAGTATCATGAAAAACAACGAAGAGTTCGTGCTCTCAGATTAAATCTACAGTTAGATTTAATGGAACAAATAAAGAATGTTCAAGAAACAGCAATCAAGGATGATGCTGAAGGAATGAAAGGAAGAATAAAAGAATTAGAACAAGGATCTGATGGAATTTGGAGATTCCATAAGAAAAGGATTTGGGTACCAAAGCAAGGCGAATTAAGAAATAAGATTTTAGAAGAAGCTCATAAATCTAGGTATACCATACACCCTGGAAATAATAAGATGTACCAAGATTTAAGAAATAATTTCTGGTGGATAGGCATGAAGAAGGATATAGCTAAATATGTTTCAAAGTGTCTTACTTGTTCACAAGTTAAGGCAGAACATCAGAAACCTTCAGGTCTACTACAACAACTAGAAATGCCTGTATGGAAATGGGAACTCATAACAATAGATTTTGTTACTAAGTTACCCAAAACCAGAAAAGGTAATGATGCGATTTGGGTAATTGTGGATTGATTAACCAAATCTGCTCACTTTCTACCTCTGAAAGAAACCTTTAGCATGGAAATATTGGCAAAGTTGTACGTAGACGAAGTAGTATCCTTACATGGAGTTCCACTCTCCATTGTATCAGATAGAGATAGTCGGTTCACTTCTCATTTTTGGACAAGTTTCCAGAAAGCAATGGGAACTCGACTAAACTTAAGCACTGCATATCATCCCCAAACAGACGGGCAAAGTGAAAGGACAATCCAAACTCTGGAAGACATGCTCCGAGCATGTGTGATAGATTTTGGTGGAAACTGGGATGATCACTTACCATTAATTGAATTCTCCTATAACAATAGTTATCATGCAAGTATTGAAACTGCCCCATTCGAGGCACTATATGGAAGAAAGTGCAGAACTCCAGTTTGTTGGGCAGAAATAGGAGAAAGTCAATTGTCAGGTCCTGAAATAGTACAGGAGACGACCGACAAGATTACTCAAATCAAGGAAAGATTAAAGACAGCTCGAGATCGTCAAAAGAGTTATGCAGACAATAGATGTAAACCACTTGAATTTCTAGTTGGAGATAAGGTACTATTAAAAGTTTCTCCTTGGAAAGGAGTAGTTCGATTCGGTAAGAAAGGAAAGCTAAGTCCAAGATACATAGGACCATTTTCAGTAATAGGATCAGTTGCTTATCGTTTACAACTACCAGAAGAGTTATCTGGAGTACATGATGTATTTCATGTATCCAATCTCAAGAAATGTCTATCAGATGAGTCTCTGGTAGTACCTCTTCAAGACATAGAGGTAAACGAAAAGTTAAAATTTGTTGAGAAACCTCTTCAGATAGAAGATCGAAAGGTAAAATTTCTTAAGCACAAACGACTAGTGCTAGTTAAAGTCAAGTGGGATTCAAAAAGAGGAGCCGAATACACTTGGGAGCTGGAATCTGAAATGAAGCAAAAGTATCCTCGCTTATTCCAGTAAATCTCGAGGACGAGATTTTTATTAAGGTGGGGAGAATGTAACAACTCTCATCAAAAGTCCTATTTATTATATTATTTTATTCAATAGGAAACCCTAATTAAGAAACCCAAGTGATTCTGCATAAACCCTAAAATTTTCAGAACAATCGGAATCAGGATCAGGGCCCCTAAAACTCAAGGGGGTAAACGCTAATCGGTAATATCTACACAGTTTGTTGTCATAAATTCAAAATAACGCGAAACCAACTCAGCTGAGCTATACAGACACGAAGCAACCCTATAGTAGACTAGGGTCTCTCGCGCCACGCGACGCGAACAAGAGAACCTCTCGCGTGGCGCGAGGGGACGGTTTTTCATGTATAAATAGAGCAGTCTGTTTCATGCAATTGAGTGTTCGTTCGACGTTCAAATTAGAATTGTACGTTGAGTTATAGCATAAACAGTCCCACAACACACACAATTCACGAAGTGCTGCCACAATACAGGGTAATAACTCGATCGCTGATACGATTCAATGTCCGATCGATTAAACTATCCAATGGATGTTTAAGTGTTGCCCACATTAGGGTTTATGCTTTGTCATTCGTTGTTAATTCAATGGATGTTTAAGTATCGCACTTTGTCATTCGTTGTGAAGGTTTTAATCTCGTGAGTTATCGTAAATGTTGTATTAAGTTACTAACCAAGTTGTGTGCATGTTATTAAATTTAGGTTAAAAGGCTAATCAGTAGGCTAGGCTCTGCTCAAATTAAATCTGCAATGTGAGTCATTCTCTTTTTATTAAATTTGATTTCAAAAGCATGTTTATTTTCAAAGTTATAATTACAGGGATTAAGTCTTTGTAGTCACCAAATTACAGCCGGTATGTGGGGTATTGTATACGTTACTTTTTCCCGCCACCATTGGACAACGAGTTAGCCAATGGGTGGTCTGACCACAGTCACAGAAATAAGTCGAGTGATAAATATTGTGGGTAGTTAGTTGATATAGAAACAATGTAATCACCCTTAATACTGTAAATTATAACAAACAGATCATTTTATTAAATAGAATGATTCACCAGTATTTCCTGCTGACAAAACCTTTTTCAAACATGTTTCAGGTGATCTGTTGTGATTCAGGAAAGGTGTTGTGGAGCACTACAAGCTTAAGAAAGTGGCTCATTATAAAATAAAGAAATATGTTTTGTAAAATAAAGATTTCTCCGTGAAATCATAGTATTGTAAATTACCGGGGTTTTATCCCAAGTTGTGAAATAAAATAATCGGGAAAATTTTAGCTTTAAAAAGATCCTGATGATAAACTTCCGCTGTTAAACTCAATTAAATAAATACCACGGGATTTCTGTCCCGCGGCTCCTGAAACGGGTGAAACCGGGTTGGGGGCCGTGACATCACCCTATGTCGCGGGCCGCATAGCCCTTGGCTACATCCTTCGCAGGCCGCGAGGGACCTGAAATCAGGCCCTATAAATTGAGGGCATCGGCCTTCAGTCCCAGTCGCTCACAATCTTTCTCTCTCTCGAATTTCTGCATAATAGAAGTAATTCTCGGGTATAATACCCCCCTAATTAACGAAGTTCTGCCCCGTTGTAAGTATCATCACCCCGGTTACGTATTAGATACGTTGCCCGATTGATCCAGGGTTCCGTAACGGCTGTCGTGGTTCTGCCCGACGTAGTCGTTGGAATGCCTTCTCGGGGAGGGTATTACTAATGTAAATATTGGGTTATCATACTAACGCGTATGCATTTGTGAAATTAATAGATAATCACCAGGGAATCCTTAAAGAAAACCCTAAGTCAGCAATGTGAGTAATCTCCTTTTTGTAAACTGTTTTTACAAAACCTTAATTATTTTACAATGTGATTAGCAGTGATTGAGTCTTTGTAATTATTCAATTACTGCCAGAATGTTGGGGTTTTGTATACAAAATGTGGAACACGTTACCATTAGACAAAGAGTTAGCCAATGTGTAATATGACCCACCAGTCAGGATTGACAATACTGAATGAGTAATTGTGTAGATATAAACATTGTAATCGCTCTCAATACTGTTAAAAGATAAAACTCTTCTTGATTAAACTGGGATTCACTCACCAGTATTTCCCACTGACAAAATGTTTTTAAACGCATTTATGGTAACAAAATATGAAAGCCAAATAGAAGCCAGCTGGACAGCACTAAAGGCTTGGAAAAGGTGGCTATAAAAGTTACCTGAATAAAGAGATGTTTTTATTAAATAAAATACGGTTTATCCCTATAAAAATGTGTGTACCGAAAACTTGGGAATTTCCCACGTGTTTAATATTATAAAAGTGTGGTATTTACTCTGATAAAATATTTCCTAACTACGGTCCTGATGTAATTTCCGCTGCCAAAATAATAAACACCGATACCACCGAAATTGGCCGCGACCGCCCGTTCCCGGGACAGATAGGGGACGGGGGTTGCGACAGAAGGTGGTATCAGAGCTAAGCCACTGATTCAGCCACAGAAGTGTTCTGCTGACACCAAGATATTATTCAAAATTGTTAGGAAGTTAATTACGAAAATACGTGCACATCTATATTTTATTGTTATGTGTTATTTGACTATATGTTAGTTTACAGTATGAGCGATCAAGGACCCTCTGACGCCTATCGTCAGTTGTCCAGCTCACCTAGGAGAGAAGGCACCTCTTCACAGCCTACCCTTTCAGGGTATTCAGCTGACAATGAAGATGGGATATTCGTGTTTAAGGCTCAGTCTGAAGAGCCATTCCCTCCTAAAAAGAGAGGATGGTTCAGTAGGGGAGCGTAGGAAGAGAATGAAAAAGTTACAACAACAACGGGTTCGAGCAGCCGCTAAAAGAGAAACAGATGCTCACACCCAAGATATGCTTAATAGGAGTTTATCAAATTTTCATATCTTAGCAACTACAGCTGCCGACCCAAACCTGGAGCAACTCATAGCCCCTCAACCATTACCCTTGTTTCCCACACAACCAATGGAGATTGAAATCAACCCTGAAAAGAAAAGCTTTATGCAAAGTTTTCAAAATGCGAGTTTTGGTTAGAACAGGTACAGTTTCTTGGACATTTAGTCAATCATGAAGGAATTCATGTGGATCCCACAAAGATCGAGGCGATTACCAAATGGAAAACCCCTGAGTCACCAACCGAGGTTAAAAGTTTCTTAGGATTGGCCGGTTATTATAGAAGGTTTATTCAAGATTTCTCTAGAATAGCCATTCCTTTAATTAAGTTAACCTGTAAATCCGTTAAGTTTGAATGGGGACCAAAACAAGAAGAAGCCTTTTGAATTCTTAAGCAAAGATTGACCAATGCACCCATATTAGCATCACCAGAAGGAACTGAAGACTTTGTAGTCTATTGTGATGCTTCTAAATTAGGTTATGGATGTGTATTGATGCAACGTCAAAAGGTGATAGCTTACGCCTCTAGACAACTTAAGAATCTTGAAGAAAATTATTCAACCCATGATTTAGAATTAGGAGCTATAATTTTTGCCCTTAAGATTTGGAGCCATTACCTATATGGTAGTAAGTTTACCATTTTCACCGACCATAAGAGTTTAAGGTATGTCTTCGGACAAAAGGAGTTAAATATGAGACAAAGACGCTGGATGGAGATACTTAGTGATTATGATTGTAATATCCAGTATCATGCAGGAAAGGCAAACGTAGTAGCTGATGCTTTAAGTCAAAAATATCACGAAAAACCAAAAAGAGTACGTTCACTTAAATTAAATCTACAAGTAGATTTAAATGAACAGATTAGAAAGGCACAAGAATCAGTAATCAAGGATGATACTGAGAAATTGAAAGGAATGATTAAGGAGCTAGAACAAGGAACATATGGAATTTGGAGATTCCATAAGAAAAGAATGTGGATACCTAAATTAGGAAACCTACGCCACCATCATATATTAGAAGAAGCCCATAAATCTAAGTATACGATGCATCCTGGAAGTGATAAGATGTATCAGGACTTAAGAAAGAATTTCTGGTGGATAGGAATGAAAAAGGATATAGCAGCATATGTTTCCAAGTGTCTAACTTGTTCACAGGTCAAAGCTGAACACCAGAAACCCTCAGGTTTGTTACAACAATTAGAAATGCCAGTTTGGAAATGGGAATTGATAACAATGGATTTTGTTACTAAATTGCCCAAAACAAGAAAAGGTAATGATACAATCCGGGTGATTGTAGACAGGCTAACCAAGTCAGCACATTTCCTACCAATGAAAGAAATTTTCAGTATGGAACAATTAGCTAAACTGTATGTAAATGAAATAGTTTCATTACATGGAATTCCTTTATCAATTGTTTCTGACAGAGATAGTCGTTTTACCTCTCATTTTTTGACAAGTTTCCAAAAAGCAATGGGAACCAAGTTGAATCTAAGCACAGCCTATCATCCTCAAACAGACGGACAAAGCGAAAGAACAATTCGGACAATGGAAGATATGCTTAGAGCTTGTGTAACTAATTTCGGATGTAATTGGGACGATCACTTACCATTGATAGAATTTTCTTATAATAACAGCTATCATACAAGTATCAAGGCTGCACCATTCGAAGCACTTTATGGACGAAAGTGCCGAACGCCAGTCTGTTGGGCAGAAATTGGAGAAAAGCAACTATCCGGACCTGAGATAGTACAAGAAATAACTGACAAGATTATTCAAGTCAAGGAACGATTGAAAGCAGCACGTGATCGACAAAAGAGTTATGCAGATAACAGACGAAAGCCATTGAAATTTCAGGTAGGAGATAAAGTGTTATTGAAAGTCTCTCCTTGGAAAGGAGTGGTAAGATTTATCAAAAGAGGAAAACTAAGCCCCAGGTATGTTGGACCTTTTGAGATTATTAAAAGAATAGGACCTGTAGCCTATCAGCTACAACTACCAGAGGAAATGGCAGGAATACATGATGTATTTCATGTATCTAATCTCAAGAAATGCCTAGCGGATGAATCACTAGTGATACCTCTTAAGGATATAGAGGTAAAAGAACAGTTAAAATTTGTAGAAAGGCCTCTACAGATTGAAGACAGAAAGGTCAAAAATCTCAAACACAAGAGATTAGTTCTAGTCAAAGTAAAATGGGACTCCAAAAGAGGACCGGAATACACATGGGAACTTGAATCAGAGATGCAAAGGAAATACCCGCACCTATTCCAGTAGACCTCGAGGACGAGCTCTAAAACAAGGTGGGGAGGATATAACAACACTCCAAAATATTTCGACACCCCTAATATATTTTAAAATGTCCCTATATGTCCTAAAATATACCCTGTATACGAAAACAGGCCCCGAATACCTTTATTTTAACTTAATTTAAGAGTGAATTTCAAGTTTTGTCCTTTATCTTTAGGCCACTTTGCAGGCGGTGTCCTTTATGTTTAAATTTGACTAGTTTTGTCCTTTATGTTTAAAAATCAAGCACGTTTTGTCCTTTGAGGCAAAACGCGCTTGATTTTTAAGGACAAAACGTGCTTGATTTTTTAAACATAAATGACAAAACGTGCTTGATTTTTAAACATAAAGGGTAAAACGTGCTTGATTTTTAAACATAAAGGACAAAACTCGTCAAATTTAAACATAAAGGACACCGCCTGCAAAGTGGCCTAAAGATAAAGGACAAAACTTGAAATTCACTCTTAATTTAATTAAAAACCAAGATTTTAAGGTTGTCGCGGGCCTCGTAGGACCCCTCCTTGGTCTACGCGGGGCGCGAGCGAAGGGACATGAGGCGCAGCACGGTGCTGCCACGTGTCGTGCAATATGTTGAACCTATAGTGTTGACCCAGATCAGCTAGGGTCTACTTACCCTATGTCGTGGGCCGCGTAGCCCTTGGCTACATCCTTCGCGGGCCGCGAGGGACCTGAAATCAGGCCCTATAAATTGAGGGCATCGGCCTTCAGTCCCAGTCGCTCACAATCTTTCTCTCTCTAGAATTTCTGCATAATAGAAGTAATTCTCGGGTATAATACCCCCCTAATTAACGAAGTTCTGCCCCGTTGTATGTATCATAACCCCGGTTACGTATTAGATACGTTGTCCGATTGATCCAGGGTTCCATAACGGCTGTCGTGGTTCTGCCCGACGTAGTCGTTGGAATGCCGTCTCCGGGAGGGTATTACTATTGTAAATATTGGGTTATCATACTAACGCGTATGCATTTGTGTAATTAATAGATAATCACCAGGGAATCCTTAAAGAAAACCCTAAGTCAGCAATGTGAGTAATCTCCTTTTTGTAAACTGTTTTTACAAAACCTTAATTATTTTACAATGTGATTAGCAGTGATTGAGTCTTTGTAATTCTTCAATTACTGCCGGTATGTTGGGGTTTTGTATACAAAATGTGGAACACGTTACCATTAGACAAAGAGTTAGCCAATGTGTAATATGACCCACCAGTCAGGATTGACAATATTGAATGAGTAATTGTGTAGATATAAACATTGTAATCGCTCTCAATATTGTTAAAAGATAAAACTCTTCTTGATTAAACTGGGATTCACTCACCAGTATTTTCCATTGACAAAATGTTTTTAAACGTGTTTCAGGTAACAAAATGTGAAAGCCAAATAGAAGCCAGCTGGACAGCACTGAAGGCTTGAAAAAAGTGGCTATAAAAGTTACCTGAATAAAGAGATGTTTTTATTAAATAAAATAGGGTTTATCCCTATAAAAATGTGTGTACCGAAAACTTGGGAATTTCCCACGTGTTTAATATTATAAAATTATGGTATTTACTCTGATAAAATATTTCCTAACTACGGTCCTGATGTAATTTCCGCTGCCAAAATAATAAACACCGATACCACCGAAATTGGCCGCGGCCGCCCATTCCCGGGACAGATAGGGGACGGGGGTTGCGACATTCTTCCTCATTAACTGCAATATCAGGTCTTGTACTAACACGGCGCCGTGTGTCAACGGCACGGCCCGTGGCCATTGTACTTGCTGTACTATATCAGATTCTGGGAATCTTAGAGTTGACGACGCCCCGTGTTGCCTTAGCACGACCCCGTGTTGGTTGTCTGGTTTGTTCTTTGATGTTGTCTTTTCTTTTGGATAGAATCTTGCCTTGGGCACGGCCCATGCCTGGTGGGCACGAACCCGTGCCAGAGCTTCTGATCTTGCTATTTTGTTAGTTTGGATATGGATAGGGGCTTGGCGAGTTGTATCAATCCTCCTTCATTGTATTTTTGTTGGTTTTTGCTGTTATTTTGCACCTTTTGTGCGTTTAAGCTCTTTTAACCCTGTAAATTAAAAAGGAACAAAGAAACAAGCTTTTTCCAACATTAGTACTAAAAAGGGTTGATTTTACGCCGTATTTGATATAATTTATATGTTGTATTTTACGCACATCAGTAGTATTAGCATACATAACAGACGCAGATGAACCAAATGTTAAAGATAAAAAAGATGACAAACAAGGTGACATATGATAAGATGCTCCAAAATCCAAAATCCAAATAGATGAAGGAATACCAGAGATACTAGACAAAGACATGCCTGAATTTAGAAACAGTATAAATTGCTTAAAGTTCTTAGGATCTAAAGCACGCAAAGGGAGAGGACCGGAAGGTGCATTCGGATTTGAAAAGTGGCGTCGTTGTGTTGTCTTGTTAAGCAACAATGGACATATAGACTTCCATTGGTTTTTCTGCTTGCGATATGCACATTCATCAAAAGCAACTTTAAAGCCACATGTAGATGATAGTCAAAACTAGGGGTGTGCACGGTTCGGTTCGGTTTAGTTATTAGCATTATCCTTAACCGTAACCAAAGTCATCGGTTAATTGGTTCAGTTAATTGGTTCGGTTAATTTGGTTAATTTGTCGGTTTTCGGTTCAGTTCGGTTAATTTTTGGTTAATAACCAATTCAGACAAGGGCTAATATTTTTGCTTAGAAATACATGTAATGGAGGTATAAATACATGAAATGGATGTATAAATGCATGAATAGATGTTTAAATAAATGAAATGAAGGTATAAATAAATGAAATGAAGGCATAAATAAATGAAATATAGGTATTATTACATGAAATGAAAGTATAAAACAAGAAATAGAGGTATAAAAACTAGAAATATATAAAAAAAATAAATGACTAGGTTCAGTTCGGTTAACCGATGGTAAAAAAATATCCATTGACAGACTTTCGACTAATTCGGTTTCGGTTAATTTTGGTTCGGTTTTGTCGGTTTTCGGTTCGATTTCGGTTAACGGTTCGGTTATTGCACACCCCTAGTCAAAACAGCGGCACAAATGAGAGAAACCAAATACGAAACTCAAATTAAACCAATCAAGTAGAACGAAGTCAAACTTTTCATCTAAACTAATTTTTCACCATAGAACAACCTTTCGCTACAAAACAAACTTTTTGCCAAAACCCAACAATTCGCCATAGACCAATTTTTTTGCTAAAACCCAACAAATCGCCAAAGTCAAACAATTTTCCAAACCTAACAATTCGCCACAGTCAAAAATTCGCCAAAAACCCAACAAATCAGAATAGCTTTGCAAGCAGGTACCAACTTCAAACGCCCCAAACGAGTGGATCCCAATATACGACTTCCTAAAAAATGACAACACCAAATCTGAACTGAACGAGGAAAGCAAATACGAAATCAGATACGAACTAGCTTAAAAATCAACAATGGAACATATCAAATAAATATTACCCAATGATGCTCAAGTTACAAAAGCCAATGAAGCGTTCTAATACCATGTTAATCGATAAACATATACAGATGAAAGACTGTCTAGGGTTTTATTATGATGAAAAGTGAATACATAAAACAAAGAAAAGCAAGAATATAAATAGAGAAACTATTTAGGGGTACTAGCTTAATGGTATAAATAATAAACCCGATACAAAAAGAGACCACTAATTTATTATGCTAAAAATTTTAACATAGCAGGATTACCTACATCTTTCAACTAGTTTAAGCAAAGCCTATAATCATGATTTAAGCACTTAGCATGACCCTAACAACCCTTTACCAGAAAAAATGTTTAAGTTTTAACATAAACACGCATATGTTATAATAGTCTACTTTTAATGCATGAAAATCAATTTAACAAAACATGAATAAATTTAATTACATTTTCTGACATGAGTCCCGGCCTAAAAGTAGTTAAAGGGGGAAAAGTTAAATAAACTCTTATTTTGATAGCAAACTGTCCACTCTATATTGCTATATACCTAAAATTATTTAAACCACAAATCCCTTACTACAATGACCTCCTATAATTGTAGCATCATAATCCATCTCTATACAATACACAAGTGTTTTCTACATAGAGATCCTAGTTAATTAGATTAGTCTCTAACTCGAGTACACAATAGCTATCTGTTGGATATTCTAGTGTAATCGGGGCTGACTTGGTGACTAAAGTGAATTGTAATACACATCAAGACAGTTAGGAAGTGCGGGAGTGCACACTTATTTGAGGTGTTTATAGTTCTAGGTGTTCAGGCGAAGCCCCTAATTAATGGGAGTTTAAGGGGGCAACGCCCTTGAGAGGGGTCTGGGGGCAGCGCCCTTGTGATTAGGGTCCAAGGGGCGGCAACCCTTGGCGGGGTATAAGGGCAGAGCCCTTGGCTGGTTGTTGGTTGCTTTAGCAATAATACGCAACCTTGTGATTCACCAAATGGATGTGAAAACTGCTTTCTTAAATGGTGATTTGGATGAGGAGATATATATATGAAGCAACCTGAAGATTTCGTTATGCCTAGTAATGAGCATAAGGCGTGTAAGTTTGTAAATTCAATATATGGCTTAAAGCAAGCACCTAAACAGTGGCATCAAAAATTTGACGATGTGGTGTTGTCCAATGGTTGTGTACTGAACCAAGCGGACAAGTGTGTGTATAGCAAATTTGATGCTTCTAGTAAAAGAGTCATAATTTTACTATATGTAAATGACATGTTGATCTTTGGTACTGACCAAGATCAAGTTGATAAAGCAAAGGAATTTTTGTCATCTTGCTTCGGCATGAAAGACATGGGGGACGCTGAAGTAATCCTTGGTATAATGATTAAATGTAAGAACAATGGTAGTTCAATCTCTCAGACTCGTTATATTGAGAAGATTTTGAAGAATTTTAACTTTCAAGATAGTTCTCTACTTAGCACTCCTATAGATCCTTCCTTTAAGCTCTCACCGAATAAAGATGTTGTTGTAAATCAACTTGAATATTCAAGAGATATTAGATCTCTCATGTATGTTATGATAAGTGCTAGATCGGATATAGCTTATGTTGTTGGAAAGATTAGTAGGCATACTAGCAATCCAAGTGCAATTCATTTGTAAGCTATAATACGAGGTTTAGATACTTGAAAGAAACCATGAAAGATGGTTTGATTTATACTGGATTTCCTTTATTTATAGAAGGTTATTTAGATGCGAGCTGGATTAACAGTATGGAAGATCATTCTTCCACGAGTGGATGGACTTTGGGGTGGAGCCCCTAATCAATGGGGTTCCAAGGGGGCAACGCCCTCTTAGTAGGGGTATAGGGTAAGCATCCTTGAAAGCAGGGTCCAATTGGCGGCAGCCTCTGAAGGGGTACAAGGGGCAGAGCCCTTGGCTGGGGTTGAACTAAAAAAATAAATTGCTTCGTTAAAAATGTATTAGAAAAATTATTTTCTAGAAAATAACCTTTATTTTCAAGATTAAAATTTGGCTCCAAGATGAAGTATATTGAATTAAAAAAGAGATTACTACCATCAGGCGGTTATTGGAAGTTATCCCCAAATTCGAAATAAGGTTTGGGTTACAACCTCTCTGGTTCATACGAATTCACAATCTGTCATTTACTAGTTCTTGTTCTTATAAATTTGAGTTGTATATTGCAATCTCTAATTTCCCCAACACTATCAGAGTCTTCCAGACTGTGTATTTCCTTTTTTCTACCTAAGTAAGTCATGGGCTTCACTCGTTCCCTCCCTTATCACGGCACTTAATGGCCAAACTAGTCCGCTTGTCCGTTGAACTATGTGTAATCTATGTGTACAGGGGAAAAGTATTATTTCTTATGAATGTGTAATATTTTTACTACGTAAAAACACCTTTTTTATTACGTATGTGTAATTTTGTTATATATATACACACACACACTCATTCTCCTCCTTGTAACGAGTTTATGGTGTATTGATTGTTTTGCAGGGTCAACTTGGTTGTTTTGACGAGAACGAAAGAAGATTAATCTTATTTTGTCGAGGCACAAACTACGAACTAATCACCAGATTAGTTTAGTTTGGTGTTTCTTCACATATTTATCATGTTGTTTATTGTTTTAAATTAAGCTCAACATGTGTTACCATAATAAATATAAACTCTAGTTGATTTGTTTTTTACTTAGAAATGGAAGTTTCTTAAAATAGATTTTTTTTTTTTTTGAACAGCAACCAACTTTATATATATATATAAAGGGCCAGCAAGAAACTGGAAGAAAACAAACAACCGGAAAAACAAACGCACAACCTTACAACATATCTATTACATTAAATTCCTTCCAGTTACTCCAAAGAGGCGTCTTCAATTTCGTCCGGTTGCTGATCCACACGAAGGAGTCTTCCTTTATAAGATCAACTGAACGACGAACAGGAATGAATTTATCTTCAAAAGCTTTAGTGTTTCTCGCAGGCCATATTCTCCAAACCGTAGCCAAAGCCACCGTATGGGCCAGCCGTTTCCACCTGTAACTACCAGGGCAGTCCTTAAGGAAATCAAAAATTTCCTGCAGCGAGTTAACATGGAGGGGAGGTTGCAGCCTCATCCAAACACTGACGTTCCACCAGATACTCTTTGCCCAAAGACAAGACACAAAGATATGTGAGGAATCCTCCTCAACCAGACCGCATCGAGGACATAAAGTATCCAAGAGAGTCATCCCCCGCGAGACTAAGGCACATTTTGACGCAATTTTACCTTGCAGCGCCCTCCAGCTCAGGTAATTGCATTTTGGGGGGGCCCACGAGTTCCACCGAAAAAAACCTCCCAGATCTTCCTGCATTGTCTCAGCACGAAGGATGTCTCGCCTCAATAATCTGGCACAAAATTGCTCACCCGCTTGATTTTCCCAATACCACACATCCTTCCCTTGTTTTAAATGGACCTGCTGCAGACTATCCATAAGATCCCCAAGTTGATTCCATTCCGAACTGGAATTTGGGGGCTGCTCCCAATCCCATCTCCACTCCTGATTAACCCCCGCCCCATCCACATGCGAAGCGACGCTGCTACCTTTTGATTTTGCCAGCTTATAAAGATCAGGAAACTTATCTTTTAACGGCTGCTGGGATATCCAACAGTCCTTCCAGAACCGGATGTTCGACCCTTCCCCCACCGCCACTTTAAGCTTATCATGAATATTAATCCCGTATTTCAAAAGCTCAACTTCCACGGAACCAATCTCCTTCCAAATACCCGAAATAGATTTCTTTAACGGGATTAATTTGTATTCGTTCTTTGTCATATGAATGGCGGATACAACACGAGCCCAAAGCTGATTCGGATCTGATTTATATCTCCACCACCACTTAGCAAGCATAGCAAGGTTAAAATCTTTGATACCCCCCATACCCACGCCTCCGAAAGCCTTCGGCCTAATAATTTTTTTCCCAACGGATCCATCTAATTTTACGCCTCATCCCCGTCTTGCCCCAAACAAAATCTCTTCTAATTTTTTCAAGCTTGTTAACTACGGCCTTCGGAGCTGAAAAAATAGAAAGATAATAAGAGGGAAGGCTTCCCAGAACCGCCTTAGCCAATGTTACCCTGCCCGCGAAGGAGAGATTTTTTGCTTTCCATTTAGACAGTTTTCTATGAAACTTTTCCACGATTGGCTGCCAAAACTTTACCCTTTTCATGTTCACCCCAATAGGAATTCCTAAATAAGTAAGCGGAAACGACCCAACCTCACAATTCAGGATCCGAGCCAAACGAGTCACCTCATCATCATGAACTCCCACTCCGAAAAGCTGGCATTTATGGTAATTCACTTTCAGCCCCGTGACTAAGTTGATCCATCTCAAGAGACGATTTAGACTTTTCACATTGTGCTCCGACCAGTCACCAACGAAGAGCACATCGTCTGCGTAGCAAAGGTGGGAGAGAATAGGCCCTCCATTAGGAAGCTGAATACCATGGAAAAGACCCAAATTGACAGCCTTTTTCATAAACATGATGAGAACTTCCATAGCTAAAATAAAGAGGAAAGGAGCTAAAGGGTCCCCTTGGCGTAACCCACGTTTATAGGCGAATTCTCCCGAAGGGGAACCGTTTATGAGCACCGAGCCTCTCCCGGACTTTAGGCAGCCTTTTATCCACAGAATCCACCGATCCGGAAAAGCCATGAACTCCATAATTTGGAGAAGGAACTTCCAGTTTAAAGAGTCGTACGCCTTATGAAAATCCACTTTGAAAATCAGAATTTTAGTTTTGGATTTCTTGGCCCAAGCCAAAGTTTCACTGATCAAAAGAGGGCTGTCAAGAATGTTTCGACCCCCGATAAAAGCCGATTGTGTTGGCGAGATTAAACTATCCATAACATTCTTCATCCGGTTGGCTAAAATTTTTGAGATCACCTTATAAATCGACCCAACTAAGGAAATAGGGCGGAACTGAGATAGATTTTGAGGATCAGTCACCTTAGGAATTAAGGCCACGAAGGACGCATTGCATCCTTTGCTAATAGATCCATCATCATAGAAGTCAGCCATCATGCCCATAATCTTCTGTTTAAGAGAATTCCAGAAAAATTTGAAAAAATTTAACGAAAATCCATCTGGGCCAGGGGCTTTACCTCCGTTACAGCTCTTAATCGCCTTGATAATTTCTAATTCAGAGAACGGGACAACCAGCTCGTTACTCAGATCCTCCGACAGATGCGGGAGCCCTAAATTAGAGAACCGAGGACGCCTCCGAATTGGTTCCGAAAATTGTTTTTTGAACCACCGTCTCACCTCTTCCTTCAATTCCACAGGATCAGAAACCCATTTTTCATTGAAGAACAGACCATGGATTCTGCGATTAGCGAGGTTCAAATTGACCAGCCCATGGAAAAAGGAAGAATTTTCATCTCCGAATTTTATCCAGTTAACTCTGGCCTTCTGATGCAGATCTTTAGCCTTGTCTGATTCAATCTTTTTAATTTTCTGACGAAGAGCGGCCCTTGTGGACAATTCATCTTCAGTTAACGGATTCAGCTCCGCCCACTTTTCTATCTCTTCCACCGCTTTATTCATTACTACCAAGTCTCTGTTAGCAGTTAGACGGACATCTTCCCTCCAAACCTTGATTTTAGATTTTATATTTTTTAAAATACTAGCCAGAGCTAAATCACCTCTGGGAGCCCCCACTTCCAGAGCACAACAGCTATCAACAAATTCAGCCAACTTAAACTCCCCTAGCCAGCTATTAAAAAATTTGAAAGGAATAGGCCCGAAGTCGGTCGAAGAGCAGGACAGAGATAACGGGCAATGGTCGGAATACCCTCTTTGGTGAACCAATAACTTTGCCTGGGGCCACTTATTCATAAAATGATCACAGACTAAAAAACGATCGAGCTTACTTTTTTTTACTGCCATAGACCCATATACACAAGTAAACTTACCTCCTGCCATTGGGTATTCGAGAAACCCGGAATTACGGATGAAACCGTTGAAAATATCAGCAGCTAAGTGATCGAACCGAGAGTTCAGCCTTTCTTCCGCACATCTCACCTCGTTGAAGTCTCCAAAAACGACCCAAAAACCATCAAAACTTGATTTGAGGTCGGAAATTTTTTCCCACAGAACTCTCCTGCTAATGGAGTCGTTTGGAGCGTAGACATTCAAGATATTGAATCTCTCCTCCAAGCCCCTGATAGACCCAGTGACAAATAAGTATGACTGATCTTTGAGAACGATATCTTCAGAAAAAACCTCTGGGTTCCAGATTGAGGCAATTCCCCCTGATCTACCGACAGAGTCAACTGAAGCCGCCCTCATCGGAGATCGACCCCAGAATTTATTCAAAACTGAATCAGTGAGCTTCTCTTGGTGTGTCTCCTGCAGACCCATAAAGGAGCTTTTCGAATCACTAATAATTTTCCTCACCCAGCCAGGTTTGTTGGGATCAGTCACCCCCCTTATATTTAACGATAAAAAATTCATTGATCACGATTTGGCTCATTTTCCCCACTAATCAATTTTCTCAAGTGATTCTCGAAACCCTCAGTCTGTATCCCCAAACAACAACCAAAACTGATCGACTCTGTTACCTCT
Source organism: Helianthus tuberosus (assembly GCA_030545235.1). Classification (NCBI taxonomy): domain Eukaryota; kingdom Viridiplantae; phylum Streptophyta; class Magnoliopsida; order Asterales; family Asteraceae; genus Helianthus; species Helianthus tuberosus. The sequence continues at coordinate 186,993,820 of CM060432.1, read as the reverse complement.
TTTTCTATTTCCGCATCGCAGAAGTCCTCCTCTCCATTTGTCGCGTCCCCACCACCGTCTTCTCCGTGGCCGGAATTAGGCTCTTGAGGGTTTGAGGAATAATCTCCTAAATTTCCTCTAACTTCATCTGCTACCTGTCTGATGACCTCACTGAGGTTAAAAGGGTCCGAATTCTCAGGATTGACCTGAGTATTTAGATCAGGGGTTTTGAAGTGGGCCTCTTCTTGAGTCTTAGAAATTTTCTTTTTGGGCCTTAAAGTAATGAAACTGGGCCGATCTGGTGAAGAAACTGGGGAGGTGGGCTCCCTCAGCTCAGGTTCAACACTTACAGGTTCTCTCTCCTCGTGTGATTCAGCCGACTTTTCTTCTTTGGAGCCCCCACTATGCCTCGAACTATGAGACAAATTATCAGGGGCAGGAGTGTCGTAGGCATGCAGACTCCCCATGCATGCCTTTTCGTTGCCCAACATGCACCCTTCCATCTTCTCTTTGCCTTTACCGGAGCCGGAGAAGCTCGCCGGAGATTCTGACACTGAATCTTCCGTCTTGCTGTAATTGAGGAAGTCAGGGCTCTATTGACCGTCAATCTCTTCTACCCAACACTTGATACTAAATCCCTGCCAAACCAGGTTCACATCGATGGAAACTCGAGATCCCGTTTTAACCAGAATTGCCATGGTATCTTCTGTGATATTTCCATCCATTATGGAAGCCTCAGAATTTACCAACAATCTTCCACACCTTTCGCCAATCCTATTAAACACATGTCTATCCCATAATGATGCCGGAACTCCACGGATTCTTATCCATGCAACCCTTTCATAAATCGGAGGAATACCGTCCCAAATATATAACCTCGAAAACCAAGAAGACCAGGTATCAGCTTGAGTTCTTAAAAACTCCTCTGCCACTTCCTTATTCTCCAGTGTTATCAACACCTTCATGCCTCCGAAGTATCTCAGCACCGGGCCTATATCGAATAAATCTGACAGGAGGACTTTCAGATTATTTAACGTATTCAGGTCCTTAGCTTCCCCAATAAGAGATTTTAGTTCCCATCCTTTCTTAGCCTCTGTATTCAAAGGGGGTAATTCAATGGTAAAAGGGGGTTGTACGGAACTGTTATTCTTTGTTAGCACAGAGCTATACGTCCTGTTGGAAGATCCTCCGGTCTGAGCCTTGTTATTCTCCCCTCTGTAAGTTTTCGTCGGAGGAAAACCGATATTTTTGCCCGCCACCTTGACAGGTTTTTCTTCAGATAGTCTAGAAAAAACCAAGTTGTTTTGCTTTCCAATCCTTGAAAATACTGAGACTCTATCTCCCTTGTTCTGCTGCTCTAACTTCGAACCATCCCTGTCAAATTTAGCTAAGTTAACACCAATAACCGCCCCATCTATTCGAACTTCCTTCAGCAAATCCAACCACCAAGCCGGATCCTTAACACTGGATAATTTAATGAAGCCGAATCTATTTCCAGCTCTGTCCTTTTTGAGTGGCACGAAAACATCCTCCAGGTTATCCAAATGTTCAAACGCCTTCCACAAAATCTCACGATTACAAGAATCGGGAAGGTTTGAAATAAAAAAAGAGGTTGTGTTACGAAGTCTGCGTTCCCTGTTGACAAAAGTTTTCTCCTGCCTAAATTGCTTCCTGCTGAGAACCGTATTCCAGGTATCATTCTGGTTCCTCCATACTCTCCTACCCATGATGAGAAAAGAAACCTACTCCGATCAAGCCCAAACTCCGCTAACAATGCTCGTACCGAATAAGTGGAAAGGAAACACTAGATCGATACAGGAATGTTACACGGTGCCGGAAAAAGATCAGGCAGGTCGGAAAGGACTGTTCATATTCTCGATTTGTAGCACATAATATGTGTAGTGTCTATTAAATCATGAAATTCTTCTTAAAATAGATTGACAAATGTAATTTACTGTTCCAAAAGCGGCTAGTTGCTTTCATAAATGTAGAAAGGATACGATGGGGTACAAAAGGTCCTTGGAAAAAACCTAGATAATTATTAATTATCAAATAAACAAAGAAGCACATGTCATAATATTTTAGTGATTTTGGCCACTTACAACAACTTCTCATATTTTACCCGATAGAACTACATGTTTCCATACGACAAACCAAATGACACCGAACTGCAAAAAATAGTTTATTGATATACGACATCCTGTAAAGTTAGGGTGAAGGGTATAGTAGCGGGGAGTTGGGTGTTTAAGTGGGAGTCACCGATCGGTGACCACCCCCCTTGATTGAGTTGGGTGTTTGAGTTGGAGAGAGGGTGGGGAATTCGGTGAGTGGTTACCGAAAATGGGTGAGAGTGATTGAGAGGAGAGAGAATCTCTCAACCAATCAAGTTTTTTTTTTTTTAATTGAGGGGTGTTTGACCATACCTAGTGATTGAGTTTAAAACGAGGAGTAGAATGGGGAGTTGACATGGCATAATATTATTGGGTAGGATTTCACTCAAAACCCTAGGGTGATTGACTATACCCTCCACCCGTAAATAACCAAACAAAAACTCCAAACAATGTTTATACTCTATCCACTCCTTGTTCCAAACTAATAAGATTCCTGGCCAACATGTATGTTTATATTATTTAAAAAAAAAATTATTTTAGGATTGGGGAAGATTTGAACAGATACGGTACTTTATTATAATGATATTACATTTAATAAAACGTAAATATTTTTTTTTTCAAAGAAACCACAATATGTCGGAAGTGATGACCCGTGTCTTGTATGTCGGAAGTGTTGTTTGGATTCTTTTGGGGAGCATGCAGTCCATTGCAAAGAATTATCGGGCTTTAAATATAGACATGATTTAGTCCGAGATGTGTTGTATGATGTCCTTAAGCGAGCAGGGATCTCGGCAAAAAAGGAAGCTCCGGTGAACTTCTTGACCGATCCGTTAGAAGGGAGATCTACCCTACGGCCCGCTGACATTCTTGTTTTTGGATGGGAGGGAGGGAAACACGCGTGTGTCGATTTGACAGGTGTGTCCCCCCTCGTTGGGCTAAGGGACCACGGGTTTGTGGCAGGACAGGCGATAACTAAGGCAGAGGCAGGCAAAGTAGCTAAACACGAAAAAGCTTGCAACGAGAATCAGCACGTGTTCGTCCCGTTTGCTTTCGATACATTTGGCGCTCTCACCCCTGACGCGGTGCGGTTCCTAAAGCGGGTTCAACAGGTGGTAAGCAGTAACACCACACATGTTAAGGGGCAGAATTTTGTGTTTAGCAGGGTATGGTTTGCTACTCAGAAGGAGGTAGCGGCGCAGCTTGTTGCTCGCCTACCTGCCATTAGTTTGTAATCTGTATTGAGCTTGTTCCTATTATAAACAATATTGTGGTTTCTTTAAAAAAAAAACAAAAAAAAATGTCTATTTTGACTATTAAAAATCCCTTTTCTAATTGTACCAAAAGTTGCTTGATAGCGTCGTCATACATATATTGAAAACTTTAAACTACGAGACATTGTAATTCCACACAAAAATTATATGAAAGCGATGGACATGGTTAAACATATCATCTCCTTTTATACATATGAATTAAATTTTATTAAAGACTATTTACAAAATACACAAATGATGGATGATTTTAGGCTCATTTAAATCGTTTTGTTGAAAGCTTTTAAAATGTATATCTCAATTTTATTTTTTTGAGCTAGAGTTTATAATAAAATAGATAAATTAACCATTCAAAGAATTTCATATATATCTATACTATATAATAAAAGAAACCACTTTAGGGACACTTGTCATCATATTAGGTCATCTCTTATAGATAATTATTCTTTTAATTTAACCTCTTTTAATTAATTATAGATAAATCTCCTACTAAATATTATTTAATTTAATATCTTATATAAAAGATTTTCTTACTTTATAAAAAAACTATTCAGAAAAGAAAATAAACGAATTATGTTGATTTCCCCTATGTGTTGTGGGCTTTAAATCCATACCCATCATGCGTGCATACGGTTTTTATTTTTATGGTATGGTCCATGGTTATGGACGAACAACCTAAATGTATATGGACAAGTGTTAAGAAAACTAGGAATCTAGAGCGTAGAAGAAAGAGTTAGAAAGTAAAACCAATCTTCTATACTATATAATAAAAAAAACCATCGGAGTTCTTGGATCCTTTTCCACGTTCGAGAATCCCCTCCCTTCTTCCACTCCGTCCCGAAGAGTAACTAGGACCAATTTAGTCACGTTTTCATGTTCCAATTGAACACTTTCCGCTTTTGATTATTCTCTTTACCAAACATATGCGGATCCAATCACGATCTTATAATAAGAACAAGAGATCTTTCTATCTCTTATAGATAATTATTCTTTTAATTTAACCTCTTTTAATTAATTATAGATAACTCTCCTACTAAATTTTAAATTTATTGAGACTTCGTTAACAAATTTTGCAACAACAGAATAATTTATTTTTATCACGAAAACCAAACTTTGTATTAATGTATTAAATATTTTTATTTTCACTATACAAAATTACATTTACTCGACCCATGTAACACATGAGGTTTTTTAAGATATAACTTTTTATTATTTGATATATAAAATTAGATTTATTCAATTCGTTCAATACACGTGGTTTTTTAAGGATATATATGTTTTATTATTTAGTACAGAAAATTACATTTATTCAAACCGTGTAATGCGCATATTTTTAAAGATGTATTTTTTTAGTATGTAAATTTACATTTATTCAACCCGTGTAATAAATGGGGTTTTTAAAGATGTATTATTTTATTATTTGGTAAACAATATTGCATTTATTCAAATCGTGTAATACACGTGGTTTTAAAGATATAACTTTTTTATTTGGTATATAAAATTACATTTATTCAACCTGTACAATATGGTTCTTATAGATATAACTTTTTATTATTTAATATATAAAATTATATTTATTCAAACTGTACAATAAATAAGGTTTTAAAGATATATTGTTTTATTATTTAGTATATAAAATTTATTTATTCAACCCCGTGTAATACACGGGGTTATAACTAGTTTATATATACTTTACAAACTTCTAAGATCTATATCTATGTCTATACTTGTACTATATAATAAAAGAAAGCAACAAATTTCCCGTTTAAAATGTATTTTTTTATTTATTCCTACTTAATTTATCAAATTCAAATAAATATGATAAGTATCAATTTGGATTTACAAAAATAATCTAAAATTATATTCCTCATACCAGAAAATAATTTTTTATTCATAATTACAATCAACTTTGTAACTCCCGTTTAGTCTTTCAAATTCACGTATGGTAGGCAACGCAATTCTTAAAAAAAAAATTATTTCGTACTTTGAATAACTAACATTCTTATTTATAATCTTCGTCACAAAAACATTTACCGGTTCACATAAGTGTAGTCAACACAATTCTTAAAAAATTAAATTATTGCATACTTTGAATAACTAACATTCTTATTTATGAATTTCTCCTTTCAAAAAAAACATTCTTATTTATAATCTTCGTCACAAAAACATTTACTGATTCACATAAGGGTAGGCAACACAATTCTTAAAAAAAAAAAAAAAAATCATACTTTGAATTACTAACATTATTATTTATAATCTTCGTCACAAAAATATTTACCGATGTTCTTTATTATTACACAAATAATCATATAAAAATAATAATATTTGACACGTACTGAGTGGTGGTTATATGAATTATGATACAATTTATTGTTTCTCATTCTCATTATACAAGGAAATGTCAAAAAGATCTAACCCTCAAATTCGTTGTTCTTCTAAAAACCCTACCAACATTGATACAACAAATTGTAAGTTTTTTTATTATCCACATGTTTTATTTGTAAAATACAATGTAACACACATAAACAAACAAAAATACAACATATGTCAACATAGTTGATTATACATAACTCATATTTTTATATGCCTCTACCATAATTTTCATCAAAATATTATAATTTATAATTTAAAGTATAATCAAATTATGTTTTGTTTGATCCCGTCGCAACTAAAGGGTCTTTTACTAGTTATATATATATATATATATATATATATATATATATATATATATATATTTTAAAAGAGTAGCGAGATTAATGTTTTACATTAAAGCTAATGGGTGAACCCAGCGCCCTATGTCAACAATTTGTATATTACAATAACGTTGATAAATATAATCACATTACAATGGCAAATTGCCGAAATTTCGTAAAACACCATACCTTAAATGTTGTAAGAGAAAAGCATAAAGAAAGTAAAATGCGAAACTTTTAAGCAGCTTTGACGACTTGTACATTTGTGCTTTGATGATTTGTACATTAGAACTCGCAACTCGGTTTTGAAAAAAGTTGCACCTTAACGTAAATAAATATGTTGCAATGTCCTATTCGGATTTTTATAATACATTATATTTTAAAAGTTATAAGAGAAAATAAAAAGTATGGGCGAGTCGCGTGTTAAAATCTAGTTGAGAAAAAAATCAAAAAATATGAGGTTTAAATATTAAGTCTACCTAAAGTTGAGAGGGGTATATTGTAATTTTATAAGGAAGGCATACTATAAGTTTAAAAAAAACTAATGTCTTAAGAGACTTGTTTCTTGTGCTTAAACTAGATGTACACAATTATTTGACATGGTAAACTGATTTACTGACATAACCCATAGAGCCCTAAACCCGGGTGACCTCACGTTTGGGTTTATGCATTAAATCATGGTTCTTAAACTGATAAAGGTTATACATTCACAACAGAAAACATCAACTCATAGTAATTTAAAATAACAATCAAAGTCATAACTAGTCTTCTAAGATCGGTACGATGCCAAACTTCACGATATGCTTGGCTTCAATCCATGTCGTTGACCTTCTATCAAGCATTAATATCCATTTAACCTAGCATACATGCTAAAAAGTCAGCTACACTTTTTTGTTTTTAGGTTACAAACATTAATTAATTAATTAATTTCAGTAGAAACATTTAGTAAATGTTATTAGATTGTAATTGATTAACATCAACAATGCACGTTAGCATCAATCATCAATGTAATTAAACATCAAAGTGTTAAGTAGTCTCCACCATAAACTAATTGTCACATATCCACTTGGGAGTAGCCCACTAGTGTTGGTGAGTTAGATAGAGTTTAGGATAGTAGGAGGTCAGAGGTTCAATCCTCATGGTATGCAAATTTAGGAGTTAAAAAAATTAATTGTCACATAGCCAGGCGGGCTTATACCGCCATAAGAGTCCATCAATACCTACTACGTCATCGCGTTCACATGGTCCATCAATACTTTCTAGTAACAAATACTAGACATCAATAACTCTAGCAAAAAGTGCTAGACATGAACATTTTATCATCAGTCTATCATATCTGTATACATGACCTACATCACGTAACTTCAATTCTTGGAACACCAATATGCACATAATAGGTAACCGACACATCAAATAGCTTCACGAATAGACGTAGATGGTTGTAGGAATATCAACCCAAATTGGTAATAAAAATGGACATCTAGAACTCACCTGGGATCTAGCTTATTTATCGGTTACATGTACAATCTAACACTTAAACTCATAGTCAACTGGTCAAAGACTAACATGGAACTAAATCAACTTTTCTCATTAAATCTGTCTTGTAGCTACTTACTATTTGTGAATACTAACTATTTATGAATACTATCTAAGAATACTAACTATGTTTGCGAATACTCTAGAACAAATACTTGCCTTCTTCCATGTCAAGAATCTCTAACAACGGTGACTTCTCGGATTTGGTCTTTTTTCACGTCAGGATCTAGACTTTTTACGTCGAAATGCTTTAAAAGCTTTGTATAGATAGCATCATTTCATATATAAGTCATCAAAGTGTGAACTTTTTACGTGATTCTCACCTATAAAGCATGATGAACAAGACCCAAACTTGCGTGCTCGAAAATTACCATGCGCACACGGTACTTTGATCTGAGATGATGAAAGAATCTTGAATCCTCAACCTTCTTCTAAGAACCTTGCCCATAATACCGATTTCAAATTGAAATAGGTATCTCTCTCACTAGGGTAGGTGAAGAAAGTTGCAAAAATGAGGAGCATGGTTCAAGTCTCCTTTCCATATTAGGGTTTTCCATGCAAATAATAGGTACGCTTTGGTTCATGGGCCAGATCAAGCTTTAAGTGAAGCTCGGGTTGGGCCAGGGCTCGTTTAATAAACAAAAATAATGTTAGGCTTGATTCGAGCTCGTTTAAACTCTGCTCGATCGAGCCTTCATCAAAATACTTTAATAATGAAGAACCAAAACAGATAGAATTCATTGCTAAAAAGAATCAAGCCGAAGGTCCACAACTCAATAATAAGACAAAAGAAACAAGTCATGGATATGTCAGCACAAACGATGATCATCAAGCAGAAGAAGTTGTTCATTAATCACATTTAGATCATCACAACCCTGGTGAGGATATTCTGCTACTTATGAACCAAAGCTTGCATGAAAGGGTTGAAAATGCTGCTGATGATGGAACATCTAAAAGTTTGGTTGTGAATATGACTATTAAAACACTAGATAACCTCTCAGAAATGCTTTTACGCATGTATTCAAAGGAGGAATGTAAGCAAGGAGATCAAGCATATGTATACAATGAAATTAGTTACAAGGGGTCATTATCATGTATTGACCAAGTTGACCAACATAGAGTTGAAACATTTAAAGCTAAAAGTAATGAGTTTGGCCATTATGAATCAACACCGGTGGATCCAAAATTCTATGATCAAGGAAGCATTCAAAAATAGGAACAAAGGAAGGAAGCCAAAATTTAAAGTCAAAAGTCTACTACTAATGATCAAGTTTAGAGGGTGACAATTCATTCAATGAGAAATTTGCTTGATCAATTACATGTTTTTTTTAATCTTGATTCATTCAATGAAAAATATGTTTGATCAATTACATGTTTTTTATCTTGATTTTTACAGTTGACAAATCAAACCAATCTGAGCAACAATTAATTCATGCTTCTAAGTGTGGGGAAATTAACTTACATTTTTTTATTTGTTCTCCAAGTGATGCCCCCCACCACACACACATACAAATACAAAAAGAAAAGGAAAGGAAAGGAAAGGAAAAAAAAGAGAGCCCAGACAAGCACATGTACCAAGGAGCTAGCTAGCGATAAAAGTTATAAGTACACTTATTTCCCACAGAGAGCACTTCCAAATGACAGCAAATTAACGAAGAATTGAAGATGACGATGTGGCGTGGGTCTCTCATGGAAGAACACTCCATGTGGATGAACTGGTTCTAGTATAGTGGTATATGTGGACCTCTCTTATTTTGTCTTTTGTTTTAGAAAAAAATATATATATATATAATTTTAAAATTTTGTCTTTTGTTTTAGAAAAAAAAAATATATATATATATATATATATAATTTTAAAGTATGAATATAGTTTTATAAACTTAAGGTTTATGTTTATGAATTTTTATAAACCTTTTAAGGTCTCAATTTTATAAACTTTTATTTTAAGTTTTTCTAAGGTTATAAACTACTTAATAATTTTATGTATGCAAAGTTATAAGTTTTAGACACACCCACCCACACATGCATGCATATATGTATAATATATCTACATTCTGAACCCAAGGAAGTTAAACAGTGTTGAGTCATACCATAAACAATGGCTAACATTTGTTTTCTTTGTCAAATATTATTTGTATTGCACATAAATCGTAATCAGAAGGAAACAGTGCTAATCAAACCTAAAATGACACCTAAATTTGGACCCAGAAGTATAGTTCAAGTGCAGTTAAATGATCAATCAAACAAATTTGATAGCCATGCACATATATCAAGTGTGAATTTTGCTCAAAAGTAAAAAATTTCACCACCGACAACATTAATGCCTAATTGATCTCTTGAATGTTGATATGCATTTTGAAAACCCTTATGGCAAAGTGACTGAGAATCTTGCATGGCCTATTAATTAAGCGTCTGGCCAATTAATGTATTCATAGTAATTTTCTTTTTCTTTAACAACCTTTTATCTAGTTACATATATCAAGAAAAATAAAGAATAAACATTTTATTAAGCAGAAACATAACACATATACTTCACCTAGAAAATAAGTTTTTAATGAGTGCAAATGATTTTTTTTTTTTCTGAAACGGCAAATGTTAATTCTACTATACTTTACACCAAAATTCTATAATACTCCTCCTTCCTTATGTTTGAAACTCAGACCCCCCTTTTAAAGGGGCATTACCTCTACCAAGTAGGCTAGCCTCACGTTAGCGAATGCTAATAAATGATATATTGATTTAACAACGTTCTACCAATTATGTAAAATGTCATAATTACTTGCACTTACATATTACACAAAGGTATGCTTAAGAGCACCCACAACATGTGGGTTTGTGGGTGTCCGGACATAGGTCGCCAAAGGCGAACACTACTGCGGACAAACCTTACCATGTGACTACGGTCCGAAGTGACGTCGTTTGGGAGTCCGCAATCCCGGACTACTTCTGGACGTTGAGTGGTGGACCTAAGTCCAACCCAACGGCTATTAAAAAAAGAGACAAAGGTGGGAATTTGTAATCTTAAAATAAATGGAACGAGAGTAAATTAAATGACGCCAACGAAAGAGTCATTGTAATATGGTAATAAATAAAATAAAATAATCATATAAATTTCAATAACTAAACATTTCGAGACTTGTCTTTTAATTTTAGTTTTAAATAATATTTGATTATTTACAATATATATAAACGAAACACTAAAAATAAACTATTATTATTATTATTAAGGTAATTTGATTTATATAATTAATTGTAAAAGTAGGTGATGTTGTGAGTATAAGGTGGAGTTTTGTAGAGATTTATGGAAGTTTGCCATTGTAGAAAAATAAGTCTTTAAAGAAAGTTTGGAAATCCTATTTGACGCTGAGGTGACAATTTGTGGAAGTTTACCACCATGGGTGCTCTAAAACACAAAATAATTAAACCACTTATTGTACACTAATTTCATCAAAATGAGCTTCAGAAAAGCTCAATATAAGATATTTGCTAGAACACAAATGGATATTGGTGGTACACATCTCCATAATGGGCTCATGCAATCAATTAAATTTACCTTAATTAGCTCCACAGTTATCTTGAATTCAGTAGTTATTGGCCACCGCAGATAATCTTTGTTGCAACATGGAGAGATCAGTTGACAATGGATCGTCATTCACCTGCAAAATATTAATAAAACCTCTCTATTGAGCACTAGATTTGATGTTTATTCACCTAACAACACAAAAAGATAGCATCATATATTCCAACTCATGTAAACTTTGAAACAATTGGAGTTATGTTACAAAATAAATTACCTCAGTTTGGATAGAATGAATCAACCGTTGGTTTGCTTTAGTACAACTGCAACTTATAACATTATAACCTTCGTCGGAGATCGCTTTTAAAATTCTTGAAAGAGGGAAACCATGTTCTATTAAGCAACTATTGACCAAAACATTAACTCCCCCATTACAAGAACTGATTGAGATGGTATTAGGAAGCAAATTCATTTGCTTTTCTTTCTCAGTATTTGAGGCTTCACCAGGAACACCTGCCTCCACAAATTTCTTGAGCCGGTCTCTCTTGACACTTAGGACTTTAACTTTTTCTTTCATGTATTTGATGTAATTCACCGCCTGATGCATATGATCCGATGTAGACCGCTTTCCCTAAACACAATTTTAAACATACAATAATTAGGTATCGGCCAGATTAATCAATCGTCTGGGATAGAGGTAAGGTTTGCGCTCAGCTCTCCCTCCCGAGATCCTACTCTATGAGTAGGATTTTCCTTTACAAGGTTGTTTGTTTGAACTAATCAAGCACACCTAGCTAGTTAACAAGTTAGGAAGTACCCTAAACAACTTGAAGCAACCAAAAGAGCTTACCTTAACATAACTAAGGGGAAGTAGACCCCTAAGTGAAGCATAAAGCTCAGCCATATCGCGCCTTCGTTGTCTTTCGAGCTCCCTATGAGCCAATTTTCTTTGTGTATGCTCATCTTTACTATCATCTACCCCTTGATCAGTTGTTCCTGAATTAGGTTTAGATGAAGGTGACTGACCTCCTTGCAGTTTCCTGGCTTTGGTGACTGGAATATTTGTAGTGGCCTCCATGGGGACATGATCATGAAGGTTGAGTACAAGATCTTGTTGATTTCTTGCCGGTTGTTGGAAGGAAATTAAAGAAGGAATCTGGTGAAATACCAGGTCATCACTATGCTTGAAAGAGAACATAATAATATATGATGATCTCTAGGTTAAGCCAACCAGGATTTGATCAACCACCATATATATTTGAGGGATCATACGAGTATAAAATACATGTTAAAATAGTGATTGTAGAGATATGTCTATCTGTGATATCTTCAACCTAACAAGATTTCTTGACATCTTTCCTGTTAATTATTAAGTAGTGTTTTCTTTTTTGTAAACAATTTTTAATTTATGTGTACCATCTCCAGAAAATTATTAAGTATTAAGTATACTTTTCTTTTTTGTAAACAATTTTAAATTCATATGTACCATTGATCTCCCGAATATTTTCTTTTATGTCCATATTATTTGTGGGTTTTTTTATTTGTTAGGTTAAAATACTTTAGTTTTGAATGCATAATATGGAACCCCACCTATCTGCATTCACACTGAGCAGTGGATCAACATCCAACTAAGATTAAAAAAACAAAAACAACGCTTACAAACACATCATTTTGGTTAATGGTTGTATTTATCGGTAAAAAAATTCGAGTTGAATACATTATAATTATAAATAAACATCAACGCTTTACATTCATCTCTGACTGTAAAAAAAAGACTGGATTTTTTCTTTAAACAAATTAGAAAATATGAATATGTGACAAGTATCATAGTTACACTTAGACCGTGGGGTATGGTGGGGCGGGGGTTGGGCTTGGGTTGGGGCATTTGCTGACACGTGTAAAGGGAGCTCCCCACTGCCTGGTTACGTGTCCGCGGGGTATGGCGGGCCATGGGTTGGGTGCACCGCGTGGCAGAATGGTTTTTTTTTTTTTAATACAAAAAATTTATAAAAAATCACACAACATTTATAAAAAAAACCTACAACTTCATTAAAATTTTAAAAATTACATAATCCTAAAAATTACATAATTTCTAAAAATTACAAAATAAACAAACCTAGAGCGTTAAAAAATTTCAAAAATGTCGATCTTGTCGAACGCCCTGTTTTCCTTGCCTCGAAACTCTATGTTCGCCACCGCCACCCGGTCCTCGTGGCTTAACTCGCCAGCGGGAACGGCTTCGTAGTAAGTCTTGAAACGCTCGAGCTTGGGCCGTAGCTCGCGTCATTTATGTTGGCACGCGTTGAGGTTGTGGCGGTTGTTACCGACGTTATGTCGGTAGGCCGCGAATGCTTCCGTCCAATATTTTGTTTGGCCCGGTGGCCGCCCCTTCATAGCGTCGACGACGCTAGTGACGAGTGCCATTTCTTCTTCACGGGTCCAGGATGCCATAGCGGTGTTGGGTTCGTGGGATGGGGGGGACCAGTGGGGTAGCGGGTTCAAGAATGGGTAGCCGGTGGGGTTTCGGTTCGTGGGATGGGGGGACCAGTGGGTTGGGGGTTACAAATATATAGAGGATGTTGGGAGACCGGGGTGGCGGTTGGGTGGTATGGGGGGACCGTTTGAATTTTTAAATTCAAAATTTGAATTAGCCGCCTGACGTGGCGGGGTGAGCCAATGAAATACCGCCAGCTCGCTTGGCCATTCCGCCCCACGCCCGGCTTGAAAGCCAAGCCCCAAGGGGCCACGCCCCAACCCAAGCCCACCCGGGGTGGTGGCTTGGGCGTTTTACCCCAACCCACGCCTCAACCCAAGCCCCATACCCCACGGCCTTACAACTGGAATGTGGTTGTCATTTTGTGGGGCCCTACAATTAACTCTTATCTCATCCATATAAATAGATTAATAAAGAATTCTACCTTTAGTCAATTACCCTATTGTTGTGGGGTTGTGGCTTCAGTACTCGCTTTATTTTACTTACAGGGGTGATGGTTTCGTTATCTATTATTTATTAGAATAATAATTAGATTAGATTATATTAAAATAGAAAAAAATGATGAAGATGCTTGGTTGAAAACCTAGGCCCACAACTCTCAAACAAATCTTGCCCGTGACGGGCTCACGGTGGCAACAATATCACCTTCATTCATGCCCTTTTATGCCTCATGGGATTGTGTGTCAAAAAATCCTGACCAGATCACGCCGATTAATTCCCGACTAGTCACCGATTACTCACAATTAATCTTGATTAATTCCAGTTTATCTTGATTGATCCCCTATTAATCACTAGTCCTCAAACCCATCACCCGACTAGCGACTAACGATTACTACAACAAACGCCTCAGGCAACCACCTCACCCGGGACGTTAGACCACAACAACCAACCTTATGGTGAGGTGAAATTTAAGTTGTAGTTATGGGTTGAAATGATCTAAATGATTGGTTTTCATATACACTTGAATTAGAAATGGAAGTTTCTAAAAGCTGATGAACAAAGGTTTGTGGCCTAGTGGTAGGAGACTTGAGTTTTTCAATGGAGACTCAAGTTCAATTCTCACTAATGTCATATTGGGTGGATCAATTGGGCAATGATGGTGACAAACCCATCGAGAGGGGTTCGATCCTGAGCCGCACCCCGGTCTTCATCCGGTTGTTACTTCAGCAAGGCTTCTCGTGTGGAGGCAGTACGGTTTCCGGGGGAACGTCGTAACCAAGTCTGACCAACCCAGCATGGACTCAGTTAAGACAATGAAGTCTGGACAAATTTTGGCTAGGGCCGCCGTTTACGTAGTGTGACATTGGGTCACTAAAAAAGAAAGTAACCGTTCAAAAAATACAAAGGTTATAGAATAAACCTTTATTCACTGTTTCAAAAGCTGCTAGTTGCTTTCATACTTGAAGAAACAGAACGATGGGAGACAAAAAGTAATAGAATAAACCTAGATTAATTATAAGATAAACAAAGAAGCACGTGTCATAAATTCAAATTATATTAATGATTTGGCCAGTTGTTTTTTAAACGAGTAACGTACTCCTAAATACTCAAATTAAACATCTATACTTGTATTATATAGGATTTGAACCCTTCACCTCTTGAAAAAAAATGAAAACACCATACAACTAGACCATTATGTCATAGATAATGATTTGGGAGGTTACACAACAGAATTACATATTTCCAGACAAAAAACCAAAAGACACTAAACTAAAAAAATTAGAAACACCGACATTGGCGAAGCTTCCCCCCCCCCCCAATTTTTCCGAAACCGGGGGTGGAAACGTATATACCTAAAAAATTTCTATACGAAATTACTATTCATAACACTACGCATCGAAAAGTTCGAGGGGTCGGGCGCCCCCTCGGACTAAGCCTAAGCTGCGCCCCTGAACACCGATATCCTCTAAACAATCATTAAGATTCCTGACCATTATGTATGTTTAATATTAATTAATTTTCGAAAACCATTATGTATGTTTAATATTAATTAATAGTTATTAAAAAGTAATTTTCGAAAATATTTTAGGATTGTCGAAGATTTGAACAGATACAGTTTGGTGCACTTTATTGTAATGAAATTGAATAAGTTGATTATTTTTGACAATTTTATTAAAATCCGATTTTAACTTGTACCGAAAGTTGCTTAAGAACATCGTCATACATGATTGAAAGCTTCAAACTACAAGATTCCCGTTATTTTTTGCTTATGGAATATGAGTTAAGTTTTATCAAAGATTATATTTACATAAAACAAAATCGATGGAAAACATTATCATAAACTCATTTAAATCGTTATGATGAAAAGTTTTTTCATTATTCTAACAAGTGTAGGATTATGTGATATTTAAGTTTAGAAAACTGTTAATGTAAAAAAAAACTTTATAATTGAAAAAATAATTGGAAAAGTTAATAAGTCACAACGAGTGACTAATTGACTTTTCCCCTCACATACACTCCTAAACCCAAACACTATTTAACTTTTTAAAAAGTCAATGAATTATAAGTTGGCTAAAATAAGCAATCCCAAACACCCCCTATATCTTCACAGGAAGCTATTTTTTTTATTGACAACGTTTAGATTCTCGTAAATTACATCAAATAAATCCTAAAATAATCCTTATTTAGCATTGAACCAGAGACCTTCCACTAAGAGGCAAGTGCCTCACTAGGTGAGTTGTCTCACATTGGTCTTTATAGTTTATGCGGCCATGCCCTCCACAAGGGCACCCGTACATTTTATTTTAAATACATATATTTACCATGAGGGGGAATAGTGTCAAGCAGTTGCCTGGCATCCCCTGATTGGTCGTGGTTTTTGTATTTTACGTTCAAACCTTCAACTTAGCTAAAATACGTGTTTAGCCCCCTGCTTTTAATAAAGTTTTCTTTTTATTATTTAACTTTGTTTATATACGTGTTTAGTCCCTCTGCTATAACTTTTGTAGTGTACATGTATAATCCTTCTACTTTTATTCCTTTTAGTGATTGATCGTCGTTTTATGTATCTTGCTTTTAAACCTTCAACTTTGCTAATATACGTGTTTAACTCCTCTTTTAAAAAAAAAAACTTTATTTTTATTGATTAGCTTTGCTCATATGTGTGTTTAGTGCCTTTGATTTAACTTCCGTTATGTATATGTTTAGTCCCTCTACTTTTATTTCTTTTAGTATTTCATCTTTTAGCTTTTTCCCTTGCTACTGTCGAACCAACCCGAGGGATAGTGACCGGTTGCTATTGGTGAACAAACACTATTACTCCTGGACGTTAATAAATTTACTCTATGACAAGCGTATTTTAACCTATGTCTCAATGTAATTTTTATTGAGATTGTGTTATGAGTAGTATGTTCAAGTAACCAAAACACAGACATACATGTTATCAAAATGAGATATATTCTGCTTACCGCCCCGCAAAGCAGACGGGACATGACACTAGTTACTCGTACATTATATGATTTATTGATTTATTGATTTAATGACTTGTAAACTACATTTGCTTTTTGTATTTTTTTGTATCTTAAAATCATTATGTACTCAACTTTTTTACATTATTATGGAGAAACCAATTTTTTTTTTTACTTTTCTAACCACCTGCCGGATGTGAAATCTAACCACCTGCCGATTATAGCCAGAGAACGAACAAGGGACGAAGATGGGTTTCTGGGTGAGTTGGCTTGGCTGGAAGTAGGTGAAAATAGGGATGAGCAATTCGTTCCCGGTACCGGTACCAAATTTACCGAATCGGGTACTTTTTCGGTACTGACTTTTAGCATTTTCGGTACCGGTCCGGTACAGTACCGGTTCGGTACCGGTATTTACCGGTTTTTACCCACAAATACCGGTACCGAACCGTACCGAACCAGGTATATTCGGTACCGGTACCGGTATCCACTTTTGAGGATTTTCGGTACCGGTTCTTTCGGTACCAGACGGTACCGAGCTCATCCCTAGGTGAAAAGGTGTGGTTGTTCCTTGTGATCCTATGGGAAAAATCATGAGATGGGTTGTTGGGCCGGAGAGAGAGGGTTATTGGGCCGATAAAACGTGGCTAATGGTTAGGGTTGGGTCAAGATGTGATGGTCGCTAAACTGACAAAACCTGTAAAACCAAACGGTCCAACACTCCAAACCAAAGTCCAACCGGCCTACCTAACCCAGCCCATTGGCTTTGAACCTAGAATTTTTATTAGATCCAACCGAATTGGACTATTAATAATTTGAGACCCATCAAGACATAACATGGATTGGGTCTGGGCTCTGGCCAGGCCCAGTTATGACAGTTCACATGCACTTCCACGTTCAAATCAAATGTGTTACAAGAGGTTTGGTTCTGGGCCTGGCCAACCCAAACCCTATCGAAAACCGAACTCAGCTTTTAAAGCTAGTTTCTTTTGGGTTTTAACTTCTGTTAGTAACTGATTTTCGGTTCCAAACCAAAACGTTGAACCCCTTATAACGTTCTGCCCCTCATACCAATATCGTCCGCCTTGCCCATAAGGAGTAGGATTTGTTTTTGGTTGACACTTGGCAGAGTGGACTACCCATGGAAGTCGCCTATCCTGAGGTTGCTCTCATACATAGCCAATACGCCCAAACGCGTTGATATTATTCAAGGCAGAGATACTTTTCATGGACGCAACAACTCTCTTGTCCACCACCGCCAATGTAAGATTTGTGTAGCGTGTAATGTGTTACACCCCTAATTCAAATTATACAGAAACATGTAGAACATGATGTGTGTCACATCTCTAGTCCATGCAGAACGTGGGGGTCATGGTAAGTAGCTGGTTCATCATGCACTACAACAACATTTCATCGAGTCTTTATTTTTCCAAATGTAACTTAGTAGTGGAAGTTAGGAAGCAGTGGGTCTAGCATTGTGTTTTTATGTAAGTGCTGCAAATGCTTTGATTTATAAGGAATGAAATAAATTAATAAGTCTCTAAATTCCCTCTTAATTTCTATCTAGCATCCATCTATTTTCTGGATCATTTGATTACGATCTGGTTCGTATCAGAACAACAAATACAGAAGTCATAATGCAGACAAATTACGAAGTAAACAGATACTAGTGTTGTGGAAGTAGCACTATATTATTGCCCGGAGCCTAGGCTGCTGCTGTTGCTACTACATTCAACATCAGGGCACTGCAGACAACCATATAATGTCTGTCATAAGTACATTTGTAAATAGCAACTTGCATGTCAAATCTAGAAGAAAACTAAAAAAACAACTTTTACTAGCAATGTAGGAATGTAGTAATTAGATATTTGGTCAGAAAAACTGCAGGGTATGAAACTAAAAACATGGAGCACGTGCGAGAAACATTTACAAGGAAAACTCAAGTCTTTGTAGTATATCATGCAAATTTAAAATGTACTGACATGGTCCTATAGTTGTCTGTTGATCATTCATAGTTATAATGATTGATAAAAATTGGGCTTTATAAGGTACCTGATGAAGTTCCTGCCTGATGGATGCATCTAAAGTCTTGACTCTTAACAATATTCAATATCGCACGCATGCATTTTATTGAAAATTGACATATGTTCCAGACCTACAAGATTTCTTGATAAAGGGGGTTGCGCAGCAGCTTGTTGCCCGTCTACCTGTCATTCTTTTGTAATTTTCCTAACGTTTATTAAATTAACCACTGCATCAGATAGAACAAATTTTATGTGGTAAAAAAATAGAACATTCACAACGAGAGGACTAAAAACGCCCAAAAACATGCTCAATCAGTTGCCAAATCAGAAAAAACACTCATCCTTCAAAAACATCAATTTCCTTTCAAATCGTAAAGAATAAAAACACCAAGTACCACCTTTTACCTTTACTTTTTATAAACAAACTATTTATTCTAATAAACTACTTTTTATAACTTCATATTCTTCAAATAAAAGGTTAAAAGCTTTTTAAGTTCAATAATAACTACAAACAGAACTCATTTTTCAAGAAAACATAAAACTGAAAATATAAATATAAAATCTAGAAAAACTAAAACTATAAATATAAAAACAAAATAACAAAAAAAGATGAATAAATAAACCCCCCTGGTCCCACCTAGAGGTGGGCAAAAAAACCGGTTTGAAAAAAAGGGTTTCAACCGATTCGACCCGGCAGTTTGTAGAGCGGTTCATACTCCCATACTTTGAAACGGGTTTATAAACCAAACCGGTTGTAAAAAAAACAGTTAAAACTGATTTTTTGTCCCAAACCGGTTTATAAACGAAACCGAATCGGTTTAACTGGTTTGGGTGAACGTTAGAAACCAGTTTTTAAACCAAACCGATTTGAAAGAAAAAACCCGCCCCCTCCCAAAAACGGCCAATAGTCACAAACGTCCTCGAACGCCACATCACTCTCAAAATTGGCCTCAAGGGGCCCTATTGGGGATGCTCTTAAACATTTAGTGCTCAACACTTGAGGAAGTCATTTTGAACATGTAAATTTCATTTCTCCCTTTAAAAAATCTACAAATATGCTCCAACAATCAATCTGTCACCTACATATGTATACAACTGTTCAATGAAAACTGATTTTCAACACATTAGGACACTAACCGACCTTTCCTATGGGACTTATGACGAGATTGAGAATATTCCACTGGCAGAGGGGGTGGCTCTAGATCACCAGAAAGCATTGCCACTACTTCTTTCATAGAAGGCCGAAGTGCAGGGGATTTTTGCAGGCAGAGAAGTGCTACTTTTATACAAACAAGAGCTTGCTCTCTATCTAAACACTGAATTGATTGATCCACAAGATCTAGAAGCTTTCCTGCACGAGCAAGATGGCGGGCCCACGATAGAAGATTTGCTCGTTGAAATTCTGACATGGGTGATGCAGTCACTTGAAGTGGCCTCCGTCCAGCAATCAGAACTAAAAGTAGAACCCCAAAGCTATAAACATCACATTTTTCTGAAAGATCACCACTGCTTGAATACTCTGGGGCAATGTAACAAACAGTACCCCTCATGCTAGGCGTGCTACTGATACCGCCACTTTTGGGTATATCACCGCTAATGGAATCATGACTGTTGTGGCGTGCACGCCAGAGCTCACCACTGAATCCGTCCAACCACCAATCGACACTACCTCTGCTACCCCCTCTGCTTCTACTTCTTTTCTTCTTTCTTTCTACATACAATCCGTCATCTTTTGGCCACCATTCATCATTGTTAATGTTATGATTACTTAATTCTTTCTCTTGTTTCTTCTTGTTCTTCTTTTTCTTTTTTTCTAGTTCACCACAGTATTCCTCCTTCCACCATTCTCTAGCCGGTCTCCTCTTCTGTTTCTTCAAATTCTTTTCATCATCCAACGAAATCCACCAATCCAGTTGCTTCTTCTGCTTCTTCTTTTCCGACTTTACCGTCTGAGCTCCACTGGATGAAGCCGCGGTTGCAATCCAATCCGTCTTTGGCCTCTCCTTCTTAATCTCACTCCCAATCCACTCCATCACATAATCCTTCACACGCCCCGAATCCGACATACTCTTATTATCTTGTTTCCACCACCAATCCTTCCCTGAAACACTCTTTGCCCTCATTCCACTTTTCTTCAAACCACCGCCACTCTCCACGCTCACAGCATCAAAATTCCCCTCCGACACACTCGCATCGCCCACCGCACCCATCCTAGGCGACAAAGTAACCGTATCGGGAGACGTCTCCACAACCGGAACAGTAACGAAACTTTCCGGTGATTGATTATCAGGAACCACACTACTAAACTCCTCACACACTATAGTAGTTGCCAGACTCTCAGTCTCCTCAAACACAGATCCATTATCCTCCATCACTAAACCCCCAACCTTTTTCCCTTCCTCAATCTTACTATTCAAGTCAACTCTACACTCATCTTCAGGTTTTACCCTAGCTAAACCAAAATCCCCAATCTTCGCATTGAAATTACAATCTAACAGTATATTACTAGGCTTAATATCACCATGAACAATAGGCGGATCACAATAATGATGAAGATATTCAATACCTTTAGCAATATCAATCGCAACCGAAAGCCGCTTACTCCACTCCTTTAACTCCACACTCTTCCGATGAAACAAGCAATCCTGTAAGCTACCGTTAACCATAAGCTCGTAAACCAGCACCATACGCCGTCGTTTCCGATCAGAGCAAAATCCGATAACTGACAGAATCCGATCCGAATCAATTTTTCCTCCGAAGAAAAGCTCGTTCTGAAACTCACGTTCGCCTTGAAGAGAACCGGCGTCCATAACCTTAACGGCAACCTGCTGGTTGTTAGCTAGGGTTCCGCGGTAAACGGAGCCGAAACCGCCTTGACCGAGGCGGTTGGAGGCGGAGAAGGAGGCGGTGGCGGTGCGTAAGGCGGTGTAGGAAAACTTGTACGGCGGTTTAGAGTCGGAAGGAACGGTGCGTTTGCGTGTAGTGAATTTTCGGAAGCAGAAGGTTAGGGCTATGAGGAGAGAGAAAGCGACGGTTAGCGGTGGAGCAAGGCGGATTTGGTGGTGGTCCGGTGGCGGTGGTAGTGGTTGTGGTGGTGGAGAAAGTGGTAGTCTAGATGGCATGATGATTGATGAGAGAGAGAGAGAGAGAGAGAGAGAGAGAATTCTGTACAGACAGACTGTATCTATAGATCAGAGTAGGACTTTTGACTTTTTATTTTATTTTAAGGGACAAGTGCAAAACCTTTGATATAAAAACAAAATAGAACTTGATATTCCTGGTCACATTATTTCTATTTTTTTAACGTCAAACAAATCAATCTCGAGCATTTTTTAGACACCCACTAGACAAATGACATGCTCCGAGAGTAACCTGAGTGGTTCACCACCAATTCTGGGGAAAACCCGGTAACTCACCCGCCCGTAGACATGACGGTAAATTACCAGTAAAACCAGTTTGGCTCAAGAATCGAACCCATGTTTCTCTGGGTCGTCTATCACTGCCCACCAGTGCTTCACTCATTTTTTGCACCAAATAAGAATTGAACTAAAAGAAGAACTCAAGTCATCCTACCACTTGAACCCAGGTCAATTTTTGCACATTATTTCTATTTTATTTTTCTTATCTAAAGTTATCTTTTAAGTAGAAAATGACGTGCAAATCTTACAACGGGACAGTAGGTAAGGTGTGAAACCACCACTTTCATACATTAAGTGTTTTCAACTACTTTAATAATAAGACTAAATTTATTTAATTATTGAGTTATTAAATTACCGAAAGGTGTGACTGTTAGTTTTGAATTATGATCAAATAATAATAATTTGTTTGGATGTTGAAATTTAATAAAGAAAGAAAGAAAGAAAAGAAAAGGCGAATAGAAGAGAATAGGATGCTCTAGCTTTAAGCACTAAAATCCATGTATCAAACCTTTTTATCTTTATGACCTCAAACAGCCTTATTAGGGTCAAAACCTAGAATAGAAACAATATTCTTGTTGAAGATTAAGGAAAAGGGAACTATACTCTAATCCAACTAAACGGGTAAACCTAAAAGTGGTGTCAAATAAGGTTGGAAAATCAAACATTTAATCTAAAATGAAAAAAATACGAGATTGAACAACTTGTTCGACTTTTTTTATTATCAACCAAAGCACACCAATTACAATAACATTAACTAGCGTGTTCAAAATCGGATATCCGAAATTTTCGGATACCTGTTTCACTATCCGAATCCGTATCCGAAATTTCGGATTCGGATATCCGGATATTTTTTTATTTTTTTTACTTTATATTGTAAGACCCTAAATCGTACTTGACTAAAGTCGCAGCGGAAACACGTACCATAAAATTTCTTTCCTTATAATTACCTTGTCTTACTTAAAACTTCATTTTAACACAACTTTTTCACATGAAGTCATCAATCGACTCATTTACAATTAAATACATGACATGGGTTTTCTAAATTTCAACACCAACGTTCCCGTACAATCTGTCTTGTGACTCGATCCTCGATCTCTAATCCTTGAAGATCCTCATGACTCGTAATACATGCGCTCACCATAATAAAATTTATAGCATTAGTACGCATTATAACATACAAGATCTATTCACGTTCTCTTTTCGTTCCGTTAACTCTTTACATCCCGGCTTTCCATCAAATCATAAAATCCGTGGTGAGACTTCGTTGCTATACCTGCATTACACCTAAATCTCCATGTACACGCATAACAACGTAAAACTTAATCATACTGAATGGCTTACATACATACCTAAACTTCATACATATTATCTCCATATATACATACGTACACACATGCATACATACCTACTTGCATACATGCTCACACACATACATGCCAACCTACATGCATACTTACATGTAAACACATCTACATCATTATATACGTATCTACATGTACACATACCTACATCAGTACGTACATTCATGACATTATCCATATATACATACATACACCCCCACTTGCATCATACCAAACTCATACATGCCTACTCTCATACATACCATCGTATATCCACGTACTTGCTCGCATACTTATAAACATACATACATACCTATCTACATATGTGCATACACTTAAGCTTATAAAAACGTAAGTTAAATTAGTCATACGCAACTTAAAACGCGTTTAAACGGGTTCGCAGTGCATTAACGGTTAAAATAAGCGATTTTCGCGAAACTGACACACGCTCGCGTAGCGCCACTGCCAGTCGCGCTACGCCACTGCTTGTTTTCTACAGAATGTTGTTACTGCTGATCTGCAGATTTCCAGCACGTTCGGATTTTACGAAAACGGCCATAACTTCTTCATTATTGGTCCGTTTTACCCGATTCTTTTTCCTACGCGTCCGTAATTTAATTATCCATCTTATGGAGTTAAGATCCGACATCCGGATTAACAAAATCCCAGACTTTTAAGTCTTCGGATTACTACCCTTTTTACCAAGAATTGACCCGTTCATAATGTTATCACATAACTTATTTGTTTGACCTTAACTTCATATGAATTGATAATATCAAGGTCATTTGTCATAAAAGATTCATTCCCGAATACTTTACATCTTATTTCACCCGTTTGCGCTCATAAGCTTATTTTGACCCGTTAAGGGTAATTGCGCATTAAAACGTTTCTGACTCACAAAACCATACTCCTCACTTTCATACTTGACCAAAACATTACACTAATCGAATAACTTGTTTCTAAACTACTTTTAAGATCGTTTACCCCAAATACCCATCAAGGGCATTTTGGTCAACTTTAATCCCATCATTTACGACGAAAGACTACGTCACATATTTGACCTCCAACATCATGTTTAGTTAATTAAAACACCATATTACTTAATCGAACTAAGAAGTGATTACAGAAATCACTTACCTTATGCGTCCGTGCTCGTATCCGATTCCTTGCCTCTTCTTGACCCGTTAACACCTCATGCTTGAGTCCGTCTCGACGTGATTCCTATACTTTCATTTCATCGAAATCACGCTCTTATTAGCATACATCATTTGTACATGTAACAATCATATCACTCGCATAATTCACACTTAACTTTCCTTAGTCATTTCTAACAAGCATTAAAACATATAATCAACTTCATATCCTTTCCAACACACGTAATTCATCATGTACTTACAAATAATGCATATTAACATAACATGTACCAAACGACTTCCTATAATCCTACCTTTACGGTAACGAGTCAAATCATGTTTCTTATACTTAGTTGACTTTCAAGAGTCAACTATCAACCATATTCCACTATCGACTTATCATCATATACTCGTAACATCATAATCGACTATACGGACGACACTTTATACATTTTATCATACGCTTGATGTGCGTACCACCTTTTAAGCATAACTTACAACTAATTCATACATAAATCTTCTAAACTCATACATAACCCATCAAAACCTACTACTAATCATCATGTATCATCCCAAATGAACATTAAACATAACATCATCATATTCCTCCTAATTCATCTAACAATAATTCATCATACCCACATAATACATCAATCTTTCAACAAGACTTGAACATAGGTGGTGTTTCTAGTAATCATCTTCACCATAACTAACGGGTTTCACCTCTAATCATCAAATTAACGCAAACCATACATAACCCATGTTCTATACGATGATTCTAACCCTTGTACATGATTAATTTCATATTAATTCACGGATTTGAACATAACCCACTTCACACATGATCACCAATCTTAGATTTAAGACATACCTTATGATCCCCTCGTGAAGGTGATCCTTAATCCGTGTTTCTTCTTGAATTTGAGCTTCGATTCACCCTTTAATTTGGTGATTTAGTGGAACTAGGGTTTGGAGCTCTTGAGAGCTCCTGAAGCTTCAAGAACACGCACGTATGTGTGTGTTTGTGTGTGTATAGACCTTTTAATTAGTAGTCAACTTTCATCTGTTCCACTTTAGCCCATCGGGTTTGCCTTTAAAACATAACTGACACTACCTTCATCATTTAATACTTTTGGCCATACCCTTAACTAGGTTAAATAGCCTAGTTATTTATTCCATGACGTGTCATATAGGAACACACGACAAATATTAACATTCGGATTTTGGGGCGTTACAAGTCTACCACCCTTAAATGAGGTTTCGTCCCCGAAACCTTTCTTACCTCTATTTAACACTAATTAATTCTTCTCTATGTCTATCAACACCACCGCTAGCCCATCACAACGACTATCTTCTTTCTTAAAGAACCCGCTCCGGAGTTCTTATTAGTGTCGCTTTCACCAATAACGCTAACTCCTAACAGCCTTCATAGCTAATGGTTCATTCATCACTCTAATACTCGTATATCATATGCATTATATACCTTCTTACTTACTTGCAACCGTTCCCACATCCCATTACTAACATTCCGATTTGTTTATTTCACATTCATAATGTTTTCATCGACTATACGATCTTGCATCGAAATTTGTATATACTCAGATATGTTTAACTTTAACTAATACATCATAGTAATGGGTAACTATACATTCTCAATTCATAAACTATTCATATAATTGACTTCTTCATAACAATTCCATACCTTCCTTATCATACTTTCGCATATCATTTTCATTTCCTTAACCTGTCAATAACGGGTCAATACACATACTTCCTCAATCTGTAATCATACATCCATTCATATGATCTGTTCATAACGGATCTACCAGATTCATCTTATCTCTTAAGATTTCATTCTATACATATATTATTTAACATTTAGTTCTTGTTTTGTTACCACACAAAACTACCATTTCATAGTCATATATACGTACTTAACTTTAATGTTAACCTTATTCTACATTTTTCTACAGTTACTTATACCTTGCATACCTTTACGTTACCTTTAAATCATTTCGTTCGTTTCACATTTCTATTACTTTCACTTCATGCATTACTTAATTTTCATATATAAATGTGTCATACTAGTTCATATCTATCCAACATGAGTTAAACATTTTACTAACCTCTTTTTCATTTCCTAAACCAACGACCCGCAACCCAGATCGATCGTCTTCTCCTCGAGTACTAGCCGTAACAGGCCAAGTTTCATTCATCCATTTAATGAGCTTCCGCTCGTGCACATCCTTTCACCAATACGATTGGTTTCATAACATCAATAGTTCTAACATTATCATCAACAACATCGGCGGTTAGCACATTTCATTCCAACATTCCTTATACTACGTGATTACCCACTTATAACTCTTCTACAATTTCCTACGTATCTACTATAACGTACCACACATTCTATTTCTTACATGCAATCATTTCATTCTATTAATCATTTCGCCAACTGAAGTACACGCTTGTACTTCCTCCTATTCATGCTTACTTGCAAAGACCTTATTACATCGTTTCAATATTTCTTACTAAGCTTACCATTCCCGCCCATACTCAAGTTATTGTCCGGGTCACAGCCTGTCATCATTCTGACTTCTAAGAGTCAATTACTAACACATCTAACACGTAACTTATACAAAACTTCATCTATTATACTATCACCTTTTACTTTATACTTATTTCTATGACCCGTTCGACTCAATCGTGGTCAAACTGTCGACATCTTCTTAGGCGGATTAATTTCATCTTTTTATATTTTTAAATCCGTCTCACGGATTCAGACGCATCATTCATGCTTTTTCATTCATTGAATCCGCCTTACGGATTCAAACATATCATCCATGCCTTTCATCCTTGAATCCGTCTCACGGATTCAAACATAACATTCATGCCTTTCATCCTTGAATCCGTCTTAAGAATTCAAACATATCATCCATGCCTTTCATCCGTCTCACGGATTCAAACATAACATTCATGCCTTTCATCCTTGAATCCGTCTCACGGATTCAATCATTGCATTCATACCTTTCATCCTTGAATCCGTCTCACGGATTCAAACATATTATTCATATCTTGTTGATCCGTACTTAATTACGGATTCAACATTCTTCATTCTTATCAGGCATGTTTTTCATTCTTTCATAGTACTCTCAATTTCCCGAGAGTCTTACTTCCCATTTCACCCACACGCCCGCCTGCTACCCAACTCTACCGGACATACCTGTAACAATTATCATGATCTCACGAACGTCATACGTTTCTCGTGTACTGGCCAGGTACACAATCCACATAGTAGTTTCGTGCCTTCATGTAATTGTCACCTTATGTCCGTAGGCTTAGGTTTCGGCGCGTGTATCACTTCCAGTACTTCATTACTATACAATCATTGTCTTTCATTTTAAATTTTCCTTCCCTTAATGAATTTTACCATTACTTACACACACATATTAAATTTACGTACCTGGGCTCATTTGCCTATTTTTCTTATTACCACTTTGCCTGCCTTAGTATTCATCCTAGACTGCATTCACAGATCATCCTCTTCCAACACTTATGCTTACCTTGCACATACAAAACCGTCAGTTTCTATATAAGTATACATAAGTACATACTTACATTAGTTTCTATCTTTGGATCTTGATCGAGTCTTAGATTGTACGGGTTTCTTATCTCAAGAACACACAAGTTTGAGTTCAAGTACTTACCTTCTCGTACTTGATTCCCTCAAACCAGGGCTCTGATACCAACTTGCAAGACCCTAAATCGTACTTGACTAAAGTCGCAGCGGAAACACGTACCATAAAATTTCTTTCCTTATAATTACCTTGTCTTACTTAAAACTTCATTTTAACACAACTTTTTCACATGAAGTCATCAATCGACTCATTTACAATTAAATACATGACATGGGTTTTCTAAATTTCAACACCAACGTTCCCGTACAATCTGTCTTGTGACTCGATCCTCGATCTCTAATCCTTGAAGATCCTCATGACTCGTAATACCTGCGCTCACCATAATAAAATTTATAGCATTAGTACGCATTATAACATACAAGATCTATTCACGTTCTCTTTTCGTTCCGTTAACTCTTTACATCCCGGCTTTCCATCAAATCATAAAATCCGTGGTGAGACTTCGTTGCTATACCTGCATTACACCTAAATCTCCATGTACACGCATAACAACGTAAAACTTAATCATACTGAATGGCTTACATACATACCTAAACTTCATACATATTATCTCCATATATACATACGTACACACATGCATACATACCTACTTGCATACATGCTCACACACATACATGCCAACCTACATGCATACTTACATGTAAACACATCTACATCATTATATACGTATCTACATGTACACATACCTACATCATTACGTACATTCATGACATTATCCATATATACATACATACACCCCTACTTGCATCATACCAAACTCATACATGCCTACTCTCATACATACCATCGTATATCCACGTACTTGCTCGCATACTTATAAACATACATACATACCTATCTACATATGTGCATACACTTAAGCTTATAAAAACGTAAGTTAAATTAGTCATACGCAACTTAAAACGCGTTTAAACGGGTTCGCAGTGCATTAACGGTTAAAATAAGCGATTTTCGCGAAACTGACACACGCTCGCGTAGCGCCACTGCTTGTTTTCGACAGAATGTTGTTGCTGCTGATCTGCAGATTTCCAGCACGTTCGGATTTTACGGAAACGGCCATAACTTCTTCATTATTGGTCCGTTTTACCCGATTCTTTTTCCTACGCGTCCGTAATTTAATTGTCCATCTTATGGAGTTAAGATCCGACATCCGGATTAACAAAATCCCAGACTTTTAAGTCTTCGGATTACTACCCTTTTTACCAAGAATTGACCCGTTCATAATGTTATCACATAACTTATTTGTTTGACATTAACTTCATATGAATTGATAATATCAAGGTCATTTGTCATAAAAGATTCATTCCCGAATACTTTACATCTTATTTCACCCGTTTGCGCTCATAAGCTTATTTTGACCCGTTAAGGGTAATTGCGCATTAAAACGTTTCTGACTCACAAAACCATACTCCTCACTTTCATACTTGACCAAAACATTACACTAATCGAATAACTTGTTTCTAAACTACTTTTAAGATCGTTTACCCCAAATACCCATCAAGGGCATTTTGGTCAACTTTAATCCCATCATTTACGACGAAAGACTACGTCACATATTTGACCTCCAACATCATGTTTAGTTAATTAAAACACCATATTACTTAATCGAACTAAGAAGTGATTACAGAAATCACTTACCTTATGCGTCCGTGCTCGTATCCGATTCCTTGCCTCTTCTTGACCCGTTAACACCTCATGCTTGAGTCCGTCTCGACGTGATTCCTATACTTTCATTTCATCGAAATCACGCTCTTATTAGCATACATCATTTGTACATGTAACAATCATATCACTCGCATAATTCACACTTAACTTTCCTTAGTCATTTCTAACAAGCATTAAAACATATAATCAACTTCATATCCTTTCCAACACACGTAATTCATCATGTACTTACAAATAATGCATATTAACATAACATGTACCAAACGACTTCCTATAATCCTACCTTTACGGTAACGAGTCAAATCATGTTTCTTATACTTAGTTGACTTTCAAGAGTCAACTATCAACCATATTCCACTATCGACTTATCATCATATACTCGTAACATTATAATCGACTATACGGACGACACTTTATACATTTTATCATACGCTTGATGTGCGTACCACCTTTTAAGCATAACTTACAACTAATTCATACATAAATCTTCTAAACTCATACATAACCCATCAAAACCTACTACTAATCATCATGTATCATCCCAAATGAACATTAAACATAACATCATCATATTCCTCCTAATTCATCTAACAATAATTCATCATACCCACATAATACATCAATCTTTCAACAAGACTTGAACATAGGTGGTGTTTCTAGTAATCATCTTCACCATAACTAACGGGTTTCACCTCTAATCATCAAATTAACGCAAACCATACATAACCCATGTTCTATACGATGATTCTAACCCTTGTACATGATTAATTTCATATTAATTCACGGATTTGAACATAACCCACTTCACACATGATCACCAATCTTAGATTTAAGACATACCTTATGATCCCCTCGTGAAGGTGATCCTTAATCCGTGTTTCTTCTTGAATTTGAGCTTCGATTCACCCTTTAATTTGGTGATTTAGTGGAACTAGGGTTTGGAGCTCTTGAGAGCTCCTGAAGCTTCAAGAACACGCACGTATGTGTGTTTGTGTGTGTATAGACCTTTTAATTAGTAGTCAACTTTCATCTGTTCCACTTTAGCCCCTCGGGTTTGCCTTTAAAACATAACTGACACTACCTTCATCATTTAATACTTTTGGCCATACCCTTAACTAGGTTAAATAGCCTAGTTATTTATTCCATGGCGTGTCATATAGGAACACACGACAAATATTAACATTCGGATTTTGGGGCGTTACATATATTTTTTATTTATTTAAAACAGGATATTTTCGGATATCCGAATATAAATTTCCGGATATTTTTCAGATAGTTCGGATATTTTTCAAATATATTTCGGATATTTTTTTGGATATTTCGAATATCTGATAAAAAATTATAAATTTCCGGATATCCGAAATATCAGAAATTTTTAAAAATCAATATTGGTATCCGAAAATTCGAAGATATTCGAATTTTTGGATAGTTCGGATTCGGATATCGGATAATTCGGATCGGATTTTCGGATTGTGGTTACTTTTGAACACCCTTTAACCAGTTTAATTATACTAAATTAAAATCACAGTTACTATGGCTCACACACCAATTAAATAATTATTAAACCCAAATTAGATAAATATATCTCATTAAAGAATTAAAGAAAATAGTAATAAAACAAATTGGGTTGGTTGTGGTAGTAGTGAGGCAGTTGTGGTGTTGTGGCGGAAGCGGGTGACGGGGCATGTGGTGGGGTTGAGGAAACGGTTGGTGGAAATGTAGGAGATTTAGCTTCCCATGCCGTTCGGAACTATCGGAACTCGTTGAAAACGGTTTGCAATTGAGATTCGAGTCTCACAAGGGATTCATTCATCCATTGATAGAACTTGATTTCGAATAGTGTGTGAGCAACCATGGTCCGGGGGATCACAACGGCTCTGATACTACTGTTGGGGTTCCAACGGTTTCGTTGGCCAAAGAAAATAGAAAGGAAACCAGAAAGCAATTTAGTAAGAGAATTCAAGACTAATATTTTTCATTCATACTAATCTCAACACAAATATGGCTTATATAGCCTTACATACGAAATGGAAATGCAGAAGAAACATAATGAACCACTACCTCACTACTTTGAAAACAAACGCATAGGCCTGTAAATGAACCGAACATTCATGAACTTGTTCGGCAGGAAGTTCGTTTATGTTCGTTTATGTTCGTTTATTTAATAAACGAACGAACACGAACAAAAAAATTTGTTCGTTTAAATAAATGAACGAACATGAACACACCTTGTGTTCGTTCATTTATGTTCGTGAACGTTCGTTTATGTTCTTTTAAATTTTAATAAATACATAAATAGTTATATTTATATAAATATTAGGTTTTCTAACTAGTTATATAAATATAACTAATTAGTATATCTATGAACCCTTATTTAGATGGTTATTCAAATACGTTCAGTTAATTTCTTTTATGTTCGTTTGTGTTCGTTTATGTTCATGAACTGTTCGTTTAGGCTTTAAACGAACGAACATAAACGAACACGAACATGCCCGATTTCTTAATGAACGAACACGAACAAAAAATGTGTTTGATTATATGTTCATGTTCGGTTAAAGTTAAATGAACGAACACGAACATGCCTATGTTCGTGTTCGTTTGGTTCGTTTACAGGCCTTGAAACACATGCATGCAAAATAATTAAAGAAATAAAGGGAACATGCTGATAAAATTATGGAACGTGGAGGAGATCGTGGGCACGTATCAATGATCCTAAAGTTTATATCCAATATCAACTATTTAAACGCCCATAACCGACAGTTATAGCAAGTTTATATGATAGTTGATTTTGTGTGTACGAAATCAAGGAATGTTGGCATCCTGGAGGTAGTCGGTTTCTATTTCAAAAATTGAACTTCTAAGTGATATCCTAATTCAAGTCTTTATCAAGATACACGTGTTGCCTCATTCAAACTTGGATAGCTCATTGACCCATTGTTCGAGTTTGGAAGACTAGTGGACAGCAAAGAGGACCCATTTTTCCTCGGTTGATAGCACCACCTTTTAGTTTGTATATTGTAAAATAAATTGACAATTAAAAATAAAAAATTACTTGTGTGCAACTAGTGAACGCAAACCGTGAGTTGATCGGGTCAATCTTGAATAAACATATCGCAAGACTATGTTCAAGGATTAAAAAAACAAAGAAAGTGAAAAAGAATATTAGAGAAAATCCAAAAAAAACAACCAAAGATTAGAAAAAGAAAACATTTTTAAAAAAAACTTAAGATAAAAATAAAACTCTATAAAATAGGTGGCATATGAAGAAAAAAAATTTAAAAAGAGTAAACTGACAAGGTCCCTGAGGTTTGGTCACTTTTGTCACTTTAGTTCAAAACTCAAATCTTTTGAATCTGGGTCTCTTTGGTTTCAGTTTTGTTGCTATTTTCATCCAAAATCAAAATCTAATCATTTTTTTTCAATTAACATCCAGTTTTTTTGTCTTTTTCCTCACTTTTAATGAAGGGGCAAAATAGTCTGATTTTTTTAATTTGTTATAATAAAACGTTAAAAGAAAAGCTGACAAAATCTGAACATTTTGCCCTTCATTAAAAGGGAGGAAAGGGACAAAAAAAATTGGATGTTAACTAAAAAATATGACCAGATTTTGATTTAGGATGAAAATGGCAACATAACTGAAACCACAAGGACCCAGATTCAAAATGTTTGAGTCTTGCACTAAAGTAACAAAAGTGACCAAACCTTAGGTATCATTTTAGTAGTTTACTCATTTTAAAATTTAAACAAATTAAGGAGATTAAAAAAGAGAAGAAAAAGTTATACTATAAAAACCAAAGAAACTAAAAAAGGAAAGAAGGAAAAATCGGAGTGTTAGAGCAAATAGTATTAAGAGTAAATTACGATTTTGGTCCATGTGTTTATTTCACTTTAACATTTTCAGTCTAAAAAGAATTTTTGACATTTGAGCCCCTAACGTCAAGTTTTCTAACATTTTTGCCCCCATCACTAATATCATCTATTTACTTGGTTAAAAACTTGTCATGTATCCCTAACATGAGGGGCATTTATGTCAATTCAACTACCCACTTATAAAGCCTTTAATAAAATAAAATAAAAAACCCATTTGCATCTATGCGATCTTCATCTTCTTCATTTGACTATCCTTTAAACCTAATTCAAACCTTCATGACTAATGCAAACAATCTGACCGCCACCCCTCTAATTTCAAAATTACTATTGTTTTCCAGCGGCGTCGCCCCTTGAACTATGATTCTATCTAATGCTTATCTCGTTATCAAGATCATTCCATAATTTGCCCAAGGAATTTCAATTCACGTTCAGTTTTGTCGACAGTTTGGTACCACATTAATTGAACATAAGAACCTTCAAAAGTACAGACTACCTAGTCTTTTTCACGTTTTTTTTACCCCACGAATTTTAAATGGACATAATTATTTTTATACGATAATATTTATAAAAAAACACACAAAACTAAAGAGAATGATTCTCTTTAATTTGGTGGATTTTTTTAGTATAATCATGTCCCGACCCCCAACCCTGTGGACGGGAGCGGGAGCCGTTAAGCAGGCAAGTGGTATCGGTGGTTTATTTTGAAAAGTATTGCAGCGAAAAATTTCATCAGGACCGTGAGTTAGGAAAAATATCAGAGTTTTGAAACACCGGATTTTATTTATTAAACAGATGGGATAAACCCATATTTTGCAAAGGTAGCTTTAATATGGGATAAGCTCGAATACATAAAACAACTTTTCTTAATTTAATTTAATTGATAAAATGAGCCACTTCTGTAAGCCTTTTGTTGCCGTATCCAACTCTTATTCCAATCTACTGTAATCACCTGAAACGCGTTTTAAAAAGGTTTTGTCACCAGGAAATACCGGTGAGTACATTCAATTTGTACAAAAGACACATTGTTATAATTTACAGTATTAAGAGCGATTACAATTGCCCCTATCTAATAATTATCTGATCCAGTTGTCACTCGACCGGATCTATGACTGTGGTCATATCACTATTGGGTCTTGTCACCCAATAATGACGTGTATCACTAATTAGGCTCGCCTACCTAAGAGTGATAATACAACAGTAATGTGCACAATACCCCACTTACTGCCAGTAATTAAAGATAATCTGGAAAACATTTAGGGTTTTGTGGAAAGCAGTTTGATAAAAACAGAATGACTCACTTTATAAGCATGTAGTTTTGATTTAACAAGTCTCTTGATTCTATGCCTTCTGATAATTAAGCA
The DNA here is from genome assembly GCA_030545235.1 of Helianthus tuberosus. Taxonomy (NCBI): domain Eukaryota; kingdom Viridiplantae; phylum Streptophyta; class Magnoliopsida; order Asterales; family Asteraceae; genus Helianthus; species Helianthus tuberosus. Next base: position 186,958,308 of record CM060432.1, on the reverse strand, counting down.
TCTACTTTATAGTTCTGAATCTTCTGATGATTAAACATCTTGTTTGATAGTATGTTATGGAGCGGAGTTTTCTGATAGTTAAACATTTAGTTTAACAGAGTGGAATACGTATTAGTGTAAAACCATATCAAACCTAACGATGGTCACGAGATCAGAACCTTAACGAAATTCACAAAGTATAGTCTTATTTAGACAGCACTTTGGCATTCGTTAGTTGGTTCCGAATCGATCGGAAAGAATATCGTATCGGTGATTATTGGTTAGAACACCAACGTATAAAGAGAAGTATAAAAGAAATGAGCAAAGAAAAATGAATTCTAAGCTTCCTATTTATAGGTAAGGAGTATGAAATTTCTAGTAAGTTTCCTTTGTATTTTCTAGGAAATTACATATACAATTTCTAGGAAGTCACCTATACATTTTATAGGAAGCTTCATACCCACATATATATCCTCTTACACCTTCCTTGCACATTCCTTAGATATTATCTACCTCATATATATCTATATTCATGTATATCTATTTAGGTGTTTAATTTAGTTAATTAATTTTACTTAGCTGATTAACTAATCTTACTTAGCTGATTAATTAATCTTACTTTGCTTAATTAATCTTACTTAACTGATTAATTAATCTTACTTAGCTGTTAAGTTTACTTAATTGCTAAGCATTCTAGTTAAACAGCTCCCGGAGTATGAGTTCTAATTATAGATACAATGGAACTCGTATTAGTGTATTAACCCAATTCAACTTTAACGATAATCACGAAATCAAAACCCTCACGATGAATGACAAAGTATAGCCGTATACGGACAACACTTAAACATTCATTAGATCGGTTTCAATTGATCGGATAAAGTATCGTACCAGTGATTAGAGTTATTGCCCTAATAACGGGCAGAGTTTTGGGGTTTTAGGGTATAATACCAAGCTACTAATTTGCTATAGTAGAAGATAAGAGAAAGAAAAGAAGTGAACGAATTGAAATGTGCAGAGTTTGTTCTATTTATAGCTGAAACAGAAGTCTCTCGCGCCCCGCGAGAGTTTCCTCTTCTTCCTTAGCGGCCCGCAAGGAACCGTATGGCGGTTTAGGGTATGCTGAGTCATGGTGTGGTCTTGAAACGTGTGACGACACGTGTCCCTCAACGTGTCCGGATAGAAACATGTCTCTCACGCCCCGCAAGAGATCTTTTTTCGTTGGTCGTGGCCCGCGACAGAACAAAAATTCATTTTTATTTGAGTTTTCAAACAGAATTTCATCGTACGTGTTTGGGATTACGATTACGGATTATTGCGGGACTTATTTGAGGGTTGTTACATCCTCCCCACCTTGTTTTAAATCTCGTCCTCGAGATTTAGGTCATGATGTCATTTCCGAGTTAGGTCACGCGTTAAATTAAGGTAAATGACACTGTACTTGAATCACAGTATGTTTAAATTTTGTGAATACAAGAACAGTTTACAACAAATAGAACTCAATGGTTCAACTGAATAAATTCCAGAAATAGGTATTAAAGGGTCGAAGTGTAATGATTTAATCATTAGAATGACTAAGTTTACATGTGTTAGATCAAAAGAAAGATTTATGACCAATATAGAGTTAATTTTATAAACAATAGAATTCACTTGTCAAGGAAAATTTACCCTGGGTTGTCAATTATGGGAGATTTATAATTAACAAGCTTAACTGAATATGAGTACGAAGATGATGTGTCAACTATTGAATCATAATAAGAGGAAGAATCAGTGTGTTGACATTATTGAATTACAAAGATACCCCGAAATACAACAAAGTTTAGTGTATGATCGACTTAACATAAAGTTGTATTAAGACCACTTTCAAGGATGAGTCAAGTGAAAGGTATATATAGATTAGCTCAAGCTACAAGTTTATATCGATGCCACAAGGTGTCGTAGTGATTGAAATAATAATAATAATGGTGATCGAACGAGTTCACCGTGTTTTGAAATCAAATGAAATTTCAATGAAGTAAATCTGAATGTTTGTTTTAAACAAATCTAGTAGGATTTTTGATTGAAAATGAACAATTTTTTTCGATCGAAGATGATAAAGCAATAAATATCACGAAATGCTCGATCGATGTTGTAAGAATTGTTAAGAGATACATTGAAATATGATATGAATTTGTGTACCTTTTTCTTAACACACGATTGTGTTAAGATTGCTTCAATATGATAAACCAACAAAGCGGATTTAATAAAAATAAATAATTAATTAATTAAATCTGTAAACGAGATTAGCGCAAGTTTCAAATTTGTGAAAACGTCACCCCTAGGTGATCGTGATCAAAGAAATGATTCAATGAAGTCGAAAACCAAATAAGCATGTTATGGTTCAAAACAAATGAAGTGCTTGTTGGGATTATTTCGAACATGGTGGCATCAATCCATCATATGGGACCTTGAATTGAATACGTATTGCGAGCAAGTTCAAACAATTGGACTTGGTTTAAACACAACGAGTTCATGTATCAATAAGAAAGTTCCAACATGGTCACAACGAAAACCATGTATGTCACTCAAAATAAAATTGAGTTTTTCAAGAAATTCATCGACTCGATATCAAAGAGTCATCGCTTTACAATAATGCGGCTTATCTAGATCATAATGCAAATATCAAGTATAGCGAAACGATATTTAAGCTTTGATAAAACAACAAATTTGGAGTGAAGCCGTCCAATGGTCTTTACAAATCAACTAACCATATGCGCAACAACCCGTGTATGTGTAACGTGTGGATTTACCAAGAAATGAAACAAATAAATAAATATTCGCTACTATGAAAGAAATCCTCGTGATACGATGACCATTATGGGGAGTAGAAATGCGAAAGTCTACTTGCTATATGCAGAAGGCAGAATTTAAGATTTTTTCCTGTAATTTCGTGTGATAACCGTTGTTAAGTGATGTTACCATGGAATGTTGAATATTGCGTATTTTTCATAAATGAAATAGGGGGATTGTAAAGGTATGTGACTTCTTTTGTGGCATTAATAATTATGAGTCTGATTAGACTTATGCACTGATTGTTGTGAAATCTTGTTCTACCGTACCTCAGCGATATTCATGTCGTTTGTAGGATCCCGTGGCAAAGTGCTGCTTTTTGATCAGTAGTTCTTCCACTGACGGGATTAGCATCGGTGTCGTCGTGCCCAATCATGTTTTCCAAATGTCTTGCCTCGAAAGTCGTGTGTGATATACTTCGAAAACATCCTAAAACACTCCGTAAGTGAAAACCCGGACCCCTAAAACCCTAATCCTTGTGAAAAATCAAGAAAATCCAAAATTATCCATCTGTCGCGAGCCGCGTAAGAGTTAAACAAAGCTTACGCGGGGCGCGACAGCTTGACAAACTCCGGATAACGATCAAGGCCACGTGGCATGACACGCGTCGACCTAGACTCCCCCGCGAGCCGCGTAGAAGAAGCTTATGTGTTTTGCGAGGCGGCCCATTTCCAGCCCTATAAATAAGGAGTTCGAGTTTCATTTCAAATCGTTCAATTCTTTTCTTTCTCTTGTTCTCTTGTTCTGTCATTCTAATGTCAGAACTTCTAAATCCCGAAACTCTGCCCGTATTAGGGTAATAACTCTAATCACTGGTACGATACTTTATCCGATCGATTAAAACCGATCTAATGGATGTTTAAGTGCCGCCAATATCTGGCTATACTTTGTCATTCATTGTGAGGGTTTCGATCTCGTGATTATCGTTAAATTTGAATTGAGTTAATACACTAATACGAGTTCCATTGTGTCTAGAAATTAGAACTCGTAACCAGGGAGCTACTAGAATACTTAGCAACTAAGTAAACTTAATAGTTAAGTAAACTTAGTAGTTAAATAAACTTAGTAAACTTACTAATTACGTACACTTAGCTGTTAAGGAAACTTAGCAGTTAAGCTAGCTGAGTAGATTAATTAATCTGCTAATTAAGTTAAGTAATCGACTAAGCAAATTATAAGAGTTAAGATAAATTAATCAGTTAAGTAGTTAATTAATTAATAAGTTAAGTAAGGTTAATTAAGTTAAGTAAGATTAATTAAGATTAATTAATCAGTTAAGTAAGATTAATTAAGCTAAGTAAGATTAATTAACTAAAGTTAATTAAACACTTAAATAGATATACATGAAAATAGATATATGAGGAAGGTGCCAGGAAGGTGTAAGAAGATAGATATGGGGGTAGGAAGCTTTATAGAAAATGCATAGGTAACTTCCTAGAAAAGTATATAGGAAACTTTCTGGAAATTTCATATTTCCTACCTATAAATAGGGAGCTTAGGATTCATTTTTCTTTGCTCATTTCTCATATTCTTCTCTCTATACGTTGCTGTTCTAACCAAAATTCACCAATACGATATTCTGTCCGATCGATTCGGAAACCAACTAACGAATGCCAAAGTGCTGTCTAAATAAGACTATACTTTGTGAATTTCGTTTAGATTCTGATCTCGTGACCATCGTTAGGTTTGATGTGGTTTTACACTAATACGTATTCCACTCTGTTAAACTATATGTTTAACTACTAGAGAACTCCGCACTCTACACTTACAATCAAACAAGATAATTAATCATCAGAAGATTCAAAACTATAAAGTAGATGTTTAGTTATCAGAAGGCATAGAATCAGGAGGCCTGTTAAATCAAGACTATATGCTAACAAGGTGAGTCATTCTCTTTTTATCAAATTGCTTTACAAAACCCTAAATGTTTTCCAGTTATACTTTGCAGTGATTAAGTCTTTGCTAATCTTTAATTACTGGCAGTATGTGGGGGTTTTGTGCACATTACTACTAACGATTTATCACTTTAGGTGGGCGAGCCTAATTAGTGATATGTCCACAGTCATAGATCCGGTCGAGTGACAGCGGAACCAGCTAATTATAAGATAGGGGCAAATATAAAAACCCTTAATGCTGTAAATTGTAACAATGTGTCTGAAGAAACACTAGATAATTGACTGGAATCAAATTGTCTAGGGGGTTTGGATCTGCATAAAGGGGGGTTGTTCTCTCTCGTTTGATTCGATGTAATTGACCTTCTTCTCCGGTAAACTCTGCAAAACAAAGCACCGTTAGCCTCGTCAAGGGGAGAAAGGAGTTCTCTCCTTGACCCGACTCCGGCATGAGAATAAGTATGTGTTTATGAAGAAGAAGGGGTATTGAAGAAGTGTGTGTAACTTGAATTTCATACCTGAATTGTTCTCATATTTATAGCCAAGAGTTTTGGGCGGGAAAACTTGTTGGTGAAATGCTGACGGAAGATGCTAACCCCGTAAGCGGTTACATTTCCGTTAAGCTTCTCGATCCGTCGTGAGTGCACACGTATCGCTGTTTAGATCTATTCCTTGGGGTTTGCCACGTGAAAAGTGATCAAGTGGAGGTTTCTCTCCAATTATATGCTATCATTGTGATTTCAGGGATGCCTGAGGTGATGACATGTGTCCAGTCGGTTATAACCGTCCTAGTGGTGCACGATTGAATTCTTCTAGAAGATTACTGCTGTAATCTGGTGTGACTCTTTATCGTGTGGTATCAATTAAGTAAATAATATCCAAGTCTGGATTATTATTAAGCGGAAGTGCTTGACTTAGGATTTTCATCCTTTATTTATGGAGGAAAGCGCAAAGATTTATGATTTCCTTTTGGCGCGCGAGTGTTGTCTGCTATCTGTCTCTTAAGCCTTCCTTTTGTAAGACTAGTGCACGGCCGCACAATGTAAAAAGGGCTGAAAGACGAGGTTGTGGTATGGTCCCAAGTACTTATTATGAGGTTTTTGGGACCTTACCCCTTCAATTCCCCCAGTCTAGTGTTGCTCTTATGCAAGTAAGTGGAGCACTGGACTTATGAGAGAGGAAATGCTTTTTGGCGTGAAAGTAGGGAATCTTTTATGAGAAGATTTACTTTGCTTATTAAAATCCTTTAGGGGAAGTTTGTGATTTTTCCCTTTGTTGATTTGACCTTTTTGTAATCATGACCTGACGCTTGGTGACGTCAATTTGTAATAAAAAATTAGTATTTGCGATACCTCCTTGCCTTCTTGCCTTGGAATACGTATTGACGCTTGTCAGTCTTCATTTATTGGACATGACATTAGTTCCTGTAGCACCGTTTTTAGAAAAGACGTCTGGCAGGTGATGATGATTTTCCCCTTTCCCGGAGTTATCTTGCCTATAAATATGTTTGGGGGTTCTTATCCTTTCAACTTGTTTCGGAAATATGAAGGCGAAGCGTCTTTTTCGTACTCGGCGGCTACTGGATGTTCTAAGGATTTTTGAGGCTGCCGAGGGTCTCTTACTCCTTGCCGATTCGCCGCCTTCAGTAGCTACCGGAGATGAGAAACCGGTGTCTTCCGTTCATCCCACAGTGGTGGGTTCTGGTTCTGAAGCTTGCCGGCCGGAGGTTGTTGAAGAAGAGGCTGGTGTTTTATCTGTTGATGCCTTGATGGCACGTTTTCCGATGATTCAGCATGGTGGATGTGAACTGGTGTATTATCGTCGGAAGAATCGCCGTGTTGATCATGTGCCGGTTGTTGCTGATGGTCTTGCTGCTGATTAGGTTAGGTTTATGGAATGGTGTATACCTTTTGTTTGTAAGTATGTTGTCTTGCTTCTGGGATTTTTTTGGAAGAACACTGTTTGTGTTCTTCGTAAACAGTTTTTGTTTTTGAAGTGTCGTTGTGACACTTAATGATATTTTTGATGCATTGTCATGCATGTATGTTTTGGTGGTTTGATGACTTGTGTTTGGATTACAATATGTTGCATATGTGTAATTGCTTTTAGTAGGTAGAGCGAATGAGAATGGTATTATGCTCATGTGTGAACGTTTGTCTAAAAGGCGTGTGAGTTTTGCCTTTTTTGGACAGTTCATGAGGTGTACAATGTCTACCATATTGTTTTCGCGTATACCAAAAGAATTATATGCAATTTGTAACAAACAGTAACATGAGTAAAGATGCTTGTATTAATAGGGCGCAAGACCAATAATACAAAGGATAATAAAGAAATACATTGCCTGTATACTTTCATTTTTGCGGATTGGTTTGGCTTATATGTAACACCTGCGCAGCTGCTGCGCGTTCCAGGTGCGGGGAACTAGTGTCCCATCAATTCTTTTCAGGGTGTATGCCCCCTTGCCTAAGACTTCATTGATGACGTATGGTCCTTCCCATTTTGGCGCTAATTTGCCTGGTTTTTCTGCGTTGGAAGCTTCATTGTCGCGCAAGACGAAGTCGCCAAGGACAAAGGTACATACGCATACGCGCGCATTGTAGTATTTTTCGAGTTTGGATTTGTACCTTGCCTCTGCGATGGCGGCATTTTCGCGCCTTTCTTCGAGAAGGTCTAAATCCAGTCTTCGCTCTTGCTCGTTGTTTTATCTTTCCATGGCTAGCATTCGCGGTGATGGGAGACCAATTTCTGCTGGTATTACCGTTTCTGATCCATAGACCAGGCTGAACGGGGTTTCCCCAGTGCTGGTTTTTGGCATGGTGCGGTGTGCCCATAAGATGTTGGGGAGTTGATCGACCCATCCTCTGCGCGCTGTCCCGAGTCGCGCTTTTATGCCATCGACGATCTGTTTGTTAACACTCTCCACTTGGCCGTTTGCTTGTGGGTGCGCCACAGAGGCAAAGTTGTGCTCGATCTTCATTTCTTTGAACCATTTTTGAAGATCATCTGAGGCGAAGTTGGTGCCGTTGTCGGAGATGATGCGCAATGGTAATCCGAATCTGCAAATAATATGTTCCCATATAAATTTGCGAATTACCATTGCCATTGTTGAGGCTAGTGCCTTGGCTTTGACCCATTTTGTGAAATAGTCGACTGCCACAATTTTGAATTTTACTGAGCCTGGCGCGTCTGGGAATGGACCAACAAGATCAATGCCCCATTGCTGAAAAGGCCAGGCGGACGTAACTGGAACGAGTGGATTCTTTAGGCGAAGCGTTTTTGGCGCGTGGCGCTGGCAAGCTGCGCATTTTCGTAGTAATTCGACCGCATCTACATGCATTCCTGGCCAGTAATAGCCTGCGTTCATTATTTTGGCGACTACCATGCGCGGTCCGGCGTGTATTCCGCACAATCCTTCATGAATTTCCCTCACTAAGTACTGTGCGTCTGTTTTATCAACGCAGCGCAGGAGTGGTCCCATGAACGATTTCTGGTATAGAATCCCCTCCGCCATTTCGTAGTTTACTGCCTTATTCTGGATTTTCCGGGCTTCTGCCTTCCCTTCCGGAAGTTTCCCGTGTTGTAAGTACAGAATGATCGGAGACATCCAGGATGGATTGCCGATTTCTATGATGTTTACTTGTTTAAGAGGGACAGAAGGGTTGGACAATACCTCAATGCGCACTTCTTTTGCCAGGTGTCTGAAACTGGTGGCGGCCAGTTTGCTTAGCGCATCCGCGTGCTTGTTCTCGCTTCTGTTTATGTGATTAACCTTGAATGTTTGGAATTTGCTGATTAGCATTCGCGCTTGTTCTAGGTATAGAGCCATTGCTTCTCCTTTTGCGTCGTAATGACCATTGACCTGTTCAGCCACTAATTTTGAATCTACATTGGCTTCGAGGTTTCTTGCCCCCATTTTGAGCGCTAAACGAAGGCCTGCCAGGAACGCTTCGTATTCTGCCTCGTTGTTTGTGCTTCCAAAATCTAAGCGTATAGCATATGTAAGTTCGTGGTCATCTGGGCTAACCAGTCGAAGACCCGCGCCTGCTCCATCGTCATTGGAAGCTCCATCTGTGTGCAGAGTCCAGACTCTATCATCGAAGACAGGAACAGGGTTCTGGATTGCCTCGCACTCTAGAATTTTATCGATGGGAACTTCTGTGGTAAAATCTGCTAGGACTTGCCCCTTGATTGCCGGTCGCGGTCTGTATAGGATATTGTATCCTCCGAGCTCGATAGCCCACTTGGCCAATCTTCCCGCGACGTCGGGTTTGGATAAGATTTGACCTAAATGGTAATTAGTGAGAACCGTGATGATATGACCAGAGAAATACCGACGTAAGCGCCGCGATGCATGTACTAACACTAGGACTAGTTTTTCTATCATTAAGTAACGTGTCTCTGGGCCAGTGAGCATCTTGCTTATATAGTAGATTGGAGTTTGAATGTTTTCTCGCTCCACCATTAATACTGCGCCTACCGCTACTTCCGCAGCAGATAAGTATAAGATCAGTGGCTCTTTTTCTCGTGGTGACGTTAGCGTCGGTAACTGAATTAAACATTCTTTCATTTGCTTGAAGGCTGCTTCCGCTTCTGGTGTCCACTGGAAGTGGGTTTTTTTGGCGCAATTTCGTAGTGTGCTAATGAATGGATAGGACTTTGCTGCATGATTTGCCAAGAATCTGTTCAAGGCGGCTAGACGTTCAGCAAGTCTTTGCATCTCTTTTATTGTTGCAGGTGATGGCATTAACTGGATGGCCTGCACTTTTTCCGGGTTTACTTTAAAACCATCTCTTGTTACTATGAAGCCCAGAAATTTCCCTTCTTCCATTCCAAAGGAACATTGTGTTGGGTTGAGGTTTAAGTTTACGCTGCGCAAAGAATCGAACGTGCGCTGGATATTTGCGAGCATTATATCTTCCTCATGGCTCATGATGACGAGGTCATCCATGTATACCTCGACTGTCTTGTCGATATCGCCTCTGAAGACCGTGTCCATTAGGCACTGGTACGTTGCGCCTGCGTTGCGTAAGCCAAAGGGCATTTTTGTGTAACATAAGATGCCCTTGTCTGTGCGGAATGCGGTCTTGTCTTCGTCTTCTTCTTTCATTTGGACCTGATGATAACCTTTATAACAGTCAAGAAAACACTTCCACCAAAATGATGCTAGAGAGTCAACTTTTTTGTCTATCTCAAGAAGCGCGTAGCAATCTTTTGGGCATGCCTTATTCAGGTCTTTGAAGTCGACGCACATTCTCCATCCACCACTGTGTTTTTGGACCATTACTGGGTTGGCGACCCATGTATGGTATTGAACTTCGCGCAAGATTCCGGCATTAAGTAGCTCTGTCACTTGCTCGTCCATGGCTTTTGCTTTCTCATCGCTGAAGCTGCGCCTCCCCTGCGCAACAGGTTCTGCTGAGGGTCGGATGTTTAGACAATGTTGTGCTATATCGCGCGGAACCCCAGTCATGTCTGCTGGGCACCAAGCGAATATGTCTTTGTTGTTGGACAGTAATTCTTTTAATTGTTTTCGTGTTGCTGGAGAAATGGCATGTCCTAACAGGATGGTCTGTTCTGGATATTCCTCGTTCAGAACCCACTTCTCCGGCTCGTTTGAAGGTTTGGCCACTTTTGCTGGTGGCTCGTCATCTACGTACATGACTTCCTTGCTTGAGTATAGAATTGCTACTCCAGTTTCTGTTGGAAATCCGCATGCAACATGTGGAATGGAAGTGATCATACTGAATTCCCTTTGCGACCTTCTTCCGAGCAAAACATCATGGCGTGATGTTGCCGGCATGACCATAAAGTTTACTGTGACTGTGCGCGAATGTTCGCCATCAGATAGAGTTACAGGAAATGCTATTTGCCCTAACGGGAATACATCTTCATTACAAAATTCGGTAAGAGGAAAATCGACCGGCTCTAGACGTGCTTTGTCCTCTGGATCGAGTTGTTTGAAGCATTGTTCGTATATGATATCCACCGAGCTTCCTGGATCTATGAACATATAGTCCGTTCGATAATGGCCGAAGATACCAGTAATAATTACTGGTCGCTCTTCCTAAGGGCCTCTAGGAACAACAGGAAACACGACTTACTGTTCCCGCTAATGCTGATCATGGTGTCATTTGTTTGGCCTTCGTGAAGGGCCTCCTTGTACCATGTTTATTTGTTTTGGTTTGGCTGTCTGACCATTGGTACCTTCTGGTTCCGGCACTATCCTTGCATAACTGCTAGATTGAATGTCCCACTGATAAGGTATCTGTGGGACCAATACTACAGTATTAATCGTACCACTGCTTCTTTGCAGAGTATCACGTCTGGTGTTTGGGGACTCAGATTTGTGAATTTGTGTGAAAAATTGGTTTAAAGAAATCTGGCATCTGTCGAACCAGTATTCTGGGGCTCTTTCTATGAGCTGATCTGAGAAATTCTTTTCGTCTGAATGACTATTACTTTAATTGATTCCCACGATTCCGTCGATCTGAGTATTTGGGGTTGTAGAACCCTTGAATTCAGACCGAGGACCTGATGGGTGAGGTGATGAATTCTCTGCCATGTGAAAACAGAGAAAAGAGGGAAACTGAATCGAAACGAGACAAAACTGAAAAAACAGAGAAATCGGTGGGCGCCAATGAAGAAACACTAGATAATTGACCGGAATCAAATTGTCTAGGGGGTTTGGATCTGCATAAAGGGGGGTTGTTCTCTCTCGTTTGATTCGATGTAATTGACCTTCTTCTTCGGTAAACTCTGCAAAACAAAGCACCGCTAGCCTCGTCAAGGGGAGAAAGGAGTTCTCTCCTTGACCCGACTCCGGCGTGAGAATAAGTATGTGTTTATGAAGAAGAAGAGGTATTGACGAAGTGTGTGTAACTTGAATTTCATACCTGAATTGTTCTCATATTTATAGCCGAGAGTTTTGGGCGGGAAAACTTGTTGGTGAAATGCTGACGGAAGATGCTAACCTCGTAAGCGGTTACATTTCCGTTAAGCTTCTCGATCCGTCGTGAGTGCACACGGATCGCTGTTTAGATCTATGGCTGGGGGTTTGCCATGTGGAAAGTGATCAAGTGGAGGTTTCTCTCCAATTATATGCTATCATTGTGATTTCAGGAATGCCTGAGGTGATGACATGTGTCCAGTCGGTTATAACCGTCCTAGTGGTGCACGATTGAATTCTTCTAGAAGATTACTGCTGTAATCTGGTGTGACTCTTTATCGTGTGGTATCAATTAAGTAAATAATATCCAAGTCTGGATTATTATTAAGCGGAAGTTCTTGACTTAGGATTTTCATCCTTTATTTATGGAGGAAAGCACAAGGATTTATGATTTCCTTTTGGCGCGCGAGTGTTGTCTGCTATCTGTCTCTTAAGCCTTCCTTTTGTAAGACCAGTGTGCGGCCGCACAAGGTAAAAAGGGCTGAAAGACGAGGTTGTGGTATCGTCCCAAGTACTTATTATGAGGTTTTTGGGACCTTACCCCTTCAGTGTCATTTTGTGCAAAATGAATGAACTCACCAGTATTTCCTGCTGACCAAATATTTTTAAAATGCGTTTCAGGTTATTACAATAGATTGGAATAAGAGTGATGATACGGCACTGAAAGGCTTAAAGAAGTGGCTTATTTTATCAATTAAATTAAATTAAGAAAAATTGTTTTATGTATTCAGGATTATTTCATATTAAAGCTACCTTTGCAAAAACATGGGTTTATCCCCATCTGTTTAATAAATAAAATCCGGTGTTTCTAAACTCTGATATTTTTCCTAACTCACGGTCCTGATGAAATTTCCGTTGCAATGTTTTTAAAATAATCACTGGTACCACATGACTGCTTCACGGCCCCCGTCCAGGACGTGTGTAACACCCCGTGTTTTCAAGTCAAGTCAAGGTCAAAGTCAACGACCGTTTTCGCACAACTTGACTTACAGGAATTTCTTTATTTTATTTGTATTATGTGGAGTAAGTGTTGTTAAATGCAATAATCGACGAATGTTAATCGCTATTCAATCATCTACGACTGTGAATTTTAGAAAGTAACAATGCGATAAAGTTAACTAATCAATAGTCAAGCTATGTTAATCGAACCGACATCAAATCGCAACTCGAGCTACGTATTTTTACTTGTTACTATACGTGTGTGTGTGCCTTAAGTGTTACCTGTGCATGTTTATTTATGTTGTGTTGTGATAATCAAGCGAGCTCAATCGAAACTCGAAATCTAACTCGAATTGCAATCGAACCCGAATCGTGAACGAACTATGATAAATGGTGGAAAATAGATTATGCGAGATATGAGTGTTTGGGACTGAAAGTAATTTGATTAGGAAACCCCATCGTATCGTACCGCTCGCAATAGAAATCGAAATATCAAAAATAGGCACACGGAACACTCGAAAAGTGCGACTGATCGATCAGGCTCCCAGCCGATCGAACAGCCAGCCGAACGAACTGCTGTCCGATCGGACAGGCTGTCCGATCGAGCTGCCTGGCCAATCAGCCAGCACTTACCCCTTTTGGCATTCTATAAATACCCCTGTCATTGTCATCCTTTCCACTTTTGGAAACCTTTGACCGACCAGCACGCTCAGCTCATCTTTTCGCAGATTCCTTTCGATTCCGGTAAGATTTCATCCTAAATCTTGTACTTTCTTGATCTATACACACTCCTACACCTTTCTATCTTTCAAATCTTAACTTCTAACCATGAAATCATCAAGATTCAAGTGTTCTAGGATGATGCCATCATGGGTTCTTGAAGAACTTCATGTTTTGGCCTCAATCCACCAAGAATGACTTGGATCTAGCCGATTTCCACATAAACACACAAAGATCTTTCATAAGATCTAAACTTATACTCGGTGAAAAGAATTGGAAGATGGATTTTCCAACTTTCTTTCAACCCTTTTTACTCAATAACTTCAAAACCTGTAGAAACGGACCCTGAGCCGGTTTACAAATCACTTCGGTGGTTGTATGGCTCAAGATCCGGATTCTACCTACGAGGTTAACTGGTTACGGGTTAAACGTTAAACTCCGCTCCGAACAGTCCACCGACCGGATTTGGGTGATTCCTGTCCGACCAGGGGAACCAAGTAAGGACGAGGGATCTATGGTTCTACCCGTTGTCAAAATACCTCAATAAAATGACAAACGAACAGAACAACCAAGTGTTAGACGAAAGGGCTGATCAGGTCAGGAAGCTGACCGATCGGACCGCTGTCTGAACGGATAGCCAGCCGATCGGATAGTCAGCCGATCGACCGGCCAGCCGATCGGTTAACACATGGTCCCACGCAATCAACTAACCTATTTTGAAGACTAGTATTGAACGAACTGTCATTCGATCGAACTATTATCCGATCGGATTACTCTTCGGATCATGAGATACTATGCTTCAATACTTAATCGATTTTTCAACGTGTTCAATGCACTAGAAGTGTCACCCGATCGAACAGCCGTCCGACCAGGTGACACCCTGTTGTCCGATCGAACAGCAGTTGTGTTATTCGATCGATCAACTATCCATTGCACCATACTTTACATTTCATTTAAGGTCTTTGATTAGTTGACATGTCCGATCGAACACCTGTCTGATCCAAAGACTAAACATTGCAATTCATTTGAATGCCTAACCGATCGGGTTGCCGGCCGATCGAACAGTCGTCCGATCGACTGACCTGAAAAGTAAAGGTACTTCAATATTTTCAAATGCTACAACGAAAACTTCAAAAGTCAAACCATCATACACCAACACGTTCATCTCATAGGAAGAAACAATCCACTCGAATCGTCATCCGACCGGGTCACTGGCTGAACGGATGACCACCCGAACGGATTGTTATCCGCACGGATTACTGTCCGATCGGATTACCATCCGATCGAACCCCTATCCGACCCTTTCATACTTTGTAACGTTTTACGTTTCACTTATCGTTATGCTATCAAATCTACTCAGGCTAATCTTACCCGCTAAGCGCTCCCTTCAATCCATTAATCGTTGTGAGTATACTCGATCCCTTTTTGCTTTATGCACTTTTGGGTGTTACATACGTTACAACTATTCAAATCACATCAAATACACTACTCAATACTATTTGAACGCTAACCGTTAATGCATGTTATACGTGGCCTATGAATGCTTGTTTGTTATGTTTACACATGGAACGCTGTCTACCTGCCTTAGCAACGATAGTACTATAGTTTGGACTCAGCACCCGTTCAAACGGGGGTTGTTAAGGATCATTTACTTGCATGGATTACGGTGGTAATCATGTATTGCGAACTGCCTCGGGCAGTCAACCCGCAGTCATTGGTATCGATGGATCTATGTCGATAACTAACGTGCTTCATTTCACTATGTGTACGTGCTGGTTATGCGTAAACGAATTCGAACTCTATATGCTATTATCAAACTTGTATGCTCACCTTTACATTATATGTATTGACTTGTATTTTAACGTATGTGACAGGTGCCTAGGACGCACACTTGGTAGGAATTTGAAGCTAGAATAAAGCTTTAGAGCCCAACAAATAGTTGTCTGCAGTGGTCAAATTAAGGGTCTCTAGAAGCAGATAAACAATTGCTCTATTTTGAAATCTGAGTTGTCGGAACAGAATATTTGCCTAGTTTTGTCTGTAATAATTGTTGTACTGTTTAAGATACGGTATGGGACGTATTATTTTAAATTGAATGGTATTGATAATTGTTATGGAAACTTCTGGACAATCTGTTTCGCTCAGTGCCATGCCCCGATGATTCCGCCATCGGTTGGGGTGTGACAACGTGGTCGGGGGTCGTGACAGAAGGTGGTATCAGAGCCACTGGTTTAAGCAATTAGGTGTTGTAATACCTAAGCTTAAACAAAAGAGTTAGGAAATTATTATTTGGTAGCAACAAGGATAGTATTTAGACTTGAACTTAAGAAATATACTTTAGTATTAGCTTCGAGATAAGCTTACATAAATAAATTGTGATGTGTATTGGTATGCCGTGAGGGTGATAACTAGAACGTTGTAAGTATGGTAAATAAGCGATAACACTTGGCCACTGTTATTTCTTATTTATTGGTACTACTTGGTTCTAGAATATGATCCGTCATGTGAATACTAATTTCCTTGTTCTTTGATGAAAGCCTTAATAAAATATTCATTTTTAAATCATGATTTAAGAAAGATCTTTTTATGGGAAATATCAATTACCTCTCTGGCAAGACTGGGTATGGTGTAGCAGACTCTCCAGCTTGTCTGGGTAAGATGGAGTTACCTCTCCGGTGAGAACCGGGTAAGATGGGGTATATGATATGTCAAACAAGTAACAGAATTCCCTAAATAGTATCATGACCTGATGTCTGACTTGTTTGGAAACATGAATCTGTCAAATATATTGACCTTATGAATGGTATATGTATTACAGTATGTGAAATATATGATTGTATAGATATGTATATCTATAAGGAAATCCCAAAAGTCATAAGGATTGACAATTTAGGATAAATCACGAGCATGTGTGTTAATGATAATACTAGATTTCTTTATTAGGAATCTCTCGTATACATATATAATTCCGATATCAAAAACTATTTCATTTGTTCATTCGTCTTGTAACTCGTGCGACAAGGTGTATATGAACCCTTTATGTTGGGATGCCATCGAAAGTATAAGAATTCCCTTTGCGCTACCTTAGATTATTAAAGCATTAGGAAACCTGTAGCTAAAGTTGTGCTAAGCACAAAAACGTCTCGAAACCTACGCTAATGAGAGTAATTCTACTTTCTTTAAAAACTCTTGCAAAGATAAGAGTAACCACGACTAGGTGCACTTTACCAAGACTCCCTTCACCTATAATCCTACTAAGATTACCAGTAATAAAGAAGCTGTTACGAAATACATGGGCTGCAAAGGACTAAAGTTGTCCAAACCATTAGTATATATGTTAAGAAAAATGAAGTAATGTATGCTTCAAAAGTTAGAGATTAAGATAGTGAGACCCGAGCTTCAAAACACATGATCAAGATGTATGCCATGAAATGGAAAGAACTGACAGAAAGGAAATCATGTGTGTTCCATAAAAAGGAATAAAATGGCAACAATGATTCCTGAAGTGATTACTGATTTAGGTTTAGATTTGCAAGCCAACCGGAGAAGTGACCACAAGGAGACAAGACAGAGCAGCCGACAAAGTTCATCTCTGTGATGAAAGCTGTGAGTTATGCACGGAAGTAAGACACAGCGTATATGGTCTCGGAGTTCATTAACACTAGAGGCATGAAACTGAAAGAAATTCCGACCGACGTTTTCCTAGAGGGTCTATTTGAACTATCACCTGATCGTGAGGAGAGACTCAGAATTCATCTGAGACTTGGAACAACACCGATTGTTATATCACAAAGTTAAGACTAATATAGTAATTAATGCTTTAAGCCATAAGTTCCATAAAAAGCCGAATCAAGTACGTGCTCTTAGACTAAAATTGCGGATAGATTTAATAAAACTATTGAAGAATGCCCAAGAAACAGCAATCAAGAATGATGCTAAAGATTAAAAAGGAACTAGAAAAAGGAACTAATAGAATTTGGAGATTCCATAAGAAAAGAAATTGGGTACTAATCAAGGAAACTTATGAGAAGGAATTCTCGAAGAAACTCATAGAACTAAGTATTTGTTGCATCGTGTAAGTGATATGAGGTATCAAGAGTTTTATAAGAATTACTGATAGATAGCAAGTTATGTCTCTAAGTATTTAATCTGTTAGCAAGTTAAAGCTAAACGTTAGAAACCTTTAGGTTGATTTCAATGATTAGAAAGGTCAGTATGGAAAGGGGATTGATAACAAATGGATATTGTTACCAAATTACCCAACATAAGAAAATGTAACGACACAATCTGGGAGATTGTGGATCGATTAACCAAGTCTGCTCAATGCCTACCAATGAAGGAAAACCTTTAGTATAAAACGCTTAGTTAAGTTGTGTAGGGATCCAATGGTCTCATTACATTGAATCCCGTTATCTATTGTATTAAATCAAGATAGTCATTTCACTTCTCATTTTTGGGAAAATTTTAACCCGACCTATTTTGAGCAGTGTAAAGGAACACTACAAACATAGAAAGACATGCTAAGTGCATGTGCGATAAATAGAACTATCATTCATCACTCATAAGATTCTCCAATAATTGTTCTACAAGTATTTAAAACACTTTAGGGATGATAGTATCATCCAGTATGTTAGACATACATATGAGAAAAACAACTATCAGGCCATGAGGAATTTAAATCAGAGAAAGGATACCACTAAAAGTCTCTCTGTGTTTGGAAAGGAAAGTTAAGTCTGAGGAATGTCAAACCATTAAAGTAACTAAGCAAAGGAGACCAGTAACCTAGCGGCTTCAATTTCTAGAAGAAATGGCAAGTATACATGATACATTTCATGAAATACTTAGAAATCTTTAGTTATACCTCTTCAAGATATAGAAGTAAATGCAATTTTAATTAAAAGACCTTATCAGTCAAATATGAGCATTCCAAAGTATATGAGATTAGTTCTGGTCAAGGTAAAGTAGGATTTAAAACGTGAACAAGAATATACTTGGGAATCAAAGATAAGACGGAAGTAACCACACTTATTCCAGTAAATCTCAAGGACGAGATTTTAAATAAGGTGGGGAGGATGTAAGGACCTGCACGAAAACGTCCTAAAACACTCCGTAAGTAAAACCCGGACCCCTAAAACCCTAATCCTTGTGAAAAATCAAGAAAATCCAAAATTATCCATCTGTCGCGGGCCACGTAAGAGTTAACCAAAGCTTACGCGGGGCGCGACAGCTTGACAAACTCCGGATAACGATCAAGGCCACGTGGCATGACACGCGTCGACCTAGACTCCCTCGCGGGCCGCGTAGAAGAAGCTTATGTGTTTCGCGGGCCGCGAGGCGCCCCATTTCCAGCCCTATAAATAAGGAGTTCGAGTTTCATTTCAAATCGTTCAATTCTTTTCTTTCTCTTGTTCTGTCATTCTAATGTCAGAACTTCTAAATCCTGAAACTCTAC
This sequence comes from Helianthus tuberosus, assembly GCA_030545235.1. Lineage (NCBI taxonomy): Eukaryota > Viridiplantae > Streptophyta > Magnoliopsida > Asterales > Asteraceae > Helianthus > Helianthus tuberosus. The sequence goes on along the minus strand of CM060432.1, from coordinate 186,939,554 downwards.
CCGTATTAGGGTAATAACTCTAATCACTGGTACGATACTTTATCCGATCGATTAAAACTGATCCAATGGATGTTTAAGTGTTGCCAATATCTGGCTATACTTTGTCATTCATTGTGAGGGTTTCGATCTCGTGATTATCGTTAAAGTTGAATTGAGTTAATACACTAATACGAGTTCCATTGTGTCTAGAAATTAGAACTCGTAACCAGGGAGCTACTAGAATACTTAGCAACTAAGTAAACTTAATAGTTAAGTAAACTTAGTAGTTAAATAAACTTAGTAAACTTACTAATTACGTACACTTAGCTGATAAGGAAACTTAGCAGTTAAGCTAGCTGAGTTGATTAATTAATCTGCTAATTAAGTTAAGTAATCGACTAAGCAAATTATAAGAGTTAAGATAAATTAATCAGTTAAGTAGTTAATTAATTAATAAGTTAAGTAAGGTTAATTAAGTTAAGTAAGATTAATTAAGATTAATTAATGAGTTAAGTAAGATTAATTAAGCTAAGTAAGATTTATTAATCAGCTAAGTAAGATTAATTAACTAAAGTTAATTAAACACTTAAATAGATATACATGAAAATAGATATATATGAGGAAGGTGCCAGGAAGATGTAAGAAGACAGATATGGGGGTAGGAAGCTTCCTAGAAAATGCATAGGTAACTTCCTAGAAAAGTATATAGGAAACTTTCTGGAAATTTCATATTTCCTACCTATAAATAGGAAGCTTAGGATTCATTTTTCTTTGCTCATTTCTCATATTCTTCTCTCTATACGTTGGTGTTCTAACAAAAAATCACCAATACGATATTCTGTCCGATCGATTCGAAAAGCAACTAACGAATGCCAAAGTGCTGTCTAAATAAGACTATACTTTGTGAATTTCGTTTAGGTTCTGATCTCGTGACCATCGTTAGGTTTGATGTCGTTTTACACTAATACGTATTCCACTATGTTAAACTATATGTTTAACTACTAGAGAACTCCGCATTCTACACTTACAATCAAACAAGATAATTAATCATCAGAAGATTCAAAACTATAAAGTAGATGTTTAGTTATCAGAAGGCATAGAATCAGGAGGCCTGTTAAATCAAGACTATATGCTAACAAGGTGAGTCATTCTCTTTTTATCAAATTGCTTTACAAAACCCTAAATGTTTTCCAGTTATACTTTGCAGTGATTAAGTCTTTGCTAATCTTTAATTACTGGCAGTATGTGGGGGTTTTGTGCACATTACTACTAACGATTTATCACTTTAGGTGGGCGAGCCTAATTAGTGATATGTCCACAGTCATAGATCCGGTCGAGTGACAGCTGAACCAGCTAATTATAAGATAGGGGCAAATATAAAAACCCTTAATGCTGTAAATTGTAACAATGTGTCATTTTGTGCAAAATGAATGAACTCACCAGTATTTCCTGCTGACCAAATATTTTTAAAATGCGTTTCAGGTGATTACAGTAGATTGGAATAAGAGTGATGATACGGCACCGAAAGGCTTAAGAAGTGGCTTATTTTATCAATTAAATTAAATTAAGAAAAATTGTTTTATGTATTCGGGATTATTTCCTATTAAAGCTACCTTTGCAAAAACATGGGTTTATCCCCATCTGTTTAATAAATAAAATCCGGTGTTTCTAAACTCTGATATTTTTCCTAACTCACGGTCCTGATGAAATTTCCGTTGCAATGTTTTTAAAATAATCACCGGTACCACTTGACTGCTTCAATGCTCCCGTCCAGGGCGTGGTCGGGGGTCGTGACATCAGGTCATAGTGCTATGTAGGGAATTTTGTCACTTGTTTGACATAGTATACCCTTTCTTACTCGGTTCTCACCGGAGAGGTAACCCCATCTTACCGGGTTCTCGTCGGAGAGGTAATTATCATTGTATTTCTCATAAATAGATTTTCTCAAATCATGATTTTAAAATGAATCTTTTATCAGAGCTTTTATCAAGAAACAAAGAAATTTGTATTCACATGACGAATTATATTCTAGAATCAAGTAGTTCCATTAAGCAAGAAATAACAGTGATAAAGTATTATTGCTTATTTATCGTATTCGCAATGTTCTACTCATTATTATTTTGGCATACCAATATCTACTATATTATACTTATACAAGTAATTAGCTTTTCTTGAAGCGTATATCTCTTTTAAGTTCGAGTCTAAATAATATCCTGGGTGCTACCAGATAACATCAATTTCCTAACTCTTCGTTTAAACTTAGGTATTATTACAACACCTAATTGCTTAAACAAGTGGCTCTGATACCACTTCTGTCACGACCCCCGACCCCACCCTAGACGGGAGCGGGGAACCGTGAAGCAGCCAAGTGGTACCGGTGGTTTATTTTGAAAAGCATTGCAACGGAAAATTTCATCAGGACCATGAGTTAGGAAAAATATCAGAGTTTTGAAACACCGGATTTTATTTATTAAACATATGGGATAATCCCATGTTTTGCAAAGGTAGCTTTAATATGGGATAAGCTCGAATACATAAAACAGCTATTCTTAATTTGATTTAATTGATAAAATGAGCCACTTCTGTAAGCCTTTTGGTGTCGCATCCAACTCTTATTCCAATCTACTGTAATCACCTGAAACGAATTTTAAAAAGGTTTTGTCACCAGGAAATACCGGTGAGTACATTCAATTTGTACAAAAGACACATTGTTATAATTTACAGTATTAAGAACGATTACAATTGCCCCTATCTTATAATTATCTGGTCCAGTTGTCACTCGACCGGATCTATGACTGTGGTCATATCACTATTGGGTCCTGTCACCCAATAATGACGTGTATCACTAATTAGGCTCGCCCACCTAAGAGTGATAATACAGCAGTAATGTACACAATACCCCACTTACTGCCAGTAATTAAAGATACGCAAAGACTTAATCCCTGTAATTATAACTGGAAAACATTTAGGGTTTTGTGGAAAGCAGTTTGATAAAAACATAATGACTCACTTTATAAGCATGCAGTCTTGATTTAACAAGTCTCTTGATTCTATACCTTCTGATAATTAAGCATCTACTTTATAGTTCTGAATCTTCTGATGATTAAACATCTTGTTTGATAGTATGTTATGGAGCAGAGTTTTCTGATAGTTAAACATTTAGTTTAACAGAGAGGAATACGTATTTGTGTAAAACCATATCAAACCTAATGATGGTCACGAGATCAGAACCTTAACGAAATTCACAAAGTATAGTCTTATTTAGACAGCACTTTGGCATTCGTTAGTTGGTTACCGAATCGATCGAAAAGAATATCATATCGGTGATTATTGGTTAGAACACCAACGTATAGAGAGACGAATAAAAGAAATGAGCAAAGAAAAATGAATTCTAAGCTTCCTATTTATAGGTAAGGAGTATGAAATTTCTAGGAAGTTTCCTTTGTATTTTCTAGGAAATTACATATACATTTTCTAGGAAGTTACCTATACATTTTCTAGGAGGCTTCCTACCTATATATATATATATATATATCCTCTTACACCTTCCTTGCACCTTCCTTAAATATTATCTACCTCATATATATCTATTTAGGTGTTTAATTTAGTTAATTAATTTTACTTAGCTGATTAATTAATCTTACTTAGCTGATTAATTAATCTTACCTAGCTGTTAAGTTTACTTAATTGCTAAGCATTCTAGTGAAACAGCTCCCTGAGTATGAGTTCTAATTCTAGATACAATGAAACTCGTATTAGTGTATTAACCCAATTCAACTTTAACGATAATCACGAAATCAAAACCCTCACGATGAATGACAAAGTATAGCCGTATACGGGCAGCACTTAAACATTCATTGGATCGGTTTCAATTGATCGGATGAAGTATCGTACCAGCGATTAGAGTTATTGCCCTAATAACGGGCAGAGTTTCGGGGTTTTAGGGTATAATACCAAGCTACTAATTTGCTATAATAGAGGCTAAGAGAAAGAAAAGAATTGAACGAATTGAAATGTGCAAAGCTTGTTCTATTTATAGCTGAAACAGAAGTCTCTCGCGCCCCGCGAGAGTTTCTTCTTCTTCCTTCGCGGCCTGCGAGGAACCGTATGGCGGTTTAGGGTATGCTGAGTCATGGCGTGGTCTTGACACGTGTGACGACACGTGTCCCTCAACGTGTCCGGATAGAAACAAGTCTCTCACGCCCCGCGAGAGATCTTTCTTCGTTGGTCGCGGCCCGCGACAAAACAAAAAAAAAATTATTTGATTTTTCAAACAGAATTTCATCGTACGTGTTTGGGAATACGATTACGGATTATTGTGGGACTTATTTGAGGGTTGTTACATCCTCCCCACATTGTTTTAAATCTCTTTCTCGAGATTTAGGTCATGATGTCATTTCTGAGTTATGTCACGCGTTAAATTAAGGTAAATGACACTGTACTTGAATCACAGTATGTTTAAATTTTGTGAATACAAGAACAGTTTACAACAAATAGAACTCAATGGTTCAACTGAATAAATTATAGAAATAGGTATTAAAGGGTCGATGTGTAATGATATAATCATTAGAATGACTAAGTTTACATGTGTTAGATCAAAAGAAAGATTTATGACCAATATCGAGTTAATTTTATAAAGAATAGAATTAACTTGTCAAGGAAAATTTACCCTGGGTTGTCAATTATGGGAGATTTATAATTAACAAGCTTAACTGAATAGGAGTACGAAGATGATGTGTCAACTATTGAATTATAATATGAGGAAGAATCAGTGTGTTGACATTATTGAATTACAAAGATACCCCGAAATACAACAAAGTTTAGTGTATGATCGACTTAACATAAAGTTGTATTAAGACCACTTTCAAGGATGAGTCAAGTGAAATGTATATATAGATTAGCTCAAGCTACAAGTTTATATCGACGCCACAAGGTGTCGTAGTGATTGAAATAATAGTAGTGGTGATCGAACGAGTTCACCGTGTTTTGAAATCAAATGAAAGTTCAATGAAGTAAATCCGAATGTTTGTTTTAAACAAATCTAGTAGGATTTTTGATTGAAAATGAATAATATTTTTCGATCAAAGATGATAAAGCAATAAATATCACGAAATGCTCGATCAAAAATACCGGTGAACTCGTTCGATACAAGTACCCGATACCAAAAGTTGGAAAAATGGGCACCAGTATCAAATATATCCTGGACTAGTGAAGTGGTTGGGAAAAGAATTGGTGTTACTTGTGACTCAGGTTTGATTCTCACTCTTCTCATTATTTTATTCGGCATCCAGGTGAATAGCGAATACGGGTGGCGCCGGTTCGACTTGAATGGGAGGCGAGGTTTTACCGATTATTCCACTGCCGTGCCTTCGGACGGGTGGAGGTCGGGTTTCCGCGCGTCTGGGGAGAGCCAAGGGGCTTGCGGCGGAGTCGACTTTGGTTACAGCGTCCGGTGTCACGTCCTTCTTTGCACTTAAAAAAAATTAGACTCCACCGATATTATTTTGGTAAAATCACTTTATATCGGTGATTTTCCCTTTCTTTAATGCACTCTGGGTCCTTTAACACCGTGTTCCAGAGTTTACTAACGGAAGGAAAGGAAAGGAAAAAAAAAGAAAGTAAAAATATTTTGTGTTCCAGAGTTTCATTTAAAGAAGGAAAAGAAAGGAAAATAAAACATGTCGTGTTCCCGAGTTTCATTTAAGGAAGAAAAAGAAAGGAAATGACAGGAAAACTAGGCTAAATTCTTTAATTTTTTTTCCTTCCGATTTGGGAGGAAACGGTGGGAAATACATCTTTTTTTTTCCTTTCTCGTCCTTTCCTTTCTCACTTTTGCTTTCTTTTCTTATCCCTCATTAAGTTAACTCGGGAACAGAGCGTAAATGCATAAGACTGAATATGATCATATGAAAGAAAATAAATCGAAGGGAAGTGTTTATTCAATCAGCTTTTCGCGGGACATTTTCAAAACCCTAGAAATGATTTCTTTTATCTCGTTAGCTTTATCCTTAAAATTGATCCTTTACAATTTATCGATTTTTGTTTTGTTGAACGAGATGTATTGCATCGGAATGATTGCATCGGTTTTTACCGTCAATGCCATTCTCCAGTTTTTCTGCTGCCGAACATCCAGATTCCATCGGAGATTCGTTTGGTTCCGGTGTCAGGTCGGTTAAATACTTAAACTCGCTGACATTTATGCGGTTATATTGTTAATCGTATGTTGTTGTAGTTTTATTACCCAATTTCATCATAATCACTGTTGTTTAAGTTCACGTAATAAGCCACCAAAGGAAGATTAGGACATCATAGCTAGGCCGATTAGTGCATGTACTCCCTTGTCTTTCGGCTATCAACACCACCACATGATGTATGATTAAGCACCTCCCTCTTTTAACGTTATTTTCACAAAATTAGTAAAGAGTAAACTGCCAAAATGGTCAGGTTTGGTCATTTTTGCCACTTCAGTACAAAACTCAAACCTTTTGAATCTGGGTCGTTTTCAATTTTGTTGCCATTTTCATCAAAAATCAAAATCTGGACAGATTTTTCAGTTAACAACCTGTTTTTCTGTCTTTTTCCTCCCTTTAATGAAGAGCAAAATGGTTTTTTAACGTTTTATTATAACGTTGGTCTGTTAGCAAATTAAAAAAATCTGACCATTTTACTTTCATTTAAAGGGAGGAAAAAGACAGAAAAACTCGATGTTAACTGAAAAATCTGACTAGATTTTGATTTTGGATGAAAATGGCAACAAAATTGAAACCACCCCTGGGACCCAGATTCAAAAGGTTTGAGTTTTGGACTAAAGTGGCAAAAATGACCAAACCTCATAAACCATTTTGGCAGTTTACTCATTAGTAAAATAATGTTAAAATTAGTGCAATTTCACTTTTATTATATGCGCATACCGCAAGCGGGGTGTAAAGGTTCCGTCAATTGCATTTTCCTAACTTTGTAGATCAGGGTTGGAGGACTAGCAGTCCGAACAAAAACATAAAGCATCAATAGTCATGTTAGAGGGCAATGCATATTAGCACTAGCTTAAAGGTGAAACTAAACAAGCATATGGATTATGGTATTCCTCGTGTTAGGATTTTCTTGTATTTAGATGTCTAACTGGATTCGTTCAGATGATTTTGTTCAAAAAAAACCTGGGCTTTTTACTTCTAGTATTACCTTTGGATATTGTTTGCTGGTTTACCATTCACCAAGGATGGATGAAATTATTGGCACTATAACTAAATTATATGAAAATTGTAGTAACCTGCTACTGCTAGCAAATGTTGTTTGTTACAGAAATTAAATGTTGTTTGTTACAGAAATTAAAATTTTCTCTCTCTCTCGAGGTCTTTATCAGGTATAAAGGTGTAGTTACATGTAACATAGAGAACACACTAGAAGATATTGAAAATTGAAATAGTAAGAAAACAAAGATTTGTCATCATAAGGCCACCCGTAGTGGGGTTTCATATCACGGGAAAAAGAGGCATAGTGCCCCATAGCGCCGCCACACACCACTACGGCCGGCGCTATGGGCTGGTGGATTTGTGTCCTCGCGAAGAGCATAGCGGCGTGAAAGAGGGGGGGGGGGAGATTTTGATGGAATTCATGAAGAGTTAATTGTTTTGTTTGAAAAGCTTTAAACTTTTCTTCTTCTTGATCTGGATACAACAGTTGTTTATATAGATCTATGCAGTTAATGCGGTAAAATATCGGATATCGGTCAAGGACCGATATTTGAAATATAAGTTATCTCGGTGAGATATTGGTGGGATATCGGTAATTTTAATATAATGCAGAATTTATATATATAGCAATTTAACACCAATAATTCAGTGATATATCGGTTATATCGGTCAAATATCGGTGATATATCGGTCAAATATCGGTCAATATCGCCGATAATATCAGTACCGATATTTGACACCGATATTTTACTAAGGGACCGATATGACCGATATAACCAATATATCACCGATATTAACTGCATAGATGATGATGATGATGATGATGATGAGTTGTTTGAGGATCCAGAATCAGACCCTTGTGAGGATCAACAACCTCCCCCTGTTCCAGCTTTTTCAGTATCAAAAAACATCAAAAGTTTAATAAAATTGAACTAAACTGAATGAAACTGGATCAAGATTCAATCTTTTTATACGAAATTGGCATCAGATTGAATTTGCAGGCTAACCCATCTCTTTTTGTTTAAAAGGGTTCTTTTGTACCAATTTGGAGAAAGGAGAACAGAGGTGATGAACAAGGGACAAGTGGGTTTAAATGAAAAAAAATAGAAACTTAATAATTAAGCAATGATGGGTATGAGTTTCATGACTACACCCTCTTGTGATATAAAACCACATAAAGCCCCCTTTTACGCATTTCGCCACTTATCGCATAACGCCTCCTAAGGGGCTTTATGACTACACATGATGTTGATTTATAACTACCAATAAACACGATTTATAAATGGAAAATGATAACTTAACTTCTTTTTGTCTTCATTCCCATTGTCGGCTGAACCCTCATTTGCAATTCTGAAGTTTATAGCTTATGTATGTTTTGCCCATAGTACCATTCATTTTGCTTTACACTTGATAACTTCTTTTTATGCACTTACAAATTGTTGATCGAATGTATACTGGGTCGAGTTTTAATGCTTGTTATGAATTAGGAAGAACATTTTTTTAAATCTCTTGTGAAGATAAAACACTAGGATGATATAGTTGCCAAATAGTTGATACAAAATCAAAAAAGAGGATTACATGATTTAAGAACGAATCCGATACTTAAAACTGCTATTTTATTCTAGTTTTCTCTAAAATCTTGTTTTACAGAGGTGACAGCCATGTTATTACAACCGGGCTTCTTACTCTGTGCACACCATCTTTCCATATCAGAGCTCCAGACTCCGGTGCTGTTTGTCTAGTCTTCGTCGTGAACATAACCTTGTACGACAGTTTCTGGTATTTCTTGGTGAAGCTAAGGACTGACGGTTCCACTTTCACGTCCACGCCTTTGAACTGTGAAATCGCAACATGGTACTTCGAGGTTGGAGATCCGACATTAGTGACTGTTCTGCGAATCGTCACGGTAGAAACCCTTTTGTCTTCAGGAAACACAGCTGAGAGAGCCGGGTAGTTCAAATCGCTAGGTCCGGAAAGCGAATGCTGGCAGGTTCTATTGGAGAATTTGGCGAAAACCACCAGCTGAGTGCGCGTCAAACCCTGCGTGCACAAAAAGTCAAAGTAATCCTGTGCTCCAATATCGTAAATCAAACCAGGGTCAATCGCTTTAACGGGGTTAATGTGACCTGCACCGTGGTCATACGGGCTGGACGGACCGCCAGTGGAAGAGTCTTGTAGCGGTTTATAGGTATTGTCGTGGATGTACGCTGTCGTCATCAAAGCGGATTTTATAGCCGCTGGACTCCATTCCGGATGCCGTGCTTTGAGTAACGCAGCAACCCCACTCACATGAGGACACGACATTGAAGTTCCCGAAAGTATATTGAATCCAACCCTGCGTTTATCCGCCTCGAGGCTCGATGGACCGATGTCCCCGCTCCAAGCCGCAAGTATGTTAACTCCCGGAGCCACCAGATCCGGTTTCAGAATCTCTAACGAGATGAAATTAGGTCCTCGGGATGAAAAAGCTGCCACCACTGGAGACGGTTTAATACCGAGTTTAGTTCCGTAAAACGCAAGATTCCCGGTGGGGTGTGAATCTCTAATAGCATACTGTTTGATCGCCTTTCCCTCCTTTTCCCCGACCGCTACCGCCGGAATAAGGTGGCAGTCCGCCACAAGCTCCTCTCCGTTAGCCGCAGTGTTGGACAAAATCATGCCGATACCGCCTGCTTCTTTCACCACTTGACCTTTCTGAACCCGAGGACTTATACCACGGTCGCATATCACGATCTTCCCCGCAACCACATGTGGGTCCAATGTCCCTTCCAAACAAAGTGATCCGGGATCCGGGCTACTCGAATTACTTCCGGTATAAACGAGAGGATACATTACATTCGGTGATAGATTTCTTCTCCCTTTATAAAGAGAAACTCCTTTCAGTGTCGCCCCAGAGCCCAACTTCACCGAACCCGGGAAATCTCGGTCCATGGTGCTTGCGCCGACCGTAACAATCCACGGAGAAACATTCGTCAAACTAATCGGGTCGGGACCACCGTTCCCCGCAGAGCACGATATAAGAATCCCTTTTTCCATCGCTCCAAAAGCCGCTATCGACAAACTATCACGATTGTACGACGAAACTCCACCACCTAAAGAAATAGACATCACATTCACGCCATCCGCTACCGCCTTATCAACCGCAGATAGAATATCCGAGCTAAAACAACCACCGGTCCAACACACTTTATACGCTGCAATTCTCGCACCAGGAGACATTCCACGGGCCGTACCGTAAGCGTATCCCAAAAGATTAGCCCCATGCACGGGCGAACCTGCTGCGGTAGCTGCAGTGTGAGTTCCATGTCCGTCTTGATCTCTCGGAGATTTGTACTCTTTCTCCTCGTTAATCTTCCCAGTAGCAGCTTCATATCCGCGGTAAAACGCTCTCGCACCGACTATCTTCTTATTACAATGATGCTTTTGGAAACCTCGACCGACTTCACACGCGCCTTTCCAATGGGCTGGGACTGCAGTGAATCCAGTGTCGTTAAAGCTCGGACTCTCCGGCCAGATTCCAGTATCCAGCACACCCACAACAACATCATGGTCTGTTAACTTATCAGACCAGACACTCGTAACATCCTGTGTCTCAAGCCCAAGAAACATAGGACTTCTTGTAGTATGCAGCTCATATTTCACCTCAGGAAGTACCCCAACAACACCGTTTTGTCCCTCTAGTCTCTCGGCTTCCTCTTCGGTTAACCGTGCCGCCATTCCATGAAAAGCCGATTGGTACGTGTAAATAAGCCTCTGCTCTTCCTCTTCTTCATTGGTTGAAACTGCTACTGATTTAACGAGCGATGAATACCAGTCGAAATGATCGGTGTAGTATGCGGGAATAGCCGAGGTGTCTACATGGACAATATAAGTTTTCTTGTTGTTGATGGATGATGAAACAACAAGGGTGAGTGTGAGGTATGTTGATAGGTAAAGACAAAGCCACCATTTGACTGTAACTGTGTCCATTGTTTGGAATGTGGGAGTGGGATGGAGGAAGTGAAGAAGAAGATGAGTGGTTTTATGAGGGGTGGTGTGTGTAGTAAAGAGTGAGGGCCTGCTTGTGCAGGTAATAAAAGTGGTGGTTGTATCTTGTATGTGTAATAATGAAGGTGGATATTTAGTTTAAAGAGATGGTTTTGGGTGGTGGTGACTGGAGTTGATGTTTCAAATGTAAATAATAACCACTTCTTTTAACTTGATGGTTGTAGTAGTTGCACCGGTCTAGGGTCAGTTACGAGCCTGGGGTCATACTGTTTTATGAGTTCAGGGCTAACCCTTTTCAGGTGTGGATGTATTAATAAAGTGATAAATGGAGAATTAACATGTTACATGCATGTATTAGACCGTCCGTAGTGGGGCGTGATTTTTAAAAAAAATTGAAAAAAAAACGCCCCCACCCCCATTACACGGGGCGTTATTAGGCGTTATTTTTTGAAAAAATGGTTGTTCGCGTTATAATGAAAACGCCGAATTGCTTTGGAACAAATGATACCCACCAATCAATTATATCCACATGGTCTGACACACCACATGCTGAATGCCCCATGTGTGCTTTTTTTTTTCATTAAAAATAATATGGGGTTATTGGAATAATGCCCCACTACACCACTTTATGCTATAATGTCTCATGCTGACTGGGATGACACGTGTCGGATAATGCCCCATGGTAGGGGCATTATAACATCTTACCACTACACATGCTCTTAAGGAAGGGCCACTATAGCGTGTTGGTTAATGAAGTTTACTTTTCAAAAAAAAAAAGGGAAGGGCCACTATTTTTTTCCAGTAATTTTTATTTTTTTCCGAAAGGCGTTATATTTTTGGAACGGATTAGAAATGCATTATTTAAGGCTGTGTAGTGGTTTCGTTAAAAATTATGGTCACCGTAACGTAGGCACGAGTGTCACACTTACTAAGGTGTGTAATAATGGTCTAACAAAGGCTCCACTGTTTTTTTACCGTTTTAAAAGAAGAATGGTGTGGTGGACGACGTTTGTGATAAGATAACAATATTAAATAAATAAGCAAAGTTGCCCACGCTCATGACTTGTCCTATGCCTTTGCCCATTATGACACGGCGACGCTGTTTCACGCGCAATTTGGATGATTTGGCAAGGAGTGTGAAAATTACACATAGCCTAACAAGCAAAAGTGAAAATATTTTTGTAAAGATATAAAATAATATATGTTTCTTTATAGTTATAGTTAATACTGTAATTACACTTTGGAACATGTAAAATAGAAGCCCCACTAGGCACTGCTGCCACCCACTGTTTTTAATGCCCAACGGTTACTACTGATTGCAGCAGTTAATAAGCGTGTATGGACTGGAGACATTGGGTACGTTGTTTGTAGGGTCGTAAACCCTAGTCACAAGTACCACAGCAAGAATTTACTGTCTGCATTTAAAGTCACCCATATGATATGATACCATAACAATGCTATTTTATTTATTGTTTAATAAAGATATAGATTGTAGGTAAAAGACAATGGTACCATGACATGATGTTTCCATGAGGTTATGGGCCATTCTATTCCTATTCTTACTTTTAAATCTCATGTCTTGTTTGCCTTTCTCAAGCTTTCACTTTTTACCTTCTTTTAAGGATGGCCGGGCCCATAACTTGCTAGCCCCAAGTCGAAGCGAGTTGTTGCGGCCTCTGAGTAGTGCAGGTACTTCGCCGCAAGTGGTCTGAGTATGGTGAGCGAGTGCGTCTTCCACTTTGGGTTGAATTGGGTTATATTCAGTTAAATGAGGTGTCACAATCCTATTGGATGGTGAAGTGGGTACTTATGAGTTGTTAGACGAGTGCCCCATCCATCCTAGTCATCGGTTGGGGTTTGTTTTAGGCCAGTGGCGGATCCAGCCGGAGAAATCACTGGGTTCCTTTTTCCAAATCATACAAGGTTTACACTACAAAAAAACGTTTTTTTCCAAATCATACAAGATTTACACTACAAAAAAACGTGTTTTTCCAAAAAGACTGGGTTCCTGGGAACCCGGTCTTTGTATACTGGATCCGCCCCTGTTTTAGGCCACTCGTAGTGGTCTCATGGAATGCCAAACCACATGGTGAACACCACCCTTCTCCCATATGGTTGCCAAAATTTGATTCGATGTGTGTTTTTCATCACATGCTCACGCGTACTCTGTGTAAAAAAAACCAGGCCACATACCTCACTATTACACATGGTCTTAGATGTATATTCAAGTTAAAATAAAAATGACAAATATCTTTGAAAGTAATCGCATAGAGGTGTCAGAATCCTATTGGATGGTGACGTGGGTACTTATGGGTTGTTAGGCGAGTGCCCCATCCATCCTAGTCATCGGTTGGGTTTTGTTTTAGACCACTCGTAGTGGTCTCGTGGAATGCCAAACCACATGGTGAACACTTCCCTTCTCCCATATGGTTGCCAAAATTTGATTCGATGTTTGTTTTTCATCACATGCTCTATGTGTAAAAAAAACCAGGCCACATACCTCACTATTACACATGGTCTTAGATGTATATTCAAGTTGTTAAAATAAAAATGACTAAAATAACTTTGAAAGTAAGTGACAATAATATAGATACCATCTTTGAAAGTAATCGCATAGAATTGGGTTATATTCAGTTAAATGAGGTGTCAGAATCCTATTGGATGGTGACGTAGGTACTTATGGGTTGTTAGGCGAGTGCCCCATCCATCCTAGTCATCGGTTGGGTTTTGTTTTAGACCACTCGTAGTGGTCTCGTGGAATGCCAAACCACATGGTGAACACCACCCTTCTCCCATATGGTTGCCAAAATTTGATTCGATGTGTGTTTTTCATCACATGCTCTATGTGTAAAAAAACCAGGCCACATACCTCACTATTACACATGGTCTTAGATGTATATTCAAGTTGTTAAAATAAAAAGACAAAATTGCAGAAAACAACCTTTATGTATACCCCAAACTGCACTTTATACCTTTCACTATGAAATCCGCAAAAACCAACCTTTACGTTCATGTTTTGTTACACATCACAACCTTTACACCAAACCTAGTCAAAAAAGTCAGTTAAGTTGCCCCATGTGCGATGCATGTGATGGCATATATGTATTTTCTGCAATTTTGTCTTTACTTAATGTGGTCTTGTTTCCAATAGACGTGTATTTATCACTAATCACATTATTTCATTTTTTTAACATGGAAAGTAAAGTCAAATTTAATTAATTTAAATATTAATGGATTTCTTATACAGGTGAGTTGATTACAAAACACTATGCAAAAACAGAAAAGAATAAACCTAATCCGTGAACCGTGAACCTCCAACAATGGCAGCCATCACCACCTTCCACCGCTACCACCACCTTCACCCTCCTCCACCAAATCCGTGAACCACACACCGACATCACCTACTTCCGCCACCCACCTTCACCCTCCACCACCATCGGCACCCACTTCACTACCTCCACCCACATCCACTACCGATACCCACCTCTGCCACCCACACGCCCACAACGCCCGTCTTTAAGAAACCCACTAAACTATTTAAAAAACCTTTAATCCCACCATCTAGCAACCACATCTATTAAACCCAATTCAATTGGTGAAATTGGGGCAAAAGACCACCACACAGTCGTCCGACAACTACAATGGTCACACATCATCGGCCAGTAGTTCCAGCACCGGAACAAAAAGAACATGGTGGCAGTGTTCAGATCTGATGATGATGATGATTGCTGGAGGTGGGTGTTTGTAGGTGGTTACCGGTGGTGTTTGTGGTGGGGATTATGGAGAGAGAAAATAGGGTGTAGTGTTTCTGTGACGGAGTTGTGGTGGTGAGTGGCGGAGATGAGTGACGATGGTGGAGGTGGGTAACCGGTGGTGGTTCTGGTTTCGGTGGAAGTGGCAATCAAAAGTCAAACTACATATATATGCCCTTACATATAATTAGATAATCAAATATAACTTTATTTAAATATATTATTAGATAAGGTCAGCGAATTGGATACCAAATATAACTTTATTTAAATATATTATTCAAAGGAAAAGACATATATGCCCTCACATGCATCGCACATGGGGCAACTTAACTGACTTTTTTGACTAGGTTTGGTGGAAAGGTTGTGATGTGTAACAAAACATGAACGTAAAGGTTGGTTTTGGCGGATTTCATAGTGAAAGGTATAAAGTGCAGTTTGGGGTATACATAAAGGTTGTTTTCTGCAATTTTGTCAAATAAAAATGACTAAAATAACTTTGAAAGTAAGTGACAATAACATAGATACCATCTTTGAAAGTAATCGCATAGAATTGGGTTATATGTGACAACTCGTATTTCAGAACTTATCGTTGTGCTTAATGTAACGTATGTGAACCTTGTGTGATAAGCTGCTATGTTGATTTAATGAATGTTTATGAGATTTTATGTTTGTAACATGTGAATCTTTGTATGTATATATATATATATGACAACTCGGATCGCACAACACAACCCGATCGCACAAGCCCATTCGGGCTACACTCTTTGTATCCGAACCAAGGGCAGCCCAAAGCTGGGCTCGACCCACTCCATCAACTCGCACAACACCTAGGGTGTTAGTATAAATTCCACACTTTACCTAATCACACAAAGTTTACAAAACCCTACTCTCTTTCTCTCCTCTCGAACCCGACGGCAAACATCCCCATCCCTCGAAGACTTTCTTGTTGGATTGATCTAGTTCTTCTCTCAATCGGTTAGTGTTATATCCTTGCTTGATTCTTGTATGATCGATGCTTGTTGTACGATTGGTTATATGATGTTTGATGTTGATGTTAAGGTATTATGTTAGTAAACTCTAGATAAACAACCTGCTAGATCAATAAGGGGATTGTATGTTTGATAGATACTTTGATGTTGATTTAAATAATTAAGAACCTAATGAATGTAATCGACTGCATGTATGTGAAATTGGATCTGTTGTATGGTCAAATATGAAGTATTATATGATGATTTGAAACCCCTAAATTGAATAGTTTAATGTTGAGAATTGTTTGAATGTCTTGAACATGATTAGGGTTCATGAGGAATTGGTTGGAATATGCTTGTTTTGATCGATTATTGTTTGGTTTGGAAACTGTTAGTTGTTGATTGATAACTACATAAATGGAAACAATAACTGATTGCATGAAATTCGGAAACTACAACCGATCACACAAGACCAAATCACACAAGATCGGAACACACAAGTTCTGATCGCACAAGCCCTTGGATCGCACAAGGGCATGTCGCACAAGATTTGGTACAATTACTTATAGCACAGTGTACAATCAGGATATGCATGATCGCACAAGACTTGTGGATCGCACAAGACAGTGCCGATCGCACAAGGCTTGGGCCACACACAAACTACTTGGACCTTGTTATACTGTTGGGCCTCAAAGCCCAAAACCCAGTCGCACAAGTTACCCAGTCGCACAAGTCCATCCGGATCGCACAAGACCAACGTGTATGATTGTTTGGGTCGTGTATTTATGTTTGGGATTTCAATTGTTTGCTTAATTGTGGGCCGCACAAGTCTTGGACTGTATATAATTTATTGGGCCGGGTTTAGGGCTGATCGCACAACCCATTGTGGATCGCACAAGTGGTGTTGATCGCACAATGGGTTGGGCCGGCCATTCATATTGGGCTTTGTCATTAACTTGTCTGATATTGCTTTACGTGTATGTCGTGTATACGATGTGTTCGTAACTTGCTATCTCTGTGTAAACATACGTGCCTTACTTGAACCTAGACCTGACTTGTATGGTAACCATGTTAGGACGTGGTTGACCACTTATAGCTCAAGTAACCTTTTCGTGTATCTGCCGAGCTAATCTAAGGTGAGTTCACACTTTCTACAAAGCATGGGATTCCCAAGGGTTGGGAATGGGTTAAGGAATATGGATTCCCGTCCTTCTTGGGTAGGACAGTACGGGTTCAGGAATATAATTCCTCGTCCTCTTGGACAGTTTAAATTTCACTAGACCCAAAACTCTATCACGAAGTCTTTCCTTTTTATATCGACTTAATCGTCGGGCCAATGACGAGCGGGTCATTAGTTAGATAGCGCTATTTAGGTCTGACAAGCCTCACACCGTGCCGCAGAGGACGGGCGTGAACTAATGGATCTGGGCACGTCAATGATGATAGACATTGACGCTAAGGGCACATAAACATGACTAAAGTCAGTGGTCGATATGGTAACGAGTCTAGTAGTATAAACATGGGGTAGCCCCCACGGCCAGAGAGCCAGATAATTAAACCTGGGGTAGCCCCCACGGCTGGATTGCCAGAGTAAACGGGAATAAACAAAACACGTTTTCAACTATGGGGTTACCCCCACGGCAAGGATGCCAGTTAAAGGAAACTATGTTTTTGGAATAACTAAAACAAACACCCAACTGTGAACTCGCTCAACTTTGTTGTTGACTCGTTACTACATGCTTTGCAGGTCACTAGGTTTAGCAGGAGCTTGCATGGGGAAGAGTCGTTGTGGAGCATGGACATTGAGTGTTCATGATGAACTTAAACATTATTAACTTATGCTTTGGTTTTTGACATTATGCTTCCGCTTGCAACTTAAGCTATGTTTTGTTTGGACACCAATTGTATTGGTTGGATTTTATAATTTCTTACATGCTTGTTTAATATGATTGGTGGCTTGATCCTGGTCAGTCACGCCTCCAAGCGGTGATACTCCGCAGGTGGATTTTGGGGGTGTGACATTATATTCAGTTAAATGAGGTGTCAGAATCCTATTGGATGGTGACGTGGGTACTTATGGGTTGTTAGGCGAGTGCCCCATCCATCCTAGTCATCGGTTGGGTTTTGTTTTAGACCACTCGTAGTGGTCTCGTGGAATGCCAAACCACATGGTGAACACCACCCTTCTCCCATATGGTTGCCAAAATTTGATTCGATGTGTGTTTTTCATCACATGCTCTATGTGTAAAAAAAACCAAGCCACATACCTCACTATTACACATGGTCTTAGATGTATATTCAAGTTGTTAAAATAAAAATGACAAATAACTTTGAAAGTAAGTGACAATAACATAGATACCATCTTTGAAAGTAATCGCATAGAATTGGGTTATATTCAGTTAAATGAGGTGTCACAATCCTATTAGATGGTGAAATGGGTACTTATGGGTTGTTAAGCGAGTGCCTCATCCTTCCTAGTCATCGGTTGGGTTTTGTTTTAGGCAACTCGTAGTGGTCTAGTGTTTTTTTTTTTTTTTTTTGAACGGCATCGACACGACTTATGTCATCGGATAAATTGTACAATGTTGATGTAACATAGAATTCACATCCATGTGGCTTTACAGGTGTCATGGCAACAAAATTAAATTGTACAACGTTGATGTAACACAGAATTCACATCCATGTAATTCACATCCATGTGGCTTTACAGGTGTCATGGCAACAAAATTAAATTGTACAACGTTGATGTAACACAGAATTCACATCCATGTAATTCACATCCATGTGGCTTTACAGGTGTCATGGCAACAAAATTAAATTGTACAACGTTGATGTAACACAGAATTCACATCCATGTGGCTTTAAAGGTGTCATGGCAACAAAATTAAATGTTTTTAATAAACAATTGATCTGAATTTATTGTTTTTTTTACACAAATTAACCCAAGAGTTTTCTCTCTTAAAGTGTTTAAATGTTTTTTTTTTCTGAACGGCAAATTTGGATCACTGACGGACCACTGGAGTATCATCGTGTCACCAGCGAAACCACCCGATCATATCTATGTGGCTTTACAGGTATCTGGATTTATTGTTAATAAATGTATCATTACTTTATTTAAACATTCAATTAAGATTTTACATTTGTATCAAATTACAACCGGTGTCCTTTAACGTTTGTATCAAATTACAACCGGTGTCCTTTAACTAAATAAATTACATGCTCTGTCCTTTATGTTACCAGTTTTTAGCACATTATGACCTTTAGCGCTAACCTAGTTAAATTTTTTGGTTAAGTCTTACCATGTCCCTGTCACATGAGAGGGCAACATGGTCTTTTCATCTCAATTTAACATGAATTTCGATTTCCCCCTGCATCTCATAACATACATCTGATTGTTCATATTCATCTCAAAAAATGGAGGGGTACAAGAGATTTATTTATTTCGTTTGGATTAACTGGGAAAAAAAAGAGTGATTTGACTGAAAAAATGAAGGGGACAAAAGAGATTTATTTATTTCGTTTTTGAGTTAATTACACAGATGGACCCTATGGTAAGACTTAATCAAAAAAACTTAACTAGGTTAGATCTAAAAGACATAACGTGTTAAAAACCGGTAACATAAAGGACATAGTCTGTAATTTCTTTAGTTAAAGGACACCGGTTATAATTTGATGCAAACGTAAAGATCACTTGTTGTAATTTACTCTTTTTTATATAGTCCAACTTTTCTGTTTGTATAATTCATATTTCGTATACCATTAGATATATGAATATTTAAATCCCCATTTGTGGCCTAGTGGTAGCAATGTTTTAAAAACCGGTAAATACCGGCCGGTTATACCGGTATTACCGTTTTCGGATGTAAATCTGGTCCGAAACGCCCCGGTAAGTAGAAAAAACGACATAGACTTTGTACCGCCGATAAAATCCGGTATACCGGTTTGAACCGTTATACCGGTACCGTCTCAAGTATGTTTTTGGGTTAGGATTTTACTTTTTATCGTCCCATCTTCATGTTTACTCTTAGCTTTAACCTAACAACTTTTAATATTTTATCTCCATCGATCAAAATTTAAAACTTGCTTCATCACTCCATAATTCGTGACTTGTTCCAGACTTCCATCACCCTATCGTTCGTTCCAGATTTCCATTTTAATCCAATTTTGGATTATTTTTTGAGTTAATGTTGTAATTTATGAAATTATACAATTAAATAGTCAACCCGGTTGAACCGCCCGGCACAACCCGGTTCAACCGGTTAAACCATTTTTGTGCCTAATCCGGTATGATTAAAAAACCGGATTTTAAAACATTGAGTGGTAGAAGTGTTAGATTCTCTTGTGGAGAATCAAGTTCTATTATCACTTGTGTCACTTTTGGTGGATTAAGGCAACGAAAGATTTGCCAATGATCTCTAGATCAAGTGGTGGAGAGCTTGCATTTCTCTTGAGAGATGCAAGTTCGACTCCCACTTGGTTTAGAGTGAGGCACTGGTGGGCAATGATAGGAGACCCAGGGAAACCTGAGTTGGATCCTTGAGCCAACCGGGTTTTCCCCGGAATTGGTGGTGGACTCGGGTTACTCTCGGAGTACTCCGTTTGTCCAGTGGGTACCCCAAAAGTGCTCAGGATTGAGTTTGTTGGCAGTTCAAAAAAAAAAGGCAACGAAAGATTTGAGCTAGGACCTGTGCGAGGTTGTTAGTTCGAATCCCGAGCCCACCCGGGTTTTCGTCCCACTGTGTGTTACGTTAGAGAGTTCTGCTCTTGTGGTGACACGACGACTGCCAAGTGGCAGCCGGCGACCCTCCAGCTTTGGGAGTGCGGTGGCCAAACACAAGAAAGTCGTTGCTACAAAAAAATATATATGAGTATTTTTTTATTTTTTAGTTTTAATAATTGTTGTTGATTATTCATATAAGTGAAGAGGTAATGCCTCTTATGGTTTAGGATCAGAGCGTTGGCATCTACCTGGTCCGAAAGGCATAGTGACATTTTTGACCAACATAATACAAAGTCGGTCCGTATCAAATATGCCATAGGGAAACAATCATGTTGTATAGAATGGATCAGTCCGTCTCAACAAACGGGAGACCACCGATAATAACATAACCAGGTGATGAAAAAGAAACTAATTCGGGTAGGAGACCACATGCCACTTCATCATAATAGTTTGGTTACCCAGTGGCGGATCCAGGATTTATTTTCTGGTGGGACCGAACTTTTAAAGTGGTGATCGGGATTTTTGACTATAAATTATGCTAAACTTTTTTTTAAGAGGGGCTCCCGTCCCCCCAACCTGTACATGTATTGAATACTCGATATGTTTATCATGTGATCTAACCTCCGGACTGCTAGATACGCACCACCCTGAAAACAACACCCGACCACGATATACGCACCACCCTGAAAACAACACCCTACCCCGATATGTGGTGTGACATAAACGGTATGTATTAAGTTTATAAGCAGTGCTGTACAGTGTAAACCAACAATTTCCTAGATTTCACAGAGAAATACATTGTTCAATTGTTGCTGCTAGAAACGCTTAAAAGCATACACATTCAGTCCTTTATCCATGTGAAGAGTGAACATAGTTCGATACGTAACTTCTTCACTCTCATCCACCAGTTTGAACTTATAGAAATAAACAAGAAAAGCAGCCAATATCTTCATCTGTCTATAAGCAAATTCCTTCCCTAAGCATATCCTCGGCCCACCCTAAACACAAACATAGATATAGTCATATAAAAGAGATTGAACCAATTTTACCAGTTTGAAATCGGGCTAGCCCGTTTAAGACTTTATCATACCTGAAAAGCAGTGAACTTAAACGGACTTTCGGGTTGAAAAACACCATTGTTGAGCCATCTTTCAGGTCTGAACTCCTCTGCGTCATCTCCCCAAATGTAAGTCATCCTTCCCATTGGATACGGGATAAAAGCTACACCGTCTCCTTTCTTGATCTTTAACCCATCAGGAAGAACGTCGTCTTTCACAGCACTCTTGCCGTCCTGATATATTTCATAAAAATAAATTAAAAAAAAAACGAGGTAGATGTATCGAATTAGTTAAGTCGGAAAATTACCAATGGAACTGCAGGGTATAGCCTGAGAGTCTCGGATAACGCTGCATGAAGATAATGCATTTTCTCAAGTGCAGCTTCGGTCAACTTGACCCCGAATTCATCCATAGACGTGTCATCGTCGGCTTCTGTGGCTGTTTTCACTTCATCTGCTATCTTTTGTTGAATCAACGGATGCTTGCAGAGCATGTAAAAGAACCATGCGAGAGTGTTTGCAGATGTATCCTTTCCAGCAATCACAAAACTCAGGGTTATGTCTCGCAGATACTTATCGGTCATATTCTCCGGATCGTTTTCACTTTCAATCAAAAATCTTGATAATATATCTTCTTTACCTCTCTATTAAGATTAAAAAAAAACACATACACATTAATCGTAATAAACAAAACGTCCGATTTTAACTGTAAAAGAACGAGTTTACCCACATGAAGATTTGCGTCTTTCATCTGCTCCCTCTTGTTTCGTATCAATTCGTACACAAACTCATCGACCATTCTAATAGTCTTTTTAAGTTCAGCTTCCGGACCGATGCTGAAATATCTCTTTACCTTCCACAGAAGATCCACAAATCGCCAAAAGGTTAAACTATTCGACTCATCAAACGCTTTCATAAACCGATTACTTGCCTCATCTAACCCAGACAGCGTGTCCAGATCAAACCCGAAACCCACTTTAAATATCGAATCTAAAGTAGATTTCAACAACAAATCCTAAACAAAAACAAATTGTTATCACTCCCATTTAGCTAATTACCCTGTATTAATTTACTATTCTATAGGGCTGACATAACGGGTCAACCCGATCTGTTAAGACACGAACACGATAAGACACGAACCCGAAACACGTAAACACGAACACGACACGAAATCTTATCATGTCAGATTTTCGAAACACGAACACGAACCTGTTAATAAACATGTTACATGAAACGACCTGTTAAGACACGAAAAAATTACCAACGTATCATACGACCTGTTTAAGACACAAACATGATCTGTTAAGACACGAACACGACTGAATTGGGGAAGCTGTGAACCGAATTGGGAATGGTGGTGTTTCTAAGTGAGTTTTAAAAATTAGGGTTTGGATTGTTGAAAAAGAACCGCGTGTTTGTGTAATTCATCCCAGGTCCCACGACTGATGACCCCAAAGACACGAAACTGTTAAGACACGAAAAAGACACCAAACCTGTTAAGGTCTTATCGTGTCGACCTGTTTTAAACACGAAACCTGTTAAGGTCAAACACGAAACACGAAACATGATAACTTCGTGTAGGTTCGTGTCGTGTTATCGTGTTCGTGTCAAAATTGACAGCCCTACTATTCTATACATGAATATCAATTAACATATATAAGTTGATCAGAAGTGAATTTTTCACCTGCAAATTCATTGTTTCATCAGCAGCTGCTAGTAATGAAATCTTTTTAGCAAGTTTAGCACCATTTGACCTGAAAACAACAGAGCTAAAATCGCGTAAATTTCTCGTCGAGAACTCGAAACTCGCAAGCTTCCGTTGATGACGCCATTTATCTCCATCCACCGTGAAAATCCCATCCCCAAAAAGATCACCCATTATACCAATATTATACTCCCCCTGTAAACAAAAATCAAAAGTCAACGTTAAAGTCAACTAACCAAAACCCTAAAAAAACAAAAACAATAGTCAAACAATTAAACAAACACCTTGTTGTAATTTGCAAAATTGGTTTTGAGAATGTACTCAACATTAACAGGATCAGCAGTATAGACTTCACTGTGTGAAGGTGTGATGAAGCGAAAAGTGGGATGTTTTTTAGCAAGTGACGTCATGTAGTCGTAAAGCTTATGGAAGTGGATGAGTTGGTGGGTTATGGGTCCGACCACCGGCGGACGGTGGTCGGATAATATGAGTTGTGTGAAGTAGGGTAGAAACACTAGAGCCAAGAGTACGAGGAACAGTGAGGCGACAACTCCGATGATTGCAAGCATGATTGATGGTGAAATGATAAAGCCAGTGAGGAGGAGGGTTGTTGTGGGAAATAATAGTAAGGGAAACTTCATACTTTGGGTTGAGAAGATCATGAATACAGACGTATGATACTAATAGGGTGATGCAGGGGCAATGTAGTAAATAGAGGCTTGATTTGGAGTGGCGTAGAGGGTTGAAATGTTGAATGCTAGGAACAAAGTTTATTGACGTTGAAATGTTGAATCCTTGCACAACTTTATTGACGTGGTTGCACAAATGCGTAACCTCGGGGTCATCATCGTATTCAGTAAATTCTATTAATAGTAAAGCTAGGTAGGGTCTGAGAAGGGTAATATGTAAACAGCCTTACCTCTACCCGTAGGAACAGAGAGACTGTTTTTAGTGAGACCCCCGGCTCGGTACAAATATATAACCTCAATATTATATTTAAGGATGTAAAAAAGATAAGGTTGATTACATATACTAGAAAACCATTTTTTAATTAGAGAATGGTATTTTAGACTTATAGTGAAAAGGAGAAAAGGGGACGGTAAAGCAATAGATATGATTGTTTGTATTACGTTTAAGCGAGAGAAAAAATACTAGATTTTATAGCCGACTTGGTATGCGTGATATCTATCTTTAGTAGGTAAGGACACACATTCTTACCAAGACCGAAGTAGTCAACATTATCCGGATATACTTGGATCGGGAAACTGCCTATGTTTTTTTTGTATAGTTGTGGAACTTAAATCCAAAATCTTCCTCTCCCCCTCCCAAACTCAGGTGTTTAAAGGTTTTGCTTTGTCGATGGACCACCACTCCATTAGTTGGGAAATGGCTTATGCAGTAAGCGAGAAACTATTTTAGGATAAATCATAAATCATAATACATATATGTTTGAATTGAACTTCAAACATAGGACGTTCATGAATCTATTAGAATTGGAATGGAATTCTTGTGATTTCAATTTCATAATGTAAGTTCATTTTGTATTTCTAGCATCTTGCTTGTTCAGTGAGATATACTCAAGTAAAAATATGTTAATTATTGCATAAATACTCAGCTTTATAGTGGAGCAAGATTCATGTGCTTAGGAGTTTTGGCTAATCTGCAGATACCATCTATTATGTTTATTCAGATAAGCGTTTGCTAAATTATCTAAAAACTCTGGGGCTTAAAACATTGACAAACATTTGATTCGGATAAATGTTTTCAAAATACTTAAAAACTCGGGCGTAAAACATCGAGAAACATTTGTTCTATTATAAGCTTTAGTTCATGAAAATGTCACCAATTGCTAACATGTCCGTTACACTTATCTAAAAGGTGAACAAAGAAAAAGATAACAACAAAAAGGAATGGAAACAAACAAAATTTAATTAAACCACTCGTAACAAAAATAAAGACACTATATAATTAGGAGCCACAACGACGAGGTATTCTTCATTAGATCAAAACTGCATAAGCGCTTCATAGAACAGGCCGCCTATAAAACCCACCCACCATTCAAATGAAGCTCTTTACCATTTCTTATAGCCCCCACGACCACCTCCGCCAGAGCCTCTAGAAAATCTATCGTTCCGACGATCAGAGAAACCACCACCACGTCCACGTGAAAACCCACCGCCGCCGCCACGTCCACGTGAGAACCCACCACCACCACCTCCTCCGAATCTTCCCCTTGACTGCTCTTTCTCTTGCAATTGTGGCAGTTCTTTAACCACCTCCAAACTTACACCTGTAGCATTCTCCTGGCCTGCATACCCATCACCGCTTATTTAAAAATTACAGCATAAACATGATGAAAATATTTTATAAAACTGATTACTGTACCAGCAAGAAAAGTGTCCAAATCTTCCGCCGCAACATCAAAGACAGCACCTCTTTGATCAGCAGTCAGTGCAAGACCTTGAATGGACTCTACTTTCTCTTCGGGCAAAAACCTCCTCAAAACACCATATGCAAATCTGATAATCAATCAACAATAATACACGAATTCAGTCTCATGTTTATAGCAGTAGAAGAAACAATCATTAAAGAAAACTTACGAAGGTGTATAAACAGGTCTTCCGGCCTCGAGAAGAAGTGTCACGTAGTTCTCCATGGATGTAAGAAGTGACCTCTTTTTAATTTCGGTATACCCCTATCGGAAAACGAGCGTTTAATATTTTAACTACGGAAAAACATATAAAAAGGAATAAAAATAGTATAAAACTCACGATACTCTTGGCAAGTGCTTTTGCAAGCAGTTCTACTGGTGTTAAGCCAGAAGAATTTAGCAACTCCTCTGCAGCTGACTTGAAGACGGGAATCACACTATACAAATTCAAAAATACATAAACTTTGTCAGCGACTTTTGACCTTCAATCATGAATGAGAAAAAAATGTAACACAGATCATACAGCTATAATATTACCTATCGGCAACTTGAATTATAGCTTCTGCAGCATCCCCACCAGCCGCTTTAGCGATATCAGCTGGTTGAGGAGCGGAAATGTGTTCAAATTTCACACCTGCTTCTCTCTCTAACTTGGAAATATTTGCCTTCCTGGGCTCGTAAAGAGTAATGGCAACACCCGTCTTTCCTGCTCTTCCAGTCCTTCCAGATCGGTGAATATAGTCTTCAACATCACGTGGTGGTTCACACTAAAAGATGATGGAAAATCAATCCCGGTTAAAAAAATATTTAATACAAGTATACAACTTGCCTTTGTAAATTTGAACGTACAGGTTTGACTTTTAACATACCTGAATGATCAACTGAACATCATTAATGTCCAATCCCCGTGCAGCAACATTTGTGGCAACTAGTGTCATAAACTTGCCCGTCCGGAATCCCGCAAGTGTTGCCTGTGAAAAAAGATAATGTGTTTGATAAAAGATGATGAGTTCGTTCAAGAAAAGTATTGCATAATTTTAAATCTTCATATAGCATCATATAATATACCTCACGCACAGACTGTTGAATGTCACCGTGCAAAGGGCGTGCTCCAGCCAGCAATCCAGATAGTTCAGAACAATAATCTTTGGTCTCAGTGAAAACGATGGTGCGACCTCCACTGAAAATAAACACAATTTGAAACAAGAAAATATAATATTTGTCAAAAATACTTGCGGACTACTAAAATTTGACTTACCTGCTATGATGGCGAATAATATCGGGAATAACTTGAGACCTGGCTGACCAAGAGCAAGGCATGATGATGTGCCTCACACTTTCACTAGCCTTCATTACCTGAACACCAACAAGATCCACAATCTTCTTGTTTGGTTTCAAAAACTTCGATGCAATCTGGAAAAAAATAAAGACATTATCACTTTTGTATGCTAAATCAGCAATATTGCATAGACAAATCATATGAGCAAAATGATTGAGATGGTCATACATGATTCACCCATGATGGTAAAGTCGCACTAAACAGAACGGTTTGAACTTTGGCAGCATCATTCACCTTGCCTTCAAATCAGTAAAAGAAAAAAAGTGAAGTTAGTCAGATGCTATAACAAAAAAAAAAAAAAAAAAAAAACAAATATAGTTAATAATACACACCTAAGATATACTCAACGTCTTCAACAAAACCTTGTCTCAACATTTCGTCAGCTTCGTCAAGGATGCGAAATTTCAGAGACGATAGGTCAAGATTCCCTCTCTCAATGTGATCCTAGACACCATTTCAAATTACATAATGGTTAATAAAGATTTACATGTCACACTCATGCTGTTGTAGTAAGAGTTGTTGTCATGCAGTACCTTAACACGACCAACTGCTCCGACAACGATATCCACCCCTCGTTTTAATTGCACGGTTTGGGGAGAAATGGATGCTCCACCTCCACCATACAGACAACATGAACTTAGCCCCACAGCCTCACCATAGTATTTAAAATCTGTAAATACCTATAACAAAAAAAATGAATATGAACTAACTATCTTGCAAACAAATAAAAAAATAGGACATAAAAGTCAAAAGAGATCATGCTGACTTAAACAGGTACCTGCTTTGCTAATTCTCTGGTTGGCAAAAGCACAAGAATTGTAGGCGACCTGCCATATCCAGTCCTCCGTGATGCTTTTTCAGTTCCGTTGGTAAGAGACTCCAATATAGGCAAAATGAAAGCCAATGTTTTACCCTGTGAAATTAAAACAAGTTAACTGTGGTTCATGCAATGTTTAATTAAAAAATGAAACCACTCAGTTTGGTAGAATAACCGGTAAAGCGAAAGAATTAAGAGTGATTCAAAGTACCTGTCCGGTTTTGGCTTTCCCGATCAAATCAAGACCGTCATAGATGGATTCAAAAGTCCGAGCTTGAATAGGAAACAAAGCCTCAATCCCCTTAGCCTTCAAAGCATTCTTCAACGGCTCAGAGATCTTAAAGTTAGAAACCGCATTAGGGTTTTCTTCTTTAATCTCAGGCTCCTTTTCATCTACCTCAGCCGTCTTCATCTTTTTCTTCTTACTTTTCTTCAAAGACTCCTCAATCTTTATAGATTCCAAACAAAATCAGTCATCATACAATAGAAGTAACACTAATGGCATACACATATGCATACAAATTAAGCTTAAAACTAGATTAACATAGTAACAATTTTTAAAAAAAGTATCTAAATCCCTTGAGATTAACATACAATAGAGCTAACACAAAGGAGTACAAATTAAGCTTAAAACTACAGAAATAATATAAAAATTTACAGGAAAAAAATATATGCACCTTGAAATTAACATTAATAAAATTAACACTCACGACACACACAAATGCGCACTAGTTATTATATATAACTCTGATTATACATTTATAATATAACTCTGATTATTTTAATATAATCTTAATCATACCCGTATAATTTAAATTTTAAATAACTTGTGTTCGTCAATTATATCGATTGTCAGTACCATATGAACTAGATCGATACCAACCGAACAACATCGGTGCTGGTTCGGAATTCTTTTTTATTGTTTTCAATCGATATTCGATTTTATTGCTGTAGACCGATTGTTTTTTTTCTTTCGGTTGTTATAACGAGTGTCGATACCAAAACGAACTGAACCAATCCCAATAAAATTTGTTAAAAGTTCGGGGCTCCGGCGCGAAGCGCGGGTATAACCCACTAGTTAAGCTTAAAACCACAAAAATACCATAACAGCTTTCAAAAAATATCTAAATAACTTACAATATAGTTAACAATAAGAACTTACACAAATGACAATGTGTACAAATTATGCTTAAAA
Source organism: Helianthus tuberosus (assembly GCA_030545235.1). Classification (NCBI taxonomy): domain Eukaryota; kingdom Viridiplantae; phylum Streptophyta; class Magnoliopsida; order Asterales; family Asteraceae; genus Helianthus; species Helianthus tuberosus. Next base: position 186,910,414 of record CM060432.1, on the reverse strand, counting down.
CTATATAAACAGCATAATGGTTTACAAAATTATCTGCACACCTTGAGATTAACATACAATATAACCAACATACATTCAAAAATGCATACTAATTAAACTAAAACTACAAAAATATCATAACAATTTACAGAAAAAATATCTAAATACCTTGACATTAACATATAATATAACTAACACTAACAACATACACAAATGCGCACTAATTAAGCTTAAAACTACACAATTATTGTAATAGTTTAAATAAAATATCTAACATACAGCATAAACAAATGCGTACAAATTAAGCTTGAAAAAAAATATAACAATTTATAAAAAAAAAATCTACATACCTTGAGATTAATCGGTTCACCTAACTCAGAACTCGTGTCGCTCTTTCCTTCATCGTTATCTGAATCCGATGAAGCCTTGCGTTTCCTCTTGATCTTCTTCTCGGATTTCTCAGAATCAGATGCAGTTTCGGTGGATTTACTCTTCTTACTCTTTTTCTCTTTCTTTTTAGTTGCAGATTCGAGTCCGGCGGTTTCGGACTTCATCTTCTTGACCTTCTGTTCGGATGCTGGAGCTAGGGTTTCAGACAAATCGGCAAGTGAAGGCATGGTGTTTGTTAATGGTGTGTTGGTGGCGGTGATCTCCTTTTGTTCCTGCTAAATATGATAGGCGCTGTTGCGTTGCAGTAGCAAGGAAACAGGAGGAAGAGGAGGACTTAGGGTTTAGGGTTTGTTATATTTATAACGGTGACTTCTGAGGGCTTTTTTCAGCCGTTGGATTTCGAGGGTTGCTAGCCGTTGGATTTAAGCTACACTTGTACAACTAACATGACAATGACAATGACAATTTAGGGGCTGTTTGGTAGCCTCTGAATGGTCATTAAGAGGCTACCTCTGAATGGAACCATTAAGAATTTTACCAATGAGAAGGTAGAAGAATGTGACATGTGAGGATTTACCATTCAGAGGTTACCTCTTAACCATTCAGACTTGAGGTTACCTCTTATTCATTCAGAGGTTTTAAACCATTAAGAGATAGCATCTGAATGGTCATTAAGAGGCTACCAAACAGCCCCTTACTCTCTTTTTTTTTCCTTAAGATACAAATTTTATATTGGGTGCTACTTTCTACACCCCTAATTACTTTTTACACTCCCCCTCATCTCACATACTTACAGGTGGGGCCTGCGTGGGACCGACAGTTTTCCTCTCACAAGGGGGGTATAATCACGAGGGAGGGGGGATGTGTATAGAATCAGCCTTTATATTTTATATTCGGGTTTAAGTTATAACACAAAAGACTTTAAAATTTTAAAAATAAAAAGTGTAAGAAACCATTATAAAGTGAAAAGTGTTCAAAAAAGATTCAACTGTAAAGGGTAATTTTGTCAAAGAGAACAAAAAGATTATGTAGATGCAAGTCGCATGCTATTACCCCTTCATTTTCTAAATGTCCACAACTTTTTTATACGTTATTGTTTTAAAAAAAAAAAATATACCACAAAATCAAGCGTTTTTTATCTTTAATATGAGTACCCTATTGTTATACTTTAAAAAATATCGAAAACCTAATTGCGTATTACACAATGGACATAACATAAAACACAATGAGAAAACCCAGTTGCGTATTACACAATGTACATAACATAAAACACAATGAGTATCAAACTAAGGACACAACTGACAACAGATAAATGACACAATGGACAGAAGACTAAAACACAATGGACAACAGACTATAACACAATGAACAACAAATAAAAACACAATGCGCAACAAAACAAAAACACAACGGATAACAGATTAAAACACAATTGATAACATAATAAGCACAATGACTATAAACTATAACATAATGTATAGAATGGGTAGGGTTCTAGCGTGAACAACCTCCCAAGAGTGAACTGCGTGAACATATATGGACCCTTGATTTCCTTTTTAGTCGTTAAGGGTATGATTGTAATTATATAAAAAATTAGATTTAAATCATTATTTTAATAATTGAATTAAGTTACATCTTTCCTAATTTAAATTCATTATCCATATTATGTTTATTTATTAATAAGATAATTATCAAAACAAACAACAAATCACCAGATTTCAGTTTTAATTTTTATTTCAGATTTTATCACCAGAATTCAAATTTTGATTTTTAAGATCCACGTAACCTTCATATTTTAACGGTATAAACATGTGTACTTGGATATAAATAGAACAGTACACATGTGTATTCTGCATCGTACATATGTGTACAGTAATTCACAGGTGTACATCAACATTCAACACAAAAAAAATTCCGAGATATCACAAAAACAGACGATATACACATGTGTACATCGCATTAAAAATAGGGCAAAATCAGAATACACATGTGTACATCGCATTTAAACAAATAATTATTTTAATAATTGAATTAAGTTACATCTTTCCTAATCCTTGATTTGATTTGTGAGAGATTTATGCAATCAATTTAAGAGGATAATTGATTACTTGATTTGTGAGAGATTAATGCAATCAATTTAAGATTGAAATTACACATATATCCTTTTTGTATTTAATTAAATGGAAAAAATTAACCAAATAATTACCATCATGCCACTCACTTTAATCTCAAGATCATAAAAAATCAAGGGCCCAGATCAGTTCACACAGTTCACTCTTGGGATTTTGTTCACGTTTGAACCTAATCCTGTATAGAAAACCCAAATATAACATTATCTTCATTGTGTCATACATTGTGTTATAGGTTCTGATAAAAACACAATGAACATAACCCAAATTAACATTATGATATAAGTTTTGATAACAACACAATGTATAGAAACCTTAGTAAAAATCGTAAGGACTAAAACCCAGTTGAAAGACACAATGACCAGAACCTTTAACACAATACAAAGAAAACCCAGTAAAAATGAATTTTTCTATTTTATTTTTATATAACAATATGATACTCATATTAAAGATAAAAAAAATCGTTACTATGGTGAATTTAAAAAAAACAAATGTCGTATGAAAAAGTTATGGACGTTTTAAATTGATGGAGGAATTGGCATGTGCCTTGCAGGTGGAGAGAGAAAGTCAATAAATGCGAGATTCCCTTTATACTCTTCCATTATTTTCTTTTCCCTTAAAATAATCTCAACTCTCCAAATCTAAGATCAATGGACTAAAATCTTTTTTTGTCACAACCCCCAACCCTACCCTGGACAGGAGCCGTGAGGCCAGATGACAGGTGGTATCGATGTTTATTAAATTTGCAGCGGAATACATCATCAGGATCGTAGTTGTTATGGGCCATTTTATGAACATATATCCTAACTAATATTCTGCTTTTGATTGTTTATTTGTGATCAGGATACCAGATCGGGATATTGGTAACATCCTGGTATTAACTGAATTAATCACGTGCAGATTAGAAGGTGCGGGTCTCTAACGGTCAGGTGAACCTTTTCTCCTGAAGACTCGGGCAAACCAGTTATGTGAGAGACGTTGAACCCGGAAGAAGTGGACTACAACGTTCACTTGAGGAATATTCGAAGCATCCCAGTTTAATAGGGTAGTTAGTTGATTTCGTTTAACTATATATAGATTGATCGGATCAGATTAAGTCACTCACACTCTTTCGCACACTTTACTCTCTAGCCACTAGCAATCACTACACACAAACACTTGTACTCAGATTACATTGTAACACTTAGTTGATCCGCATCATATCCTGCACTGTATCCTGATATTTGAAGCAATAGAAGAACAAGGCAGCTGCGATTGTCAGCTCCCGAGGTTTTGTGCCGGCGATCTAGATTGATCAAGGGCTTTCCTCGTACATCCTGTGTCACCCTTTACATCTTCGCTCATTGTTTGATCATAGATACAGCTCTATATCCTGAGCCGTATCCTGAAACTGTTTTTGTAAATAGCCTAACTAGCATATTTTTAACACACATTTCTAGCACACTACCTCACTTAACTAATTTGATCACTTAATTGCTTTGGTAAATTTTTACCAAAACAATTTGGCGCCCACCGTGGGGCAAGTGGTGCTATTTCTACTAAAAGCTTTTGCAGAATCGTTACTTGGTTTTCTATTTTCGAAACTTTTTGCCACACTATTTTCAATGGCCTCAAGATCAAACATGAGCTCTTCCACCGTGTCTACTACAACCTCTGCAACAATTGGTTTGGTGCTTCCACCACCTCCTCCGAGAATGCAAGCCTCTTCGCAAGGAACTAAAAGTCATGTGGCTCGGGATGTCATCCCTGCTCGCAATGTCCAGGATCCGGTCCTGTTTTAGCTTCTAATGAGGAGATTTTAAATTTGTTTGGTAGTGTACAGGAACAGATGAGGCAGCAGCAGGAGACCAACCAGATGCTGATGAGAGAGATACAACTCTTGAAGTCTGGCCTGAGTCGGCCTGCTGAAGATACTGTCACTCCCTTGCAACCGAGGGCTTTGAACTTCAGTTCTGCAGTCTATACGGAGGATAACCGGGGGAATATTGTGCCTGGCCATTCCCAGAATCATACTCCTGAGATACCTTCTTCAGTAAGAGTATCAACTGTAAGGAGCTCGGGATATGCTTCAGGATATGGCCAGAACCCCCAAGATGTAATGTATCTAATAATAATAATACTCTTGCTACTAATGGTGTTGGATCTTTGCAGGATGCAGGTATGACATCAGCATTTTTCAGGGAGCTTCAAAAACTGAAGGACATGATATCCAGTGTACCTGGAGGGATTCAGCCAATTCCTGAAGTATCCCAGGACAGCCACAGGATATCCCGGTTTGCATATCCTATTTGTGATGCTGAAATCCCAAAAAGATTTCAAACCCCCAACATGAAGCTCTATGACAGAACTACGGATTCTGAGGAGCATATTGCCCAGTACAGGGAAAGAATGGAAATCAACCCTATTGTTAGGGGAGGATTTCTCAATGACCTGTGATCCTCAATTACTGTTGGGTTTGGTGATCCTCACTTCTGTTTGAGTTGGTGATCCTCAGAAGTGTTTTAGGATCAGGATCATGGATCATCTTAAGGATCCTTATACTAACGATTGTCTACTTTGAATATGGTATTGTTTTGCAGGAGTACGAGCTTGGACTTGGTCTTGGCGATATTTCTGGAGCATATTCCATGGCTTATTCCGCACGTGCTTAACTGAAGTGGACGTTATGGAGTTCGTGGAGGACTTGCATGAAATGCGGAATGTTTGTTAGCTTATATATTTTTCCATTTTTAAACGGGGTAGCGAGCTATATAGAAACACTTGGCTATTTTTGGCTACACATACTCTTACAACTGCTCTCACCAGCTCTCGTTAATTCACTTGGCGATTACACACTTTTTTACACAATACACTACAGTGATCCTTGTACTTAGCTCGCTATCATCCGAAGTTGTAATAGATTTCTTGTTTAATTTGAGTTGGTGATCGGTAGTTTCCATCACCCGAGGTTTTTTATGCCGGAGATCATTCATTGATCAAGGGCTTTTTCCTCGTATAAATCTTTGTGTCACTTGTTCATTTCATTTATGAGTGATCCTTAGCGTTGTTCATTGATTCAAGCATCATACCTCACAACAGAAAGTTTGGTTGCATTATCATTGCTTATTTTTGACCAAAACAGTTTGGCGCCCACCGTGGGGCAATTGGTGCTTCATTCCTAAGAAAATTCATATTTTTGTGGTCATTTCGGTTCGTTACAACCAGGCAAATGGCTTCCTCAACGAAGAACACTTCAAGCTTAATGCCGTCATTCAGTTCTTCACAAGGCGTCCCTCCTTTGCCTCCACCACCTTCTGGATCCCAGAAGAATGCTGAGAATGCTGCGAAGAAACAAACCCCCATTTTCCAAAAACCACCAACTTCTTCTGTTTCGACTAATCCTACTACTAATGATCTTTATGCTCTGATTTTGCAGATGAGGAATCACGCACAAGAGCAGGACAAAACCAACGAAAGGATCCTCCGGGAGATCGCTGAGATCAAGAAACAGAAGAAATCAGTGGAGGATCACTCTCCTCTGATGCCAAGGTCGCTGAACTTCGACACTCCTGTCATAACTTCCCAGCACTCAGCAGCTCCGGATGTGCAATACTTGGGTGAATTACCAGGAAGACGTCATGGAACAACAACAATGAGTCAGGCATTTGGCTCTCACTACCAGCCTCAGGGATCTTATTTTCAGCCATCGGGATCCTCTATTCAGCATCAAGGATCCTTCAGCTCAGGAGGATATTTGGGAATGCATGCAGTTCAAGGATCCTCCCAGGTCCAAGGATCCTCCCAGGTCCAAGGATCCTCCCAGGTCCAAGGATTCTCTATTGTCCCAGGATCCTTTCAGATTCAAGGATCCTCTCAGCCTCAAGGATCCAACGTCTTTCAGGATCAAGGATTCTTGAGAAGTATGCAGCCCCAGAGCTCGGATGTTCATCAAGGAGACTTCATACCAATGCAAACCATTGCTTCATCTGGTCCTTCGATCATACCAGAATCCCGCCAATATGGATACACACATGGAATTCCAAACATGAATCCCGTGGGAGGTAACGCTTTCAATAATTCATGCAACACTAACCATGGCTTAATGCAGGATACAGGTATCATTCAGGCTATGGCCAGGGAGTTACAGAAGCTCAAGGATATGATATCCAGTGTTCCAGGAGTGGTTAAACCCATTCCTGAAATTGCAGACGGTAGCCATAGGATATCTCGTTTTGCACCACCCTTATGTGATGCTGAGATACCCAAAAGATTCCAGATACCATCCATGAAACTGTATGATGGTTCAACGGACCTAGAGGAGCATGTAGCTCAATACAGGGAGAGGATGGAGATCAATCCAATTCCTGAAAGGTTAAAAGAAGCATGTCTATGCAAGGGATTTGGATCTACACTCACAGGATCTGCTCTTAAATGGTTGCTAAGTCTTCCCCCTTACTCTATTACTTCATTTGCTAATCTAGTTAACTTGTTCAATAGTCAATTCTCTTGTAGTAGAAAATTTGAACGATTGACTAGTGATTTATATAGGGTAACTCAAGGTCAAAATGAATCACTTAGAGATTACATCACTAAGTTTAGTAAAGAATCCTTAGATATTCCTAACTTGGATATTGCTACGGCTGTAGAAGCCTTTAAAATGGGATTACTTAGGGATTCATTGTTCTATGATGATCTTGTTATGACACCTTGCAGGAATCTTGATGAAGTAAGAACCAGGGCCCTTAGGTTCATCCGCCTAGAGGATGACAAAAGGATCCAGGATAGATTGACAGGATCCTCAAAATAGGAGAAACAAGGATCCTACTTCAGGAACAACAAATCTAAGTCCTACAACAAGTCTGATAATCAGAACGTGCATGCAGTGGAACAAGAAGAGGATGATGAGGATTATCCTCCTATTTCTGAATACTGTTTTTCTGTTGATAACAATGAACTAATCCTTGCAATGCAGAACCTAGGTGAGAAAGCTAGGTGGCCAAGGAAGAGTGATAAACCTGCTGCTACAAAGGATAAATCCAAGTGGTGTGCATATCATGAGGATTTTGGGCATCTCACTGAAGAGTGTATTGCACTGAGAAAGGAAATTGGTTACTTGTTGAGCAAGGGGCATTTGAAAGAGCTTTTGGGACGAAAGAAGTCAAGGATCCAGGATCCCGAAAGGATCCCAGAAAGGGCTCCTACTCCTCCAGCAGATGCACAAGTCATAAACTTCATATCCGGAGGATCAGACATTTGTGGTACCTCCTTTTCAGCAGCAAAAAGACACGCTAAGGAAACCAAGATGGATAATGGAGACAGACCCGTCCGGACCTCCGTTGTCACCCAGGATAAAGTCATAACTTTTGATGAGGATGATCGTGTTGATGTCCAGGATCCTCATCATGATGGTCTTGTAATTACATTGTTTATTTCTAACCACTTTGTTCGCAGGATCCTTATAGATGGAGGAAGCTCTGTGAACATCATTCAGCTTGATGTCCTCAAGAAGATGAATATCCCGGAGTCTGATATTATCCCGAGATCCTCAGTACTTGTGGGATTCAGTGGAGAAACTAAGAATACATTGGGGGACATCAAACTCCCAATCTATATTGAAGGATTGCATTCTTATCAAAAATTTTGTGTTATAGATTGCTTATCATGTTGCAATGTTATCCTTAGCAGGCCATGGATACATGATATGAAGGCAGTTCCATCCACCTATCATCAATGTGTAAAGCTTCAAAGTCCTTGGGGAGTGGTGAAAATTGAGAGTGATCAACAAGAAGCTAAGAATTGTTATACCTCATCAATGAAGCCAGCCTCAAGACCAAGGGAGCAATAGCAATTAAAGTATCCTTCAAGAGATGTCTTGGAGGCAAGAGAACAGGATTTGAAAGAAATCCTCATGGATCCCGAGGATCCTGAATCCAAGATCTTCATAGGATCAGGGATCCTTAGCGACATCGAACAGGAGCTAGTATCCTTCCTTAAGAAAAGGAAATCCACCTTTGCCTGGAAACATGAAGACATGACAGGTATATCTAAGGATATAATTACTCATAAACTTGGCATTGACAGGTCATTCAGGCCTATACATCAAAAGAGGAGGAAGTTTGCACCTGAAAGGAATGCTATTATCCAGGAAGAGGTAGATAAGCTACTTCGAGCAGGTATGATAAGAGAGGTTAAGTATCCAAGATGGTTGGCCAATGTGGTTGGTGTTCAAAAGAAAAATGGAAAGTGGAGGGTGTGTGTCGATTTTACTGATTTATACAAGGCATGTCCCAAGGATCCTTTCCCATTACCCCACATTGACTCCATGGTGGATGCTACCGCGGGTCATGAGTTGTTAACTTTTATGGATGCTTCATCTGGATTTCAACAAATTCAGATGGAACCATCTGATCAAGAGAATACAGCCTTTATGACCCCAACTGGTATATACTGTTATATTGCTATGCCATTTGGATTAAGGAATGCAGGTGTTACTTATCAAAGGCTAGTCAATATGATGTTCAAGGAACAAATTGGACACACTATGGAAGTCTATATAGATGACATGGTGGTTAAGTCCAAGAAAGCTGAGGATCACCTTAAAGACTTGGAGGAAGCATTCAATATCCTTGATAAATTTAATATGAAACTTAATCCTTCCAAGTGTCATTTTGGTGTTAAGGCAGGTAAATTCTTAGGCTATATGGTGACAAAGAGGGGCATTGAAGCAAGTCCAGAACAGATTAAGGCCATTGTGAATATCAAGTCTCCTGCCAATGCTAAGGATGTGCAAAGATTGACAGGCAGGATCGCGGCCTTGAACAAATTCATATCCAAATCCTCGAAAAAGTGCAAGGAATTCTATGACATCCTGAGGAAGAACAAGAAATTTGAATGGACTGAGAAGCATGAAAGTGCCCTCAAAGATCTTAAGGATTACCTATCCTCAGCCCCTGCCTTGATGAAACCAGAAAAGGGGGATGTATTATCCTTATACTTAGTAGTATCCTCAAAAGCAGTAAGTGCGGTCCTTGTTAAGGATCACCAAGGTACACAACATCCTGTCTATTATGTAAGTAAGAGTTTACTTGATGCTGAATCCAGGTATTCACACTTAGAAAAACTTATCCTTGCATTAATTATGGCATCTACTAAATTAAGACATTATTTTGAGACTCATGTCATTATTGTTAAGACTAATTTTCCGATTAAGAATGTTCTCAGGAAACCTGAAATGTCAGGAAGGATGGCTAAGTGGGCAGTGAAGCTGAGTGCATATGATATACGATATGAACCAAGGACTGCCATCAAATCCCAAGCCTTAGCTGACTTTGTGGCAGATTTTAGTAGTGATTTGCAAAAGGAGGCTAAATTAGAAGTCCAACAGCTTGAAGAAACTAAGGATCCTTGGGTACTCTTCACTGATGGTGCCTCTAATGTGAAAGGAACAGGACTTGGAATACTACTAAAATCGCCACAGGGGGACATAATACCCCACTCCATAGCTTGTGAATTTCAAACTACCAACAATGAGGCTGAGTATGAAGCCTTGATAGCTGGTTTGCAAATTGCTTAGCATATGAGGATCAGGTATCTTGAGGTACATGTAGATTCTTTATTAATCACTAATCACTTTAATGGATCCTATGCTGTTAAAGGTGAGAAGCTAATCAAATATTTAGAGATAGTCAAAGAATTGGCACTCTCTTTTGTATCCTTTAGTTTGACACAGGTACCAAGGGAAGAGAATGCAGAAGCTGATGCATTAGCCAATCTAGGATCATCTTTGAAGATTCCTGAGGATATCAAGATCCCTATTATCCATATCCTGACCCCTGCTATCGAGGATCATGCAGCTATGGAGATAGGTGAAGATTCTGCAATCATCCCTAGTGATGATACTCAATCTCATTCAGGGTCACGGATCCTCCCAATCATGAGATACATACAACATGGAGAAATTCCTACAGGAGAAAACCCAAGGGCTTTCAAAACTAAGGTATCTCAATTTACAATATTAAATAATATGTTGTATAAACGATCTCTTGCAGGACCATATCTTAGATGCATTGAGGATCCTGAAATTCAAGAAGTCCTAAAGGATTTCCATGAAGGAGATTGTGGAAACCACACTGGGGGCAGGGCATTATTCTCAAGGATCCCGAGGACAGGATACTATTGGCCCACTATGAAGAAGGATGCTGTGGAGTATGCCAAGAAGTGTGATCCTTGTCAGAGGCATAGTAATATCCTTCATCAACCAGCAGAGCTCTTGCATCCTATATCCTCTTCCTGGCCATTCATGAGATGGGGAATGGATATAGTTGGAAAGCTTCCTAAGGCACCTGGTGGAAAAGTATTCATGCTTGCTATGACTGATTACTTCTCTAAGTGGATAGAGGCTGAAGCCTTTGCTCAAGTCAGAGAAAAGGAAGTTATATCCTTTATTAAAAGAAACATTATTACTAGATTTGGTATCCCTTCTGAGATTATTTGTGATAATGGATCCCAATTTATTGGGAATAGAACCACTAACTTTTGTGACAGCTGGGGGATTAAGATGATAACATCAAAACCAGTCCACCCACAAGCTAATGGTTAGGCAGAATCATCCAACAAGATCATCATCAACAATTTGAAGAAGAAGCTTGGATCTAAGAAAGGAAAATGGGCAGAAGAACTACCTTATGTGCTTTGGGCTGACAGGACAACTCCCAAAAATGCCACAGGCCAAACTCCATTTTCTTTGGTATTTGGGGCAGAATCAGTGATCCCTACAGAGATGGTGGTTCCAACTGCAAGAACAAGCATTCGTGATCCTGAAGAAAATGCTGAAAACTTGGTTCAAGACTTGGATACTATATAAGAAATTAGGGATTTGGCAAGGATAAGGATGGCTAGTTATCAACAAAGGATGGCTGGAGCCTACAACAAAAATGTCAGGATCAGGAAATTCCAAGTTGATGATATGGTGTTAAGGAAAGCATTTCAGAATACTACCAATCCTGCTGATGGGAAGTTGGCACCAAAGTGGGAAGGCCCTTACTTGATTGAAGCTGAGGCAGGAAAGGGGGCATATCGATTGCTAACAATGGAAGGTGATTTGCTACCAAGAGCTTGGAATGCTGTCCATTTGAAGAAATATTTCATGTGACAAGGATCCATGATCCTTACATGACAAGTATCCTTGAAGGATCCTTACAGAACAGATGATCCTCATCTTGGTAATATTCTAATCTCAAACTATTTCATCTTTTTATTCTCTTATATAAGGATAAGGATCCTGCATCCTTTATCCTCCATTCATTTGTTTATGAGTTTTGAAGGTTCAGGTATCCTTAACTAAGGATTGAGTATCCACAGAAGTATCCAGTTATTTGGGCATGACCCTAGTTATTTGGGCTTGACCCTAGTTATTTGGGCTTGACCCCAGTTTGGGCCTGTCCCCAGTTTCGCCAGTAGCGCACGATGATCCTGGTATAGTTCATGGCAATGGGACCAGTTCTCGCTTTAGGAGCTGACAATTTCATTGTACTGGCTATATTCAGGATCCTACGTATAATGGTGACGTACCATACATCCGTTCCTAAGGTTTCTAACGTTTTCACGTTAGCTAAGGTTTTGGCATTTTCATGTCACTAAGTTTGTATAGTCGCCAGTAAGGGCCATACTCCAGTTTACATACGATCCTTTGGGCTTGTCCCCAGTTATCCTTTGGGCTTGTCCCTAGTTATCCTTTGGGCTTGTCCCCAGTTATCCTTTGGGCTTGTCCCCAGAATTGTTGGGCTTGTCCCCAGTTGCTAACTTTTATCTTATATTGGCTTAGTCCCAAGTTGTATCCTATTTCAGGTTTTTGAAGCTAAACGACCAAGGATCCTTGATCCTTACCTTCTACTAAGGTTTGTCTTTTGGGTTATCCTGATTATAAGTGTTAAAGGATAGGACCCTAACTTGGATTCTCAGGTATGATCCTTAACTATTTTGATTTTATTCATTATTTATTTGAATAACCCTTATCCTTTGACAACTGAATTTATAATCCTTAAACTATATTACTTTTCAGAACTTATCGATTATGGGATATGTGATCCTTGATCATATCCTAAACTTTTTGGGGATATTTCTTAAATTTTTTCTTTACTTGATAAGTTTAGACAAAATGAACATCACAACAGTTGGAAAGTAAAATATTAACAAGGATATCAACACAGGATAAGCCAAAAAGTTAAAGTTATTTTATTCACAAAAAATTAAACCCTTTAAGGTTGTCAAAATTGCCAACCCACGTTTCTACCAGCAAAACGTGGCCCGTCCACATGGGTTGGCAAAGGGTGTCCATTGTTTAAGGGTCTTGGTAGTGCAGGAATCAAAAGACGGCAGGATCACAATGGCTTCATCCCCCAAACAGAGGATCCCTCCACCATTTGTAATCCTACCTATTGTTCGAAGGATCCATGATCCTTAGCCCTAATTACTATTGTTTAAGTACAACCCATCATTGTTCAACAAAAAACACCATAACCAAAACAAACTATCAAACTTAAAAAATGGGCTCCGGCTACGTCTAGAAATGTCCTTCATCGCCCATTCATGCAGCCTATGCCTTCGCTGCATCACCATCTCCTCCAGCTCCCATATCCTTCACCTGATCCTTGCCACTGCCACCAGCTTCGATTGCCAAAACCTCGTCAGTCTCATCTTCATCATCCTCCAAGTCAGCTAACCTAGCCTTCCAGCCCTCCATGTCCCAGTTGCTCCTGTTAAAGGCAGGATCCTGAGCTTCTTGGGCCATCTGTAGCTTGGTCTTGTACATGGCAATGGCAGCAGAGACTTTAGCATCCTCCGTGATCTCGTGCTTCTCATAGTCAGCCTTGATCTGGGCTGCAACCATCTGAGTTTTGGCATCACTGAGATCCTTTTCAAGGGAAGCAATCTTGTGATCCTTGAGCACCGCCACTTTTTGGAGGTCAGAGTATTTCTCCTCAAGCTCTTCAACATTCCCAACATAGTCCTCGATCTCAGCAAATTTCTACAAAGAAGACAATGCAAAGATTAGAGTCAAGTGTTTCTCAAATGGGCAGGATAACTAAGCTAAGTCAGTGATCCTTACATCTGCGAAATACTCGAGGAACTGATGGCGGATCAGAGGCAAGCCTTGTAGGTTGTCAGCTTCAAAGGTCTTCCTTTTCTTTCCACCTCTTCCTTTTGAAGTGGTTGCCTTGGGGATTACGACAGAGGGGCTAGCAGCAGACTTTTTCTTTGAGGATCTGACAGTGTCAAGATCAGTGACACTGAATTTGGAGGAAGATTTTGAGGATTTCCCAGCGCCTACACACCCAAAACAGATAAGTATCCTTATCCTATTTCTATTTAACTATTTATTTAAACATTTAACTATACAAAAAACAGGATACTTACTTGACATAGTGATAGAACCTGAGGATACTTCTTGAGAATCCTGGGTGTTTGTTTTGAATGATCTTGTTGCAGGATCAAGTTTTCTGAAAGCAGCAAGCCTTTCCTTGGTGGCAGGTGATGGTATAAGGTGCGAAACAGAGATAGCTGTTGTTATGGGTGAAATTCTGAGCCCATATCCTGAGAAATATCTTGGGTTATATCTTGGTTATATGATATCTGTTCACATCCGGGATGCTGATTCAGGATATTGGTAACATCCTGAATGGTATCCTCAGGATCACTAACGGATTATGTGCAGGTACGTGGGTTAGAAGCTAGCAACGTTCACAAGGACTCATTCCGCGGAAGACTCGGTCCAAGTCATTCAAATAAAGACGTTGAAGCCGCATTAATCGGTCAACAACGTTAGCAATGGAATATTCGGAGCATCCCATATTTATAGGAATATTCGTTTGTAATTCGTTACTATAAATAGGTGGGTATATCAGATCTAATATGACATCACATCAACACTCACTACACTCTTACACTTGTTCTCTAGCAATGTTCACTCTCGCACAAAAGCGTTGTAACACTTAGTGATGTGTTCAAAATGTAACATATAAATTTCATCAAATGAGGCATAAAACTAACCCTTTTTAGTACTAATGTTGGAAAAAGTGTGCTTTTGTCTTCCTTTTTGTATTTTCAGGATTAAATGAGCTCAAATTAACAAAAGAAGCAAAAAGGCAGCTAAATCTAGCATAAATACAAGAAAAGGAACAAAGGTTGCATGCCCGACCCCCTTCAACAGCATCTCCCAAAGCAAAAACAAGAAGAAAGCTGAGCATGGGGCTGTGCCCAGCTGAGCACGGGGCGTGCCCAGCTCAGCACGGGCCGTGCCCAGCTCAGCACGGGCCGTGCCCAGCTCAGCACAGGGCAGTGCTCAGGATGGACAGCTCTGGCACTAAAGACAAACCTGTAGAAGCTTCTATTGCCCACCACGGGGCCGTGCCCAGCGGACACGGGGGCGTGGCGAAAGTACAGCAGGCGCATTAATTGTAATTGCGAATTACAATTAATGAAGAGAGAAAGTGTCAGACGGACACGGGGGCGTGCCCAGCGGACATGGGGGCGTGTGGAGCTAATAAAGACAAACTGTATTAATGAAGAAAGAGAAAAGGGTGGACACGGGGCCGTGTCCAGGCTTCTGTACAGGCTATAAATAGGAGTGCTTGGCTCAATCTCAAACCATCCCTTGGCACACCACCTCTCTCACACTTCATCCACCACCCACCACCATCACAACACCATCATCCACCACCATCATCCATTGTCCATCGTAGAGTGTGTGAGTCGTCTCGGGATCCAAGATTGATCGTAAGAGTTTGTTAGGGGAGGATTTTCTAACAATTAGTGATCCTTATTCGTTATCCTAATTAGTGATCCTTACTTCTGTGACAGGTGGTGATCCTCAGAAGAGCTTCAGGATCAGGATCATGGATCACTTTAAGGATCCTCGTACTGACGATTGTTTACTTATGTTTTGTACTATCTCGCAGGTATAACAAGCTTGACCAAGTCTTGGCGACATTCTTGGAGAATATTCCCAAACTATTCTGCACGTGCTTGGCAAAAAATAGACGTTGTGGAGAACGTGGAGGCATGGCACGAAAGTCAGAAAGTTTGTTAGCTAGTTGTTTTCTTATTTTTAAGGGGTAACGAGCTAGTTAGTGACACTTAGTCATTTATGAGTTACACACACACTCATACAAACGTTCATACCAGCTCTCGTTCAAACACTTAGCGATTTCATACACCATATACACATTTCACGATAGTGATCCTTGTACCTAGCTCGTTACTATCCGAAGTTGTAAACATTTATTCATTTATTTGAGCTTGGTGATCGGTAGTTTCCATCACCCGGGGTTTTTTGTGCCGGAGATCAACTCTTGATCAAGGGCTTTTCCCCCGTATAAATCCTTGTGTTGTTTGTGCAAATTACATTGAAGTGATCCTCGTTATTGATATACATAATTAGCATCATACCCCATAACAAAGAGTTTGGTTGCAATATCCTCAACAGATTTTCTGACCAAAACAGTTTGGCGCCCACCGTGGGGCCATTGGTGCTTCGTCCTTAGAAAAATACGCATTTTTGTGCTCATTTCGGTTCACTACAACCAAGCAAATGGCTTCCTCAGTGAAGAATGCTTCAAACTTGATGCCTTCATTCACTTCTTCACAAGGCGTCCCTCCTTTGCCTCCACCACCTTCTGGATCCCAGAAGAATACCGAGAATGCTGCGAAGAAACCAACTCCCATTTTCTCAAAACCTCCAACTTCTTCTGCTTCTTACACTCCCACTACTAGTGACATGTTTACTTTGATTTTGCAGATGAAGGATCAGATACGGCAACAGGATAAGACCAATGAGAGGATTCTCAGAGAAATCGGAGATCTCAAGAAACAAAAGACAACGGCAGAGGATCATTCCCCACTGGTGCCAAAATCCTTGAATTTTGATACTCCGGTGATTACTTCTCAGCCATCAGTGGCTCCAGATGTTCAATACGTGGGTGGACCAAAAGGAGTGCACTACGGAACAACAACAATGACTCAGGCACCAGGTTCATATTTCCAGCCAGCGGGATCCTATCCTCAGCATATGGGATCCCTCACGAATTCAGGAGGATATTCGGGAATGCAGCAGGTTCAAGGATCCTCCTTCGTTCCCGGATCATCCCAGGTTCAAGGATCCTCCTTCGTTCCAGGATCATCCCAGGTTCAAGGATCCTCCTTCGTTCCAGGATCATCCCAGGTTCAAGGATCCTCCTTCGTCCCAGGATTGTCCCAGTATCAAGGATCCTTCCAGATGCCAGGATCCTTGAGGAGTTTGCAAACAGGAAGTTCAGATGTCCATCAGGGAGATTTTATTCCAATGCAGACCAATGCTTCTACTAGTCCCTCGATCATTCCAGAGCCTCAACAATATGGATTAACATCCATTCTTCCTAACTTGAATCCAATGGGAGGTAACACTTTTAATAATTCTCATACTACTAACCATGGTCTTATGCAGGATCCAGGTATCAATCATGCCATGGCTAGAGAATTGCAAAAGCTAAAGGATATGATATCAAGTGTTCCGGGAGTAGTCAAACCTATCCCAGAGATTGCAGATGGGAGCCACAAGATATCTCGTTTTGCACCACCAATCTGTGATGCTGAGATACCCAAGAGGTTCCATGTGCCTACAATGAAACTGTATGATGGTTCGATGGATCCTGAAGAACACATAGCACAATACAGGGAGAGGATGGAGATCAATCCAATCCCGGAAAGGTTAAAGGAAGCATGCCTGTGCAAGGGATTCGGATCCACTCTTACTGGATCAGCTCTCAAATGGCTGCTAAGTCTTCCCCCCTATTATATTACCTCTTTTGCTAACCTAGTTAACTTGTTTAATAATCAGTTTTCTTGTAGTAGAAAATTTGAACGATTAACTAGTGATTTATATAGGATAACCCAGGGTCATAATGAATCATTAAGGGATTACATTACCAAATTCAGTAAAGAATCCTTAGACATTCCCAACTTAGATATAGCTACGGCTGTTGAGGCCTTTAAAATGGGATTGCTTAGGGATTCGTCTTTCTATGATGATCTTGTTATGACACCATGCAGGAACTTAGATGAGGTAAGAACCCGAGCACTTAGGTTCATTCGGCTGGAGGATGACAAGAGGATCCAGGAGAGGTTAGCAGGATCCTCAAAGCAGGATAAGCAAGGATCCTCATTCAGGAACAACAAGTTCAGATCCTACAACAGATCTGATAACCAGAACGTGCATTCTATTGATCAAGAAGAGGATGATGAGGATTATCCTCCAATTTCTGAATATTGTTTTAGTGTTGATAACAATGAACTAATCCTTGCGATGCAGAGTCTAGGTGATAAAGCTAGATGGCCCAGAAAAAATGATAGGCCAGCTGTAACTAAGGATAAATCAAAGTGGTGTGCATACCATGAAGATTTTGGGCACCTCACAGAAGAATGCATTGCACTAAGAAAGGAAATTGGATACTTGTTGAGCAAGGGGCATCTAAAAGAATTGTTGGGAAGAAAAAAGTCAAGAACTCAGGATCCTGAAAGGATCCCTGAGAAGGCTCCAGCCCCTCCAGCAGATGCACAAGTGATAAACTTTATTTCTGGAGGATCAGACATTTGCGGCACATCCTTCTCAGCAGCTAAAAGGCATGCAAAGGAAACTAAAATGGATAATGGAGAAAGACCTGTTCGAACATCAAGTGTCTCCGAAGGAAAAGTCATAACCTTTGATGAGGATGATCGTGTTGATATCCAGGATCCTCATCACGATGGTTTAGTTATTACTCTTTTTATTTCTAACCATTTTGTCCGCATGATCCTTATAAACGGAGGAAGTTCAGTGAACATTATCCAGCTTGATGTTCTAAAGAAGATGGGTATCCCTAAATCAGATATCATACCAAGATCCTCCGTGCTTGTGGGATTTAGTGGCGAAACTAAGAATACCCTGGGGGACATCAAACTCCCAATATACATTGAAGGCCTACACTCTTATCAAAAATTTTGTGTTATTAACTGTTTATCTTGTTGTAATGTTATCCTTGGCAGGCCTTGGATACACGATATGAAAGCAGTCCCATCTACTTACCATCAATGTGTGAAGCTCCCTAGTCCTTGGGGAATAGTGAAGATTGATAGTGATCAGCAGGAGGCTAGGAATTGCTACACTTCATCGATGAAACCAGCTTCGAAGTCAAGGGAGCAATAGCAATCAAGGTATCCTCCAAGAAATGTCTTGGAGGCCAGAGAGCAGGATGTGGTAGAAATCCTCATGGATCCTGATGATCCTGAATCCAAAATCTATATCGGATCAGGGATCCTTGGCGAAATGAAAGAAGACCTCGTATCCTTCCTCAAAAGGAGAAAGACTACGTTTGCATGGAAACACGAAGACATGACTGGTATATCCAAAGATGTTATCACTCATAAACTCGGCATTGACAGATCCTTCAAACCAATCCATCAAAGGAGAAGAAAATTTGCACCGGAAAGGAATGCCATTATCCAAGAAGAGGTAGAGAAATTGCTCCGGGCAGGTATGATTAGAGAGGTCAAGTATCCAAGATGGTTGGCCAATGTGGTTGTTGTTCAAAAGAAAAACGGAAAGTGGAGGGTATGTGTCGATTTTACCGATTTAAATAAGGCATGTCCCAAGGATCCTTTCCCTTTACCCCACATTGACTCCATGGTGGATGCAACTGCGGGTCATGAACTGTTAACTTTTATGGACGCTTCATCTGGATTCCAACAAATCCAAATGGAACCATCCGACCAAGAGGATACAGCCTTCATGACTCCAACTGGTATATACTGCTATATTGCTATGCCGTTCGGATTAAGAAATGCAGGTGCAACATATCAAAGGCTGGTGAATATGGTGTTCAAGGATAAGATTGGACAGACTATGGAGGTCTACATAGATGATATGGTGGTAAAATCCTTAAAAGCTGAGGATCACCTAAGAGACTTGGAGGAAGCATTCGATATCCTTGACAAATATAACATGAAACTTAATCCTTCAAAATGTCATTTTGGTGTTAAAGCAGGTAAATTCTTAGGATATATGGTGACAAAGAGAGGCATTGAAGCTAGCCCGGAACAAATTAAAGCAATAGTGAACATCAAATCTCCGGCCAATGCTAAGGATGTTCAAAGGCTAACAGGAAGGATAGCAGCCTTGAACAGATTTATATCCAAGTCCTCCGAGAAGTGTAAAGAATTCTATGATATCCTAAGGAAGAACAAGAAATTTGAGTGGACGGAGAAGCATGAAAATGCTTTAAAAGCCCTCAAAGATTACCTATCCTCGGCCCCGACTTTGATGAAACCAGAAAAAGGCGATGTGTTATCCTTGTATCTTGCAGTATCCTCAAAAGCAGTAAGTGCGGTCCTTGTTAAGGATCATCAAGGTACACAACATCCTGTCTATTATGTAAGTAAAAGTTTACTTGATGCCGAATCCAGGTACTCACACCTTGAAAAGCTTATTCTTGCATTAATTATGGCATCTACTAAGTTAAGACATTATTTTGAAACTCATGTTATCATTGTTAAAACTAATTTTCCAATCAAGAATGTCCTCAGGAAACCAGAGATGTCAGGAAGGATGGCTAAGTGGGCAGTGAAACTGAGTGCATATGATATAAGATATGAGCCTAGGACAGCCATCAAATCCCAAGCATTAGCTGACTTTGTGGCTGATTTCAGTAGTGATTTACAAGAAGAAGCTGAGCTAGAAGTCCAGCAGCTAGAAGAGACCAAGGATCCTTGGATACTCTATACTGATGGATCCTCAAATGTCAAAGGCACAAGGCTTGGGATACTACTAAAATCGCCACAGGGGGACATAATACCCCATTCTATAGCTTGTGAGTTCCAAACCACCAACAATGAGGCTGAATATGAAGCCTTAATTGCTGGTTTGCAAATTGCTAAGCATATGGGAATCAGGTATCTTGAGGTACACGTAGATTCTTTGTTAATTACAAACCACTTTAATGGATCCTGTGCTGTTAAAGGTGAAAAGCTAACCAAATATTTGGAGATAGTCAAAAGTTTGACACTCTCTTTTGTTTCCTTTAGTTTGTCACAGGTACCAAGGGAAGAAAATACAGAAGCTGATGCATTGGCTAATTTAGGATCATCCTTGAAGATCCCGGAGGATATCAAGATTCCTATTATCCATATCCTGACCCCGGCTATTGAGGATCATGTGGCTATGGAAATAGGAAATGATTCTACAATAATCCCTAGTGAGGATACTCGATCACATTCAGGATCAGGATCATGGATCTCACCAATTATGAGATACTTACAACATGGAGAGATTCCTACAGGAGAAAACCCTAGGGCTTTCAAATCTAAGGTATCTCAATTCACAATTTTAAATAATATGTTGTATAGACGATCTCTTGCAGGACCATACTTGAGATGCATTGAGGATCCTGAAATCCAAGAAGTTTTAAAAGACTTCCATGAAGGAGATTGTGGAAACCACACTGGGGGCAGGGCATTATTCTCAAGGATCCTGAGGACAGGATACTACTGGCCAACCATGAAGAAAGATGCTGTGGAGTATGCTAGAAGATGTGATCCTTGTCAGAGGCACAGCAATATCCTTCATCAACCAGCTGAATTATTGCATCCTATATCCTCCTCTTGGCCATTTATGAGATGGGGTATGGATATAGTTGGTAAGCTCCCTAAGGCACCTGGTGGAAAAGTATTCATGCTTGCTATGACGGATTACTTCTCCAAGTGGATAGAGGCTGAAGCTTTTGCCCAAGTCAGAGAAAAGGAAGTTATATCCTTCATTAAAAGAAATATTATAACTAGATTTGGAATTCCTTCTGAGATTATATGTGATAATGGTTCCCAATTTATTGGGGGCAGAACCACTAACTTTTGTGACAGCTGGGGAATTAAGATGATAACATCAACACCAGTCCACCCACAAGCTAATGGTCAGGCAGAATCATCTAACAAGATCATCATCAACAATTTGAAGAAGAAGCTTGGATCCAAGAAAGGGAAGTGGGCAGAAGAACTACCCTATGTGCTTTGGGCTGACAGGACAACCCCTAAGAATGCTACTGGTCAAACACCATTCTCTTTGGTGTTCGGGGCAGAATCGGTGATCCCAACAGAAATGGTGGTTCCAACTGCTAGAACAAGTACTCGTGATCCTGAGGAAAATAATGAAAACTTGGCTCAAGACCTGGATACTATTGAAGAAATCAGGGATATGGCTAGGATAAGGATGGCCAGTTATCAGCAAAGAATGGCTGGTGCTTACAACAAAAATGTCAGGATCAGGAGGTTTCAAGTTGGAGATATGGTATTAAGGAAAGCATTTCAGAATACCACCAATCCTACTGATGGAAAGTTAGCTCCAAAATGGGAAGACCCTTATTTGATTGAAGCTGAAGCAGGAAAGGGGGCATATAGATTGCTAACCATGGAAGGTGATTTGCTACCAAGAGCTTGGAATGCTGTCCACTTGAAGAAATATTTCATGTGAGCAGGATCCTCATGGCACAGATGATCCTCATGATAGGGATATCCTTAAAGGATCCTCAAAGTATCGGTGATCCTTACTTAGGTATCCTTAGCATAACATTGGTTATCTGCTGAAGCAATCCGTTCCTTGGGTTTAACCCCAGTTATTTGGGCTTGACCCCAGTTCCGCCTGTAGCGCACGATGATCCTGGTATAGTTCAAGGCATTGGGACCAGTACTCGTTTTAGGGGCTGATAATTCCATTGTTCTGGCTATGCTTAGGATCCTACGTATAATGGTAGACGTACCATACATCCGTTCCTAAGGTTTCTAACGTTTTCACGTTAGCTAAGGTTTCTAACGTTTTCACGTTAGCTAAGGTTTTGGCATTTTCATGTCACTAAGTTTGGATAGTCGCCAGTTAGGGCCATACTCCAGTTTACATACGATCCTTGGGCTTGTCCCCAGTTATCCTTGGGCTTGTCCCCAGTTATCCTTGGGCTTGTCCCCAGTTATCCTCGGGCTTGTCCCCAGTTATCCTTGGGCTTGTCCCCAGTTGCTAACTCTTTTCCTATGTTGGCTTAGTCCCAAGTTATGCTCTATTTCAGGTTCTTGAAGATAGGCAACTAGGGAACCTTGATCCTTACTTTACTCTAAGGTTTATCTTATAGTTATCCTTATTATGGTTAGGATCCTAACTTGGACCCTCAGGTATGATCCTTAACTATTTTTAATTCTATTCATTATTTATTTGAATAACCCTTATACTTGACAACTGAACTAGTGATTCTTAAACTATATCACTTTTTAGAACTTATCGGTTATGGGATATGTGATCCTTGATCATATCCTAAACTTTTTGGATATCTATTTTAATTTTTCAAGGCTTGATAAGTATAAACAGAATGAACATTACAACAGTTGGAAAGTAAGATATTAACAAGGATAACAACACAAGATAAGCGACAAAAGTTAAGATTTTATTTATTAACAAAAAACTAACCCCTTAAGGTTGTCAAAATTACCTACCCAAGCATCCACCAGCAAAACGTGGCCCGTCCGCTGGGGTAGGTAAAGGGTGTCCATGATAATAAGTTCAAAAGTAGTGCAGGAATATAAAGGCGGAAGGATTACAATGGCTTCATCCCCCAAACAGAGGATCCCTCCACCAATTGCAATCCTGCCTATTGTCCAAAGGATCATACATGATCCTTAATCCTAAAACCTATTGTTCAAAGTACAAACCATTAAATTGTTCAACATCACAACCACAAAAAGCTACTACCAAATTTAAAAATTGGGCTCCGGCTACTTCTAGAAATGTCCATCATCGCCCAATCAAGCAGCCTAAACCTTTGCTGCATCACCACCTCCGGCTCCACTTGCTTCACCAGCTTCATCCTTGCTTCAAGCCTCAATTGTCAGGATCTCTTCAGCCTCCTCTTCATCACCCAATTCAGCCAGCCTTGCCTTCCATTCTTCAATTTCCCAGTTGCTTTTGTCGAAGGCAGGATCCTGAGCTTCCAAGGCCATTTGCAGCTTGGTCTTGTACATTGCTATGGCGGCAGAGACTTTGGCATCATCTGTGATCTCCTGCCTTTCATAGTCAAAATTAACCAGCACCTTAGCCATCTCCTGTTTGGTATCCTGGAGTTCCTTCCGAAGATCAGCAAGTGCAAGATCCTTGAGCACGGCAACCTGCTGGAGGTCGGCAATCTTCTTATCCTGATCCTCAACGTGGCCAACATAATCCTCGATCTCAGAGAATTTCTGCAAAGAGGATAAAGGATAAGGTCAGGATTAAGTGATCCTCAAATCAGCAGGATATATCAGCAGGATATGTCGACAGGATATATGATCAGAGACAATGATCCTTACCTCATTGAAGTACTCGAGGAATTGGTGGCGGATTAGAGGCAGACCCTGCAAATCCTCAGCCTCGGAGGCCTTTCTCCTCTTGATTCCCTTTCCTTTGAGGGGTGCCTTGGGGATTGAGGCTGTCGGGCTGGCAGGAACCTTTCTTTTGGAGGATTTGACAGTGGTGAGATCGGTGACACTGAACCTTGAAGCAGCTTTGGCAGATTTTCCAGCACCTACACAACCAAAACAAGATAAGTATCTTCACTTAACTTATATTTCACTATTTATTTAAATTTTAAACAAGGATACTTACTTGACATTGTGACAGAGCCTGAGGATACCTCCTGTGAATCTTGGGTTGTTGTCTTGAAAGTTCTAATTTCAAGATCGAGTTTCCAGAAAGCAGCAAGCCTTTCCCTGGTTGCGGATGTTGTGAGGAGATGTGAAAAAGAGATAGCTGCATGATACAAGACAAACAGGGTTAGTGATCCTATCACATGAACAAGACTACCTGGTGATCCTTCTCATGATCCTCCGGCCTACCATTGGTGGACCATGTCTTTGGTAGATCCTCTCCGTTTAGAATGGAATTCCTCCTGACAAAGAAGAAGCGACGTTTCCAATCTTTGTCGTTCTTAGTGACTTTGAGAAGGGGATGTTCTGCACCGGGTTTTCGCTTGAACAAATAACGATGGGAACCAAAGGTAGTAAGATCATACAGTTCTGCCAATTCTGACATTCCTAAATCAACGCCTTCCTGCTCGATGATCCTCTCTAGGGTATACAAAACCCTCCAAATCATCGGCATGGCTTGGATATAAGAAATGCCGGTAAGGGAAAAGAAGGATTGTGTGAATTCTGGGAAAGGATAGGTGTACCCTATAGTGAATGGAGTAGCTGGAAAGGCAACCCATGTTTCAGAAACATAGTCGCTAAGAACAGTGGGATCAAAGGGTTTGAAAAAGGCATTCGCCGGAAAACGGTGACGGGTTTTATCTACTTGTGCATCGTTAAAACAACACCTCTCATTCGCTGAGTCTTTGATGATTTTTTGACTCTTCAAAGGGCTATCCTTCTTGTGATCCTTGCCCGGTGAGCTTCGGAGCATCATTCTTAGAGCGATGGTGGTAAAGAAAGAAAAACAGAGTAAGAAAAGGAAAAAGAGAAGAAAGAGATACCTGATTGATCTTCGACTGAGAATATAAAGGGAGTTTCTTTCGAATTTGAATGCATATTGATCCTATCTATATCTCTATTTATAATTATGATTCTGCAGGATTGTCACTTCCGTGACGTCATGATCGCAACGGCTAGTTCTATTTTTACGGCTGTATATCCGTTAGTTTGTTGCGGATAAGATCAGTAAAACATAACTCGTTAATTTTACAAATTACTCCTTATATTTTGGGGGCAATTGTTAGGGGAGGATTTTCTAACAATTAGTGATCCTTATTCGTTATCCTAATTAGTGATCCTTACTTCTGTGACAGGTGGTGATCCTCAGAAGAGCTTCAGGATCAGGATCATGGATCACTTTAAGGATCCTCGTACTGACGATTGTTTACTTATGTTTTGTACTATCTCGCAGGTATAACAAGCTTGACCAAGTCTTGGCGACATTCTTGGAGAATATTCCCAAACTATTCTGCACGTGCTTGGCCAAAAATAGACGTTGTGGAGAACGTGGAGGCATGGCACGAAAGTCGGAAAGTTTGTTAGCTAGTTGTTTTCTTATTTTTAAGGGGTAACGAGCTAGTTAGTGACACTTAGTCATTTTTGAGTTACACACACACTCATACAAACGTTCATACCAGCTCTCGTTCAAACACTTAGCGATTTCATACACCATATACACATTTCACGATAGTGATCCTTGTACCTAGCTCGTTACTATCCGAAGTTGTAAACATTTATTCATTTATTTGAGCTTGGTGATCGGTAGTTTCCATCACCCGGGGTTTTTTGTGCCAGAGATCAACTCTTGATCAAGGGCTTTTTCCCCGTATAAATCCTTGTGTTGTTTGTGCAAATTACATTGAAGTGATCCTCGTTATTGATATACATAATTAGCATCATACCCCGTAACAAAGAGTTTGGTTGCAATATCCTCAACAGATTTTCTGACCAAAACAGAGTTCTTGACAATCAAGGCCATGTTTGCCTAAGTCTCTTACATCACTTGGTGAAGACAAAGTGTCTAGTATAATACTTTTTATTTCTAATCTTTTGCACTTTTTATTTGGTTTTGTATTAATGACTTTAATAACTAGTTACTTATGTTGAAGGTGATCTTTCCTTATCGTTTGTCCGTGGTGTCTTGGCATTATTTTACTGTCTATATAAAATAAAAGATTTTCACCATTCATATCTCCACGGTCTATATGGAGGTATGTTGGCTACCTGGTCAGGGGTTAAGGGAACGGTTTGGTAAAGGTCTTGCCATTGTTCAGCGTTTAGAGGTCCTGCAATGGACCTGGGTCAAATTTAGTAGGACCTCCTTCAATGCTTCACGGTATTGGATGGCGGGGGTCCAAACTCTTTGATCCCCTCATAAGTTAACTACTATTAATACTATAACCCGGCTATTTAGGACTGTATCCCTGCTGACTCAGACTACTTAGCCGAGGGTAACGTCACCGCCAAAAGCGGGGCCTACCACAATACTGCATTAATAACTTAATTCATTAGCTTCCAATAATCCACCCTTTTAGGATTGTATCCTTGCTGACTCAAACTACTGGGGTGAGGGTAACGTCACCTTCAAAAGAGGGGCCTACTACAATAACTAAGATAATCTCTTAATTATGTGCAAAAGTGCGGAAATAATCAAAGGTTATACTAGATACGAGTCAGAACCAAGTGATTCATCTTGTCTATCTGTTTTTTATTTTATTTTTATTTTCAGCATTTTAGTTAGTTTTTATTTTTCTTAGTTTAAAACATTTTTCTAACCTTTTTATTTTTGATTAGACGTTGAGGATAAACCGGTACTAAAAGCTCTTGTGTCCTTGGACGACCTCGGTATCTTACCAACGCTATACTACACTCAACGATGGGTGCACTTGCCCATATGTGTGTTTAGTGTTAATGAAATATCGTGTTTTATAAATTTAAAACTTGGCTAAAATAAGTGTTAAAAAGGGCTTAAAATATACACCTAATATATACGACACTTCGCACGCATCAAGTTTTTGGCGCCGTTGCCGGGGACACAAGGATTTTAGGAAAGCTTAAAATCGACGGCCTAATCAGTTTTTCAAAACCTTTTCAAAACGGGCCCACATTTTTCTGCATTTTAGTTTAGTTTTGCATTTACAGTAGGTTGAACACGGGCCGTGCTCGCTGAACACGGGGCCGTGCTGCATATTTTTCATAAAACACCCAGTAACAGAAGCTTGAACACGGGCCGTGCTCACTGAACACGCCCCGTGCTCAACGAAATCAGTAAATTTAATTAAAACGCCCAGATACGGATCCTGACCACGGGGCCGTGCTCACTGAACACGGGGCCGTGTCCAGCCTCTGTTTCCGTTTTTCTTTTTGTTTTCTGATCTCGAGACTTGGTTGTGGTCTGCTGAGTGATTCTTATGGATCAATACTCAGGAGGTTACAACTACACCTATGAGGAGGATGATTATAAGGGTAATTATTGCACTAATTGTCGTCACGCACGCTCGATTCAAAATAATCACTCATATCAACCATCCAATTCATACACCTACTATGAGGAGCCCAGGTACGAGCCATCAACTTCATACACATCCTATGAAGACCAAAGGTATGAACCTCCTCCCTCATACTCATATTTTGATGAACCAAGGTATGAGCCTTCATACTCATACTTTGAGGAACAAAGATATGAGCCACCACCTTCGTATGCTTACTATGAGGAACCTTGGCGTGAACAACCCACCTCATATGAGTATTATGGAGAACAAAATTTTGAACCTTATCCATCATATGCTTACAATGAAGAACAATGGTGCGAACCATCGACTTCATATAAGTATTATGAGGAACAAAGGGTCGAACAACCGGATTCAAGCTTAGAAAATACCGATTCTTTTTCTATAACCGAAGTGACCGATAGGATATTAGAACACATTATAGTTATCGATCGATGTATAAAAGAAGCTCGCGCAAGGGAAGGGGAGTCCCGCGCAAGAGAAGAATTAAAAAAGGAAGAGATAACTGAAAATGTAAAAATGGAAGAACAAATAAGTGAAAAACCGACACATGAGTTAAACAACGAAAAAGGTGAGTCCGACAACGTTAAAATTCAAGAAGAGTCTAATTTTGAAGAAATTAATCTCTTATCACCTTCTTTTGAAAATCATTGTTTAGTACCCACTCATGCTAAGTTTTTAAAAGAGTTAAACACTAACACTAAAATTGACGAAACGGTAAGTGTTAAGTTAACTAATGATCAAACCTCGCTAATAAAAGAAGACCCATTTGAAATTAACATTACACCGGTTCCATGTTTCTTTCAAAATTCATTTATTAGCAATATCACAATCGATAAAGATCTTTGTGTTAACATAATGCCTAACTACATTTTCGAAAAATTAAGTATTAGTGATTTTTCTCCACTTCAAATACCCATTTTTCTATCCAATCGGAAAGTAATAAAATCAATCGGTATAGCTGAGGATGTATTGGTTCAAACAAATCAAATGGTAATCCCGACCGATTTTGTCATCCTCGATGACGCTCCTCTAGTGTTGGGACGACCATTTGTAAAAACTCACGAAGCTTTGAAAAACCGGAAGTTCAACAATCTACCTCTTCAATTAGGGGCATTTAAAAGAAGTGTCGATCTTGAGCGATCAATGAAATATCCATTCGGCAATGACGACCCCCTAATTGAAGATGAGCCAGAACCACCCGATAAGGTGGGTCTAGCCAAGGACCCTTATAAACGTGGCGCACCACGGAGGCATTCCGCGGAATTATCCGTAGTTTTAGTTTAGATTAACTTTTACGTTTTCTAGTTTAGTTATTTTTTTCCAGGAATAAAACACACTCGGGATGGTGAAGGATGATAAGGGAAGCTTGAACCAACACCCCATGCACAAAAACAGAGCCTCCCGACAATTTTTCTTCATTACAGCAAGTTCAGCACGTGGCCGTGCTCACCCCAACACGCCCCGTGCCCAAGGTTCTGTAGAAAATGCCCAGTTCAGGTACCTGGACACGGGGCCGTGCTCACTGGACACGCCCCCGTGCCCAGCCTTCTGTTTACTTTTGGTACTGGCAGTCTGGACACTGGGCCGTGCTCAGCCAACACCACCCCGTGTTCAGCTACCCAGTACCATAAAATCTTGTTTTTAACCCATTTTTACACATTTAATCAGCCTAAAAACTTATTTTTGGGACACATTGAGGACAATGTGTAATTTAAGTGTGGGGGGGATGCTAAAACCTTGAATCTTGCAAGTCCTAATTACAAGCCTTACACAAAACTCTATTGGAACCGCTAATCACCCCAAATTTTTTTCAAAAATTTTCATTTTTTACTTGTCTAGGTTTAACTTGGGAATTTCAAAATTCTAAAAAGGTTATATTTTTACAAATTTACAACCGCTAGCGTCGTGATAAAAAGAACCAACATAAGAAAATTATGAAAAGGCATGACAAGCTTAGTTAAAATTTAATTATATATACTTGAACACATAAAAACCCATTCCCACAAAAGTGAGTTTTGAGCCTTTATTGAGCATACAAATATATATCTTTAAAATGCTCATTTTTCGTTTCTTGTGTGAATAGCCGCTCGGTTCTTACAACTCTAGAACTTGCCACGACGATACATTCCCGGTCCTTACCAACTTAAACCCGAGTAAGTAAATGATGGAGGCATTAGGACTAACCCTTTTTATTTCTACACCATTATTTTTCTTTTTTCTTACCACCTACCCAAAATCCCCCTAGTTAACCCCTTTGAGCCTAAACCTTTTCATGTCTTAACCCAAACCAAACACCTTTTCACCCACCTAAACCCTTTTTATTTTTTCACCCTTTGTTTTAGTAACAAGCACGGTTTTTCGTATGACTTTTCAAAAAAAAAAAAAAAAGTGTTGATGATGAAGCAAAAGAAATAAACAAGCAAGTTCATCAAAAATAACTTTGTTTGAATAATGGCTTCATCAAAATAAAAATTGAAAAAAAAAAGAGGTCTTACGAAAACCGATGTTTTTTACGCTTTTCGCCCTTTTCCACTAACCACCAACCCAAGCCTAACCCTTCACCCAAAAGTCCTCTTGATATTTACAAAGGTATATAAGTTAAAAAGGAGGAGGATTGATTGCTTGGCAAGCCTATGGTAGGAGTAAGTTTCATGCCGCTCTCGAGTGATCCACAAAAATACATTTTCGGCCGAGTGTTGAGTGATCCCCGTGAGGTATGTGAACTTGTATATAAATAGAATTTTACAAAGGCATGTTATGCCCTAATAAGTAATTTATCTTATGAAAAGTTTTAAATAAATCATGACGAATAGGATTGTAAATAAATAAAAATAAAATTAAATAAAGAATCTTGGAAATCCCGACACTCTACGACAAGCCCAAAAACCTTCTTCTCTACCCATTCCATTTGGGAGTGTAATAACCACATATTAAAGAGTTTTGCTTGAGGACAAGCAAAGATTCAAGTGTGGGGGTATTTGATGTGTTCAAAATGTAACATATAAATTTCATCAAATGAGGCATAAAACTAACCCTTTTTAGTACTAATGTTGGAAAAAGTGTGCTTTTGTCTTCCTTTTTGTATTTTCAGGATTAAATGAGCTCAAATTAACAAAAGAAGCAAAAAGGCAGCTAAATCTAGCATAAATACAAGAAAAGGAACAAAGGTTGCATGCCCGACCCCCTTCAACAGCATCTCCCAAAGCAAAAACAAGAAGAAAGCTGAGCATGGGGCTGTGCCCAGCTGAGCACGGGGCATGCCCAGCTCAGCACGGGCCGTGCCCAGCTCAGCACGGGGCAGTGCTCAGGATGGACAGCTCTGGCACTAAAGACAAACCTGTAGAAGCTTCTATTGCCCACCACGGGGCCGTGCACAGCGGACACGGGGGCGTGGCAAAAGTACAGCAGGCGCATTAATTGTAATTGCGAATTACAATTAATGAAGAGAGAGAGTGTCAGACGGACACGGGGGCGTGCCCAGCGGACACGGGGGCGTGTGGAGCTAATAAAGACAAACTGTATTAATGAAGAAAGAGAAAAGGGTGGACACGGGGCCGTGTCCAGCGGACACGGGGCCGTGTCCAGGCTTCTGTACAGGCTATAAATAGGAGTGCTTGGCTCAATCTCAAACCATCCCTTGGCACACCACCTCTCTCACACTTCATCCACCACCCACCACCATCACAACACCATCATCCACCACCATCATCCATTGTCCATCGTAGAGTGTGTGAGTCGTCTCGGGATCCAAGATTGAT
Source organism: Helianthus tuberosus (assembly GCA_030545235.1). Lineage (NCBI taxonomy): Eukaryota > Viridiplantae > Streptophyta > Magnoliopsida > Asterales > Asteraceae > Helianthus > Helianthus tuberosus. Next base: position 186,879,124 of record CM060432.1, on the reverse strand, counting down.
CGTAAGAGTTCTTGACAATCAAGGCCATGTTTGCCTAAGTCTCTTACATCACTTGGTGAAGACAAAGTGTCTAGTATAATACTTTTTATTTCTAATCTTTTGCACTTTTTTTTGGTTTTGTATTAATGACTTTAATTACTAGTTACTTATGTTGAAGGTGATCTTTCCTTATCGTTTGTCCGTGGTGTCTTGGCATTATTTTACTGTCTATATAAAATAAAAGATTTTCACCATTCATATCTCCACGGTCTATATGGAGGTATGTTGGCTACCTGGTCGGGGGTTAAGGGAACGGTTTGGTAAAGGTCTTGCCATTGTTCAGCGTTTAGAGGTCCTGCAATGGACCTGGGTCAAATTCAGTAGGACCTCCTTCAATGCTTCACGGTATTGGATGGCGGGGGTCCAAACTCTTTGATCCCCTCATAAGTTAACTACTATTAATACTATAACCCGGCTATTTAGGACTGTATCCCTGCTGACTCAGACTACTTAGCCGAGGGTAACGTCACCGCCAAAAGCGGGGCCTACCACAATACTGCATTAATAACTTAATTCATTATCTTCCAATAATCCACCCTTTTAGGATTGTATCCTTGCTGACTCAAACTACTGGGGTGAGGGTAACGTCACCTTCAAAAGAGGGGCCTACTACAATAACTAAGATAATCTCTTAATTATGTGCAAAAGTGCGGAAATAATCAAAGGTTATACTAGATACAAGTCGGAACCAAGTGATTCATCTTGTCTATCTGTTTTTTATTTTATTTTTATTTTCAGCATTTTAGTTAGTTTTTATTTTTCTTAGTTTAAAACATTTTTCTAACCTTTTTATTTTTGATTAGACGTTGAGGATAAACCGGTACTAAAAGCTCTTGTGTCCTTGGACGACCTCGGTATCTTACCAACGCTATACTACACTCAACGATGGGTGCACTTGCCCATATGTGTGTTTAGTGTTAGTGAAATATCGTGTTTTATAAATTTAAAACTTGGCTAAAATAAGTGTTAAAAAGGGCTTAAAATATACACCTAATATATACGACACTTCGCACGCATCACTTAGCGATCTGGTCAATATCCTGCACTGTATCCTAACGTTTAAAGCAATAAGAAGAACAAGGCAGCTGCGATTGTCAGCTCCCGAGGTTTTATGACGGCGATCTAGATTGATCAAGGGCTTTCCTCGTATATCTCGTGTCACCCCCTTCACTTTTTGCTCATTGTTTGATCGTAGATACAGCTCAATATCCTGAATACTGTTTTTCAAAACAACTTAACCAGCATATTTTCAACACACTTTTTAGCTCACTACCTCACTTAACTAATTTGATCACATAATTGCTTAAGTAATTTTTGACCAAAACAATTTGGCGCCCACCGTGGGGCAAGTGGTGCTCTCTTTACTAAAAGTCTTTGTGAAATCGTTAATCGGTTTTCTGTTTTCAAAACTTTTTGCCACATTGTTTACGATGGCCTCAAGATCAAACATGAGCTCCTCCACTGTGTCTGCTACAACTTCTGCTACCACTGGTCCGGTGCTTCCACCACCTCCTCCAAGGATGCAATCTTCTTCACAACCTCAGGATATTATCCCTACTCGAAGAATTCAGGAATCTGCTCCCATTTTAGCTTCTAATGATGAAATTCTAACCTTATTTGGAAGTGTGCAGGAACAAATGAGGCAGCAACAGGAAAAAAACCAAATGCTATTGAGGGAAATACAACTCCTGAAGTCTGGCTCGAGCAGATCTACTGAGGATATCGTCACTCCATTACAACCCAGAACTTTGAACTTCAGTTCGGCTATGTACACTGAGGATAATAGGGGGAATATTGTGCCCAGCCTTCCTCAAAATCATACTCCTGAAATACCCTCCTCGGTCAGGATGTCAACCATGAGGAGCTCAGGATATGCTTCAGGATATGGGCAGAATCCTCAGCCGGGTAACGTGTCAAATAATAATACTCATGCTGCTAACAATATTGGTTCTTTGCAGGATACAGGTGTAACATCAGCATTTACTAGGGAGCTTCAGAAGTTGAAGGACATGATATCCAGTGTACCTGGAGTGGTCCAGCCAATCCCGGAAGTGTCCCAAGACAGCCACAGGATATCTCGCTTTGCATATCCTATCTGTGATGCTGAGATTCCAAAGAGATTTCAAACCCCCAACATGAAGCTTTATGATGGAACTACGGATCCTGAAGAGCATATTGCCCAGTATAGGGAAAGGATGGAAATTAACCCTATCCCTCCGGAGCTCAAGGAAGCATGCTTGTGCAAGGGTTTTGGTTCTACCTTAATAGGATCAGCCTTGAAATGGCTCCTAAATGTTCCTCCTCATTCGATTACATCATTTGCTCACCTAGTGAATTTATTTAATAGTCAGTTTTCCTGTAGTAGAAGCTTTGAAAAACTAACAAGTGATCTCTAAAGGATAACACAGGGACCTCAAGAATCCCTAAGGGATTATGTGAACAAGTTTAGCCGGGAATCCTTAGACATTCCGCATCTTGATGTTACAACAGCTGTGCAAGCTTTCAAGATGGGGCTGCAAAAAGATTCTCAATTTTACCAAGACCTTGTAATGAACCCATGCAGGAACTTGGATGAAGCTCGAAACAGGGCCCTAAGATATATTCGATTGGAGGATGACAGAAAGATGCACGAGAGGATGAACTCATCCAACACCTATGAGTCAACTAACAGGAAGTCAGAATCCTCATTTAAGCCATATCGCCCTAAGCCATATGGTAGAAATGAAAACAAAAAAGTGAATGCTATCGAAGATGAGGATCCTGAAGAATATCCTGAGTTATCTGAATATTGCTTTTCTGTTAACATTCCTGAATTGATGTATGCCATGCAGGGTTTAGGAGACAGGGCTAGATGGCCTCGAAAGAATCAACAAAAAGCCGATTGGAAAGATAAGTCAAAATGGTGTGCCTTCCACGAAGATTTTGGACATGTAACTGAGGATTGCATTGCTCTAAGAAAAGAAATAAACTATCTTCTAAGCAAGGGATATCTGAAAGATCTCTTAGGAAGAAAGAAGAATAAGGGTCAGGATACTGAGAAGGATCCTGAGCGAGCAGCGTCACCTCCCACGGATGCCAAGATAATCAACTTTATTTCGGGAGGATCCGACATTTGTGGGACTTCGTATTCGGCGGCGAAGAGACATGCAAAAGAAGCTAAGGCCGAAAGGGGAGTCAAACCTGTCAGGATGACTACCCTCACAACTGACAAAGTGATCACATTTGATGCTGATGACAGGGATACTGTCCAGGATCCTCATCATGATGCTCTGGTAATAACATTATATGTGGCTAACCATTTTGTGCGCAGGATATTGGTTGATAATGGCAGCTCCGTCAACATAATCCAACTAGAGACTCTGAAGAGAATGAATGTATCTCCGATGGATATCACTTCGAAGTCCACCGTGCTTGTTGGGTTCAGTGGAGAGGCTAGGAACACAGTGGGAGAGATAAAGTTACCAGTATATGTTGAAGGAGTTAACTCGATACAACGTTTCTGTGTGATGGATTCTCTATCCTGCTATAACATCATACTGGGAAGACCATGGATTCACGATATGAAGGCTGTGCCATCAACATATCACCAATGCATCAAGATCCCTACCCCTTGGGGAGTTGTCAAGGTTGATAGTGATCAGCAGGAGGCGAAAGAATGCTACTCACCCTCGATGAAATCCTCAACCAAGCCTAGTACAGCATAGCAATTAAAGATGCGGGCCCAGGATATCGTGGAGGATTCGGAGCAGGATGTGACGAAAATTATCCTGGATCAGGATAATCCTGATATCTCGGTGCTCGTAGGAACCAATATCCCTCAGGATATTGAAGAGCAGTTAACTAACTTTTTGAAATGCAGGATGTCAACGTTTGCATGGAAGCATGAGGATATGACAGGTATATCCAAAGACATTATTACTCACAAGCTTGGAATTGACAGATCATTCAAGCCTGTTCAGCAAAAAAGAAGGAAATTTGCTCCTGAGCGGAATACGATTATCCAAGAGGAAGTTGAAAGATTGTTGAAGTCCAGGATGATCAGAGAAGTCAAGTTTCCAAGATGGCTAGCAAACGTAGTCAGGGTACAGAAGAAAAATAGGAAATGGAGAGTCTGTGTAGACTACACAGACCTGAACAAGGCTTGTCCTAAAGACCCATTTCCTCTTCCTCACATTGATGCAATGGTGGATGCTACTGCCGGGCATGAAATGTTGACCTTCATGGATGCATCCTCAGGATTTCAGCAGATTCAAATGGAGCCTTCTGACCAGGAGGATACTGCCTTCATGACAACAACAGGTATTTATTGTTATATGGCTATGCCTTTTGGTTTGAAAAATGCAGGTGCAACATACCAGAGATTGGTAAACATGATGTTCAAAGACAAGCTGGGGGACACCATGGAGGTATACATTGACGATATGGTGGTAAAATCAAGGAAAGCTCAGGATCACCTCCAGGATATTAAAGGAGCGTTTGATATCCTGGATCAATATAACATGAAGCTAAATCCTGCTAAGTGTCATTTCGGAGTAGGGGCAGGAAAATTTCTAGGATATATGGTGACCAAAAGAGGAATAGAGGCGAGCCCGGAGTAGATTAAAGCCATATTGGATATTAAATCACCCTCAAATATGAAGGATGTTCAATGATTAACAGGGCGAGTGGTGGCATTAAACAGATTTATTTCAAGATCCTCAGAAAAATGCAAAGAGTTTTATGATATCCTGAAGAAGAACAAGAAATTCGAATGGGGTGAGAAGCATGAAGCAGCCCTGCAGGATTTGAAGCAATATCTTTCAACTGCACCTCTACTGATAAAGCCTGAGAATGGTGAACCTCTATCCCTATACCTCGCAGTATCAGGGAATGCTGTAAGTGCCGTCCTTATAAAGGATTATGAAGGGCAGCAATGTCCTGTTTATTATGTTAGTAAAAGTTTGTTAAATGCTGAAACTAGGTATTCTCATTTAGAAAAATTGATACTAGCATTAGTTATGGCATCAACGAAGCTTAGACATTACTTTGAGACACATTGGATTCATGTTAAAACAAATTATCCTGTCAAAAATGTGCTTAGGAAACCAGAGATGTCAGACAGGATGGCCAAGTGGTCAGTAAAGTTGAGTGCTTATGATTTAGTATATGAACCTAGAAATGCCATAAAGTCTCAGGCTTTAGCTGACTTTGTGGCTGATTTCAGTAGTGACATTCAGGATGAGGTAGACCTAGAAGTCCAACAGTCAAGAGAATCCTCAGGATCCTGGACGTTATATACTGATGGTGCATCTAATGTAAGAGGAGTAGGATTGGGAATACTACTAAAATCGCCACAGGGGGACATATTACCCCAGGCTATTAGATGTGAATTTCCTGCTACTAATAATGAAGCAGAGTATGAAGCTTTAATTGCAGGATTAGAGTTGGCTAAGAATATGAGTATCAAGAATTTGCAAGTATATGTTGACTCCTTGTTAATTACTAACCATTTTAATGGATCCTATGCAGTTAAGGGTGAGAAATTGATCGAATACCTCGATATTCTCAAAAAATTAGCAGGATATTTCGATGTGTTTACACTTGAACAGGTACCAAGGGAGGATAATGCTGAAGCAGATGCCTTAGCAAATCTGGGATCATCGATCAGGATACCAGAAGGGACCCAAATACCAATATTACATATCTTGTATCCTACAACGAATCCTCAGGATAAAGAAGTAGCGGGTATTCAGGATCCTGGAGCAGAGTATCCTGAAAAGGATCCTAAATCCTGGACGACTCCAATCATGAGATATCTCAAGGAAGGACACATCCCCGGAGATGAAAATCCTAAGGCATTTAGGATGAAGGTATCATGATTCACTATTATAAATAATGTTTTATACAAGAAATCTCTTGCAGGACCGTATTTGAGGTGCTTGGAGGATCCTGAAGCCAAAGAAGTACTTCAGGATATACATGAAGGGGATTGTGGTAACCACACTGGGGGCAGATCATTGTTCTCGAAAGTATTAAGGACAGGATATTATTGGCCAACGATGAGGAAAGATGCTGCAGAATATGCTCGAAGGTGTGATGCATGTCAAAGGCATAGTAACATACTACATCAACCAGCTGAACCACTATATCCTATAGCTTCCCCTTGGCCATTCATGAAATGGGGGATGGATATAGTAGGGAAGTTACCAAAAGCTCCGGGAGGAAAAGTCTTTATGCTAGCAATGACGGATTATTTCTCTAAGTGGGTTGAAGCTGAAGCATTTGTTCAAGTTAGAGACCAAGAAGTAGTATCCTTCATAAAGAGGAATATCCTGACCAGGTTTGGGGTACCAGCTGAAATCATTTGTGATAATGGGTCCCAGTTTATAAGCAAGAGGACCACTGACTTTTGCAAGAGTTGGGGAATCAAAATGATCACGTCTACTCCGGTACATCCTCAAGCGAATGGACAAGCTGAATCCTCGAACAAGATAATTGTCAATAACTTAAAGAAGAGACTTGGAGCCAAAAAAGGAAGATGGGCAGAAGAATTACCCTTTGTTTTGTGGGCTGATAGGACAACGGCAAAGAATGCAACCGACCAAACCCCATTTTCCTTGGTATTTGGAGTAGAAGCAATGATTCCAACGGAAATGGTGATACCTACTGCAAGATCTATCATACAGGATCCTGAACAGAATCCTGAAGCCTTATGTCTAGACTTGGATACTATAGATGAAAAAAGAGATGCAGCAATGCTAAGGATGGCAGTATATCAACAAAGAATATCCAGAGCATATAACAAGAATATAAGGACTAGGATATTTCGAGTTAGCAATTAGGTGCTAAGAAAGGCTTTTCAAAATACCACTAATCCTGCCGATGGCAAGCTAGCTCTAAAATGGGAAGGACCATATGAAGTTGAGTCAGAAGCAAGGAAAGGAGCATATCGACTCAAGAATATGGAAGGAGATATGCTACCGAGATCCTGGAATGCAATACACTTAAAGCTCTATTTCAAGTAAGAATAGAATTTAATTTCTATCTTAGAATGGTATGTATTCTATCTCTTTTAAATATATTTGTTTATTATCTTGAACCCAATATTGACTTAAGCATCGGAGGGGTGTTAGCCAAGCTAACACCCACCTTAGTTTACAGTTGTTTTGCAGCATATGTTTCAGGATATAGCTCCAGGATATGCACCCAAGATAACTCGAAAGATTGGAGGATTGGCCCCCTCTCTCACGCTTAAGGGATCATGATCCCTTCAAAGGTTTAAAGGTATTCACCTTTCTTTCGAATTGGGTTTAAACACCTCGCCTGGAGCGCAAGTTATCTAGGTATAGTTCAAGGTAGCGGGACCAGTTCATGTAAAAGTGGCTGACAATTTTGTTACTGTTGGCTATATCCTGGATCCTGAAGGTATATGAGGATTGATCACCCTCTCTCACGAAAGGGTATTTTCATACTCTCTAAGGTTTAAAGGTTTTCACCTTTCTAAGATTTGGAGTTTATACATTCTCGCCTGTAGCGCATGAAACTCACGGTTTATCCCCAGGATATCAGGGTTTATCCCCTGGATATTAGGGTTTATCCCCAGGATACCAGGGTTTATCCCCAGTATACTAAGGATTAATTTCAGGATATCAAGGGTTTTGCCTCGGGGTGTTCGAAATTCATTCAAGCCAAAGTATGAATACATCTGCATTTCTGTGTCGTACACAGGGGACATACATTATACTATTCCAAGGATGGATCCAAGTTTGTAAGTGTGCACTGGGGACATTCCTAAGGTGGAAGATTGGAATTGACTCTCTAAGAGTCTTTGGTATGATCTCTCCTTTTTTCAAATGACTTAAGTTTTCTAAGTTATATGACAATATCCTGACCAGGATATCTCTTAGGATACTTGTCAGGATATTCTCAGAATGTGTTCCCATAATATTCCCAAGAATGTTCAAACAAAACAGTTTTCATAAGTAAAATTTGTGCACTAATAACAACAATGGTAAGGCTAAAAGAAAAGTTATATTATTAACATAGCAAAAGTTTGTGCTTTTGGTTTCATCTCAAACCGAGATCCATCCACCAAAAGCACAACTAGTCTTTAAACATATTTACCCAACAGTTGAAGGTTTCATCTCAAACCGAGACCCATCCACCTCCAACTGTTGTTCAAAAAGCATGCAGGAAATGTAAATTGTTCAGGTGCAGAAAAAGTAAATTGTTTTGAGGATTACAAACCAACATTCAAATTTAAAAAGGTGGGCTCCGTCCTTGGCACATATATCCATCATTGCCCACCTGAATGCCCTCACACAGCGGCATCTTCTCCAACCTTCTCTGCCTTTCCAGCTTCAGCATCCTGAGCAGCATCCTCACCAGCATCCTCTCCAGCATCCTTCTTATCTCCAGCCTTGTCTACCACCTCTGCTAACTTAGAGGATTCTCCGGCTTCAGCAGGAAGTGGCACAGCTTTGCCTCCAAGCTCCTTCAGCTTGGCCACCCAGGATTCAACCGGCCAGTATGGGCATACAAGGCCTGTCTCCTTGGCCTCGTAGGCCATCTTGATGCGAGCTTGTCGTAGGGAGACGATAGCGGAGGCCTTGATTCCTTCCCGGAAAGAAACCATGGCCTGTTCGTGATCCATTTGGACAGTGGCAAGTTTGAGCTCAGCATCTTGGGTGACCTTCTTCAGCATGACCTCGTAGTGCCGGGATTTTGCTTCAGCAATGGCACCTTGGTCGGCAATAGTACTTTCAAGCTGTTTAATCCTGGCTTCATTGAGTACAGCAGTACCACAGGCATCGTTATACAGGTGGAGCAAATGCTGGAGGCCCTGCACATCAAATTCAGGTATGAGTCAGAATATATTAACCAGGATATCCTGTCAGGATATCCTATCAGGATATATGTGCAGGATATGTAGCAGGATATTACCTTGTTGAGGAAGGATGTCATTGGCTCTAAGGAGTCAGAAAAGCTGAGTTCATCGTAGGAGAACCCTTCTGGACCTGGAGCACTGATTTCAGGAGCTTTCCTCCTTTTTGCTGTGGAAGCACGAGTCCTTGGATTAGCCTTAGGAGCCGGGAGCGGCTTGGAGCTGGTGGCAGCAGGGGTCTCTTTCTTGACCGTGACTGGAGTAGGGTAGCTGTCAAGTTCATCAAGGTCTAGGTAGACTGGAATCTTGCTGGAGTCTGCATACAGGGAGTAAAATTTTTCCTAAGTATATCAAATAGAGACATGTATGTACAGGATATTTTGCAGGATCCTTACCAGACATGTTTGCACTAGAAAGAGGACTTGGAGATGGTGGAGACGGGTTGAAACTTCTTTCAGCCTCTGGAAGGAGTCTGATGGCGTCAATCCTTTTTTGTGAATCAACAAGGGGCGGTGCAATCTTCCGAAAATTAGCTGCGTGCACAACAGAAAAGAGAAAGTTGATCAGTTCAGGATATGGAACAGGATAAGAGGCAGGATCATCCTTAAACCCTAAATTCTACCCTTTCTCAACCATTGCACCGGATATTCCGTTCCACCAGGGATTGAGTCTCTTTTTACAAAGAAGAACTTAGATTGCCAATTATCCTCGTTCCTGGTGGCACGAAGTATCAGTGGGTCGCCAGAGGTGGAATAAAACAAAAATCTACATGATCCGTGGAATCTAAGATGGTAAGCTAGGGGGAGATCATGAACAGAAAGATCAGGGATGTGGTTTTTCTTAATCTGGTCAAGAACGGATAGAACACGCCAAAGCATTGGCATTGTTTGGCTAAAAGAGATTTTTGTAATCTTGAAGAATTAAGTGATAAAGTCTAGGAAGGGGAACTGTAACCCTAAGGTGAAGGGAAAAGCACTAAAGCACAACCACTCATTGGAGACTATATCCGACTTGATTTCCCGGTCGAACGGCCAGAATACCGTTCCTTTCGGAAAGATACCGGAGGATTTGAGAGCCGACAAGTGAGCACTATCAAAAGAGCATATCTCTTTCTCCGGTTCTTGGAGGAGATTCTGCTGGAAAAATGTGGGAGCCGATTCACCAGAACTGGATCTTGTATGTCTCGGCATTTGATCGCCTGATTTTTTGACCGGAAAAGGAGGATGAAGATGAAGATTAGAGAGAGAATGTTTACCTTTTTCCTTATCGGTGGTAATTAAAAAAGAGATGGGGATAAGAAGATATAGGGTGCAATGAGTAAATATAGGCTGTGTAGTTGCAAACGGTCACATCATGGGTCTTATCTCTTAATTATCTCGATCTCCGTGAAAAATGTAACCGTTAGTAGCAAGATACTAAACGGTAACATTTTTGGGGACAATTGTTATGGGTGAAATTCTGAGCCCATATCCTGAGAAATATCTTGGGTTATATCTTGGTTATATGATATATGTTCACATTCGGGATGCTGATTCAGGATATTGGTAACATCCTGAATGGTATCCTCAGGATCACTAACGGATTATGTGCAGGTACGTGGGTTAGAAGCTAGCAACGTTCACAAGGACTCATTATGTGGAAGACTCGGTCCAAGTCGTTCAAATAAAGACGTTGAAGCCGCATTACTCGGTCAACAACGTTAGCAATGGAATATTCGGAGCATCCCATATTTATAGGAATATTCGTTTGTAATTCGTTACTATAAATAGGTGGGTATATCAGATCGAATAGGACATCACATCAACACTCACTACACTCTTACACTTGTTCTCTAGCAATTTTCACTCTCGCACAAAAGCGTTGTAACACTTAGCGATCTGGTCAATATCCTGCACTGTATCCTGACGTTTAAAGCAATAAGAAGAACAAGGCAGCTGCGATTGTCAGCTCCTGAGGTTTTATGCCGGCGATCTAGATTGATCAAGGGCTTTCCTCGTATATCTCGTGTCACCCCCTTTACTTTTTGCTCATTGTTTGATCATAGATACAGCTCAATATCCTGAGCCGTATCCTGAATACTGTTTTTCTAAACAACTTAACCAGCATATTTTCAACACACTTTTTAGCACACTACCTCACTTAACTAATTTGATCACATAATTGCTTAGGTAATTTTTGACCAAAACAGCTGTATAACAGAAATAAAAGGGTGTTAGTGATCCTTATACAAAAACAAGGTTATCTGGTGATCCTTCTCAGGATCCTCTATCCTACCATGGGTGGTCCACTTCCTTGGCAGATCCTTTCCATCCGGGATAGAATCCCTTCTGACAAAGAAGAATCGCCGTTTCCAGTTGGTATCATTCTTAGTAGCTTTAAAGATGGGGTGTTCTTCACCGGGTTTATGCTTGAATAGATATCGGTGGGATCCAAATGTTGTGAGGTCATACATCTCTGCCAATTCCGACATTCCTAGAGCAATTCCTTCTTGCTCAATGATCCTCTCAAGGGTATATAAGACCCTCCAGATCATTGGCATAGCTTGAATGTAGGAGATGCCGGTGAGGGAGAAGAAAGACTGGGTGAATTCAGGGAAAGGATACGAGTATCCTATTGTGAAAGGAGTGACCGGGAAAGCTACCCAAGTTTCAGAAACGTAATCACTTAGAACAGTGGGATCAAACGGTTTGAAATTGGTGTTCGCCGGAAAGCAATATCAGATCCTGTCTATTTGTGGGTCAGTGAAGCAGCATCTTTCTTTCGCCGAATCTTTGATGATTCCCTGCCTCTTAAGAGGACTGTCTTTAGTGTGATCCTTAGCCGGAGATGATCTTAGCATCATCTTGGTCAGAAAGGGTAGAGAAGAAGATGAACAGAGAAAGAAAACGTAAAGGGAGAAGAGGAAGAGAGATACCTGCTTGATCTTTGAATATGGATTTAAAGGTATTTTCTCTTGAATTTAAATGCGAATTGATCCCTATCCATAACTTCAATTTATAATGATGGTTTTGCAGGATAGTCACCTCAATGACGTCATGCTCGTAACGGCTAGTCCGACTCCAACGGCTAGTTATCCGTTGATTTGTTACGGATAAGAACAAAATACAACTCGTTTATTTACATAATTACTCCTTATATTTTGGGGGCAATTGTTAGGGGAGGATTTCTCAATGACCTGTGATCCTCAATTACTGTTGGGTTTGGTGATCCTCACTTCTGTTTGAGTTAGTGATCCTCAGAAGTGTTTTAGGATCAGGATCATGGATCATCTTAAGGATCCTTATACTAACGATTGTCTACTTTGAATATGGTATTGTTTTGCAGGAGTACGAGCTTGGACTTGGTCTTGGCGATATTCCAGGAGCATATTCCATGGCTTATTCTGCACGTGCTTAACTGAAGTGGACGTTATGGAGTTCGTGGAGGACTTGCATGAAATGCGGAATGTTTGTTAGCTTAGATATTTTTCCATTTTTAAACGGGGTAGCGAGCTATATAGAAACACTTGGCTATTTTTGGCTACACATACTCTTACAACTGCTCTCACCAGCTCTCGTTAATTCACTTGGCGATTACACACTTTTTTACACAATACACTATAGTGATCCTTGTACTTAGCTCGCTATCATCCGAAGTTGTAATAGATTTCTTGTTTAATTTGAGTTGGTGATCGGTAGTTTCCATCACCCGAGATTTTTTATGCCGAAGATCATTCATTGATCAAGGGCTTTTTCCTCGTACAAATCTTTGTGTCACTTATTCATTTCATTTCTGAGTGATCCTTAGCGTTGTTCATTGATTCAAGCATCATACCTCACAACAGAAAGTTTGGTTGCATTATCATTGCTTGATTTTTGACCAAAACACCTATCCCTCCAGACCTCAAAGAAGCATGCTTGTGCAAGGGTTTCGGTTCCACCTTAACAGGATCAGCCTTAAAATGGTTGTTAAACGTTCCTCCTCACTCGATTACTTCTTTTGCTCATTTAGTTAATTTATTTAATAGTCAATTTTCCCGCAGCCGGAGTTTTGAGAAATTAACCAGTGACCTTTACAGGATAACTCAAGGACCTCAGGAATCCTTGAGGGATTATGTGAACAAGTTTAGTCGGGAATCCTTGGATATCCCACACCTTGATGTTGCAACAGTTATGCAATCCTTCAAGATGGGGTTGCAAAAGGACTCTCAATTTTATCAAGATCTTGTAATGAATCCCTGCAGGAATCTCGACGAAGCTCGTAACAGGGCCTTAAGATACATTCGGCTGGAGGATGATAAAAAGATGCAAGAGAGGATGAACTCGTCTACAACCTATGAGTCAACCAACAGGAAATCAGAATCCTCGTATAAACCATACCGTTCTAAACCGTATGGCAGAAATGATGGCAAAAAAGTGAATGCTGTTGAAGACGAGGATCCTGAGGAGTATCCTGAGTTGTCTGAATATTGTTTTTCTGTTAACATACCTGAACTGATGTATGCTATGCAGGGTTTAGGAGACAAAGCAAGGTGGCCCCGAAAGAATCAACAAAAGGCTGATTGGAAGGATAAGTCCAAGTGGTGTGCCTTCCATGAGGATTTCAGGCATATTACTGAAGATTGTATTGCTTTGAGAAAGGAAATAAGCTATCTATTGAGTAAGGGATATCTGAAGGACCTCTTGGGAAGAAAGAAGAATAAGGGTCAGGATCCTGAGCGTGCAGCATCACCTCCTGCGTATGCAAAAATAATTAACTTTATTTCAGGAGGATCCGACATTTGTGGCACATCGTATTCTGCAGCAAAAAGACACGCGAAGGAAGCTAAGGCGGAAAGGGGAGATAAGCCAACGAGAGCGTCAACCCTCACGACTGACAAAGTCATCACCTTCGACAATGATGACAGGGATACTGTCCAGGATCCCCATCATGATGCTTTAGTGATAACGTTATATGTTGCTAACCATTTTGTACGCAGGATATTGGTGGATAATGGCAGCTCAGTCAACATAATTCAGCTGGAAACATTGAAGAGGATGAATGTATCCCCAATGGATATCACTTCAAAGTCCACTGTGCTCGTTGGTTTCAGCGGAGAAGCTAGGAATACCGTGGGAGAAATAAAGTTGCCCGTGTAAATTCAAGGGGTTAACTCAATGCAGCGCTTTTGTGTCATGGACTCTCTATCCTGCTATAATATTATACTAGGTAGGCCTTGGATCCATGATATGAAAGCTGTTCCGTCAACCTACCATCAATGCATCAAGATCCCTACTCCTTGGGGAGTTGTCAAGGTGGAAAGTGATCAACAGGAAGCAAAGGAGTGTTATTCTTCTTCGATGAAATCCTCAACAAAGCCTAGTGCAGCATAGTAATTAAAGATGCGAGGCCAGGATATCATGGAGGCTTCAGAGCAGGATGTAAAGAAAGTGGTCCTGGATCAGAATAATCCGGATATCTCGGTGCTCGTGGGAACCAATATCCCTCAGGATATTGAAGATCAATTAACTAATTTTTTGAAATGTAGGATGTCAACGTTCGCATGGAAGCACGAGGATATGACAGGTATTTCCAAGGATATTATAACACATAAGCTCGATATTGACAGGTTATTCAAGCCTGTCCAACAAAAGAGAAGGAAATTTGCTCCGGAGCGAAATGTGATCATCCAAGAGGAAGTTGAAAGACTACTAAGGAGCAAGATGATTATGGAAGTGAAGAATCCTAAATGGCTGGCGAATGTAGTTGTGGTGCAAAAGAAAAATGGGAAATGGAGAGATTGTGTAGATTACACGGACTTAAACAAAGCTTGTCCCAAAGACCCATTTCCTCTTCCTCATATTGACTCAATGGTGGATGCTACTGCCTGCCATGAGATGTTAACCTTCATGGATGCATCTTCAGGATTCCAGCAGATCCAAATGGAACCGTCAGACCAGGAGGATACTGCCTTCATGACACCAACAGGTATTTATTGCTACACTGCTATGCCCTTTGGTCTGAAAAATACAGGTGCAACATATCAGAGATTGGTGAACATGATGTTAATGACAAGCTGGGGGACACTATGGAGGTATACATCGACGACATGGTAGTAAAATCTAAAAAGGATGAGGATCACCTCCAGGATATCAAGGGAGCATTTGATATCCTGGATCAGTATAACATGAAGCTAAATCCTGCTAAGTGCCATTTCGGAGTGGGGGCATGAAAGTTTCTAGGATATATGGTAACTAAAAGAGGGACAGAGGCAAGCCCGGAGTAGATTAAAGCTATCCTGGATATTAAGTCACCTTCATATATGAATGATGTTCAACGGTTAACAGGCCGAGTAGCAGCATTGAACAGATTTATTTCAAGATCCTTGGAAAAGTGCAAGGAATTTTATGATATCCTCAAGAAGAATAAGAAGTTCGAATGGGGAGCAAAGCATGAAGCAGCCTTGCAGGATTTGAAGCAGTATCTTTCAACTGCACCCTTATTGATGAAGCCTGAGGATGGTGAACCATTATCCCTGTATCTTGCAGTATCAGGGAATGCAGTAAGTGTTGTCCTTATGAAGGTCAGCAGTATCCTGTTTATTATGTTAGCAAAAGTTTATTAGATGCTGCAACTAGATATTCCCACTTAGAGAAACTGATTTTAGCCCTGGTTATGGCGTCAACAAAACTTAGACATCATTTTGAGACACATAGGATCCATGTTAAAACCAACTATCCTGTTAAAAATGTGCTTAGGAAACCCGAGATGTCAGGTAGGATGGCTAAATGGTCAGTGAAATTAAGTGCCTTTGATCTAGTATATGAACCTAGAAATGCCATAAAGTCTCAGGCTTTAGCTGACTTTGTGGCTGATTTCAGTAGTGATATTCAAAATGAAGTAGACTTAGAAGTACAGCAGCTAAGAGAAAACTTAGAATCTTGGACGTTATATACTGATGGTGCATCTAATGTAAGAGGTGTAGGCTTGGGTATACTACTAAAATCGCCACAGGGGGACATATTACCCCAGGCTATTAGATGTGAGTTTCCTACCACTAATAATGAGGCAGAATATGAAGCTTTAATTGCAGGATTAGAATTGGCCAAAAGTATGAATATCAAGAGTTTGCAAGTATATGTTGATTCTTTGTTAATTACTAATCATTTTAATGGAACCTATGCAGTTAAAGGTGAGAAGTTAATCGAGTATCTCGAAATTCTCAAAAAATTAGCAGGATATTTCGATATTTTTACACTTGAACAGGTACCAAGAGAGGATAATGCTGAAGCTGATGCCTTGGCAAATCTAGGATCATCAGTCAGGATACCGGAAGGAACCCGAATACCAATATTACATATCCTATATCCTGCGACAGATCCTCAGGATAAGGAAGTACTAAGTGTTCAGGATCCTGATGAGTATCCTGAGAAGGATCCTAAGTCTTGGATGGCTCCAATCATAAGATATCTCAAGGAAGGACACATCCCAAAGGATGAGAATCCTAAGGCCTTTAGAATGAAGGTATCACGATTCACTATTATAAATAATGTCTTGTATAAGAAATCTCTTGCAGGACCATATCTGAGGTGCTTAGAAGATCCCGAAACCAAAGAAGTGCTTCAAGATATACACAAAGGGGATTGTGGTAACCATACTGGGGGCAGGTCGTTGTTTTCAAAGGCATTAAGAACAGGATATTATTGGCCGACGATGAGAAAAGATGCTGCGGAATATGCTCGAAGATGTGATGCATGTCAAAGACACAGTAATATATTACATCAGTCGGCCGAGCCACTTTATCCTATAGCTTCCCCTTGGCCATTCATGAAGTGGGGAATGGATATAGTAGGAAAATTGCCAAAGGCTCCAGGAGGAAAGGTCTTCATGCTGGCAATTGTTAAGGGAGGATTTTTTAATGATCAGTGATCCTCAATTACTGACGGGCTTAGGGATCCTCAGTTCTGTTTGAATTAGTGATCCTCAGAAAGTATTGTAGGATCAGGATCATGGATCATCATAGTGATCCTTACACTAACGATTATCTGCTTTGAATATGATGTTATTTTGCAGGAGTACGAGCTTGGACTTGGTCTTGGCGATATTCCTGGAGCATATTCGCTATTTATTCCACACGTGCTTGACTGAAATGGACGTTATGGAGTTCGTGGGAGACTTGCATGAAATGCGGATAGTTAGTTACTTTAGATATTTTCTAAATTTATAAGGGGATAGCGAGCTAAATTAGAACACTTGGCTATTTTTAGCTTAACACACACACTCGTAACTGCTCTCATCAGCTCTCAATAGTTCTCTTGGCGATTACATACTTTTTTGCACATTACACTCTAGTGATCCTTGTAACTAGCTCGCTATCATCCAAAGTTGTAATACCTTGTTTGTTTAATCTGAGTTGGTCATCGGTAGTTTCCATCACCCGAGGTTTTTTATGCCGGAGATCAACTCTTGATCAAGGGCTTTTTCCTCGTATAAATCATTGTGTCACTTGTTCATTACATTTCTGAATGATCCTTAGCATTGTTCATTGATTCAAGCATCACACCTCACAACAGAAAGTTTGGTTGCATTATCTTAGCTTGATTTTTGACCAAAACCGTTTGGCACCCACCGTGGGGCAATTGGTGCTTCATTCCTGAGAAGATTCATATTTTTGTGATCATTTCGGTTCGTTACAACCAAGCAAATGGCTTCCTCAACAAAGAACACATCAAGCTCTATGCCGGCAATGAGTTCTTCACAGGGCGTTCCTCCTTTGCCTCCACCACCTTCTGGATCCCAGAAGAATGCTGAAAATGCTGCGAAGAGACAAACCCCCATTTTCGCAAAACCACCAACTTCTTATGTTTCTTCTAATCCTACTACTAATGATCTTTACACTCTGATTTTGCAGATGAGGAATCACGCACAAGAGCAGGACAAAACTAACGAAAGGATCCTCCGGGAGATCGCTGAGATAAAGAAACAGAAGAAATTAGTGGAGGATCACTCTCCTCTGATGCCAAGGTCATTGAATTTTGACACCCCAGTTGTAACTACCCTACAATCGGCAGTTCCGGGCATTCAGTATCAAAGTGGTCCATCAGAAAGGCGTTATGGAACAACAACTATGAGTCAGGCATTTGGCTACCACTTCCAGCCTCAAGGATCCTGTTCTCAGCCATCGGGATCCTCTTTTCAGCATCAAGGATCCTTCGTCAGCTCAGGAGGATATTTGGGAATGCACGCGGTTCAAGGATCCTCCCAGGTCCAAGGATCCTCCCAGGTCCAAGGATTCTCTATGGTTCCAGGATCCTTTCAAGTTCTAGGATCCTCTAAGCCCACAGGATCCTTTCAGGTTCAAGGATCCCCTCAGGTTCAAGGATCCAACATCTTTCAGGATCAAGGATTCTTAAGAAGTATGCAGCCTCCAAGTTCGGATGTTCATCAAGGAGACTTCATACCAATGCAGACCATTGCTTCCTCTGGTCCTTCAATCATACCGGAGTCCCGTCAATATGGATTCACATCTGGAATTCCAAATATGAATCCTTTGGGAGGTAACACTTTCAATAATTCTTATAACACTAACCATGGCTCTATGCAGGATACAGGTATCAATCAGGCTATGGCCAGGGAGTTACAGAAGCTCAAGGATATGATATCCAGCGTACCAGGAGTGGTTAAACCCATTCCTGAAATTGTAGATGGTAGCCATAGGATATCTCGCTTTGCACCACCTATTTGTGATGCTGAGATACCCAAGAGGTTCCAAATACCAACTATGAAGCTATATGATGGTTCAACAGATCCAGAGGAACATGTAGCTCAATACAGGGTGAGGATGGAGATCAATCCAATTCCTGAGAGGTTAAAAGAAGCATGTCTATGCAAGGGTTTTGGGTCCACACTTACAGGATCTGCTCTTAAATGGCTGCTAAGTCTTCCCCCTTACTCTATTACTTCATTTGCTAATCAAGTTAATTTGTTTAATAGTCAATTCTCTTGTAGTAGAAAATTTAAACGATTAACTAGTGATCTATATAGGGTAACACAAGGTCAAAATGAATCACTTAGAGATTACATCACTAAGTTTAGTAAAGAATCCTTAGACATTCCTAACCTAGATATTGCTACGGCTGTAGAAGCCTTTAAAATGGGATTGCTAGGGATTCCTTATTCTATGATGATCTTATCAAGATTCCTGCAGACTCCTTGCAGGAATCTTGATGAAGTAAGAACCAGGGCCCTTAGATTCATCCGATTAGAGGATGACAAAAGGATCCAGGAAAGACTGATAGGATCCTCAAAACAGGAAAAGCAAGGATCCTACTTCAGGAACAACAAATCAAAGCCCTACAACAAATCTGATAACCAGAACGTACATGTAGTGGAACAGGAAGAGGATGATGAGGATTATCCTCCCATTTCTGAATACTGTTTTTCTGTTGATAACAATGAACTAATTCTTGCAATGCAGAATCTAGGTGAGAAAGCTAGGTGGCCAAGGAAAAGTGATAAACCAGCTACTACAAAGGATAAGTCCAGGTGGTGTGCATATCATGAGGATTTTGGGCATCTCACTGAAGAATGTATTGCACTTAGAAAGGAAATTGGTTACTTGTTAAGCAAGGGGCATTTGAAGGAGCTTTTGGGACGAAAGAAGTCAAGGATCCAGGATCCTGAAAGGATCCCGGAAAGGGCTCCTGCTCCTCCAGCAGATGCACAAGTTATAAACTTCATATCCGGTGGATCAGACATTTGTGGTACTTCCTTTTCAGCAGCCAAAAGACATGCCAAGGAAACCAAGATGGATAATGGAGATAGACCCATCCGGACCTCAACTGTCACCAAGGATAAGATCATAACTTTTGATGAGGATGATCGTCTTGATGTTCAGGATCCTCATCATGATGGTCTTGTTATTACTCTATTTATTTCTAACCATTTTGTTCGCAGGATCCTGATAGATGGAGGAAGCTCGGTAAACATCATCCAGCTTGATGTCCTCAAGAAGATGAATATTCTTGAATCAGACATTGTCCCAAGATCCTCAGTACTTGTGGGATTTAGCGGGGAAACAAAAAAATACATTGGGGGACATCAAACTCCCCATCTATATTGAAGGACTCCATTCTTATCAAAAGTTTTATGTTATAGATTGCTTATCTTGTTGTAATGTTATCCTTGGCAGGCCATGGATACATGACATGAAGGCAGTCCCATCCACATATCATCAATGCGTAAAGCTTCCTAGTCCATGGGGAGTGGTGAAAATTGAGGGTGATCAACAAGAAGCTAAGAATTGCTATACCTCATCGATGAAGCCAGCCTCAAGACCAAGGGAGCAATAGCAATTAAAGTATCCTTCAAGAGATGTCTTGGAGGCAAGAGAGCAGGATGTAAAAGAAATCCTCATGGATCCTCATGATCCTGAATCCAAGATCTTCATAGGATCAGGGATCCTTAGCCACATTGAACAGGATTTAGTATCCTTCCTTAAAAGAAGGAAATATACCTTTGCCTGGAAGCATGAGGATATGACAGGTATATCTAAGGATATAATTACTCATAAGCTTGGCATTGACAGGTCATTCAAGCCTATTCATCAAAAAAGAAGGAAGTTTGCACCTGAAAGGAATGCTATTATACAGGAGGAGGTAGATAAACTACTTCGGGCAGGTATGATAAGAGAGGTTAAGTATCCAAGGTGGTTAGCCAATGTGGTTGTTGTTCAAAAGAAAAATGGAAAGTGGAGGGTATGTGTCGATTTTACTGATTTAAACAGGGCATGTCCCAAGGATCCTTTCCCATTACCCCACATTGACTCCATGCTGGATGCTACCGCGGGTCATGAGTTGTTGACTTTTATGGATGCTTCATCTGGATTTCAACAAATTCAGATGGAACCATCTGATCAAGAGGATACAGCCTTTATGACCCCAACTGGTATATATTGTTATATTGCTATGCCATTTGGACTAAGGAATGCAGGTGCTACTTATCAAAGGCTAGTCAATATGATGTTCAAGGAATAAATTAGACACACTATGGAAGTCTACATAGATGACATGGTGGTTAAGTCCAAGAAAGCTGAGGATCACCTTAAAGACTTGGAGGAAGCATTCAATATTCTTGATAAATTTAATATGAAACTAAATCCTTCCAAGTGTCATTTTGGTGTTAAAGCAGGTAAATTCTTAGGCTATATGGTGACAAAGAGGGGCATTGAAGCAAGTCCAGAGCAGATTAAGGCTATTGTGAATATCAAATCTCCTGCCAATGCCAAGGATGTGCAAAGATTGACAGGCATGATAGCAGCCTTGAACAGGTTCATATCCAAATCCTCAGAAAAGTGCAAGGAATTCTATGACATCCTGAGGAAGAACAAGAAATTTGAATGGACTGAGAAGCATGAAAGTGCCCTCAAAGCTCTTAAGGATTACCTATCCTCGGCCCCCGCCTTGATGAAACCAGAAAAGGGGGATGTATTATCCTTATACCTAGCAGTATCCTCAAAAGCAGTAAGTGCGGTCCTTGTTAAGGATCACCAAGGTACACAACATCCTGTTTATTATGTGAGTAAGAGTTTACTTGATGCTGAATCCAGGTATTCACACTTAGAAAAACTTATCCTTGCATTAATTATGACATCTACTAAATTAAGACACTATTTTGAAACTCATGCCATTATTGTTAAAACTAATTTCCCAATTAAGAATGTTCTCAGGAAACCTGTAATGTCAGGAAGGATGGCTAAGTGGGCAGTGAAGCTTTGTGCTTATGATATTAGATATGAACCAAGGACTGCCATCAAATCCCAAGCCTTAGCTGACTTTGTGGCAGATTTTAGTAGTGACTTGCAAAAGGAAGCTGAGTTAGAGGTCCAACAGCTAGAAGAAACTAAGGATCCTTGGATACTCTTCACTGATGGTGCTTCTAATGTCAAAGGAACAGAGCTTGGAATACTACTAAAATCGCCACAGGGGGACATAATACCCCACTCCATAGCTTGTGAATTTCAAACTGCCAACAATGAGGCTGAGTATGAAGCCTTGATAGCTGGTTTGCAAATTGCTAAGCATATGAGGATCAGGTATCTTGAGGTACATGTAGATTCACTATTAATTACTAATCACTTTAATGGATCCTATGCTGTTAAAGGTGAAAAGTTAATCAAATATTTAGAGATAGTCAGAGAATTGGCACTCTTTTTTGTTTCCTTTAGTTTGACACAGGTACCGAGGGAAGAGAATGCAGAGGCTGATGCATTAGCCAATCTAGGATCATCCTTGAAGATCCCGGAGGATATCAAGATCCCTATTATCCATATCCTGACCCCTGCAATCGAGGATCA
The DNA here is from genome assembly GCA_030545235.1 of Helianthus tuberosus. Taxonomy (NCBI): domain Eukaryota; kingdom Viridiplantae; phylum Streptophyta; class Magnoliopsida; order Asterales; family Asteraceae; genus Helianthus; species Helianthus tuberosus. The sequence continues at coordinate 186,856,910 of CM060432.1, read as the reverse complement.
TGTAGCTATGGAGATAGAAGAGGATTCTGCAATCATCCCTAGTGATGATACCCAATCTCATTCAGGATCATGGATCCTTCCAATCATGAGATACATACAACATGGAGAGATTCCTACAGGAGAAAACCCCAGGGCTTTCAAACTCAAGGTATCTCAATTTACAATATTGAATAATATGTTGTATAAACGATCTCTTGCAGGTCCATATCTAAGATGCATCAAGGATCCTGAAATCCAAGAAGTCCTAAAGGATTTCCATGAAGGAGATTGTGGATACCACACTGGGGGCAGAGCATTGTTCTCAAGGATCATGAGGACATGATACTATTGGCCTACTATGAAGAACGATGCTGTGGAATATGCCAAGAAATGTGATCCTTGTCAGAGACACAGTAATATCCTTCACCAACCAGCAGAACTCGTGCACCCTATATCCTCTTCTTGGCCATTTATGAGATGGGGAATGAATATAGTTGGTAAGCTTCCTAAAGCACATGGTGAAAAAGTATTCATGCTTGCTATGACTGATTACTTCTCCAAGTGGATAGAGGCTGAAGCCTTTGCTCAAGTCAGAGAAAAGGAAGTTATATCCTTTATTAAAAGAAACATTATTACTAGATTTGGTATCCCTTCTGAAATTGTTTGTGATAATGGATCCCAATTTATTGGGAATAGAACTACTAACTTTTGTGACAGCTGGGGGATTAAGATGATAACATCAACACCAGTCCACCCACAAGCTAATGGTCAGGCAGAATCATCCAACAAGATCATCATCAACAATTTGAAGAAGAAGCTTGGATCCAAGAAAGGAAAATGGGCAGAAGAACTACCTTATGTACTTTGGGTTGATAGGACAACTCCCAAGAATGCCACTGGCCAAACTCCATTTTCTTTGGCATTTGGGGCAGAATCAGTGATCCCTACAGAGATGGTGGTCCCTATTGTAAGAACAAGCATTCGTGATCCTGAGGAAAATGATGAAAACTTGGTTCAAGATTTGGATACTATAGAAGAACTCAGGGATTTGGCAAGGATAAGGACGACCAGTTATCAACAAAGGATGGCTGGAGCTTACAACAAAAATGTCAGGATCAGGAAATTCCAAGTTGGGGATATGGTGTTAAGGAAAGCATTTCAGAATACCACCAATCCTGCTGATGGAAAGTTGGCACCAAAGTGGGAAGGCCCTTACTTGATCGAAGCTGAGGCAGGAAAGGGGGCATACCGATTGCTAACAATGGAAGGTGATTTGCTACCAAGAGCTTGGAATGCTATCCACTTGAAGAAATACTTCATGTAATAAGGATCCATGATCCTTACCTGACAAGTATCCTTGAAGGATCCTTACAGGGCAGATGATCCTCATTCTGGTAATATTCTAATTTCAAACTATTTCATTCTTTAATTATCTTATATAAGGATAAGGATCCTGCATCCTTTATCCTCCTTTCACTTGATTCTGAGTTTTGAAGGTTCAGGCATCCTTAACAAAGGGTTGAGTATCCATAGAAGTATCCAGTTATTTGGGCTTGACCCCAGTTATTTGGGCTTGACCCCAGTTTGGACCTGTCCCCAGTTTCGCCAGTAGCGCACGATGATCCTGGTATAGTTCATGGCAATGGGACCAGTACTCGCTTTTGGGGCTGACAATTTCATTGTACTGGCTATATTCAGGATCCTACATATAATGGTAGACGTACCATACATCCGTTCCTAAGGTTTCTAACGTTTTCACGTTAGCTAAGGTTTTGGCATTTTCATGTCACTAAGTTTGGATAGTCGCCAGTGAGGGCCATACTCCAGTTTACACACGATCCTTTGGGCTTGTCCCCAGTTATCCTTTGGGCTTGTCCCTAGTTATCCTTTGGGCTTGTCCCCAGTTATTCTTTGGGCTTGTCCCCAGTATATTGGGCTCGTCCCCAGAATTGTTGGGCTTGTCCCCAGTTACTAACTTTTATCTTATATTGGTTTAGTCCCAAGTTGTATCCTATTTCAGGTTTTTGAAGTTAAACGACTAAGGATCCTTGATCCTTACCTTCTACTAAGGTTTGTTTTTTGGTTATTCTGATTATAAGTAATGAAGGTTAGGATCCTAACTTAGATTCTCAGGTATGATCCTTGATCATTTTGATTTTATTTGTTATTTATCTAAGTGACCCTTATCCTTTGACAACTGAACTTATGATCCTTAAACTACTCTACTTTTCAGAACTTATCGATTATAGGATATGTGATCCTTGATCATATCCTAAACTTTTTGAGGTTATTTATTAAATTTTCCTTCTTTACTTAATAAATTCAGACAAAATATATATCACAACAATTGAAAAGTAAAACATTCACAAGGATAACAACGCGGGAGATAGCCAAAAAGTTAAGGTTTTATTTATTCACAAAATGTTAAACCCTTTAAGGTTGTCAAAATTGCCAACCCACGTTTCAACCAGCAAAACATGGCCCGTCCACATGGGTTGGCAAAGGGTGTCCATTGTTAACGGGTCTTAAGAGTGCAGGAAATAAAGACGGAAGGATAACGAGTGGCTTCATCCCCCAAACAGAGGATCCATCCACCACCCATTATCCTACCTATTGTCCAAGGATCCATGATCCTCAACCCTAGAAACTATTGTCTAAGTTATTACAAACCAACATTGTTCAGAAAAACACCATAACCAAAAAACTCCTACCATATCCAAAAAAATGGGCTCCGGCCACGTCTAGAAATTTCCATCATCGCCCATTTCAGCAGCTCAAACCTTGTCTGCATCACCACCAGCATCATCAGCATCAGCATGATCCTTTCCACTTCCACTCGCCTCAATTGCTAAGACCTCACCAGCCTCTTCTTCATCATCCAGCTCAGCCAATCTAGCCTTCCAGCCCTCTACGTCCCAGTTGCTCTTATCAAAGTCAGGATCCAGAGCTTCTTGGGCCATCCGTAATTGGGTTTTGTACATAGCAATGGCAGCGGAGACTTTAGCATCATTTGTGATCTCATTCTTCTCCTGATCAGCAGTGATATGAGACAAGTTCCCTCTCCACCAGATTGACATCGTTTTCGAGGGAAGCAATCTTCTGATCCTTGGCCAGCATGATCTTTTGGAGGTCCAAACACTTTTCCTCAGCCTCTTTAACACTGCCTACGAAGTCCTCGATTTCAGCAAATTTCTGCAAAAAGACAATGTGAAGTTTAGGATCACATGATCCTCAAGTGGGCAGGATAACTAAGCTAAGTCAGTGATCCTTACATCAGCAAAGTACTCAAGGAACTGGTGGCGGATTAGAGGCAGGCCTTCTAGATTGTCAGCCTCAGAGGCTTTCCTCTTCTTTCCCTTGGAAGCAGTGGGCTTGGGGATGGCAGTACTTGGGCTAGCAGCAACCTTTTTCTTCCCGGACCTAGGACTAACAGTGGTGAGATCGGTGACACTGAAACGGGTAGCAGACTTCGAAGATTTTCCAGCACCTACACATCCAAAACAGATAAGTATCCTTATTTCATTTTTATTTAAACATTTAGTTATGCACAAAATGGGATACTTACTTGACATTGTAACAGAACCTGAGGATACCTCTTGAGAATCCTGGGTATTTACTTGAAATGATCTTATTGCAGGATCAAGCCTCCGGAAAGCAGTAAGCCTTTCCTTCGTTGCAGGTGTTGTAATAAGGTGTGCAACAGTAATAACTGCAAAATAGAAACAAAAGGATGTTAGTGATCCTCAGCAGAAACATGGTTATCCTGTGATCCTTCTCAGGATCCTCTATCCTACCATGGGTGGTCCATTTTCTAGGCAGATCCTTTCCATCAGGGATAGAATCCCTTCTGACAAAGAAGAATCGCCGTTTCCAGTTGGTGTCATTCTTAGTGGCTTTGAAGATGGGGTGTTCTTCACCAGGTTTATGTTTGAGTAGATATCGGTGAGATCTATGGCTCACGAGGTCGTACATCTCTGCAAACTCTGACATTCCTAGATCAATACTTTCATGCTCAATGATTCTTTCAAGGGTATACAAGACCCTCCAGACCATTGGCATTGCTTGGATGTAGGAGATGCCGGTGAGAGAGAAGAAGGATTGGGTGAAATCTGGAAAAGGATACGAGTATCCTGTTGTAAATGGGGTAACCGGAAAAGCTACCCAGGTTTCAGGAACATAATCACTCAGGACGGTGGGATCAAAAGTTTTGAAAACGGTGTTCGCCGGAAAACAATGGCGAATCCTGTCTATTTGTGGATCAGTAAAGCAACATCGTTCCTTTGCAGAGTCTTCGATGATCTTTTGGCTCTTCAAGGGACTGTCCTTTTTGTGATCCTTAGCCGGTGAGGATCTTAACATCATCTTGGGCATAATGATGGTAGAGAAGAAGAAACAGAATGAAAAGATGAAGAGAGAAAGGAAAGAGAAATACCTGATCAAGTCTTCGAATGAGGATTTAAAGGATGAAACGCACGAATTTAAATACCTCTTAACCCTTATCTCTAATTTCAATTTATAATCATGATCTTGCAGGATAGTCACTTCAGTGACGTCAGGATGGCAACGGCTGGTCAGAAAGTAACGGCTATATATCCGTTGGTTTGTTACGGATAAGAACGAGAAAATATAACTCGTTTATTTACACTTTACTCCTTTTATTTTGTGGGCAATTGTTAGGGGAGGATTTTTTAATGATCAGTGATCCTCAATTACTGCCGGGCTTAGGGATCCTCAGTTCTGTTTGAATTAGTGATCCTCAGAAAGTATTGTAGGATCAGGATCATGGATCATCATAGTGATCCTTACACTAACGATTGTCTGCTTTGAATATGATGTTATTTTGCAGGAGTACGAGCTTGGACTTGGTCTTGGCGATATTCCTGGAGCATATTCGCTATTTATTCCGCACGTGCTTGACTGAAATGGACGTTATGGAGTTCGTGGGAGACTTGCATGAAATGCGGATAGTTAGTTACTTTAGATATTTTCTAAATTTATAAGGGGATAGCGAGCTAAATTAGAACACTTGGCTATTTTTAGCTTAACACACACACTCGTAACTGCTCTCATCAGCTCTCAACAGTTCTCTTGGTGATTACATACTTTTTTGCACATTACACTCTAGTGATCCTTGTAACTAGCTCGCTATCATCCAAAGTTGTAATACCTTGTTTGTTTAATCTGAGTTGGTGATCGGTAGTTTCCATCACCCGAGGTTTTTTATGCCGGAGATCAACTCTTGATCAAGGGCTTTTTCCTCGTATAAATCATTGTGTCACTTGTTCATTACATTTCTGAATGATCCTTAGCATTGTTCATTGATTCAAGCATCACACCTCACAACAGAAAGTTTGGTTGCATTATCTTAGCTTGATTTTTGACCAAAACAGCAATGACCGACTATTTCTCTAAGTGGGTCGAAGCTGAAGCATTCGTTCAAGTTAGAGATCAGGAAGTGGTATCCTTCATAAAAAGGAATATCCTGACCAGGTTTGGAGTACCAGCTGAAATAATTTGTGACAATGGATCTCAGTTTATAAGTAAGAGGACTACTGACTTTTGCAAGAGTTGGGGAATCAAAATGATCCCTTCCACCCTGGTACATCCTCGAGAAAATGGACAAGCAGAATCCTCAAACAAGATAATTGTCAACAACCTGAAAAAGTGACTAGGGGCTAAAAAAGGAAGATGGGCATAAGAACTACCCTTTGTTTTGTGGGCTGATAGGACGACGGTGAAAAATGCAACTGGCCAAACCCCGTTTTCCTTGGTATTTGGAGCAGAAGTGGTGATCCCGATGGAAATGGTAATCCTACAGCAAGATCCAACCTCCGGGATCCTGAGCAGAATCCTGAAGTCCTGTGTGAGGAATTGGATACTGTTGATGATACAAGAGACGCGGCAAGGCTAAGGATGGCAACATATCAACAGAGGATATCTAAAGAATATAACAAGAATATAAGGACTAGAAGGTTCCAGGTCGGAGATTGGGTATTGAGAAAGGCTTTCCAGAATACTACTAATCCTGCTGATGGAAAGTTGGCTCCAAAATAGGAAGGACCCTATAAGATTGAATCAGAATCAGGAAAATGAGCATACCGACTCAAGGATATGGAGGGGGATATGCTACCAAGATCCTGGAATGCTATACATCTAAAGCTCTATTTCAAGTGAGTTTGAAATTTAAATTCTAACTCAGAATGGTATGGATTCTATCTCTTTTATTAAATTTTAATATTAATTATTGTTTTGAACCCATTACTGACTTAAGCATCGGAGGGGTGTTAGCCAGGCTAACACCCACCTTAGCTTACAGTTGTTTTGCAGTATATGCTTCGGGATATAGCTCCAGGATATACATTCAGGATACTTCGAAAGATTAGAGGATTGGCCCCATCTGTCACGTTTAAGGGATCCTGATCCCTTCACAGGTTTAAAGGTATTCACCTTTCTCTCGAATTGGGTTTAAACACCCCGCCTGGAGCGCAAGTTATCCAGGAATAGTTCAAGGTGGCGGGACCAGTTCATGTAAAAGTGGCTGACAATTTCGTCACTGTTGGCTATATCCTGGATTCTCAAGGTATATGAGGATTGATCACCCTCTCTCACGGAAGGGTATTTTCATACTCTCTAAGGTTTAAAGGTATTCACCTTTCTAAGTCTTGGAGTTTATACACTCCTTCCTGTAGCGCATGAAAATTTGGGATTTTCCCCAGGATACCTATGGGATTTTCCCCAAGACACTAAGGATTTATCTCCAGTATGTTTTTGGGTTTTACCCCAGTAACACAAGAACTGTCCAAATGGTTAGAATTTGAATTAAAAAATTAACTAAGTGTTTGAAGGCTTTATGCACAGGGGGACATTCCTCCCAAGGCGATTGTGTAAGGCTTGAAGAATCAAACTCAAACCTAATGTACTGAATATTTCAGACTGGGGACATCTTAGTTGAAGAAGTTGCAAAAGGATTGAGGTTCCGTACTAGAGTTACACTCTATTCCTGGTTTGGTCTTTCCTTTGTGAACCTTACATAAGTTGTTTAAAATTTTGGAACTATGTTAAGGCTCAAATTTCCTGATAAGAATATATCTTCAGGATATGATCTCAAAATGTGTTTTCGGGATACGTTTCAGGATATTTGATTGGGAAATAATACTTGGGTTGAAAATATATACTCTGGTCAAACAAGTGTTATCAAAATGGATTTTGAAAAGTAAACTATCTTTTGCTCTTTAAAGACTCTGTCTAAATTATTTGGGTTTTGAGAAGTCCTATTTGACAAAAGTCTTCGTAGGATACCACTAAGTATATTGATCAGGATATTTTCAGAAAATAATTGTGCTAATTTTGCAAAGCTAAAATCTAAACTAAGTGATGCATGACAAAAATTAAAAGGCAACAACAAATAAGTCAAACGGTGGTTATAGTATTAACATGTCAAAAGTTGTGCTTTTGGCTTCACCTCAAACCAAGGCCCATCCACCAAAAGCACTATTAGTTTCTACCATTTTTATGCGACGGTTGAAGGTTTCATCTCAAAAGAGACCCATCCGCCTCCAACCGTTGCATCATCCAAAACAAATTATACTAACTGATGACCAAGGGCTTCATCCTGAAACACAGGACCCATCCACCTTTGGTCATCGTTTTGTTCTAATGCAGGAAATGTAAATTGTTCAGCAGCAGAAAAAAGTAAACTGTTTATACAGACCACAACCATGAAATTTAAAAAAGTGGGCTCCGGCCTTGGCACGTATATCCATCATCGCCCACATCACTGCACTTAAGGGGCAGCTCCTTCCTTCATCGTGACGTCTCCACCAGCATCCTCTCCAACATTTGTCCCAGCATCTTCAGCGGCATCCTCTCCACCAGCATTTTCTCCAGCATTTGCCCCAGCATCATCAGCAGCATCCTTTGAAGCACTAGCATCCACCATCTTGGTAGGTTCTTCCGCAGCAGATTTGGTAGGAGGCTCCACATGATTCCCCCCCAAGATCTCTCAGTTTTGCCTCCCAGGCCTTGGTGTTCCAAGAAGGGCATTGCAAACCCAAAGCCATTGCCTCGTAAGCCATTTTCAGTCTGGCCTGGAGAAGGGAGATGACGACAGAATTCTTGAGGCTCTCCCGGTATGAAGCCATAGCCTGCTCGTGTTGAACCTGAGCCGCGTCGGACTTAGCTTGAGCCTCCTAGGTGATCTTCTGGATGGCAGACTGGTGATCTTGAGTCATAGCCTTGTACTTAGCTTCGTAGTGCTCCGATTTGGCGATGGCAATTGCTGCTTGATCTGCGATGGTGGCCTCGGCCTTTTTCAGCTGGCTTTCAAGCATGACATTTGAGCCACATGCATCCTCATAGAGAAACACCAGGCGTTCGAGACCCTGCAAAGAAATCAGGTATTGACTTCAGTTGACTTTATTAACCAACATATGTTGCAAGATACCAACCTGGTTGAGGAAGCCGGTCATGAATTTGCTGGATTCCGTAAACCCGTGGTTCTCGAATGGGAACACACGGGGTGTAGCGGGAGGCTCAAATTCCTTTCTCTTCCGGGAGCTAGAGGCCCGGGTCCTGGATGCTGGAGGAGCTTTAGGAGCAGAAGTAGTCTTTGAACTAGTAGGCTTCAGAGTGACAGATGACTTCGGATTAGATTCTTGCTTGAGAGGTGCGAGGCTAGAGTAACTGTCCAACTCGTCAAGCTGGAAGCCTTCAAGGTTAATGACCGGCACTGCACAAGGGAAGAAATATTTAGTTTGTACTTATACTTTATATTCACTATAATCTTGTGCTTACCAGACATCTCTGAGCTTGATTTTTGACTTGAGTTCATAAGGGACAGGGAGAAGGTTCTTTCACTAGCAGGAAGCCGGTAGATCACTTTGATCCTGGGCTCTGATTCCGCGCTTGGGGATGCTAGATCTCTGAAATTCGCTGCACAAAATATCAGGATATCAGTCTAAGATATAGTTTAAGGATACATTTGGGATATTCCAAAAACCCTAAATCCTACCCTTGGTTAACCATCTAACTGGCAGATCGAAACCCTTGTCAATAGAGTCTCTTTTTACAAAAAAGAACTTTCGTTGCCATTGATCTTCATTTTTGGTGGCCTTAAGGACTAAGGGATTCTTGGAAGTGGAGAACAGAAGGAAGCGACTATTGCCATGGGATCTCAGTCGGTATGCTATGGGAAGGTCTTCAATGCATAGGTCAGGGCAATGACGAGATTTGATTTGGTTTAACACTATTAAAACTCGCCATACCATGGGCATGGTCTGGGCATAGCTGAGGCCGGTAAGTTCGAAGAAACGAGAGATAAAGGGTGGAAATGGATACCGGAGTCCTAAAGAAAAGGGATAGGTAAGGAAGCAGACCCATTCGTTTGATGACGCATCTGATCGGACTTCCCGATCAAAAGGACGAATGACCGCTCCGGCAAGGAAGGCACAAGAATCCTTCAAAGCGGCGATATCAGCATTGTTGAAAGAGCAAATCTCGTTTTGTGGTTCTCGTATGAGGTTTTGACTCGTGAGGGTTGTGACTGGTTCGTTCGACCGAGATCTTGTTCGAGATGCCATAAAGGATATTGACCAAGAAAACAAGAAATACAAAGAAAAGAAGACAGAGAAGAAGAGAGGAATACATGAGATTCGCCTGAGAAGAAATGATCAAAATGCAAATTATTTTGGCTAATTATAGGCTGAATAATAGGGGTAAAGAGTAAATAACGCTTTGGAAGTTGCACATTGTCATTTCATAAGTCTCGTCACATTGATTGCCTTGGTTTACGCGAGATAAAGTTTTAAAATATATCCATTGGAGTGGTATACCAACAGATATATTTTGGGGACAATTGTTATGGGCCATTTTCTGAACATATATCCTGACTAATATTCTGCTTTTGATTGTTTATTTGTGATCAGAATACCGGATCGGGATATTGGTAACATCCTGGTATGATATCCTGGTATTAACTGAATTAATCACGTGCAGATTAGAAGGTGCGGGTCTCTAACGCTCAGGTGGACCTTTTCTCCTGAAGACTCGGGCAAACCAGTTATGTGAGAGACGTTGAACCCGGAAGAAGTGGACTACAACGTTCACTTGAGGAATATTTGAAGCATCCCGGTTTAATAGGGTAGTTAGTTGATTTCGTTTAACTATATATAGATTGATCGGATCAGATTAAGTCACTCACACTCTTTCGCACACTTTACTCTCTAGCCACTAGCAATCACTACACACAAACACTTGTACTCAGATTACATTGTAACACTTAGTTGATCCGCATCATATCCTGCACTGTATCCTGATATTTGAAGCAATAGAAGAACAAGGCAGCTGCGATTGTCAGCTCCCGAGGTTTTGTGCCGGTGATCTAGATTGATCAAGGGCTTTCCTCGTACATCCTGTGTTACCCTTTACATATTCGCTCATTGTTTGATCATAGATACAGCTCTATATCCTGAGCCGTATCCTGAAACTGTTTTTGCAAATAGCCTAACTAGCATATTTTTAACACATATTTCTAGCACACTACCTCACTTAACTAATTTGATCACTTAATTGCTTCAGTAATTTTTGACCAAAACAGTAGTTTGGAAATAATTTCAGAGTTTGTAAAACACCAAACTTTTAATATTAAACAAATGGGATAAAACCCATGTTACATTCAACGTTTTTATAGGGACAAACCCTAATTGCTAAAAACATAAATTTCTTCTTTTATTCAGGTAATCATAGCCACTTTATTTAAGCCTTCGGTGCTCCATAACGGGCTTCTATTATCTTCACAGTAAGTTACCTGAAACGCGTTTGAAGACATTTTATCAGCAAAAATACCGGTCGCCATTCCTTTTTATAACAAGACACGTTGTTATATTTTAGAGTATCAGAGGTGATTACATTGTTTGTATCTATCAATTACTCAAATCAGTATTGCGACTGAAGCCAACCCCTGTGCTCGTGGTCATATCACTAATGGCGAACTCTTTATCCAATAGCAACGAGTGTCAAGTAATGTATACAAAAACCCCACATACCAGTAGTAATTAAAGAATACAAAAACTTAATCACTGTAAGTATAACTGAAAAACATTTAGGATTTTGCAAGCATTTTGGTAACAAGAAAGAATGATTCGCAAAGTTGTGAGAAAAAGAGAATGACTCACTTTGTAGACTAAGGGTTTTAACTTAAAGCCTTCTGGTAATATATCCTGGTATAATTCCTGAGTTCCTAATAAATATACAATGCACAAGTGTTAGTGTAATAACCCAACTCAAACTTTATCGATACATCACGAGATTAAAACCCCAACGTAGTTAACAAGGTGTATCCTTATTTAGGCAGCACCTTGGCATCCGTTGCTGGGTTTCAGATCGATCGGACAAGGTATCGAATCAGTGATTAGGGGCTAAAACACTTACAACGGGGCAAAGCTTCGCATGTTTAGGGGGTGTACTACAAAGAAACGGAGAATAGAAGCAGAATATTTCGTCAAAGAACGTCGAAATGGTGTACAGGTTTCTGTCCAAATTGGACTTCCCCTTGTGTCGCGCAAGGGTAGGGGTACCCTTCCGCGTGTCGCGGCCCGAGCCACCTAGTCTTAGACTAGTCCGGTTTGCATGTATAGCCTGCTACTCGATCTTATCAAGTCCCACACGTACTAGTTACCTGCCGCGCGTCGCGGGAGCTTTAGGGGGTCCCTCACGCGTGTCTCCTGTAGGTCCAGTTTCAAGATCTTTAGTTTTTCGCACTGGTTCATGTCGTATAAGTCTGGGGTTGTGATCAGAGGTCCTTATAAGGTGTTTTGGGTGTTGTTACATTTTTACCTTTCTTATTTATGTTATCCTTTTTATTTGATCATATTCCTTTATATTCAAACAATGTTTTTATGTTATATAAACAAGTATGAAACCCGTCGTGTTACAGAGAGGGCTGTAAAACAATGTTTCATGTACATTAAGCTTTTTTTTTTTGGACAAATAGCGATGCGTCTGCCTCTTTTTTGTTAGTCATTTAATAAATGTTGACAACACCCTATCAATTATACTGGTTTAAACCAAGCAAACGTTATGTGGGACACATGTTACCATGTGGATTAAAGAATGTATTATTTGTGCTATGTAGGCATAGGGTTTTTAAATAAAAAACTCATATAGGTTTTCAGAAACCCTCGAATTTGTAGATTGTATGCAGTCAAAGCCTTGAGAGAGATTATGATAAAGTAGGTCAAGAGATATGTAACCTATTATACCATTGTCACGTGGGCATATCTCACACATTAAGCTTGCAGAAGCGCAGATCCACATGTTGTAGATCAGAAACATGCATAAAACTCAAAAAACAAAAAATCCTAGATCTGGCCGTTCTTCCAAAATCGTGTGTGGAAACCAAGGAACATGATATGAAAGCTTTAGATTTAGAAATCGTGTGTTAACGTGGAGAGGTGCGGACCCGAACATGGTAGATATGAGAATATGAACCTACCTTGAAGGAGACCCATATATGAAGGTAGAGCATAGATTCGGAGAGAGAAAGATAAGGTGTGATCCTTTATTGTGCCCCATGGATGGTACCGATGAAGAAACAAGACCTGATCTCAAGGAGATTGGTGCAATTTCTCTAGCAACAATGAACATGAAGATGAAGACAACCACACCTCGTCTTCCCCGTCTCGCGTCAGATATGCATAACTAGAAAACATGTTAAAAGGGGTCAGAGACAAGAGTCTTTAGACCAGCCTTCGACGTTTAAGTCAGCAATGGATTCACCATTGATATATGTGTAAACTTGTATGCGAATGTGGGCATGATGGTAGTATGTATGCGGAGTTTGGGGAGGAGAAAACAACATGTCTTTGTTAATGAGGAGTAGGCTTCTGTTTATAGAAGCAGTTTGAGCTTGTGTAAATTGAACACATCATATTGGGCTTTGGTCTATTTGGAAGGATTACCTTTTTTAAATGGTCAAACGAGTAATTGACATGCAATTTTGATTTGTTACTTGTTTCATCAGTATTGAGGTGAACCTTTGTTCACTACCTTGTATATGACGTCTTTCATCAATATGGGTGAACCTTTACTCTTAATTATTTACTTCCAAAACTAACTTTATATATGATAATTGCAATAACTTGGTTTTATTTTATTCGTTTTTTTACTTATGTCTAAATCACAAGATAGAAAACAAAAAATAATTGTTAGGGATGGATTTTCTAAACCTAAGGATCACGGATCCTCAAGTGCAGCCAGGATCACGGATCCTCAATTCTGTTTGAATTAAGGATCCTCAGAAGACGTTGCAGGTTTAAGGATCCAGGATCCTCAATATTGTCCTAACACTAACGGTTGTTTCCATTGTATTTGAACTTGTTTTGTAGGAATGAACGAGTGGGACTTGGTCTTGCCGATATTCCAGGGGAATATGCTCCCATATTCTGCACGTGTTTAGCTTGGGTGACCGTTTTGGAAGTCGTGGCTAGCTAGCACAATTTGCGGGATGTTAGTTATTTAGTTTATTTCCATTTTTAAAAGGGGATAACAGCTTGATAGTTAGATTATCGAACACACACACACACACTCTCGAAAGCTCTCTGCAACATTTTGGCGATTTCATACACATTACACTCTAGTGATCCTTGTAACATGCTTGTTATCATCCCGATTTGTAACCTTTATTTGTTCAATATAGTTGGTGATCGGTAGTTTCCATCACCCGAGGTTTTTTATGTCGGAGATCATTTCTTGATCAAGGGCTTTTTCCTCGTATAAATCCTTGTGTCTCTTGTTCATTTCATTCATAAGTTGTTCATACAATTGCAATATAAATCAAGCATCACACCTCACAAAATAAGATTTGGTTGCATTATCCTAGTCTGATTTTTGACCAAAACAGTTTGGCGCCCACTGTGGGGCAATTGGTGCTTCATTTCTGAGAAATTTCGTTCATTGTGATCATTTCGGTCCATTACCTTCAACCATATGGCTTCTTCAGCAAAGAGCACTTCAAGTTCCATGTCGGCAGTCACTTCTTCACAGGGCGTTCCACCTTTGCCTCCACCACCTTTTGGATCTCAGAAGAGTGCTGAGAATCCTGCGAAGAAACCGACCCCCGTTTTCTCAAAACCACCAACTTTTGTTGTTTCCTCTGGCCCTACTAACAGTGATCTTTATTCTTTGATTGTGCAGATGAAGGGTTACGTACAACAGCAGGACAAAACCAACGAAAGGATCCTCCGGGAGATTGATGACATCAAGAAATTGAAGAGATCAGCGGAGGATCACTCTCCTTTGATGCCAAGGTCGCTGAATTTCGACACTCTGGTCATAACTTCCCAGCATTCAGCAGCTCCAGATGTCCAATACCAGGGTGGATCAACAGGAATGCGTTCTGGATCATCGGCAATGTCTTAGGCTCACGGATCCTCTTCCCAGCCTTCAGGATCCTCATTTCAGCATCAGGGATTCTTCACCAATTTAGGAGGATACATGGGGACGCAGCCGATTCAAGGATCATCTCAGGTTTAAGGATCCTCTCAGGTTCAAGAATCCTCCTTCCAGGTTCAAGGATCCTCATCACAGGTTTACGGATCTATGGATTATCCTCCAAGACCCCCATCTATAGCACATCAAGGATCCAACATCTTTCAGGATCAAGGATTCTTAAGGAGTGTACAATCTGGAGGTTCAGATGTTCATCTAGGGGACTTCATCCCAATGCAGACTATTGCTTCCTCTGGCCCCTCAATTATACCAGAATCCCATCAATATGGATTCACATCTGGAATTCCAAATTTGAATCCTTCCGGAGGTAACACTTTGAATAATTTTTATAATGCTAACCATGGCTCAGTGCAGGATACAGGTATCAACCAAGCTATGGCTAGGGAGTTACAGAAACTGAAGGATATGATATCTAGCGTACCAGGAGTGGTTAAACCCATTCCTGAAATCCCATATGGAAGCCACAAGATATCTCGTTTTGCACCACCTATTTGTGATGCAGAAATTCCAAAGAGGTTTCAAATACCAACCATGAAGTTATATGATGACTCAACGGATCCAGAAGAACATGTAGCTCAATATAGAGAAAGGATGGAGATTAATCCCATCCCGGAGAGGTTAAAAGAAGCAAGTCTATGCAAGGGTTTCAGATCCACTCTAACAGGATCAGCTCTTAAATGGCTGCTAAGTCTTCCCCCTTACTCTATTACTTCATTTGCTAATTTAGTTAATCTGTTTAATAGTCAATTCTCATGTAGCAGAAAATTTGAACGATTAACTAGTGATCTATATAGGGTAACACAAGGTCAAAATGAATCACTTAGAGATTAGATCACTAAATTTAGTAAAGAATCCTTATATATTCCCAACCTGGATATTGCTACGACTATAGAAGCCTTCAAAATGGGTTTACTTGGGGATTCATTATTCTATGATGATCTTGTCATGACCCCCTGCAGGAATCTTGATGAAGTGAGGACCAGGGCCCTTAGATTCATCCGGCTAGAGGATGATAAAAGGATCCAGGAAAGACTGGCAGGATCCTCGAAGCAGGAAAAGCAAGGATCCTACTTCATGAACAACAAGTTAAAGTTTTCCAACAAGTCTGATAATCAGAACGTGCATGCAGTAGAACAGGAAGAGGATGATGAGGATTATCCTCCCATTTCTGAATATTGTTTTTCTGTTGATAACAATGAACTTATCCTTGCAATGCAAAACTTAGGTGAAAAAGCAAGATGGCCCAGAAAAAGTGATAAGTCGGCTGCAACAAAAGACAAATCCAAATGGTGTGCATATCATGAAGATTTCGGTCATCTCACTGAAGAATGTATTACACTAAGAAAAGAGTTTGGTTATTTGTTAAGCAAAGGGCACTTGAAGGAGCTGTTGGGAAAAAAAAAGTCAAGGATCCAGGATCCTGAAAAGGTTCCAGAAAGAGCTCCTGATGTACAAATTATCAACTTCATATCTGGAGGATCAGACATATGTGGCACTTCCTTTTCAGCAGCCAAGAGGCATGCTAAGGAGACCAAGATGGATAATGGAGATAGACCCATCCAAACCTCTATTGTAACGTAGGAAAAAGTTATAACTTTTGATGAGGATGATCGTGTTGATGTCCAGGATCCTCATCTTGATGGTCTTGTTATCACTTTGTTTATATCTAATCATTTTGTTCGGAGGATCCTGATAGATGGAGGAAGTTCAGTAAATATCATTCAATTTGATGTCCTCAAGAAGATGAACATCCCTGAATCAGATATTGTGCCAAGATCCTCGGTTCTTGTGGGATTCAGTGGAGAAACCAAGAACACATTGGGGGACATTAAACTTCCCATTTACATAGAGGGACTTCATTCTTATCAAAAATTTTGTGTTATAGATTGCTTATCCTGTTGTAATGTTATCCTTGGCAGGCCATGGATACATGACATGAAGGCAGTCCCATCTACGTATCATCAGTGTGTAAAGCTTCCTAGTCCATGGGGGGTGGTGAAGATTGAAAGTGATCAACAAGAAGCGAAGAATTGCTACACCTCATCAATGAAGCCAGCCTCAAGACCAAGGGAGCAATAGCAATTAAAGCATCCTCCAAGAGATGTCTTGGAGGCAAGGGAACATGATGTGAAAGATATCCTTATGGATCCTCAGGATCCTGAATCCAAGATCTTCATAGGATCCGGGATCCTCAACGACATTGAACAGGATCTGGTATCCTTCCTAAGGAAGAGGAAAACTACCTTTTCCTGGAAGCATGGAGACATGACAGGTATCTCTAACGATATAATTACTCATAAACTTGGCATTGACAGGTCATTCAAACCCATTCATCAAAAAAGGAGAAAGTTTGCACCTGAGAGGAATGCCATTATCCAGGAGGAGGTAGATAAACTGCTCAGAGCAGGTATGATAAGAGAGGTCAAGTATCCAAGGTGGTTAGCCAATGTGGTTGTTGTTCAAAAGAAAATCGGAAAGTGGAGGGTATGTGTCGATTTTACTGATTTAAACAAGGCATGTCCCAAGGATCCTTTCCCATTACCCCACATTGACTCCATGGTGGATGCTACCGCGGGTCATGAGTTGTTGACTTTTATGGATGCTTCATCTGGATTTCTGCAAATTCAGATGGAACCATCTGATCAAGAGGATACAGCCTTTATGACCCCAACGGGTATATATTGTTATATTGTTATGCCATTTGGACTAAGAAATGCAGGTGCTACTTATCAAAGGCTAGTCAATATGATGTTTAAGGAACAAATTGGACACACTATGGAAGTCTATATAGATGACATGGTGGTTAAGTCCAAGAAAGCTGAGGATCACCTTAGAGACTTGGAGGAAGCATTCGATATCCTTGATAAATTCAACATGAAATTGAATCTGTGTCACTTTGGTGTTAAAGCAGGCAAGTTCCTAGGCTACATGGTAACAAAAAGAGGCATTGAAGCAAGTCCAGAGCAAATCAAGGCAATTGTGAATATAAAATCTCCTGCCAATGCCAAGGATGTGCAAAGGTTGACAGGGAGGATCGCGGCCTTAAACAGGTTCATATCAAAGTCATCAGAAAAGTGCAAGTAATTCTATGACATTTTGAGAAAGAACAAGAAATTTGAGTGAACTGATAAGCATGAGAATGCTCTCAAAGCCCTTAAGGATTACCTATCCTCAGCTCCTGCCTTAATGAAACCAGAAAAAAGGGATATATTATCCTTATATTTGGCAGTCTCTTCTAAAGCAGTAAGTGCAGTCCTTGTTAAGGATCACGAAGGTACACAACATCCTGTCTATTATGTAAGTAAGAGTTTGCTTGATGCTGAATCCAGGTATTCACATTTAGAAAAACTTATCCTTGCTTTGATTATGGCTTCTACTAAATTAAGACATTATTTTGAAACTCATGCCATTATTGTTAGAACTAATTTCCCAATTAAGAATGTTCTCAGGAAACCTGAGATGTCAGGAAGGATGGCCAAATGGGCAGTGAAGCTCAGTGCTTATGATATAAGATATGAGCCAAGAACTGCCATTAAATCTCAAGCCTTAGCTGACTTTGTGGCAGATTTCAGTAGTGATCTACAAAGGGAAGCTGAGTTAGAAGTTCAGCAGCTTGAAGAGACTAAGGATCCTTGGATACTCTTCACTGATGGAGCCTCTAACATCAAGGGAACTGGACTTGGAATACTACTAAAATCGCCACAAGGGGGACATAATACCCCACTCAGTAGCTTGTGAGTTTCAAACTACTAACAATGAGGCTGAATATGAAGCCTTGATAGCTGGTTTACAAATTGCCAAGCATATGAGGATCATGTATCTTGAGGTACATGTAGATTCATTGTTAATTACTAATCACTTTAATGGATCCTATGCTGTTAAAGGTGAAAAGCTAATCAAATATTTAGAGATAGTCAAGGAATTGGCACTCTCTTTTGTTTCTTTTAGCTTGACACAGGTACCCAGAGAAGAAAATGCAGAAGCTGATGCACTGGCCAACCTTGGATCATCCCTAAAGATTCCGGAGGATATTAAAATTCCCATTATTCATATCCTAACTCCTGCTATTGAGGATCATGTAGCTATGGAGATAGGAGAGGATTCTGCAATCATCCCTAGTAATGATACACAATCTCATTCAGGATCATGGATCCTTCCAATAATGAGATACATACAACATGGAGATATCCCTACAGGAGAAAACCCCAGGGCTTTCAAAATCAAGGTATCTCAATTTAGAATATTGAATAACATGTTATATAAACGATCTCTTGCAGGTCCATATTTAAGGTGCATTGAGGATCCTGAAATTCAAGAAGTCCTAAAGGATTTTCATGAAGGAGATTGTGGAAACCACACTGGGGGCAGGGCATTCTTCTCAAGGATCCTTAGGACCGGATACAATTGGCCTACTATGAAGAAGGATGTTGTGGATTATGCCAGGAAATGTGATGCTTGTCAGAGACATAGCAATATTCTTCATCAACCAGCAGAGCTCCTGCATCCTATATCCTCTTCTTGGCCATTTATGAGATGGGGAATGGATATAGTTGGCAAACTTCCTAAGGCAAGGCACCTGGTGGAAAAGTATTCATGCTTGCTATGACTGATTATTTCTCCAAGTGGATAGAAGCTGAAGCCTTTGCTCAAGTCAGAGAAAAAGAAGTGATATCATTTATTAAAAGAAACATTATTACCAGATTTGGTATTCCTTCTGAAATTGTTTGTGATAATGGATCCCAATTTATTGGGAGTAGAACCACTAACTTTTGTGGCAGCTGGGGGATTAAGATGATAACATCAACACCAGTCCACCCACAAGCTAATGGTCAAGCAAAATCATCTAACAAGATCATCATCAACAACTTGAAGAAGAAGCTTGGATCCAAGAAAGGAAAATGGGCAGAAGAGCTACCTTATGTGCTATGGGCTGATAGAACAACTCCCAAAAATGCCACTGGTCAAACTTCATTTTTCTCTAGTGTTCGGAGCAGAATCAGTGATCCATACAGAAATGGTGGTTCCTACAGCTAGAACAAGCACCCGTGATCCTGAAGGAAATGCTGAAAACTTGGTTCAAGACTTAGATACGATAGAAGAACTCAGGGATTTGGCAAGGATAAGAATGGCTAGTTATCAGCAAAGGATGGCTGGAGCTCACAACAAAAATATCAGGATCAGGAAGTTTCAAGTTGGTGATATGGTGTTGAGGAAAGCATTCCAAAATACCACCAATCCTGCTGATGGAAAATTAGCACCAAAGTGGGAAGGTCCCTACCTTATTGAAGCTGAGGCAAGAAAGGGGGCATATCGATTATTAACAATGGAGGGAGATTTGCTACCAAAAGCTTGGAATGCTGTCCACTTAAAGAGATATTTCATGTAATAAGGATCCAGGATCCTTAGCTATCTTCTTGTCCAATGTCCATGAAGGACCCTCAGAGGATAGATGATCCTCACTCTGGTAATGATCTAATCTCAATGTATCCACTTCTTTAATTAATTTATTTACAAGGAGAAGGATCCTGGATCCTTTATCCTTCCTTCACTTAATTTTTAGTTTTGTAGAAGATTAGTATATCCTTAACGAATGATCAAGTATCCACAGAAGTCTCCTAATTTTTATGGGTTTGTCCCCAGTATTTGGGCTTGTCCCCAGTCTTTTGGGCTAGTCCCCAGTTTTATAGGCCTGTCCCCAGTTTTGCCAGCAGCGCACGATGATCCTGGTGCGGTTCATGGCAATGGGACCAGTACCCGCTTTAGGGGCTGACAATTTCATTGTACTGGCTGTACTCATGATCTTACATATAATGGTAGACGTACCATACATCCGTTTCTAAGGTTTCTAACGTTTTCACGTTAGCTAAGGTTTTGGCATTTTCATGTCACTAAGTTTGGATAGTCGCCAGTGAGGGCCATACTCCAGTTTACACAAGACTCTTTGGGCTTGTCCTCATTTTTTTTTTGGGCTTGTCCCCAGTTACTAACCTTTATCTTATATTGGCTTAGTCCCAATTTATGTTCTATTTCAGGTTTCCAAAGCTAGATAGTTAAGGATCCTTGATCCTAACCTTTTACTAAGGTTTGTCTTCTGGTTATCTTGATTGTAAGTATTAAAGATTTTGGATCCTAACTTGGATTATCAGGTATGATCCTTATTTACTTTAATTTTATTCTTGATTTATCTATGTAACCCTTATCCTTTGACAACAGGATTCATGATCCTTAAGTTACATCACTTTTTGAATTTTTCGATTATAGGATATTTGATCCTTGATCATATCCAAAACTTTTTTACATAATTTACTAAACTTTTGTTCTTGACTTATGAATTCAGATAAAGTATATCATAACAATTGAAAGGTAAAGTATTCACAAAAACAACAACACATAAGATAGTCAAAAGATTAAGCTTTTATTTATTTAGCAAAAGGTTAACCCTCTAAAGGTTGTCAAAATTACCTACCCCAAGCATCTACCAGTAATCCGTGGCCCGTCCACTGGTGTTAGGGGTGGATTTCTAAGTAATAGTGATCCTTAATTGCCGTTGGGCTTAGTGATCCTTACTTCTGTATGAACTGGTGATCCTCAGAAGTGCTTCAGGATCAGGATCATGGATCACTATAAGGATCCTTGTACTAACAATTGTCTACTTTGAATTCGAAATTGTTTTGTAGGAGTATCAACTTGGACTTGGTCTTGGCGATATTCCTGGAGTATATTCCTTGAAGTATTCCGCACGTGCTTGGCTGAAAATGGACGTTATGGAGTCGTGGAAGACTTGCACCATTTGCGGAATGTTAGTTAGAGTAGATATTTTCTATTTTTAAAGGGGTAGCGAGCTAATTAGAAAAGACTTGGCTAATTTTGGCTACACACACACTCGTACAACTGCTCTCACCAGCTCTCGCTAACTCACTTGGCGATTACACATTTTCATACACAATACACTATAGTGATCCTTGTACTTAGCTCGCTATCATCCGAAGTTGTATTACATTTCTTGTTTAATTTGAGTTGGTGATCGGTAGTTTCCATCACCCGAGGTTTTTTATGCCAGAGATCATTCATTGATCAAGGGCTTTTTCCTCGTATAAATCTTCGTGTCACTTGTTCATTACATTTCATAGTGATCCTTATTGTTGTTCATCAATTCAAGCATCATATCCCACAACAGAAAGTTTGGTTACATTGTCATTGCTCGATTTTTGACCAAAACAGTTTGGCGCCCACCGTGGGGCAATTGGTGCTTCATTCCTAAGAAGATTCATATATTTGCGGTCATTTCGGTTCATAACAACCAGGCAGATGGCTTCCTCAGCGAAGAACACCTCAAACTTGATGCCATCATTCAGTTCTTCACAAGGCGTTCCTCCTTTGCCTCCACCACCTTCTGGATCCCAGAAGAATGCTGAGAATGCTGCGAAGAAATCAACCCCCATTTTCCAAAAACCACCAACTTCTTCTGTTTCAATTAATCCTACTACTAATGATCTTTACACTCTGATTTTGCAGATGAGGAATCATGCACAAGAGCAGGATAAAACCAACGAAAGGATACTCCGTGAGATCGATGAAATCAAGAAACAGAAGAAATCAGTGGAAGATCACTCCCCTCTGATGCCAAGGTCGCTGAACTTCGACACTCCAGTCGTAACTTCCCAACACTTAGCAGTTCCGGACGTGCAATACTTGGGTGAATTACCAGGAAGGCGTTATGGAACAGCAACTATGAGTCAGGCCTTTGGCTCTTACTTCCAGCCTCAGGGATCCTCTTCTCAACCATCAGGATCCTTCTCTCAGCATCAGGGATACTTCACGTCAGGAGGATATTTGGGAATGCATGCAGTACAAGGATCATCCCAGGTCCAGGGATCCTCCCAGGTCCAAGGATCCTCCCAGGTCCCAGGATCCTCTCTGGTCCCAGGATCCTCTCTGGCCCCAGGATCCTCTCTGGCCCCATGATCCTCTCTGGTCCCAGGATCTTCTCTGGTCCCAGGATCCTCTCTGGTCCCAGGATCCTCTTTGGCCCCAGGATCCTCTCTGGTCCCAGGATCCTCTTTGGCCCCAGGATCCTCTCTGGTCCCAGGATCCTCTCTGGTCCTATGATCCTCTCTGGTTCCAGGATCCTCACAGGTTCAAGGATCATCTCAACTCCAAGGATCCAACGTCCTTCAGGATCAAGGACTCTTGAGAAGTATGCAGCCTCAGAACTCGGACGTTCATCAAGGAGACTTCATACCAATGCAGACCATTGCTCCCTCTGGTCCTTCAACCATGCCAGAGTCTCGTTAATATGGATTCACATCCGCGATTCCAAACATGAACCCTCCGGGAGGTAACATTTTTAATAATTTATATAACACTAACCATGGCTTTATGCAGGATACATGTATCAATCAGGCTATGGCCAGGGAGTTACAGAAGCTCAAGGATATGATATCCAGTGTTCCAGGAGTGGTTAAACCCATTCCTGAAATTGCAGATGGTAGCCATAAGATATCTCGTTTTGCACCACCCTTATGTGATGCTGAGATACCCAAGAGATTCCAGATACCATCCATGAAACTGTATGATGGTTCGACGGATCCAGAGGAGCATGTAGCTCAATACAGGGAAAGGATGGAGATCAACCCAATTCCTGAAAGGTTAAAAGAAGCATGTCTATGCAAGGGATTTGGATCCACACTTACAGGATCTGCTCTCAAATGGCTGCTAAGTCTTCCCCTTACTCTATTACTTCATTTGCTAATTTAGGTAACTTATTCAATAGTCAATTCTCTTGTAGTAGAAAGTTTGAACGGTTAACTAGTGACCTGTATAGGGTAACACAAGGTCAAAATGAATCACTTAGAGATTATATCACTAAGTTTAGTAAAGAATCCTTAGATATTCCTAACCTAGATATTGCTACGGCTGTAGAAGCCTTTAAAATGGGATTACTTAGGGATTCATTATTCTATGATGATCTTGTTATGACACCTTGCAGGAATCTTGATGAAGTAAGGACTAGGGCCCTTAGGTTCATCAGTCTAGAGGATGATAAAAGGATCCATGATAGATTAGCAGGATCCTCAAAATAGGAGAAACAAGGATCCTACTTCAGGAACAACAAGTCGAAGTTCTACAATAAGTCTGATAACCAGAATGTGCATTCAGTGGAACAAGAAGAGGATGATGAGGATTATCCTCCTATTTCTGAATACTGTTTTTCTGTTGATAACAATGAACTAATCCTTGCAATGCAGAATTTAGGTGAGAAAGCTAGGTGGCCAAGGAAAAGTGATAAACCAGCTGCTACAAAGGATAAATCCAAGTGGTGTGCATATCATGAGGATTTCGGGCATCTCACTGAAGAGTGTATTGCACTAAGAAAGGAAATTGGTTATTTGTTGAGCAAGGGGCATTTGAAGGAACTCTTGGGTCGAAAGAAGTCAAGGGTTCAGGATCCTGAAAGGATCCCAGAAAAGGCTCCTGCTCCTCCAGCAGATGCACAAGTCATAAATTTCATATCCGGTGGATCAAACATCTGTGGTACATCCTTTTCGGCAGCAAAAAGACATGCTAAGGAAACCAAGATGGATAATGGAGACAGACCTGTCTGGACCTCTGTTGTCACCCAGGATAAAGTCATTACTTTTGATGAGGATGATCGTATTGACATCCAGGATCCTCATCATGACGGTCTTGTAATTACATTGTTTATTTCTAACCACTTTGTTCGCAGGATCCTTATAGATGGAGGAAGCTCTGTGAACATTATTCAGCTTGATGTTCTCAAGAAGATGAATATCCCGGAATCTGATATCATCCCAAGATCCTCAGTACTTGTGGGATTCAGTGGGGAAACAAAGAATACATTGGGGGACATCAAACTCCCAATCTATATTGAAGGATTGCATTCTTATCAAAAGTTTTGTGTTATAGATTGTTTATCATGTTGTAATGTTATCCTTGGCAGGCCATGGATACATGACATGAAGGCAGTCCCATCCACTTATCATCAATGTGTAAAGCTTCCAAGTCCTTGGGGAGTGGTGAAAATTGAGAGTGATCAACAGGAGGCTAAGAATTGTTATACATCCTCAATGAAGCCGGCCTCAAGACCAAGGGAGCAATAGCAATTAAAGTATCCTTCAAGAGATGTTCCTGAATCCAAGATCTTCATAGGATCAGGGTGATGTTCATAGGATCAGGGAGGCAAGAGAACCGGATTTGAAAGAAACCCTCATGGATCCTGGTGATCCTGAATCCAAGATCTTCATAGGATCAGGGATCCCTAGCAACATCGAACAGGAGCTAGTATCCTTCCTTAGGAGAAGGAAATCCACCTTTTCCTGGAAACATGAAGACATGACAGGTATATCTAAGGATATAATTACTCATAAACTTGGCATTGACAGGTCATTCAAGCTTATCCATCAAAAGAGGAGGAAGTTTGCACCTGAGAGAAATGCTATTATCCAGGAGGAGGTAGATAAGCTACTTCGGGCAGGTATGATCAGAGAGGTTAAGTATCCAAGATGGTTAGCCAATGTGGTAGTTGTTCAAAAGAAAAATGGAAAGTGGAGGGTATGTGTCGATTTTACTGATTTAAACAAGGCATGTCCCAAGGATCCTTTCCCATTACCCCACATTGACTCCATGGTGGATGCTACCGCAGGTCATGAGTTGTTGACTTTTATGGATGCTTCATCTGGATTTCAACAAATTCAGATGGAACCATCTGATCAAGAGGATACGGCCTTCATGACCCCAACTGGTATATACTGTTATATTGCTATGCCATTTGGATTAAGGAATGCAGGTGCTACTTATCAAAGGCAAGTCAATAAGATGTTCAAGGAGCAGATTGGACACACTATGGAAGTCTATATAGACGACATGGTGGTTAAGTCCAAGAAAGCTGAGGATCACCTTAAAGACTTGGAGGAAGCATTCAATATCCTTGATAAATATAACATGAAACTTAATCCTTCCAAGTGTCATTTTGGTGTTAAGGCAGGTAAATTCTTAGGCTATATGGTGACAAAGAGGGGCATTGAAGCAAGTCCAGAGCAAATCAAGGCTATTGTGAATATCAAATCTCCTGCCAATGCTAAGGATGTACAGAGATTGACGGGCAGGATCGCAGCCTTGAACAGATTCATATCCAAATCCTCAGAAAAGTGCAAGGAATTCTACGACATCCTGAGGAAGAATAGGAGATTTGAATAGACTGAGAAGCATGAAAGTGCCCTTAAAGCTCTTAAGGATTACCTATCCTCAGCCCCAGCCTTGATGAAACCAGAAAAGGGAGATGTGTTATCCTTATACTTGGTGGTATCCTCAAAAGCAGTAAGTGCTGTCCTTGTTAAGGATCACCAAGGTACACAACATCCTGTTTACTATGTAAGTAAGAGTTTACTTGATGCTGAATCCAGGTATTCACACTTAGAAAAACTTATCCTTGCATTAATTATGGCATCTACTAAATTGAGACATTATTTTGAAACTCATGCCATTGTTGTTAAGACTAATTTTCCAATTAAGAGTGTTCTCAGGAAACCTGAAATGTCAGGGAGGATGGCTAAATGGGCAGTGAAGCTTAGTGCATACGATATAAGATATGAACCAAGGACTGCCATCAAATCCCAAGCCTTAGCTGACTTTGTGGCAGATTTTAGTAGTGATTTGCAAAAGGAAGCTGAGTTAGAAGTCCAGCAACTTGAAGAGACTAAGGATCCTTGGATACTCTTCACTGATGGAGCCTCTAATGTGAAAGGAACAGGGCTTGGAATACTACTAAAATCGCCACAGGGGGACATAATACCCCACTCCATAGCTTGTGAATTTCAAACTACCAATAATGAGGCTGAGTATGAAGCCTTGATAGCTCGTTTGCAAATTGCTAAGCATATGAGGATCAGGTATCTTGAGGTACATGTAGATTCTTTACTGATCACTAATCACTTTAATGGATCCTATGCTGTTAAAGGTGAAAAGCTAATCAAATATTTGGAGATAGTCAAAGAATTGGCACTCTCTTTTGTATCCTTTAGTTTGACACAGGTACCAAGGGAAGAGAATGCAGAAGCTGATGCATTAGCCAATCTAGGATCATCTTTGAAGATTCCTGAGGATATCAAGATCCCTATTATCCATATCCTGACCCCTGCTATCGAGGATCATGCAGCTATGGAGATAGGTGAAGATTCTGCAATCATCCCTAGTGATGATACTCAATCTCATTAAGGGTCATGGATCCTCCCAATCATGAGATACATACAACATGGAGAAATTCCTACAGGAGAAAACCCAAGGGCTTTCAAAACTAAGGTATCTCAATTTACAATATTAAATAATATGTTGTATAAACGATCTCTTGCAGGACCATATCTTAGATGCATTGAGGATCCTGAAATCCAAGAAGTCCTAAAGGATTTCCATGAAGGAGATTGTGGAAACCACACTGGGGGCAGGGCATTATTCTCAAGGATCCTGAGGACAGGATACTATTGGCCCACTATGAAGAAGGATGCTGTGGAGTATGCCAGGAAGTGTGATCCTTGTCAGAGGCATAGTAATATCCTTCATCAACCAGCAGAGCTCCTGCATCCTATATCCTCTTCCTGGCCATTCATGAGATGGGGAATGGATATAGTTGGAAAGCTTCCTAAGGCACCTTGTGGAAAAGTATTCATGCTTGCTATGACTGATTACTTCTCTAAGTGGATAGAGGCTGAAGCCTTTGCTCAAGTCAAAGGAAAGGAAGTTACATCCTTTCTTAAAAGAAACATTATTACTAGATTTGGTATCCCTTCTGAGATTATTTGTGATAATGGATCCCAATTTATTGGGAATAGAACCACTAACTTTTATGACAGCTGGGGGATTAAGATGATAACATCAACACCAGTCCACCCACAAGCTAATGGTCAGGCAGAATCATCCAACAAGATCATCATCAACAATTTGAAGAAGAAGCTTGGATCCAAGAAAGGAAAATGGGCAGAAGAACTACCTTATGTACTTTGGGCTGATAGGACGACTCCCAAGAATGCTACTGGCCAAACTCCATTTTCTTTGGTGTTTGGGGCAGAATCAGTGATCCCTACAGAGATGGTGGTTCCAACTGCAAGAACAAGCATTCGTGATCCTGAAGGAAATGCTGAAAACTTGATTCAAGACTTGGATACTATAGAAGAAATCAGGGATTTAGCAAGGATAAGGATGGCCAGTTATCAACAAAGGATGGCTGGAGCTTACAACAAAAATGTCAGGATCAGGAAATTCCAAGTTGGGGATATGGTATTAAGGAAAGCATTTCAAAATACCACCAATCCTGCTGATGGAAAACTAGCACCAAAGTGGGAAGGCCCCTATTTGATCGAAGCTGAAGTAGGAAAAGGGGCATATCGATTGCTAACAATGGAAGGTGATTTGCTACCAAGAGCTTGGAATGCTGTCCATTTGAAGAAATATTTCATGTGATCATGATCCGTGATCCTTACCAGACAAGTATCCTTGAAGGATCCCTACTGATAGATGATCCTCTTTTTAGTAACATTCCAATCTCAAACTATTTCATTCTTTTATTCCCTTACAAGGATAAGGACCCTGCATCCTTTATCCTCCTTTCACTTGATTCTGAGTTTTAAGGGTTCAGGTATCCTTAACTAAAGATTGAGTATCCACAGAAGTAAACGGTTATTTGGGCTTGACCCCAGTTATTTGGGCTTGACCCAAGTTATTTGGGCTTGACCCCAGTCATTTGGGCTAGTCCCCAGTTTGGGCCTGTCCCCAGTTTCGCCAGTAGTGCACGATTATCCTGGTATAGTTCATGTCAATGGGACCAGTACTCGCTTTAGGGGCTGACAATTTCATTGTACTGGCTATATTCAGGATCCTACGTATAATGGTAGACGTACCATACATCCGTTCCTAAGGTTTCTAACGTTTTCACGTTAGCTAAGGTTTTGGCATTTTCATGTCACTAAGTTTGGATAGTCGCCAGTAAGGGCCGTACTCCAGTTTACACACGATCCTTTGGGCTTGTCCCCAGTTATCCTTTGGGCTTGTCCCCGGTTATCCTTTGGGCTTGTCCCCAGTTATCCTTTGGGCTTGTCCCCAGTTACTAACTTTCATTTTATATTGGCTTAGTCCCAAGTTATATCTTATTTCAGGTTTATGAAGTTAAATAACCAAGGATTCTTGATCCTTAACTTTCAACTAAGGTTTGTATCTTGGTTATCCGGATTATAAATGTTAAAGGTTAGGATCCTAACTTGGATTCTCAGGTATGATCCTTAACTATTTTGATTTTATCATTTATGTGATTGACCCTTATCCTTTGATAATTGAACTTATGATCCTTAAACTATGTTACTTTTCAGAACTTATCAATTATGGGTTATGTGATCTTTGATCATATCCTAAACTTTTTGGGACATTTCTTAAATATTTTTTCTCTACTTGATAAGTTTAAACAAAATAAACATCACAACAGTTGGAAAGTAAAATATCAACACAGGATAAGCCAAAAAGTTAAAGTTATTTTATTCACAAAAGATTAAACCCTTCTAAGTGGTCAAAATTACCTACCCCGAGTATCTACCAGCAATACGTGGCCCATCCGCTGGGGTAGGTAAAGGGTGTCCATTGTTCATAGGTCTAACAAGTGCAGGAAATTAAAGACGGAAGGATAACGAGTGGCTTCATCCCCCAAACAGAGGATCCATCCACTACCCATTATCCTACCTATTGTTCAAAGGATCATCCATGATCCTCAACCCTAATTACTATTGTTTAAGTACAGACCAACCTTTGTTCACCAAAACATCATCAAAACAAAAACCATAACCAAACTTAAAAAAATGGGCTCCGGCTACGTCTAGAAATGTCCTTCATCACCCATTCAAGCAGCCTACACCTTCGCTGCATCATCATCCCCTCCAGCTCCAGTATCCTTCGCATGATCCTTGCCACTGCCACTAGCTTCAATTGCCAGAACCTCCTCAGCCTCGTCTGCCTCATCAGCATCATCCTCCAACTCAGTCAGCCTGGCCTTCCAGCCTTCCACGTCCCAGCTGCTCCTATCAAAGGCAGGATCCTGAGCTTCTTGAGCCATTTGTAGCTTGGTCTTGTACATGGCAATGGCGGCGGAGACCTTAGTATCCTCTGTGATCTCGTGCTTCTCATAATCAACATTGATCAGAATGGTAGCTATCTGAGCCTTGGCATCCTTAAGATCCTTTTCAAGAGAGGCAATTTTGTGATCCTTGAGCACCGCCACCTTTTGGAGATCAGAGTATTTCTCCTCAAGACCTTCAACATTCCCCACGTAGTCCTCTATCTCAGCAAATTTCTACAAAGAAGACAATGTAAAGATTAGAGTCAAGTGATCCTCAAGTGGATAGGATAACTAAGCTGAGTCAGTGATCCTTACGTCATTGAAGTACTCGAGGAATTGATGGCGGATCAGGGGCAGGCCTTGTAGGTTGTCAGCTTCGGAAGTCTTCCTTTTCTTTCCACCTCTTCCCTTCGAAGCGGTTGCCTTGGGGATGACGATGGAAGGGCTAGCAGCAGATCTTTTCTTGAAGGATCGAACAGTGTCAAGCTCAGTGATGCTGAATTTGGAGGCAGATCTTGATGATTTTCTAGCGCCTACACACCCAAAACAGATAAGTATCCTTATCCTATCTCTTTTTAACTATTTATTCAAACATTTAAATATAAAAAGTATAGGATACTTACTTGACATAGTGACAGAACCTGAGGATACCTCTTGAGAATCCTGGGTGTTTGTTTTGAATGAACTTGTGGCAGGATCAAGTTTTCTAAAAGCAGCGAGTCTCCCCTTGGTAGTAGCTGAAGGAATAATATGCGAGAATGTGATAGCTGTACAAAAGAAACAGAAGCATATTAGTAATCATCATCAGAAATGAGCTAACTCAGTGATCCTTCTAAGGATCCTCTACCCTACCATGGGTGCTCCACTTCCTTGGCAGATCATTTCCATCCTGGATAGAATCCCTTCTGACGAAGAAGAATATCCGTTTCCAGTTGGTATCATTTTTAGTGGCCTTAAAGATGGGATGTTCTTCACCGGGTTTACGCTTGAATAGATATCGGTGGAATCCAAAGGTTGTGAGATCATACATCTCAGCTAATTCTGACATTCCCAAGTCAATTCCTTCTTGCTCAATGATCCTTTCAAGGGTATATAAGACCCTTCAGATCATTGGCATAGCTTGAATATAGGAGATGCCGGTGAGGGAGAAAAAGGATTGGGTGAATTCAGGGAAAGGATACGAATATCCTATTGTGAAAGGTATGACTGGGAAAGCTACCCAAGTTTCAGAAACATGATCGCTTAAAACGGTGGGATCAAACGGTTTGAAAATGGTGTTCGCCGGAAAGTGGTGTCGGATCCTGTCTATTTGTGGATCAGTAAAACAACATCTTTCTTTCGGTGAATCCTTAATGATCCCCTGGCTCTTGAGAGGACTGTCCTTCTTATGATCCTTGGCTGGTGAGGATCTTAGCATCATCTTGAAGAAGGTGAAGAAAGAAGGAGCAGAGAAAGAAAACGTAAAGAAGGAAGAGGAAGAGAAATACCTGCTTGGTCTTCGGATATGAATTTAAAGGGAGTTACTCTCGATTTTAAATGCAGATTGATCTCTATCTCTAACTCCTATTTATAATGATGATTCTGCAGGATAGTCACCTCAGTGATGTCATCTTCGCAACGGCTAGTCCGATTATAACGGCTAGTTATCCGTTGGTTAAATGCGGATAAGAACAAAATATAACTCATTTATTTACAAAATTACTCCTTATATTTTGGGGGCAATTGTTAGGGGTGGATTTCTAAGTAATCAGTGATCCTTAATTGCCGTTGGGCTTAGTGATCCTTACTTCTGTATGAACTGGTGATCCTCAGAAGTGCTTCAGGATCAGGATCATGGATCACTATAAGGATCCTTGTACTAACAATTGTCTACTTTGAATTCGAAATTGTTTTGCAGGAGTATCAACTTGGACTTGGTCTTGGCGATATTCCTGGAGTATATTCCTTGAAGTATTCCGCACGTGCTTGGCTGAAAATGGACGTTATGGAGTCGTGGAAGACTTGCACCATTTGCGGAATGTTAGTTAGAGTAGATATTTTCTATTTTTAAAGGGGTAGCGAGCTAATTAGAAAAGACTTGGCTAATTTTGGCTACACACACACTCGTACAACTGCTCTCACCAGCTCTCGCTAACTCACTTGGCGATTACACAATTTCATACACAATACACTATAGTGATCCTTGTACTTAGCTCGCTATCATCCGAAGTTTTATTACATTTCTTGTTTAATTTGAGTTGGTGATCGGTAGTTTCCATCACCCGAGGTTTTTTATGCCGGAGATCATTCATTGATCAAGGGCTTTTTCCTCGTATAAATCTTCGTGTCACTTGTTCATTACATTTCATAGTGATCCTTATTGTTGTTCATCAATTCAAGCATCATATCCCACAACAGAAAGTTTGGTTACATTGTCATTGCTTGATTTTTGACCAAAACAGCTGGGGTAGGTAAAGGGTGTCCATGATAATAAGTTCTAATAAGTGCAGGAATAAAAAGACGGCAGGATCACAATGGCTTCACCCCCTAAACAAAGGATCCCTCCACCATTTGTTATCCTACCTATTGTCTGAAGGATCAGTGATCCTTAAACCTAAAGACTATTGTTTAAGTACAGACCAACCATTGTTCAAAAAACATCAACATTCAAAAAACTACCAAACCATAAAAAATGGGCTCCGGCCGCGTCTAGATAAATCCATCATCGCCCATTGTTGCAGCCTACACCTTCGCTGCATCATCATCACCACCAGCCGCTGCATCCTCAGCCTTATCCTTCAACCCGCTGCCACCAGCCTCTATTGCCAGAACCTCTTCAGTCTCTTCTTCATCATCCAGCTCAGCTAGCTTGGCCTTCCAGCCTTCTTGGTCCCTGGCAGTCCTGTCGAAGTTAGGATCCTCAGCCTCCTTCGCCATCTGAAGCTTGATCTTGAGCATAGCAATGGTGGCAGAAAGTTTAGCACCCTATATCACTTCAGCCTTCTCCTGATCAGCTGTGATGTGGGCCAGGACCAGCTCCCTCTTCACCAGATTGACGTCATTCTCCAGGGAGGCTATTTTCTGATCCTTTGCCAAGAAGATCTTCTGAAAGTCCAAGTGCTTCTGCTCAGCCTCTTCAGCATATGAATCCATGAGCATCCGGATTTCAGCAAATTTCTGCAAAAGAATGTTACAAGTCAGGATCCGTTATCCTCAGTACGGGTAAAACAGAATTAAGGATCAGGGATCCTTACCTTAGAGACATACTCCTCAAATTGGTGCTGAAGGAGAGGCAGGCCTTCAAGGGTGTCAGCAGTCTTCCTCTTCTTTCCGCCCTTGCCCTTGGTGATGACAGCCCTAGGAGCTGGGACGCTGGGGCTAGCAGCAAGACGTTTCTTGCCGGACCTGGAGGAAGCAAATGCATCAAGATCACTGACGCTGAAGCGAGAGGCTGATTTTGAAGACTTTCCGGCGCCTACAGATGACAAACAAACAGATAAGTATCCTTATTCTACATTTATTTAAATATTTAATCATACATAAATTTGAATACTTACTTGACATGGTGACTGAACCTGAGGATACTTCTTGTGAATCCTTTGTTTTGGGCTGGAATGTTCTAATGGCAGGATCAAGGTTCCAAAAGGCATCTACCCTTTCTCTTGTTGCAGGGGACTCGATGAGATGAGAAACTGAGATAGCTGCATAAAAAAGACAGAAAAGGATCAGTTATCCTCAACAGAAACAAAATAAACCTATGATCCTTCTATCAGGATCCTATATCCTACCATGGGTGGCCCAGTTTTTGGGGAGATCTTTCCCGTTTGGGATAGAATCCCTCTTTACAAAGAAGAAGCGATTTTTCCAGTGGGTATCATTCTTTGTGGTCTTAAGGATTGGATGAGGATCACCAGGCTTATGTTTGAACAAGAAACGGTGTGAACCATGGCTCACAAGATTGTACAACTCAGCCAGTTTTGATATTCCAATCTCTATACCTTCCTGCTCAATGATGTTTTCTAGGGTATGCAGAACCCTCCACATCATCGGCATGGCCTGGATATAGCACATACCGGTGAGTGCAAAGAAAGATTGGGTAAAGGCAGGGAAAGGATAGGAGAATCCTATCAGGAATGGGGTGGCCGGAAAAGCAACCCAAGTGTCGGAGACAGAATCACTTTTCACAGAGGAATCGAAAGGTTTGAAAACGGTATCCGCCGGGAAGCAATGGTGAATCCGATCAATCTCCGGGTCAGTAAAGCGGCATAGCTCAGACGAGGGATTTTTGATGATCCCTTGGCTTTTCAAGGAATCATCCTTCTCTGGATCCTTGGCTGGTGAGGATCGAAGAACCATTTTCGCCATGGATAATAAGAAAAAAGAAAACCAGAATAAGCAGATGAAGAGAGAAGGAGAAGAGAGATACCTGTTCTGATCTTTGAATGAGGATTTAAAGGGAAGTATCGCTCGAATTTAAATGCAAATTGATCCTTATCTCTAACCTATATATAATGATGATTCTGCAGGTTGTCACTTCGTTGACGTATGATGTGTAACAGCTAGTTCGATTTCAATGGCTATATTTTCGTTGGCTAGTTCGTTCGAGATAAGATCGAAAAATATGACTCATTAAGTGATATTTTATTCCTCATATTTTGGGGGCAATTGTTAGGGATAGATTTTCTAAACCTAAGGATCACGGATCCTCAAGTGCAGCCAGGATCACGGATCCTCAATTCTGTTTGAATTAAGGATCCTCAGAAGACGTTGCAGGTTTAAGGATCCAGAATCCTCAATATTATCCTAACACTAACGGTTGTTTCCATTGTATTTGAACTTGTTTTGTAGGAATGAACGAGTGGGACTTGGTCTTGCCGAGATTCCAGGGGAATATGCTCCCATATTCTGCACGTGTTTAGCTTGGGTGACCGTTTTGGAAGTCGTGGCTAGCTAGCACAATTTGCGGGATGTTAGTTATTTAGCTTATTTCCATTTTTAAAAGGGGATAACAGCTTGATAGTTAGATTATCGAACACACACACACACACACTCTCGAAAGCTCTCTGCAACATTTTGGCGATTTCATACACATTACACTCTAGTGATCCTTGTAACAAGCTTGTTATCATCCCGATTTGTAATCTTTATTTGTTCAATATAGTTGGTGATCGGTAGTTTCCATCACCCGAGGTTTTTTATGCCGGAGATCATTTCTTGATCAAGAGCTTTTTCCTCGTATAAATCCTTGTGTCTCTTGTTCATTTCATTCATAAGTTGTGTTTTGGTCAAAAATCAAGCAAGGATAATGCAACCAAATCTTTTGTTGTGAGGTGTGATGCTTGAATCTATGAACAATAGTATGAACAACTTGCAAATCAAATAAAGAGGTGACACAAGGATTTATACGAGGAAAAAGCCCTTGATCAAAAGTTGATCTCCGGCACAAAAAACCTCGGGTGATGGAAACTACCGATCACCAACTAAGATTAAACAGAAAAATGTTACAACTCGGGATGATAACAAGCTTGTTACAAGGATCATTAGTGTGCAATGTGCAAAAAATGTATGAAATCGCCAAGTAAACTGTCGAGAGCTGTTTCGAGAGTGTGTGTTTGCTAAATTTGCTAAGTGTTTTCACTCAAGCTTGTTATCCCCTTTTTAAAATTAGAAATAACTAAACTAACTAACTGTCCGCTAATTATGCTAGCTTCCCACGATCTCCATAACGTTCACAAGAGCCAAGCACGTGCGGAATATTGAGGGAATATGCTCCACGAATATCGGCAAGATCAAGTCCATGCACATACTCCTGCAAAACGAGCTCACATACAAGGTAGACAACCGTTAGTGTAAGGATAACAATGAGGATCCTGAATCCTGGTCCTGTAACACATTCTGAGGATCCTAAATTCAAACAGAATTAAGGATCCGTGATCCTGGCAGTACTTGAGGATCCTTAATCCTTAGGATTGGAAAATCCTCCCCTAACAATTGCCCCCAAAATATGAGGAGTAAATTGTAAATTAACGAGTTATATTTTCGATCTTATTTGCAACTAACTAACGGATATATAGCTGTTAGAATCTAACTAGCCGTTACCGATCATACGTCATTGAAGCGACATCCCTGCAGAATCATCATTATATATAGGTTAGAGATAAGGACTAATGTGCATTTAAATTCGAGCAATACTCCCTTTAAATCCTCATTCGAAGATCAAGCAGGTACTTCTCTCTCCCCTTTCTCTCTTCACCTTCTTACTCTGTTCTTCTTCGAAACCTTTGAATCACGATGAAGTTATGATCATCCCCTGCCAAGGATCACCAGAAAGATAGTCATTTGAAAAGCCAAGGGATCATCAAAGATTCTCCGAAGGAACGTTGCTGCTTTACTGATCCGGAGATAGACCGGATTCGTCATTGCTTTCCGGCAGACTCTGTCTTTAAACCTTTTGACCCTATCTCCTTGAGTGACTTCGTTTCTGCAACTTGGGTTACTTTTCCGGCCACCCCATTTTTGATAGGATACTCCTATCATTTCCCTGCTTTTACCCAGTCTTTCTTCTCCCTCACCGGCATATCCTATATCCAGGCCATGCCAATGATGTGGAGGGTTTTATATACCCTTGAGAGAATCATTGAGCAGGAGGATATAGAGTTGGGAATGTCAGAATTGGCCGAACTATATAACCTTGTGAGCCATGGTTCACACCGCTTCTTATTCAAACATAAACCCGGCGAAGCACACCCAATCCTCAAGACCACCAAAAATAACACCAATTGGAAGAAGCCTTTTTTCTTCGTTAGGAGGGATTCCATCCCGGATGGGAAGGATCTACCAAGAGAGTTGTTGGATCTGAGTTTAGTTTTGATTGTATTTTTCGTTTGAATTAAGATGAAGATGGATGAGTTGTGCAGCGGAATTAAGATGGAAACAAACTTTGCATACAATCAAACGAGAGTATTGCTTTGATCAAACATTTTTCACAAAGAACCGAAAGATTGAATTTATTTCAATTACGATTACAATGCAATGTTGAATACAAACTCCCCCTCAGCCAGAGCTCAGTGTTTGTTCGTGCAGAGAAGACGATTTTGCAAAGAGCTAATAGAACAGTACAGAGCACTGTTCTATTTATAGGCACTAGCAAACCACTGAGCATCTAATGCTCACGTCACCATGAAAGTGACATCTAACCTCCTAACAAACTCTAACCTCTGATCAATACAAACACTGCTATGCTAACTACTGCTATTACATTACATTACATAAAGACATAATAAACTACTGCTGCATCCTTCCACTGATGTGAACCCAGCAGTACTTGTCTGGATCAGCAGAGCTTGACTCAAGGCAGTAGATTGAACAACAGAGCTTTAGTCTTTTATCAGGCCTTTACTAGATCAGCAGTTTGTAGGTCAGCAGTTTGCATGATCAGTAGATAGGAGGTCAGCAGATGCTGAAACCACTTTCAAGGGGAGAGACTTGTATGTAACATCTGCTTATTCTGGATCCACTGCTCTGACCCAGTTTTGGCTTTAATTATCTGTTCCTTTGATAGGGTTTAATCCCAACAATCTCCCGCTGGAACAGATAATGCCAAAACCCTTCATTATTGTGGAACTTTATTACCTCATCAACAGTTCCCTTATCTGACCTTTAAGTTGTAGCTCAAAGTCTAGGGCATCTGTGTCATCTTCATCCCTACCAAGTGGAAGATCAAGGAGATCCTGCATATCTTCAAGACTCGGACCAAGAGCTTGTTCCCTTGTTATTTTCTTCACTTCTCCACCAGACCTGAACATAGTCAATACATGGGTCTGTTTGTCAGTTTCCCACTTTAGTACTTTTGATCCTGGTGGGTTTCTTGGGAGATTTTTATTGGAAGAGGTGTTTAGAGATGCTGGCCTATTGAGAACTATCTGAACAGTACTTGCAGGTTGATTTAGGTCAAGAGTATCAGCTATCATCTGTTTAATGCCTTCCTTTACAAACTCATCTCCTACCTTTAAGTCTGCCACTGTTTCAGTAACCAGTTGTTTTTGTTGCTTTCTTTTGTAGATAGCAGCACCAGCTGGAGCAGTGGCTCTCCTGACTTGCAGCTTTGATGGTCTCTTTGAAACCTCTGCTTCAGGATAGTCAGGTTTTTGTGAAACTGATGGATCTTTCTTTCTTAGCTCTTCCAACCTTTTGTAGGTGGCCCTGACTACATCTTCTTTCCATTTATCCACTTGAAGTTTAGACCCATAATCAGCAGCAACTAGTTCCTCTTTCATTCTCTTTAGCTCAAGTGATTTTTCAGGCACATTCTTTTTGTACTTTGACCATTCTGGAGGAGTGTGTTTGACCTTATTCTTGATCATTTCTTGAATCCTGGATGCTTCTTGTTCAAGCTCAGGAATGGTCCACTCTGTGTACATGTGATTTTCTCCCTTGTACTTCTTGGTTGACATAATGCTTTCAATGTAGTCTTTTCTTAGAGTTTCATCTGCTCTTTCTGAAATTTGTTGACATACATTTTTTGCAAACTGTTCTAGGGATCTGACTTGTGTGAGCAAGTATTGATAATTCTGCTGTATTTCTCTATCAGATTTCCCTTGTGTATTTCTTTTTGAGATATCCTCTGCTTGCTTAGCCTTGATTTTCAAGTATTCTTCAATATTGTTAGGCCTGGGATATCCTTTAACTGATGGCAATCTCCTTTTAGCAGGGTCATCCTCATAATAAAAGGACTTGATTTCTTCTCTGACTGCTATGAGCTCAAGAGGAAATTGGACACCTGCAGGAGCTAAGGTCTGTTGAACTTGTGCTGATGAGAGAGGAACAGGCTTGGGTATTGTAACAAGTGACAAAGACTTTGAAGATGTTGGTGGTGGTGAAGTGTCATCATCTTTCGGGATTAGCCTTCTCCTTTTTGTTTGAGGAGGGACTGATGATGCTTTGGGTGATACAATGGTGGTAGTTTGAGTGGCAGTGGTTTGTGATTGACTAACAGCTGTTGAAATAACTGGTGCTTCAACCACTGTTGTCATTATAGCAGATGTTGTAACATCTGTTGTCTTCTGCTTTTTGGAAGGAGGAGATGGTGGTGAGGTTGTTTTTGGTGGTGATGGTGGTGGTGGTAAGACAGTGGTTGTGGTGTGTGTTGAAGTGGTGTGTGTTGAAGTGATAACAGATGTTGAAACCTCTGAAGTACCAGCAGTAGTTGATACAGCAGGAGTTACAACAGCTGTTTGGATGGAGGTGTGATGTTGGTGGCTTTTGGATGTTGGCTTTGGAGTATGCTTTGGAATTCTGGATGGTGTGGACTTGGGTTCCCTCACTTTTGTAGTGGGATTTCTTTTTGGCTTAGGATTTTTAGCATCCTTTGGCTCAGAACAACCCTGCGCATTCAGCTCCATGTAAGCTTTTTTCTCCTCATTCCACCTTGACCTATCCTTTTCCTCTCTGTCCCTTTTTACACTTGCTATAGCTTCATCAAGTGCATTTTGGGTAACATCAACCTTTTTACTACCATCTGGCAAAGGAATATTTCTGGTCATAGCATCTTTTTCTGGTTCAATGTAAAGACCATCATCTATTCCCTTCTTCTTCCACTCCTGAATTTTTCCCCCTTTTTGGCATTATCTGGGGGAAGTTGATCAATAAAAAGAACTGTTGGAGGAGCAGTGCCAGTGGTTTTCAATAAATGGGCCTTGAGAGCCTTGATATCTGCTTGTGTGTTCTTGAACCTAGACTCCATTATGTTTCTCAGCTTTTGGACATGTATTTCATGTTGCTGATCAGCCATTTGCTTTTGTTGTTGGAGAAAAGGTTGAAATAGA
Organism: Helianthus tuberosus; assembly: GCA_030545235.1. Classification (NCBI taxonomy): domain Eukaryota; kingdom Viridiplantae; phylum Streptophyta; class Magnoliopsida; order Asterales; family Asteraceae; genus Helianthus; species Helianthus tuberosus. The sequence goes on along the minus strand of CM060432.1, from coordinate 186,817,511 downwards.
TTCCAGAGCTCATTTGTAGCAGGTGCTTGAGTTGGAACAACAGTGGATTGCATCTTTTGTACCTTTAACAACTATTGCAGCATTTCTTTGATATCTGCAACTGAAGTATCCAGTTTATCAACACGTTCTGTCAATTCCAAATATTTTAAACCATCACCCAATTTAATGGGATCATCTGATTTCCCACTAGCAGTGGTTTTATCAGTGGTTGAAGTAGGGAGTGTACTCCAAACATTAACCACTGATGCCCCTTTTTCTTGGTACTGGGGTCTTCTCCCTTCAACACTTGACAATCTTTTGATGTTGCCAGTGGTAAAAAAGAATCCACTGGTAGATGTCAGAGGTGCTATGGAAGGAATTGCCTCCAAGGAAGTCTTATTAATGTAACCACTGTCCAAATGTAAACTAGTGGGTTCAACATTTGTAGTGGCTGCTTCACATGGATTACCACCAAGAGTTACTTGTAACTCAAGGGGTGTAACCTCCTCAGGTTGTGTTGGTGGGTTAGCAAAGATTGATACATCAGACCCAGTCATTTGTTGAGGCATGTTCTCATTGATAGGTGATTGAGAAGGACTGGTTAGTGCCTGGTTCAAATCAATTGCATCCAACAAAAGTTTATTTGGTGGGGGAATTGTGGATGTGATGTTTGGTGTAAAAAGAGAATTTGCCCCGGGCATTGGGCTGTGGATGATGGAAGTGAGTGATTCCAGAGCATCATATTGTGGAGTCCCTATGTGTACAACCTGTTCTTTTTTAGAAGAAGCAGGAGGAGTTTCGGTTATGGGTTGAGATATTTGTACCACCTGCTGTGAGGAAGTAGCAGCAGTGGTTTCTTGTGACTTTTGTTTTGTCACAGGCAGTTGCTCTGGTATCTCATCCTCCAGAGTTGCCTTTTTGATAGGTTTGGGGGGTTTTTGATTTTTCCTTTTCTGTGGCTTTTTGGTGATTTTAGGTGTGGGTTTCAAAGCAGTTGTGTTGCTACTTTGATCACCTTGAGCAGCAGATACCTGAGGAGCAGTGGTAGCTGCTAAATTCTGCTCAGGCACCTCTGCTTATGTTTTGCAAGGTGTTGACATTCTTGTAAAAGTTTCAGCAGTTAAGCTGTGCATTTGTAAAGAGTCACCTTGGTTTATTGCAGCAATATCATCCTTACTGAATTTCTTTTCAAAATAATAGCTTAAAAACCTGGGAAACAGTAAGAATGATTTTGTTTCAACATTTTTAACCAGATCATTAAAGATTTCCCGAGAAAAATTAAAATTTTTTCTTGAAGAATAGCATATCCCAGATTTTGAATCCTTAATGGTATTTCATTAAAAGCAGTGGTTTTGTTTGAAACACACATTAGGAGGGTATGAAATAGAAATCTTGTTGCAGAAGGGAAGTAACCTTTTTGTAAGGTGTCCTTTTTGACTTCTGCATTATACCCTCTCTCTAGAAAGTCATTTTTAACTCGTTTTTGGGAAAAGTAATTTTACCTTCCTGGTCGTCAAGTTGAAAGACCTCTGAGATGGATTGTGGTGTGATCTTGACGACTTTACCCTTTAGAGAAGAGTTAATGGCTATTACAGTGTCTCCTTGTTTTTCAAGGGTTGCATTCTTCCAAAACTCTCTTTGGGTTGTCAAGTAAATTGGTGCATCTGCTGTTAACAAAGTTTTGTACTTCGATGCAGATATGGTATCAATGATGGAGTTGAAGATATTTGTGGTGCCGGGTTTTGTGAGAAGACCCAGTAGATTGTGAGATGGTTTGTGTGGAATTTCAGTGGGTTTTGCCTTTTGAGAGGCTTGTTTGGATGTTGATTTGGAAGTGGGTTTTGCAGATGACTTCGATTTTGTCATTTTGGAGATGATGATCGAAGAAGGTTGTGAAGGAATTTGAAGAAAAACTGCTTTGAGAAGAGAATTTTTGAGAATTCAATTCTACAGTAAAACCCTGTTTTAGTGTGAAGTGGGGGTTTTATGAGGAAAAAGTGAATGCTGACGTGGCAGCGGTTACAAAAGGTCTGACCACAATGTACTGCCCACATGCCAACCCCTGGTGAAATGAAGGACAGTACTTTTATGAAAGATAATGATGAAGGCAGTGGTTACAACGGTAAAATGGAAGCAGTGGATGATTTTCACTATCAGTGGATAGCATATCAGTGGATAAGACACTGCTTTTGAACAACAGAGTTTATCAAGAAAATGAGAGGACAGAGGATGGCTTTCAACAGTGGGCAGACTTTGAAGTAGAGCAGACTTTTGAACAAGCAGTGGTTATGGCAGACTTTTAAGGATTTTAATGAAAACTTCATTTTTAGCTATTTTTAAGGATAGATTTTTGATTTTCTGAAAACATTTTAATGCTGTTATTCATAGAAAAACAAGATGTTGCTTGTGATTCCATGTTTAGCATGCCAATCCTAGACACCAAACTTTCAAAGGTGGCAGTATCTAATGCTTTTGTGAGCACATCTGCCAGCTGGTCTTTAGTTGGAACATGATGCAGAGAAATCAAACCTTTTTCATAGCAATCCCTCACAAAGTGATGTCTGATGTCGATGTGCTTGGTGGTTGAATGGGAAACTGGATTTTTGATGATATTTCCTGCTGCCTGGCTATCCAACATGAGTGGTGTCTTTAAGGCAGTGATACCAAAATCCAGCAACTGATTTTGAAGCCACAGGAGTTGGGCTGTACAGCTTGCAGCAGCAATGTATTCAGCTTCAGCAGTGGATGTTGAAACAGACTTTTGTTGAACATCTACTGCTCTACCCAATGAGACGGACTTTTGTTGACGAATGATGATCTCATACCCATAGTCTGGTGATGAATCCTCTGATGGACCTGCACTGTTAGTCTTGACAGCAGTATTTTCAAAAGTGAATTTCTCAAGATCAAACAGATCTGCAAGATTTGCTGGGATTTGCATTGATGAAAGTTCATTAAACTTTACATTCAAGGTCTCCTCCACTGCCTTGGTCCGTGTATTAAACACTTTGTAGGCCTTGGCAGTGGTTGAGTATCCCAGATGATAACCATAGTCAATTTTAGCTGCAAATTTTGAAATGGAATCTTTAAGTTCAAAATAAAGCATGGGCAGCCAAATACCTTGAAGTATGAGATCAGTGGTTTGATTTTATACAGAATTTCATATGCAGTCTTTTTGTGCCTGGGGTTTATTAAAACTCTGTTTTGGACATAGCAAGCAGTGTTTACTGCCTCTGCCCAAAAAGTTAATGGCAAACCTGAATCAACAAGCATGGTTCTGGCAGCCTCAATCAAAGTTATGTTCTTTCTTTCAACTACCCCATTTTGCTCTGGTGTTCTAGGGATGCTGTACTGCCTTACAATCCCTTTCTTCCCACAGAAGGTATCCAACTCCTTATTTTTGAATTCTGTGCCATTGTCACTCCTGAAGACTTTTACTGGAAGGTCAAATTGCTTTTCAACCTGTCACAAAGTCTTGCAAAATGCCTGCAGTCTCATCTTTTGAGTGTAAAAAGAAAGTCCATGTAAACCTAGAGAAGTCATCAACAATAACCAAACAATATCTTTTCTTCTTGAGACTCATGACTTGAACTGGGCCAAACAAATCCATGTGCAGCATTTGCAAACATTGGGTTGTTTTGGACTCTTCAATGGACTTAAAAGAGCTTTTATGTTATTTTCCTTTTAAACAGGAAATACAGTGCTCAGAACATGAAAACAATTTTTGTGGCAAACCTCTTACAAGGCCATTTTTTGAAATTTCTGTGATTGTCTTGAGATTTGTGTGCCCCAGTCTTCTGTGCTAAAGTTCTGTCTCTTTGTTAGAGGCAGCTGAGAACAGACAGGCATCAGCTCTGGGACACTCTTTTGACATATCAACAACATAAACATTGCCACTTCTTTAAGCAACAAGTTTTGTTTGACCAGTTTTTATTATTGCTTCAATCTTTTTGACCATTTCTGGTCCAACAATCCTACAACACTCCTTTGTGAAGAATGACCCATACCCCTTGTCACTCATTTGTAAAACACTCAGGAGGTTGAATTTCAGACTGTCTATCAGATTGACATTTTCAAATTTTACATTGCCAGACTGTACGGTACCAGACCCCAGAACTTTCCCTTTACTGTTATTCCCAAAGGATATATCACCCCCTCCATGAATTTTGAAATCTTTGAGTAGGGCTTTACATCCAGTCATGTGCCTGGAGCCTCCACTATCAACATACCAGAGGCTATCTAAGCAGGCAGAAGCTCCCTGCACATGAAGTAAAAGGATTAGTTCATTAGGGTTTCCAAAGCCAATAAGGCTTTGGATGGGGTCTCAACAGTGTCTGGGATGGATGCAGATTGATGGACAGTGGTTAAGTCAGGATTTTGAACAATTTTAGGACTGTTTCTTGCTAACCACTGTTGGGGTTCTTGACCAATCACCTGTTGATAACCAAAAGGATGCCTATTCACTTTAGGTTTAAAGGGCCTTTTGTAGGTCTCATAAACGTGTGGAATCCTTTGGTAAGATGGTTGTCCCTTACCTCTTCTGAACTGGTTGGCAGGGGGTGCATCAGTAACCTGAACATCTCTTTTGACAGATGTTTGGTTCAGCTATTTTGTGACAGCTGTTTGAACTGGCACAAACAGTGGTTGGTTTTTGGTCAATTTGACAGATGATGTTGATGGACTCAAGGATGTTTTAGCAGTGTATTCATTCTTTTTTACATCAAAGTTTTTGAGATACACACATGCTTGAGTTTTGTGGTTTGATTTACCACAGACAATGCAGCTTTCAGTAGGAACAATGACACTTGTTTTGTTTAGATCGTATGCTTTTAAATGAAAACAGTCTTTTGTTAGATGATTTCTTTTCTCACAAAATTCACAAAACAAGTTATTGACCTTTTCTCTCTTCTTTCTCTTCTCAGACTCCTTTGCAACAAAGTTTTTAACCTCTGTTGGGATGTCCTTAAGAGGAATGACTTTTGCTTTTGGAGCTTTAACACCGTCAGTGGTTGTAAAGTCCATGGGCTTGAAATTTTCAAGAATGTCACACTCATCAGACCATGTGGGTTTAAACTGGTATTTCTCAATCTCCTCAAAAGTAGAGGATCCCATGGGTCTGTCAAGTGTGATTTTGTTACCAAGTTTATCAGTGATTTTCACTTCTTGGCCATTCTTGTTTGTGGGGATGAACTCAGTGGTTACATCAGTGATTTGAACAGATTTTTCAAAAACAATGTTTTCATCATCATGTTTTCTATAACCAACACCAGATTTCACATTGCTTTTAATCTGTTTTTCAAGCATAACCTCATACCCTTTGCATGATTCCACCCATTTTTCACAGGTGATCTGGGTGGACTCCAACTCTTTTTTGCAAACTTGGTATTTTTCTACCATAGTTTGGAGTTGAGTTTTGGTTATGCTCTGCTCTTCTTTAAGACTGCTGATCTCTTTCTCTTTTTCAGTCAATTTGTTTTTAAGTTCTTTTAAAGACCCTTCAAATTTGACTTCAACAGTTAAGATTTTATCCCTAAGGTTTTCATTTACCTCTTTGATGTTAGCAAAAGCAATAATGCAATTGTCTGAACACAGTTTTTCAAGAACTTGAGGTGATACCTTGGCAGCAGCCATCATGGCACAATCACATTGACGATTTTCTTCATCATCAGCTCTTACTTCTTTCTCACCTGCTTTTTTCTCTTCCTCTTCTTCTTTGTCCTCTTTGGACCAGGGGTCTGTCAGTGGTTCAATCAGGGTTTCTGAACTTTCTCCTAGCAGCAGTTCACCAGCAACTGTATTAATAACTGCTTCAGTCACCTCATCCACTGTTTCATCACTTAGCTGTTCACCTTCAGTTTCTACCCCCTCTGGTATTGACTCTAATGCCATCAAACAAAATTTATCATTAGAAGGTTCATTAAAAGAATAGAGTGCAAAATTTTCATCACCAAGCTCATCAGGCATGCTGCTTCAGTCAACAAGGCCTTGAGTGAAAAAGCTTTGCTGATCTGGTTGTACCACTGCTGGAGCAGCTGTTTGAGGTGCAACAGGTTGCACTTGTGCCTGGGGGACAGGGGTTTGAACATACTGAATTTGTGGAACAGTGGTTTGGACATAATGCACAGGCACAGGGGTTGCAGCAATAGTGAGCAGTGTTAACATGGGCTACAGGGGTATATTGGGTATAGTGAACAGTGCTTTGATTTTGTGGTCTAGGGTTTGAGCTAGGATGAGTAATTATAGGACCAGTAGTTTGACTCCTGCATTCCCTAGCAAAATGCCCTAGCCTATTGCACTTGTAACACTTGATTTTCGATTTATCCAACCCCACCCTTAAATTCCCATGTAACCCTGGGAATTTTCTCCCTGTTCTTTTGTAGAATTTGCTTGTTCTTACACTAAGCAAAGCCAATTGATGCAAAATGTCCATCTCTTCTAAGTCAGTGGGATCAAAGTGTTGCAAATCATTAAGTTCAAAGCACAAATTATCTGACATCTGGTTTTCACAATTTGCAGTAAAAGCATAATTTGCAGAGTGAGGATCAGGGTTGTTAAAATTTCCACCAGCAGTTATATCAATGAAGTGATCATAATCCTGTTCCTTAACACTGCTACCAGATTCTTCCTGACCAAAAAGAGCTGTGCTACCGAATGAATAATCATCAGTAACTTTGCCAGACTCTTGCAACTTCTTTTTCTGGTTCAACTCCCTTTCATAGGTCAGGAGTCTACCATGAAGTTGGGTCAGAGTCAGATCTTTGAACTCAACAGAGTTTCTAGTCACAAATGCAATTGTGTCCCATTTATCAGGTAGTGATCTAAGAAACCTACTATTTTGTGTTGATTTTGGAAACTCAACGTTAACAAGCCTTAGTTCACTGATGAGACAACTAAAACATTCAAACAGTTGGGTCAATGATTCACCCTTAATGTGACAGAAGGTTTCATACTGTTGATTTAGAATTTCCCTATTGTTTTCAATGACTTCTTCGGTTCCCCCAAACTGTTACTTCAATGCATCCCATATCTCTTTGGCAATGTTACAATGTAACAGTCCAGCATAGATCTCATTGGGTAATGCAGATGCTATGATGCTAAATGCTTTGGCATCGAGTTTGAACTTTTGAAAATCAGTTTCAGTATAGTTTTCAGATGGTTTAGGTACGAACTTCTTTGCATCTCAGCACTTGGCACCATAGGAACATGGGGACCAAAAACAACAGACCTCCAACATCCAGTGTTCTGTTGAGCAAGGATGTGACCCATCCTTCTCTGCCAGATGTTGTATTCATTACGTTTAAGCATGGGTGGTTTAAAAAGCGAGCCAATGTTATTCTTATCATCTTGTGATTGTGACGTCATCCTGGCTGTTTTACAGGCACTGATCAATCAACTTTGATGGTGATTAAACCTTGCTCTGTTTTCAACACAAACGAACAAACTATCAGTATCAACGATTATGAGCTGAACTATTTATGTCAAAATGATTGTTAAGTCAAATTTGACTGTCCAAGCTCTGATACCAATTGTTGGATCTGAGTTTGGTTTTGATTGTATTTTTCATTTGAATTAAGATGAAGATGGATGAGTTGTGCAGCGGAATTAAGATGGAAACAAACTTTGCATACAATCAAACGAGAGTATTGCTTTGATCAAACATTTTTCACAAAGAACTGAAAGATTGAATTTATTTCAATTACGATTACAATGCAATGTTGAATACAAACTCCCCCTCAGCCAGAGCTCAGTGTTTGTTCGTGCAGAGAAGACGATTTTGCAAAGAGCTAATAGAACACTACAGAGCACTGTTCTATTTATAGGCACTAGCAAACCACTGAGCATCTAATGCTGACGTCACCATGAAAGTGACATCTAACCTCCTAACAAACTCTAACCTCTGATCAATACAAACTCTGCTATGCTAACTACTGCTATTACATTACATTACATAAAGACATAATAAACTACTGCTGCATCCTTCCACTGATGTGAACCCAGCAGTACTTGTCCGGATCAGCAGAGCTTGACTCAAGGCAGTAGATTGAACAGCAGAGCTTTAGTCTTTCATCAGGCCTTTACTAGATCAGCAGTTTGTAGGTCAGCAGTTTGCATGATCAGTAGATAGGAGGTCAGCAGATGTTGAAACCACTTTCAAGGGGAGAGACTTGTATGTAACATCTGCTTATTCTGGATCCACTGCTCTGACCCAGTTTTGGCTTTAATTATCTGTTCCTTTGATAGGGTTTAATCCCAACAATCTCCCCCTAGAACAGATAATGCCAAAACCCTTCATTATTGTGGAACTTTATTACCTCATCAACAGTTCCCTTATCTGACCTTTAAGTTATAGCTCAAAGTCTAGGGCATCTGTGTCATCTTCATCCCTACTAAGTGGAAGATCAAGGAGATCCTGCATATCTTCAAGTAAGTATCCAAGTCTATATATGATTAAATGTGTAAATGTAAATAAAACAAGAATACTTATCTGTTGTTTTGTATTGGTAGGCGCTGGAAAATCTTCAAGGTCAGCCTCCCGGTTTATTGTCAGTGATCTCAACACTGTGGCTCCCCGTTCCGGGAAGAAGAAAACTGATACTAGCCCAAGTGCTCTAGTCCCCAAGCCTGTCACCTCCAAGGGGGGAAAGAAGAGGAAGGCCACTGAAGCTGACAATCTTTAAGGCTTGCCTCTCATCCGCCACCAGTTTCAGGAATACTTTGCTGATGTAAGGATCACTGATCCTGACTGATTATCCTGCCCACTTGAGGATAATGGATCCTGAACCCTACCTTTTCTTTTTGTAGAAATTCGCCGAGATCGAGATGCTCTTTGATGCATACATTGAAGAGGCTGAGCAGAAGCATCTGGATTTCCAAAAGATCTTCCTGGCCAAGGATCAAACCATCTCCTCCCTCGAGAAAGACCTCAATCTGGCGAAGAAGCAGCTGGTCATGGCCCAGATAAACGCTGATCATGAGAAGCATGAGGTGCTGGAGGATGCTAAAGTCTCTGCTGCCATCACCATGTACAAGATCAAGCTGCAAATGGCCCAGGAGGCTGAGGATCCTGACTTTGACAGGACCAAGTGGGACCAGGAGGGCTGGAAGGCGAAGCTGGCTGAGCTAGACGATGAGGAGGAGGCTACAGAGGTCTTGGCAATTGAGGCAAGTGGCAGCGGGAAGGATCAAGCTGGTGATGCGGATGCTGGTGGTGATGCAGCCAAGGTTTGAGCTGCAGAAATGGGCGATGATGCATATTTCTAGACACGGCCGGAGCCCATTTTTTAGGATTTGGTAGTGGTTTTTTGGTTATGATGTTTTAAACAATGCTGGGTTGTAATAACTAAACAATAGCTATTAGGGTTGAGGATCATGGATCCTTTGAACAATAGGTAGGATAATAGGTGGTGGAGGGATCCTCTGTTTGGGGGATGAAACCACTTGTTATCCTGCCATCTTTTATTTCCTGCACTTTCAAGACCTGTTAACAATGGACACCCTTTGCCAACCCAAGTGGACGGCCCACGTATTGCTGGTAGAAACTTGTGTTGGCAATTTTGACAACCTTTAAGGGTTTAACATTTTGTGAATAAATAAAACTTTAATCTTTTGGCTTATCATGTGTTGCATACATTTTACCTTTCAGTTGCTATTATACACTTTGTTTGAATTTATTAAGTAAATAAGAAAAGTTTAATAGATCATATCAACAAGTTTTAGGATATGATCAAGGATCAAATATCCTATAATCGATAAATTCAAAAAAGTAATATAGCTTAAGGATCATAAATCCTGTTGTCAAAGGATAAGGGTCACTTATATGAATAAAATTAAAGTAATTAAGGATCATACATGAGAATTCAAGTTAGGATCCTAAACCTTTAACATTTACAATCAGGATAACCAAAAGACAAACCTTAGTAGAAGGTAAGGATCAAGGATCCTTTGATGTTTAACTTCAAAAACCTGAAATGGAACATAACTTGGGACTAAGCCAATATAAGAGAAGAGTTAGCAACTGGGGACAAGCCCAACAATTCTGGGGATAAGCCCAAAAAACTGGGGACAAGCCCAAAGGATCTTGTGTAAACTGGAGTATGGCCCTCACTGGCGACTATCCAAACTTAGTGACATGAAGATGCCAAAACCTTAGCTAACGTGAAAATGTTAGAAACCTTAGGATCGGATGTATGGTACATCTACCATTATACGTAGGATCCCAGATACAGCCAGTACAATGAAATTGTCAGCCCCTAAAGCGAGTACTGGTCCCATTGCCATGAACTGTACCAGGATCATCATGCGATACTGGCGATACTGGGGACATGCCCAAACAACTGGGGATTAGCCCAAAAAACTGGGGACAAGCCTAAAAAGCTGGGGTCAAGCCCAAACAACTGGGGCCAAGCCCAAATAACTGGAGACTTCTGTGGATATTCAATCCTTCATTAAGGATACATGAACCTTCTGCGAAACTCAGAATCAAGTGAAAGGAGGATAAAGGATCCAGGATCCTTTTCCTTGTATACAGGATAATTAAAGAATGAAATAGTTTGAGATTAGATCATTACCAGAATGAGGATCATCCATCCTCTAAGGATCCTTCGAGGATGTGGATCATGAATATTGCTAAGGATCATGAATCCTTATCACATGAAGTATTTCTTCAAGTGGATAGCATTCCAAGCTCTTGGTAGCAAATCACCTTCCATTGTTAGCAATCGATATGCCCCCTTTCCTGCCTCAGCTTCAATCAGGTAAGGGCCTTCCCACTTTGGTGCCAGCTTTCCATCAGCAAGATTTGTGGTATTCTGAAATGCTTTCCTCAATACCATATCACCAACTTGGAATTTCCTGATCCTGGCATTCTTATTGTAGGCTCCAGCCATCCTTTGATGATAACTAGCCATCCTTATCCTTGCAAAATCCCTGAGCTCTTCTATAGTGTCCAAGTCTTGAACCGGTTTTCAGCATTCTCTTCAGGATCACGGATGCTTGTTCTTGCAGTAGGAACCACCATTTCTGTAGGGATCACTGATTCTGCTCCAAATACCAAAGAAAATGGAGTTTGACCAGTAGCATTCTTGGGAGTTGTCCTATCAGCCCATAATACATAAGGTAGTTCTTCTGCCCACTTTCCTTTCTTGGATCCAAGCTTCTTCTTCAAATTGTTGATGATGATCTTGTTGGATGATTCTGCCTGACCATTAGCTTGTGGGTGGACTGGTGTTGATGTTATCATCTTAATCCTCCAGCTGTCACAAAAGTTAGTAGTTCTATTCATGATAAATTGGGATCCATTATCACAAACAATTTCAGAAGGAATACCAAATCTAGTAATAATATTTCTTTTAATAAAGGATATCACTTCCTTTTCTCTGACTTGTGCAAAGGCTTCAGCCTCTATCCACTTGGAGAAGTAATCAGTCATAGCAAGCATGAATACTTTTCCACCAGGTGCCTGTTAGGGGTGGATTTCTAAATGACCCGTGATCCTCAATTATTATCCTGTTTGGTGATCCTTACTTCTGTATCAGTTAGTGATCCTCAGAAGTGCCTTGGGATCAGGATCATGGATCATCCTAAGGATCCTTATACTAATGATTGTCTGCTTTGAATTCGTAACTGTTTTGCAGGAATATCAATTGGGACTTGGTCTTGGCGATATTTCTGGAGAATATTCTAAGTCTATTCCGCACGTGCTTGGTCAGAAATGGACGTTGTGGAGTCGTGGAGGACTTGCACCAATTGCGGATAGTTTGTTATTTAGATTTTTACTAGATTTAAAAGGGGTAGCGAGCTAATTAGAAAACACTTTTGCTGTTTTTGGCTACACACACTCTTACAACCGCTCATAACAGCTATCGTTCATTCACTTAGCAATTCCGTACACTTTTTACACATTACACTATAGTGATCCTTGTATTTAGCTCGCTATCATCCGAAGTTGTAACACATTACTTGTTTAATTTGAGTTGGTGATCGGTAGTTTCCATCACCCGGGGTTTTTTGTGCCGGAGGTCAACTCTTGATCAAGGGCTTTTTCCCCGTATAAACCTTGTGTCACTTGTTATTTATTTTTCATAGTGATCCTTATTACTATAAACCAATTCAAGCATCATACCCCGTAACAGAGAGTTTGGTTACATTATCCTCGTCCGATTTTTTGACCAAAACAGTTTGGCGCCCACCGTGGGGCAATTGGTGCTTCATTTCTAAGAAAGTCTCATCTTTGTGATCATTCCGGTTCATTGCATATGAGCAGATGGCTTCATCATCAAAGAATACCTCCAGTGCGATGTCTGCAGTCAATTCATCCCAGGGCATTCCACCTTTGCCTCCACCACCTTCTGGACCTCAGAAAAATGCCGAGAAGAAACCAACTCCCATTTTCTCAAAACCTCCAACTTCTTCTGCTTCTTATACTCCTACTACTAGTGACTTGTTTACTCTGATTTTGCAGATGAAGGAGCATATCCAGCAGCAGGACAAGACCAATGAAAGGATCCTTAGAGAAATTGGAGACATCAAGAAACAGAAGAGATCGGCAGAGGATCATTCCCCACTAATGCCCAGATCTTTGAATTTTGATACTCCGGTTATAACTTCTCAGCCTTCAGTGGTTCCAGACGTTCAATATGTGGGAGGACCAAAAGGAGTGCATTACGGGTCATCAGCAATGACTCAGGCTTCAGGGTTACACTTTCAACCATCAGGATCCCATCCTCAGCATATAGGATCCTTTGCAAGCTCAGGAGGATACTCGGGAGCGCAGCAGATTCAAGGGTACTGGCCGTTTCAAGGATCCTCCCAGGTTCAAGGATCCTCCCAGGCTCAGGGATCCTCCTATGTTCAAGGATCCTCCCAGGTTCAAGGATCCTCCTATGTTCAAGGATCCTCCCAGGTTCAAGGATCCTCCTATGTTCCAGGATCCTCCCAAGTTCAAGGATCCTCCTATGTTCTAGGATCCTCCCAGGTCCAAGGATACTCACAGTTTCAAGGATCCTTCCAGATTCCGGGATCCTTAAGGAGTTTGCAATCAGGAAGTTCCGACATCCATCAGGGAGATTTCATTCCAATGCAAACCATTGCTTCTACTGGTCCATCGGACATTCCAGAGCCCCAACAATATGGATTAACATCCACTCTTCCTAATTTGAATCCAATGGGAGGTAACACTTTTAATAATTCTTATACTACTAACCATGGCCTTATGCAGGATACAGGTATCAATCATGCCATGGCTAGAGAATTGCAAAAGTTAAAGGACATGATATCAAGTGTCCCAGGAGTGGTCAAGCCTATCCCAGAGATTGCAGATGGGAGCCACAAGATATCTCATTTTGCACCACCAATCTGTGATGCTGAGATACCCAAGAGGTTCCATGTACCTAGCATGAAGTTGTATGATGGTTCAACGGATCCTGAGGAACACATAGCTTAATACAGGGAAAGGATGGAGATCAATCCCATCCCAGAAAGGTTAAAGGAAGCATGTCTGTGCAAGGGATTTGGATCCACTCTTACTGGATCGGCTCTTAAATGGCTGCTAAGTCTTCCTCCTTACTCTATTACCTCATTTGCTAATCTAGTTAACCTATTTAATAACCAATTTTCTTGTAGTAGGAAATTTGAGCGTTTAACTAGTGATCTGTATAGGATAACCCAGGGTCATAATGAATCATTAAGGGATTATATCACTAAATTTAGTAAAGAATCCTTAGATATTCCTAACCTGGACATAGCTACGGCTGTTGAAGCCTTTAAAATGGGACTGCTTAGGGATTGTTATTCTATGATGATCTTGTTATGACACCATGCAGGAACCTAGATGAGGTAAGAACCCGGGCCCTTAGGTTCATCCGGCTAGAGGATGACAAAAGGATCCATGAGAGGTTAGCAGGATCCTCAAAGCAAGAGAAGCAAGGATCCTCATTCAAGAACAACAAGTTCAGATCCTATAATAAATCTGATAACCGGAATGTGCATGCTGTTGAACAAGAAGAGGATGATGAGGATTATCCTCCAATCTCTGAATATTGTTTTTCTGTTGATAACAATGAACTAATCATTGCGATGCAGAATTTAGGTGATAAAGCTAGATGGCCCAGAAAAAATGATAGACCAGCTGCAACTAAAGATAAGTCAAAGTGGTGTGCATACCATGAAGATTTTGGACATCTCACAAAAGAATGCATCGCATTGAGAAAAGAAATTGGATACTTGTTGAGCAAGGGGCACTTGAAAGAATTATTGGGGAGAAAGAAGTCAAGGACTCGGGATCCTGAAAGGATCCCAGAGAAAGCTCCAGCCCCTCCAGCAGATGCACAAATTATAAACTTTATTTCTGGAGGATCAGACATTTGTGGAACATCCTTCTCTGCAGCCAAAAGACATACGAAGGAAACCAAGATGGATAATGGAGATAGACCCATTCGAACATCCAGTGTCTCCGAAGGAAAAGTTATAACTTTCGATGAGGATGATCGTGTTGACATCCAGGATCCTCATCATGATGGTTTGGTTATCACTCTTTTTATTTCTAACCATTTTGTTCGCAGGATCCTTATAGATGGAGGAAGCTCTGTGAACATTATCCAGCTTGATGTTCTTAAGAAGATGAACATCCCTGAATCCGACATCATACCAAGATCCTATGTGCTCGTGGGATTCAGTGGCGAGACTAAGAATACTCTGGGGGACATTAAACTCTCAATCTATATCGAAGGCCTACATTCTTACCAAAAGTTTTGTGTTATTGACTGTTTATCTTGTTGTAATGTGATCCTTGGCAGGCCTTGGATACACGATATTAAGGCAGTCCCATCCACTTATCATCAATGTGTGAAGCTTCCTAGTCCTTGGGGAATAGTGAAGATTGATAGTGATCAGCAAGAGGCTAAGAACTGCTACACCTCATCAATGAAACCAGCATCAAAGTCTAGGGAGCAATAGCAATCAAAGTGTCCTCCAAGGGATGTCTTGGAGGCAAGAGAACAGGATATAGTAGAAATCCTTATGGATCCTGATGATCCTGAATCTATAGTTTATATAGGATCAGGGATCCTTGGCGAAATGAAGGAAGACCTCATATCCTTCCTCAAAAGGAGAAAGACTACCTTTGCATGGAAACACGAAGACATTACAGGTATATCTAAAGATGTAATCACTCACAAACTTGGCATTGATAGGTCCTTCAAACCAATCCATCAAAGGAGAAGGAAATTTGCACCAGAAAGAAATGCCATTATCCAGGAGGAGGTAGAGAAATTACTCCGAGCAGGTATGATTAGAGAGGTCAAGTATCCAAGATGGTTGGCCAATGTGGTTGTTGTTCAAAAGAAAAACGGAAAGTGGAGGGTATGTGTCGATTTCACCGATTTAAATAAGGCATGTCCCAAGGATCCTTTCCCATTACCCCACATTGACTCCATGGTGGATGCCACTGCGGGTCATGAACTGTTAACTTTTATGGATGCTTCGTCTGGATTTCAACAAATTCAGATGGAACCATCCGATCAAGAGGATACAGCCTTCATGACTCCAACTGGTATATACTGCTATATTGCTATGCCATTCGGACTAAGAAATGCAGGTGCAACTTATCAAAGGCTAGTGAATATGATGTTCAAGGATCAGATCGGACAAACTATGGAGGTTTACATAGACGATATGGTGGTAAAATCAATAATGGCTGAGGATCACCTAAGACTTGGAGGAAGCGTTCAATATCCTTGACAAATATAATATGAAGCTTAATCCTTCAAAATGTCACTTTGGTGTTAAAGCAGGTAAATTCTTAGGATATATGGTGACAAAGAGAGGCATTGAAGCCAGTCCAGAACAAATCAAAGCAATAGTGAACATCAAGTCCCCTACCAATGCTAAGGATGTTCAGAGCTTAACAGGCAGGATTGCAGCTTTAAACAGATTCATATCCAAATCCTCAGAAAAGTGCAAGGAATTCTATGATATCCTAAGGAAGAACAAGAAATTCGAGTGGACTGAGAAGCATGAAAGTGCCTCAAGAGCTCTTAAGGATTACCTATCCTCGGCCCCGGCTTTGATGAAACCAGAAAAAGGAGATGTGTTATCCTTATATCTTGCGGTATCCTCAAAAGCAGTAAGTGCCGTCCTTGTTAAGGATCACGAAGGTACACAACATCCTGTCTATTATGTAAGTAAAAGTTTACTTGATGCTGAATCCAGGTATTCACACTTAGAAAAACTTATCCTTGCATTAATTATGGCATCTACTAAATTAAGACATTATTTTGAAACTCATGCTATTATCGTCAAAACTAATTTTCCAATTAAGAATGTCCTCAGGAAACCTGAAATGTCAGGAAGGATGGCTAAGTGGGCAGTGAAGCTAAGTGCATATGATATAAGATATGAGCCCAGGACAGCCATTAAATCCCAAGCATTAGCTGACTTTGTGGCAGATTTCAGTAGTGATTTACAAAAGGAAGCTGAATTAGAAGTCCAGCAGCTAGAAGAGACCAAGGATCCTTGGATACTCTACACTGATGGATCCTCAAACGTCAAGGGAACAGGGCTTGGAATACTACTAAAATCGCCACAGGGGGACATAATACCCCACTCTATAGCTTGTGAGTTCCAAACCACTAACAATGAGGCTGAATACGAAGCCTTGATAGCTGGCTTGCAAATTGCTAAGCATATGAGGATCAGGTATCTTGAGGTACATGTAGATTCTTTGTTAATCACTAATCACATTAATGGATCCTATGCTGTTAAAGGTGAAAAGCTAATCAAATATCTGGAGTTAGTCAAAGAATTGGCACTCTCTTTTGTATCCTTTAGTTTGACACAGGTACCAAGGGAAGAGAATGCAGAGGCAGATGCACTAGCCAATTTAGGATCATCCTTGAAGATCCCGGAGGATATCAAGATCCCTATTATCCATATCCTGACCCCGGCTATCGAGGATCATGTGACTATGGAGATAGGAGAGGATTCTGCAATCACCCCTAGCGATGATAATCAATCCCATTCAGGATCATGGATCCTCCCTATCATGAGATACTTACAACATGGAGAGATTCCTACAGGAGAAAACCCTAGGGCTTTCAAAATTAAGGTATCTCAATTCACAATTTTAAATAATATGTTGTATAAACGATCTCTTGCAGGACCATACTTAAGATGCATTGAGGATCCTGAAATCCAAGAAGTTTTAAAAGACTTCCATGAAGGAGATTGTGGAAACCACACTGGGGGCAGGGCGTTATTCTCAAGGATCCTGAGGACAGGATACTACTGGCCAACCATGAAGAGAGATGCTGTGGAATATGCTAAGAAATGTGATCCTTGTCAGAGACACAGCAATATCCTTCATCAACCAGCTGAATTTTTGCATCCTATATCCTCTTCTTGGCCATTTATGAGATGGGGTATGGATATAGTTGGTAAGCTCCCTAAGGCACCTGGTGGAAAAGTATTCATGCTTGCTATGACTGATTACTTCTCCAAGTGGATAGAGGCTGAAGCTTTTGCCCAAGTCAGAGAAAAGGAAGTTATATCCTTCATTAAAAGAAATATTATAACTAGATTCGGTATTCCTTCTGAAATTATATGTGATAATGGTTCCCAATTCATTAGGGGCAGAACCACTAACTTTTGTGATAGCTGGGGGATTAAGATGATAACATCAACACCAGTCCACCCACAAGCTAATGGTCAGGCAGAATCCTCCAATAAGATCATCATCAACAATTTGAAGAAGAAGCTTGGATCCAAGAAAGGGAAATGGGCAGAAGAATTACCTTATGTGCTTTGGGCTGATAGGACAACTCCTAAGAATGCTACAGGCCAAACTCCATTCTCTTTGGTATTTGGGGCAGAATCAGTGATTCCTACAGAAATGGTGGTTCCAACTGCTAGAACCAGTATTCGTGATCCTGAGGAAAATGATGAGAACTTGGTTCAAGACCTGGATACTATAGAAGAAATCAGAGATTTGGCAAGGATAAGGATGGCCAGTTATCAGCAAAGAATGGCCGGTGCCTACAACAAAAATGTTAGGATCAGGAAATTCCAAGTTGGTGATATGGTACTAAGGAAAGCATTTCAGAATACCACCAATCCTGCTGATGGAAAGTTGGCACCAAAATGGGAAGGCCCTTACTTGATTGAAGCTGAGGCAGGAAAGGGGGCATATCGATTGCTAACAATGGAAGGTGACTTACTACCAAGAGCTTGGAATGCTGTCCATTTGAAGAGATATTTCATGTGATAAGGATCCATGATCCTCACATGATAAACATCCTTAAAGGATCCTTAAAGCACAGATGATCCTCATTTTTGGTAACATTCTAATCTTAAACTATTTCATTTCCTTACTTTCTCACATAAGGATAAGGATCTTGCATCCTTTATCCCCATTTCACGAGATTTTGAGTTTTGAATGTTCAGGTACTCTTAACAAAAGGATAATTATCCACAAGAGCAACCAGTTATCCTTGGGCTTGTCCCCAGTTATCCTTGGGTTTGACCCCAGTTCCGCCAGTAGCGCACGATGATCCTGGTATAGTTCATGGCAGTGGGACCAGTACTCGTTTTAGGGGCTGATAATTCCATTGTACTGGCTATACCTAGGATCCTACGTATAATGGTAGACGTACCATACATCCGTTCTTAAGGTTTCTAGCGTTTTCACGTTAGCTAAGGTTTTGGCATTTTCATGCCACTAAGTTTGGATAGTCGCCAGTTAGGGCCATACTCCAGTTCACACACGATCCTTGGGCTTGTCCCCAGTTATCCTTGGGCTTGTCCCCAGCTATCCTTCGGGCTTGTCCCCAGTTGCTAACTTTTATCTTATATTGGCTTAGTCCCGAGTTATGTTCTATTTCAGGTCTTCAAAGTTAAACAACTAAGGATCCTTGATCCTTACTTCTTACTAAGATTTGTCCTATGGTTATCCTGGTTATAATATTAAGGGTTAGGATCCTAACTTGGATCCTCAGGTATGATCCTTAACTATTTTGATTTTATTCATTGATTATTTGAATAACCCTAATACTTTGACAACTGAACTCATGATCCTTAAAATATACCACTTTTTGGAATTTTTCAACTATAGCATATTTGATCCTGCATTATATCCTAAATTTTTTATCTAAGTTGTTCAACTTTTCTTACTCAGATAAGTGTAAATCAAAACGATTGAAAAATAAAATAACAACAAGGATATCAACACAAGATAAGCCAAAAAAGATTAAGGTTATTTTATTAACAAAAGTTTAACCATCGAAGGTTGTCAAAATTACCTACCCCGAGCATCTACCAGCAATACGTGGCCCGTCCGCTGGGGTAGGTAAAGGGTGTCCATTGTCTAAAGGTCTTGGTAGTGCAGGAATTAAAAAGATGGCAGGATCACAATGGCTTCATCCCCCAAACAGAGGATCCCTCCACCAGTTGTAATCCTACCTATTGTCCAAAGGATCATTCATGATCCTTAACCCTAATAGCTATTGTTTAGTTATTACAGACCATCATTGTTTTAAAAACATCACAACCACAAAAAACTACTACCGAATTTAAAAATTGGACTCCGGCTACATCTAGGAATGTCCATCATCGCCCAATTGTGCAGCCTACACCTTCGCTGCATCCTCATCCCCTCCAGCCTCGATTGCCAAAACCTCCTCAGCCTCCTCATCATCTTCAAGATCAGCCAACCTCGCTTTCCAGCCCTCAACATCCCAGCTGCTTCTGTCGAAGTTAGGATCTTGAGCTTCCTGGGCCATCTTTAGTTTTGTCTGATACATTGTGATGGCAGCGGAGACCTTTGCACCTTCTATGAGATCATGCTTCTCGTAGTCGATGTCGATCAAGATTTTAGCTGTCTTAGTCTTGGCATCTTGAAGGGCTTTTTCAAGATCAGCAATCTTAAGATCCTTAAGCACTGCAACTTGTTGGAGGTCAGCAATCTTCTTATCCAGCTTCTCGACGCTTCCCACATAATCTTCAATCTCAGCAAATTTCTGCAAAGAAAAAGACAAAGCAATTCAAGATCAGATGATCCTCAAATGAGTTGGATACCTAGGCAGAATTGATGATCCTCACGTCATTGAAGTATTCAAGGAACTGGTGGCGGATCAGTGGTAGGCCTTGTAGGTCCTCTGCGTCAGAAGTTTTCCTCTTCTTGCCACCCCTTCCTTTAGTGGGTGCCTTGGGAATGGAGACGCTAGGACTGGTAGTGGCCCTCTTCTTCCTGGATCGAACAGCATCAAGGTCGGCCGTGTTGAACTGGGAGGCAGGCTTAGAAGATTTTCCGGCACCTACATATTTAAAGCAAGATAAGTATCCTTACCCTATTTCAATTTAATTATTTATTTTAATATTCAACTATACAAAAAGCAGGATACTTACTTGACATGGTGATGGAACCTGAGGATACTTCTTGTGAGTCTTAGGTATCTATCTTGAATGACCTTATTTCAGGATCAAGCCTCCGAAAAGCAGCAAGCCTTTCCTTGGTTGCGGGTGTTGTGATGAGGTGCGAAACAGAGATAGCTGTATAACACAAGACAAAAAGGGGTTAATGATCCTTTCACAAGAGCAAGATTACCTGGTGATCCTTCTCAGGATCCTCTGTCCTACCATTGGTGGACCACTTCCTGGGTAAATGCTTTCCGTTTGGAATGGTATCCCTCCTGACAAAGAAGAAGCGTCGTTTCCAATTTGTGTCATTCTTGGTGGCTTTAAAAATGGGATGTTCTTCGCCGGGTTTTCGCTTAAACAGATATCGGTGGGATCAAACGTCGTGAGATCATACATCTCTGTCAGTTCTGACATTCCTAAATCAATCCCTTCCTGCTCTATAATCCTTTCCAGGGTATACAAGACCCTCCAAATCATCGGCATAGCTTGGATGTAAGAGATGCCGGTAAGGGAAAAGAAGGATTGGGTAAAGTCTGGAAAAGGATAGGTGTATCCTATGGTAAATGGAGTAACTGGAAAGGCAACCCATGTTTCAGAAACATAGTCGCTCAGAACCGTGGGATCGAAAGGTTTGAAAAAGGCGTTCGCCGGAAAGCAATGACGGATCTTATCTACTTGAGCATCGGTAAAGCAACACCTTTCATTCACTGAGTCCTTGATGATCCCTTGACTCTTCAAGGGGCTATCCTTCTGGTGATCCTTGGCGGGGGAAGACCGGAGCATCATTGATGTTGGTAAAGAAAGAAAAACAGAGTAAGAGAAGGAGAAATAAGAGAAGAGATACCTGATTGATCTTCGACTGAGAATTTAAAGGGAGTTTCTTCGGATTTAAATGCATATTGATCCTATCTCTAACTCCTATTTATAATGATGATTTGCAGGATTGTCACGTCAGTGACGTCAGGTTTGCAACGGCTAGTCCGTCTTCAACGGCTAGTTATCCTTTAGTTTGTTGCGGATAAGATCAACAAAATACAACTCGTTTATTTACAATATAACTCCTTATATTTTGGGGGCAATTGTTAGGGGTGGATTTCTAAATGACCCGTGATCCTCAATTATTATCCTGTTTGGTGATCCTTACTTCTGTATCAGTTAGTGATCCTCAGAAGGGCCTCAGGATCAGGATCATGGATCATCCTAAGGATCCTTATACTAATGATTGTCTGCTTTGAATTCGTAACTGTTTTGCAGGAATATCAATTGGGACTTGGTCTTGGCGATATTTCTGGAGAATATTCTAAGTCTATTCCGCACGTGCTTGGTCAGAAATGGACGTTGTGGAGTCGTGGAGGACTTGCACCAATTGCGGATAGTTTGTTATTTAGATTTTTACTAGATTTAAAAGGGGTAGCGAGCTAATTAGAAAACACTTTTACTATTTTTGGCTACACACACTCTTACAACCGCTCATAACAGCTCTCGTTCATTCACTTAGCAATTCCGTACACTTTTTACACATTACACTATAGTGATCCTTGTATTTAGCTTGCTATCATCCGAAGTTGTAACACATTACTTGTTTAATTTGAGTTGGTGATCGGTAGTTTCCATCACCCGGGGTTTTTTGTGCCGGAGATCAACTCTTGATCAAGGGCTTTTTCCCCGTATAAACCTTATGTCACTTGTTATTTATTTTTCATAGTGATCCTTATTACTATAAACCAATTCAAGCATCATACCCCGTAACAGAGAGTTTGGTTACATTATCCTCGTCCTATTTTTTGACCAAAACAGTGCCTTAGGAAGTTTACAACTATATCCATCCCCCATCTCATGAATGGCCAAGAAGAGGGTATAGGATGCAAGAGCTCTGCTGGTTGGTGAAGGATGTTACTATGTCTCTGACAAGGATCACACTTCTTGGCATAATCCACAACATCCTTCTTCATAGTAGGCCAATAGTATCCTGTCCTCAGGATCCATGAGAATAATGCCCTGCCCCTAGTGTGGTTTCCACAATCTCCTTCATGAAAATCCTTTAGGACTTCTTGGATTTCAGGATCCTCAATAGCGGGGGTTAGGATGTGGATAATAGGGATCCTGATATCCTCTGGAATCTTCAAGGATGATCCTAGATTGGCCAATGCATCAGCTTCTGCATTCTCTTCTCTGGGTACCTGTGTCAAACTAAAGGAAACAAAAGAGAGTGTCAATTCTTTGACTATCTCTAAATATTTGATTAGCTTTTCACCTTTAACAGCATAGGATCCATTAAAGTGATTAGTAATTAACAATGAATCTACATGTACCTCAAGATACCTGATCCTCATATGCTTGGCAATTTGCAAACCAGCTATCAAGGCTTCATACTCAGCCTCATTGTTAGTAGTTTGAAACTCACAAGCTATGGAGTGGGGTATTATGCCCCCCTATGGCGAATTTAGTAGTATTCCAAGTCCTGTTCCTTTGACATTAGAGGCTCCATCAGTGAAGAGTATCCAAGGATCCTTAGTTTCTTCCAGCTGTTGGACTTCTAACTCTGCTTCCTTTTGCAAGTCACTACTAAAATCTGCCACAAAGTCAGCTAAGGCTTGGGATTTGATGGCAGTCCTTGGTTCATATCTTATATCATAAGCACTGAGCTTCACTGCCCACTTAGCCATCCTTCCTGACATTTCAGGTTTCCTGAGAACATTCTTAATTGGAAAATTAGTCTTGACAATAATGGCATGAGTTTCAAGATAATGTCTTAATTTAGTAGATGCCATAATCAAAGCAAGGATAAGTTTCTCTAAATGTGAATACCTAGATTCAGCATCAAGCAAACTCTTACTTATATAATAGACAGGATGTTGTGTACCTTCGTGATCCTTAACAAGGACCGCATTTACTGCTTTAGAGGATACCGCTAGATATAAGGATAATATATCCCCTTTTTCTGGTTTCATCAAGGCAGGAGCTGAGGATAGGTAATCCTTAAGGGCTTTGAGAGCATTTTCATGCTTTTCAGTCCATTCAAATTTCTTGTTCTTTCTCAAAATGTCATAGAATTCCTTGCACTTTTCTGATGACTTGGATATGAAGTGTTCAAGGCCGTGATCCTCCCTGTTAACCTTTGCACATCCTTGGCATTGGCAGGAGATTTGATATTCACAATAGCCTTAATTTGCTTTGGACTTGCTTCAATGCCTCTTTTTGTTACCATGTATCCTAGGAACTTTCCTGCTTTAACACCAAAGTGACACTTGGAAGGATTTAGTTTCATATTAAATTTATCAAGGATATCGAATGCTTCCTCCAAGTCTCTAAGGTGATCCTCAGCTTTCTTGGACTTAACCACCATGTCATCTATATAGACTTCCATAGTGTGTCCAATTTATTCCTTGAACATCATATTGACTAGCCTTTGATAAGTGGCACCTGCATTCCTTAGTCCAAATGGCATAACAATATATACCAGTTGGGGTCATAAAGGTTGTATCCTCTTGATCAGATGGTTCCATCTGAATCTGTTGAAATCCAAATGAAGCATCCATAAAAGTCAACAACTCATGACCCGCGGTAGCATCCACCATGGAGTCAATGTGGGGTAATGGGAAAGGATCCTTGGAACATGCCTTGTTTAAATCAGTAAAATCGACACATACCCTCCACTTTCCATTTTTTTAACAACAACCACATTGGCTAACCACCTTGGATACTTAACCTCTCTTATCATACCTTCCCGGAGTAGTTTATCTACTTCTTCCTGGATAATAGCATTCCTTTCAGGTGCAAACTTCCTCCTTTTTTGATGAATTGGCTTGAATGTCCTGTCAATGCCAAGTTTATGAGTAATTATATCTTTAGATATACCTGTCATGTCCTCATGCTTCCAGGCAAAGGTAGTTTTTATCCTTTTAAGGAAGGATACTAGATCCTGTTCAATGTTGCTGAGGATCCCTGATCCTATGAAGATTATGGATTCAGGATCATGAGGATCCATAAGGATTTCTTTCACATCCTGTTCTCTTGCCTCCAAGACATCTCTTGGAGGATGCTTTAATTGCTATTGCTCCCTTGGTCTTGAGGCTGGCTTCATTAATGACGTGTAGCAATTCTGACGTGATGTCGTGGTCACAATCAAATTTAATCCCAAAAACAACTATATATAGATAGTGGCAAGTGGGTATCGAACACAGGGAGTTTGTGGAATATGTGTTATTTGAAAGTTTGTCAAATTTAACTAAATTAATCTAATTGCAAAAGAAATAAGATTCGAGAGTTTATGTGAGTGAATTGGTTTTAGACTAAATTAAACTAAGTAAATTGCAAGAGAAAAGTTTGGTTGTAAGCAAATTAGAGACAAATGACCATCCTAGATTTCCGGTTTGTTTCGACATTCATATTATCATTCCACTAGAAAGAACTACATAGACATAGCTCATGCGTGATTACTTGCAGTGATGAAAGGGAACTAAGTACTCAGATTCCTAGAACGTGAGGTTGTTACCCGATGATCAATCAACCCTTACCCAATCCTAATTCTACCCATGATATCTCGATTGCCAACGGCACCAAGAACGTATGGTTTCAAACTAGATTAACATAAGAATTAACAAGTTACTAACAAACAATCACACACCATAACAAACCAACCATAAAGATAAGGATTGCTATTCTAGAAATTAGGAAATCAAATACAAAATGTCTCAAGCAAACCTTCAATCTAGGACGATCATAAAGTGTTTAGCCACACATAGCTTCAAACAACATCTTAACAAGAGTTTCAATGTTCATATGGATCAAAGCACACCAAACTAATGATTAGGATAATGTTTTTCTTCCAAAAGTCTCTAACCAGCTTCCACAATCGAGTCCCAAGCAGGTGTTTTGTAACCGATAACAAAATGAAAAGACCCCTTCAAACTTCATAAAAAAAATTAAATGTGATAAGTTACCCAAAGCTCTCCAATCGGCGCCCCCCAAAAGAAGTCTGCCAATGTTCCGTCCAAAGTCCCACAAGCAGCCCAAAATAGAAGTCCACTTAAGTTGTCCTATGTAATTTTCGGCCCACTTGTGATGATGATTCTATTGTGATTTTTAAAATGTTGGCATGTGATGACCCAATCCTCGTAAAGCATGTGCCGCCAAAAGCCCTAGTGCACCTCTTGGTCTCGTGAGATGTGATTTAGTGTTGTTGACTTTTGTTTTTACCTGCTGCCATCGAAAATGATGAGGATATTTGTTGATGTCCATGTAATAATCCACTTCCTAATTGCTTCCCTCGAAATCTGCATGTGCCGCCAAAAAAAACAAACCTCCACTCTCGAAGTGATGATGATGAAGATGATTTGAGGTTTTTTATTTGACTTTTAATAACCCTCCTAGAAGTGCACATGATGCTCCTTTCACGTGATGTCTTTGGCAGCCCTTTCTATGCGTGTGTGTATATATTAAAGTGATGTGATGTGTGATGATAATGTCTTGTGCTTGTTGACTGCCTTCATAAAATTGTCCCATCAAGCATGTGCACAAGGGTTTGAACCCATTTAATCCTTCACACAAGTCTGCCATTCACCCAAATATGTGTATGATGAATTGATTTTCTTTATTAAATAATGACTCCCCATAAAGTGTTCTGCATATGCATGTCCCTATATTTTCATTCTTTGAAACCTTTTCCACGAATAAAACATATGCACTGCTTGGTCATCTTCACCGTAGCCTACGGTTCCAATTTAACCGAATTAAGCAATTTACCTGTAAAACACACGAACACTCGTAGTTATCACATTCACGATACATAACCGTGTAAAATATGGGATATGCACGTATTTAGCTCATTTAAGGGTTGTCCTACGGACCACCCGTCACATCCCCACACTTACCCGTTGCTTGTCCCAAGCAACCCATTCAAAAACTATTTCAAAACCACAAGCGATCAAGATGCAAACCAAGCTAAAATGTATCGTCATTTTACTAACCTTCAATCATACCACAAGACACACCCCTCACAAAAACTCTCGGTGACAAGAAATATTAGCACATAATGATAAACCACTCAATGCATGTGTGTGTTTGTGCGACAATAAGCTTGTATAAAAATCAAGTCTCCTCCTATTGAGTATTTAGCATGCTTATGAATCAAAAGGGCTTACGGGTTGTAACGGGGCTAGGTGCAAAGGTAGGAAAATGGTGGAATATATATGGGAGAGCTAATTGATTTGACCCGGTTTTTATTTCTGCCACTAAACAAAGCAACCATCAAATATATACACAACTTCTTCAACATTCTCAACTACTATTGCAACTAAAAATTTTTTTTTTTCATATTTTTCTCTCTTTTTTTTTCATCATTTTTTTTTTCATAACACATCAAACTCAACAATATATACAAGAACATCAATACTACATACTAAATCTCCTAAACCGGGTCATCTCAATAGGTAAAATTTTGTAGGAAGTAGGTTTGGGTCACAACCGAATGGTATAAGGCTCAAACATGGCTTTCTAAAGACCAAACCCCCACCCCTCACAATACCAAGCTCATATATGTAACGTATGAGGTCCAACCCACCAATCCCACACTCTCACACGTCTAGACGAGGCTACCTAAAAGTCCCCTATCATTTTCAAATGCATGCTAACTCTAGGATTTAACAAGAATTCATATACAAGTTCTATTAACACAATAAACACACCGCCACTCAAAACAAAGAAAGCATCATTAATAATCATATGTGGCTCAAACTCTCACCAATAAAGGACTAGAAATGGGTGTCGGTGTGTCAAGTGGAACAATATCAAGCTTTCAAATTTTTACACTTTTCGCTTGAATTTACAAAAATTTTAAAATTCTCAAAAATTCCCCCATCCCCACACTTGGGATACATTGTCCCAATGTATGGTTTTGAGAAAAAGATCGCTTTAACCAAGAACATCAACAATTGCTTAAACTCTCAACCCCAAGTTTTTTTTTATTATTTTTTTTTTTAACAACTAATACCAATATTTTAATACTAAAGAACATAACAAGACTAAGGAAAGAGTACATTGACCTGGTGAAGTTTGACACAACAGATGTTGTAGATAATCCGACTTCCTATCATCACCTTCACACAACTCTCCGCACATCTTCCCCACACTTATCTAAAAACACCTTGGGTTGCCTCCCAAGCAGCGCTAAAGTTTAGGTCTTCAACCCGACCGTACCTGATATGTCTCAAGGTGGTCTCAATGCACATTTACCTTTTTTGTTGCTAATGTAAGCACGGTGTTTGATTCTTCTATTGTGTGTGTGCTTTGTCACGTCCCATCTTTCTTTGCAAAATTCTTTAAATCCACATTTTCCTACCGAATTTCCAACAAATGCTCGGTAGGTTACTCTCCACTTCACTACTTCATTTTCTGTGCCCAACAAATCCAAACTCTCCCATAAACATAACTTATGAATGAAATCTCCCACATCATGAAGTGCCACCTTCCTAGTTTCTAAACATGCATCCTTAACACTCTTGGTTTCCATAACCACCACAGCCGGAGAGTTGTAATCAACTTTGATTGGTTCATCAAGTAAAAGGCCCTCAACTTTGCTCTCCATAGGTGGTTCCTCCACAATAATTTCAATTGTATATTCCTCATTTGGCCCTAATAATTCAGTTTCAAGTTCGGGAGGACTCACAACCTTTTCTTCTACATCACCCATAGGTGTCATTTGTTCAATCTGCACATATATCCAGTGTTGTTTTGCTTGACGTTTTTCCAATATCGACGTCCCTGGCCTCATCTCTTTCACCTCTTTTGGTAACAAATCATATTTCCATTCCAAAAGTTCTACTCGTTCTTCCATTGACAAATGAGGTTTTGTTAATTCTTTTTCAACATGAACCATGTGTCTCTTTCTCATCATCTCGTCAAGACTTTCAGATTTATGTGACTGATGGTGCAAAGTAGGTTGTTGAGTTACACATTCATAACCATACTGATCAAATGTATATTGAGCATGATAATAGTCTTGATCGTACATCTGAGGGCCTTCATATGAAAGTTGAGAATATTCATCATAATAATCACCGTAATCGTACTCCTCTTGGTAACTCATTTCGGGATCAAATGCCAAAGGTGATAGCTTGTGAGAGCTCCTAGTACGCATGCACCTGTCAATACCTGCACACTAACACACCCAGCGTAAACCAGAAAAATAACAAACTTAAAAACAATAAAAAATAACACACGTTGCGCACTACTCCCCGGCAACGGCGCCAAAATTTGACGTGATGTCGTGGTCACAATCAAATTTAATCCCAAAAACAACTATATATAGATAGTGGCAAGTGGGTATCGAACACAGGGAGTTTGTGGAATATGTGTTATTTGAAAGTTTTTCAAATTTAACTAAATTAATCTAATTGCAAAAGAAATAAGATTCGAGAGTTTATGTGAGTGAATTGGTTTTAGACTAAATTAAACTAAGTAAATTGCAAGAGAAAAGTTTGGTTGTAAGCAAATTAGAGACAAATGACCATCCTAGATTTCCGGTTTGTTTCGACATTCATATTATCATTCCACTAGAAAGAACTACATAGACATAGCTCATGCGTGATTACTTGCAGTGATGAAAGGGAACTAAGTACTCAGATTCCTAGAACGTGAGGTTGTTACCCGATGATCAATCAACCCTTACCCAATCCTAATTCTACCCATGATATCTCGATTGCCAACGGCACCAAGAACGTATGGTTTCAAACTAGATTAACATAAGAATTAACAAGTTACTAACAAACAATCACACACCATAACAAACCAACCATAAAGATAAGGATTGCTATTCTAGAAATTAGGAAATCAAATACAAAATGTCTCAAGCAAACCTTCAATCTAGGATGATCATAAAGTGTTTAGCCACACATAGCTTCAAACAACATCTTAACAAGAGTTTCAATGTTCATATGGATCAAAGCACACCAAACTAATGATTAGGATAATGTTTTTCTTCCAAAAGTCTCTAACCAGCTTCCACAATCGAGTCCCAAGCAGGTGTTTTGTAACCGATAACAAAATGAAAAGACCCCTTCAAACTTCATAAAAAAAATTAAATGTGATAAGTTACCCAAAGCTCTCCAATCGGCGCCCCCCAAAAGAAGTCTGCCAATGTTCCGTCCAAAGTCCCACAAGCAGCCCAAAATAGAAGTCCACTTAAGTTGTCCTATGTAATTTTCGGCCCACTTGTGATGATGATTCTATTGTGATTTTTAAAATGTTGGCATGTGATAACCCAATCCTCGTAAAGCATGTGCCGCCAAAAGCCCTAGTGCACCTCTTGGTCTCGTGAGATGTGATTTAGTGTTGTTGACTTTTGTTTTTACCTGCTGCCATCGAAAATGATGAGGATATTTGTTGATGTCCATGTAATAATCCACTTCCTAATTGCTTCCCTCGAAATCTGCATGTGCCGCCAAAAAAAACAAACCTCCACTCTCGAAGTGATGATGATGAAGATGATTTGAGGTTTTTTATTTGACTTTTAATAACCCTCCTAGAAGTGCACATGATGCTCCTTTCACGTGATGTCTTTGGCAGCCCCTTCTATGCGTGTGTGTATATATTAAAGTGATGTGATGTGTGATGATAATGTCTTGTGCTTGTTGACTGCCTTCATAAAATTGTCCCATCAAGCATGTGCACAAGGGTTTGAACCCATTTAATCCTTCACACAAGTCTGCCATTCACCCAAATATGTGTATGATGAATTGATTTTCTTTATTAAATAATGACTCCCCATAAAGTGTTCTGCATATGCATGTCCCTATATTTTCATTCTTTGAAACCTTTTCCACGAATAAAACATATGCACTGCTTGGTCATCTTCACCGTAGCCTACGGTTCCAATTTAACCGAATTAAGCAATTTACCTGTAAAACACACGAACACTCGTAGTTATCACATTCACGATACATAACCGTGTAAAATATGGGATATGCACGTATTTAGCTCATTTAAGGGTTGTCCTACGGACCACCCGTCAAATTCTTAACTTCTTGTTGATCACTCTCAATTTTCACCACCCCCACGGACTAGGAAGCTTTACACATTGATGATAGGTAGATGGGACTGCCTTCATGTCGTGTATCCATGGCCTGCCAAGGATAACATTACAATAGGATAAGCAATCTGTAACACAAAATTTCTGATAAGAATGGAGTCCTTCAATATAGATGGGGAGTTTGATCTCCCCCAGTGTATTCTTGGTTTCTCTGTTAAATCCCACAAGAACTGAGGATCTTGGGACAATGTCTGATTCAGGAATGTTCATTTTCTTGAGGACATCAAGCTGAATGATGTTCACCGAGCTTCCTCCATCGATTAGGATCCTGCGAACAAAATGGTTAGAAATAAACAGAGTAATAACAAGACCATCATGATAAGGATCCTGAACATCAACACGATCATCCTCATCAAAAGCTATAAGTTTATCCTGCGTAACAGTAGAGGTCCGGATGGGTCTATCTCCATTATCCATCTTGGTCTCCTTGGCATGTCTTTTGGCTGCTGAAAAGGAAGTACCACAAATTTCTGATCCACCGGATATGAAGTTTATAACTTGTGCATCTGCTGGAGGAGCAGGAGCTCTTTCTGGGATCCTCTCAGGATCCTGGGTCCTTGACTTCTTTCTTCCCAAAAGCTCCTTCAAGTGCCCCTTGCTTAACAAATAACCAATCTCTTTTCTCAGTGCAATACACTCTTCAGTGAGATGCCCGAAATCCTCGTGATATGCACACCATTTGGACTTGTCCTTTGTTGCGGCTGGTTTATCACTTTTCCTTGGCCATCTTGCTTTCTCACCTAATTTCTGCATTGCAAGATTTAGTTCATTGTTATCAACAGAAAAACAGTACTCAGAAATTGGAGGATAATCCCCATCATCCTCTTCTTGTTCTACTACATGCACGTTCTGATTATCAGACTTGTTGTAAGGCTTGGACTTGTTGTTCCTGAAGTAGGATCCTTGTTTTTCCTGCTTTGAGGATCCTGCCAGTCTTTCCTGGATCCTTTTATCATCCTCTAATCGGATGAATCTAAGGGCCCTGGTTCTCACTTCATCAAGATTCCTGCAAGGGGTCATGACAAGATCATCATAGAACAATGAATCCCTAAGTAAACCCATTTTAAAGGCTTCCACAGCCGTAGCTATATCCAGGTTAGGGATATTTAAGGATTCTTTACTAAACTTAGTGATGTAATCTCTAAGTGATTCATTTTGACCTTGTGTTACCCTATATAGATCACTAGTTAACCGTTCAAATTTTCTGCTACATGAGAATTGGCTATTAAACAGATTAACTAGATTAGCAAATGAAGTAATAGAGTAAGGGGGAAGACTTAGCAGCTGTTAGGGGAGGATTTTCTAACAATTAGTGATCCTTATTCATTATCCTGATATGTGATCCTTACTTCTGTGACAGGTGGTGATCCTCGGAAGAGCTTCAGGATCAGGATCATGGATCACTTTAAGGATCCTCGTACTGATGATTGTTTGTTTATATTTTGTATTACCTCGCAGGTATTACGAGCTTGACCAAGTCTTGGCGACATTCCTGGAGAATATTCCCAAATTATTCTGCACGTGCTTGGCCAAAAATAGACGTTGTGGAGAACGTGGAGGCATGGCACGAAAGTAGGAGAGTTTGTTAGCTAGTTACATTTCTATTTTAAAGGGGAACGAGCTAGTTAGAAAACACTTAGTCATTTTCTAAGTTATACACACACTCGTTCAAACGCTCATACCAGCTCTCGTTCAAACACTTAGCGATTTCATACACCATTTACACATTATATTCTAGTGATCCTTGTACCTAGCTCGTTACCATCCGAAGTTGTAAACATTTATTCATTTATTTGAGTTTGGTGATCGGTAGTTTCCATCACCCGGGGTTTTTTGTGCCGGAGATCAACTCTTGATCAAGGGCTTTTTCCCCGTATAAATCCTTGAGTTGTTTGTGCAATTTACATTGAAGTGATCCTCATCGTTATTACACATTTGAAGCATCATTCCCCGATACAAAGAGTTTGGTTGCATATTATAAACAGAATTTTTAACCAAAACAGCAGCCATTTAAGAGCTGATCCTGTGAGTGTGGATCCAAAACCCTTGCATAGACATGCTTCCTTTAACCTCTCAGGAATTGGATTGATCTCCATCCTTTCTGTATACTGAGCTACATGCTCCTCTGGATCCGTTGAACCATCATACAGCTTCATAGTTGGTATCTGGAACCTTTTAGGTATCTCAACATCACAAATAGGTGGCGCAAAACGAGATATCCTATGGCTACCATCTGCGATTTCAGGAATGGGCTTAACCACTCCTGGAACGCTGGATATCATATCTTTCAGTTTCTGTAATTCCCTAGCCATAGCTTGATTGATACTTGTATCCTGTATAGAGCCATGGTTAGTGTTATAAGAATTATTAAAAGTGTTACCTCCTAGAGGATTCAAGTTTGGAATTCCAGATGTGAATCCATATTGATGGGATTCTAGTATAATTGAAGGACCAGAAGAGGCAATGGTCTGCATTGGAATGAAGTCTCCTTGATGAACATTTGTGCTTGAGGGTTGTACATTTCTTAAGAATCATTGATCCTGAAAGATGTTGGATCCTTGAACCTGGAAGGAGGATCCTTGAACCTGAGAGGATCTTTGGACCTGAGAGGATCCTTGGACCTGAGAGGATCCTTAAACCTGAGAGGATCCTTGGACCTGAGAGGATCCTTGAACCTGAGAGGATCCTTGGACTGTGTGCGTCCCCAAATATCCTCCTGAGCTGACGAAGGATCCCTGATGCTGGAAAGAGGATCCCGAAGGCTGAAAACAGGATCCTTGAGGCTGGAAGTGAGACCCTGAAGCCTGACTCATAGTCCACTCTGATACTGGATGTCAGGAGCTGCAGTTTGCAAGGCGGTTATAGCTGGAGTGTCGAAATCCAATGACCTTGGTATCAGAGGAGAGTGATCCTCCCCTGATTTCTTCTGTTTCTTGATATCACCAATCTCCTGGAGGATCCTTTCATTGGTTTTGTCCTGCTCTTGTGTGTGATCCCTCATCTGCAAAATCAAAGTAAAAAGATCATTAGTAGTAGGATTAGAAGAAACAGAAGAAGTTGGTGGTTTTGGAAAAATTGGGCTTGGTCTCTTTGCAGCATTTTCAGCATTCTTCTGAGATCCAGAAGGTGGTGGAGGCAAAGGTGGAACGCCCTGTGAAGAACTCATTGGCGACATTGAACTTGAAGTGCTCTTTGCTGAAGAAGCCATCTGCTTGGTTGTAATTAACCGAAATGATCACAAAAACAAGAATTTCTTAGGAATGAAGCACCAATTGCCCCACGGTGGGCGCCAAACTGTTTTGGTCAAAAATCAAGCAAGGATAATGCAACCAAATCTTTTGTTGTGAGGTGTGATGCTTGAATCTATGAACAATAGTATGAACAACTTGCAAATCAAATAAAGAGGTGACACAAGGATATATACGAGGAAAAAGCCCTTGATCAAGAGTTGATCTCCGGCACAAAAAACCTCGGGTGATGGAAACTACCGATCACCAACTAAGATTAAACAAAAAAATGTTACAACTCGGGATGATAACAAGCTTGTTACAAGGATCACTAGTGTGCAATGTGCAAAAAATGTATGAAATCGCCAAGTAAACTGTCGAGAGCTGTTTCGAGAGTGTGTGTTTGCTAAATTTGCTAAGTGTTTTCACTCAAGCTTGTTATCCCCTTTTTAAAATTAGAAATAACTAAACTAACTAACTGTCCGCTAAATATGTTAGCTTCCCACGATCTCCATATAGTTTACAAGGGCCAAGCACGTGCGGAATATTGAGGGAATATGCTCCACGAATATCGGCAAGACAAAGTCCATGCACATACTCCTGCAAAACGAGCTCACATACAAGGTAGACAACCGTTAGTGTAAGGATAACAATGAGGATCCTGAATCCTGGTCCTGCAACACATTCTGAGGATCCTAAATTTAAACAGAATTAAGGATCCGTGATCCTGGCAGTACTTGAGGATCCTTAATCCTTAGGATTGGAAAATCCTCCCCTAACAAGTTGTTCATACAATTGCAATATAAATCAAGCATCACACCTCACAAAATAAGATTTGGTTGCATTATCCTAGTCTGATTTTTGGCCAAAACAATAATGTATTACACAAGCCGAGCAAATGTATTATAAGGTATATATCCAAGTTTTATTTAATAAAGGAAATTGTATCTATTGATGTAACATGCATTGAGACAAGCCGAGCAAATGTATTATAAGGTAGATATCCAAGTTTTATTTAGGGTATGTTTGGCTAAGCTTTTTGAAACAATTTATTGACTTGTTGGCTTTTTGAAAAGTCATAAGCTACAAAATGATGTTTGGCAATGAGGGTGTATGTGAGGGGAAAAAGCCAATAAGTCAATAAGTCACTCCATACTGACTTTTCCAAAAAGTCAATAAGTTGTTTCAAAAAGCTTAGCCAAACATGCCCTTAATAAAGGAAATTGTATCTATTGATGTAACATGCATTGAGATTTTGTATGAGCTATGACTTAGAAGCAGCTGGGCAAGACTATACAGGGGCGGATCTAGGTCACTTTTGTGGGTTCCTAGGAACCCATTCAGTTTGAAAAAATGAAAAAAATTAGTGAGAACCTTATATGATTTAGAAAAAAATAGTGAGAATTAGTGAAAATCTACCAAAAGAAAACTAGTGAAAAAAGCTCTTAGATCCGCCACCGAGACTATATCTCAAGTGTGCGTTGGGTGATCATGTAATTTTGGTCCACACCATCCTTTTAGAACTTTCTTGTAAAATAAACCATACAAACTTTGTAATCCTTTAAGAGGTTATAATACATGTAAGATACAACAAGGCCATTGTCACAGGCAGTTTCTTGGGATCTGTCACATAATGCGTACATTTTAGTTAGGCCTTTGAGGAAACTCTATGCGTCAGTGTTGAACCAGTAAAATGTTTGAACCAGAAAGTGCTGAACTGGTAATAGGTCTGAACTAATTAGAGCCAGTATAATGCTTAAACATTCAGCGACGAATGTTTGACCAATTCCGATAAGAGGTTATAACCATTCAGCGGAAAATGTCTTACAAATTCAGATACGAGGTCTCAACATTCAGACTCAATATAATGTTTAACCATTCAAAGGCAAATGTCTGAACCATTCAGACATCTGCTCGCGAAACAAACAGTCTGAACTATTAAGTGCTGACCAGTAAGAGATCTGAACCATTAAAAGCCCATTAAAATCTGAAACAAACACCCCTAAGCCGTCAAATATGGTTTTAGAAAATGAATATGTTGTTTATGAGTTTGTATTAATGGTTAGTTTGCATTAGGTTTTTATAAATAAAATATATGGTTGATAAAAATAATACATATCCACAACATAACTTCAAAAATGAAGGAAAGAAAAGATAAAAGGTAAAAGCTGGTTTGAAATATATATATTTTTTCAAAATCGTTTATTTAATTTTTAAAAATAATAATAAAAGGTCATTCTTGAATCCTAAGGTATATTGTTTGAACAAGTTTATTACCTTTATATTTCAAAATCATTAGCTTATATTAAAAAAAATTATACAACCTCAAGCTGAAGCTTAAATATATTAAAAAAAATTATACAACCTCGAGCTGAAGCTTAAATATATTAAAAAAAATTATACAACCTCGAGCTGAAGCTTAAATTGTGGTTAACAAGTATGAGTCCGAGCTTTACATATGAAGCTTGAACCGACTCTTGAGCTTAAATAGATGTTTTATTTATATATAGAGATTATAGAGTTAATAGCCAAAATGGTCCCTGAGGTTTGCATTTTGTTGCCATTTTAGTTCAAATTTCAAAAACCCTCTTTTTTGACTGTTGCAACCAGCCTATTTTGTCCTTTTGTGCAGTGGTATTTTGGTCATTTTTATGAGTTATTATAACAAACCCAGATCAAGAACCCAGACCATCTCTCTCAAAGCAGATCATCAAACAACTGAATCATCATCATCTTCTCAAACAACTGAACATCAACACCTGCAACTATGACGAATCAACAACACTAATTAACCACTCTCTCTCCCTCTCTCCTCCCTGCCGCCACAAGCACCACCACCACCGCCACCTCCTCCCCCTCTCACCACCGCCATCATCAACACCCCTTCTACCTCCATTCACGAAAATATCAAGTCAAAACCCTTGATAAAAATAAAAAAATAAAATATGAAAAAGAAGAATTAGAAGAGGCTCAGATCTGTTAATAATAATCAAAACAAAGAGGAACCAACCGCCATGGCTGTAAACATCGCGGCTGCTTCAACAGCCGGATATTACCCCGCCAAGATACGGTAAGCGTCAAGCTTCACTCGATTCACTCAGACAACGAAAAAATCATCATCGCCTCTGATCGTTGTTGTTGTACCTCATATCAAGTCAAACCCCTCTGATCGTTGCTGTTGTATCATCATCGCCTCCGGCGAGGTTTAGAGAGAGAAAGAGAGGGTAAAAGCTAGGGTTTTAGAGAGGGGGGGGGGGAGAATGGGGGTGGTGATGCTTGTGGGGTGGGTGTTGATGGTGGCGGTGGCAATGGTGAGAAGAGGGAGGAGGTGGCGGTGGTGGTGGTGCTATAGAGAGAGAGAAGAGAGAGATAGTTGATCTGGATTCTTGATCTGCTTTGAGATAGATGATCTGGGTTTGTTATAATAACTCATAAAAATGACCAAAATACCCATGCGCAAAAGGACAAAATAGGCTGGTCGCAACAGTAAAAAAATGGGGTTTTTGAAATTTGGACTAAAATGACAACAAAATACAAACCTCAGGGACCCAGATTTAAAAATTTTGGATTTTAGACTAAAGTGGCAAAAGTGAGCAAACCTCCGGGACCATTTTGGCTATTAACTCGAGATTATATAATACATAAGTTTATAGATTTTATATATATCTTCATTGACTATTTATTTTAAACTGTATTGAAGAAAACAAATAAAGTTATGTAACAAAATTAATTAAAGAAGTTCTAAATAAAAATGTATCTCAAATTAAAGTAGTTTAATAATCTTTTAAAAATAAACTCCCAACAATACTTTTGATATTTGAATTCTTTTAATAAGTTTTGGGCCTTGGAGAGCAGGTGTCACAAAGTCCGAGTGTTGCGCAAGATTTCCAAAACAGAACATGGGCTTAGTTGCTTACCACTATTGCACCTGTTCTCACTCTTTCTCCATATTTACGGTCAGGGCTTCGCCCTTCTATCAGAATTGATGACGGGGTAGACCAAGACCA
Organism: Helianthus tuberosus; assembly: GCA_030545235.1. Lineage (NCBI taxonomy): Eukaryota > Viridiplantae > Streptophyta > Magnoliopsida > Asterales > Asteraceae > Helianthus > Helianthus tuberosus. Next base: position 186,779,805 of record CM060432.1, on the reverse strand, counting down.
AATAAAATGACTTAGACACATCAAAGCTCAAAAGGTTAAAAGGTTCGAAGGTTGGAAATCTGGGAGACTAGATAAAATAGTACGTGAATAGTAGGCAGTCACATCTCTGATTGCTTCACCAAACTCTCCAGCCGCAAAAGTGACACAAGCCCACAGAGCACAGTCTTTTATCCGCAGGTCAAAGGCTTCAACTCCCAAAAAGTGCAAAACCCCCACTGCAAGCATGTTCACTAGTCAAACAGCTTCCTTTTTGAGCGATGACTTTCCCTATAAATTAGACACTTCATTAAGTGTGAAAAACATTCTGATCAGCTCTGATTCCTGGAGAATTTCTGGTCATTGTTCTTGAGCACTTGCTTCACGCAAAGTCACTTTCTTTCACATTTAACACACACATTCCCTTTGCTCCTACATCTGAAACTGAACACATTTCAGTGGAGGATCTCGAGCAAACAACAAAAACAAACTAGTGAACCTCTCTCCACGTCTTGCAAACGTGGGGGGACCCCACGACCTGCGTTAGTCAAAGTTGAACCATTCAACCATTTTGCCTAACCAGCCCAGCTACCATCCTTGTTCTATTATTTGTTGCATCAACAAGTTGGCGCCCACCATGGGGCTACGCCACTATTTTTCTTCAAAAGACCTAGTAGTGTAGCTCCATTCCCTCAAAATTACCATGTCAGAAAGTGGATCCCCGGGAGAGGTGAACCAAGTTCTAAATACCTCTACCCCAAGCACTGGTCAAGCCCATGTGGCTATACCAACGTCCTTCTCGACACCGGGGAGCACTCCTGAGTTTCTCACTTTCAACAGTCCAACTCCGTCCAGATCAGGGGTCCCTTCCCCTAATATTGGTGTTTCTAGCACCCCATCACATGTTGAGCTTACCCCTGAGGGGGTCGCCAACAATTTCCTTGAGTTGAGGTCTCTCCTCAACCAATATGTGAGTAAGGAGAGGGACAAGGGAGTGAGGATTCATTTAGACTATGACGAGCCGGAGCCAACACTATCTCCTGGACCCCCCATCCCTCCTTTTGTAAACTCACAACCTTTGGTGTCTAGGGATGAGGCTGGTCCCAATAATCCTCCTCCAAACCCTAACCCATATTTATCCGCAAGGCCGAATCCTACAACATATCCTCTCTTTTCGTCCCAGCCAGCTACAAACGGTGCTCCTTTGGGCCATGAGCTGACCCTTGACCAGCTCCTACAGTCCCCAGTGACGAGTCTTCCACCCTCAACAACAACTTCATGGGAGCAAGCTTTGTCCGTACTCCCCTTGGCACGGAGTGCTGTTATGAGCACTCTCTTGGGAGTTAGTTGCCCAGTTGCACCCGGAAGCCTTCAAGGCTTCAACCTTATGCCCCAGATGATGGCCAGCTTCCCGTGGCAGCACTTTATTAATCAGGTGCTGGCCACTCAAGGGAACAACAACAACAGCAATAACACGGGTGCAAGGGTTGAAGAAGATTTGGTCAAGCCTTACAAGCCGAGTAACCTCTCGTGCTTCTCACAGCAAATAGCCGATTATGATTTTCAGACAAAGATTAAAATGCCGTCCCACATCAAGACGTATGATGGAACTGAAGATCCTGAAGACCATCTTCAGATCTTTACTGGTGCTGCAAAAATTGAGAAATGGTCAAATGTTGAATGTTGTTTAATGTTCATGCAAACCCTTGTCGGGTCAGCCAGAATCTGGTTCAATGATTTACCTGCTCGAAGCGTTCGAAGCTTTGATGACCTCAGCAAGGGGTTCCTGGCCAATTTCTCCCAGCAGAGGCGATACGTCAAAGATGCTACAGTAATCTTTCAGATAAAACAAAGAGATGATAAAAGCCTTCTAGAGTTCATAGAAAGATACAAGAAGGAAGGTCTGACATATGTAGGGGTAGACGAAAAGATGAGTGTGGCCGGTTTTATGAACGCCGTTACATCCAAATATCTCACAAGAGATTTCAACAAATCCCTGCCCAAGACCTTGGAAGAAGCTCTCGAAAGGGCTGAAGCCCACATCCGGGGAGAGGAGGCAGTAGACATTAAAGAGCAAAGGAAAAGAGGATCCAGCTGGCGAGGCAACAGCCCAGCTAGAAAAAGGGGGAACTTTAACTCCTATGACAGACGCCAAAAGGGTTCAGAGCATCGAAGGTCTGAAGGTCGGAGCTCTTCCAGCAGGGAGAAAGGCATAAGTTTCACACCCCTTACCAAGATCCCTCAAGAAATCCTTGCAATAGAAGAAGTTAAGCAAAACTTTCGGCCTCCTAGACCTCTCCCCAAAAGCAGGAAGAACGAGAATTCCACCCAATACTGTGAATTTCATGAAGAAAATGGGCACCACACCAATGATTGCTTCCAGCTTAAGAAAAGGATCGAAGAAGCCATTAAGTCCAGGGAACTTGCTCACTTGGTGAAGGGAGTAAGGGACAAAATAGCCGAAGGAAAGGGCAAGGAAGTCAATATGGTGAATTTTGATGGAAAGTTTCCGCACAAAAGGCAACGGTTGGAAGCTTGGGAGCTTTAGTGTTTTGCTTCCCTCCAACAGAGAAAGACCCTCTTTCAAACCCTCTTGTGGTTGAGGCTACTGTGGGAACATTGCAAACAAACAGAGCATACATAGACACTGGTGCTGCCACCGAAATCATGTTTGAAAAGTTCTTCAACCGTTTGAGCAATGAATAACGTTCAAGGCTTCAACTCTCTGGGACCTCCATAAAAGGTATTGCCGACATACCCCTTAAGCCTTTAGGGCAACTGACCCTTAATGTTCGTTTCAGCGAAGGACAGAAGGAGAGAACCCAACCACTCACCTTCGTGGTTATCAATATACCTTCAAACTATGATGTAATCATTGGAAGGCCGGGGCAGTGTGCATTCTATATGGCTGCGTCTGTTGGCCATGGCACTGTCAAATTTCCTACCGAGAGGGGAATAGCAACCCTTCAATCTACTCAGGAGGCCTACATGGTTGAAGGTGAAAGTTGCAAAAGTGAAGAAGACAAGCAAAGGCTAATTATAAACCCCAAATACCCTGATCAGAGGATAAGGGTCAATTCCAGCCTTTCACAAGAAACTCTCTCATATCTTGAAAAGTTGTTGACACATTATAGTGATGTCTTTGCTTGGTGCCCGGAAGATATGAAAGGCATCCCTCGAAGCATTTCTGAACATGAGTTTAGAATACCACCCGATGTCAAGCCTGTTGTACAAAAGAAACGAAGTTTAGCACCCGAGAGAAGCCTGGCTGCATGCCAGGAGGTTGAAAAGCTTGTATCTGCCGGCATTATCCGAGAAGTCAAGTATCAATCCTGGGTTGCAAACCCGGTCATGGTTCGAAAGCCAGACAACTCTTGGAGAATGTGTATAGACTTCAAGGATCTTAACAAGGCTTGTCCCAAAGATTGTTACCCGTTGCCAGAAATTGATCTCAAGATTGACTCCCTCACCGGTTACCCGTTCAAATGTTTTCTTGATGCTTACAAGAGTTACCATCAAATCCTTATGAAGGAAGAAGATGAAGAAAAGACTGCATTTCACACGGAAAAAGGGATCTTTGTTACCAAAAGATGCCTTTTGGCCTCAAAAACGCTGGAGCGACCTACCAACGCCTAGTTGACAAGGCCTTTGCAAGTCAAATTGGTAGAAACATGGAGGCATATGTCAACGACTTGGTGATCAAAAGCAAAACGGAATATCAAATGCTCGATGACATCCAAGAAACCTTTAAGAACCTAAGGAAGGTCAACATGAAACTCAACCCCGAGAAATGTTCATTTGGGTTTGAGGAAGGCAAATTCCTGGGGCATATTGTGGGAAAACAAAGCATTAAGGCTAACCCAAACAAGGTGAAAGCTGTTCTGGAAACCAAACCACCGAGAAGCAAAAAGGAGGTTGAAAGCTTAAACTGGAAGCTTGCAGCCTTGAAGCGTTTTACCTCAAAATTGGCTGAAGGGTCTTTACCTTTTTTCAAAACGCTCAAGGGTTGCTTCAATAATAAGGACTTCAAATGGACCGAGGAGGCCGAAGAAGCCTTCAACCAGATGAAGCAACACTTAGCTTCCCTACCTGACATTGCAGCTCCAGAAACGGAAGAATTGATCTCGGTGTACCTTTCAGTTGCTGAAGAAGCAATAAGTGTGGTCCTCACCATTGAACGAGACAAGGTTCTAGTACCCATCTATTTCTTTAGCAAAACTCTAAAATTGGCCGAAATCAAATATCCTCCCCTGGAAAAACTTGCTCTAGCCCTAGTCCAAACCGCTAGAAGGCTTCGAAGGTATTTCCAAGCACATCCTATACAAGTGGTCACCGACCAACCTATTAAGAGTGTGCTTGAAAAACCAGAAAACTCGGGACGATTAGCCAAATGGGCAATGGAACTATGTGAACATAACATCACCTATGTCCCAAGAAAAGCCATCAAAGCTCAAGTCTTGGCTGATTTCATTGTATAAGTCCCAAAGCAAACAATCACTGAAGTGAACACAGCTGCCACTGAACCCTCAGACCTTGAAGCCTGGAAGCTTTCTACCGATAGGGCTTCAAGCGTTGAAGGGTCAGGGGCTGGGCTTATTCTGATCAACCCAGAAGGGTTAGAATTCACATATGCTTTTCGCTTTGATTTTCAGACCAACAACAATGAAGCTGAATATGAATCACTGATAGCCGGCTTAAGACTGACTAAAGAAATGAAGGTCCAAAAGCTTGAAGTGTTTACAGACTCGTTGCTGGTATCAAGCCAAGTGAATGATAGCTAAATTGCAAAGGAGCCCAACATGAAGAGGTATAAAGAAAAAATCAAAAGAATTGATGAATACCTTCCAAACATGTACCATCAAGCAAATTCCCAGGTCTCAAAATAAAAAAGCGGATGCCTTGAGTAAACTCGCGTCTCTCACTTTTGCCCACCTTACCAAGAAGGTATTGGTAGAAGTGTTAAAAGCACCGTCAATTGATGAGTTGGAAGTTAAAGACGTAATCACCGAAGAAGATCCAAATTGGATGACTCCAATCAGGAAATTCCTTAAAAATGGTGAATTGCCTGCTGATCAAACTGAGGCTGAAAGGGTTAAAATCAAGGCAAGGCAGTACGTACTGCAAGGTGAAATCCTCTACAAGAAGGGTTACCTTGCACCCTTGCTAAGATGTGTTGGTCCCGAGCAAAGCCAGTATTTGGTCAGAGAGGTTCATGAAGGCATATGCAGAGCTCATTTTGGAGCTAGATCGGTGGTTGCTAAACTAATGAACCTTGGGTATTTTTGGCCCTCCATGCACCGAGATACCACTGAGCAGTTAAGGAAGTGCGATGCCTGCCAAATTCATGCACCAGTCCTGAAGAATCACAAACATGACCTTGTCACAATAACCTCAGCATGGCCATTTTATAAATGGGGAATGTATATCATTGGTCCATTCCCACCGGCCAAAGGTGGAGTAAAATTCTTTTTGGTAGCCATAGATTATTTCACCAAGTGGCCTGAGTTTAAACCACTTGCAAAAATCACGGGCAAACAGGTCATTGACTTCGTTTGGGAAAACATTATTTGCCGATATGGATTACCGGGAGTACTTATCACCGACAATGGAAAGCAATTTGCCGAGAAACCTTTCAGCGTTTGGTGCAAAGAATTCAGAATCACTCAGGTTTTCAGCTCAGTGGCATATCCACAGTCAAACAGCCAAATTGAGAGGATGAATCGAAGCATAGTTGAAGGAATCAAAGCTAGATTGGGAAGGCATGAAAACAATTGGCTTGAAGAATTGCCAAGTGTTCTATGTGCCATAAGAACAACCGAAAAAACAAGCCACAAGAGAACACACTATAGCTTGGTATTTGGGTCTGAAGCCGTGATTCCAGCTGAAGTAGGAGTTGTAACACAACGAACTGTCAACATGGATCCCAAAACAAACCAAAAAGAGACCATGTTGAACTTACAACTCCTGGAGGAAGCACGAGACCAAGCTGCAATTCAGGAGGCCAAGTACAAACAACGAATGGAAGCCTACTATAACAAAAGAGTCAAGAATGAACGCTTCAAGCCAGGAGACCTGGTGCTTAGAAACAATGAAGCTAGCAAAAAAGAGAACCAAGAAAAGCTTGGCCCAAAATGGGAGGGCCCGTATACCATCCTTGAAGCACATAAGGGTGGATCTTACAAGCTAGCAGACTCAGAGGGTAAAAGGCTTCCAAGACACTGGAATGGAAAAACCTTGAAAAGGTTCCATGTCTAAACAGGAAAGATTGGTTTGTATTTCACAAGTTGTATTTCAGGAGTTGCACTATGAACACCTTTTGTAAAAACAATATCTCTTGAATGAATGAAGTTGTTTTATCAAACCTGTCTTTCTATCCTAAAATCAGGTTGAGAACCTAGCAAAAACTCCATGGCATGGGCCATGTAAGGGGATGAGCTCCCAGGCCACATCGCTCAATAGGTTCAAGGGTTGAATGAACCTATATAAGGGGTGAGCTCCTAAATCAATACAACTCCATGAGACTCAACATTGAAAACAAAGTTATCTCATAGACAGGTTTGAACAGCCTACACCAAATGTTCCTTAAGCCTTGGATAAATAATCAACAAACAGGCTTACGAAATCAAATGAAAACAAGAAAAATAATGAATAGGATAGGTGCTATGCCTTCTTGTTAAAAATACCAAGGCTAAGTGACTGCAGCACTGAACCCTTTAAGATATAAAAAACATAAAGGCAACACAAACTCAACAAAGACAAAGTTACAAGGAAAAAAGAAATAACCTAAGGAACAATACAACAACTTGAAAGAAAAGTTATAAAACTCAAAAATACAAACCAAAACATGAAACTAAAAAGCCTTAAAGGCTCCAAGCTAAATGCGTGACAACCAGAAACCTTAAAGGCTTCAACCTACATACGGGATAGCCAGAAAGCTTGAAGGCTTGAAGCCAACCAAGCTGCCTTAACAAAATAGGCACAAGCATAAAAAACATAACCCAAGACAGATAGTTAAACATAGTAGCATAATAAAGGAAGCCTTAGAAACTTCCAAGCATCCAAACAAAGTTAAAACAAGCCCTAGCGACTTGTAAACTTAGAAATTGTTCAAACGGCCATACAGGCCTAACCACAACCACATGACAGGAACCTTAAGGGTTTATGTGAAACCTAAAATTGTTTAAGTTAGAATTACATACCACAAATTGTTTTTCAAAGTGCTAAGAAAGCTACGAATGTCCATCAAGCATCAGCAGGAGGCTTGGAAGCCCCGGAACCATCACTCTTAACCTTCTTTGCTTTCTTTGACTTCTTAGCTTTCAAGCCACCATCACCACTTACTGCTGAAGCCTCCAAGCTTGCATCCTTCGAAGCAGCAGGTTCTCCTGAAAGGGTGTCATCACTATCCCCCGAATAAAACCGTTTTCTTGAAAGGGAACCAAGAACTTCAGCACAGACTTTTTCATTAAGGCCCTCTGGTTTTAGCTCCTGCAAGACAGTAAGAGGCTTACCAAAACAGGTAGAAACTTGATTGACATACGGGTAGGTCAGCCTCTCCATCTGTTCAACAGAACTCTTGAAGACCTTAGAAGCTTCAGGACGAAATAAGGGAGACTTTTCCAAAGGATGGCCGGATTCATGAAGCTTGTAACCAGCGATGAGACCTTGATGTTTCCCCAAGTTGAGCAATTTAGTGTAAACTTCACCAATAGCGGAATTGAACTCCTTGGAGTGAAGAAGGTAAGTAACAACTTGCTGGAAACCTTGCTCAATTAACCATTGGTTATCACTGGTGGTTTGAGCAACCAAAGCCTTCAGGCCTTCCTTCTCTTCATCAAAGGCTCTCTGTTGAACAGACAAAGCCTCCCTATCAGCCTTGAGCTTCAACCGATCGGCCTCGAAGCTTTTCTTAAGATCAGCCATCTCAATCTCATGCATTCTAGTCAATTCACCAACCTTTTTGACCCAGGCTTCCTCCTTTTCAGCAAACCCACTAATCTCTTTCTTCATCGTAGCCATCGAAGACTTCATCTTCTCCTTCTTCTTAGAAAATTCTTCATACTCATGCATTCTCTTACGAAAACGAGCAACACCCTGAGGAAGCATGGCAGCAAGGTTGCAAGTACTTAAAATCATTCGAGATAGCATCATGTCATCATCCATCTCAACAATGGTACTATGAACCGAAGGAGGAGCAATATGGCTTAACACATCTTCACAAACAGCAGCATCCTTAAAACTATCATCAAGCTTAACAGACCAACCAGGCACATAAACCTCATCATTCAACCCTTCAACGTCCCTGCTCGAAGAACCTTGAACATGAGTAGCCATAACCTTCTTGGCTGGAGTCTTCTTGCCATGAACAACCAGTTTCTGTCCCTTCTCAACATCCACTTCAACACCTTGATCTTCAGAAGCCTCAATATCGTCACTCAAATCCACTGGTTCAGAAGAAGTGGATTGAGGAGTACCCTTCAACAAACGGCGAGTAGATCGACGGGTTGAAGCCTTGGGAGCATGAGGCTTAGAAAAACCTTTGACGTTGGAAACACTAACATAACCCGAACCCTCGAACCTTTGCTCAGCACTCCTAACTACAACATTTTCATCAGGGACAACTGGGACATCCTCAAACGCAACATCAGAAGTATCGTCACTTTTGATGAAATCAAGTGCAGACATGACTGCAAATAACCATAAAACAAAAAGCACATAGGACATAAATTAAGAAAACACAAAAGGAGTAAAAGAGAAAAATGCATACCCGTGCCATTCCTCATTAGAACCGGATCCCGATTGGCCTTTTCCCACAATTTACTAACCCCTAACAGAACTAGCAAATGTTCAGGGAAAGGACGAAGCCTTGAAGGAAACCCAGAAAAACCAATCTTTCCAAGTACCAAGTGTGGTAACCATGGAAGAAATCAGGCAAGTATCAACCTTGGATGTTTCAAAGGTAAACCAATCACCGTTTTTGGCCAAACGAAAAAACCGACGGAATAATAACAACGAAGGACCATAACCACAAGCACGGCATAAAACCTCGAAGTGCAAAACCCTAGCCATTCCCTTCGGATGAATTTGACCAAATGAGACTCGGTAATACTCCAACAGATTTAAAACAAAGAGGGAAAATGGATGACGGAGGTTCGAAAACTCAAAATGACGTCAATAAAGAGCAATCGAACCGACCGGACATTTATCAATCGAAACGTCACAAGCAGGAGCAGTTGGTTTAAACTTCTTTCCAATACCATATTCCATGCAAAACAGTTCTACCTCTTATTGGGTTAATCGAGAAAAGGATTTTGCCAAATCCTTACGAGCACCCATTTTACAGAAAATAAGAAGAAAATAAGGAAACAGAGGAAACCGGAACTAACCTGAAAGATGGAAAGGAAATGCAGAGAAAACTTGAAGAGAAAATGAAAAATTGTTGTTTGTCTTCAATAATAAAAGAAGATAACGCCCAAATAGAAGTTATGATTACACAATAGTCATTAACCTACTCCCTGCAAAAACCGCCGACCTATAAACTGCCACACATCAATCAAATCAGTTGTCAGTTTTTAAAATTCAAAAATTCTCAACTGACTCCAAGCCTTCAAGCTTTCAAGCCTTTAAGCAATAAAAGCAAATGTGTAAAAGTCAGAAGTCTTTGAGCTCACTCCCAAAAACCTCTTATTTGGGGGGCTGATGACGGGGGTAGCCCAAGACCAAATAAAATGACTTAGACACATCAAAGCCCAAAAGGTTAAAAGGTTCGAAGGTTGGAAATCTAGGAGACTAGATAAAATAGTACGTGAACAATAGGCAGTCACATCTTTGATTGCTTCACCAAACTCTCCAGCCGCAAAAGTGACACAAGCCCACAGAGGACAGTCTTTTATCCGCAGGTCAAAGGCTTCAACCCCCCAAAAAGGGCAAAACCCCCACTGCAAGCATGTTCACTAGTCAAACAGCTTCCTCTTTGAGCGATGGCTTTCCCTATAAATTAGACACTTCATTAAGTGTGAAAAACATTCTGATCAGCTCTGATTCCTAGAGAATCTCTGATCATTGTTCTTGAGCACTTGCTTCACGCAAGTCACTTTCTTTCACATTTAACACACACATTCCCTTTGCTCCTACATCCGAAACTGAACACATTTCAGTGGAGGATCTCGAGCAAATAACAAAAACAAACTAGTGAACCTCTCTCCACGTCTTGCAAACGTGGGGGAACCCCACGACCTGCGTTAGGCAAAGTTGAACCCTTCAACCATTTTGCCTAACCAGCCCAGCTACCATCCTTGGTCTATTATTTGTTGCATCAACAAGAATTAATTGAGGATACAAACCCATACAATAGTTTTTATAAGCTTTGATTAAGAGTTAATACTACGTGTTTATTTAGTTATATTTAAAGTGGTGGCGTCTCCAGGCTCGGTTGAAAATTGGGTTCAGTTGCTTTTGTTGCCGGGTTGTACACTGAGGGTTGTCAGGCCTTCTTCCAGGCAAGAACGGAGATCAGGAAATAGAAAATCCCTGCAGTGCAGCAGCATCTTGCAGGCGCTTGCATTGTGGAAAGATGGGTCTGGTTTTCCAGATCTGGTCTCTTCTCTCTTGAGCTGTGAGGGGGACTCTGAGGAGCCTAGGAGGGTTTCCGGAAAGGGCGAAGACAATAAAAAGGATCCCAATATCAAGCAATGCCTGCGGAAGGTTAGGGATGGGCATTTTACGGCGGCGGTCAAAGTTTTATGTTCTAGTGGGGTTGCCCCCTTTGGAGAATCAACCACGAAAGCTCTTATTGATAAACACCCGGTGATGCCACCCCCATCACTGCCTTCCAACCCCATTGTCCAACCCACTATTATTACAGCAGAGGATTGCGTGCTTAAATGTATCCAATCCTTCCCTAGAGGGACATCTTGTGGCAGAGATGGGATGCGGGCCCAACACTTGTTGAACGCTATTGGTTGCGTGGGGTCGGTAAGTTCCTCGGGTCTGCTCACAGCTATTACTGGAGTCGTCAACCTATGGCTTGAAGGGCTTTGCCCTAAAGAGTTGGCAGAGTTTGTGGCCTCAGCCCCCCTCACCCCCTTATTGAAACCTGATAATGGTATTAGGCCTATCGCAGTGGGTGGCATCTGGCGTAGGTTGGTCTCTAAGGTGGCTATGAAGAAGGTTGGGAAGGACATGGCCCAGTATTTGGGGGATTTTCAATTTGGGGTTGGTACACCAAATGGGGCGGAGGCGGTGCTTCATAGTGCGAACAGGTTCCTTAACTCCTTTCATGAAGATGGGTCCATGGCCTTACTTACGGTAGACTTCACCAATGCTTTCAACATGGTTGACCGTTCAGGGTTCCTCCAGCAGGTCCACCAACGTTGCGCATCTATCTATCGGTGGGTCCAGTTCTTGTACGCCCAACCCGCTCGGTTGTATGTTGGCAACGAGTGTATCGTGGCCACCACTGGAGTGCAACAGGGAGATCCCTTGGGGCCCCTCCTCTTTGCCCTAGCCTTACATCCCCTTATTCTCCGTGTACAGGAGCACTGTAACCTCCCCTTTCATGCTTGGTATTTGGATGATGGTACGATCATAGGTAATGCAATGGAAGTTTCTAAAGCCTTGGACATCATCAACACGGAGGGACCATCCATAGGGCTCCATCTCAATATTAAGAAAACGGAAGTGTACTGGCCATCTTGTGACGGTCTCAAGGTGCAGGACGGCCTTTTCCCGAGAGGGATAGGTAGACCTGTGAGGGGGGTTAAGCTCCTTGGGGGGACGGTTAGCCGAGACTCTGCTTTTATTGGGGAATTAGCAGGGCGGCGGGCATCGACAGCGGTTGACCTTATGAAACTCTTGCCCTGCTTACAGGACCCCCAGTGCGAGCTTCTTCTTTTAAGGTCATGCATGGGGGTAGCTAAGTTACTGTTTGGGCTGCGGACCTGCCAACCCACTTGATGGCAAATGCGGTATCCTGTTTTGACGATGGTCTCCGAAAGGCTATTGAAGACATTGTTGTTTGTGGGGGGGGGGGGCCTACTTTGGTGAACTTCAGTGGCGTTTGGCATCTTTGCCGATGCGCCTGGGTGGTTTGGGCCTCCTCTTAGCTCGGGATGTTGGAGTTTATGCTTTTGTGGCTTCTAGAGCTCAGTCGTGTGTATTGCAAGACCACATCCTTCGGAACAGTGGGGTTGATAAGCTTGACGTAGACTACCAACAGGCCCTTGAGTATTTAAGTGTCTCTCTTCCAGACTTTGACATTGGCGGTTTCTCTAATATGGACACCCCCCCCCCCCAAAGCCACAAAAAACTTTGGCGAATGCTCTATTTGAGAAAATCGCTCGGAATCTGGGAGAAACACTTGATCTGTCTCCCCGCCAGAAGGCGGTGATTGAGTGCTTGAAAGGCCCCCATGCGCAAGACTTTTTGACTGTTATCCCGATCGAGGGGCTGGGGCAATGCATGTCGGCTGTTGAGTACAGGGCTATCCTCAAATACCGGCTGATGATCCCTATGTATCCAGAAGACGAAACCTGCCCAATCTGCCGTAAAGACTGCATGGATAAATACGGAGAGCATGCTGTTCATTGCAAGGAGCTCCCTGGTTTCAAATACCGGCATGACTGGGTGAGGGATGTTTTTGGGGATATCTTGAGGAGAGCGGGGATTTCTGCCAAGAAGGAGGCCCCTGTGAATTTCCTTACAGACCCCATGGAAGGGAGATCTACATTGAGACCAGCGGACCTGCTCGTCTTTGGCTGGGCTGGAGGGAAACATGCTTGTGTAGATCTCACAGGAGTCTCTCCCTTAGCTGGGTTAAGGGAAAATGGGTTTGTAGCAGGACAAGCGGTAAAGAAAGCAGAATCTAAAAAGATGGACAAACACGCTAAAACATGTGCTGATAACCAACATGCATTTGTCCCCTTCGCCTTCGACACCTTTGGATCCCTGGCTCCAGAAGCTATCCGTTTGCTGACTAGGGTCCAACAGGTTGTCCACAGCAGTGGCTCATCAACAGGGGGCAGGGGTTTGTTTTTAATAGGCTAGGGTTTGCTATCCAGAAAAGGGTAGCGGCGCAGCTTGTTGCTCGCTTACCTGCGATATTGATGTAAAGTTGGTTAATGAATAATGAATAGATTAATTTTATACCAACCACTTTAGAATTATATGTTACTTCTTGTGAGTCTGGTGGGTCTCATCGTCCAATTGGAGACCAATTGCTAGTTTTTATAACATATATAACAACCATGGTGAAACTGATACGAAAACACGGATCGATAAGTTATGTTTTATATATCTAAACATAATGACTATACATACAATTATTTGAGTCTAGGAAAAGTAATAAGAAAATTTAACGGACCTATACATAAAGTGTTTTTGAAGCGATTATGTAAGACATACAAATTGCAAACTTAGTCTAAAATGAAGAGGTATTGGTCCGTAGCCAAACCATATGACGCAGACGATAACCAAGAACAATACTCCGGAGTCTGAAGGGATCGGCCGGACAATTAACTTCGATTGCGACTAGTTCGGCTGGAGCCACTAGTAGCCACGTCATCAAAGCCCAAAGGTATAAATACCCCCTCACATTACAACCAAAGTATGTTTACACAATTTCTCTGTGCTTTCTCCCCTCTCCAAATACTTATCCTCATGCCGGAGGTGGTCAATGAGTGGTCCTCCCACATCTGCGATGAGTCTAACGGTTTACTATTTTGCATGTCCATTACATTTGCTAAGATCCTGATCAAGTCTTAAGCTCTCAATCTTCACAAACATTCATGAGTTTGTAAAATGTGTAAAATGTATTGATTGGTCTATAAAATTTATGGATTCAGTTGACTTGAAATAAGAAAACGAGAGACAGTATGTGAGATTTTATTGCTAATTTGTCGATCATAACCTGGTTAGTCGGCGTCAAGAGACGGATCAGACAACTTTATAGTTGTAGCAAGACAGAGTTCCAACATAAGGGAACACGAGACAAATCAAAGAGGATGTGATAAGGAGATCGAGCCATGGGGCTAGGGCTTCTACTCGAATTTGAACGACGAATGAACTTGTGTGTTCTACCTTGTCAATTATTCGTTGCAAACGAACGGAGTTTCTAAGATCTCATGATAATGAACTTCTTAAGGGTTTTTATATAGATTTAATTCAAGTCTTTTTACTCGATTAGGAAGAGATATTAATTTCCAATGATTGATGGAATTTATACTTTTATAGTCTATACCAATTCCATACTATGCTTGTATCAACTAACTATGCTTATTTCAACCAAACACAAAGAAATGTTAAAAGTTTATTGTTGAAGAAATCTAAATTGCATTCCAATAACATTCTTTTATGAACCAAACAAATTTAAAGTTTTCAACCATAAATTGTAAATCGAACAAACTAACACTAAGCACATTTATGTGTAAACACAAGTATCAGTATTATTAACAACATACATCAGAATAATAACAAATAACATATAACAACGTTTATAACTATTATTGTTATCTACTTTTAGATAATCATTCATAAATTGTACACATTTTCACCACCATCACTCACTCAAATACTGTATAATTAAATTATCTTTAACTATCTCCATAATCATCATAAATTAAAAAATATAACTATGTTAAAAATACCAATTTGTGCCAAAAATAATTTACCATTTAAATCCCTCTTGTTCTTGATCTTTGATTCTATTCAAAACTCCCTCCACAGCCACATCAAATGCATCTTTCATCCCTTCAAGACCTTCATGTGGTTTTGCATACACAATTCTTGGAATATATTCTATCACTTTCTCTCTCATTTTCCTCACTTCATCTTCCTTAAAATTTTCAAGAACTCCTTTTATGGATTTCCCATTTAAAACCTCTTTTTTGTCTATAAAAACCGAATAGCTTTCGGGTTGACCCGGTAAGAACCATTCATACTGGGAATAAGCGGTTCGGTTCCAGAAGAAAACCGGAATCGAACCCGCAATCATACAGTCGAAAATCGACCGACGGGTGAAGCTATCCCCACGTGGTTGAAGACAAAAGTCCGACCCGAGAAACGATTCAAGTATCAATGACGTCCCGTTTGAGCATTTTGACCCGCCACAATCCACAACCCGACAAGAACCCGACGAGTTGTAACACTGGTTCAACAACAACCCACGGAAATCGTTCTTGATAAGGCCACGTGTTGCTCCGGCAAAACAAAACAGGGTGGCGCGTGTACGTGTACGAACAAACTCCTGCCATGTGGTGACGTCAGACGGAGATGTGGGGTGGAATCCAGTGGGATAGGGTACACCGACATCAAAATAGTCCCACGAGTTTCGTTCAATCAGAAGACGTGTAATATTTCTCATACCCGGTAAATAGATGCATCTAGAACCCCAGCCTTCCTCTTTAGACCGCCGGAAATCCCATGTGATGCGGCCCATAGTAATAAAATGATCCCAACCGTCCGATTTTTTCCAGTACGGTAGATCATGAACCCAATTAAGCATCATATGACAGTGACGATCACGGTCTTCCGCCGTGTAATTTTCCGTCCATAGATATTTTCCGACAGCAAGTCCGGCGTAGAACGGAATGTAATAAGCTGTAGCTGATTCAGCATCTAGCGTTCGACACCGGTAGTTCAACATCCGATTACGATATATAATCTCCGACGCGAACTGATCCGTCCAAAACCACGCCCCCAATAAACTCTCCGGTATTACTCCGGCGAGCTTTGTAGCACTCCGTCCAAACCCATCATTCGAATACGTATCGCAACGAGAACCCCAAGGGTTTAATTCATGACAATTATCTAACAATTCAGTGTTAAAAAACTTTGGCAGGTCATAAACGAATACCTTACCGGAGGGGCATTCGGTGTCGGCGGCGATTGCATGTGATTCAGGGAGGGGTTGGCGGGTGGTGAAGACGGTGGATGTGTGGAAGTTTCGAGCGGTTAAGAGGAGGAGGATCTGGAGGAAGAAGACAAAGAAGATAAGCCATGTGCGAGGAAGATGAGGTTTGAGTGTAGTGAATGAATTTTTCCGATCTAGTTCTGGTTTTGGGGGTTTATGCGAAGGTGTATCACAAAGAGGAAGCATGAGAATGAGAGTGATGGGTTTAGTTTTTTTTTTTTTTTTTTTTCCGGCGGAGTATGGCCGGAGAATAAGGTGGGGTTGTATTGATTTGTTGAATGATTTTAAGTTGAGAGAGAATGGGAAAGTTAGGGATTATTTGTTGAGAAGATATAGGGTGCAGACAGGCTAAGTCCATAATACTCAATGATTTTTTATGGTATAATTACATAATCAGCCTTCATGTACTGTAACTTTACAAGTGACCAAACAATACTTCTCATTGTGAAACAATAAGACCGAAAAAAGGGTCCTACACAGTACACACCGATTATAAATTTACAATTGAAACGTGACGATTTATTTTTAAGTTTTACTTTATTACTTATTTTTTCTGTAGGGCCGGTCTGAGAATTCGTGTACCATGTCCGAGCTTGAAAAAATTAAACGAAATTGAGTATTGAGCTCAATAAAGGTCTAAACCTAATGTTAATAGGCTAATAACTAATCTAAACCATAAAAATAGTTTTGTAAGTGTGCTTATTTAGGTATTTGTACGGGTATACCTATTAGTTTATTTTCTTTACGTATACATATCGGATTATTTTTTTTTAAATTGTGTGTTTTTCGAAATATCCGGTCCTGGCCGATGGTCCTTCCCGCCACCCTCAGGGCTTAGGGTCGGCCATGCTTTTTTTGTATATGACTTCTAATATATTATAACTCAGGTTCGACTCTCACTCTCCCTATTGTTTACTGCGACATCCAGGTGAAGAGCGAAAACGGGTGGCGTCGGTTCGTCTTGAATGAGAGGCGAGATTTTACCGATTATTTCACCGTCGTGCCTTCGGACGGGTGAAGGTCGGGTTTCCGCGTATCTGGGAGAGCCAAGGGGCTGGCGGCGGTCGAGTAATCGACCTTGGCCACAGTGCCTGGTGTCACGGTGGTTGACACGTCGTTCCCTACCGTTAAAAAAAAAAAAAAAAAAATGCCTATTCAAAAGTATGTTATTTGATAGGCCTATCTTGAGAAGATGTTCACTCGATCGTCAACATGAGACGTGTCTATAAGTAAATGTTTGTCTCAATTATAAACTTTATGCTAACAGCATAACGAAATGTTTCGTTTCTCATATGTTAAAATTTAATCATCCGTTACTTGTGCATACATCCATTTTGTCATCTATACAACAAAAAAACAACGGTAAGCAACATGTCAAAGGGTAAGCAACATGCCAAAGGAAAAGGACCACAGAAACACAGATCAAGAAAAACAAAAGTTCGATGTACGTTTTCTATATTGTTCTAAAACCACCTAGAGTATTTTTTTTTTTAATATTATTCATCGAAGTTTTTTAAGAGGTTTTACATACCCTCCACTCTGCACCAATCTCCGACCACTCCAAACCACTATGTAAAATGACCATTTTACTTTTGAGCTAACTGAGTTTTTTAACTGGTATTATTTTTTGGACCGAAATGACACATTTTAAGGATGTGAGGGAGGAAAATAGTAGAATTTTATAATTTGGTCTATATTGGCAAAAGTGGAGAAACTAAATCAACATAAATGGCACTTTAACTCTAAAAAATATTTATAGCCGAGGGTTTGATCAAGTTACTAGAAAAAAAAAAACCTATAAAAAAAGTCACTAGAAAAAAGTGGGTCATTTATGTTTTTTTAACGGCAAATTTGGATCACTGACGGATCACTGGAGTATTATCGTGACATCAGCGGAACCACCTGATCATATCCATCTCCACTAACCAATAATGCATATAATTCAGGAGAAAACCTAATAAATCTAAAAAAACTCTTCCTTGTAAGAATTGAATCCATGACCTAATGATTATAAGTCTTATTTCACCCTTAGATGTCACTAGACTATAATGACATGTGCATTTATGTAAGGCCAAGGGGTGTGGCTTAACGCCACCCCGCCAACTAAGCAACTATAGCGTCCCTGGGACGCCATCCACCACATCGCCGGAAGTAAGGGAGGGCGCCATGGCCCTTCCGCCAGCACCATAACGAGCAGATTTGATGGGACCGAGGTGAGTGTAGTTTAAAGGGGGCGCTATAGTTTAAAAGAGGACTTTATACCACACCTTACAAGTTAAAAAAAAGGGTTTTAAAGCTCTCGGTGTGACGTGATGGTGAATTAGCGCTAAGATGGTGTGATAAAGCCTCTACAGGCTTTATACTACACCTTCTAGCCAGCCAATCAAGATGAAGGTGAAGCTGAGGTTTGTGGAATGGCGTGCTAGTGTGGTTACCGGTTACCAAGTGCAACCGACAGGGTAAGAATCTAACTTTTAGTGACACGTGTCAGTTGTATGCGACCAAATGTACACGAGGAGCATGCTAGACCAACCGGTGGGGACAAGTATATTTATGAGATGCCACGTTGAAGGAGCAGTGCAACTAATGATCATGTGAGGGGCACGTGGCTTTAAGTGATGTAACTATAACAGCTTCTGCGTTAATTTGTTGAGCGATGTGTGGCGGGCCTCATGCAAAATTGTGGCTCTAACAACAAGAGCAAAAGAAATTATTTAATTTTATGGTATTTCGAATTTTACCATACTATTTGGTAGTATATATAATCGGTTGGAGATGGATATGATCGGGTGTTTTTGCTGGTGACACGATGATATTTCAGTGGTCCATGAGTGATCCAAATTTACCGTTCAAAAACAAATTTGGTAGCATATATAAAAACGATTAGGATAGGGTGTTGTAAATAGCGAACCAAGAATTATTTTCTGGGGTGTGAATAAGAGTTTAATCAAATTTTTAAAAGGCGTGAATGAGATTTTGCCCTATAAAACATATTTTTTTTTTCAAACAGTATGTCTGCTCACCCAACCCTCTACCTAGGTCCGCCCCCGAGTGTTGTCGTGTTGGTGCGAGTTTAAATCACTATAAGTATGATTATATGTTTTGTTTTAACGGCGAACTAACGACTCTTAATTTGCTCTATTAACTAACCAACAGTGGCGTAGCCATGATTTTTTTCTATAGGTGCGGAAATTTTTTAGGGACGAATGATGGATTGTCTATCACTAAATTTCAGCTTTTTCTACGGGTTCGATTTTGAAATTTCTATGGGTGCGAAGTCGAAATACACGTATATATAACACTATTTTTTTTGGGTTCGGCCGAACCCGTACGTACGTCTCTTGTTGGATCAGTTCTGTTTAAACATAATGGAAAACATGAAAACATACCTGTTACAGCAGACAGTGCAGAGGAGAATCCAGTAAGAGATGATGCCATAGAGTTCGACATACTTGTCAGTGTGATCTGGTTCCTCCTTAGGGTGCAGACTGATGATGGTGATGATGTAAACCGAAAAGGGTATCGGCTATGGAGAGAGAGGCGAGATTGATGTTATGATAATTAGGTTATGTGTCTAAGTGTGTAACCTTTTAACCTCTACATAAGTCTCCTTATATAAGCACCCAAGAGAAAACCTAATTAGTTAATAAGGGTAATATGGTCCATCAACAATTACCAACTAATTATTTAATAGGTTATTATATATTTTGATCTATATAATGTAAATGATTATAATGGCTACTAGATTAAATATTGAAACATAATATATTTAATCTTACATTCTCCCACTTAGCCAAGTAATCATTTACTATGAGTATTAGATAAGCCTGATCAGGAGTTAACACTCATTTTAGCCTTAAACAAGTACTATAGCAGAGAAATACAGCCGTTGAATCATTATGCGACTCAGGACCCCCATTAGTCATACTATAGCCTTAATTTAAAACCTAATCGTTATGATCAAAATACGCATAAGCCCTTTGTTTGATTTGTAACTTCATTTGTCTATATGCCATTATACCGGTTGAACATATTCTAAGATACATACAAAATCAAACTGAGGAAATTTCATTAACATAAAACGTAAGCTAGTACAATATGCTTAAATAAGGTCTTTACTAAATCCCATATTCCGAACATGTTCTTCGTAAACCTTAGGAGGGAGACCTTTAGTCATCGGATCCGCAAGCATATCTTTAGTACTAATATACTCGATACTAAGATTCTTTTCCTCAACTCGTTCACGTACGAACATATATTTTGTATCGAGATATAAACTAGCTCCAGTCGAACTGTTATTGTTCGAGAAACTAACGGCAGCTGAGTTATCACAATAAAGCTTCAATGGTCTAGAAATGGAATTAACGATTTTGAGTCCAGTGATGAGATTTCTAAGCAACATTCCATGATAGGTTGCGTTATAAACAACAATGTACTTTGCCATCATTGTGGAAGTTGTGGTCAACTGTTGTTTATGACTCTTCCATGAGATAGGTCCGCCTGCTAACATAAAGATATAGCCCGAAGTGGATTTCTTGTCATCTTTGCATTTGGCAAAGTCAGAATCAGAATAGCCCACCACTTCTAAATGATCACTTCTTCTATAAGTCAGTTTATAGTCTTTCATCCCTTGCAGATATCTAAGGACCTTCTTAGCTGCTTTCCAGTGATCTAGGCCAGGATTAGTCTCATAACGGCCTAGCATTCCAGCAATATAAGCGATATCTGGGTGAGTACATACTTGAGCATGCATCAGCCTCCCGACTACTGACGCATAAGGTATCTGGCTCATTTGCTCCTTCTCAACCTCTGTTGTCGGACACTGGAATGAACCGAAACATCTCCTTTAACTACTGGAGCGACAGAGGGTTTGCACTGTTGCATGTTGTAACGTGTAAGGACACGATCTATGTAAGCCTTCTGAGATAATCCTAAGATCCCTTTGTGTCTATCTCGGTGAATTTCGATGCCAATGACGTAAGAAGCATCTCCGAGATCCTTCATGTCAAAGTTATGCGAGAGTAACCGCTTCGACTCATGCAACATGTCTAAACTATTACTTGCCAATAGAATATCATCTACGTAAAGGACAAGTATAGTAAAGTTGTTCCCACTCATCTTGAGGTAGGTGCATTGATCCACTTGATTCTTCATACAACTTTGTTTCTTCATGACTTCATCAAACTTGAGGTACCATTGACGTGATGCTTGTTTTAACCCATAAATGGATTTCTTCAACTTACAGACTAGATGCTCCTGACCTTCAGGTCTAAAGCCTTCAGGTTGTTTCATGTAAACATCTTCGTCTAAGTCTCCGTTAAGGAAAGCGGTTTTAACGTCCATCTGATGCAACTCTAAATCAAAATGAGCTACTATGGCCATGACGATCCTTAATGAATCTTTACGAGAGACAAGTGAAAACTTCTCTTGATAATCAATTCCCTCTTTCTGAGTGTAGCCCTTTGCAACCAATCTCGCTTTGTAGCGTTCAACGTTCCCATTCAGATCCAGTTTTGTTTTGAACACCCATTTACATCCTACGGGTTTGACACCGTTGGGTAATTCTACCAAATCCCAAATGTCATTTTTCTTCATGGATTCAAGCTCATCAATCATTGCTTTATTCCATTCAGAAGACTGATCACTGCTAATGGCTTCATTGTAAAAGATAGGATCATTGAGCTTTCCGGGATCCATTTCAGTCAGGTAGGTAACATAATCATCCCAATTAGTGGGCCTTCTGGTCCTAGATGGCCTCCTGAGTTTAGTGGG
Source organism: Helianthus tuberosus (assembly GCA_030545235.1). Taxonomy (NCBI): domain Eukaryota; kingdom Viridiplantae; phylum Streptophyta; class Magnoliopsida; order Asterales; family Asteraceae; genus Helianthus; species Helianthus tuberosus. The sequence continues at coordinate 186,758,150 of CM060432.1, read as the reverse complement.
CCTTCTGGTCCTAGATGACCTCCTGAGTTGATTATCGGGTTCAGCATTGTCTTGGTTTTGAGCGTTTGATGTGCCTTCGCCATGAGGTATAATAGGTTCTGATTGTAGAGGTGAATTTGGAGTTGGTGCAGTAGCTTCAGGTGCAGTAGGTGCATTGGGTACAAGAGGAGTAATCGGAGTAATGGTAAGCGACGAGTCCCCCCCCCCCCCCGCGTCTTGTACTTCTTGCAATTTTTCGTAAGGGTTGGTACTGCTCCCACTGACCTTGAAATCCTCCAGGAACGCAGCACGTTTGGTTTCAACAATACGGGTGACATGGGAAGGACAATAGAAACGATAACCCTTTGAATTATCAGGAAACCCGATAAAGAAACAGGTAACTATTTTTGGGTCAAGTTTCATTAGGAAAGGATTGTAAAGTTTTGCTTCAGCAATGCAGCCCCATACTTTCATATATTTAAGACTCGGTTTCCTTCCTGTCCAAAGTTCATAAGGATTTTTAGGGACAAACTTTGAAGGAACTCTATTGAGTATATGAACAACTGCTTTTAACGCTTCAGTCCAGATGAATAATGGTAAATTAGTGTTGGCTAACATACTGTGCACCATGTTCATAAGGGTACAGTTTCTTCGTTCAGCGACACCGTTTTGCTGAGGTGTACCAGGCATGGTGTATTGGTTCACAATCCCCTGGCCCTTACAAAACTCATAAAATGGACCAGGAGCTTGACCCACATCAGTATGTCTTCCATAATATTCACCGCCTCTATCTGATCTCACAACTTTAATCTGACGATCTAATTTCTTTTCAACTTCAGCCTTATAATCTTTAAAAGTTGTAAGAGATTTAGATTTCTCCTTAATAAGATACAAGTACATGTAACGAGAATAATCATCAATAAAAGTGATAAATGAAGTATGTCCTATTATGCCAGCGATTTGGTAAGGACCACTAATGTCAGTATGAATGAGTTCTAATAAACTAGAGCTCCTAGTGGCACCTTTCTTATTCGCTAATGTCATTTTACCTTTAATACATTTGACACATGTTCCAAAATCAGAGAAATCAAGAGGAGGTAAGACTTCATCCTTTACGAGACGATTTAATCGTTCTCTTGAGATGTGGCCTAAACGCTGATCCACAACATGGACGAAGTCTCTAATTCTCGTTTCTCTTTCATTTTTGTGAGTGATTCATTAATGTTATATGACAACAAAGATTTGGAAAAATTATCATCTAGTTCTAATCTATAGAGACCACCATCCAGAATACCAGTACCATAAAGAACAGAATCATAGAGGATAGAGAGTTTGCGATGACCATGGGAAACAATAAAACCGTCCATGTCTAACTTTGGTCCTGATACAAGGTTCCGAGTTACCTCAGGAACATATAACGTATCATAAAGTTTAATACATAAACCAGTTTTCATAAATAATTGTAATGTTCCAATGGCCTTCACTTCTAATTCTCGATCATCCCCAACCTTAAGCGTTCTTTGGTGTCTTTCCAGTTTCCAGATTGTAAGGAATCCCTGAGTTGAATTGGTAACATGAACCATAGAACCAGAATCAAACCACCAAGAATTAGCAGGAACATTTAAATTATAGGACTCAAGTATCATAAAATAATCGTTACCTTTCTTAGCCGGCCACTCCTTAAAGTCAGGGCATTCCTTCTGCATATGTCCTGTCTTTTTATAGAACTTGCAGTGGATTCTGCCTAAGGAGTTCTTAGAGCTGGAGTGAGCACTTGTATTGGGATTGGGCATTTGGACTTTTGAAGCATCCTTCATCTGATGATTTTTCTTCCTTTTCTTAGAGTTGGAGGTAGTGAAGTTAGCAACATTAGTAGTGCGATCCATCCTCATACGCTCTTCCTCCTATACGCACATAGCGACCAACTCACTCATCGTTCATTTGTCATTCTGAGTGTTGTAATTGATTTTGAATGCTTCAAAGGACGAAGGAAGCGAAGTAATGATGAAATGAACGAGGAAACCATCATTGATCTCCATTTCCAACCCCTTCAGCTTATTGGCCATGTCATTCATCATCATGATGTGCTCGCGAATGCCGCTCCTCCCATCATACTTAGTTGTCACCAGCTTGAGAATAAGGGTACTAACGTGTACTTTAGACGTCCCCTTGAACTGCGCCTCCACAGAAGCCAAGTAGGTTTTAGCATCTTCAGAATCAGGAATGGCTCCTTTGATTGCATTGCTTATGGACTGCTTCATGAACATGAGAGACATGCGGTTACACCTAATCCACTTTTCATGAGTTAACTGCTCAGCATCAGTACTTTGTGGAGTAAGGTCCGCTAGCTTATTCTCCCTTAAAGCATAGTCAAAATCAAGCAATCCAAGTGTAAGCATGAGAGCATCCTTCCATGCAGCAAAGTTATCACCAGTCAAAGGTGGAATCCCGCAATTGGGCGCTGATAGTGGAAATAAGATGAGCAAGTTATGATACTAAGGAAGAAATCCTAATGTGATCTAAGGGCACGCAATACTAAGGCAGTCATAAATAATGACCATTTTACATTATGAAGCTGTGATATTGTCTATTACTAACATCAAAATAATAGACTTAGTTAAAAAAATTCTACTTAAACGAAGACAAATCAGCTTTGGCCAGAAGTGTAATCATTTAAGCATGTGTGCAAAGTGTTTGTGACAAATCAGCTTTGGCAAGAAATGAAACAATCACTTTAGTTATGCAGTTGTTGAGTATGCTATACACGAATGAATTAAATCAGCTTTGGCCAGATATTAAGGCATTCACGTTTGTAATGCATACTTAACATAGCTTTCGTAATACTTGAACGATAAGTAGATGTATCAAATCAGCTTTGGGCAGAAATGATACATCAAAAGCTCATTCAAGTTAAGCCATTTTGGTTTTGTAAAACGTTATCAGATTCTGATTAATTAACTAAGCATTTACAAAACCAATTATTTAATAGCAAACCACCTGTTAGCGCGGATCGAACTAAATCTGGGGGGTGCAGGGGGACAGCGTGCCCCCGCACGGGGTTCGGGGCTCCGCCTCGAGCTAAATCTTAGTTCACATTAAACAACCTAAAATAAGGAGGTTTCGAGTGAGATCTCGACTCAGTTATGAGGTCTCGAGTGATATCTCGAGTCCAGTCTCGACTCATCTTGTAACATTATGAGGTCTCGACTCATTAAGGTCTCGAGTTGCAACCTCAGTGTCTCGAGTCGTAATCATGGTCTCGACTACTGTGTTTTATGAGATCTCGACTCCTTGATGAGGTCTCGAGTCGCAACCATGGTCTCGAGTTGTGAAGATTGAAGCCCTTAGTCGAAACCTTATGGTCTCGAGTCGAAACCTTATTTATGGTCTCGAGTCGAAATCGTTGTCTCGAGTTGTAAAGATTTGAGAACACTGAAGATTTCGAGTCGAGACCTTGTGGTCTCGAGTCGAGATCTTGGTCTCGGGTCGTTAAAAGGGATCTCAAAACTCCTGTTAACAGCTGTTAATGTAAAAGCATAACTGAAAATTCGAAATCTTAGGGATTTTGAGATATGGTTTCCTGTTTTAGTGATGATCTAATTTTATCAAATATTTTGAAAATTTTAATATGTTTATCTTTTAACAGTTTTCGAAAATCTTTAAAGGACAAAATCATATCAAAACAGGAAAAACACTCAATAATCCGAATCATATTCCAAAACATAAGGAATTTTCGAATTTTGCTAAGAACACATGATGAACCCTAAATATAAGAACAAAATTCTGGAGCCCGAAACCTGAATTTTAAGAGTTCTCTAAACAGATTTCGGATATAAGTTTATTCGTTTTGATTTCGAGACATTTAAAACATATTCATATCCTCAAAACAGTGATCTCGAGTGGTCCTTCATGACTCGAAACCGGCTGTTAGTTTATTAAGTTATAAAAATTCCGTTTTCCAGATTTCAATCCCAGAATAATGGATACGAAAACAGAACTGACTAATCAACATATGCTCTGATACCACATGTTGGATCAGTTATGTTTAAACATAATGGAAAACATGAAAACATACATGTTACAGCAGACAGTACAGAGGAGAATCCAGTAAGAGATGATGCCATCGAGTTCGACATACTTGTCAGTGTGATCTGGTTCCTCCTTAGAGTGCAGGCTGATGATGGTGATGATGTAAACCGAAAAGGGTATCGGCTATGGAGAGAGAGGCGAGATTGATGTTATGATATTTAGGTTATGTGTCCAAGTGTGTAACCTTTTAACCTCTACATAAGTCTCCTTATATAAGCACCCAAGAGGAAACCTAATTAGTTAATAAGGGTAATATGGTCCATCAACAATTACCAACTAATTATTTAATAGGTTATTATATATTTTGATCTATATAACGTAAATGATTATAATGGCTACGAGATTAAATATTGAAACATAATATGTTTAATCTTACATCTCTATGTACCTACGCCCTTGACTATCAATATCTGCATCTTCAGGATTTAAACCTTACACGTTTAGGATAGAGTAGATACACTTTACCACTAATCACCATAATATGTCCATTGGAGATTAGAGAGGAATCACCATACTATGTCCATTGGAGATTTGGAGAGGATTATGTGGTTTTTGATTAAAAGTTTGTTGTTAAAAAATGAATACATGACCGACGAGTTGATGTCTATGTGGGTTAGGACTTAGGATTCTAACTCTATAAAAGTCTAAAATATGGTCTGACAACGATATAAAGTCCACAACTCCACAAGAGATGGTGTTTGTTTAAGGCTCAACTTAATACCACATTCCTTACAATTTTATTCACACCCCCTTTTACTCTATCACTATAGATGTATATAGCGAAAGATAAAAAAAGAGGGATGTGTGAATATTAACACCCCTTATTTAATCGGCCAGTACTTGAAAAGTAAAAGACATGGTGAACCATTTTTCTTCTCATCTTCTGCATGCATAACAAGTGGATAGATAATGTATAATGTGTATTGGTCTTAAATATATAGTACCTTTTTGGCCTATGTGTTGCATACAGTTTGAATTAAAGTTTAGATCATATCATCACATTACTGAGAAACCTAATCGACAAGTTTAGATGTAATATAGTTTATCGAGTCGGGGGTCTCACTGGAAGCAACCTTTCTATTCTTACGGATAGAGGTAAGTTTGTCTACATCTTAGCCTCATCAAACCTTACCTTAGCTTTGCTATTGGTAGGATTTATGATGATGATGATGATGATGATAATAATGATGAGGTTATATAGTTTATATTTGACAAGTGTGAAAGTCTTAATGAAAAGAATAGTGAATAATGTAAACGGGTATCATGCCAGTGACAAGTATGTGTAAAGTTAATTTTAATTATGAATTTTGTTTTGATTAACACTGCTTTGACTAAATGCTAGTTCTTTCTTGTCACCCACCCATGTTTCATTATCTTCAATTTAATTAATCTTCATCATTTACTTTCAAACATTTTACATTTCGTTATCATATTCAAATTCAATCTTATATTATGATTCTCTTAAATGACCATCTTCAACACATCTTTATTGACCAGCCTACCACAAACATCAAATATTCAAATACATTATAAAGTCATCATTTTAACATAAAACAAAGAAATTTATTAATTTAGCTTACTCAATCTTTTCAAGATACCAAGTCTACTTACAAGCTAGTGTGTTTTATGTGAGTATGTGACTAATTTTTTTTAAAGAAGTTTATTCTTATAAATTATTTGAAACCAGTTCCTTCTAATAAACATAAAAACTGTCATCAATGATTGATTAAAAAGTAAAAAAAAAAAAGTCAACTTTTAAAAATGGCCTTCATCCCACATTGAACAAGGAATAAAGTTGTGTAAAAAGAAAGACCATAAGAGTACAAGGTATGGTTTCATTTTCTCTGTCTATAGAAACAACCACCTTGGCACCATATCTAAGAGTCATATTTTGGACTGTTGCGCTAGCACAGTGTGTTGAAGCCATCACACCACCACCTTGATGCCGTGATCACGCCATAGGCGAGGCAGTGTTCCACGTCGTGGAATACCTTCCACATCAACCTACACCATGAATTGTAACACCATAACACATAGTTTGAGGGAAGAAAGTATCTTAGAATAAATATTTGAGTAAACTGCAAAAATGGCCACTCAGGTTTAGTTACTTTTGCTACTTTAGTCCAAAACTCAAACCTTTTGAATCTGGGTCCATGTGGTTTCGATTTTGATGTCATTTTCATCAAAAATCAAAGTCTGGTCAGATTTTTCAGTTAACATCCAGTTTTTTTTTTGTCTTTTTCCTCTCTTATAATGAAGGGCAAAATGGTCTTTTAGTGTTTTATTATAACAAATTAAAAAAAATGACCATTTTTTCCTTCATTAAAAGGGAGGAAAAAGATAAAAAAAAAAAAAAAAAAAAAAAAAAAAACTAGATGTTAACTGAAAAATCTGACCAGATTTTGCTTTTGGATGAAAATGACACCAAAATTGAAACCAAAGAGATCCAGATTCAAAAGATTTGAGTTTTGGACTAAAGTGGTAAAAGTGACCAAACCCCAGGGACCATTTTGACAGTTTACTCTAAAACTGAAACTATAGGGATCCAGATTCAAAAGGTTTGAGTTTTAGACTAATGTGGTAAAAGTGACCAAACCTCAGGACCATTTTCACAGTTTACTCTAAATACTTATAGAAGAGACAACCTTTTTTTCAAATTTGAGGACCTTTTATAATAACTGAGGTTAAAAGACTCCGGTTTTTTTTTTTTCCTTTTTTTTTATCGAAGGGTATAAAGTTGGCCTTGATAGCAACCTCCATTTGATAAAGAGGAATAAGTCCATGGTATGCAATGGAAATGCAACCTGTGTTCAAGCAACTATATATTAATTGAGGCTAAAAGAATCTTCGCTAAGAGTAGGATAGTTCAAGTAACTTGAAGTTTAAAGCTCGCTCTAAAAAGTTCGGAAACAGTTGGCTCTAGATCGGCTCGCTTGTAAACAAACCGGTTTGGCTCGGCTTATAAACAATTTTAGTCTTAGTTTAATTATGTTTTACATTAGATAGTGTAATTTGTTTAAATCTTGAATCGTTGATACCACTTATTTTGTAGATATTTATATGTTTTAAACGTTCTATTTTTTAATAACTAGGGTTAAGACCCGCTCGCGTTGCAGCGCGGGTACATCGTAAATATTGAATGGATTAGTCCAAACGTTATATGATGCATTAACCATATGAAAACACATATTTCGACGTATCCAGTTGAACTCAGTGTAACATGTATAAGCATTGTGATTGGATCAAACGTAAAGAAAATGGAATTCATATCGAACAATCATAACGTATTATATGTGACCCAACTCATACATAGAAAACGTAACAGGTATGAAGGAAAATATGCACATGTAATCGAAGGGGATTAATTAGAGCTTTCGAAAAAAGGGAGAAAAAGAAACCATAATTTGACTCCACTCGGTTCGAAACAAACTTTACGAAACATACATAAAATAAACACGAAAACATATTATATTTGACCTAAATCATTTCCGAAAAAAGTTTACGTCAAAACGTAGAACTTGAATTTATACCAAAACGTACGTAAAAATATGCACGTAAAAATGGTTTATTTAAACGAAAACGTATTATATTTGACCTGACTGGTCTATAAAAAAGTTTACGTCGGAATATAGAACAAATCGTATTTATACATACCCATACATAAAATATGCACATAAAAAATAGTTTTTAAGTAAAGGAAGAATAGGGTAAACCGAAAGAAAATATTAGTAAAAAAATTAATAGGTTAAAAACGTTCGTAAAACCGTGCCAAGTAACACCAATGCCACAACGACATCGACTCTCAACATCGTAAAAATAAAATAGATAAAATGGTAAAAAATTACACATAACGAAAAGGAGACTAAAATCGTTGAACCATGCACACCCGTTACAGTGTCTTAATGCGAAGAAATTAAGCAGAAACGTAAAACGTAGAAAATAATAACTTATTTGATCTACAACACGCCCGTTGCGGCGAACTTTTCAAAAAGGGAAAAATGGACGCGTTGCGATAGGTCTGTCAAATATGAAAAAATAGAGGAAAAACGTTGAACCTCACATGCACGTTATGACATGTTAACTCGCAAAATTTAGAACAAAACGTAAAGCGAAAAAGTTGCAAAAGATAAAAAGTATGGGGGACCAAAGTTGTAAATAACAAAGTGTTGTGTTATATTTTATAAAAGATGAAAAACTTAGAGTTAAAATTAAAAAAAAATTAAAAGGGGTTAAAATGTAAAAGATAAAACTTTTAGGTTGAAAGTGTTAACTCGCAAAATTTAGAACGAAACGTAAAACGAAAAAGTTGGAAAAGATAAAAAGTATAGGGGACCAAAGTTGTAATAACAAAGTGTTGTGTTAAATTATAAAAGATGGAAAACTTAGAGTTAAAAGAAAAAAAAATTAAAAGGGGTTAAAATGTAAAAGATAAAACTTTTAGGTTGAAAGTGAAAAATTAAGTTTTTTTTTTAAGAAAACTCACAAAGCACAAGTTACAAGTGCTAATGCAAAAAAAAACTTACTAATTTATAGATGGAATAATTTGTTGAATGTATCATCACAATGCATCAATAGGTAGAAAAGAGACTCCAAGCAATGATCATGTTGAATTAGGGTTTATTCAAATGGTTAGATTCTCACTCATAAAAGCTTCATCGAAATCGACTAAGTTGTAAACGCACCAGCTCGGCTTGGTTTGCAACCTATCCGTGTTCAAGCTCGACTCTAGCCCGGCTAGATTCAGCTCGTGAACAACCCTAGCCGCGAGCGCATCCAAGTTGATATATGGTAGGTTTTGATATCATGATATGTGAACTGATCCGCTTCCCACATTTCAACCCATTGTTAGTGAGTGATTCATAGGGCAGGCTACACCACTAAGTGAAGCAATTTAATAAAGGGTGATGTGATAGTAATAATATTCATAGATAAGGGGAAGGACCGAAGGAGTGCATGTGGAAATCAATTCCTGAAAAGGACGTAGCAAAATGGCAGTAGTGGGTGTAAATGTGCAATTAAGCTTGATGGTTTCAATTTCAATGACAACTGGACTGCTTTCAAGTGGGCCCAAACCGGCCCATCATGTTCTCACCCAATATGCTCACAGACAAAAATAACTTTTTGACTGAATGCACATAATTGTCCTTTCGACTCATTATATGGTCTTAGGATTTGATAGTAAATCGTTAAAAGAAAATTTTGTTACATTTCGTGGAATTTAATAAAATTGAAATAAATAGTGTATTTTATAGGTAAAAAACCCGACTCACCTCTTGAAAATATGGTTAAACCCTTCATCAACATCCTCAGAAAATAATTATTGCGTCCGTCATTGCTTAATTGACAATCAGAGAGAGATGGAACCTACGTGTAATTCGATGTCAAGGAAATAGGACGAATCATGCGACAGAGAAGAGTATAAATTTCATCATGGGCGTCGGTTTGATATTAACTTGATTGGACTTTAGCAAGACTCGCCTCTAACTTAAGGGCATAAAAACCCTTGTAGCTAGGGGTGTAAACGGACCGGACCGGACCGGACGGGACCATGTTCATGTTCGTCCGCTAAGGTTTTACCGGACAAACGGACGGTTCGCGGACAGAGGACCGAACGAGTTTTCTTGTTCGTGTTCGTTCATTAAGGATATGAATTTGTTCATGTCCGTTTGTGTTCGTTCGTTAAGATCCTTAACGGACACAAACGAATTGGTTCACGGACGTTAACAAACGAATTGTTCATGAACATAAACGAACAGTATAAACGAACGGTTCATGAACACAAAACAAACAAATATTAATGTAATTAAAACAACAGAATATATAAAAAAAAGAAAAGATAATATAATTTAAATAGAATATATAAAAAAAATTATTCTTTAATGAATAATATAAACAAACAAACATGGACGAACGTAAACGAACGAACATAAACGAACGTAATCGAACGAACGTTCGCGGACACATTATCGAACGTTCACGAACATAAATGAACGAACGAGACCTTTGTTCATGTTCGTCCGCTAAGCTTATCGGACGAAAATTTTTGTTCATGTTCGTCCGCTAAGCTAAACGAACGAACACGAACGAACTTCCCGCCGAACGGTTCATGAACTTTTCGTTGAACGTTCAGTTCGTTTACAGCCCTACTTGTAGCTATAATTTAAATAGCACCGATGCCAATGATGAAATTTATACTCTTCTTTGTTGCATGATTCGTCCTATTTCCTTGACATCGAATTACACGTAGGTCCCATCTCTTTCTGATTGCCAATTAAGCAGTGGCGGACCGAAAAATTATTTTATGAGAATGTTGATGAAGGGTTTAACCATATTTTCAAGGGGTCATTCGGGTTTTTTACCTATAAAATACACTATTTTTTTTCAAGTGGTGCGTCCGCCCAACCATCCATACACATGGGTCCGCCCTTGTGATTAAGTATCATTATTTTGTGTATGCACTAACTCCCAGAGGCGGAACTAGCCCAAAAATTTAGGGGTATCCCAATTTATTATTTTTTATACCAGGGGTATCCTTTGTATAACGGAAATGAAGTTACGGGGTATTTTTACACTACGGAAACAGAGTGAAGGGGTATTTTTACACTACGAAGACGAGGTTGAGGGGTAGCCCGTGCTACCCCTACTAACATTGTAAGTCCGCCACTGCTAACACCTAATTGTTTTTTTTTTCTTTTTGGGAGCGTGAACTAGATCAGGGTTAAAACTAGCAATCATGTACGAGAAATAACATAAGATACCATCAAGGTTGGCTAGTTTGTTTCTTGAATTGAATACACAAATACCACCTTTGGTTTGCTACATCTTAACTTCAAGGTTGACTCACTATCATTGCCTAGCATGTGGATAAAGTTGAAGTGAACTTGCTAATCATACGTGTTGTCTTTTTCCATAATTATAAGTTAGACAAGCTCATGTGTCATTCTTGGTATCATTCCAACAACAATTGGCAGATCACAAGCTCTTGCATTCCTCACGGTCTACAATTATGTATTATATTTGTTAGGTTGTAACTAAACCTTGTGGACATAGATTGTCATCATCATCATCATCATACTCAGTATATCCCACCAATAGCAAAGCAAAGGTAGGGTCTGAGGAGGGTAAGATGTAGACAGCCTTACCTCTACCCCGTAAGATAGAGAGGCTGCTTCCAGTGAGACCCCCGGCTCGATAGTAGTTTTGCATCAAGCCTTGGACATAAGGCACATAACACTCAGCAATCGGGACAAAGACCGATTAGTGCATGTACCCTTTTGTCTTTCAGCTATCAACGCCACCACATGATGCATGATTAACCGTCCTCAACTTTTAACGTTATTTTCACGAAATTAGTAAAATAACGTTAAAATTAGTGCACTTTCACTTTTGCCCCCCGATGACGCACACACATATACATTATATGCGCATACCGCAAGCGGGGCTTTGTGGACATAGATTGTGTTCGATCTAATTATGGTATAAATATAATTACATATGAATTTATGTTTAAAGAAGCAAATTCGAATACAAATTTGAATTTGATTTTAAAGACGAATTCCAAATTCAATTTGGATGCTAAACCGATTAAAAAATCAATATTCAAATTCGATTTAGATCTAATTCTAGTTTTTTCAAATTTGATTCAAATAAGGATATGATACCCTTAAATTATACTATAGGCCCATAATGATTGACGAGGATACAAAACATTAGATTAAAACAATATGAACAACCAAAGGGTTTTTAGTTTAGCGGTATCATGATTTGTAGAGTAGTGTCGCCTTCCATGAGGATGAGGATTTTGGTGAAGAGTGATGTATACTTATATGTCACAAAAAAAAAAATGAAAAACTTGTAAGGCAATTAATATAATTCTAAGGCTTAGGCTTGCTCTACGATATATGCAATACAAAAAAATATTTATAAATAACTGTGGTAATGTCCCTTAACAAGCACATGTAGTTTTGGACAAACCAAACTTTACCCCTAGAACCTTTGTTTGATACAATGAGTATAAATTGGCTTTTTCCAGGGATGTAGCATCTTCTCGTGGGGAATAACTTTTGCCATAAAGCAATAATAACTAAACATGTAATACAAATGTACAATAAATATTCTTTTAAGTTATCGATTTATCATGCATTCAAAATTTCAAGACCAGTAAATTAATATATGCTTAGAGGGTAAGGATAGTGTAAAAAGGGCCTAAAGTGTGAGAAGTGTATTATAACACTATATATAATACTATATAACACCATATAAACACCGTATAACAATATGTAACACCATATAATACCATATAACACAATGTAACACTATATAACATTATATAACAAATATAACACTATACATCTATCATAGACATGCTATCAGACAACCTATAGTGTTATATTTGTTATATAATGATATATAGTGTTACATAGTATTATATGGTATTATATGGTGTTACATATTGTTATACGGTGTTTATATGGTGTTATACAATATTATATATAGTGTTATAATACACATCTCACACTTTGAGCACTTTTTACAGGATCCTCTACCTATGCTTACAAGTTACAAGTATCTGAAAAGAATTCCAAATTCGTATTTGCATGACAAATTGTAACTTCATTAGTAGTTTCCTTGTTTAGTGCGAAGAATCTAGATGAATGAATATACAACCATGAGGAGTATTTTGTTACGAACCGAAACGATAACCAATTAATGCAAAGAAAGTAGATAAGAGCTGGGAATAAGTTTAGAGAGACTAGACTTAATTCATATTTTATTCATACCTTAAACATCATAAGTTGTAGCTAATAAATAGCCTTACAATAGGAATACTTCAACATAAAAACTACCCACTACGTACTTAATAACATGACCACTACTGGATGACTAGCATTGAAGTAACACTACCATAAAGTAATCCAATGGTTTTAGTAACTTGAGAAGAGACTCTTTTTGGTGGTGATACGGAAACAAAAACTGGAGGTGGTGTGATTGCGTGGAGTGGAGTTGTGGCGGAAGTGGGCGGTGGTGTTGGTTTAGATGAGGCGGTGGGTGGTGGTTTCGAGGTGGAAGCGGGTGGTCTATAATTATGCGAGGGGTTGTTAGTGATGGTTCTGATATTGCTTTTTGGCTTGACCCATGGTTGAACAAGGAGCCTTTGAAGGTTTGCTTCCCTAACCTCTTTCGGCTCGAGCATGATAAGAAATGTTTAGTTCGGAACAGGATCGTGAGACCCTTTTCCAATCCTGATGCGAGTTGGCGGTGGATTCGGCTTCCTTCCTCTAACGAGGAGTTGGTGGAATGGTTGGATTTGAACTTGAAATTGCGCGAGGTCAACTTATCGGATGTCAGAGACAAATGGCTTTGGATGGGTGATGATTCGGGTGAGTTTAGTGTGGGCTCGGTTAAGCAACTCTTCGACAAGAACAAAGATTTTAGTTCCAGGTACGTTTGGGAGTGGTGTAATTGGATCCCTTTAAAATGCAACTTGTTTGCTTGGAGAGCCGAGCTGGATAGATTGCCCTCAAAAGTAGAGCTCAGTAAGCGTGATATCCCGATATCGGATGATGTTTGTTCGATCTGCTCTTCGGATAGTGAGACTGCTATGCACCTTTTCACAGCTTGTCATTTCGCTACAACGATCTGGTCGAAGGTTAGCCGGTGGTGCAAGGTTCCGTTTTTAGTGGCGTTTTCGTTCAGAGACATCTTGGAGAGACATATTTACAGCGGGTTAAAAGGAAAGGCTTTGTTAGCTTACAAAGGTGTTGCTCTCATCACGTGTTTGGCAAATTTGGAAGGCCAGGAACGAGCTAGTTTTCTTGGGAAAGCCGCTGAAGGTGGAGGGGGTTTTTAGTGCGATCAAATCGATAGGATTTCTATGGTTTAAGAGTAGGTCGAAGTATAAAGATGTAACATGGGAAGAGTGGTGTAAATTTGTATAATTTTTTGTAGTTGGTTTGGTCGCCCGTTTTTTTTCCTGGATTGGTCGTGTTCTACTTAGTGGTGCACAAATCGGGTTTTCTGAATACCCGGTTCCGGGTATGGAACCGAGTTCGGGTACGATCGGGTTCTACAAAATCGGGTATTGACAATACCCGAGTTGGGTCCGGGTCCGAGTTTTATATAAAAAATGTATACCCTATATACCCGGGTTCGGGTAGGGTTCGGGTCGGGTTTTCTAATACCCGGGTATTATAATACCCTATTTTCGGGTTCGGGTAGGGTCGGGTATGGATCCGGTTTGGTACGGGTATTATTTTTTTTGGATAAATCATAGAAATATAAAATGCAAAACCTTTTTATTTCATAAAACATAGAAATACATGACACCTAAATAATCATTGAACCAGATCAAATAAGATGATGAACATAGATAGCTTCGAATAACTTGATCGTCTTCGTTTATTGTTCGTCATCAAATAATACACTTTCTAACGGCTATATAGCCGTTACCAAGGAACAAAACTCGAAAAAACACAAAAAAACGAAAAAACCTGAACAGGGTATTGGGAAACCCGGACCGGGTATTGAAAAACCCGGTTCCGGGTTCGGGTTGAAACCGGGTTCTCGTAAAACCCGGGTTGAAAACGGGTATAAAAAAACCCGGTTCCGGGTTCGGGTTTTATAACAAAAATGCATACACAACCCCTACCCTATGGGTAGGGTCGGGTTCGGGTATAAAAAACCCGGGTTTTATAATACCCGGTTCCGGGTTTTATAATACCCGGTTCCGGGTTTTATTTTCGGGTTCGAGTCCAGATTCGGGTTTTTTTGTGCACCACTAGTTCTATTGAAGTTTTCCTTTAAAAAAAAACTAGGTGTAACACCCGCCGCGTTGCGGCCGGGTTCACATTCACATATCATAGAAGCCTAAAAGACTGTTCGGTATACTTTTGATTCATTACAGCATAGGCACTCGTTGATCATGTATGAGTGTTGACTTGTAACGTGACTTATGCTAATCTAGCTGTATAAGACATCATCATCAGCTCCACCAGCAGAAGCATCAGACAGGTCAAAACCACCAGCACCAGCTGCTGCCCCAGATGTTGCTTCAGCGACGCGAAACTCAGTCCCAAATCTTTTGTACTGCTGCAGTGTCTCATCAAACGCCACGCCTTGTATTTATGATGTCAGAGACTCCCATCATCATTATCAATGTCCAATTGTACATCCAATTTCTCTGGTATATCACATAGATCACATAAGATATTGTCACAGAATGCTAAACATGACAAACCAGAATTAGCTTGTTCTGGTTGCAATGGTTCATCTGGTGATGTATCAGATGTCTTAAGATGTTTAGACAATTGCTTCAGCAATTAGACATCCTTATCTGTAGATACGGCTTGAGCAACACAATTCATGAGCCGCCTCATTAACTTTAAGCCACATATTCTGTTCGGTTTGTTTACTTTATAGATTCCTCGAAGCGGGCAGCCTTGATCTCTGCCACCTCGTCTTCATCTTGATCTATTTTAGCATTAAGACTACACCGCACCGTTTAGATACTTGTCATAAAAATATACAGAGATGACACTATTTAATCATGGTTGCATGCTCTTTGAATATCCATAAATCAAGAAAAAAAAAACGTCATATTCAAAAAGTCTTAATAAGTCACGGTATTGTCCATAAATATCGCCTAAACAAAAAAAGAAAAACAACACATGTATATCAGTTTTCTTTGTAAATATTTGGAAATAATAATCACTTTGGTTACACCATACAACATATTAAAAAACTCATAAAAGATGGTCTGATTTTGCTAAAGTGGGTAGGTCGCCTGGGTTGGGTAACGGGTCAAAAGCTTTTAGGTTAGAAATGCGTCATCTTTTAAAAATAAATTCACTTGAAATTATTTAAAAAATATTGTAATACCCCGCGGTCGACATGAAAACGATTTAACATTAAATTTTATTTTGTGCATATTAATCCTCTAAATTTACAACGATAAATATGACCGAATGTAATATAATTATGTTAAACTATTAAACTTAATAGTCTTTTGTTCTTTTAAAGTTATGTCATATACTAACTAATCAGTTTAAACCACCATAACAAAGCACATGTTCCAAGTTTAGTTTTAGTCTAAATTGTATCAAGTTTTTATACTATTTTTCATGAAAGTGACCAATTAACAACTTTTAAATACTTACTGGTCATAAGATTGAATTATAAACAATACCTAAAAAAAGATAGTCTGACTTGAAGATACTTAACAGCTTACGATTTAGTGATGTATCTCGTAGTTTTCCTTTCTTCCCCTGCAAATTACAAGTAAACCGAGAACAATTTAGGAACAGATTCTTCGAGGTTTGTACGAATTAAGTTCTTATTTTGAATTTAAATTATAGCAGGTCGGGTCTGTAGACTGTAGTGCTTCGGCATGGTGGTTGAATGCTGAAACGATGTTCCATATGAACGGTAAAAACCACATAAGTGACCACAAGTAAGTGTTGACGACTTGCCGACACATACAATCCATACTTTTAAGGTCATAAAACTACTCAATCCATTTTAATGATTAATAATCATCCTAAACGGGAGAGAATACAAAATCTTAGTAGACATTCTGACAGCAAATACACCAATACCTGATGATGAAGACCGATAGTAACTTTCTAACTTACATCTTTACCCTTAGCTATTTTTACAATGCGGAAAACTAAACCCTAACACTTACACTAAAGCAATATATAAAACTTAACAAACTAATAAAACAAAAGCTACAATCACACACAGTAACATTATTAATAATCAAACAGACAACTCACAACTCCGATAGGTGGTGATGGTGAACTTTTGATCTCTTTGGTAATCCCTGTACAAAAGATCTTCATTCACAAAAAAAAAAAAACAAATCAACAAATGTAGATCTAATAAATATATATTATAGAATGACAAACACACATCAAAACTTACAAATGTAGATTTGTTCCAGTTTCAGATGTGGGTTGTTGATTATCCAACACCAACTCCGACGGCGCACCCAACCCCAACCCCAAACAACCACCAAGCAAAAACATTCATTTTAACAACAAAAAAAAAAAAAAAACAAAAATTGTACTAGCAAAGAGAATAATAGTTGATTCTGCAACAAATTATAAGCAAGTACTGTGAAATTGACATAAGATTTGATGTAAACAAATAGTAAATCGGTTCCTTCATCCATTTGGGGGGTGTCAATGGAGGCAGTCTACTATTACACCTAAATCTTCTT
Source organism: Helianthus tuberosus (assembly GCA_030545235.1). NCBI lineage: Eukaryota > Viridiplantae > Streptophyta > Magnoliopsida > Asterales > Asteraceae > Helianthus > Helianthus tuberosus. The sequence goes on along the minus strand of CM060432.1, from coordinate 186,740,863 downwards.
CCTTTCTTCAATTCCCCAAGCTTGATACTATCTACTTAAACCTGTTGTCCAACAAAAACCACCATCACAAACTTCCGGTTCTGCAACCCCGCAACACCGCCGCCACCCAACCCCGTAACCACCTTCACCGTCGCTCTCCATTCAACCTGACGCCTCCCGCACTGGTTATCGTCGTCATCTGAACTACCTAATCCTTCTCCCGTCAAACCCTAGAGGAATAAGGGTTGTAACTTGGGGAATGGAAACATGTATGAAGCAGAATGACAATGGTTTTTTTTTTTTTTTTTTTTTGAAGAGATGATGTGTTTTGGGGAAGGAGGAGACATTGGTGAACCTTTCTCTTTAGCTTCTTTGTTTGACATTGGTGAGCTGAGTCAATTTTTTTTGAAATACACCCAAAGCACCATGTACAACTATCATGTGCACAAATACAAATGAGTTGCTTCTTTATAAGGGTATAATACATGCGAAAGCCTTTGAACGACATATAATTTATGATTACAAGCTTCTATTAGCCTGCTAGTTTTTAGTAATGAAATAATAAATGTTTTAAAGCAAAAGTTTTGGGCCAATGTGTTCAAGACCAACAAGAAACGGCCCAATTTAATCATTAATGATATCGAATATACAAGTCGTACACCACAGTTCATCCACTATAGACCTTTGTTACGACTCCCCCCTGCTTCTAGAAACCTCGATTGATCATCGAATCGGAAACCAAAGCAGGAGTTCGAAAATGGCGAATCTGCTTCGATGTCAGAGGATTGGCTGTAACGCAACCTTCACTGAAGACGATAATCCTGACGACTCCTGCACTTATCATGAATCGGTCCGTTTTTCGTTTTCCTAAATCCTTTGCTGTTTTTTTCCTCAATTAAATTATTTTGCAGATCCTTATCTTAATGTTAACGAAGAAAACCTGTATAGTTTCTTCTATGAAGCTATCGTGGAGTACATTACCAATTGATTGCACAATTCTAGGTTTAGCAATGACTTGTTTGGTACTAGTTTTCATTCAATTCATTAACGAGTATATGTAGTTGAACATTAGTTGATGATTCCAAAAGGAATTAGGATATTTCATATTATTACATAAAACTATAAAACTGTTTAGAAATAAGTAGCTATTATTTGACCTAATTGATTTTTTAAGCTGATGAATAACATGATTTATTTATTTTGGTACATACATACAACATTAGATATGGATAATGGATCAATGTTTTTATAAATAGATGATGGGAGAAAAGAAATAGACACACACACAAGCATGAATATACATGATAAATAAAAAAAAAATTTATTTGTTACATACAGCAAGTTCAGCAACTTCATCACATCAGTCTTAACTGTTTTGGATTTAGGGCTTTTGGCTACATGCCAATGCAGTGTTCTAAATGTGTTGTTTGTGTACTTTACGGAGTCTGGAAGTTGTATGTCGATGTTCTTTCTTTAAACAAAATTATACAGTGAAACTTGCAGTCAGTCATTTATACGAAGTCAGGGAACTACTAAGATAGTAAGAACCATTAAGTGCTGAACAAGTAAGAGGTCTGAACCATTAAGAGCCAGTATAGTGCTTAACCCTTCATAGGCAAATGTCTGACCAATTCAGATTAGAGGTCTTAACAATTCAGACTCTGTATAATACTTAACCATTCAGAGGCAAATGTCTTAACCATTCAGACATCTGCTCACGAAACAAACAGTCTGAACCATTAAGTGCTGAACCAGTAAGAGGTCTGAATCATTAAGAGCCTCATTAAGAGGTAAACAAACAGCCCCTCAGTCTGACAAAATTATGTCGATGTTTTTTATCTAAGTTTGTTGGTTATATGAAGTCTGGAAGTTATTCAGTCATTTATTTTGTTATGTTCTGTTTACCAACCATTACCGTGTGTCTGTGTTACAATCTTGTCAATCATATGTTGAGTAGCTCAGTAGCTGTATTTGTATATAATTATAAAATTCACAATAATTGATTTCCAATATATCAAAGCAGTTATAGATGAGAAACAACACTTATCCACATACAAATTTTTTTGATGCCAGCCATGTTATTCCCCCAAAACTGATTCATTTAGTGCTGAATACTCATCTTTTTAAATATTGATCATGCTGTTATCATAAATTCTGTTGCCGGATATGTTTTTTCAGCTTTCTGATTAGTTTTTTTTTTTTGTGTATATGGGCTTGGCTTACTGAATGGGCATCCTTAACTCTTCAGGGAGTAAGTTTCTGTCATTTTCCTACTTTATTCTTATTTTCATCTTGAATGCATTTATCTTATACAAATGTTGACATGTCTTTCAGCCTTATTTTCACGATGGTATGAAAGAGTGGAGTTGTTGCAAGAAAAAGAGTCATGATTTCAGTTTATTTCTGGAAATTCCTGGGTATGTTTTTAATTCATTATTAATCGTTACTGTTTGTGTATATTGTTGTATTACACCTTGATAACGACTTGTTTTTTTTCCTCATTTAAGATGCAAGACAGGTAAACATACAACCGACAAGCCTGTGATAGCAAAGGCTCCTGCTGCTTCAAAGCCAGCAATCAAAACATCGACTAATGTGTCCGCTAAAGAAGCTTGCCCTAGGTGTCGCCAAGGATTCTTTTGTTCTGACCATGGTTTTTATTCTAACTTTACTCAATTTATTCAACTTTACTCGTTTTCGTCCCCTGAGGTTTGGCCAGTTTTGCGATTTTCGTCCAATGGTTTGTTTGGATCCAAAAGGTTTGTAATCTTGGGGCCATTTTCATTTGGATCGTTAACTCTATCCATTTTTCTCTGTTAAGTCAGGGGTATTTCCGTCTTTCATTGTTAACTTAAAAGGCAATTTAGTATTTTCAGGGGTATTCGATCTTTTTATATAAAGTGAAAAGATCGAATTGCCCTTTAAGTTAACAAACAAGACGGAAATACCCCTGATTTAACTGAGAAAAATGGATACGGTTAATGATCTGGATGAAAATGGCCGCAAGATTTCAAACCTTTTGGATCCAAACAAACCTTTGGACGAAAGTCGCAAAACTGGCCAAACCTCAGGGACGAAAATGGCATTTTACTCTATATTAATCCTTCTCTACTTATCTTAGGATCACAGGCTAAAGATGCAAATCCAAAACCCTCGTATCAAGTTCAATCTACTCCAGAGGAAGGTAATTCAGATTTGCAGGAAAGTGTGAAACCTATGGTAAAGAAAATTGTAGACATAAACCAGCCCCAAATTTGCAAAAACAAAGGATGTGGTCAAACTTTCAAAGAAATTGATAATCATGACACCGCTTGTAGTTACCATCCCGGTCCTGCTGTCTTCCATGATCGACTGAGAGGGGTAAGTATTTAGCGTCTTTTAACATTTTTTTTCTTTTGTTACTTTTTTAAAAACATAACTTATTTGTAACTGTCATGTATATGGGGCAGTGGAAATGCTGTGACATTCATGTTAAGGAGTTTGATGAGTTCATGACCATTCCACCGTGTACCAAGGGATGGCACAATGCAGATTCCTAACAAGTACAAAGCCACACGTTGTAGTTATTCAATCTGCTACTACTAAAACTGGTTGTTATTCTGTTGTAGAACCGGTTATTTATTTCATCAGTATCGGGGTCATGGGGTGAACAAACTTGACTTTAGATAATGATTGCAATAAGTACGTTTTGTACACGGATTTCTCACTTGGAACCAGCAAAGTGTTTAGCTCTTCGACTCCACATCAGTGTCTTTGGGGGTGGTGGATCCAGTTTCTTAGGATCACTTGTCTTCAATGAGGCCACTTCTCCTTGAACCACCCCATGATGCATAATATGTCGGTACTTCTTGTCCTCTTTAGTTTTTAATTATTGTGAGAAACTGTAGAAGAAAAATGTTTAGATCTCTTTCATTAATGATTAAAGCATCTAAAGTACCATAGTCACATAGTTCGCGGTATGCTCTGGTACGGGAACGGAGAATGGGATCGCAATTCGCTAGGTCCGTAAAATTCGGTACAAGAGGGGGTAGGCTCATTTCGGGTCGCTCTGGTACGATGTACCATACAATGTGGTACGATGTACAACATAAAGAAGCACAAAAACTGTTAAATACACTCGATGTAAAACTAACCAAGCTATATGTAGAGTAAATAAACTCAAAAAAGAAGAAAATTAACAAATTAGAAAATATTTAGGGTTAAATTTGGACAAAACTGTAACATTAAGGTTAAAACGTTATTTGGTTAAAAAAGAAATAAAGTAAATAATATGTTCTATATTGGTGAACCCTAAAAAAGAACTGCCGTCACTTTATTTTCTTCCCATCGCATGACATCTCCTTCTCCATACAGGTTTCTTCCTCCATCTCTATCTCGCAGGTTCATCTCCATCTCCATTTTTAATGCAGGACTTCATATTCATCTTCATCCCTATTACTTTTCTCTTTATCGCTGTTACGATTAAATGATAAATTGGAACGTCAATTTTTTGCTTGGAAACGCGATTTGGAGTGATCCCGGATCGCAATCGTACCGCGAATTGGTACGGACGATACATAACGGAAATCGTGGCCTAATCAGCGAATTATGTGACTATGATCTAAACTATCTAGAAAGATAACTTAGTCACGAAATCCTTATTAGTTATATAGAAAATTAGGTAAGAAATTAACACCAACGTATGTGAAGCCAATGCATGGATGGCAATCATGTTTAGCTTGGAACATGACTCTTCAAAACTAGGGGTGGCAATTCTGACATGATAAAAAATAACCAAGTTTTGGGTGTCATACGTAACCTATTTAGCAATTTGGTCTTGAATCTGTTTAGTTGAACGCATTGTGTTTAGGTTGATTAATCAAGCAGATTGGCTTGTCAGCTTGTGTAACCCATTTATTACAACCCATCAACTCAAATAACATCTTTCCAACTTGATCACAACCCGTCAACCCATATAACTTGTTTAGAAATATGTCGTAAACACATTGTGTTCGGGTTACACTATTTTAAGTGTATCATGAATTAAGGTTGATGTCTTTTGACACGATTCAACATGTCAACTCTATTCAAAATATGGAAGTGCCGTTTGGCTTCATTGAGTAGTGTTCGTTGAACAATTAAAAATTACAGAGTGGTGAGTTGATGATGATGAAGAATAAAACCGATTTTGGTTGAACAACAATCGCAATTAAAAAGATGCCTTTTTGTTTGGATTTGTGTTTTTAGGTTTTTCCAGCAACATATAACCGCAACTTATTCTCTCTTTTAGTGTTTAGTGTACTTTTTGGAATTGGGTTTAGAATATTTGATGGTGGTGGATGATGTTAGATATTAGTATTACAGTTTGCAATGAAGTTTAAAATTAAATCTGTGTGAACTTAAAATAATATAATTTACTTAAATTTTAGTTTCACAACCACCCTAATTGAATTGTTATCAAATATTAAATAAATATGTTCTCCTGTAAAACCCTTTGAATTCCAACCTTAACTACAAAATAATATTGTTTTGAAAACTAAAACCCATCAGGAAACACACGATTGGGTCCTTCCAAATTCCAATATTAATATTTGTCATATCCCAACTCTCTGATTTTGATTTGGGCCCTATCAGTACGAAAATTATGGGCTATCAGTACGAAAGTTATGGTTGGTATCCAAATTGTCATACAAATCCTTTTTTCTTGTATAATCCGTAACTCCTCCCTATATGGCTATATATATATATACCCCCATCTCCAATGCAAACAACACATGTTTCTCATTAAATCAACCACGAGGAAGAGACCATTAAAGAAAACAAACAGCGATGACGATGAAGCAGCGGGAGGACGTTGACCAGCCTAAACTTTGCAAAGCGGGCTGCGGGTTTTTTGGGAACTCGAAAACCCAAAACTATTGTTCTGTTTGTTTTAAGGTTGTGCTTCAGAAGGAGACATCCAAGCAAACAGTTATTTCCGTTAATGTAGTTGATACAATCCCATTGCAAAACCATCATAGTGTTGAAGTCAAGAAGAAGAACAGATGTCACGTCTGCAACAAACGGGTTGGGTTGATTGGGTTCGGGTGTAGGTGTGGTCAAAGTTTTTGTGGGTTGCATCGGATGCCTGAAGAACATACATGCAAATTTGATTTTAAGGCCGCTGGCCGTGCGGTTTTAGAGAAAGAAAACCCGGTTTGTGTAGCCGATAAACTTGAGACCAGAATTTGATTAGTTTTAGTACAATGTGACTCCTATATAATTCATCTTTTACACTTAACAAAGTCTTGTATTTTCACTGTTAGTCTTATTATTTGTCTTTGTAATTTCAGCCTCACAAAGATCCTCCGTTGCAAAAAACATCTTAAATAAAGTATACTATTTTTTTTAAATACGTTAAACTCAATTTTCATATTTTATTATATACCTAGGTTATTTTAGATAGCCGATTCACTTAACAATACTCTTAATTTTATCATAAATAAAAACATGTGTATTTTATGAATTAAAAATAAATTATTTAAAAAAAAGATATGCGATTTTCACGTTTATATCACTCCTTATTATGACTTTTTTAGGGGATAAAACACGTAATACGAATGAACAAAGGCAAACGAGTAACAAATACAAAAGTCACTCGTTTATTTAGTTTAGTTCCATAGATGCGTAAAGGGCCTACGACTGTATGAGTAGCTAAAAAAGTTGGGCCCCCTAGTGAAAATTAGGGTAATCTAAATTATTGACCCAAAACTTTAATTTCAATGGTTTGCTTGTTAATATATATAGGGGTAAGGATAGTGTACATTAATTCAAAAGTGTGAGAAGTGTTTTAAACCATTAGATCTTTTAATTTAATGGTTGAGATCAATAAGGACATATAACAAATATAACACTATATATCCATCATATAACACTATATAACACCATATAACACTATGTAACACTATATAAAAATATATAACACTATACAGTTCTGAACGAGATGACACAAATTCGTAGATTAATTTTTAAATAATACTCCTATAATTAAGGGTGGCGGTTATGGAAGGTTATCAATTAATTAAATCAATAAGAAAATTACTTTTTTACCCTTTTGAATTAATTTAGATTAAGGGCACATGTCATCTCCAGAATATTTCTCAGCCTTCTCACACTTTTAGATTAATGTACAGGATCCTCATGCTATATATTCTTTAATTCTTATATTTTCATCAACAAAATGAGATTTAAAATTAGAGTAAATTACATAGATCGTTCTTTATTTATACACAAAATTCCACTACATATCATTTGTCTTTAATTTGTGCACTGCCTGTCTTTTAGATAACAATTTTGCACACCCCTGTCCTTTTCTCTAACCACCACTCACCAGACATTTCTTCATCAATTAGGAATCTGATGTCGTTACTAAACACATACCTTAAATTGTAACTGTTTTTTGAGTGTTTATTTTTTGGTGTGTAATCCGCATATATATCACAATTGCTCTTGATTTTCCTGACTGTATATCTTTTAAATGTCAACATATACACGTGTGATTTAGTTTACGAAGATTTTTCAATGCCGAGAACCTCGATCAGAGTGTAAAAAAGGCGTAAGGTTCACAATGGTGTAAAACTAAAATGGGATATACTGGGTTAGGATTCGAGTTTACAGGAACAAGGGCCAAACCAACCACCAAAAAATGGAATCGTCGAGCGAAAACACTTGACAACCTCCTGGAAGCAGCTTTTTTTGCCACCAGACCTTTCTCCATCAATTAGGAATCCGATGCCGTCACTAAACACATACCTTAAATTGTAGCTATTTTTTGAGTTTTTATTTTTTGGTGTCTAATCCGCATATATATCACCATTACTGTTGATTTTCTTGACTGTATATCTCTTAAATGTCAACATACACACGTGTGATTTAGTTTACGAATATTTTTCAATTCCGAGAACCTCGATCAGAGAGTAAAAAAGGCGTAAGGTTCACAATGGTGTAAAACTAAAATGGGATATACCGGGCTAGGATTCGAGTTACAGGAACAAGGGGCAAACCAACCACCCAAGAATGGAATCGTCGAGCGAAAACACTTGACAAACTCATGGAAGCAGCTTTTCTTGCCACCAGACCTTTCTTCATCAATTAGAAATCTGATGTCGTCACTAAACACATACCTTAAATTGTAGCTATTTTTTGAGTGTTTATATTTTGGTGTCTAATCCGCATATACTTCACCATTAATCTTCATTTTCTTGACTGTATATCTCTTAAATGTAAACATATACACGTGTGATTTAGTTTACGAAGATTTTTCAATGCCGAGAACCTCGATCAGAGAGTAAAAAAGGCGTAAGGTTCACAATGGTGTAAAACTTAAATGGGATATACCGGGCTAGGATTCGAGTTACAGGAACAAGGGGCAAACCAACCACCCAAGAATGGAATCGTCGAGCGAAAACACTTGACAACCTCCTGGAAGCAGTATTTCATGCCACAAGACCTTTCTCCATCAATTAGGAATCTGATGCCGTCACTAAACACATACCTTAAATCGTAGCTATTTTTTGAGTTTTTTTGGTGTCTAATCCGCATATATATCACCATTGCTCTTGATTTTCTTGAGTGTATATATCTTAAATGTCAACATATACACGTGTGATTTAGTTTACGAAGATTTTTCAATGCCGAGAACCTCGATCAGATAGTAAAAAAGGCGTAAGGTTCACAATGGTGTAAAACTAAAATGGGATATACCGGGCTATGATTCGAGTTACAGGAACAAGGGCCAAACCAACCACCCAAGAATGGAATCGTCGAGCGAAAACACTTGACAACCTCCTGGAAGCAGCTTTTCTTGCCACCATACATTTCTTCATCAATTAGGAATCTGATGCCGTCACTAAACACATACCTTAAATTGTAGCTGTTTTTTGAGTGTTTACTTTTTGGTGTTTAATCCGCATATATATCACCATTGCTCTTGATTTTCTTGACTGTATATCTCTTAAATGTCAACATATACACGTGTGATTTAGTTTACAAAGATTTTTCAATGCCGAGAACCTCTATCAGAGAGTAAAAAAGGGGTGGTTCACAATGTTTAATCTTGGTTTTTTTGTAGCAATTTCGCATGTTGGTAAATATGATGAAATCGGATGTTGATATATAAAGCAATTTCGCATATTGGTTTTTCAGCACAAATCGCATATTTCGCACCAGATCGTACGGCTGAGATGAACGCGTACATATTGTACCATAAGAGTCATTGTACCTTAACGTAACCCATAAAACCCTTTCAATTCCGTCCTTCCAAATTCCAATATTAATATTTGTGATATCCATATCCATATCCATATCCCAACTCTCTGATTTTGATTTGGGCCCTATCAGTACGAAAATTATTGGGTATTTTGATTTGGGCCCTATCAGTACGAAAGTTATGGTTGGTATCCAAATTGTCACACAATTATACAAATCCTCCCTATATATACCCCCATCTCCAATGCAAACTTTCTCATACAATAACCATTAAATCAACCACGAGGAAGAGACCATTAAAGAAAACAAACAGCGATGACGATGAAGCAGCAGGAGGACGTTGACCAGCCGAAACTTTGCAAAGCGGGCTGCGGGTTTTTTGGGAACTCGAAAACCCAAAACCTTTGTTCTGTTTGTTTTAAGGTGGTGCTTCAGAAGGAGACATCCAAGCAAACAGTTATTTCCGTTAATGTAGCTGATACAAGCCCATTGAAAAACCATCATAGTGTTGAAGTCAAGACGAAGAACAGATGTCACTTCTGCAACAAACGGGTTGGGTTGATTGGGTTCGGGTGTAGGTGTGGTCAAAGTTTTTGTGGGTTGCATCGGATGCCTGAAGAACATACATGCAAATTCGATTTCAAAGCCGCTGGCCGTGCGGTTTTAGAGAAAGAAAACCCGGTTTGTGTAGCCGATAAACTGGAGACCAGAATTTGATTAGTTTTAGACTTAACAAAGATCCTCCGTTGTAAAAACCATCTTAAATAAAGTATACTATTTTTTTTTAAATACGTTAAACTCAATTTTCATATTTTGTTATATACCTATGTTATTTTAGATAACCGATTCACTTAACAATGCTCTTAATTTATCATGAATAAAAACATGTGTATTCTATGGATTAAAAATAAATTATTTAAAAAAAAAAAGATATGCGATTTTCACGTTTATATCATTCCTTATTATGACTTTTTTAGGGGATAAAACACGTAATACGAATGAAAAAAGGCAAACGAGTAACAAATACAAAAGTCACTCGTTTATTTAATTTATTTCTATAGATGTTATCAAGTTTTGGTCATATTTTCATAGTAAAAAAAATAGATTTTGAGTAATGAATAGACATGTAAAGGGAGTGTGAGTATCTAAAAAAAGTTAGGCCCCTTGGTGAAAACTAGTGTAATCTCAATTTACATTCAAATACTTGTTTGCAGGCCAGCCCTAGCACAAGTCAAATGAGGTTAGGGCTTTAGGCCCCCAATTCATTAGGGTCTCAATCTTTTATTTTTTATTTTTTTTAAACGGGTTAGATCACTTGGGTAAGTCGTTTGCCTACAACCTACACACCCCCGGTTAGAATCCCCCGCACATACAGGCTTTTCAACCCCTTGCCCGAAGGCTTCGCATGTTTTGCACACCCTGTGGATCGAACTCGGAACCACCCGGGCGGGAACCCACGCAAGCGTGATAAACCCTCCCACCTCCGACCAGCTAGGCTAGCCATCATTGGCTAATTTTTTTTTAATTATGTGTGAAATATGGGTTTGGCTGGCTGGGCTAGTAGGGATTCGTATCACGGCATTGGAACTGTGGAACAAAGGGGCGGCTATCAAAGGGAATAGTTAATACCATATTTACCATTGCTGATTGCTCTGATTTATAATAGCAAATAGATTTTGTAAGAATGAATTATGTCATTCTAAAAGGCAAAAAAAAAAAAAAAAAAAAATGAGTGTGGTAATTGACCCAAATTTTTAACATTAAACTTCAATGGTTTGCTTGTTAATATATCCTTTAATCTTATATTTTCATAACAAAATATAAACTATCAATATGCTACGTTTTTTTTTTACATAAAACGAAGTTCATTTAGTTGCTAAAATTTACAAAAAGTTAAAAGTAAGCAACACATAAAATAATGGTTTAATTTTGTAACGAAACGAATTAAACCTATAAATGACTTTCCTATTGTTTAATTCTCTTAAAGGTGGGATCTATGTTGAACACTAAATGTTACGAGAAGACACTAAATATAATAGTGATTCAATCTTAAAAAAATATATAAAAGAGTTAATTACACAAATGGGTCATGTGGTTTATACCTAATTTCGCCTTTGGGTACTAACTTTTTTTTAACAGATTTAGGTTTTATGGTTTCAATTTGCAACACATTTGGGTACTAACACCAAAATTTGTTAATTAATGACTAAAACACCCTTGCATTTTTTTAAAGTTTTTCAATGTAACACATTTGGGTACTAACACCTAATTTTATTTAAGTTTAAATCAATTTTACAAAATCTATTTATTTTTTTATTTTCATCTTTTTATTATATCTCTTAATTAACACAAAATCTATTTATTTTTTTTATTTTCATATTTTTATTAAATTTCTTATTTAACATAAAATCTACTTGTTACACTAGTATTTTTTTAAATAGATTTTTAAAGAAAATTTACTAGCTATATAGTGTTATGTAAATTAAATTTATTACTCGCTTTAAATATTGTAAACCTTACTCGTTTTCAATTTTGGATAGATATGATTGATAATAATAAATATTTTTCATGTAAAAAAATTAAGCCTTTTTTAACTCGTTTTTTTTTGTTCATTTACATTTTACTATTTTAAAAAGATATTTAATTTAACAGTTTATCATGTACATAAACATATGTATTTGTATATAAAAAGGTTATATTTAAATAAAGAGCAAACTTTCGTTTTGCTCCCTTTGGTTTGGTCACTTTAATGGTTTTGTCCCAAACATTTAAAAATAGTCATTTTCCTCCAATAGTTTGCTATGGTTTTTTTATTGAAAAACAGACAATTTGGATGGAGTTAGAGGCGGGGAGCAAAATGGAAAAACCATAGCAAACTATTGGTGGAAAATGGCTACTTTTAAAGGTTTGAGGCAAAACCGTTAAAGTGACCAAACCACAGGGAGCAAAATGAAAGTTTACTCTTAAATAAATAAGCACTGATAAAAATTTAATGATGAAAGTTTGTTTTTATTTCTCTCACAATAATTTGGTGCTCTTTATCAAATCAGTTTTTTATCCAAAAAATGTTAAATGTTGAATTTTTGAAAACTCATAAAGTAAAAGAAGATATGTTAATTTTGACTAAATAAAAACTGAAAATACTTAAATTTGTAAATTATTGTACATGTAACTTTGTTCCATCCTTTAGAGAAAGAAATAACAATATTTTTTCTTGAAAATGAACATGAGTAATCTAATTTAAATGTTTCATTCTAACCCGTTACTCCAAGGTGGTCGCCTAGCTTCTTGTATGTATTCGTGGACAAGTTTACCAACTCTTTCTAACATTTTTCGAGTGTTGCGTTTCAAATAATATACAAACCGAAGTGCATAAAAATATCGAACAGGAAAATGTATGGCAAATATTAAGTAGTTAAATAAATCTTTACACTAATTTATTAATAATAAATTTATGGTTTCTCATATTGATATACGATTATACACCCCTATGAAAGCATTTCCGCTTTAGTCATTTTTATGATTATTTGTAGGCAACTTTTTCCATTGTTTGAGGATATATATTCGACATAAATGTTAGTGGAACGTTGTTTTTTGCATTTTTTTTTTCTTTCAGGATATTCAAAGTAACATACTTTGAATGAAATATTATCTTTCATTTATACGTATTGTTTAATAAATCGATAAAAGTAACTGAACAGAAATGAGAAAAGTATCGAATTCTAAATTCTTAAAAAATTAAAGGAAAACGTGTTTTGTTAATCTTCTTTATCCGTGATAATTATTAAACAAACTATATGGAGATTATACAATCTACTAATTTCAATTATTCAAACAGAAATACATGTTCTTTCTTTCAATATATTTTTTGAATAATGAATTTTAATAATACTAACTATTAGCCGTTGGCCAGCAACGGTCTTAACTTCAAAAATAACCAGTGTGATTTCACATTTTCACATATTGTAAACCAGTGGATCTTTACTAACAGAAAAAAAAGGGGACAAAAATAAATTAAGAGTGAATTTCAAGGATTGTCCTTTATCTTTATACCCATTTTCAGGCGTTGTCCTTTGTGTTCAAAATTGACGAGTTTTGTCCTTTATGTTTTCATATCATACACGTTTTGTCCTTTAGGCCTAACCCAGTTAGTTTTTTCAGTTAAATTTGGCCATGTGCTTTGCACATGAGGGCATTTTTGTCAATTCAAAGGTTGCAGAAGCTTTGAGCTGTAAATCTGCTGTTGAACTTACTTTTGAATTGACAAAAACGCTCTCATGTGCAAAGCACATGGCCAAATGTAACTGAAAAAACTAACTGGGTTAGGCCTAAAGGATAAAACGTGTATGACATGAGAACATAAAGGACGAAACTCGTCAATTTTAAACATAAAGGACAACGCCTGAAAATGGGTATAAAGATAAAGGACAATCCTTGAAATTCACTCATAAATTAATGTTTTGTTAATAAAGATCTATTTTTTTTAAACGATAAGATTCTATGATTTACAATATGTGAAAAGATGGGAGCATAGTACCGGGTACCAAATCAACAAGATTTTATCCATAATAATAATAACTAGTAAATTGTCCCGCGCGTTGCAGCGGGTCCAAACGAAAAGTAATTCGGATTTATACCGTCAAGACCCGAATCGTTTATGAACAAAAGTGTTACGTCAAACCATAGATAAACTGAAGATGTACAAAAAATAAGCACGAAAACATATTATATATGACCTAACTTATTTACGAAAGAAATTTACGTCACACATCAACCTGAACTTATACCAACACCTACATTAAAATAAGTGCAAAATTATGTTTTTTTAAAGTTAAAAATGGTTTTGCATGTTGCAGTGGGGCCAAAACGTAAAGTAAATCGAATTTATACAGTCTAATGAAAACGTATTATATTAGACCCGACTTGTTGTAAAACAAAATTTATGCTAAAGTGTAGACAACTGAAAACGTACAAAAAAGCAAAAAAAACACATTATATCTGAGCCTATCAATTTTCAAAGAGACGTAATCAACTTTAATTTTTAACGACATGTACATAACAATAAACTTGTATAAAATGATTAAAGTTTTTAGAAAGTTGAAGGATTGTAAGTGTCAATACTAAATGTTGAAAGGTAAAGGTTAAAAAAGCCAAAAACATAGAAAGTGGAAGAATTGTAAGTGTCAATGCTAAATGTTAAAAAGTAAAGATTAAAAAAAACAAAAACATACTAAAAGATTAAAAAAACCACTTGAAGTTAATGATCATGCATCTTGTTATTGTAACTATATACAATAAGTTCCAAAACCATAAATCCATAATCATCTTGTTTTAATCGGTATACTGAATTTGAGTTTCCGTTCAATTATAGTCTTGGTAATATACTTGGTTTCGGTTTGATCTTATCAAAAACCTGAATTTGTTTTCTTTTATTTTAATAAAAAAACATATTTAATCCATAAAATATGCTTACTCACTATAAAAAAAATGGGTAGAGTTCATGGTCAAGATCTAATATCTGAATTTGTTTCTTTTATTTTAACTTGTGAAATTCGTCATGCGTTGTGACAGGAATTCAGTCCGTATGGGTTTGGCTTATTATGGTACACATACGTTACCGGCATGGTATCAACACTCAGTATAACAACCGGAAAAGAAAACCCGAAAAATAAAGTTATGATATGACTAAAAAGATTTTCACACGGATTTTATATCGATAAAAACATAAAAATCAATATCATTAGCGGAACCATGGTTCAATCGCCTTATCATTTCTTCTTTGTCTTTCACAAAATTTTAAAATATACTTTTTAATAAAAATAAAAATATAATGGTTTAATCGCCTTATCATTTCTTCTCTGTCTTCAGTGGCGAAGCTTGACTCGAATGGCGGGGGGTCGAAAACTTGTATACCCAAAAATTTCTATAGAACTGGGGGGTCGAAAACGTATATACCCAAAAATTTCTATACGAAAACTACATATATAACACTACTGAGCGTTGGGCGCCCCTCTCCGCCCCTTTTATACTTTGCCCCACAAAATTTTAAATTATACTTTTTTAATAACAACATAAATATAAAAGTAATGTTGGAGAGAATTGAATTGAAAAATATATCATCTTAGATTTGGTTAATGAGAATTGAGCATATGTGCTGGGTGGCAAAAACATAAGAAAACAAACTAAAGTCTTTAAAACCTTAAAGTAACAAATGCTACTGGTGCAAACCAACGATATCTTTTGATATATATAATAATATTAATGATGGGCCCTATAAGACAGGCATGGCCTGCCTAGCAAGCCCATGACTTATGATCGTTTTGCTGCTTGAAGACTTTAAACAAGAATTATGTAAATCTCATGATATTGCTAGGGAACTCCACGATTTTATATAAAAAATAATTATGCAACTTATATGATTATAAATCATATAATAATTTTTTAGTGATATTTGGAAAATACTACGTTAAATATTTTGTTAACGAAAAAGTGTGGATAATAATTGCAAGCAAAAGTCAAGAGAATGCACAGAAGATAAAATTGTTTTCTTAGAAAATTGAGAGAAATTGTTACTTTATTATTGTGGTAGCATATATCCATTCTAGTGAGTTCGTTTTGTATGGATACGGCGGCAATCTTTTAGAAAGATGAAGGCATAACTTGAGATTATTATACACATCGTGTAGGTTTAACTTTTTGATCAATTGAGGTCTAAATCTTTTTCATTTATAATTCGAATGAATAAATCACATGTATTCTTTCTTATTCTTTCTTTTGGTCTCACTAAAAAAATTGTTCATAGCGTTGACATGATAAATTATTCAATAAAAAATGGCTGATTCTAAACACACCCCCCCTCCTTCCTGATTATACCCCCCCTTGTGAGAGGAAAATTGTCGGTCCCATGCGGGCCCCACCTGTAAATATGTGAGAGGAGGGGGTGTAAAAAGTAATTAGGGGGTGTAGAAAGTAGCACCCTAAAAAATCCAACAATTTGAAGTATGCTATCTTTTTTTATATAAACAAAGGTAATTTGTATACCATTAAATTTATTAAGAAGCTATTGGAACTTTTGAAAATAGTAATATTTCCCTTCTTTTTGTAGTAACTAGAAGATATCATGGTAAATTTCAAATACTTTTCTAATGTATGCATATTGTATGTGTCAAATGGGGGTAAATCATCTTCTTTTTAAATTAATTAAATAATTCTGTACACATCTTGCTAAACCACTTCTCTCTCTCTCTCTCTCATTTAGGGATGAGCAAATCCCAATCCCGTCCCGATACCGTTCCGATCCCGAACATCCCGATCCCGAATTTCGCCAAAACTGGGTACCGATACCGATACCGAAATATGTCGGTACGGTAGTGGTACGGTATCGGTATTTGAAGGCAAAATTCAGTATTTTACCGTTACCGTACCGAACCGGTACCGATCCCGAAAATACCGATACCGAAAATGCCAAAAAGTGGATACCGATTCCGGTACCAAAAATGCCAAAATTCGGTACGGTTTTTTCGGGATCGCGATCGGTATTTGATGCCAAATGCTCGTCCCTACGCTAATTCCTTGGCTAAAATATGTAGCTAATATTGACCCTTTTATCTATTAATTGCTTAAAATAGTAAAAGAACATGTAACACTTAAATAGTTAACTATCTATTAATTACAACTTAAGTAACTGCCTTATGCGTTAGCGTTAGCGTTAAAGTAAAAGGTACAAGTGTTAACGCGCTTTTCAAATTTCTCAGTTAAATCTGTATTGAAGGACCTATATATTGTGTCAACAACTGCTGCCATATGTAGATCCATGTAACAGAATCAGGCTGATCATGTGACTGATAAAACATATCAAAACGACAAAAACACATGAAATATTTTATGAAATTAGCTAAACAAAAAACGTTTACAACCACATGGTATTCTAATATACAAATCATGTTAGGGAGCAAAAAAACACATCTTTCAAGATCTGAATTTGGCTCAGTTCAACTAGTTTACATACTAATCTATATCATCAACACTACCCACCCATCCAAAAAGAATCAAACTAAAATTAAAAAAAAAAAAAGATTGAAAAATGAAAAGAAATCATTTTTCTTAACTGCTATTCTTCTGCACATTCTTGAAATTGCTACAGCTTAACAAGGCTTTAGCATTCATTTCTCTTTCAAATCTCCAAATATAATTCAAACCAACTAAAAGCTCAGTTATAGCAGCCTCAGTTTTCTGTTGATCTGCAAAGAAGAGTGTTTGCAACAGAAGAACACCCGTTTTCGGCATCAATTTCTGATGTTCAAAGCTTCTTTCACTTTGCCATTTCATCATATTATGAGCCAATGGTGACAACCACCCTAATATCTTCCCCAACGCCGCTCGCCACTCCCCCGCAAGAACCGGATCACTTGCTGTAAACCCGATCCCTTTCAACCGACACCTTAACGAAGATCTAATGCTATTCGGTAACATTGAGTAGATATCATCCCGCGCATCGACACCAACTAGTTGAGGCGATCGTATCATCTTCTCCGTCACAATGATCAAATTGGCGTAATGTAGAGCGAGAGCAGCCGCGCCTAAAGTGGTTGATGACGGTTTTAAAATCTCCGAATTCGTGTTGAAAAACCCGTGTGCGAGGTGGTTGTTTTCTGTATGTTTCGTGCTTTTAGCCAATGGCCCGGATACAAAGCTGAAAGAACTTGGGGCCTGATCAGATGGGTAAATAGTGGCGGAAGCCGAAAGGCTTCGGTGGAGCGAAAGCGGGTACCCGTGGTTAATATTGAACACGAGTTTGATTCTTGCGAGAATCGTAAAGATCGATTTTACAAGCAACGATGTAACTGTATCAAAACTTCTGTTCCATAACGACTTCTCTTTTAGATACTTGATCTCTTGTTTCTGCCACTGGAGCTTTTGCTGCAAATCAAGAATCTTCTGTTGCTTCGAAACATAATCTTTTTTATGCATATCGCACTGCGAATATTTCTTCAAACTGTTTTCGATAACAGTTAATTCATCGATCTCGCGATGAAGTGCAGCAGTTGTACAAACATATCTCTCCATCTTCTTATTCCGGGCCTCCATTTCTTTCCAGCTCACAACCCAATTATGCGGATCACGACCCGTATTCGCAAAACCATCAAACAACATCTCGAAGCAGCGCAAGTTCGCGTCTTCACACCGTTTACTCAGTCTAGAAACAGATTTCGAAACTGCTTTAAGGTTTTCAACCATCTCAGCACAAGCTAAGCTGAGAAGAAACACATCGTCCGTTGAGACAATTCGTCGAACACCTTCTAGGCATATCGATTCGTTGCGAAGACAGGCCATATTCTTGTCGGTTAACATCTGCCACATGTAGTTGAGCTTTGGCATGATCCCAGCAACCTCAAAGGCCAAAACTCCGACCCGTGATTTCTTGATCGTCACCGGTTTATGAAAACCGGAATCGAAACTGTGTGAGATTGATTTCTTGACTTTGATAAGCCATGTTTCAATGCCCATATTGGGTTTAAACTTTGAATGGAAATAACACACAAAGAAGAGTGATTTAGATGAGAGATTATATAGATGGGTTGAAGGAGTAAATGCAATGGGAATTGAATGATTGAGGGTTTGATGTGCGTGAGTGAAATTAATACAAGAGAGAATAATGAGAATCAAAGGTTGATGGACTCATGGGAAGTGTGAGGGGATGCATTATATTACCCAACCCAGCCCACTGTGTGTTTGTGTGTGTGTGTGTGAGAGGAATGAAAGCCACATGCAATGAGGGGGTCAATTTAAATCTTTTTTAAGTCAAAAAGAATCATTTCTATTTTTTTATGGTTTTTTTTTATTTTTTATTTTTAGCCATCAACTCCCTCGTGTCTCTTGGGTGTCATTTTTTGACTAACCAAATAATAATAATTAATGGTTAGTTTAATGATTTACGGTGATTTCATTAGTATTCATGAGATTTATTTTATTTTTTAATGTAATTTTGTCAATTAGCAAAAGATTAATTAGATGTTTTTTTTTCTGACTTGTGAGTTCTAGATTAGTTTGATGGCGGTGATGGTGAGAGGTTATGAGAGATTACATAGGGAGATTAGAAACGTTTTTATTGAGGTGAAACTATAACCGTGTTCAACTGTTTATTTAGCTTGACACTTGTTAATTGTCATTTAATTGGATATAGTGTTTTTGTAAAGAGTTTGGTTAATATTTAAATAAAAGAAAATTATAATTAAAATCTTGAAATGTGTATAGTACGGGTTAAAACAAGAATGTCAAAACGAAGACAACACGATTCGGGCATTTTAGAAGCGTGTTATTTCACCTCTCTTTTGAGCATATGAAATTATGAATTGTAAAAAACATGTGATTTTTTTGCCTTTGAAAAGGAAAAAGTTGAATCGCTTTGTCGAGTTTCATGTCACACACACAATGGGTGTTACACTAAAATATTTGTGGTGCCATGCGCTACGACACTCACTGGGGCTGTCAATACCAGATGTAAAACAAAATAGACACAAAGCTAATATGAAATTCGAGTAATTGACTTTAGTCTAAACGGTATGTGTTAAAATCAGATAAAACCCATAAACACATATACTTAAATGGGTTGAATTTCGAATATCAATGAAATATCTATTTACGTTTTTTAAGTGGTTATTGATTTTTTTAACCGCAAACCAACATACTCATAAATACTCTAATTTAAGACCCTTATCACTTAGAAAAAACTTCACCTTAACAAACACTTTAATACCATTGAGCTAAAGCCACTTGTTAATTTATTTCTATAGTATATATTGGCCCTCAAAGTTAGATCTCCCTCAAGATGTGGGAGGGGCTAGAAATTTAACCAGTCAATTGACATCCAAATTTGGCTTTTACCAAGCTCCTTCCAAAAACAGCATTCATGATTCATCATTATTCATGCCCTCAAAGACCTACACAAAATAATTCATCCTACACACTCTCACCTTTTATACTTTACTCATTGCTATTTGTCTTGTTTTCAATGTCTTAATTAGTTAGAATCCAAGTGTTTGCAAAAAGATTGTTATCATTAATTCGATAGTCAATAAGACTAATGATAAAGGTTTTGAAAATTGAAATATGTACGAAAATTTACCGGCAAAACAAAAAAAAATAAGATTAAAGGTTTTTTTATCTGTTTTGTCTGGTTAACTTAAAATCAGCCATTCATCCCCTTCGCTATTTACTGAACATACACCGTCGATGGTTCCGGTGTCACTAGTCAAACCAATTAGTTTGATTTGGTTTAATTCATATGTTTGTTTATCATCCAATGAATTATTAGCAATGTGTCAACATCCAAGTGAATTAATTTAAGTTCCAAATGTGATTTGTTGGATCCTATATTGTTTCTTTTATATATTTATCAAGTGTATGTAAATAACAAATAAGTAAAGTACAAGGTGGTCAAGTGTAACTTAAATTGTTGTGTGACTTGTGAGTGTGCGTGGGGATCATCATAAAAAAGATGGGGGTTAACGTAGACAAAATAATTAAAGGTCTTGTCTGTGAAAAAATTAAAGTAGAGGGGCTGTTAAGATCATGGTACCCTCGAATAATATAACCTTAAATCCTTACAATATTAATCTTTTAACAGTTGTCCAAAATTGCCCCCCAATCCATTGGCAACATGTCGGTAAATGAAAGGCAACCTTCTTTCATGTGACCACGAAAAACGTATCTATTGAATACAAAACAACTGCCATTAAATTATTTTTTTAAACAAAAAAGTGGGATTTCAAAGACTCATTGAAGCATTTCATGTTGTATCCCGATTTGAATATCTTGTTTATAATCATTAGAATCCATTATCACAAACTACCCATGGTAACTTTTAGCCCAAGATGTTAGATGTGAACTTAGTTTACCTTCTTAAGCATGTTTTCTCCTTAAAGTATGTTAAACATACCTTCATGGTGGGATTGAACCTTAAATATTTTTTTAAGATAAGTTAATGTAGGGGTATGGTCTCAAATCCCGTGTAAGTCATGCGCGCGCAGGATCATACTCACACTTAATACCCAAAACAGCCACGGGTCCTTCCGCATACGTTCAATCACGACAGCTCATAAAGGTACAACCAGTACATGTGGCGGTAGCCTACAGCAAATTAACATGCGTCAGGCTTTGACAAACAACGAAGCAAATAAGTCGTAAAAGGTAAATGCTTAAAGTATGAATAACTACAATAACACTAATTAAACAAAAAAAATAACACAGATCAAGTTAAACTTTACAGCAAATATAAAACTAGAATATTTGAATTGAACCCGGTGACACATTGTTAAGCGCTTGAGTTTTTCGAGCGGATATCACATATTCGAATTCAGTTTTCAATGGTTTTCAGCAATTAACTCTATTAAAAGTCGAATCTAGCTTTCAATCGTTTTCGACATTTAACTTTATTAAAAGTCGAATCTAGCTTAGACTGGGGGTGTAAACGAGCAGAGCTATCTGATATCGACTCGAATAAAAAACTGAAATGAGCCGAGTTTAAACGTGCTCGAACTCAAGCCCGAGCCCAAAATTAAGCTTGTTTAGTAAATGAGCTAGAGTCCAATCTTCAATTATCGAGCTCAAGCCGGTTCGCGAGACTAACGAATATATCATTTATATAAATGATATTAAATATATATTTATATCATAATTATTATTTATAAAGTCATGATATAATAACCAGGGTTGGGTTCCGCTACAAAGTGCATTTTTCCTACAAAGTGTACAAAGTCATAAAATACCATAATTTCAGCCATAAAACACACTCAAAACCCATAAATAACATAGTGAAGTTCACTAAAACACAATATCCAAACCTTAACAGTCCTTAAAAACTTCAAACACAACATTGTACAACTATAAATATAAAAACAACATGATAATCAACATAAAACACACTAATGTTAGTCTTCGATAATCAAAGCCTTATCATCTAAAACGCAACACAAAACCCACAAATATGGTGTTTTAGTAATCTCCACTATGTAATTTGTGAGTTTTGAGTGTGTTTTGTGGTTGACATTATAGTGTTTTACGACTTCTTACACTTTGTACAAAAAATGGACTTTGTAGCCAACTCCCACCCATAATAACCATGTTAAATATATACATATTTTATGTTATATACAAATTTGTTGTAGAAATAATAAATATAATTAATATAGATTAATTAATATAAAAAAAAAGAACCGAGCTCGAGTTTTAAAAACTACCAATGAGCCAAACTAAGCTTTAGAAACAAAGCTTGAACCAAGCTTGAGTTCTCATAAGTTAAACGAGCTCGGGCCTGGACAAAGCTCAACCTCGACTCGAACCGATAAAACTTAAAAGGTAACAAACATTATTAACTGAAATTTTAACCTTAAAAGATTAAATAATTATGTCCAAATTGCACAAAGGATATAATTATAGAAGAAAAATAAAACAGGTTAACCAAAATAAAATTTGGATATAATTACGCTACTCATTTATGCATTTTTTCCCTTTATTAAACCTTGTATAGCACTAGCCACTAAATGATTTAATCTTTGAAATGAAAACAATTTGTGATCCCAACCTTTCATGGGAGAAAGGTAAACCAGAGGATGTACTTGCTAGTTTAGGCATATCTTAAGGTTGACTACGAAAAATCACAAGTAATATTAATATTAGCAAAATTTATTAAAAAATAATGTAAAAGTATTTGTTAAAAAAGACAACCAAATAAAACGCGGTGATATGATAAACTAAAATACCTACATTGGATCAAGGTACATGAATCACAATGAACAAGTCAAGAGTTTTGTTGGATTACCTGTATTGATAATCTTGTTAAGTATAATTTAATGATTTATGATCTCGACTCTACCTTTTTCTAATTCTAATATATTATTAAAATTCCAAATCTATGCGCAAGTATAATGTTATAATTTTGTTTTAATGTTCGACTCTATAGTTTAATGGTATCTTCGGGGTGAGATAAGGATTTGGGACCTATAAAGCCATAAGCGTTATAGTCTATTGGATATGGATATGATCGGATGGTTTCGTTGGTGGCACGATAATACTTTAGTAGTCCATCAGTGATCCAAATTTGTTTTTAAAAAAATGCATAACCCATCAAAACGAGGTAGTTTTGATTAAAATCTATTAAATTAATTTATTTCCATTTTATCTCATTATGAATCTCTAGACTTTTTAATATTATCTAACCTACTAATTATCTAACCAAATCTATGCGTAAGTATAGTGCTATTATTTTGTTTTAATGTTCTTATTAATAATTTAATATCCTCATTTTTTTTCTTGTTATAGTTTTAGAACATCACTAATATTAGTAGTTTCTTAATAAACAATTAAAATTAATTATATTTAGGAACAAATAAGTAGCTTTATTATGAAAGCTTGCATTTGGAGACAAACTACAAGTGGTTGAAAAAGGTGAAAGGAAGCGTAGGCAATGGGATCTTGTAAGATCTCAAATCGAATCAATCACAAAGAGGGGCTTCAAGAACTCTTGGAGACTCAAATTTGCCTCCTTTTCTTGATTTCACAACTATCAACCCATTAAAAATCTTTTTTATAGAAAAATAAAATACGTTACGACACCGTCTAGATAAATTTTACCTTTTTCCTAAGAAATTGCTTTTATTAATAATATTGTTTTCATAACATAAATTTAGCTTTCATTTTCAATATATATGCTTTAAGTTAAAAAGTAATGTCTTAGACTATGCATTGTGGTCTGTTAACGGAGCCACGTCATCCGTTAATAGGCAGAACACCACCGCCGCTCTGTTAACGGGGTTAGTTAACGGGAATTCCGTTAATACATTGGCGGTGTTAATGGAAGAAGTTGGGGAGGATGGTGGGGCCATGGATGTGGAAACTAATCACATGCCATCTTCATTTTCTTTATCTTTCTTTTTGTTTAGTTAATGGTATTGATATTAGGCTGAAGGGTATGGGAGTCATTGTTGGGACATGATTCTTCACGTAGTGAAGGGGTAAGGTCCCAAAAGCATTGCACGGATGCTTGAGACCATACCATAACCTCGTCAATAAGCTCTCTTTGGAAAAGAACCTTGCGCGGCCGCGCACTAATTCCAAAAGAAAACTTAAAGAGTAGTACAGTTTTAAACATCTGCGCGCCAAAAGGAGCTAACGAATCCTTGCGCCAGCCACATAACAGACAGGATAAAATCCTAACAAAACTTCCGCATAAATGACATCCAGACTTGGATAAAAGTATAACTTCTCTGTTACCACAAAAATTAGCATGAAGAAGAGCCGCACAGGGTTACAGCTGTATCCTTCTAGAAGGCTTGATCGTGCACCACCATTCGGTTATAATCGAATGGCCACGTGGCATCTTCCCAGGCTCCATCGAAGTCACGATAATGACACGAATTGAAGGAAAGATCTACACTTGCCCACTTTCCACGTGGCATCACCCCAGCCGTTGATCACAACCACGATCCGTGTGCATACACACTTGTTAGTGATTAAACGGAGAACCAAATAACCGCTTACGGAAAAGCACTTTCCGTCAAGTTTTCATTAACAAATTTTCCCGCCCAAACTTCGGTTATAAATAGAGGATAATTCAGGTGTAAATTCTCAGATACACACACACACTTCACTTTACATTACTTCTTCTTCTTCATCAAACCCTGTACTTATTCTCACGCCGGAGGGTGGTCACGGAGAGCCCCATTCTCCCCGTGGTGAGTCTAACGGCTGTTTGTTTTGCAGTTGTTGTCCGAGGAAGAAGATCATTCACCCCTGAATTAAACGATGAGATATAACCCTTTTATGCAGATTCAAACCCCCTGGTTCAGTTGATTCTGGTCAATTAAACCAGTGTTTCTTCATTGGCGCCCACCGATTTCTCGGTTTTTATTCATATCTTCTCGTCTCGATTTACTGTTCCATTCCCGTTTTTCAATGGAAGAAACTCCGATAAACCGTTAATCCGGCCCTCAGCCAAATTTTGCACACAATACCCAAGTCGAAGGGATTGTGGAAGAAGCTTCGGATGATAACGAAGTCTAGTACAACGATAATCATCCGAACGACCCTGTTACTCCAGGAGTACAACCCGAAATCCCAATAAGTTCAATCCTAGCTCACGGTGAAACTCCTATCTCGTGGTATGTCAGATCACAGGGTGCAATAAATGTTGTATATGCACAACTCTGTGCACAGACTGCTCCTCCTACTCAGTCACGAAGACCTGCATCTCGTACACGAGCACCATCTGCACCTCATGCTTCACACCATGAAGCACCATCACGAGTTCATGTGGAAGACACAGAAGTTTACTCCAGGTCTCCTGCAAAGGTATGAGTCTACTCATTCCGAAAATAGACGAAGAGAATACCACAATGAATCTCATTCTCATCGAAGGCAATCGATCCATTCTCGGTTAGGCCTGCGTTCTTACCATAAGCGGGACACCCACACCGACGAATATGACAGAACATACCAAGAGGGAGATAACACGAGCGTGTTTAGCCGGCTGCAACGGAACCACAAAAATTATAAATCTCGTGCGGTTTATAATCCGGATGCAGAGCACGACTACAATTTAATCTACCGCCCAACGGAGGCAGCAGAGAATTCGAAGTTTATCAGTGAAATCGCTTTAGCTCCCTTGGAAAAAGCAAAACTACCATCGAATGTCGGCAAATTCAATGGCATGACGGATCCCGACGATCATCTTCGGGTATTCACTAGCGTTGGTCTGGTAGGAGGATGGACATTACCAATGTGGTGTCACCTATTCATCGTCTCACCATACACCATCTCACCATACACCGTCTCACCATACACCGTCTCACCATACACCGTCTCATTCCGCATCTCATCAGCAACAGCAGCAACAAGATCCCTCTGGGGATCCCCATTTCGAGGCAGTCACGCCACCGCCTCCACCGCCGCCAGTTTATGTAGAGCCTCCAGAACCGCCGAGACGTAGGAGGACTGGCCCGCGGATGTCAGTACGACCAGTGGGAGTTCATATCACCACTCCTCAACACTCTAGCGGTAGCCATTATCCGCCTACTCATGGAGTCCCACAGATGGGGGGACCTTCTGTTCCAGTTTCAGAGGTGAACTCGGCACCTATTGTACCGCCATCACCGGGTTTTGGCCACCCAATCCCTGCTTATACTGCTCCGGCAGCTTACAACCCATATGGACCACCAGCATACCATGGCTATAACTATACTGATGATCCTTACAACGTGGCAGCAAGCTACCAAGGCCATAATAATCCTGAGGGACCATACGGACCCCCTTGGGGAATGGGATACCCAGCTCAGGGGTATCAAGCACCTGTTCAGCCGCCACAACAGTACCAGCCACCACGGGCTCCTCCTCATGAGCAGGAGGAACTCCGTCGAAGATTGGCCAAAGTGGAGCGAGACTTCCAGAAGGAACGTAGGAAGAATGAGGGATTTATGAGTGGTTTGGCAAACTTGCTTAAGGGAAAGAAGAAAAGGGATCGTTAATTCCCAATATATATTGTTGTATTTCCTTGTTTAAATCAAGTCCCTACGTGGACATTTATTTATGTGTGTATGTAGTCCCTGCGCGGACATCTATCTTTGTACGTAGTCCCTACGTGGACTTGTCTCTAGTAGTCCCTGCGTGGACATTTACTTTTGTAGACCGTCCCTGTGAGGACATGTATTATATGTATAGCTCCTGCGTGGGCATCTGTTTCTGTGAAAAGTCTCGTTTAGGGCAAAATGTACTACTTTTAGTTTTAATGGAATGTAAGTTTATAAATTTCATATTTGCCATGTTATGCATAATTAAAAGATATATGAAATAAATAAATCAAAATCATTCCTTTTAAAAGTCAATCTGCCTATGTTATTTTTAAGGATCTTAAAAGTATAACCTAGCCTGCATGTCATTTTAAGACCTGGCCCAAATGGTAAAACTAGTTAAAAAGATTCAAATCCCTGTTAACATCTGAAAACATGTTAACACTCCTGGCAGACACGATTCGTTAAAAACACACGTGTTATTATTATATATGGATCTTTTCAAAGATTCTAAACCCAAATAAATGATCTCTGAATCATGGGTTAAATCATTAATAAATATGATAAGTTCTTTTTACCATCTATTGGTAATGGAATGCCTACGGGCCCTTCTCATTTTCATATGAGACAAAGGACAGTATTAGTCTATGACCCTGTCTGATAAAGGTAATGAACTTTGTTCAAACCTTCATGCTTTGATTCTCTGAAATCCTAGCTTATAATCTATATTGTCCCAGTGACTAGGCCTTATGTGCTAATAGATACTGTTATTATTTTTAATTAGGATAAATTATATTAGAAATCCTAAATAAAGGTGAGTAATAAATTAACCATATATGGTCTATGTTACCACAGTTAATAAAAATTGCCATAAAAGACAATTATATAATAAACTCACCAATAAATTATTGCCAATGTGTTACAGTTCAAGAAACATGGCAGACTCAAACGAGGTCAACAGTCACCCAGGGATAGTGAATGAAAATGCCCAAGTTAACGTAGCAGGTGCAGAGTTGCAAGCTATGATAAATAATGCGGTTAATATAGCTATGGGTAGACAGCACCATGGATCAAGTGGTACCCATACGAGGACCCATTCTGCATCACACACCAGAACACCCTCCAGGACCCACACTGCCCACAACAGTAATTCTCACCACTCCTCGAATCAAAGGAGTAATCCATCCCAAAGAGCCTTACAGAACCAAGAACCTCGTAATAGGGGTTGCACCTATAAATACTTCGTGTCGTGCAAACCCAGAGACTTCAATGGGGAAAAAGGAGCTGTTGATTGCATGACGTGGATGGATGAAATGGATACTGTGGTGGATATTAGTGGTTGTCATAATAGGGATATTGTGAAGTTTGTCTCACAGTCTTTCAAAGGAGAGGCCTTAGCCTGGTGGAGATCTTTGATCCAGGCCACAGGGAAAGTCCCATTATACAACATGACCTGGGAACAGTTCATGGCACTCATCAAGGAGAATTTCTGCCCTCAACATGAGGTAGAAAGAATTGAATCTGACTTCCTGGCACTAGTCATGAAAAACCTGGACTGTCAGGCCTACCTTACTACTTTCAATACTTTGTCAAGGTTGGTCCCTTATTTGGTGACTCCGGAGCCTAAACGTATAGCTCGTTTTATCGGGGGTTTGGAACCGGAGATCAAAGCAAGTGTAAAAGCTTCCAGACCAACCACTTTTCGGTCAGTAACGGACATATCGTTATCTCTGACCTCAGATGCTGTCAGGCTGAGGTCACAAAGGAAAAATGATACCGAAAAGAGGAAGCGTGAGGATGACAACTCACGACGGTCAGACAAGAAGCTGAAGGGAAACAATGACCAAAAGAAAGGGTCAAGTTTTAAGAAGGATGGTCAACAGTCGGGCGAAAAACCCAGATGCAAAACCTGCAAGAGGCAGCACTTTGGGAAGTGCAGGTTTGAATCCAACTCACAAACACAATCGAAGCCTTTTGCATGTGGGTTATGCAAATCCAGGGAACACAAAACCGTGGATTGCAAGAAGATAAAGGATGCGACCTGCTATGGTTGCAATGAAAAGGGGCATATCAAGTCCAACTGCCCAAAATCTGCAAGGAAGAATGAAGAGGGGAAGAAGACCAATGCGAGGGTCTTCAGAATGGATGCTAAGGAAGCTGTCAAGGACGACAACGTTATAACAGGTACCTTTCTCGTAAATGATGTTTATGCGAGAGTGTTATTTGATTCAGGCGCTGATAAGTCGTTTGTAGATAATAAGTTTTGTGAATTGTTGAAACTGCCTGTTAGAACTTTAAGTGTGAAATATGAGGTGGAACTAGCAGATGGCACTTTAGAAACCGCTTCAACCTTATTAGATGGATGTTTCATATCCATTAGGAATCACTCTTTTCCTTTGTCCCTACTACCTTTAAAACTAGCCGGTTTCGACATAGTTTTGGGTATGGACTGGTTATCTCATAACCAGGCCCAGATTATTTGCAATAAGAAGCAAGTGAGGATCAAGACTTCGTCTGGTGAATCACTTACTATCCAGGGAGATACCCAGTATGGGCTGCCCGAGAAAATGTCTGTACTCAAAGACTCTAAGTGTTTAAAGAAGGGTTGTGTCATCTACATGGCACAAGTGATTATTGATGAACCGAAACCCAAGATTGGAGAGATCCCAGTCATTTCTGAATACCCCGAAGTATTTCCTGAAGAACTACCTGGTTTGCCACCAGATAGACAAGTGGAATTCAGAATCGACATTATTCCTGGATCAGCACCAGTTGCAAGGGCGCCTTATAGGTTGGCACCAACGGAGATGAAGGAATTGAGGACGCAGTTAGATGATTTGCTAGCCAAAGGTTTCATCAAACCTAGTTCGTCTCCTTGGGGAGCACCAGTGTTATTTGTAAAGAAGAAGGATGGGTCGATGCGACTGTGCATCGACTACCGTGAGCTTAATAAGGTTACTATCAAGAATAGGTATCCTTTGCCCAGAATCGACGATCTGTTCGATCAACTGCAAGGGGCAAGTTTCTTCTCGAAGATTGACTTGAGGTCAGGCTACCATCAATTGAAGGTTAGAGATGAAGATGTGCACAAAACAGCATTTAGGACTCGTTATGGTCATTACGAGTTCTTAGTGATGCCTTTTGGGCTCACTAATGCACCGGCCGCATTCATGGATCTCATGAATCGCGTTTGCAAGCCGCACTTAGACAAATTCGTCATCGTCTTCATCGACGACATTCTCATCTACTCAAAGAGCCAAGCTGACCATGAGAAGCATCTTCACTGCATACTGGAACTACTTCATAAAGAGAAGCTCTACGCCAAGTTCTCAAAGTGTGAATTCTGGCTCCGAGCAGTCCAATTTCTTGGACATGTTGTTAGTGAGCGAGGTATCCAAGTAGATCCCGCTAAAGTTGAATCTGTCATGAATTGGCATGAGCCAAAGACGCCTACAGAAATTCGTAGCTTCCTAGGTTTGGCAGGATACTATAGACGATTCATAGAAAACTTTTCAAGGATTGCTGCACCCCTGACTTCGATGACACGTAAGAAGATTAAGTTTGACTGGGGTCCTAAGCAGCAGGAATCCTTCGATATTCTGAAACAAAAGTTGAGCAATGCTCCGGTACTAACATTGCCTGATGGAATAGAAGAGTTTGTAGTTTATTGTGATGCATCACACACCGGGATGGGATGTGTGCTCATGCAGAAAAGGCAAAGTCATTGCCTATGCTTCACGTCAGTTAAAGGTGCACGAAAAGAATTACACCACCCACGACTTGGAATTGGGTGCCGTTGTATTCGCACTAAAACTGTGGAGGCACTACTTATATGGAATCAAATGTGTGATCTATTCTGATCACAAGAGCCTTCAACATCTGTTCAACCAGAAGGACTTGAACATGAGGCAACGCCGTTGGATGGAAACTCTTAATGATTACGATTGTGAAATAAGATACCATCCCGGCAAGGCGAATGTAGTCGCCGATGCCTTGAGTCGGAAGGAGAGGGTGAAACCCATCCGAATTAATGCCAAGAGCATGGAAATAAAGAACAATTTGATAGAAAGGTTGTTAGCTGCACAGAAGGAAGCTGTGTTGGAAGCTAACTATCCTAACGAAAAGCTAGGAGTAACTGAGGAGCAGTTATCTCTTAGTAAGGATGGAATTCTTAGATTGAATGGACGGATATGGGTTCCAATTTATGGAGGACTCCGAGATGTTATCCTCCAGGAAGCCCACAGCTCTAAATATTCTGTTCATCCTGGAGCTGATAAAATGTACCATGATCTTAGGGCAAATTATTGGTGGATAGGCTTGAAAAAGTCTGTAGCTACCTATGTAGCTAAATGCTTGACGTGTGCGCAAGTCAAGGCAGAACATCAAAAACCGTCAGGTTTACTACAACAACCTGAACTTCCTACTTGGAAGTGGGAAATGGTAACTATGGATTTTATCACCAAGTTACCTAAGACGAGGAAAGGAAATGACACCATCTGGGTGATAGTTGACCGACTGACTAAATCAGCACATTTCCTACCCATCAAGGAGACTTACAGCTCCGATATGTTAGCCCAACTATACGTTGATAAGATTGTAGCCTTACATGGCATACCTGTAGCTATTATCTCTGACCGGGATACTAGGTACACGTCTCATTTTTGGAAAAGCTTCCAACAATCTTTGGGCACACGTTTGAACTTTAGCACGGCTTACCATCCACAGACAGACGGTCAAAGTGAGCGTACTATTCAAACGTTGGAAGACATGCTACGTGCATGTGCAATCGATTTGGGAGGTAGCTGGGATAAGAACCTGCCATTGATCGAATTCTCCTACAACAATAGCTACCATACCAGCATCAAGGCTGCGCCTTTTGAGGCATTATACGGTAGAAAGTGTAGATCACCAGTTTGTTGGGCGGAAGTTGGAGAAGTCCAGTTATCAGGACCAGAGATCGTGTTCGAAACGACGGACAAGATTGTCCAGATTCGAAACAATCTCCAAGCTGCCCGGAATAGACAGAAGATATACGCTGATCCAAATCGTAAGGATCTTCACTTCGAAGTAGGTGAAAAAGTCCTACTTAAAGTGTCACCCTGGAAAGGAGTGATGCGATTTGGTAAGAAAGGTAAACTAAGCCCGAGATACATAGGACCTTTCGAGGTCATCGAACGTGTCGGGTCAGTTGCCTACAAGTTAAACTTACCTGAAGAGCTCAGTAGTATACACAATGTGTTCCACATCTGCAATCTGAAGAAGTGTTTCGCTGACTCCGCTGACGAATCAGTGGTTATACCCTATACAGATGTGCAGATCGATGAGAGCTTGAAATTTGTGGAAAAACCTGTGTCGATCGAAGATCGACAGGTGAGGAAGCTTCGAAGGAAGCATATACCTTTTGTAAAGGTCAAATGGGATGCCCGTAGAGGTCCCGAATTCACGTGGGAGGTTGAATCCACGATGAAGGAAAAGTACCCTTACTTGTTTCAGTAAATCTCGGGTCGAGATTTATTTTAAGGGGGTGAGGATGTAACACCTCGAAAATTTACGTCCTATTATGTCTTGACACGTGTCATAGGTTTGAACGTGTGAAAGAATGTTCTTGAAGGACTAAAGTTGACAAACAGTGAAACTGTGTGCATAGAAGGGTTCAAAGTGTCAACGATGAATAAATATACTTTGCAATAACCCTACATGATGTTTATAACCTTAAACGAATAGATCATGGATCATACGAAGCGAATTGTGAAAGTAAGTGAGAGATTACAAACTACAGGGGTTAAATGTGCCAACATGTTTAAGTTATACCTCTGAGTGACCTTTTGACAAACCCGAAGCTTTGTAACGATTAATTATGCTCACTAGAATGTACCACAAAAATTTCATGAAGTTTCGTTATCGTATGAGCAAGTTGTGACAAAATTCGTGTGCAAGGGTTAGAACCGTCAACATTGAAATTTAGGGCTTTTCGGGTGATCACAAAGTTACCCGAGGACTTGACAAAGTGGGTATAAGTATTAAAGCCCCTATATATAAATATCAAAGGTCCTTTATGCAAGAAACCAGGTGAAAACGATGTTTCGGGGGACCAGGGACTGAAATTGCAATTAATAAAACTTGTTAAACAGGTCACCCAGGCACTAGCGTAGCGCTAGGCCTAACACCTTGGCAGTAGCGCTACGCTACTGCCTTGTCTGGACAGAAAACGTGCACAGGTTCTCTGCATGTGTTTTAACCGACTTTGATCAATCTTTCTTGATACCTTGGGCTGCCCTAAGGTGGTTTATAGTGTGTAGGATGCTTGTGGATGTTATTAATTCCTCCTAGACTTAGTTGTCAATCATCTAAGCTTGTTTGAAGTTGTTTAAATGACCCACATTGTGCAACATTCATCATTCATCATTCATTTCATCTTCTGGACATTTACAAGAGTTCAAGAACTGATACAAGCATTCCATATCATCCGTTAGACAAGTGTAAGTACCCTTGATCTTTCCTAATTCATTCATACTTAGTTTATGGCCTAGAAATCAAACCGTCGTAACTACGGTTTGACTTTTCGATGATAAATAAATGGGCCAGAGATTTGTCGAATCAAAGGTTGTTATAAGTTGGTATTTATATGGTTAATAAACCCCTAAAAGGGCACTCACTAATTCGAATCCTAACTAGGTCGTTTATCGAGTCAAACTACTTCCGAAAAAGTCAACATAATTGTTATGTTTGGTTTAAAGCATGATTAGCGATGTAAATGGCGTATAGCCTATTTTATCATTCTTACCAACTGAAAATAAGTATAAAAACTTGTATACGCTTGCTTGATTCGACAACTTTATGTTTAGAACCGATTCGGAGCCGAGATACGCAAAGGTTTGACTTTTGCTTTGACCTCAGTTCTGACCCGATTCTTATAGTTTTAGACATGCCTTAAAGTTCCATTAGGACCTAGTTACATGTGTGTATAAGCCTCTGCGTTTATACCACTCGAATCCCTAATCATCCGATGTTTCCGTTAATCGCCTAAATATTGACCGTAATGCCCTTATGACCATAAAACGAGATTTTTGGAAATGTGGAAGTGCCATAATCTTAGTTACTGATTATTATGCATGTCCCGAAAATTTCACATTAATCGGAGGTCTAGATTAGGAGT
This sequence comes from Helianthus tuberosus, assembly GCA_030545235.1. Classification (NCBI taxonomy): domain Eukaryota; kingdom Viridiplantae; phylum Streptophyta; class Magnoliopsida; order Asterales; family Asteraceae; genus Helianthus; species Helianthus tuberosus. Next base: position 186,706,942 of record CM060432.1, on the reverse strand, counting down.
TATGCTTAATGACGTAATTAAGAACGCTTTTATTAATTAAACGGCGTCATTAGCATAAAACCTATCTAAACCCAATTTTTGACACCAAACCTTTTACCCACTGATGTAATATAATATTTTGGGATTTTTGAAGATTTTTAATTATTTTTAAACTGATCATAAGCTTGGATTAGCGCCTTAATTCGGTTAATACCGAATATACCCTTTTCGGCCATAAAATGAGTTTTACAAATCCTTTTAACGCCAATCCAATTGCTACTGATTTTAAATGTTAAATAGAGTGTTTTGAACCTGTTTTACTGATCAAGAAACTCAGAATCGTATTTTAAACCGTACGCCGCTTAAAACGGCTTTATACGCGTATTTAACGCATAGTTTGGGTTTAAAACTATTTTGACATATAAGACTTATAACCAAATGTTATAGCCTGTTTAAATAAGCCATTTTACTGATGTAACCAGACCCGGTTCACAGAAACCAAATTAAATCATTTTATAATCTTTAAAATGACCAAAATACCCCTACGGGGCTTATTAAGAGATTAAACTCGTTTGGGGCGTCACGGGTGATATACTACTGATGTCACAACTTATTTAAGGCGTGTTAACTTAGGAAACCTGTTTAGGACTATTACGGATACCCGTTACGCTTCATGCGCGTTCGGTTCGGTTTATGTAACTAGTTTACATAAATTAGCCGAAACGGGTCAAACCTTAACGGTTTTATCTCAAAATCCAGAATGTGCATCACATACCCATATTAAGCAAGTCTTCAAACTTGTCGGGTCTAAATCACATTCTATCCGGTCTTCGCTTAATCGTGCGTACGAACCGTATCTTTAAAACTAACCGGTCTAAGCGCAAGCTTAACTAAAGACCCGTTAGTATTCTAATAGGTTATTATAAACCTTCGTTCCAGATTAGGAGAACCAGTAAAAGATATTTGCACTCGCTGATTTTGAACTATACTTACTCAGGTAAATACTTTTAACTTATTTTCCCTATACGGGCTTGGGGTACGGTATATAAAATACCGCTTGGTCGGGACGTTGAATATTTGATTGAATAAATGATAATGAAAGTATTGAGACGTCTCGTTTAATATTGTTTTGTTTGCTTAAAGCCTTTGGGGGGTTAATGACCGTGTCCCGGATATCCCTGGCATCATTTTACGAAATGGCCACGACCTCAGCACTCAGGTGTAGGCGTACACCTGTTAGTGTCTCATAAATAAAGTGGTGTGTTAATTGATCTTTAACCCGGCTCGACCCGGGCTACTGAACGCATAAGGAACATGTAAATCCATACAAGTATTATATATTTAAATAATTATCCCAAGTTATAAAATATTATTTGTGCCTTGTGCCTTAAATACATTTTCTTAAACTCTTTTCAAAATGAGTCGGTTGATTGTATTTACCAGTGTAAACTGACGTATTTTCTTAAAAGGTTAAGTGCAGGTACTACGCGAAATAGGCTGGCTTGTCTCCTAGCATCCACATTAAGTCTCGCCAGCTTGGATGTCATAACTGTTGAACATTTGTTTCCTTTTTAAACTTGATCTACCTGTGGATTTATATTCGACTATTTGTGATACTTAATATTACAATATCGTTGGTTGAATTAAATCTATACTTTGCTTCCGCTGTGCATTTAAATATTGTGTTGTTTGACTATTATGTTGCCAACCACGTCACGATACTCCCCTACCGGGCCCACCGGTGACACGTGGAAATTCGGGGTGTGACATTAGGGCTTGTATTACAAGAAAATATCAAATTTAGTATGTTTAGAGGTTGATTTCGCTTCAAGGGACATTTAGAGAAGATTTCGCTTGGAGCAGGTTCAAGCGAAATCCACATGACTTGATTTCGCTTGAATAGTGCTCAAGCGAAACCTTCATGCCTATAAATACCCTGAAGCGTAATCAGTTCAAGAAGTTCAGTTCAGTTGTTGGTTTCCGACACAGAAGTGCTGTCGAGGTGTCTCCAAGTCTGTAATCTTTCAGAGATCAATACAAGAGACAGTAAATAGTATTTCCGGTGTTATACAAGCTAAACAAAGACAGAATCAATGAATTCCGCCTCTGATTCTGTCTGAGCACTCTTCTGATCGACTCATTAGGTCGTTTCACGATCCTACAAGTGGTATCAGAGCTCAGGAGGAAGAGTTCTTACTGTTTAGCTCGTTTTCACTGGAAAATTCTGACTTCTACACCTTCTTTTCAAAATTAATCAAGTTTTCATGGTTAAAATGGACTGATTTTCGTATATAGTGTGCGAAACATTGAATTAACAAATCCTTGAAAGATTCAGACCTAAAATCGGCCTAGAACTTGATCAATTTTGCAAAAATCAGATCGACTTGATGATGTCAGCATGATTCAAGCGAAATTGAGAGGTTGATTTCGCTTGAAATCTAGGTCTCGCTTGAGAAATTGATCAGATTCTGCTTGATTTCGCTTGGGAGGTTATTTTGTTTGATTTCGCTTCAAGAGTTTTAGGTTGAGTTGTACTTAAAGCGAAATCATAGTTTTCGCTTGAAAGGGTTTCGCTTGAAGAATTTTGTATTGAAAAGATTATTAAGTGGTTGAAGCGAAATTGTTATTTCGCTTGAGTTGATTACACATTTAATTTCGCTTGAAATCAAATATCTCATTTCTCTTCAAGTGAAGATTTCGCTTGAATTGATACTGTAGTTAATCTTTTGATTTTGTTTGAAGTTTGTTTGCAGGTATTTCGCTTGAAGGTTGTTGAGTGAATATTGTTTTGGAAATATGGCAAACATGTTTGATGAAAAAGAGAATGATTTTATTGAAAGGTTAAATAGATATGGTTGTTATCAAATGAGTACATATGAACAAGATGATAAGAAGATTTGGATTCTTAGACTTGAAAGATTTGCATGCCAAAAGAATGAGACTGTGAAAGAAATGGAAAGGAGATTTGATTACATGATGGACAAGTTAAAATTGTTTGGGATCAAATTGACAAATACTGAAAAGATATCAAAGCTTGCAGATGCTTTACCTGCCGAATGGGATGATGTTTTAAAGATATTAAAACAAGAACCTAAATTTTCAAAATTACATCCATCTGATTTCATCAATAAACTTCAAAAGCATAGTTTTGAAAATTCTGATAAGAAGAAAATATTGATGAATAAAATCAAAGAGAATCTAGATAAATTGAATCTGGGAAATCTAGATAAAATCAATTTGGATGTAATCACTGAAATTAATAGGAGAATATGTGTGTGTTTTGCTGCACAACAGAACATGAAATATGATTTTAAAAGGGGGTGTTATATTAATACAAATTTAAATCCTCTTGATTTTGTAAAAATTGTTTGTGCAGGAACATACAAGATTGAGACAATGGAAGTTCAAAAGAATGAAGAATCTGTGAAGCTTGGATCTTCAAGTTCTGAATCAGTATGCTCCAAATGTGACAACTTTAAGGATGACAATGACAAACTCTTGAAAGACGCGGAAAGTTTGGCATTGGAGATCAAGAAGTTGAACAATGAGAAGCAAACTGATGAAAAACAGATTCTTATACTGCAGGAAAATTGTGTGAAGTTGCAAACTGAAAATGACAAACTATTGGGTAATTTGAACAGTTTGACATCAGAAAACAAAGTTTTGAGAGAGAAAGAAAAGGAGTTTGAAAGCAAAAAGAAATCTTCAGAAGATGAAGATTTCTGGATCAAGCTGGAGAACAAAAATCTGAAAGCAAATGAAACAAAACTTCAAGAACAGATAAAAGTTTTGGAAAATGAAAAGTCTGTTCTTGAAAACACAAAGAATGAGAATGAGAAATCAATCAAGTCTCATCTTGAAAGAATCTCTCAGCTTGAAAACGAAGCTGAGAATTCGAGAAACAAGATTGATGAACTTGAAAAGAAATTGAAAGGTTTTGTGATATCATCTGAAATTCCTTGTCCAAAACCGATCAATTCTGTTCCAATAAGTGACAATGTCACAAACTTTGACAATGTCAAAGTTGAAGATTGTGATGAAAAATCTGATGATGAAAAAGTAAAAATTGAAAAAAAGAATTTATTTTTGAAGTTAAAAGAAAAGTTTCAAGAAACTGTTCCACAATCAACTGAAAAGGGAGAATGCTCTAAGCAAAAACCTTTGAAGAAGAAAGTGAAACAAAAACAAAAAGAGAAAATTTTGAAAAATGTTCAAAAAGAAAATAAAAGTTCATCAGATCAATCATCCAATCGCAATCAAAAACCACAAAAAGTAAAAAATGAAAATTCAAAAATAGTTGGTGAAAAGTGGTGCAGGTTGGGCCACAGTGCTTCAAGGCCAAATCAAGCTTACAGGAAGAGAGAGGATTATCACCAAGCCAAACAGTGCTATGATTTGAATGTTTGGGCTGAAAATGGTGATTGGTACGATAACAGAGTGTGTTACCGATGCGGTTATCAAGGACACATTGCTGTTAACTGCCAGAGATGGAGTTTTGAATCGAGGAGATGCTATAACTGCCATATCAAAGGTCACATTGCCAGAGATTGCTCAATGAGATCAATGAAAAGATCGAGGGTTGAATCTCAGAAGCAGGTAAAGATCCCAGTCTCTTTCAAGCCCAAAGAACAGAAAGTTTAAGAACGTAAAGTTCAAGAACCGAAAGTTCAAGAACCGAAAGTAAAGCTTTCTCAGGGGCAAAAAGACAGACTGAGGAAGAAGAGGAAGAAGGCCAGAGAGTATCTGGAAAGGATTTTGTCCTCGGATACAACTGGTAAAACAGATAAAAGTTCTGATAAATCGTCTTGCTCACCAAAGAACAACAAATCAAGCAAAACGCATTCATCAGATACAAATCTGAGGACGAAAGAGGAAAAGAAGAAAGTTGTTGGCAATGAATCTGTTTCTTCGGAAACAAAGGAGCCACATGTCGGCAATGAATCTGGCTCATCAAAGTCAGATAAGCCACATTCAGGCAATGAATCTGGTGTGGTAAAGCCAGAAGAGCCAGTTGTTGAGGTAAAGACTGAGAATTCTAGTTTAACAATGGATGATGAAAATTTTCCATCGTTGTTGAACAAGAATTCAAAATCACCCAAGAACGGTCAGGCTTGGGTGAATCTGTTTAAATGAAAAACCTGACTTGCCGGAGTTCCCAGGTTGATAAGCGTGGAACATGAATCGGCACATTTCTTGAGAAATTCACGAAAGTGATTTCGAGTTACAAGTGGTAAATCAAGGACATTAAGTTGTACTTGATTTTCTACAAGTGGTTTTTAATATGAAAAACAATGTGATGAAACCCCTAACCTACAAGTGGTTTGAAAATCAACAAAACTAATTTTCCGGAAAAACCATTTTGATTAAAACAAACTTAAGTGTTTTGAAATCACTATGGGAAAATAGTTTGTTGTGAGGGGGAGTTCTGATTGTTTATGCCAAGTGGATGGCGATTTGAAGTAATTCTCATCATGTTGTCACGTTTCTTTGTACAGTTTGATTTCAAATTTTTCCCAGAAAATCGAAAATTGAAACATATTTTAGATTTTAGGGGGAGTAAAAATTTTAAAAAAATTAGAAAATTTGAAAATGTCAAAAACATTGAAAAATTAAAAATGAGTTTTGTTGAAACAAGAGGAAATGATAGTACATCAGTGGACTATCACAGCATGCTAAAGAATTGGAAAGTAAAATGTGATAAACGGTCTCACTAACGATGTGACGATAGGCTCAGCTAGACTAGTAGATTTGCAATAACGATACAAACTTAAATGAAAAAGCCTAGTTCTAGTGGGAAACATGGTCGAAAGCATAGTACTTAGTTTTGTCCTTCTTGATTGTGTGCCTACTCGGTAATCGCTGATTGTCGAAAGACATAAAACTGGTTAAGTTTGTGAACTTTCACAACTTTGCTAAAAATGTCGCTGTGATTGTGCATTTCATTTTGCAAAGATTTAAACTTGTTTTATTTCTTTATTTTGTTTAAGCATCGGACATCCTCTGCGTATACGTGAGTATCGACCTGGATGTTGTTGCCTAAACGTTCTGCTTTATTTTCTTTGGTGTTTCGTTTAAGCTTTGGACCTCCTATGCGTATACGGGAGTATCGACCTGGTGGTTAAAGCCTAAACAACTTCAACTTATTTTTATTTTCTTATTTTGTTTAAACATTGGACTTTCTCTGCGTATACGGAAGTATCGACCTGATTGTTAATGTTTAAACATTCTGCTTTGTTTTTCGCACAAATCACAGTTGATAAAGTTTAAAGGCATTACTTGAGCTAGTGTATTGCATGATGAGGGGATATGCTGAGATCGTGGGGTCCATAAGAACTTAGTGTTATCTTAATATACCTTAAAGTATCGGTAAGCAGATTGAAAGTTTTTAGATTGAGTTTATGTGGACAACAATATCGTCAATCAACGTGAATCGTTTAGAACTGAAAATGTTTAAAGCTTAACGGTGCTAGTGATTGGTCACATAAACTGATATGATCCTCTTACACAAACTCACAAAAATAGTGTTTGTAAATATATCTGTTATTGCATTTGTGTTTTATAATTTTGAAAAATCTCAAAAAGATTTTCGACAACTGATGTTGAAGAGCGGATATTCAAAATTCCAAGTGCTAATCAAGATGAACTGGTTTGGGAGTGTGTGCTAAATTGAAAATTTTGGATTAAGAAAGAAATTGAGATTAGTTAATTAGGGTCATTAATTTGAACTTGATGTAACTATTGTTTGTAAGTTTTTTCTTATTGGTTTAAGTGAAAACTTATGTTTTGGTAGAGAGATGTGTGTAGGAGAAATGAAGGTTTCTGATCCTGTTGCTACGAAAAGCCAGGAGATGCATCAGAACCTGTGGAGAGCTTAATCTGAGAAAAAGCCAGGATTTAATTTCAAAGGCGATAGCTAATTCCAGACTGAAAATCCCAGCTTGCTGAAAGGGGGAGTCTGACGAAGTTAGAGCTAGAGAAAAGATCCGGGTACAAGATTCCAGGAGAAAGTCCTGAAGAAGATCGATCAAGATTGAAAGAGTCGTCACTTTGAAGACTCTCACTGAAGATTCCGTCAACATTCAAGGGGGAGTCTGTTGGTGCAGTTGTCTGTCGACTTCATCTTCGTTCGAGTCTTAAATTAGAACTGATAGATTAGGGCTTGTATTACGAGAAAATATCAAATTTAGTATGTTTAGAGGTTGATTTCGCTTCAAGGGACATTTAGAGAAGATTTCGCTTGGAGCAGGTTCAAGCGAAATCCACATGACTTGATTTCGCTTGAATAGTGCTCAAGCGAAACCTTCATGCCTATAAATACCCTGAAGCGTAATCAGTTCAAGAAGTTCAGTTCAGTTGTTGGTTTCCGACACAGAAGTGCTGTCGAGGTGTCTCCAAGTCTGTAATCTTTCAGAGATCAATACAAGAGACAGTAAATAGTATTTCCGGTGTTATACAAGCTAAACAAAGACAGAATCAATGAATTCCGCCTCTGATTCTGTCTGAGCACTCTTCTGATCGACTCATTAGGTCGTTTCACGATCCTACAAAGGCCAAGATTTTCAAAATCGAAATCATGAGCAAAGAAGATATTCTCCAAGAAGATTTCCAACATTTTCGCGCCAAAAAGCACCCATCTCTCATAGTACAGTGCTCCACTTATTTGCATAAGAGCAACACTAGACTGTGGGGACTTGAAGGGGTAAGGTCCCAAAAACCTTGCACGGATGCTTGGGACCATACCACAACCTCGTCAATAAGCTCTCTTTGTAAAAGAACCTTGAGCGGTCGCGCAGTAATTCCAAAAGAAAACTTAAAGAGAAGTACAATTTTAAACATCTGCGCTCCAAAAGGAGCTAACGAATCCTTGCGTCAGCCTAAATAACAGATAGGATAAAATCCTAACAAAACTTCCGCATAAATGACATCGAGACTTGGATAAAAGTATAACTTCTCTATTACCACAAAAATTAGCATGAAGAAGAGCCACACAGGATTACAGTTGTATCTTTCTAGAAGGCTTGATCGTGCACCACCATTCGGTTATAACCGAATAGCCACGTGGCATCATCCCAGGCTCCATCGAAGTCACGATGATGACACGAATTGAAGGAAAGATCTACACTTGCCCACTTTCCACGTGGCATCACCCCAGCCGTTGATCACGACCACGTTCCGTGTGCATACACACTCGTTAGTGATTAAACGGAGAACCAAATAACCGCTTACGGAAAAGCACTTTCCGTCAAGTTTTCATCAACAAACTTTCCCGCCCAAACTTCGGTTATAAATAGAGGATAATTCAGGTACAAATTCTCAAGTTACACACACACTTCACTTTACATTACTTCTTCTTCTTCTTCTTCTTCTTCTTCTTCTTCATCACACCCTGTACTTATTCTCACGCCGGAGGGTGGTCACGGAGAGAACCCCCATTCTCGCCGTGGCGAGTCTAACGGCTGTTTGTTTTGCAGTTGTTTTCTGAGGAAGAAGATTATTCACGCCTGAATCGAACGAGGATATATAACCCTTTTATGCAGATTCAAACCCCCTGGTTCAGTTGATTCCGGTCAATTAAACCAATGTTTCTTCACGTAGGAACATGAATGGAAGGCTACACCACCCCCTTGTCTGATCAACCATGGTTCGCATTGATTAAACCATGACAACCTTTGCCTCTTTTCTATTTTTCCAAGATTTCATTTCCTTTTTTCTTTAGACCAAATAAATTAAAAAACAAAAGGGGATAATGGTTTTGGTCATGACCACTCACTTAGTGTAGTGATTTTAGATGTTTGATTAGAGGTGGGTGATATGGCGTTGACGTGGAAGGTCATGGTGATCATGAGTGTCATGACCACACCCTATAGGCTATAGCCTTAGTTAACCCACAACACAATATTAATGAGAATTTAGTTGATGGTCAAGTTGTGACGTGACGGTGATGTTACCATAGGTTAATAGATATTTAGTTAACCCAAAACCTCTTAGAAAACGAAATAACATTTTTACCTTTATTTGTTTATTTTCGACACATATTTTCTTCCAAAACCTCTTAGAAAACGAAATAACATTTTTACCTTTATTTGTTTATTTTCGACACATATTTTCTTTAACATAAACTTAGATTTAACAAAAAAAGTAATAATTTGACGGATTCCAATGATCCAAGTCAACGGACATCCATGACCCTCCATTTGGTTCCGCATGTGTGTTCGATCACAAATTTAAGGTTTATAAGAGCTTTTTTTATTATTTATATTTTTACTTTTTTTTTTGTGTGAGTTGTAAGTAAAATGTAAGTTATAAGAAAATCTTCATCGCCGATGATGGCCAGCCCAGCTGGTCGGAGGTGTGAGGGTTTTACCCACAGGTCACGGGTTCGATCCCGGCCAGTGGTGGTTTCCCACACGGGGTCCCGGTTCGATCGGAAGGCGCTTGCGGGCGGGCCGGTTCGAACGCGGGTGGGTTAGTCGCTGCGATTTATGGGACGCGGGGCTGACCAGTTGATCTAAACCTTTCAAAAAAAAAAAGAAAATCTTCATCTGATTTTTAGCAAACGAGTCCTTAGGCTGTCAGTGTTACGTCAGTGATCTAAATTTGCTGTTAAAAATGCAATTATGGTTTTAATACTTTTTTTCTATAAATAGTATCCAATTGTGTCTACCCATGGTTGCAACCAAATAATTTCCATATACTCGTGATATAACAATTATGTCATCTTCCCGTTACCATAGTTTCTTTGTCATAAAACATAACATCCATCATTTTCTAGACTAGCCTTTAAAATATTTAGTCAAACAAAATGCTGCAATTATTAAGTAGAAAGAAGTTAGTTGTTAGTTGGTATGCCTAATCATTCTCAAATATATGAGATTATCGTTTTATAATGGAATATTGAATTTTAATAATCTCAACTATTCGTTATTGGTCGCCAATAGTCTCAACTTAAAAAATAACCACTGGCAGTCCCAACTATTGACATATTTGGCCACAAATGTACCCTGACAAACAGAACCCTAACGTTATTAGTCTACGGTCGCCGGGAAACCGTTTTTTACTAGAAAAAGATTTGTAGAGGTCCGATCTAAGGTTACAAAGAGGTTTGGGACGAGAATGTTAAGTTTTCTAGCCAAAAAGTCGAGTTTTCTGGCCATAAAGAAGTTTTCCGGCGAAAAAAGGAGTTTTCCGGCGACTTCAATAATTGGGGTTTTTTTTACTAGAACAAGGATCTCAAAGGTCCGTAATAAGGTTACAAAGAGATAAATGTTGAGTTTTCCGGCCAAAAATGAGTTTTCCGGCCAAAAACGTTTTTTCGGCGACCGAAAACTAACAACGTTAGAGTTCTGTTAAAATCCAATATTCCCTTTATAATCAAACTATTTTGTCAACGTAAGACCTAAAATATCGGTTTAAGAGTAACTCGGTAACTTGAAATAGGGGTGTGCACGGTTCGGTTCGGTTATCAGCATTATCCGTAACCGTAACCGAAGTCATCGGTTAATCGGTTCGGTTAATTCGGTTAATTTGTCGGTTTTCTGTTCGGTTGGGATAATTTTCGGTTAATAACCAATTCAAACAAGGGCTAATTTTTTTCCTTAAAAATACATGTAATGGAGGTATAAATATATGAAATATATGTATAAATACATAAATAGATAAATAAGAAAATGAAAATGCGTGAATTGATATTTAAATACATAAAATGGAGGTATAAATAAATGAAATGAAGGTATAAATAAATGAAACGAAAGTATAAATAAATGAAATAGAGGTATTATTACATGAAATACATGAAATAGAGGTATTAAAGCTAGAAATATATAATGAAATAAATGATTCGGTTCGGTTTGGTTAATTTCGGTTAACCGATGGTAAAAACAAATATCCGTTAACCGACTTTCGGTTAATTCGGTTTCGGTTAATTTTGGTTAACGGTTCGGTTATTGCACACCCCTAACTCGAAATATGGTTTACTTTATGATTATCATTATCGAGCACAAAATTTTAAACTCATATAACTACTTAATTAAAATATTTTGAACAAACTCACATTATATCATTTACAAGTTGGTCTATCGAATTATCTATTGATGATTTCATTTTCATTCATAGTCTAAATTAAATTAAAATTATATACATTTAGTAGTTGAGAAAGATATTATCACGAAATGTCAAAAAGCATAATGCACGTCTAGATCATGGATCATTCAAATAGTTACAAACATATAGAACATAACAAAATTACATCAATTGAAAGGAGAAATTCTTTTTCGCGTGTTTACATTATTTGCCGTCCCATTATTAAAAACAAGGTCACTTAAGTTGCATAACAACTCGGGTGTTCTCATTATAGAACTAGACATCGAATTCTTACATTTGTTGTTAAAAATGAAAATGTAAAGACGAAAAAACATTGTAACTAACATGGTTCACTCGATATGATCAAGCTATGTCCATAATAAAACTAAACTAAATTTCCTGTTAATATAGATTTTCTTTTATAGTTATTGCTTTGTGATTAATCATAAATCATGTTATGTTTTCATAAAGAGTTTTTATTCGAATTTAAGTAGAATACTTTTAAAAGTGTGAAATTTGAATTTCATTATTTGAACGTTGTCTAATAAACATAAAAGATATATTAAATTTATTGGGTTTTCTCCTGAATTTGTGCAAATGCATTATTGCCTAGTGGAGATTGATATGATCGGGTGGTTCCAGGGACGGACCTAAAGAAGGTCCAGGCGTAGCACAGGCTACGGCTCAACTTTTTTTCGGTAGTGTAATTTTTTTTCCGATTTTTATAGTAAGGACAACTCTAAACAACTACGAGGACACCCCTCAAAAAAAATTTTACAAACCAATAATAAGCCCAGTTGGTGATGATGATACAAACCAAATAATAAGCCCAAATAACTAAATAATAGCACATTAGATTAGCCCAAATAATAGCTCAAATAACTAAAAAAAATCGAAATGAAGCTTGTCAAGACGGATTTACGCAATCGAATCGGCCCGTAATTTTTGAACAATGCTACGGTTTGTGCGGTCGAAAAGAATTTTTTACTTTATTTATTTATTGTTGTTTTTTAATATTGTATGATTGCACGATAAAAAAAAATTGGGATACCCCTGAGTTATTGTTCTAGTTCCGCCACTGATGTGGTTCCATTGGTGACACGATGATACTCCAGTAGTCCGTCAGTGATCCAAAATTGTCGTTCAAAATAAAAATATACAATAAAACTCTTGTCGATTATCTCAAACATTATCTTCCATATCTTAAATTTCAGAGAAAAATATTTAAAAGTTGTATAAAGTGATGTGATAACAATTTTCCATATTCATCATGATTATTTGAAAAAAAGGCATTACATGCGACTTGTAATCTTTTATGTTTGGAAAGTTTGACATTGTGTCCTCAACTTTATGCAAGAAACTATGAAGAAAAGGGTCAAATGAGCACGTACACAATAGATATATGTCTACAAATTTGGTGGGGGCAACACCTAATTTAATTAGTAGAACATGACATGTAGCTTGACCAAGATGTGGTTGCCATTGGTTCGGCCCCATGTTTAGGTAAACAAAGTTGTCAAAAGATATTCGATACGTGTAAGGTTTCTTTCATATGAATAGATGTTGCACCTGTAAGATTAAATATATTATGTAACAATATTTAATCTATAACCATCATAATCATTTACATTTGATAGATCAAAATATATAATAACCTATTAAATAATTAGTTGGTAATTGTTGATGGACCATATTACCCTTATTAACTAATTAGGTTTCCTCCTGGGTGCCTATATAAAGGAGTCTTATGTTGAGGTTGAAGGGTTACACAGTTACACATCCCATTAGCCATAACATCAATTTCGACCTCCTCTCCTAATCGAATCCCCTATTCGATTTCTAAGCCCCATCATCAGTTAGCACCCTAAAGAGGAACCGGATCACTCTGACAATCATGTTGAACTCGATGTCATCTTCTCTAACTGGATTCTCCACTGCTTTGAATGCAATAACAGGTATGATTTCATGGTTTTCTTCATGTTTGAACAGAACCGATCCAGCATGTGGTATCAGAGCATATGTTGATTAGTCGGTTCTGTTTTAATCCGAAAAATCTGGAAAACGGAATTGAAAAAAATCATCACAGATTACGTTTTGCCATCTGAAATCATCATTACGGATGATTTCGGATGATTACGGATCAAAGTTTCATCATTACGGATGATTTCGGATGATCACGGATCATTTTTTGATCATTACGGATCATCACGGATCTGGAAGTTCATCATTACGGATCATCACTGATCATTACGGACGATTTCGGATCTAAGTTCCATCATTACGGATCATCATTGATCATTACGGATGATTTCGGATCTGGAGCTACATCATTACGGATCATCTCTGATCATTACGGATGATTTCGGATTATTACCTATGCATTTCGGATAAATGTTTGAATTTTCGATTTAGGGTTCATCATAAGTTCTTGATTACGGACCATTTCGGACTCATTACGGATTCATTTCGGACTAAGCATCCATTACGGATCATTTCAGACTGAGTATCACCATTTCGGATCAATTTAGGACTAAGCCTCATCCGAAATCATCCGAAATGCGTCCGAAATGGATTCATCCGAAATCATGAGTGTTTAATGTGAACCAAAAATTTTTTCGGGGCTCCCGCCCCGAACCCCGGGCGGGGGCGCACTGCCCCCCGCAACCCCCAGCGAACTCACCGCGGAGTTCGATCCGCGCTAACGGGTGGTTTGCTATTAAATAAATGGTTTTGTAATTTACTTAGTTAATTAATCAGAATCAGATAATGTTTTACAAACCCAGAATAGCTTAACTTGAATGAGCTTTTGATATATCATTTCTGCCCAAAGCTGACTTGATACATCTTCTCATCGTTCAAGTATTATGAAAGCTATGTTGTGTGTGCATCATAAGCATGAATGTCTTAAGTTCTGGCCAAAGCTGATTTAATTCATTCATAGATGGCATACTCAACAAGTGCATAACTAAAGTGATTGTCTCAATTTCTGGCCAAAGCTGATTCGTTACAACCACTTTGCACATATGCTTAAATGATTACACTTCTGGCCAAAGCTGTTTTGTCTTCGTTTAAGTAGAATTTTTTAGCTAAGTCTATTATTTTGATGTTAGTAATAGACAATATCACAGCTTCATAATGTAAAATGGTCATTATTTATGCCTGCCTTAGTATAACATGCCCTTAGATCACATTAAGACTTCTTTCCTAGTATCATAATTCGCTCATCTTATTTCCACTATCAGCACCCAATCAGGGGATTCCACCTTTGACTGGTGATAACTTTGCTGCATGGAAGGATGCTCTCATGCTTACACTTGGAATACTGGACTTTGACTATGCCCTAAGAGAGAATAAGCCAGCGGACCTTACTCCACAAACTACTGCTGCTCAGCAGTTAACTCATGACAAGTGGACTAGGAGTAACCGCATGTCTCTCATGTTTATGAAGCAGTCCATAAGCAATGCAATAAGGGGAGCTATTCCTGATTCTGAAGATGCTAAAACCTACTTGGCTTCTGTGGAGGCGCAGTTCAAGGGGACGTCTAAAGCACACGCTAGTACTCTTATTCTCAAGCTGGTGACAACTAAGTATGATGGGAGGAGCGGCATTCGCGAGCACATCATGATGATGAACGACATGGCCAATAAGTTGAAGGGGCTGGAAATGGAGATCAGTGATGGTTTCCTTGTTCATTTCATCATTACTTCGCTTCCTTCGTCCTTTGAAGCATTTAAGATCAATTACAACACTCAGAAGGATAAATGGACGATGAGTGAGCTGGTCGCCATGTGCGTACAGGAGGAAGAGCGTATGAGGATGGATCGCCATACTGATGTTGCCAACTTTACTACTTCCAACTCTAAGAAAAGGAAGAACAATTATCAGGGGAAGGATGCTTCAAAAGTCCAAAGGCCTAATTCTAATCCTAGTACAAGTGCAGCTTCCAGCTCTAAGAACTCCTTAGGCAGTATCCGCTGCAAGTTCTGTAAAAAGACAGGACACATGCAGAAGGAATGCCCTGACTTCAAGGAGTGGCTGGCTAAGAAAGGTAACGATTATTTTATGATACTTGAGTCCTATAATTTAAGTGTTCCTGCTAATTCTTGGTGGTTTGATTCTGGTTCTATGATTCATGTTACCAATTCTACTCAGGGATTCCTTTCAATCCGGAAGCTGGAAAGAAACCAAAGAACGCTTAAGGTTGGGGATAATCGAGAATTAGAAGTGAAGGCCATTGGAACATTACAATTAGTTATGAAAACTGGTTTATGTATTAAACTTTATGATACCTTATATGTTCCTGAGGTAACTCGGAACCTTGTATCAGGACCAAAGTTAGACATGGACGGTTTTATTGTTTCCCATGGTCATCGCAAACTCTCTATCCTCTATGATTCTGTTCTTTATGGTACTGGCATTCTGGATGGTGGTCTCTATAGATTAGAACTAGAAGATGATTTTTCCAAATCTTTGTTGTCATATAACATTAATGAATCACTCACAAAGATGAAAGAGAAACGAGACTTAGAAACTTCATCCATGTTGTGGCATCAGCGTTTAGGCCACATCTCAAGAGAACGATTAAATCGTCTCGTAAAGGATGAAGTCTTACCTCCTCTCGATTTCTCTGATTTTGGAACATGTGTCAAATGTCTTAAAGGTAAGATGACATTAGCGAATAAGAAAGGTGCCACTAGGAGCTCTAATTTATTAGAACTCATTCACACTGACATTAGTGGTCCCTACCAAATCGCTGGCATAACAGGACATACGTCATTTATCACTTTTATTGATGATTATTCTCGTTACATGTACTTGTATCTTATTAAGGAGAAATCTGAATCTCTTACATCTTTTAAAGATTATAAGGCTGAAGTTGAAAAGCAATTAGATCGTCAGATTAAAGTTGTGAGATCAGATAGAGGCGGTGAATATTATGGAAGACATACTGATGTGGGTCAAGTTCCTGGTCCATTTTATGAGTTTTGTAAGGGCCAGGGGATTGTGAACCAATACACCATGCCTGGTACACCTCAGCAGAACGGTGTCGCTGAAAGAAGAAATCGTACCCTTATGAACATGGTGCGCAGTATGTTAGCCAACACTAATTTACCATTATTCCTCTGGACTGAAGCGTTAAAAGCAGCTGTTCATATACTCAATAGAGTTCCTTCTAAGTCTGTCCCTAAAACTCCTTATGAACTTTGGACAGGAAGGAAACCGAGTCTTAAATATATGAAAGTATGGGGCTGCATTGCTGAAGCAAAACTTTACAATCCTTTCCTAAGGAAACTTGACCCTAAAACAGTTACCTGTTTCTTTATCGGGTATCCTGAGAACTCTAAGGGTTATCGTTTCTATTGTCCTTCCCATGTCACCCGTATTGTTGAAACCAAGCGTGCCGCGTTCCTGGAGGATTTCAAGGTCAGTGGGAGCAGTACCAACCCTTACGAAGAATTGCAAGAAGTACAAGACGCGGGGGGGGGGGGGGGAGAGACTCGTCGCTTACCATTACTCCGATTACTCCTCTTGTACCCAATGCAACTACTGTACCTGAAGCTACTGCACCAACTGCGAATTCACCTCTACAATCAGAACCAATTATACCTCATGACGAAGGCACATCAAACGCTCAAAACCAAGACAACGTTGAACCCGATAATCCACTCAGGAGGTCATCTAGGCAAAGAAGGCCTACTAATTTTGATGATTATGTTACCTACCTGACTGAAATGGATCCCGGAAAGCTAAGAGATAGTGATCAGTCTTCTGAATGGAATAAAGCAATGATTGAAGAGCTTGAATCCATGAAGAAAAATGACGTTTGGGATTTGGTAGAATTACCCAACGGAGCCAAACCCGTAGGATGCAAATGGGTATTCAAAACAAAACTGGATCCGAATGGGAACGTTGAACGCTACAAAGCGAGATTGGTTGCAAAGGGCTACACTCAGAAAGAGGGAATTGATTATCAAGAGACGTTTTCACCTGTCTCTCGTAAAGATTCATTAAGGATCGTCATGGCCCTAGTAGCTCATTTTGATTTGGAGTTACATCAGATGGACGTTAAAACCGCTTTCCTTAACGGAGATTTGGACGAAGATGTTTACATGAAGCAACCTGAAGGCTTTAAACCTGAAGGTGAGGAGCATCTAGTCTGTAAGTTGAAGAAATCCATTTACGGGTTAAAACAAGCATCACGTCAATGGTACCTCAAGTTTGATGAATTCATGAAGAAGCAAGATTTTATGAAGAATCAAGTGGATCAATGCACCTACCTCAAGATGAGTGGGAGCAACTTTACTATTCTTGTCCTTTACGTTGATGACATTCTATTGGAAAGTAATAGTTTAGACATGTTGCATGAGTCGAAGCGGTTACTCTCGCATAACTTCGACATGAAGGATCTTGGAGATGCTTCTTACGTCATTGGCATCGAAATTCACCGAGATAGACAAAAGGGGATCTTAGGATTGTCCCAAAGGGCCTACATCGATCGTGTCCTTACACGATATAACATGCAACAGTGCAAACCCTCCGTCGCTCCAGTAGTTAAGGGAGATGTTTTCGGTTCATTCCAGTGTCCGACAACAGAGGTTGAGAAGGAGCAAATGAGCCAGATACCTTATGCGTCAGTAGTCGGGAGCTTGATGTATGCTCAAGTCTGTACTCGCCCAGATATCGCTTATATTGCTGGAATGTTAGGCCGTTATCAGACTAATCCTGGCCTAGATCACTGGAAAGCAGCTAAGAAGGTACTTCGATATCTGCAAGGGACGAAAGACTATAAACTGACTTATAGAAGAAGTGATCATTTAGAAGTGGTGGGCTACTCTGATTCTGACTTTGCAAAGTGCAAAGATGACAAGAAATCCACTTCGGGCTATATCTTTATGTTAGCAGGCGGCCCTATCTCATGGAAGAGTCATAAACAACAGTTGACCACAACTTCCACAATGATGGCAGAGTACATTGCTGTTTATAACGCAACCTGTCATGGAATGTTACTTAGAAATCTGGTCGCTGGGCTCAAAATCGTTAATTCCATTTCTAGACCATTGAAGCTTTATTGTGATAACTCAGCTGCAGTTAGTTTCTCGAACAGTAGCAGTTCGACTGGAGCTGGTTTATATCTTGATACAAAATATCTGTTCGTACGTGAACGAGTTGAGGAAAATAATCTTTGTATCGAGTATATTAGTACTAAGGATATGCTTGCGGATCCGATGACTAAAGGTCTCCCTCCTAAGGTTTATGAAGAACATGTTCGTAATATGGGATTTAGTAAAGACCTTATTTGAGCATATTGTACTAGCTTATGTTTTATGTTAATGAAATTTCCTCAGTTTGATTTTGTATGTCTCTTAGAATATGTTCAACCGGTATAATGGCATATTGAAAAATAAAGTTACAAATCAAACAAAGGGCTTACGCGTATTTTGATCATGACGATTAGGTTTTAAATTAAGGCTATAGTATGATTAATGGGGGTCCTGAGTCGCATAATGATTCAACGGCTGTATTTCTCTGCTATAGTACTTGTTTAAAGCTAAAATGAGTGTTAACTCCTGATCAGGCTTATCTAATACTCATAGTAAATGATTACTCGGCTAAGTGGGAGAATGTAAGATTAAATATATTATGTAACAATATTTAATCTATAGCCATCATAATCATTTACATAATATAGATCAAAATATATAATAACCTATTAAATAATTAGTTGGTAATTGTTGATGGACCATATTACCCTTATTAACTAATTAGGTTTCCTCCTGGGTGCCTATATAAAGGAGTCTTATGTTGAGGTTGAAGGGTTACACAGTTACACATCCCATTAGCCATAACATCAATTTCGACCTCCTCTCCTAATCGAATCCCCTATTCGATTTCTAAGCCCCATCATCAGTTAGCACCCTAAGGAGGAACCGGATCACTCTGACAATCATGTCGAACTCGATGTCATCTTCTCTAACTGGATTCTCCACTACTTTGAATGCAATAACAGGTATGATTTCATGGTTTTCTTCATGTTTGAACAGAACCGATCCAACAGCACCTATATACATGACGTTGGTAATATGATTGATATTTAATCAATTGATTTTGAACCATGGTTATAAAAAGAAGACATTATGTTGATCAATATTGATATGAGTTGATATACGATAGGATGACAGAAAAATCAAGATCCATAGGGAAAAACTATAAACCAAAACCATGTGGGGTAGCACCGTAGCAGTATTAACGAGATCAATTGTGTATATATTTTCCGTTGGTTTAGGTATGTGGATGGTATTAGGTGATCTATATCCGATTATCTTAAACCGAACGCGTTTACTCGCACTAAATTGAGTTAATACATTATACATTATAAACTTGGAATTGATAAAATTTGAAACGAGACTTGCTATTGAGTATATGATATTCCAAGTGATATTAAGATAAGTTTAAGATCGGGTTTCATGTGACCAAAATCCCTAAAGGTAAGGGGGCGTTTGGTTCGCGGAATTTAAAGGAATTGGAATTGGAATTTGTATAGCAATTCGGATTTGAAGGAATTGGATTTGGAATTTAAACATTCCAATTGGAATTAGAAATTGTTGGAATTGGAATCTCAATTCCATTTTTTATGTGTTTGGTTGTCAAATGAATTAGAATCCATCAGATCATCACCCCGGCACCCACAACCCCCGATTCGGGTCGAAACGGTACGGGTGGAAACGGTTCGGGTCGAAACGGTTGGGGTGGAAACGGTACGGGTCAAAACGGTCCGCGTCTAAAATGTTCGGATTGAAACGGTTCGCGTCGAAACGGTTCGATTCGAAAGGGTACGGGTTGAAATGGTTCGCGTCGAAACGGTACGGGTCAAAACGGTCCGCGTCTAAAATGTTCGGATCGAAACCCTCCGCGTCGAAACGGTACGGGTCGAAACCGTTCGCGTCGAAACGGTCGAAGATTCCAATGAATTTACTTTAATTCCTTCACATATAGGAAGGATTTTGAATTCCTTTAGTTAAAGGAATTTGAAGGAATTCATGCCTAATTCCAATTCCATTGTCAACCGAACACATGAAGATTGGAATTGGGATTCCAATTCCATCAAATTCTGTGAATCAAACATCTTAAGAGATAGAATTCAAATTCCAATTCCCTTAAATTCCATTGAATTCCTGCAACAATATATGCAGGAAACCTATGAACAATTATATATATATATATATATATATAGGATAAGGATCATTACAGAACACTAATTATTGCGAGAACAAAAAGAACAACTCTAAATCACTAAATTTTGGGATTTATGGTTCATATTTCTTACATTCATACGTGTATTATATATACATAAAAAAATCATACATTTTTCCCTATACATAGTCTACATATATGTAGGTAATTTAGCCTACACATAACCTACATGTGTATAGGTTTTTTAAAAACTGAAGATTTTTCATTTTTTGTTTTAAATTCTAGTTTGAGAAACAATAAATCTTACATTTATAACATTTTCATTTACTTTTTAGGTTTTTAGGATTGAAAAAATGAGTGATTCACTTTGTTCTACGTGTTCTCGCGATATTTAGTGTTCTGCATAGAACCTTCCCCTATATATATATATATATATAGAGAGAGAGAGAGAGCCATGCAAAGAATTGGGTCTAGCACGACTAGAAAAAATGAGCTCCTACAAATGTGTGTGTGTATATATATATAGGGGTTGGTTAACGTACAATATTCCTTAACGCACGATGCGTACGAGATGCAATTACGCACGTTATAAAACTCAAAACCCTAATCACGCATGTTGAAAAATCATAATCACGCATGTACAAAATCAGAAATCACGCATGGGGTAGTACGTATTGTACGTTAAGGGATATTGTATTTTACACTTTCACTATATAGGGTAAGGATAGTGTAAAAAGGGCCTAAAGTGTGAGAAGTGCATTATTAATTATAACACTATATATAATACTATATAACACCATATAAACACCGTATAACAATATGTAACACCATATAACAACTATGTAACACTATATATCATTATATAACAAATATAACACTATACATCTATCATAGACATGCTATCAGACAACCTATAGTGTTATATTTGTTATATAATGATATATAGTGTTACAAAGTGTTATATGATATTATATGGTGTTACATATTGTTACGGTGTTTACATGGTGTTATATAGTATTATATATAGTGTTATAATACACTTCTCACACTTTGAGCACTTTTTACAGGATCCTCTACCTATATATATATATAAGCAAATAATTAGTTTGTATGATTAAAAATCACCAAATTTAGATATGAGGGCTGAGGAATGACCGAAATCGAATGAGGATAATGAACTGATGAACCAAAATCGAATGAGGATTGACTCAATTCGATGGAGGAATGGCTAAAATCAACTAATAAGAGCATGCCTTCGAATTTCGGCCCTTCATGAACTCTGTTCGATTTTCTATCCTTGTTCTTGAGTTCTGGTGTTCTGCTTTTGTTCGATCGCTTCTTCCAAATTGCGTAAGATTCGTTAGGTACTTAGGTTTAATTTTTAAACTTTTAACACACAACGCAGAATCAAATACAAATAGAATAAATGTGCAAAATATGAGAAGTGAAAGATACGCAAAAATCACGTGGTTCTAAAGTGGTAAATACAGAGATCGAACCTAAAGCTTTGCAAATCTAATTGATTAATCAACTACGAATCAGATTTGATGATCAATTGACGCTTGCGAATCAAATTTGATGATCATTTAAAGCTTGCGAATCAAACTAATCGATCAGATTTTACTGCGTGCTTCTACAAATCGTTTTTGTTCGTGAAAAATGGTTGAAGAGATAAACAATTGATTTGCATTACATGTTTGATCGATTGTTTGCTTTCACTTCTCCTCCTTTTTGCTTTACATTTAACAGTTGAAACATCAAATTATACATATGTTTATAGGTAAAAGATCAAATACAAATAAACTTAACATAGTAAACATACAAATTGAAGGAAAAGTAAAAAAGACAAGCTGACGTTTTTGTAATTACCACCAACTATCAAAGTTACTATACAAATGTCAACTCAACCAAAAATACCTAAAAAACACAATTTTTTTATATTTTTTATAAAAAATCGCTACATTTTGTTACAATTTTTTTTTTTTTTTTGCTACTAAAAGTAGCGAATTTTAAAAAAAAAAAAATTATTTTGTGTGTTTTTTTTAGGTTTTTTGGGGGTTTAGTTTTTAGCATTTTAGCTTGGGTGGGGAGGGGGGGTTTAGGTTTTTTTTTTTTGGGGGGGGGGGGGGGGGGGTTAAGTTTTTTTTAGGTTTTTTAGATACATTTGTAGAGTAACTTTGATAGTTATAGATAATTACAAAAATGTCACCTTGTCTTTTTGACTTTTCCTTCAATTTATATGTTTAGTATGTTAAGATTATTTGTACAAGAACTTTCCCCTATGTTTATAATTACTCTAGTTAACTATGATAATTACTCTAGTTATATAACGACTCTGATAAGAATGATAATTACTCTACTGTATATAACTAGCGTAATTATATTTATAACTAGTGTAATTACTTTTGTATAACTTGAGTAATTAATATTATAACTAGCTTAATAATTTTTATAACTAGATAGTTCAATGGAGAGTAACTACACTAATACAATAATTACTTTATTACGTATAACTAGAGTAACAACGATAGTAATTCTAGTTATATAAAGTTGACAATATTTACATTTATGCCATCACACGTTTCTTCTCTTTTATTCACTTTGCACGCTTCCTACGTTCACCCATTTGTACCATAACTTGACCCAGTGTGTGCGCGCGTGTGTATGTAATGGATGTTTTAGAAAGAACTGCAAGGACCGTATAATTCACTTGTTGCATGTAGTGCTTTGATAATCTTCTTTGTACAACGTACAAATGGACTACACACGCATCACGGTTCTCAACATATTTTTTATTCTAAGTATCACGGTTCTCAACATATTCTTGATTCTAAAATAAATGCTTGTATATATATAATCATTTTTTTACTATATACGTTTGAAATAAGTTATTAATAACCTTTTGATAAAGTAATTACTTTAGTAAAATGTTATAGATCCACTGCCACTTCAATTAAGAATTTGAATATGCGAATAATTTAAGATTAGGAGGTTGAGAGGCATGAAAAAAAAAAGGACAATGCATCATTAGTTGGTCTACTGTCATGGTCGGCCCAAAGTGTTTGTGTTCAGACATTCCCTTATAAAGAAGATGGTCCCAAACTCTCGCACCCACAATTCAAGCAGACGCTGCCTTCTAGCCCACCTTGTGCACGTGCATCCTCATGCCTCCTCCACTTTATATTCAACAACTAATTCATACTCAACTAAAACACTGTATAAAGTGAACACATTAACTAATTAAAAGCCTACAAAAAAAAAAAAAAAAAAAAAAACCAGTTTCGGCCTGACAACCCGGAAACCGACCCAGACCCGACCTAGTAAAAAAACCGGTTTGCCCCAAGCCGGTTTGGCCCGACACAGCCCACCGGGTTGGGACCAGTTCGTGATTTCATCTTTAAGACACGGTTTGAGCCCAAACCTGTTTGAACCCAATCCCAATTTGTATGATAGGTCATGGGCGGATAAACCTTAGGTAGAGGGGTAACCCCCGCTGCCCCTTGACGCTCTGGTGGTAGTGTAAATTTTGAGAAAAATTCACGTTTTTTCGATTTCGCTGCACCTATAGAATTTTATTTTTGAAAAGTTGCCCCTATAATTATTTTCTAGATCCGCCAGTGTGATAGGTTCAAACATTTTTCACCGTAAACCAATTCCAAGCCCGAACCAGTTTGGGCCAAACCGTTTTGAGTCCTTCATGAAAAACCGACTCGGTTATGAAAGCGGTTCAGTTTGTGAACAAACCAGAATTGTACACCTCTAGTGGGTACACTCAACACTGGCCCAGTGCATGTGGCACTTGGTGAATGTAAATTACTAAATTGACAACCACTTGGGGCAACAGTACGGAACAAGAAGTGGTTCAACTGTTCCAATTTAAAGGTGAAATGTGACTTGTTCACATCTAATTTCAGAAACGCACTCCCATAAACATCACTCATTTCTATAATTGTATCGAATGCATTTCATCACAAGGCACTCCAAAAATGAATGTCAACTTACATGATTGCATACCAGAACACAATGGTGGTCCAAACCGGTTGACCCGAAGGCTGGTTGAATGTTTTTAACCATCATCACAAATGACTAGTGCTAGGGCCCAGAAGTGAGATCATTCAGGTTTGAAATGAAGTTGTTACAAACTTCAAACAATAAATTAATAAAAAGGAAAAGCTTTTATTCTAACCAATTGAAAGATCATCATGTTGAGCCATTTTTATAAGGTTTACATTACAAACTAATAAAATTGCACTACGAAAAGCAACGGCATTGTCATGTTCAAGATCATTGAGCCCTCCTGTATATGATTTGCAGATTTTGGGCTCTGTAAATCCATCTTGTTGAAGCATCAAACAGAGGGATGAAGCAGGATAACGGTATACGGTTCTTTAAAGTCCCTTCTTGAAGCTCAAAATGATTTCCGTGTCCATCTGAATATGCAATGATATATGTATGATAGATTAAGGGTATGTTTGGCAAAAGTAGCTGGTGGCTGCTAGCTGGAAGCTGTAAGCTGGTAGCTGGTGGCTGGAAGCTGGTAGCTGTAGCTGGTAGTTAGTAGCTGTAGCTTTTTAGATATATTTGGTGTTTGGTAGAGTAGCTTGAGCTTTTAATAAAATGTATAAAATGACCAAAATGGACATAACTAAAAATTTAGAAAGTTGATGCATTAAAAAGATTCCTATTTTTAGAGGTTAAAATAGTCAATTTTTTCCCTAAAAGCTTGTAGCTCCTTCTAAACGCTACTAGTAGTAGCGTTCAACCAAAAGCTTCAAGCTCCTAACCTAAAAGCTTAAAGCTCCTTCAACCAAACAAGACTTTTTATTGAGTAGGAGCTTTTTCTTAAAAGCTTAAAGCTAGAAGCTCCTAAAAGCTCCTAAAAGCTTCATGCCAAACATACCCTAAATTAAAAAGTGATTTATGCAACTACATAAGTTTTTTTTCTAGAGGTGGCAAGTTCGACCCATCTATTTATGATTTATGAATAGGAGGATCTAGGATAAGTTTAAAGTTTGAATACATCATTACATCAACTGAATTAAAATTAAAATAAGTTTGAAATAAAAAGGGTAAAATCTATAGCATGCCTACTAGGCCTGTAAACGAACCGAACGAACACGAACAAAGGCATGTTTGTGTTCGTTCATTTAACTTAGAACAAGCACGGGCAATTTTGTGTTCATGTTCGTTCATTAAGAAAATGGGCATGTTCGTGTTCGTTAATGTTCGTTCGTTTAAAACTTAAACGAAGAGTTCACAAACGTAAACGAACAGTTCACGAACGTAAATGAACATAAACAAACATAAATGAACATAGTTTAACAAACATAAAAAAACACAAATGAACATAACTAAACAAACATAACGAACACAAATGAACATAAATGACCAAACATAAACGGACATAAAGTAGCTTTTTTATATGAATTATTGATTAATTACGATAAGTTCCATAGGAAAACCCAATTATCAATTAGTTATATTTATGGAAGTAGTTAAAAGCGTCTTTTCTGTTTATATTTATATGAATATAACTATGTAATTATTTAAATTTCAAGGACCAAATACAAATGAATGTAAATAAATGAACATAAATAAACATAAATGATCGAACATAAACGGACGTTCATGAACATAAATTCGTACGTTTACCTAAATGAAGAAAAAAATTTGTTCATGTTCGTTCGTTTATTTAACGAACTTCCCGCCAAACAAGTTCACGAACACTTAATGAACGTTCGGTTCATTTACAGACCTAATATCTCCTAAACCATTTTATTCAAAAATTAGTTTATTACTGAAATAATCAATTCGGTATACAAACTAACTAGATTAAAAAACAAAAGTGTCATCCTGAACGGACATGTTCACACGAACAAAGAATTACCCATTCTAAGATGCTACGCACCCTGCGCAGCCCATCATTTTGCCACCTTTACCATATTTCTTTTTAACAATTAGCCACAGTCATCTATGAACTTACAGATTTGGCAAGCTCTTTAGCTTTATCATCATTAAAACCAAGCATTGCCATTATTTTATGACCAGCCGATTCCTTCTGTGCCCAAATTCCCAGAAGCAAATGGGATGTCGTCACTTCTCCGGTTTCCCCTAAAGATAGTACATACAAGATTTCACACTTCTAGTAACTAGAAAGATGGGGATCTATTTCTCACAAGTGAGTTAAAACTATATATATCGCACCTATATATTCCATCAATAAGTCGCTGCAAATATTATGAATTGTACATAATTTGTACAAATTACTCATTGATTGATTACCTGATTTTAGTTTCTCATTGATTGCCCAATCCATGGCCTTCTGAGCTGCTTCAGTCAATGGGGGATGCTCAGGGCTGAAAATATACATGTCTGATTTTCCAAGTAACTTTACGGTTTCTTCTCTCACTTTGAAAAGTGTTACACCGCTTTCTCTTAGTAACTTTGCAGCCAAACTAGTTCCTGGAAAATTGAGTAGATATTAACAGACAGTAACAAAAGAACCAAAAATCCTATACATGAACCCAGATTTACAAGATTGGTGTAGCAATAACGACCCGTGTAACAAATAAAGGCAGTAAAATAGAAAAGATTAGGTGTTTAATATAGACGCGCGTATGTAACAAGTATAAGCAATTTGCACTAAATGGTGTAGACATCATATTAACCAGATCTACAAGTATAAGAGATCTCAAACAAACACATGTTCCATTAAGTTGTATCTATTATAAGTAGAACTATAGCCTGTCTTTATTTCCGATGTGTGGGTTCATGAAGAAAGATTACTATAGAAAATGCACAGCTTTGTATGTATAATATCTTGAACATTTAGGGCTCAGCTAAAACCATGATCATAATATGTCTGCTAAAAACGACAATTTCTGTTTCCAAAACTTCGAAAAGTTTCATCTTTTAGCATACTTCATATAAAGTTTATACATCAGAGTATTTGATTTTGACGACAAAAAAAACAATTCAAAAAATTTATTCCAATGAATAAGCCATTACTAGCATAAACTGTAAGATGATTACACACGAGCATTATAGCAAGTTGCAATGAACGGACCAAGGATAATAGTTAAGAGAAATAGCAGACTAACCCTCAACCAATATGCCCATCAACAGGGCTTCAGTCCCAGTGTTATTATACTTCAACTTCCTAGCTTCCAATTCACCCATCGCAAACGACTTTATGAATCTAAACGACCATCTTCACACACACACAACACCAACATTGCTTTCATCAGACATAACCAGAATGGTAATAGCCTAACTATTAAAAGCAAAACAAAACAACAACAAAATACAATAATAAACTTACTTGGCTGAACTTTCAGGTGTTGCCTTCTCTGGCGCCCTGCAAAATCCCAACCAAATTGCACAATTAACTTCGTTAATCATATCAATTTCACTTTTATGTTAAACCCTATCACTTTTCAGTTATAATTTCATAATGTCATAGAGACGATACCAATACTGGTACTGTACCGTACCGAACCGGTATCCTACCGCATAGCACCAATACCAAAATTTGTTAGAACCAAAACCGAATACCTTACCGTATTAAAACTCCAGAACTGGTACCGTACCACATGATACTAATACTGGTACTGAAATTGAGCTAGTATTCAAAATTGAATACCGTACCATGTATCTGTTAAAAGTCCCGAACTAATACCGTCCCGCATCATACCAATACTGAAATTGAGCTAGTATTCAAAATTGAATACCGTACCGTGTATCTGTTAAAAGTAACAAACTAGTACCGTCCCGCATTATACCAATACTGAAATTGAGCTAAATTCAAAACTGAATATCATATCATATATGTTTGGTTGGTACCAATACAGTATGTTACCGGTGGTATTCGGCATAAATTTCTAATCCCTATATAATGTTTTTGTTTAAGATATGACAATAGCATTCCTATTAAAGTATGGATTAATGTTCATTTGACTTGAAAAAAGTCAAAATACCTAAGGCTTCATGGAGTAGAATCCAAATGATAACAATAATAAGTAAATAAACAACGAATTGTAGACTTACGGAGTTGTAGGAGTAGAAGCAACCGTTGCGACAATGGAGGCATATCTACGGGAAGTTCGAATCAACGGCTGAATTGAGAGATTTAATCCGGTGAAAGAAGTAATAGAAGTGGTAAAAGTGGACGGACGAAACGAAGAATTGCATGAATTCCGGCACCCGCAACTGGAAGATGAAGGTGAGATGGAGAGTACTGATAGAGATTGGGCAGCCATGAAGAAGAAGAAGATATTAGGGTATGAGTTTCCAATCCATCAAATTATACATATATTCCACTAAAAAAACAACTCCTATATCAATATATTTTCACTAAAAACAAATATTTTTTCTCTCTCCTTTTCAATTAAATAATATTATCATTACATTTTTCTCTCTCTTCACTCACAACCACTTTCAATATATATTAAAAAAATTATACTGGGTGAATAGTGTCCCCCCAAATATAAAGATGAACAGTAACATTTTTTATCTCCTCCACTCACAACCATTTTTTATACCCTTTATAATATAAAAACTACCACTCATATATTTTGATGGTTTGGATGAGAATGCTCTTAGCATTCACATCCTAACCATCAAATTATGTGAGGAGGGGTTTTTATATTATAAAGGGTATAAAAAGTGGTTGTGAGTAGAGGAGAGAGAAAATGTTACTGTTCATCTGTATATTTAGGGGGACACTGTTCACCCGTTATAATTTTTTAATATATTTTGAAAGTGGTTGTGAGTGGAAGTGAGAGAAAAATGTAATGATAATATTATTTAATTGAAAGGAGAGAGAAAAAGTATTTGTTTTTAGTGGAAATATATTGATATAGGAGTTGTTTTTTAGTGGAATGTATGTATAATTTGATGGATTGGATGTGAATGCTCTAAGGGCATGAGTTTGCTTAGACCCTATACCTAAACTCTGTTAACGTCAATCGTTATATGGGATGGTCCTCGCTTGAGGATTGAGGATGATCCGTCGCCTAGGCGACACATCACTATTTGAGAGGATGGTCCATCCCACAAATTTAGGGGCTGTTTGGCTACGCTTTTCAAAATGACTTATTTGCTTATTTGCTTTTCAGAAAAGCAAATAAGTCAATAAGCTTTTCTGAAAAGCTATAAAATTAAGCTTTTCAAAATGACTTATTTGCAGAAAGCAAATAAGCAAATAAGTCATTTTGAAAAACTTAGCCAAACAGTAGTGTAAATGGAATGATGATTCTAGATAATCCTACCGCACCATTTTTTTATTTTTTAAATCTTTCACTTTTTTTTATTTTTTAAATCTTCCATTTTAAGTTTCAAAGAAATTAATTAATTCAAGAGTAAATTACAAGTTTTGTCCTTTATGTTTGTCCCAAATTGCATGCGCTGTCCTTTGTCTTTAAATTGATGAGTTTTGTCCTTAATGTTTGCAAATCTTGCACGTTATGTTCTTTAGGCCAAACCCAGTTAGATTTTTTGGTTAAATCTGATCACCCAGGGGTATTTTAGTCTTTTTACCCTGTTAACTTGGTATTATTAAAAAATAAAACAAAATAATTTAAAAAAATATTATTATTATCATTATTATTATTATAAGTGTATATATATATATATATACCATACCGTCACCGTCACCACCACCCTCCATCGCCACCGTCACTACGGCCACCATCACCACCACCCTCCACCCTTCACCGACATCATCACCACCCTCCACCAAACACCCTTGTCAAAACCCCCTCCAATCCTAATCGAAAATCTATCTCAAAATCACTTGTTGAACCTTTTGAATCTAAGATCTGAATCACCACCCCCAAATTAAAACATCATCAAATCTTCAACCATCGTTCATAAACAAAACCCCCAAATCACCACCCCCAAATTAAAACATCATCCAATCTTCAACCATCGTTTTATGAAAAAGGTTAGTTTGACAAAAAAAACACTTGAATTATCTTCAACCATCGAACTAAGATCTGAATCACAACCGTCACTTTCATAAACTAACCTTTTTCACCATAATTAAAACCATCGTTCACAACCATCGTCGAACAAGATCTGAATCACCACCGTCACAACGGCGCGACATTGATAGTACCGGAAAGAGGAGATCTGATCGGAGATCGGAACTTGTCGACGGTGACGATGGCGGTTGAAGTGGAAGTGGAGGTGGAGGAGATGACGTCGTCGGATCACGACACTACCTCCACCGTCGCCCCTAAAACAACCACACCATTTCCATCCGCCGGATCACCACCAACTCCGTCACGCCGGATCACCACCATCACTGTCGCCATCTTAGAAGAGAGAGAGTGTTTAGTTTAGAGAGAGAGAATGTGCAGGAGTTAATTGAGAGAGAGAGCAGATTTTTATTTCGTATACTTTTAAATTTGACACAATAGTTGTCACACCCCAACCGATGGCGGAAACATCGGGATGAGACGAAGTGTGTATAGATTGCAAGAGACTTCATAACACTATGTGACAATATTTAATTAAATTCGAATTTCATTGCAATTGCTAAATTGTCATACAATAATCAAAACAAAATACAACATTGTTTCAACAAATAACATAACATTAAAAGATAAACGATTTATAGGTGTGTATCTAGTCCACCCTATTCTTGTTTCATCTTTCATCATACTTCAATAATTTAACCTGCAACATGTATTAAAATAGAGTTTCAATGCAAAAGCAAAGGCGAGTATACAAGTTTGTTTACATAGCATAATAGAATAAAAACTCAAGTCCAACATGATTCATAATATGTGATTACTAGTATGCAATTTTGGCGTACAATATGATCAAACCCGAGTATACAACGCATAAAAGAGCCTAATCCCAAAAGTTTAGCGGGGTGGTAATGTTTAACTTAACAATACCCAAGAGTATAACGGGCGGGGCGTTAATCCTATAGCGCTATAATTGTTAAGGTGGGCGAGCAAAGTTAATGAGCATATAACGTTCCAAATCGTTCACATAGCATACGAGAATAACAAGTAAGTCACATTAGTTTCATGTTTAATCATGGATAGAGTAAGTTTAATTGAGTTTGAAAGTTGTTTGTATAGTTATACATGTTGCATCCCAAAGTGTAAAGGGGAAAAAGGGATCGAGTATACTCACCGTGGTTGCAAGCTTTCCTTCTTGGAATTCCCGCGAGTGAGTTTGTGGATGGATTAGTTTGGAGCACCTAGTCCTTCTACACGAGGAAACATAGGTGTGTGAGTTTGGCGTTAAACGGAAGATTATAAATTTGGAGTTTAACATAACATAAAGTATGATATTAAAAATAATCATCTTTAACTTTATAACCCTTGTATGACACTATGTAACCAATATGGTTAGAATGTTTTTATGGGTAGTGCACCCATTAGAATCATACTTAGAGTTTTAGGTCTTAGATGATATTCTACTACTTTAACATATAAACACAAGTTTAACATTAAAGGTTCGAATGAGTGTATATATATATTTAGGTTAAGTATTATATGTTATTTAGTCCAATAAGTCAAGTAGAAGGTAGAAGATTAAATATTCATTTAGGCACCTCTAGTATCATGGATGTCATGTATGGGGTAGGAAGCACAAGCTTCCATTTAGGAACCCCTTAAATGTTCACCACTTCACTTGATGTAAAAACAACCAAGGAGGGTCAAGAACTATGATTAATACAAGTATGTAAATAATCTAAACTAAGAGAAATCATCAAATCATGTGAGGATTTTATGTTGGAACAACCCAAGTTGTTCCACAATCACTCTACATCAAGATCTAAGCTCGAACATGACTTGTGGGTAAAATACCCTAAACGAAACAGAGAATATTTGAGGTTTAACCTCTGATTTGTATGTCTCAATCATGCTTCTAACACTTAATCAACCATGGGATAGGTTGTAAGCATTAGTACATAAGTTTGAGATGAGTTTTGATAAGTTTAAACAAGTTTTAAAAGAGTATAAACAAAACAGAAAGTTTATGGACATATTTAGGGCAATTCCAGGTCTGATTTCTCCAAGGAGAAACCAAGGAATCAAACCCCAAGATTATCCAAAGAAGTAGGAAGAAGAACCAAGTGATTTGGTTGAGAAATGAGCAAGTTATACTCACTTTAGTGGAAGAGTATGAATCTGCCCAAAATTCTGATTTACAAGAGCTTTGAGAGTGATTTAGAGAAGATTAGAGAGTTGTGAAAGTGTAAAAATGCTTGGAGAAGGGTTGTATTTATAGGGGAAGAGGTTAGGGATGATTGGAGGTGATTAGAGGTGGATTAGAGCTGATTGGGGAAGAAGAAAACATGGGATTTCGTGCCAATTCGCGAGCTGGTGTGTTTTCTGCCCGCCCAGACATCCTTACGGACCGTAAGGGTGGTGGCTTACGGTCCGTAAGCCATGGTCAGAAGCACAGAATTTTTTTTGTTATTTTTTTTTTTTGTTATTTCAATTTGTAACTCGTCCCCAAGTTAAAAGTTACGGGTTTTGGGATTATTTTAAGGTTCTAAGGTATAAGTAACATGTTCCAAAAGTTATGTAAGTGTCCAATTGAATATGATTAAGTATAAGTTTCGTATAAAACATAAATGTCACGAGTGTAATAGTTTATCATAAGTTTGCAAACATCTCAAATAAACACCAAATTGTTTCTCAATTTAAGCGTACAAACATGTATAGAGTATGTATAACACGAGTTTAAATAATTGCAAGTTTAGCACTTAGTTTCCAAGAATAATGATTAATCATCAATTGATTTACAAAATCAAACATACGAGCATATATAGAGTGTGTATAACATATTTGTAACAAAACACGAGTTTCATTAATGATCCAAGTCTCGGTTTTACAATGATTACAAAGAAAGAACGATTACAAGAATACAAGGTTTCCAAAAATAGAAATACGGACAAAACTTTCTATAAATGGAAAGTACAAAAGAGCCGGGCGTTACAATAGTCCCTCTAATATAAATTGTTTTACACAATAGCCCTTGGATAATGAAATGACAAAAATACCCTTGGATAATCAAATTTAATCAAAAAAATCTAACTGGGTTTGGCCTAAAGGACATAACGTGCAAGATTTGCAAACATTAATGACAAAACTCATCAATTTTAAAGACAAAGGACAGCGCCTGCAATTTGGGACAAACATAAAGGACAAAACTTGTAATTTACTCTTAATTCAATTTGCAAATTGAACAACTATTCGGACTTCAAGAATTTTATTAAATTAAGTTTTATGACTTTTGCTATAAGACAAAACCACCAACTGTGCTTCTCTCTCTCTCATCTTCATCTTCTCCAACTTACTCAAGCCAAAAACCATAAAAATTTAAACAACCCTCTCTCTCTTCGAAATCAAACGTCAACAGCAATAAACTCTTCTTCTTCTACTTATTTTCTCCATGGTTCCTCACTCAAGTAAAAGCTTCTTTCTTTCTCATTTTTATATGTTTAATTAAAAAAAAAGGAAAATAATAAACAACATTTGTTTTGTCCTCTAGCGCCCCGTCCTTAACGTCTTACACTCGCCGTTCACGACGACGAGGGGGGGCACGGTGTTGGCTTCGACGACGGTCCAAGACGGAGGAGGACGTTCCCCCATACCGTCTAGCCTTACCTGTTAATGGGCAAAGGGTAAAATGGTCATTTTGCCTTTTTAGTCTATCATCTTTAAAGGCATTCACATCCCTTCTGTTTGTATGTGTTTTTATGTGAGAGAGTTTTGTATATTATGAAAAGTGGTCAGGGGGTTGTGAGTGGAGGAGAGAGAAAATGTTAGTGTTTATCTGTAAATTTGGGGGGACATTGTTCACCCCTGTAAGTTTTTAATATTTTTTTAAAAGTGGTTGTGAGTGGATGAGTGATAAAATGAAATTATAAAGGTAGAAAAAAATATTATTTATTTGAAATGAGAGAGAAAATGTTGTGATTTTTAGTGTAATTATGGAAATGAAGATAGGGGAAGAGATGTGAATGCTCTTACACCTTCTTCAACCTCCACCATCTTCAACCTCTTCCTCCACCTTCCACTATCACCGGACAAGAACTCTGATCACCACCATCATCTGAACAACTGTCGTCTGCATCGCTTCACTGTCATCTTACACACTTTAATTTACACTCACACTTCACTGCAACTCCTCTTCGCCGGCGAACTATTCAAACCACCGGAGCACGTATGAACTGCAGAATATTACTTAAATGTGAATTTTGAAGACCACGTAATCGAATACTTTCCTAATTCGTACGTCGTGTTTACCGCTGAAAGTAGTTGGTGGATAAATGGAATTGTTGACCAAGTTGAGAATTATGCTGATAGGATCATTGCATTTCATGTTGAAGATCGAGAACGCCACTCGGAAGAGACTAAAACAAGACGTGAAGCATTTGACAAATTTATTGCCGCTACAAAGTTGACTGTTATATTGAGAGAAGAGAAGCTGCATTTGATTGCTGAGGAGGTTGAGGATTTACGCAAAAGCTTCGAAACAGTTGAAGAGAAGGTGGGTTCGATTGTTGAGGTGGTTTCTGCTCATGATGTTAAGGGTTATAAAGATGAGATCAAGAGTCTTTGGTTGAAGATTACCTCACTATTGGATAAGATTTTAAACGTGTCTAGAGAATGGGAGAGGGGAATGGACAACTATAAAGGAGAGAAAACAACACGAGCAGCAAATGTGTATGCATCCGACATTAGATCGAAAGCATTTTGGCAGGTCGGTGAAGAGAATATTGACAGTGCTTATCTAAGGCAGATAATTGCACCTTTTCCCAATAAGGATTTAAACCAAAGTATGAATTCAGTATCCAACTTAATCCAGCATTTGAAATCCATATGTGAGGAGGATTTGAAAGTAAAAAATGAAGAACTAGAGAAAAAGATTGCACAGCTGAATTTTACAGATTAAAGAGTATAACATGTTGATTTTGCATAGATTGATTTTGAAAGTTGAAGTGGAATTTAGGTGGTTTTCAAACTTGTTTTTGTTGGAGTGACTGGGTGGAATTGATTTTGGGGTATATTCATGCTCTTTATGTTTAGTTTGCAATGACATGTGTGTTAGATTGTTAACAATTTCGAATAGTAGTGAATTATTTTTTCAAGTTTCTTTTCTTTTCTTTTCTTTGAATTGAATTTGAATAGGCTTATTCGAATCGAGAATCGTATTCGGGTCCGATTTTAAAAGCTCCAAATTCGAATAACCTGCATTCTATTCGAATAAGCATCCTTGACTCGGTGTACAAACGTAACTACTTAAAGAATTTGAAATGTAATATTTTTATATATATAGAGAAAGAGAGAGAGAGAGAAAGAGAACAAAGATATGCTTAAGTAATAAATGATATTCTTCAATCACATGTATATATTTAAAACAGAGATATCTCTTAAATCATTTATTAATATTCTTCAATCGCATGTATATCGTAAAAGGAACGAAAATCGTCTTACAAAATTAATAAACCATAAACTAAATAGAAAGGATATATAAATACAAAAACTAAACTTGAGTTAATTGAATTTAATTAAAAACTAAAAGTTTTAACTGTGTTGTAGATATATTATATTATGTGGTTATCAACTCTTTAAATAAATTGGTTTGTTCTTCAAGACTTTATCTCTTATATATATATATTCATTGTATTCCTTTGTAAAAGACACACCTCAATCAATGGTATCAATATCTATTTCCCTATTATTTTCCCGTACTCTTTTGTTATTAGGCTAGTTTCACAACAAAACTGAAGTTAATTAAAATTTTCATTTGGATGAAATTAAACATGTGATCATGTATGAAGTATGTATAACAGAAAGTGCAATTCCTTGGACATCTGGTGTTTGTGAAAATATCTCAATCTTTGGGACCTCCATCCCTTCCTTTGACTCTTTTGATTAGATCATCACATTTAACAGCTCTCATGAAATGTGCGCGCATCATCTTTTCTCCCACGTCTCCGATTTCCAAACATTCTTTGTTGTATCTGGTGATAAAGTCTTCAATGCTTTCGTGATCTTTTCTCTAGATGTTTAAGCAATCTGCTGGATCTCTAGCGTGTTTGCGCTGCTGGGAAAAGTGCACTAGAAACTTGTGTTGGAAGTCCATCAAGGACTTGATCCTTCCTTCTGGTAAACTGTCAAACCATGCGCGCGTTGCGCCCACGAAGGTTTGCACAAACAGATGACACCAAGTGGGTAATGACCAACCACCTACCACCCCTGTGCCGGTGAAGACTTGAAGGTGGTCATCAGGATCTGTTAGGCCATCGTACTTACCCACATTGTGTGGTAATTTTGTCTTGTCAATCGGAGCCGTTGCAATTTCTCTGATGAACTTTGATTTTTCAGCTATGCCTTCGGGACGGTAGCTTAACGTGTAATCGTACTCAGCGTTTGGATTGTACCCCGCGCGTGCGCGGGGCCTATATGCCTCATGATTCGGTGGTAATCTGTTGAAGACCGTGCTTTCTTGCTTATAAGTCGTGTCATCTTCTTCGTTGTAACTCTCCCATTCATTGTTTACGTTGCGCAGGCCTAAACGACTGTGCAACGGTTTCTTTTGTTGGTAGGTATGTTGCTCATAGTTGCTTTCTGATGCGTGCGGTGTGTTATAGGTTTTTATGTATATTTTTAAGCCCTTTTTACACGTTAGTCAAGTTTTAAATTTATAAAACACGATATTTTACTAACACCAAACACACATATGGGCAAGTGCACCCATCGTGAGCGTAGTATAGTGTTGGCAAGATACCGAGGTCGTCCAAGGACACAAGAGCTTTTAATACCGGTTTATCTTCAACGTCTAATCAAATCAAAAGTTTAGAAAAAAAGGTTTTTAAAACTAGAAAAATAAAACTAACTAAAATGCTGAAAAATAAAATAAAAATAAAAACAGATAGACAAGATGAATCACTTGGATCCGACTCGTGTTTAGTGTAACCTTTGATTATTTCCGCACTTTTGCACTTTTTAAGAGATTATCTTAGTTATTGTAGTAGGCCCCTCTTTTGAAGGTGACGTTACCCTCAACCCAGCAGTTTGAGTCAGCAAGGATACAATACTAAAGGGTCGGATTATTGAAAGATAATTAATTAAGTTATTAATGCATAATATGGTAGGCCCCTCTTTTGAAGGTGACGTTACCCTCGGCTAAGTAGTCTGAGTCAGCAGGGATACAGTCCTAAGTAGCCGGGTTATAGTATTAATAGTAGCTTACATATGAGGGGATCAAAGAGTTTGGACCCCCGCCATCCAATACCGGTGGGTATTGAAGGAGATCCTACTAAATTTGACCCAGGTCCTTGCAGGATCTATACACTGAACAAGGCAAGACTCTTACCAAACCGTTCCCTTAACCCCCGACCAGGTAGCCAACATATCTCCATATAGACCGTGGATATATGAATGGTGAAAATCTTTTATTTTATATAGACAGTAAAATAATGCCAAGACACCACGGACAAACGATAAGGAAGAATCACCTTCAACATAAGAAACTAGTTATTAAAGTCATTAATACATAACCAAATAAAAAGTACGAAAAGATTAAAAATAAAAAGTATTACACGAGACACTTGTCTTCACCAAGTGATGTAAGAGACTTAGGCAAACATGGCCTTTGATTGTCAAGAACTCTTACGATCAATCTCGGATCCCGAGACGACTCACACACTCTATGATGGATGATGGATGATGGTATTGTGATGGTGGTAGGTGGTGGGTGAAGTGTGAGAGAGGTGGTGTGCCAAGGGATGGTTTGCAAATGAGCCAAGCACCCCTATTTATAGCCTGAACAGTAGCTCGGGCACGGCCCCGTGTCCATCTTCCTTCTCTTTCTTCATTAATTGCAGTTTGTCTGCATTAGTTGACCACGCCCCCGTGTCCGCTGGGCACGACCCCGTGTGCAGAAGCGTATCTGTACTATCAAGATTTCCTCAGATTCTGCGAATCTTAGAGTTGACCATGGCCCCGTGTCCGCTGGGCACGCCCCCGTGGTGGGTGATAGAAGCTTCTACAGCTTTGTCTTTTCTGCAGACACTTGGGCACGCCCCCGTGCTCACTAAGCACGGGGCGTGTTCAGCCTTCTGTTTTCTTGTTTTGCTTGGGAAGATGCTGTCGGGGGGTCGGGCATGCCACGTTTATCCCTTTTCTTGTATTTTTGTTAGATTTAGCTGCCTTTTTGCTTCTTTTGTTTATTTGAGCCATTTAATCCTGAAAATACAAAAGGAATACAAAAACACACTTTTTCCAACATTAGTACTAAAAAAAGGGTTAGTTTTATGCCACAATTGATGTAATTTATATGTTGCATTTTGCACACATCACTTTCCGTATCACCATAGGTGTCGCGCGTGTCATGCACGCTTTGTCTCCTGATGGTGGATGATTTCTCATGTTGTTGGTTCCGCGCGTGCCCATGCGCATGTGTTTGTTGAGGAATCTGAGTACTTGATGGTCTTTGAGGTGGAGTAACGAAAGCGGATGGAGCAGCTTGCGCCTGGAGCAATGCTTGTTGTGCTGCGCATAGACCAAGTTTAAAGACGCCGTTTGTTTGGCATACCAGGAGGCCAGAGTTTCTCCTTCAGGTAGCCCTAAGATTGCTGAAAAGTTCAATTGTGCCTGAGCCGATGATGCTGAAGGACCAGCACCATGGTTTGGCATTTGGACTCCTGGAGTTGTCTGGTTGATGACTCCAGTAGGTGTTTGGTGGTTAGCTCCGTTTGTGGTTTGGTTGACAACTCTGGAAGTGCTTCCAAAGAGATCAGGTATCTCATTCTTCACTTGTTCTTCTCTGACGGTCTCGTTCCTTTGTTTTCTTTGGACGTGAGCGGTGTCCGTATGCAACTCAAAGGAAGAGCTTTCTCTGTCTACGTGAAGAGAAGGGTTTTGTTCAGCCATTCAGATAGTGTTTTTTAAAGAGAAAAGAGATGAAAGTGGTTTGCAAAAGATGCGGTGGGCGCCAATGATGAAACACTGGTTAACACTTAGGCTAACCAGCTGGGTCGTCTCGTGTGTGGGGTTCAATATCCTTCTCCACTCGCTGATTATTGGCTTCCTGCAAAACAGAACACCGGTTACTCGCCACAAGGAGGTGAATAGGGGGGGTTCTCCTTGTGACCACCATCCGGCGTGAGAATAAGTACTGTTCTGAGGAGAAAATAGTGTGTGTTGTAGGTGAAATGTAAAGAGAGCAGAATGTTAAACCTGAAGGAGGAGTGTCTTATTTATAGCCGAATGATGAAGGAGGGAGGAGAGGCCTTGCCAGCTGCTATCGGGCGCCAGCTGTCTGACCAAGGGGAATATCCTCTTGGTCTCCTCTGTTGTACTCAGAATAGTGGATGACGTGGCGCACCGTTATTCGTCCAGATAGGAGAATTGTATCAGCAGCTGTCGGTCTGTCCTTGGATCGTGCTGCAGGTCCAGGTGGCGTCCGATCATTGGTGACACGTGTTGTCCTTTTTGTCTGGAGGAGCATCTTTGGTGTCACCTGCGATATCTTCCAGAAGCTTAGAAGCTTCTGGATATTCTTTGCTGATGTAAACGCCATGTAGGATAAAAGTGGTGTGGTCCCTGTCATGTGTGCATGGACTTGGGACCATGCCTCTTCACCAAGAAACAAATTCAGCAACATAATTCATGATAAAAGCACAATTATATATATTATTATACATATCAATAGTAATTGCTGATGAATAGTAAACCATATATATGATTATTTATAAGTAAACTACATGTATGATTATTAATACAAAGTGTGGATGAACAGTAGTTTAAGAGTTTTTTTTTTTTATTTTTTATTTTATTGTTTTATTACTTTGATTGATTTTAAACATAGATTTTTTCTAATATAACTTTTATGATACGATTAAAGTATCTGTTATCAAAAGAAAACATAAAAATTAATGCATATCGATACTGATATTGTTCGGTTCAGTTTGATACAATATGTTAGTGATATAATGTAAGTTTATCGAAAGCAAAAACAATATATAAATACTGGTACCGATACATATGTTGTTTAATCGGTTTCGATTTGGTCTGATACGATACCAACACAGTATCCATTTAAAAAAAAAGATATATATCGCAATGTTAAAATAAAATAAACATAGAATACAAAAGAATTGGACTGATATCAACTTAACAACATTGGTACTGATATCGATATTCGTTTTTATTGTTTTCGATGGATGTAATGTTTTTCTTTCCGAGTATTGTAGCGAGTGCTGATATCGTAACGAACCGAACTGATACCGACTGAATTCCCGCCGCAAAGCGCGGGGAAGCACACTAGTTATACATATATATATACATATTAATTTTAACTCTTCATGAATAGTGATTTCATTTGTTTAATTATTCTATTATAAAATAATAAAAATATTATAATTATAATTATGTATTGTGGTTAACTGAACCGATTCAACCGAACCACATCCGCTTATGTATCGAAGTTATCGAATTCGGAATTTGTTTTTTTATAGTTTTTATCAATGTAAAACAATGTTGATAGCTTCTAATTTTTTTAGTATTAATTTTTTTGAATAATATGTACGTATGTGTGTGTATATATATTATAAAATTTCGAATATACTATCGCGATTCAATTAAAGTTCTGTCATCACGAATGGCACAGATCCGGACTAAGCAACATCAGTACGTAGGGGCGCAACTTTGAAGGGACCGGGGGGGGGGGGGCACTCACCCCTGCCAATATTTCGGTTAGAAGTGTAATATTTTCGATTTTTTGTTCGAAAATTTTACAATTATATAGGTCCGCCCTTCAATTATTTTGCCTAAAAATCCCCTACTCCTCATACATATTTTCGTAGTGAGTTAAAAAAAGTGAAAAACGAGCTATTGGTAAGTTTTTATAATTATTTATAAACTTTGAGTAAAGTTTTTTATGTTTAAGAACACGTTATTTGAATGAATGAAGATTATGTAGTTTTATCTGAAGTTATTATTGTTTGACCCGACCCGAATCGAATATCCGACCCGATCATATAACACGAAACATAGTGATAGAAAAAAAATTTGGTCCCACCACTATCAATACGCGTACCATATTTGTTTTTATAGTTTTCTTTATATCACTTTTTGGTATTGTAAGTTTTATCGAGTATGGTAGTGTATCGATATCGTGACGAACCAAACCGATACCGAACAAACAACACCGGAACTGATATTGATAATTGTTTTTATGGTTTTTGATCGATGTAAAGCACCTGTCGATTGATATACCAACTGTCAGTATCGTACTGCACTATAATGAAACAAACTGATATCGGCCGAAAACCCGCCGCAAAGCGCGGGAAAATACCACTTGTTCTAGTTAATGATTAAAAAGGTGGGAAATGAGCACAACGAAACAACATTTAAGATGAAAATAACAATAAATTAGGAAGATAATAGAAACTTACTAGCTGGAAGAATCAAGGATGTCCGGTTAGTAAACAAAGCACATACAAAAAAAAAAAAAAATAGAAAGCCTAGAAACAGATCCAGCAAAAGGTTTGTATGCAATAAGTGTTAGGTATCTTGTCCAAGCTTCT
This sequence comes from Helianthus tuberosus, assembly GCA_030545235.1. NCBI lineage: Eukaryota > Viridiplantae > Streptophyta > Magnoliopsida > Asterales > Asteraceae > Helianthus > Helianthus tuberosus. The sequence goes on along the minus strand of CM060432.1, from coordinate 186,665,120 downwards.
TCATATGTTGGTTTCATGTAATTAAGTGAGCCAATCTCAAGCTCACTCAAATAAATTAAGAGAGTTCGAGCTCGGCTTGTTTGAAGCTCTAAAAAAAGTTAATAATACAAATACAAGCTCACTCAAATAAATTAAGAGAGTTCGAGCTCGGCTTGTTTGAAGCTCTAAAAAAAGTTAATAATACAAATACATTTACCGTCAGTTGACTCGTTAGTCGTTATAATGGTTGATAAATAGACTTCATAACAAGATAAATGATAACGATCTCAAAATTGATTGAGACTTCAAATTTCAAAAACCCTCACTGACTCGATGAACCGACTTTACTAGAATCACTAAGGCCATCCGTAGTTATAAAGCCCCTTGTGGGGCGTTATACGACACGTGTCATGCCACGTTACACGGGGGCTTTATGGGGCGTTATATCACTAGAGCCCGTAGTCATAAAGCCCCTACCCATCATTACCTAATTATTAATTTTCAATTTTATTAATTAATTATAAAAAACTTACTTGTTTGTGATTGGTCCAAACTTTGAAAACATCTCCATACCCGGCGTTATCCACATCGCGCCATTCAAAAATTTTTGGCCATACCGCCCTGCGTTTCGGTGTTTGGGGGCGTTTTCTGGCGCTATGTGGGGGCATAGCCCCCCACTACGTTTGATCTAATAGTCATTGCTCAACCAAAACCTATGCAATCAATTACTGATAGAGAAACTTATATAGCTATTCTGCGTTCATATCATGATAACGATCTCAAAATTGACGGAGACTTCAAATTTCGAAAACCCTCACTAATCGGTAAACCGTTCGCGTTCATATCATGATAACGATCTCAAAATTCATTGAGACTTCAAATTTCAAAAACCTCACTAATTCAGTAAACCGACATCACTAGAATCACTAATAGTCATTGCTCAACCAAAAACTATGCAATCAATAGAGGAACGTATATAGATATTCTTCGTTCATATCATGATACCGATGATCGAGACTTCAAATTTCAAAAACTAGTAAACCGACTTTACTAGAATCAATAATAGTCATTGCTCAAACAAAAATTATGAAATAAATTACTGATAGAGAAACGTATATAGTTATTCTTCGTTCATATCATGATAACGATCTCAAAATTGATTGAGAAAAAAAACAGCAGTTGATTTCGGAAAAGGATGAAAAACTGACCGATTCATGATAAGTACAGGAGTCGTCAGGATTATCGTCTTCCGTGAAAGTGGCCGTACAGCCAATCCTCCGGCATCGAAGCAGATTCGCCATTTTCAAACAGATATTCTTCTGCGTTGGTTTTCCATTGTAGTAACAGACTAACAGGGCGAGGTCTTGCCAATACTTTTATATTTTTATTTTCATTTTGTTGCTCGCTTACCTGCGATAATGATGTAAAGTGCATTTTCGTTATGAAGGATTATAAAAGTTTACACGAAACATTTTCATTTTCATTCAGACACGACGGTAAGATTAGTTTGGGCCGTTTAATTTTTGGGCCTTTTAATTTCGGTTAGTGCCTAGCCTGATGCCCAAAGGCTCGTCCTTGTTCCTTTTCACTTTCTATTTTCTATACTGCATCATTTATTTCATGAACGTATAATATACACATTGCATATCAACTTACAATTTATCTAATTTTCTGTTAAAATTATTATTATTATTTAATAAAAGAGATAAATAGGAAAATAAGGTGAGAAAGCACCAGAAAGTGACATGTGTCCAAAAAAGATTTTTGTTTATTAGTATAGAAAGATTTATTTCATGGTTAAAGAAGAACTAGGCACTATATGTTACTAAAAAATCACAAGAAAGGTGCACCATTGTTAGAGTTGTTCAAAAAGTTCGCGGCTCAGAGCTCGCTCGAAGCTTGCTCGGATTTAGCTCTAAAAAAGCTCGTTTGATGTGGCTCGGTTTGAAAGTGAGCCGAGCCGGCTCGGCTCAGTTAGAAAGTGAGTCTAGCTTAACTCGGCTCGTAACGAGCCGGATCGGCTCGCATACCAGCTCAGCTCGGCTTTGCTCGGATGATTTTATTTTTAATATACTTTATTTTTATATACATTATAATGTATCACAAAAACTGATTATTATTTACATGTGATTAGAAGGGGTTATTTGATTTTATCACCCCTAACTATTGGCTATTGGCCGTTGCCACCCCCAACTATCACTTTGACGACCGTCACCCCCAACTTAACACTTAGTGTGTTCTGTCACCACGTCGTTAACTGATCACTAACTTTTAATCCTGTTACTATACTTTTGGAGTGTCATAGGGATCTTAGAAAGTTTCTAGGGATCTTATGACACCTCCAAAAGTATAGTTACAAGATCAAAAGTTAGTGATCTGGTGACAGAACATACTAAGTGTTAAGTTGAGGGTGACGGTCGTCAAAGTAATAGTTGACGGGTGGCAGCGGCCAATGATCAATATTTAAGGGTGATAAAATCCAATAACCCGATTAGAAGTGTAATTTGATATCTATGACACATTTAAAGGTTGATTACCATGCTAATGAACTTATATTGTATTTCGTTGAAATTAAGAATGTATTTTGTGTTGTTAAACTTGATTTTGGCTTGTAATGTATTAGGTTGAGCTTATTTTGGATATGTTCTTCTTAATTATTAATATTTTAGATTACTGAATTTTGAGAGCCATGTATTAATTTTTCTTTTCAAACTCGAGCCAAACAAAGCCGAGCCGAGTCAGCTCGGATTAAAACCAAGTCGAGCCCGAGCTTCGATTTCCAACTCGATTTCAAATCCGAGCCGAGCCGATTCAGCTCGGTTTATAATCGAGCCGAGCCTGAGTTTTGCCCTAGCTCGGCTCGGTTTGACTCATGAACAACCCTAACCATGATAAAATCCGGAAGGATAACAACACGTGTTTAGTGGCAATGATAGCTACATTGATGATAATTGATAATATGATAATAAAGAATATATTAAATAAAAATAGTTAAGATTAAAACAGTGTTGTTTCTTTTTTAGTATAATAAAAATGAAAAACAATAAATTTGTTGATGAAAATAAAAAGAAGATAAAAACATGACAAAAGGGAAAATAAGGCTAAAGTGGGCTTTGAATGGAGGATGTCACTTGTGAAAAGTAGGGATGAGGGTGGTATTGGTATTGAAATTGTCAAAACTGAGTATCGGTATCGAAAATGTTTGATATGACATGGTACTGGTATTTAAAGGTAAAAATCAATATTTTACTGGTACTGAAAACGCCAAAAAAATAGGTACCGAATCAGTACAAAAAAATAATTTGGTACGAAAAATTCAGTACCGGTACCAGTATGCTACTCGTACTAAATACCATGTTCATCCCTAATGCAAAGTGCAAACAACGTGCCTTACTAGTGGGCTAGTTGTAAGTTTTTTTTTATGAATGAAACAAAAACATTATACATTTATTAGATAAAGGTGGTTGAATTTTATATTTCTATCGGATGAGTTACTATTCATTACGTTTCGTTTTATTGGTAACGTCGGAATTTTCTCCCGTCGGCTTTAAATGTGTAGTATGTACCAGTAACCAAAACAAAAAATGTATATGTTACGAGAGAGAAATATTCGGTTTGGTGACCCACAACACGGGCTGAGGCAATAACTAGTGACTAAACATTTTGAAATCGGATCTAGTTTAGCAAGCGCTTTGAAAGTAGAATAAATTGAGGAGTCAACTGCTCGTTGACATTATTGAGGGACTGAAATACACATCCGCTGGAAGTTACGGGGTGTTGTAGAAATATTTACATATGTACATATATCCACAAACCCTACGGCAGATGCTATAAATCATCATCGTCGTCAAAGAAAAAATAATACATCGATTAAAATAGAGTTATGATGAGGTTTTACAAAGTGAATTTACCCAATGAGCAATTAAAGATTACGGTAATAAGGGATAAAATATTGGAATTAGGAGAGGGAATCGGGCGGACAATTATATTTGTGAGAAGCAGAAGAACTGCTCCTGTATTACATGAGGCACTTGCTGAGCATGGTTATGCGGTAACATTAACTCAAGGTTCGGACAGAGATAAGTTAACCAAAGACTTCAACGATGGGTCGATTCAAGTTCTAATATCAACAGATGTTGTTGCTCGGGATATTGATCAGTCTAAGGTTTGCTTTTCTTTTATTTTCTTATGTTTTTATGATCAGTCTAATTATGTTTTCCACAGGTTAATCTGGTGGTTAACTATGATCTCCCAGTTAAATTTAATAAGCCTACAGAGCCTTACAATGAAATATACTTACTCCGCACACGGTTTAGCAAGGGTAATTAATGCTTTTTATTGATTTGTTTCATATTTTATCTTTAAAGATTTATTATGTACTGTTGTTCTAACAAACTATATATGTTTACAGTAGGAGCTGTATTCAACTTACTATGTGGTGGTAATGACAACATGATTATGCAGAAAATCGAGACACACTTTAGCCATATTAATGTATAACCGAGGTATATATTTCTCATAGATATATTACGTTTGTTTTTAGACCCTCCCACACAAACATGTAGAGGTATGTATATGTTATATGTACATAAACAAACATACATGGACGAAACGGTTTACGAATGTTCAGGAATGTAAATGAACACCAGAATATTGATCATGGTCGTTTAATAAATAAACTAACTTCCCACCGAAGGATCACTAAACCTTTTGTTTGTTTTTATTATACTTATTGAGTTGTTAAGAATTTGACCCAAAGATTCATTGTATATTTTGTTTCTAACGTTCAAATCTTGTAGGTACCATTATGGAATAGTGATGACGACTTCAAGGATGCGTTAGAGAAAGCTGGTTTGAAGTAAAGTTTTCATATCGGTTTTTAATTTGCGCATGTTATCTCATTATCACTTGTTGCAAAAAGAGAATTCGGTGATTGAACTATGAGTTAACTTTTTTATTTTGGATGTGATGTGGATTTTATATTAATTGGTTTAAGAAATCAGTTTTATGGTTTGAACCTATGTAGATACATGTTTTTTGTGCCAAGAAGATCTTGGGCTCATATAATTTTGACACGTGATGAGTGACGCAAGCAGTTCAGTATACTTACTTAGGGGCTGTTTGGCTAAGCTTATTTTTTGACTTATTTACTTATTTGCTTTTTAAAAAGTTAAAAAGTGTTTGGGTTAGCTTATTATGTGAGAGGAATAAGTAAATAAGTCATTCCATTATGACTTATTTGCTTTTCAAATAAGCAAATAAGTAAATAAGTCAAAACAATAAGCTTAGCCAAACAGCCCCTTAGACCTTTGTTGCGTTTCCTCCCTTAGGCGCCCAGACTCAACAAACAATTTTTACCCAAAAGTTCTTATATGTTAATCACAATTAAAGTTTCAATCAAACAACTAATCATTAAATTCAAGTTTTCATTCTTTAAAAATCTGATTTCAATCTTAGTTTTTGAAAAGACAAATTTAGTTAATATGTATCTCAATCTATCTGTGACAGATGATGCAATTGACGAAGTATATTTGCATTTGATTTCCGCAAGCAAGATGAATAAATTATTATTAATAGTCATAGATAGCATAAAACATTTTTTATGAATCTAGAGCCTAACGACTTTTTATTGCAAGTAACTGACTGGGTCATGCTTATAACGTATTGCTTAGTGAGTTAGTGGGTGATTTAATCGTATGGGTTGAACCAACATGATTGGGTCATATTATTAGTGAATAAAAAATATAGACCAAAATAAGTTCTTTAAGGCCCATGGTTACGAATCGGGCAATTGTGTATTTGGGCTATTTGGGTTGAAATGTTGTTCGCACGCTTGGTTGTTATGCATATATGTATACCTATATTAACTTGTGTTGACATAAATTTGCATACATCTTTATAAGAACCAATGGAACCATGCCTCTATAACTCAAGAAGCATGTTAGGCTTATATTAATCACCATCGTTTAGGTAATATTATAACTACATAATAATAAGTTACAAACACACACTTTTCATTTTGATAACAATAAATTATAAATATGTAATGCAAATGATAAATAGATATGTGGATATGTTCATATTCCACATTTCAAAATATCATCAACACACGATTCAAGTCAAAACAATTGGAGAGTATCAAGAAAGAGTACAAAAGCAAGACCGTCAATTCATGAACCATGTATCGACTGTGATATGTATGGGCAAACCAATTAAGTTGAAGTTCAAAGACGAGGTACACACATCCATGGATATCCAAAACAACTCAAATTTAATAAAAGACGGTGTTTACTTGAGTCGGTGATCACATACAAATGAAACATGTTGGTGGCTGGACCTATCTGGTACCGATAGATGTCAGGTGACACTAGTAAAAATAAATGATTAAACATCCCACACTTTTTTATGAATGTTATTTTTGTATCCGACAATTAAGTGAAACCGATTTGCTAAACGTTTCCAACATGTTACGCACACATCGCATTTGTTAGTTTCTCTTTCTACTCTCCTCTTTACTCTCTCAAAGCTCGCGATAACGAGAATAGGTCACCTATATGCCAAGACCTATCCTACGGATTTATGGTGCAGTGCTATACATTTTAAAAACAACTGATATCTTAATGCTACTTTTGAATATAATTTAACATGAGGTAATGAACATCTATGATAAAACTTGTTTAATATAAACTAAAGCCTAACGTAGAACTAAATATAACACCAAAGTCGTACCAATGATTTGGATCCGATTCATCTGTCGGATCCCACCATGCTTCTAAAAGTATTAATATTCGGCACATGTTTGCAGATTTCAAATCATCATCCGCTCGATCTAGAAATTCCCAAAATCATTCTAATCATTTTCTTTTTAACTTTTAAAGGTATTTATTATCATTATTAGTTATTATTAGTTGTATATCCAATATAGAGATATGTATGTGATGGTTGCAAGACATCATTTCGGTGAAATATAGATCGTTGCTAATTGCCTTTTCCTCGAAAATTAATGTTTTAAATCCATGTAATAAAAATGAATTTTCTACTGTAATTAAATACGAAATAAAGCATCAAATATTAGATATTAGTCATTGCCAATGAGTACTGGTTAAGTGGTTGGGGAAAAACTTGGTGTTGCTTATGACCTAGGTTCGACTCTCACTCTCCCTATTATTTTCTACGGCATCCAGGTAAATGGCGAATACGGGTGGCGCCGGTTCGTCTTGGATGGGAGGGGAGGTTTTACCGATTATTCCACTATCGTGCATTCAGGCGGGTGGAGGTCGGGTTTCCGCACATCTGGGATAGCCAAGGGGCTGGCGGCGGTCGAGTAGTCGACATTGGCCATAGCGCCCGATATCACGGTGATTGACACATCGTTTTTTACCGTTTAAAAAAAGACATTAGGCTTTGGATTGGAATGTTAATTAATAAACTAATATTAAATGTTTGTATTAATTATTAATTTAAAATAATATATAGTAATAATAATTATTATTAAGTTAAAAATCTTTCCACCTTTTTGTTGTAAGAACTAAGAAATATGTACATGCATACTATTCCTAATTTGGTGGTCACCGATGGCATCAATGTTTTGATGCATTTGGTAAAGTTCTCTTTGACTTGCATTCTAGGCACCATTTTCCATTCACGATATCGGTTCAATAGTACACGTACTCTCTTCTCCTAACAACCGCTTTAGCCTTGTACCATGCTTACAACACCCTTTTCCATGATAATTCATGTTTCATCATCAACGCATTTTGTCTGCTACAAAGCGTATTTCTTTTAACGACAAATTAGGATTACTGGCTGACCACTGTAGGATCATCGTGGCACAAGCGGAATCACCGATCATACCCAACTCCACTAGGCAATAATGTCTGTACACCAATTCAGGAGGAAATCCGATAAATCTGGAAAAACCCCCTTGTGAGAATTGAACTCATGACCTACTGGTCCATAAGTCTTATCTCACCCTCAAAATATCATTAGGCTATAATGTCATTGGTCGTATTAACTTGGCTCGTATTTTATAGTTGAAGTTCAATAGATTTTACATAATTTATTTAGTGATAATAATAAACAAGTTTAAAGTTACACATTCAAATTCGAATTTAAATGATTTTAATGTCTGGAATTGTTTTATGGAGTTAATATTCACACATCCTTCATCTCTATCTCTTTCTATACATACATATATATATTAGAGAGATAGTGTAGAAAGGTGTGAAAATAAGATATAAAGATATGAGAATAGTGGAAGACTTGTTTTATTTATATTGACACGTTATTTAACTCGTTATTCATCTATTTTTTTTTAACCTCTATTTAGTTTAAAAAAACAAAAGTATATTGCAAATTTCGTCCATGTGGTTATTTGAAAATTACAGTTTCATCTTTAAGAGTAAAATGCAATTTGCGTCCCTGTGGTATGTCCCAAACATCAACTTGAGCCCCTAAAAACATTTTTTTGCATTCTGAGCCCCTGTGGTATTCATTTCATAACAGTATGAGTCCTTCCGTCTGACTTCCGTCAGTTTGACTGTTTGACTATTGTTAAATGTCCAATATACCCTTATCCCCTAATGTATTTGACTGTTTGACTGTTTGACTATTGTTTGACTGTTTGACCTTTTACCCTTAAATGTCCAAATATGTTTCTAAACCCTTAAATAATTTCAATTCCATGAATAAGTTCGCTGAATTCACCATGAATAATTTCAATCATACTGATTCACGCCATTCACAAGCAAAAACAATAGATTCATACATCAGCAATTGCATAAGTTAAACTACATATACAGACATACGATTACGATAGATTAAAAAACCCTACCTTCTTGTCCATATTAGGGAAAACCGATCGGAGCTTATCAACAAGCGACGGCGAGGGCGGAGAAGTAGCGAACGATGAAAACCTAACCGGAGAAGTTGAAGTAAAGCAGCGAATTTTCTTGGAAGCCGGAGGAGAAGCAGAATTTGGGGAGGTTTGTAGGTCTTCGAAGAACGATCTCTTCCCGCACACAATCGCAGACATTGTTTGTTCAAATCAAACGAACAGAGATCTGCTAACATCACCATCAACTCTCCCGTTACCTGTGACAACTCGAGTTTCCGACATTCTTTATTCGCATTTATGGCACGTTGACTTTGACTGTCTAGTTGTTTGACTCGTCTGATTTGTAACGATACACTTTGTGTGATAATAAAAGTATTATGTTTGCTTGGTTATGTGTTGATATTATAGCATGAGACTTAGTGTATTTGAAATAACATAAACTACTGAACATATGAAACAACTCGACGAAACAGAGTTGTGATTCGCCATGAACATACTCGACGAAACAAGCATGTTTCGCCAAACCGAACTCGACGAAACAGACTGTTTCGCCGGCCCAGTTTCGCCGAAAGCCCAGTACGGCCCAGAACGTTATTTCGTGAATATTTACGTGAAACGGGTTTAGTTTCACAAGTTAGGCAATCAGGAAACCCTAGAACACTCTCCCTTTTGTGCGACGGCAACAACCATTGTTTACCATCATTCCTAGCTCTTGAATCCGTGTTTGTTCATCTCTAATCGGTTAGTATGTGTTTGTTAATCGGTTTCATGTTTCTGTTACATCTCGATTCATGTCTGGATATGTGATTGATATGTCTTACTGCTGTGATAAGAGTATGATGATGATGATATAGATTTCAATATGTATGATGTGGTAGGATATATACAATGATATGCGAAACTTGATACAATCGAATGCTTGGTTCTGGATATTGTTGCTATATTCTGATTCTGAATGCAAGTTAGCATCTTGATAGGGTTTGATAATGTGATGTTGTAATCGATATGTTGATACGTTTAAACTAGGGTTCATGCTAGACGTTAAAACGATGATGCTGATGTTAGGATTATGTGGATATGAATTCTGTGAATGAATGTTCCTGTATGATTACTGATGTTGATGACGGCTGTTAGCATGATTAGGGTTTCCATACGTGACTGATTATGCGACGTAACTGACTGTTCGACGAAACAGGTCTCTTGACGAAACAGAAGTGTTTCGCCAAGAGCAAATTGACGAATCAGAATCCTGTTTCGCCAAACAGGGCCACGACGAAACTGAATGTGTTTCGTCAATAATGTGTTTCGTCACTATTGTGTTTCGCCAACTACTGTGTTTCGCCAACATGTGTGTTTCGCCTATATGTACCAGCACAGTAACTTGAGTTAGTTCTGTTAAGTGTTAACTGGAATATCTGACTGCTGTTAAATGATATACATGACTTGTGTGTTTGCGAATACGTGCTACGTGTTTATACGTGAACCGCTTGAACACAAACTGATTATGTATACGTGTATACTCTAGGACGTGATTGATTTACTTTGAGCACATACTTAGCATACCGAGCAAACCAAGGTGAGTTCACACTCTTACCAAGGCATGGGATTCCCCAGGTGGGTTGGGAATGGGATTGATTGATTACTTGTACTCACATCACTACTAGACTACTTACCACGGTCCTCGGACTGGGAAGGATGCCTGTGCCAAATTCTACGCAAAGCCTACGTACTGTCCTCGGATTGGGAAGGACACCAGCACTAAACCTACGTACTACCGTCCTCGGATTGGGAAGGACGCCAGTGCTAAACCTACGTACTACCGTCCTCGGATTGGGAAGGACGCCAGCGCTAAACCTACGTACTCGATACGTACTATCCTCGGTTGGGAAGGATACTTATACATATACTCATACTTATTACTATCCTCGGATTGGGAAGGATACTTACGAATACAACTAGTCTAGTAAATATACATTATGGGAAGCCCCCACCAATAGAACGTACTAACGGCCCAGTAGCGCCACATGTCACATACGAACTTACTATTACGCATTTACTCTCTGTGAACTCGCTCAACTAGTTGTTGATCCTCTGTTACATGCCTTGCAGGACCTTAGGTACATATGGAGCTTGCACAGGGAGGAGCAGGTCGTTGTGGGATACGGATCGTAGACGATATTTGAACTTATAACTTACTTTGGGTTCTCATTATTATGCTTCCGCTACTTAAACGATGTTTGGTTATGAACATCAGTCATGTCAAGATGAATTACATTTTCCTACTTTTACACTTAAATACTATGTTTGATATGATTGATGGCTTGATCCTGGTCAGTCACGCCTCCAAGCGGTGATACTCCGCGTGTGGATTTTGGGGGTGTGACAGATTGGTATCAGAGCCATTGGTTATAGAGAACTCGGTTTTAATATGGGGAAAACGATTTTTATTAAAACCAGACTATAACCAGAACAGTGCTCTCAACGATCCACAACGACGCTTCGCTCCACGTGCAAGACTCGACATCCTAGGTAATAAGGTTTATGTTTATTGCCTACATACTAGAATTACATAGAACTTCGCTCGTGGTATGCTTAGATTACATTGCTCACTATTTGTTATTGCATGAGAACACTTGTGTGCTTACACTCTTCTGTCATCGCACTATTCGCGAACCTATCTCACTTACGTTATCTTTACTATGAAGATCATGTCTGCACGTATCAACATGACCCAGGACCAGTTGACGGCCCTCATTAACGAACGAGTTACCGCGGCAGTTGCAGCTGCACAAGCAGGAGGTATACCCTGCAGTTACAACTCACACTAGGATCCTTAGATCCTACATTCCTAAACCAACTCTTGTGTTTAAACTTGTCCTAATTCTTTTACACAACAGGTCAAGCACCTGTTTGCACTTTCAAGACTTTCATGGACTGTCGTCCAACCACTTTCAGCGGCACTGAAGGAGCCGTAGGTCTCCTGCACTGGTTTGAAAAACTGGAGTCAGTATTTGAAATGTGTGAATGCCCTGAGGCACGCAGGGTGAAATATGCTACCGCTACCCTCGAGGGTTTAGCCCTCACATGGTGGAAAGCTCAGGTCCAAATACTGGGGTTGGTTGCTGCTAACGCCACCCCATGGAACAATTTCAAAGAGATGATCAAGGAGGAATACTGCAGTAGAGATGATATTCATAAGCTGGAAGTCGAGTTTTTCAACCTCAAGATGACGGGGTCTGAGATCGAAGCGTATACCAAGAGATCGAATGAGCTTGCATTACTGTGTCCTACTCTGGTGGACAAGCGTATTGAACTTTATCTTAAGGGTCTGGTGCCAGAGATCCAGAGTCATGTGACTTCAGCAAATCATGCCACTTACCAGCAGGTTGTTCAGTTGGCTCACCGTCTCACTGATCAAGCGGTGGAGCAGAACCGGTTGCCCAAACGCATCAACGCTATCCCTACAGCTACTACTTCGGTTACTCCTGCTACTCCCAGTGACAGCAAGCGAAAATGGGAGGGGGATTCCAACAAGGGATCAGCTTCAGTTCAGCCCCAAGTTCAGCAACGAAAGACTGACAACTACCAGAGCCCTAGTCAGCACTCTTCGGGCAGTCACAAGCAGGGTGGTTATCGAGGGAACCTCCCAAAGTGCAACATCTGCAACAAGCACCACAATGGCCAGTGTAACAGGGGTCGTTGTCAAAGGTGTTTCAGGACGGGCCATGAGGCCAAGGATTGTAGGAGCCCACAGCCTGTAAATCAGAATCAGCCGCAGCAGCAAGCACGGCAGAATCAGCAACAGGGCAACAAAGGATGTTTTCAGTGTGGCGCCGAAGGTCACTTCAAAAGACACTGCCCTCAGCTAAACCGAAACCAGAACAACAACAACAACCAGGGCAATGGGAACAACAACAACGGGGGTAACAACAATGATGGGAACAACGTCGCTAGGGGGCGAGCCTTCGTGATTGGGCAGGGTGGTGCCAGGAATGATCCCAACGTAGTTATGGGTAAGTTTCTTCTTGACGACTTTTATGTTACTGTACTATTTGATTCGGGTGCGGATACCAGTTATATGTCTCTGAAAGTTAGTCAAATGCTTAAACGCGCACCAACACGTTTGAACACTAAACATGTCGTAGAATTAGCTAACGGTAAAAGTTTAGAGGCCACACACATAGTTCAGGGTTGTAATCTTATCCTCGCTGGTCAGACTTTCTCCATCGATCTCATCCCTATAACTCTGAGTAGTTTCGACATTGTCATCGGTATGGATTGGTTATCCCAACAACAAGCAGAGATACTATGCAGGGAGAAGATCATTCGTATTCCCCGTTCTGGTAAAGAACCTCTCGAAGTTCAAGGCGACAAGAGTGGTGTCGTGAGTGGCATCATCTCCTTTTTGAAGGCTCAGAAGTGTTTACGAAAGGGCCACACAGCTGTTTTAGCTCTCGTTACGGATACATCGAAGAAAGAGAAAAAGATTGAGGATATTCCGGTGGTACGCGATTTTCCTCAAGTATTTCCAGAAGAGTTACCCGGGTTACCGCCTCATCGTCAGGTTGAATTTTAGATCGAGCTCGCTCCGGGAGCAGCACCCATAGCTCGAGCGCCTTATCGTCTGGCTCCAACTGAATTGGAAGAACTGTCGAAGCAGCTACAAGAACTCTTGGAAAAGGGTTTTATACGTCCTAGCTCTTCGCCTTGGGGAGCCCCAGTGTTATTCGTAAAGAAGAAAGACGGTACGTTCAGGATGTGTATAGACTACCGTGAACTCAACAAGGTAACGATCAAGAATCGTTATCCTCTTCCGCGCATAGATGATTTATTCGACCAGCTGCAAGGGTCGAGCTACTACTCCAAGATAGACTTAAGGTCAGGGTACCATCAGCTAAGAGTCCGGGATGAGGACGTCTCTAAAACAGCATTTAGAACTCGCTACGGCCACTACGAGTTTATGGTCATGCCATTCGGGCTAACGAACGCGCCTGCCGTATTTATGGATCTTATGAACAGGGTGTGCAAACCCTATCTCGACAAGTTCGTCATTGTTTTCATCGACGACATCCTGATTTATTCGAAGAGTCAGGAGGAGCACGAGCATCATTTACGACTTATACTGGAACTTCTGCGAATGGAACAGTTATACGCTAAGTTTTCCAAATGTGACTTCTGGCTTCGTGAAGTCCACTTCTCAGGCCACGTGGTAAACAAGGATGGGATTCATGTAGATCCATCCAAGGTGGATTCGATCAAGAACTGGCCTGCACCTCGCACACCAACAGAAATACGCCAATTCTTGGGTTTGGCGGGTTATTACAGAAGGTTCATCAAAGACTTCTCAAAGATCGCTCAGCCACTTACACTACTGACGCAGAAGTGTGTTGTCTACCGTTGGGGCAATGCACAGGATACAGCGTTCCAACACTTAAAGGATAGACTCTGTAGCGCACCTATTCTCTCATTGCCTGAAGGCACGGACGATTTTGTAGTCTACTGCGACGCATCTATCCAAGGTCTTGGATGTGTATTGATGCAAAGGGATAAAGTCATTGCTTATGCTTCGCGTCAACTTAAGATTCACGAACGGAATTACACTACGCATGATTTAGAGCTGGGAGCGGTTGTTTTTGCACTTAAGATATGGCGACACTACTTGTACGGTACCAAATGTGCTATCTACACTGACCACAGAAGCCTCGAACATATATTCAAACAGAAGGAACTGAATATGTGACAACGACGATGGGTTGAACTGTTAAATGACTACGAATGCTCAATCAGGTACCACCCAGGCAAAGCCAATGTTGTGGCTGACGCCCTCAGTCGAAAGGACACCGCGCCGAAGCGCGTACGAGCTTTACAACTCACTATACAGTCTAGTCTTCCTTCCCAGATACGAAATGCTCAGGTGGAAGCATTGAAACCAGAAAACGTCAGGGCAGAAGCCTTACGCGGCTCAAGGCAACGCTTAGAACAGAAGGAAGATGGTGCTTATTACGTAACAGGACGCATTTGGGTCCCACTGTACGGCAACTTACGCGAGCTGGTAATGGATGAAGCTCACAAGTCTCGCTACTCGGTACACCCTGGTTCGGATAAAATGTACCACGATATTAAGACTACATACTGGTGGCCTAGCATGAAGGCCCACATAGCCACATACGTTAGCAAATGCTTGACTTGTGCGAGAGTCAAGGCAGAATACCAGAAACCGTCAGGACCACTCCAACAACCTGAGATACCACAATGGAAATGGGAACAAATTTCCATGGATTTTGTTACCGGTTTACCTAGATCTCAGCGCGGAAATGACACTATTTGGGTGATCGTGGATCGACTCACTAAGTCTGCTCACTTCCTGGCAATCAAAGAAACGGATAAGTTCTCCACACTAGCAGACGTATATCTTAGGGAAGTTGTTTCGAGGCACGGTGTGCCCACCTCCATCATCTCTGATCGTGACGCACGTTTTACTTCAGAATTGTGGCAAGCAATGCATAAATCTTTTGGCTCTCGTTTAGACATGAGCACGGCTTATCATCCTCAGACCGATGGGCAGTCTGAGCGCACTATTCAAACTCTAGAAGACATGCTTCGGGCGTGCGTGATTGACTTTGGCAATGGTTGGGAAAAACATCTGCCACTTGTGGAATTTTCATACAATAACAGCTACCACACCAGCATTAAAGCTGCTCCATTCGAGGCATTGTACGGACGTAAATGCCGGTCACCTCTCTGTTGGGCAGAGGTGGGAGATAGTCAAATCACAGGTCCAGAAATGCTAGTTGACACTACTGAAAAGATTGCTCAAATACGACAACGCATGGCGGCAGCTCGTGACCGTCAGAAAGTATACGCTGATAAAGATAGAAAACTACCCGAATTCCAAGTTGGGGATCGAGCGCTACTCAAAGTTTCGCCCTGGAAGGGTGTGGTTCGTTTTGGCAAACGCGGCAAACTCAATCCACGATACGTCGGACCTTTCGAAGTTATTGAGAAAATAGGCAAAGTGGCCTACAGACTGAACTTACCACCTGAACTCAGTGCAGTTCACAACGTCTTTCACGTGTCGAATCTGAAGAAGTGTACGTCAGATGAGACCCACGTAGTTCCCTTAAAGGAACTCACTATCGACGAGCGGTTGCACTTCGTCGAGGAACCTGTTGAAATCACGGACCGAGATGTTAAGGTCCTCAAGAACACGAGAATCCCTCTTGTACGAGTTCGTTGGAACTCCCGCCGCGGCCCAGAGTTCACCTGGGAGCGTGAAGATCAAATGGAACTCAAATATCCCCAGTTATTCGGAACCAATGCAACTACTACTGAGGCTGAAGCTACTACTGCAGAATTTCGGGACGAAATTCCCAATCAACGGGGGGATGATGTGACACCCCAGGAAAACCAGTAAACGATACAACTCACCTAGCTTCCTCAGTAACCGCATGCTAAATTTCGGGACGAAATTTCTTTCAAGTTGGGGATAATGTGACAACTCGAGTTTCCGACATTCTTTATTCGCATTTATGGCACGTTGACTTTGACTGTCTAGTTGTTTGACTCGTCTGATTTGTAACGATACACTTTGTGTGATAATAAAAGTATTATGTTTGCTTGGTTATGTGTTGATATTATAGCATGAGACTTAGTGTATTTGAAATAACATAAACTACTGAACATATGAAACAACTCGACGAAACAGAGTTGTGATTCGCCATGAACATACTCGACGAAACAAGCATGTTTCGCCAAACCGAACTCGACGAAACAGACTGTTTCGCCGGCCCAGTTTCGCCGAAAGCCCAGTACGGCCCAGAACGTTATTTCGTGAATATTTACGTGAAACGGGTTTAGTTTCACAAGTTAGGCAATCAGGAAACCCTAGAACACTCTCCCTTTTGTGCGACGGCAACAACCATTGTTTACCATCATTCCTAGCTCTTGAATCCGTGTTTGTTCATCTCTAATCGGTTAGTATGTGTTTGTTAATCGGTTTCATGTTTCTGTTACATCTCGATTCATGTCTGGATATGTGATTGATATGTCTTACTGCTGTGATAAGAGGATGATGATGATATAGATTTCAATATGTATGATGTGGTAGGATATATACAATGATATGCGAAACTTGATACAATCGAATGCTTGGTTCTGGATATTGTTGCTATATTCTGATTCTGAATGCAAGTTAGCATCTTGATAGGGTTTGATAATGTGATGTTGTAATCGATATGTTGATACGTTTAAACTAGGGTTCATGCTAGACGTTAAAACGATGATGCTGATGTTAGGATTATGTGGATATGAATTCTGTGAATGAATGTTCCTGTATGATTACTGATGTTGATGACGGCTGTTAGCATGATTAGGGTTTCCATACGTGACTGATTATGCGACGTAACTGACTGTTCGACGAAACAGGTCTCTTGACGAAACAGAAGTGTTTCGCCAAGAGCAAATTGACGAATCAGAATCCTGTTTCGCCAAACAGGGCCACGACGAAACTGAATGTGTTTCGTCAATAATGTGTTTCGTCACTATTGTGTTTCGCCAACTACTGTGTTTCGCCAACATGTGTGTTTCGCCTATATGTACCAGCACAGTAACTTGAGTTAGTTCTGTTAAGTGTTAACTGGAATATCTGACTGCTGTTAAATGATATACATGACTTGTGTGTTTGCGAATACGTGCTACGTGTTTATACGTGAACCGCTTGAACACAAACTGATTATGTATACGTGTATACTCTAGGACGTGATTGATTTACTTTGAGCACATACTTAGCATACCGAGCAAACCAAGGTGAGTTCACACTCTTACCAAGGCATGGGATTCCCCAGGTGGGTTGGGAATGGGATTGATTGATTACTTGTACTCACATCACTACTAGACTACTTACCACGGTCCTCGGACTGGGAAGGATGCCTGTGCCAAATTCTACGCAAAGCCTACGTACTGTCCTCGGATTGGGAAGGACACCAGCACTAAACCTACGTACTACCGTCCTCGGATTGGGAAGGACGCCAGTGCTAAACCTACGTACTACCGTCCTCGGATTGGGAAGGACGCCAGCGCTAAACCTACGTACTCGATACGTACTATCCTCGGTTGGGAAGGATACTTATACATATACTCATACTTATTACTATCCTCGGATTGGGAAGGATACTTACGAATACAACTAGTCTAGTAAATATACATTATGGGAAGCCCCCACCAATAGAACGTACTAACGGCCCAGTAGCGCCACATGTCACATACGAACTTACTATTACGCATTTACTCTCTGTGAACTCGCTCAACTAGTTGTTGATCCTCTGTTACATGCCTTGCAGGACCTTAGGTACATATGGAGCTTGCACAGGGAGGAGCAGGTCGTTGTGGGATACGGATCGTAGACGATATTTGAACTTATAACTTACTTTGGGTTCTCATTATTATGCTTCCGCTACTTAAACAATGTTTGGTTATGAACATCAGTCATGTCAAGATGAATTACATTTTCCTACTTTTACACTTAAATACTATGTTTGATATGATTGATGGCTTGATCCTGGTCAGTCACGCCTCCAAGCGGTGATACTCCGCGTGTGGATTTTGGGGGTGTGACATTACCTCCTTGTCTGCGCTGCAGCATTGCAGGTATATATATATATATATATATACATTAATAAAAAGGGAAATGAACAGACTCTTCTTTTATGTGTTTCTGACCTACATCAACCAGCATAGCTTGGATCTGGATATTTTGGTTGATAATAGAAGATCTGGATTTTAATGAAGATGAATTTAGAGTTTATTTAGATTTTAGTGAAGTTAGAGAGAGAAGGTGGTGTGAGGATCTGAGAAATGGGGAGGGGACTTGAGAGAAGATTTTAATGAAGATGAATTTAGGTATATGTTGGAAGATGAAGATGATGGGGAGGGGAATTTAGGTATATGTTGGAAGATGAAGATGATGGGGAGGGGAACTTAGGTATATGTTGGAAGATGAAGATGAAGATGATGAAGATCTGGGATGATGAAGATGAAGATCTGGGTTTAATAATGAATTTTGGGGTTTTTGGAAGATGAAGATGATGAAGATGAAGATGATGAAGATCTGGGATGATGAAGATGAAGATGAAGATGAAGATGAAGATGAAGATGAAGATGATGAAGATGAACTGGGTTTTGGGACTTGATAATGAATTTAATGATTTTATTGAAATATATGCAAAAAGACGGTCTTACCCCTGGGTCAAACAGTCAAACAGACGGAATCTTGACAGAAGGACTCAGAGTGTTATGAAATGCATACCACAGGGGCTCAAAATGCAAAAAATTGTTTTTAGGGGCTCAAGTTGATATTTGGGACATACCACAGGGACGCAAATTGCATTTTACTCCATCTTTAAATATTGATTATTACATCACTCCTCCCTATTTTGAGGTTTGTTCAAGAATTTGGTTCTCCGATGTGCAAGTGTGTTAAGTGGCATATATGTATACGAGTGCCTTCTGAACTTTTAGCCTGCGTAAAAAGTGACAAACAATTCACTGCACAATTCATCTTCAATGTAACTTGTTTGATCTCCATCCCAACATCAAATAACTTTTGATAACCCAAAATTGACTAGCGGATGTTGTTTAACCGTCGGGTGAAAGCAGAGAAATACACCACCATCAAAATTGTTAAGGAAAACCCTATTCCACGTCTATCTTCTATCTAAACGCAACACTCAGTGGTAACACATAACATATAGTTACGATTTATTGTGTATATAGTATTACAATTATTTCTACCATAATTATGATTTTTAGAAAGTTTCCTATTAGTTATCTTGTTTGTACCTTTAAGTATGAGGAATTCATTACTTTTTCATGGTATGAGCCCTGCAAACCAGGAGTTCTTCTGTTTCACATGTTATTTGCAAACTCCGAGTTTTTTGCTGAAATAGTGCTAATATTGGAATGATGATCACAACTAATGCTGGGTTCAAAAATGTTGCACAAGTAATGCCATTGCCATTAGTAATGGCGAATTCCTTGAAACTATAGGGTGGTGTCAGGCTACTTTCAAGAATAATCAGAATCCAATCAGATCCAATCATTAGGAATGTAAAAGTAGCCATTACAAATGGAGAAGTGTCAGGCGAAATAGTACAAGTAGCCATTACAAATGGAGAAATAGTACAAGTGGCCATTACAAATGGAGAAATTCTGCCATTTTTCTGCCATTCCACTGTTTCAAAGCCAATATAATTGGCGAAAAGTTGAAAATTCTGCACAATTCTGCCATTTCACTGTTTAATAGCCAATTTATTAAAAAAAAAATATTGTTTGTATTTACATTTTATATAATTGTGTGTAGTATACTATTTTATTGTTTTCTAATAAAAGCTATCAAATTCATCCAATGTTAGAATTTTACTTGATTGTTTTGGAAACAAAACATAACTTCATAGTACAAGTTAAATCCCAACAAACATAGCCGAATGACAAGCAGACAAATGATACAGATAACAAATTATTAAAACATGCTGTGGATGGAGTGTCTATCTCAAGTCCCCTTATATATACCCCCCATCACACCCATATACTTGCATACCTTCACTTCTCTAGTTTTTTTGGCAAATGGCAGATCGTGATAATGAACTCCACATTCACTTCCATTTGCACATACACAATGCGGAACCAAACCCTGCAAACACTGACCCACACCCTAACCGTAGCTCAGTTGTACGACAACAAAACTATAACTCTCTCGAACCACAAACCATACGTCACTTTGTTGTTCCACAACCCAATGACAACACTGTTTTGCCTTTCAGTGCACAACACGCAAGCCGTCCCGACCCCTCACCCCTGCACCAACATCCATACCCACCCCGAGATGTTCAACACGAACCTCAAATTCGTACCTCCTTCATGCAACGAACTCAGGGTCCCTCGATCGTACGAAACCCTAACCGTACGTCGTCAAGTGTTTCACAACCACGCCTCCCGATATCTAGGTATGGATGCATCTTCAGAGATCTGTGCAAGCACCAATACGACAGCGATCGTGACTCTAATGCATTATCAGACGACGCTGTCGTTAGTGATGACCCATGGGAAAATTATTACAAGACTGATAGCGATTCTGATTCATCCTTTTGATTCCAGAGCAGAGCATGAATGAAATAAAATGAAAGGTTGTGTTTTGGTAGATGTATTTTGTGTTGTGTAATTTTCAGAAATTTTAAATAAAACTGCCTAATGTTAGTTGTTCTTAATAATGTTTTTTACGACACCCCAAAAGTCCCATTTCAGTCATTTTTGAAAACCGTGAAAAATGGCGATTTGGGGTTCTTGGGTGGGTTTTTCTGTAAGGAAAACACCATCCGACGACCCAAACCCATGTGTTTTCCTGTTCAATCCCCTGAGGTTAACATATACTGGCCTTCGTGCCGGCCGAGGGGGTTGCACGGGCGAGTTACGACACCCCAAAAGTCCCATTTCGGTCATTTTTGAAAACGGTGAAAAATAGCGATTTTGGGTTCTTGGGTGGGTTTTTCTGTAAGGAAAACACCATCCGACGACACAAACCCATGTGTTTTCCTGTTCAATCCCCTGAGGTTAACATATACTGGCCTTCCTGCCGGCGAGGGGGTTGCACGGGCGAGTTACGGCACCCCAAAAGTCCCATTTCGGTCATTTTTGAAAACGGTGAAAAATGGTGATTTGAGGTTCTTGGGTGAGTTTTTCTGTAAGGAAAACACCATCCGACGACACAAACCCATATGTTTTCCTGTTCAATCCCCTGAGGTTAACATATACTGGCCTTCGTGCCGGCCGAGGGGGTTGCACGGGCGAGTTACGGCACCCCAAAAGTCCCATTTCGGTCATTTTTGAAAACGGTGAAAAATGGTGATTTGGGGTTCTCGGGTGGGACCATTATATTAATACAAGGAAAACACACCCCTACGGCGTACATGCTTACATTAATACGACACAAACGCATTGGAGGTCGATTCCTATGCACTTGTCGGGTAACGGGGGGGGGGGGGGGGGGGAGTTCCTCAGCTATGGCATTCGTCTCAAACGTCGGCCAGTAACCTAACCCATATGGGGGTGTTGGACATTTCCAAATTCCATATATCGCGAAGCCATATTTCTAATATGGTCTTTTCCACTGCTCTGGAAAAAACTTGGCTCGCAAACTCCCCCTGCACACGAAAAAAAAATATTTTTAAAATCTATTATAAATTATTTTATAGTTTAATATATGTTGACCAACCAACATTTGCACCCTCCCACCATCATTGGGAAAACCTTGTCCTTGTGGCACTTCGTTCCTTGGGTTACCAATAAATAAAAGACCATGCGAAGAATACCACCGCATATATTGCTCACTGGCAATGATGGAATCAGATGCTGGTTGGGCAACAACGTTTTGATGACGAGACAACCACATGTCAATGTACAGATGGTGTTCATCACGCCAGTTACGATTTTTTCCCTCAACACGTCCAGGAATGTGAAGAGCCTCATAAGTGTCCTGCGTCATAAGACTATTATCAGGGATCGGTTGAAACATGCGAAACTGCCTCAACCCCGACTTGGAGCATGTAGTTCCACAACATTCCAACAAATAAGGTAGGTCTCGCTCCTCCAGCAACCTTCACCACTTCGACACATTTCTGGTAATCTTGAAAGAATCGCGTCATACGGGGTCCAAATGAAGTTGGTCTCTGACAAGGAATTAAATTGAGACCGGTATGCCTTCAACACGTGTGATGTTGTATCCGTATGACTCAATTTAAACTCTTGCCACCTGTAACATATATATGAAAACGTGTAAGTTTAAAAATAAACTAGTAAAAATGATAACTAATTAGACAAATAATATTACGTTGTTTAAATGCGATTACCTAGCACCATACGGTCTATTCCAGTTTATGATTCTGTCCAACTTGGGTTTTGTGAAAGGCAGTCTTTCCCAGGCCCATAATTGTAACAGAAACAACGCACCACTAATCTCATGGGTTCTAATACGTGTGCCCCGGGTTAGTTGATTATACAAATTGGCCAAAACCGCACCTCCCCAACTGTACGCCCCACATACGGACAAATCTTCTAAGAAGCCTATATATCTAATATCGACCCACTGAGACCCACAACTAGGGAATAAATGAGAACCAATTAGAGCATTCTCATCCAATCCATCAAAACTTGTGAGGGTGAGTTTTTATATTGTAAAGGGTATAAAAAGTGGTTGTGAGTGGAGGAGAGAGAAAATGTTACTGTTCATCTGTATATTTGGGGGGACACTGTTCACCCAGTATAATTTTTTTAATATATATTGAAAGTGGTTGTGAGTGAAGGAAAGAGAAAAAAGTGATGATAATATTATTTAATTGAAAAGGAGAGAAAAAGTATTTGTTTTTAGTAGAAATATATTGATATAGGAGTTGTTTTTTAGTGGAATGTATGTATAATTTGATGGATTGGATGAGAATGCTCTTAGAAGATAAATAATCGTCCGGGCGCGTTGAAGACATTCGTGATCAGTTGGATTTTCGGGAAAAACTATTGACTTTAAAGCATTTAAAACATATGGCATGTTAATTTTTCTATTATTTAAAATAGCTTTATCCTCCAAAAAAATTCCAGTTAAACTATAAAATTTTTCCTGAATCTCAGATTTTGTATAACTCTCATCTGTGCCACAAACCTCATGGCCGTCAACTTTTAAACCCCACAAGATTTCCACATCTTGAAGTGTTATTGTTACCTCTCCGAATGGCATATGAAATGTGTTTGTTTCAGGCCGCCATCTTTCTACTAAGGCGGATATCAACCCGTTATCAATCCTTCGGTTATCAACCATGATAACTCCAGCAAAACCAGCCAAAGTTATATATTCAGCTACTTTGGGTGGAAAGGGTTTTTCCTGCTGAATAAAATTCCATAGCTTCTCGTTTCCTCTTCTAATTCGTAATAACCCATCGTCTGCCAATGGCGTAGGATCCGAAAAAATGTAATCGGCTCTGTGGTCTCCCGTACCACTAAGAAACAACAGCTCCCCGTTTAGGGGACCACCACTATAACGAATCGCCATTACAAATGGAGAATTGATAAAAAAAAATAATTAAGATACTTTATAACACTTAGAAAATGTGGTGGGAAAAGTGAGAACTTGAACAATGGTCCATACAATGAGACTGATGGAAAAAATGCGGACTTTTTATTGGCAACAATGGTCCTCTACAATAAATAATCCTATCAATATTTTTTAACTCCTTTCCAGAACTTTTCAGCAACTTTTCAGAAAAGTTTAACTTTTCGCCATTTAAAATGGAAATTGTGCAGAAAAAGGTGAACTTTTCGCCAATTCAAATGGCTTATTGTGCAATTCTTTCAACTTTTCGCCAATTATATTGGCTTTTAAACAGTGAAATGGCAGAAAAATGGCAGACTTTGTGCATAATTTTCAACTTTTCGCCAATTAAATTGGCTATTAAACAGTGAAATGGCAGAATTATGCAGAATTTTCAACTTTTCGCCAATTATATTGGCTTTGAAACAGTGAAATGGCAGAAAAATGGCAGAATTTCTCCATTTGTAATGGCTACTTGTACTATTTCTCCATTTGTAATGGCTACTTGTACTATTTCGCTTGACACTTCTCCTTTTGTAATGGCTACTTTTACATTCCTAATGATTGGATCTGATTGGATTCTGATTATTCTTGAAAGTAGCCTGACACCACCCTATAGTTTCAAGGAATTCGCCATTACTAATGGCTATGGCATTACTTGTGCAACATTTTTAAACCCAGCATTAGTTGTGATCATCATTCCAATATTAGCACTATTTCAGCAAAAAACTCAAACTTTCGTGGTTAAACCAGGTTATGTAGTTCTCCACTTATTCGCTTTCTCATCTTTGGGTCAACTTTTTCATAAGTTCCACGAAGTTGTCTATCCCACTTATAAGCAAGTTGACGAACCATCTATGGGTTGCACTCATCAGCGTCTACAAAAAAATGTTGCACCATACTAGTGTGGCCCACTGTTTTACCCCCTATAACTTACAAATATGTTAATCCGATCGTCTGGCTTCCCAGTCACATCGTACTTTCCATTCTGGAGAGCATCCTGACCTTTTCTTGAAAGGGTGCTTTTGTTATTCTTTTTGAAAACTTTGAATTCGACACTAGGCAACAAGACGGTATGGTCTCGTAAGGTTATCTGCCGTCGACGTTCTTATCTTCTCACATACACATAGGGTTAGGTGAAATATTTTTACCCTTGCATGAGGCACCTCTGTCTAGGTAATCAGAGGGTGTGTGCTTAGACCTAAGGTAGGGATTATATTGTCATCATATGTCATCCGGGTTCGTACCTCATCCCGCCAATTTTCATGATGTATTGATTGTAGGCATGCACTTGTTTTTGCTTCTGTCCACCACTCGTGGGAACCTATCATGGGCATGGGCATGACGAATGGTGGCTAGAATGAATACGAATTTGTGTATACTTATCCTGACATGAGTGCTGGTGGCATAGAACCACCTTTTCGATACTCGCATCACCATTGTCATCATCATCAATTACGAACCCTCCTTCTTGGCACGTGCTACGATGGACGATGTTACTATAAAGATAAGGCCTTCTGCAAATCTGGAAATTCATCGGTGGTTGCTACTGGGCCACTTGTTACGGTGGATATTGAGCCACTTTCCACGGTAGTTGTTACCGGAATGATAACCATGAATGATCAGGGAGGAATTGTGATTCTTGCTTGTGGATCCCAAAGATGGTGCCAATGAAGAAACAAATACCAGAATGATTTCTGAATAGGTATTTGTCTTCAATCGGTTTTCTGACTTCTCTAGACTATCCTTAGCTTCTGACAATGTGTGAATCTTGAACTAGTAGTATGTGCAAAACAGACACCGTCAACTTTGAAGAGGATTATCTATGTGACCACTGTCTGACGTAAGAATAAGTTTTGGCTTCTTAAGAGTAAATAAAAGTGTAAACAATATAGGTATAAGTTTAGGGTTTATAAGAGTGCATGAGAATGTGTTTGTTTACCTTTACTAGGAAGTGTGTATATATATTTACCTTTACTAGGAAGCGTGTTACCTATATTGTTTACCTTTACACCATTTTTCAGATTGTGTTACGTGTAACAACCAGAGGCTACCACGTGTTACGTGTAACAACTTTTGCTGACTTTCAGCTTTTTTTGAAAAGGTAAAAGTTGTTACGTAACACGTGACAACCTCTAGTTGTTACACGTACGTCTGCAAAAAGGTGTAGCACGTGGCAAAAAGAGGTCCATTCATTTGGTAATATGATATCTTTCGTTTTATACATTAAACCACGTAGGCATAACCAACTCCATTCTTAAATGTGACCCGGATTGACCAGATAAAATATAGAATTACGGGTATTGTGGAAATGATCCGGGTCGGATCTCTTCAAAATATGTATCCTTAGATCACGAAACATATATTATGAAGTTAAGTATTATTTTTTATACCCTTTATAATATAAAAACCCCTCCTCATATAATTTGATGATTAGGATGTGAATGCTCTTAGATCACGAAACATATATTATGAAGTTAAGTATTATTTTTTCTTGACTAAGCTTCACACGTGCAAAGTCAACCCATGTAACAATGCACCCATCCTTATTTAACACCCACAAATCCACAATCCATCCTTTTGATATAGGTATATCCATATAGGATTAGGTTCAAACGTGAACAAAATCTCAAGAGTGAACTGCGTGAACTGATCTGGGCCCTTGATTTTTATGATCTTGAGATTAAAATGAGTGGCATGATGGTAATTATTTGCTTAATTTTTTTCATTTAATTAAATACAAAAAGGGTATATGTGTAATTTCAATCTTAAATTGATTGCATAAATCTCTCACAAATCAAGTAATCAATTATCCTCTTAAATTGATTGCATAAATCTCTCACAAATCAAATCAAGGATTAGGAAAGATGTAACTTAATTCAATTATTAAAATAATTATTTGTTTAAATGCGATGTACAAATGTGTATTCTGATTTTGCCCTCTTTTTAATGCGATGTACACATGTGTATATCGTCTGTTTTTGTGATATCTCATAATTTTTTTGTATTGAATGTTGATGTACACCTGTGAATTACTGTACACATATGTACGATGCTGAGTACACATGTGTACTGTTCTATTTATATCCAAGTACACATGTGTATACCGTTGAAATATGAAGGTTTCGTGGATCTTAAAAATCAAAATTTGAATTTGGGTGATGAAAATCTGAAATAAAAATTAAAATTAAAATCTGGTGATTTGTTGTTTGTTTTTATAATTATCTTATTAATAAATAAACATAAAGTGGGTAATGAGTTTAAATTAGGAAATCATCATCATCATCATCATACTCAGTATATCCCACCAATAGCAAAGCAAAGGTAGGGTCTGAGGAGGGTAAGATGTAGACAGCCTTACCTCTACCCCGTAAAATAGAGAGGCTGCTTCCAGTGAGACCCCCGGCTCGAGTTTAAATTAGGAAAGATGTAACTTAATTCAATTATTAAAATAATGATTTAAATCTAATTTTTTATATAATTACAATCTTACCCTTAACAACTAAAAAAGAAATCAAGGGTCCATATATGTTCACGCAGTTCACTCTTGGGAGGTTGTTCACGCTGGAACCCTACCCTATCCATATAATTTATCAACACATTTATGTTTTGTCTTGCTTAATGTTTCAACCATATGAACTCTATGTTTGGGTTAAAGCTTTCCATAATCACTTAAACAACGCTGTTCTTAATTTGGAATGACTAACATTCTAGTCATTTTATGCTTAAGCCAATTTCTTACATAGCCCCAGTGTGTCTAATTTATCGATGTAACAAGTATTGTAAGAATTGATCAAAATTACCCATCCACCTCATATATTCCTACATAATCTCACACAAAATTGCAATTAAACTTGCTATGAATTTAATTAAAGACTATGTATATATGTGGGTGCATACATATAAACACTTGGTGCCACTAGGATCTACATGTCGGTATGTATATAGTTTAATGTTTTCTTCGTTAGATTTCTTGTTGTCATCGAGCTAGCAACCATTTCCCATAACACTCACAAGTGACATCGACAATCAGGGGCGGCTCATCAAGTAAGTTTACTAAGCAATTGCTTTAGGCCCCATTTTCTATTAGGCCCCATTTTCTTAACCCATTTAGCCATTTAGGTATTTAAAAAAAAAAAAAAAAAACCCTATCTTATTGCTCATTTGCTCGCCGACAATCTAAAAAAACCAAAACCCTAATCTGCATTCAATCGCTTTCTGATCCCGAGCATCTCCATCAATCGGCCTTCGCTTTCTGATCTTCAATCGGCCTTCGCTTTCTGATCCCGAGCAGCTCCATCGGATCCATTGACACGTTGGGCCTTGGCTACTTGCCTGCTTGAGTGCTTGGCTGCTGCTTGGCCTTAACTTTGTAAGTGACTGAATCTTTAATTTGTTGCTGACTTGCTGTTTATGTTAATGTTTAATTTGCTGCTGGTTTAGTGCTTCTGTGCTTGGCTACTTGGCTGTAGAGTAGACTGTAGTTGTTTGATGTTCCTAATCTAAATATCTGCTTGCTTGAGTGTTTGGCTACTTGCTGCTGCTTGAGTGTTTGTAGTTGCTCTGCTGTTTAGTTGTTTACTTGTTTGTTGTTTAAACTTTAAATTAAGCATGAAACGAAAACAAGAAGGGGGATGGTCAAAAAAACAAAAACAAAAACAAGACTTGGCTTTTATTGAAAGTCAAAAAGGGGCTATGCTAAAAAAAAGTTCGAAAAATAAATTTAATTTAAATTTTTTACACACATAAATTAAATTTTATTTTTGAAATTTTAATATAGCACTACCAAAACCATTAAAAAAAAGTTTTTAACTCTGCCAACTGCCGGTCCCAAGCCCGGATAAAGGAGGAGGGTTTTTAATGATAGTCGACATAGGCCCCAAATTGAATTTCGCTTTAGGCCCCAAATACCCTTGAGCCGCCCCTGTCGACAATATAAGTCAAATATTTCCAATTTTATCTCTGATTTTGAAATTTAATGACTTTTTGATTAAAATTCTCATAATTTTATAAGCATTGAAGAACTTAAAGCTTAGATTAAGTGATTGTGAAAAAGTGCAATTACTTCTATGTATATTTTAGCACCATACTTTTTTTTCTAATTTTTATTACATTTTACATAAACTAAACTCTTCCAATTTTATACGAGCTACATGTCTTTGCTAATTTTCCCTATATTATCTCAAGTATGCTAATTTAGAAACCTAATAAGTTGATTTAAGTAAACTTACAAATAAAATAAGATGTCTTTTCCATTAAAGTAGAATTAAACTATTGTTACAAATAAACGATTTTGGTTCAAGATTAATTAGTTCAAACCCAACAAATTGTTTGATTTCAACTCCTACAACCAATCAACTTTCTTATTTCACATAAGTATTGTGGATTGCTACTATACTTCAAAAGTACATTATTACCTTCCTTATTTCACATAAGTATTGTGGATTGCTACCATACTCCAAAAATATACATTATATTACATTTTTAGATTGTTTTTAAATTAGAAAAGAAGACCTTTTGTATTCTCTACTCACCCAAAGCCAAAGTTGGCTCTTGATGAAACATAAATGGGTCACACCTATTCATAACCACTTCACCAAATTTCAAAAGTATGATTAACCCATCACTATCAAAATTTCTTTTCTTTTTTAAAATTTTTCCACCAAAGGGGGCTTTTATTGGTATGTTACCAATAGCCCATATACCATTGCTTCCAATGTGTGTATTATTTTAGAAAACACATGAAATATTATATTATTTTATAGATTGTGTATTATGACACATGTTTCTTACTTTATATCTAGATGACAATCAGACTCCATATACACTGTATTCAGAAATTAAATTTAGATATACAATTAAAGTTTTATTAATATACATTACTTAGTTGCAAAAGGAAATGGTTTATACATAATTAAAACTAACCAGAAATTCGATAAATATATTTAACTATATTTTAACCTCTTTATTTTGTCTTTTTTATTATTTAATATGAAAAAAAAAGTTTTATGAAGTTGTATTCGGTCACTAGTCACCGATGGCTCCACGAGAAATAAGAAAAAAATGTACTTTTAACTATTTAGTTAACTTATTACAAACGTTACAGGATTCATAAATTCTTTATCCCCCTATTTATATAATTACATTAAAAATTACTATTTTTTTCTCTCATTTTCAATTAAATAATACTTTTATACCTTTAAAATTACATTTTCTGTCTTCCCACGCACAACCACTTTCAAAAATATTAAAAAAAAATTATAAGGGATGAACAGTGTTTCCATATATTTACAGATGAGCAGTTACATTTTCTCTCTCATTCATTCACAACCATTTCTTAGGCTGAAGGTAGGGGTGAGCAAAAACCGAACCGAAAACCGAAACCGCACCAAAAACCGTAAAAACCGAAACCGCAAAACCGCAACCGACACAAAAACCGCAAAAACCGAAACCGCAAAGGTATGGTGCGGTTCGGTTTTAGCTTTAAAAACCGCACCAAAAAACCGAAACCGCACCGCAATATTTTATATATATATATATATATATATATATATTATATAATATACTTAAAGATTTAAATATAAAATTCCCTATATATTATATAATCTGTGTTTGTTAAAAAAAAAAAAGTACAGACTTGACTTTGTTAAGGTTTTCTTTACATGTGTGAGTTTATATTTCAAATACCTACTAACATATATTTTTTGTTTTTTTTTTCTATCTAGGAAACACTAATGGCAAATGATAGTTGGAAACATTGAAAGTTGGAAAGATTGAAAGTTGGAAACAAGAATGAGTTGGAAACAATATTACGTTTTTATTTGGATACGACTATGTGATTAAGCTTTCACCGTTTCACATAGCAACTATTATTCTAGACATGTTTCTAGTACAAACTCTTGTTTTGATTGATGTCCTCTAGCCCATACATATGCTCTTCACATTGCTCTTGCAAAAATTATATTCTAATTACCATCAAGTATTAGATGTATTCCAGTATTAAAACCGAGAGTTTTTTTTAGATGCATTCAAGTATTGCTGAGAGTTTTTTTTTAGATGTATTCAACTATTAAAACCGAAACCGCACCGAAACCGAACCGCAACCGCAAATAAACCGCAAAAACCGTACCGCAAAAAAACCGCAACATGTGGTTTTAAAAAAATAAAAACCGCACCTCGCGGTATGAGTTGCGGTTTTATGCTAAAACCGCACCAAACCGCACCATGCTCACCCCTAGCTGAAGGGTGTGGGATGGAGCCCCTAGGGGCTTTATAAAGACACATGAGCGTCACCTAAGATCCACGTCAGCCAGGGGCCTTTATCACGCCCCTCTTTAATTTGCATGGTGTGTGATGGAGCCCCCCTTATTAAACAAAATTAAAAAAAAAATAAAATTTTATTGGCTGAAATGATGTACCTTCTTCCTTGTTACCATGATGGAGCCCCATCAATGGCACCCCGATTTAATTTGCATGGTGTGGATGGTAACGTCGAGGGGGGCGCTATAGGCGGTGAGGTGGCACGATGGAACCCCCCACACCCTCTGACCTTATAACATAACTAACTCCACACATTTAAAAATCCATTGTGAATGCTCTTAGTACTATTGTTTGAATGTAGAACTTTCTTTTTTGTAGATACATAATTTTTTAACTGATTACATCTAACACATTACTATATATATAAACTGTTTTAAAAAAAAGTATTATGTAACTAAAAACACGTCACAATTGGTTGCTTAAGTTTTAAGACATAGGTAGTGTTTGGTAT
This sequence comes from Helianthus tuberosus, assembly GCA_030545235.1. Classification (NCBI taxonomy): domain Eukaryota; kingdom Viridiplantae; phylum Streptophyta; class Magnoliopsida; order Asterales; family Asteraceae; genus Helianthus; species Helianthus tuberosus. Next base: position 186,633,407 of record CM060432.1, on the reverse strand, counting down.
GAAGGAATAGAAGGTGAAATGGAATGAATCATTCTGATGGAATGAAATGAAACATGTTTGATTATCATGTGATAATAGAAGCATTCCAAAGAAATGAAACTCCTTACTATTATTATCATTATTTATAGTTATATTTATATATATCAAAAATTTTATTATTAAACTTTTACCATAAATATATTATTATTATTATTATTATTATTATTATTATTGAGACACTTATATTTTTATCGTTTTTAATACAATTGTGTTTCGTTATTTCGTCTTTTTTTTGTTTTTTAAATTGTAAAAAGTAATAATTCATTCTATTCACATATGAGTAATCAAATATCACAATGAAATGAAGATTCATTTCATTCCGTTGTCCATTCCATTATCTCGTTCGTTCCATTCCATCATTCATTCCATTACCCCATGCCAAACAAACCCATAGTTATTCCCAATTTCCCACATGTTCATCACTAAAATCACTTGAAATATCTTTTAGTTCTATCTAAGAGATCTAGGGTTTTAGTTTGTTTTTAAAAATAGAGTAAATTAACTTATAAAAATATAAAAATAAATTAAGTTAGTATGCTATTAACTTATGAAACTTAATGAAGGTGGAATAGATAATTAATTGAGGCAATTTCATATATACTCTTAAAAACTTTCAAAATATCATATATACCCTTGTAAATATATAAATATCATATATACATACCCTTACAAAGTTTTTTTTCTTTTTGAACTGCTAATTTCTTTAATCCCCTGTCATCCGTGAGACTTGAACCAAAGACTTTGTCTTTGTCGATGGACCACCACCCCATTGGTCCTTACAAAGTTGTTGAATATATATATATATATATATATAGGGGGAGGTTCATTTGAGAAGAATCTTCTTATAAGAAGAAAAATAAATTAATCTAGGCCCTATATTTTTTTGATCAATGGTTGTGAATCAAGATATAAATTTTATCTACTTTTAATTAATGTTTTAAGTAATAAGGGTATGATAGACATTTTGATGTAGAATATTAATAAATATTATAAAGGGTTACTCAAGTCTTATTAATGCATCCATAATTTCCTCCTTCACCACCATTAATACATCAATTTTATTAGAAGTGATAAAACTTTTTAAAAGTATCGTGTCCTACACATATTTTATTATGAGTCGCAAAATTATTTAAAAGTGTTGGGTCCTACACATTTTGAACCTTATACCAAAACATTGTCTTTATGGTGTAGGAAACGTTGTTTTTATGGTGTAGGAAACGTTGAATATGTAGGATCATGTGCACGATTGTTTTTATTGTGTAAGGTGCAAAACTATTTTATAGGATGACTTATTAAATAATTAAGGTTCATTAATTTGAATATCAAAAATAAAGAATAGACTTATTAAATGGTTTGTTTAAATTACATTTGTACCCTTTATTCTTTTTATTCTTAATTTGTAATTTCTTCTCATTTGAACTCTCCACTATATATATATATATATATATATATATATATATATATATATATATATAGGGGACCGCTAAAATGAAAACCACCTCCAGTTGTAAGAACCATGAGAACTTTTTGATCCGGGGCGAGTTGGACCGATTTTTTTTTTCATAAACGTAGATGCGTGTATTATAAACACATTTGTAAAAAAAATTCAAAAAAAAATGTCGTGTGTGTAGTTTTGAGCACCACAAGTTTGCGTTTACGGGTACCGTAAAATTTACGGTACCCGTAAACGCAAACTTGTGGTGCTCAAAACTACACACACGACATTTTTTTTTGAATTTTTTTTACAAATGTGTTTATAATACACGCATCTACGTTTATGAAAAAAAAATTTGGTCCAACTCGCCCCGTACGGTGTAGTTCTCATGGTTCTTACAACTGGAGGTGGTTTTCATTTTAGCGGTCCCCTATATATATATATATATATACACCCTATTCATTAAAAACAATTTAATAAATAACAATCTTACCTTTATTTTTCTAAATTTTAAGATCTCATATATGATCTTTAACTTCAAATATTATATTTACTCATTTCTAACTTAATTTATTTAGCTTAAATATTGTATACGAAGAATACTATAGTTTATGAAAAAAGATAAAAAATAAAAAAATGGAGTAAAAATAAATTTAAGCATAAAATGTATTATATAAAAATATGAAGTTAAATGATGAGCCTATATGAAAACTTGAAGTTTAAAAAATAAAGATAAAATGATTATTTATAATATTGTTTTAATAAATTGGGTATATTTGATATTATAAAAATTTTGTAAGGGCATATATGAAATATTTAGTTTTTGTTAGATATATATGAAATTCTTTAAATTTGTAAGGGTGTCCGGGGTGGTCTCGGCAAAGGAAGCGGCGAAAGGATTTGTCGCATGGGGAGTCCACCGCCAACAATCTTTTGCCGTGCGGGAAAAGGAAATGCGGTGAGTTGTTGCCGCTTGAGGGAGATGGGTAAGTGGTGGGGCACATTATCTTCTCAACCAATCATCCTTTAAAAAAATGGTTTTGAGGAAACCATCCCTTGTGTTTTTGGGCAAGAGGGAAAAATGAGAGGGGAAATGACATGACATATTAAGATTGGGTGGGTGAAAATCCCCCCCCCCCCCCACTCATTAGGCATACACCTCTTACACCCTAAGACTATTCGGTATGGGGGCGTCCCCGAGCCGTTGTGGGGCGGTGTCACACCCCCAAAATCCCACATGCGGAATACCACCGCTTGGGGGCGTGACTGACCAGGATCCAGCCACCAATTACACCGAACATTAGTAAATAGTGAGAATGATCACCAACCATAAAAGTTAGTAAACATCATAGTTTTAAGTTCAAAAGATTAACTTCAAATAATAGTTTAAGTAAGTCGCGGAAGCATAGTTAAAACAAAGTTCATAGTTCAAGTTATTTAGAACCCAACACACGGGTTTAGACGACCACTACACTTCCCCAAGCCGCAAGCTCCTGAGTCACTGGGTACCTGCAAAGCATGCAGTAGGGTATCAACATAATGTTGGCGAGTTCACGAGATGTCCAGTTTTAACTTTCCGAAAAACGTAGGTTGTTTAGATAAAGCATTTATAATCACGCCATGGGGAGCTACCCCATATGAAAGCTACTAAACTGATGTGACCGAAACTGTTGACGAGAAGATTTTTGTGCCCCAGGTCAATGTCTATCGTCATTAACCAAGATGCAAGGTCTACTAGTTCACGCCCGATCTCCCCCGGTCACGGTGTGAGGTTGTCAAACCTAATAGCGCTATCAACTAATAACCCGTTCGCCCCCGGCGATTAATCGGTACTGTAAGCAGGGACTTTATATGATAGAGATTCGTTTAGTTTTGCTAGTTGTGATTTATAAATAATATCCAAACGTATCTCCCCCCCGGAGATAGTATTTTAAAAGTACCCATTTGCATTTTCCCCCGGAAATATTAATTGAAAGTAATCTTTAGAGATGGCAGTTTGTTCGTGTCCCTCCCTGGGACGCATGCTTTTAGTGTGTGAACTCACCTTGGGTTGCTCGGTAGTTTAGTTTACTTGGTTATGTATGCTGGTCACCACGTCCTAATATGGTTACCAGTATAGGTCAGGCTCGGATACAAGTAATCACGTATATCTTACACGTATCTAACACATAGCATGCTTATCACACAGCATACACATCGATAATTTATATACTAAGTTATTGGGCCTGTTCTAATAGTTATCCATAACAGCACAAGTAATCACAGATTAAACAGTAACAGGCACGATCAGTCCACATACTTTGGCCCAATAACGGAGATAACCAGCCCAGTCGAGACCAGGGGGTCTCGACTCGAGAATGCTCGGTCTCGAGTCGCAACCAGGACATTTCGAGTCATGAATGTCTGGTCTCGAGTGATGCTGGCATGAGTTGCAACCTCAGAGGTCTCGAGTCCAGTCTCGAGTCCTTGATGTCTGCTGTCTTGATCTCGAGTTGTTGATCCGTGGTCTCGAGTCGAGATCATAACATCTCAAGTCGCAACCACTGCGGTCTCGAGTCATCACTCGATGGTCTCGAGTCGTAACCGAGGGTCTCGACTCGTTTGTCTGGTGATTCTAGAACATCTGTCATGGTTTGTACTACCCAATAGAATTCCGATTTCATGTAACTGTGTACTATCCAACCGAAATGCACCAACATGTTTTCTTGTCTAAAACCTTAATCAAATGGATCAAACAAAGCATCTTTCAAATGTTCATAGCATATTCAAATATTCATATTGACATTCAAACTTGTTCATCATTTTAGGGTTTTCATCATTCACCATCATGTTCATCCTACATAATCATGCATTCTATGGACAAGAAACATAACCCATAAACTAGATATTAAGATCATCTTGTAAACCATCATCAAACAAAACATTTGTTCTATAACCTCTAACATAAATCGGATGATCTTAAACAATCCTAACTATTATTCTTTTATCCTTCAAGCTTATCTTAGCAAGACATTATCATACAACATTCACACTTTTCACAAAAGAGAGTATTGTTCATCTTAGGCATTTGGAACCAAGCATGTATCATTAACAAAGAAGAACCCATTAAATCGAACAAATACTTTCGTCATAACAAATAATAGCAACAATGCACATTATCACCTAATCGTTACTTTTGTCATGCATTTACATGTGTTTGCAAAGAAGCACTAACCGGCTAGGGATTTTGAGTGTAGAAGATGTGAAGAATTGATGAAAGAGCTTCCGAGTGTTGATCTCAAACAAATCCGAGAACCCTTTGGTCGCCGGTTTGATCCGAGAGGAGGAGAGGAGGTTGTGTTGTTAGGGTCTTAGTGAGGGGGAGAGTAGTTGAGTGTGTGTAGGGGAGTGTGGGAGTGAATGATGATTGAAAAGTGGCAAGGTTGGCCATCAACATTGGTTATATACAATCCCAAGTAGGTGCACCCTAGTGGGATCAAGGATTGCGGCCCAACCGATGTGGGTTACTCGAGACCGGGTGGTCTCGGGTCGGGTCTTGGTGGTCTCGGCTCACCAATACTCATATTCATATATATATATACATAACTTATACATTATACGTACACATTATCGACACATAGCACATCAAGATAAATCACGACTTCCATTTAATATTATGCACACGCAATACCGAAACAAGAAGGTTGCTCGGGAAAATCCAGAGTGTCACGTTATCCCCAAGTTTTAAGAACTTTCGTCCCGAAAGTTAAGGCAGCCACTGTCAAGCCGGTGAGTACGTTTCAACGGGGTGTCACATCATCCCCCCGTTAGTTTGGAATTTCGTCCCGAAATTCGGTTGTAGCTTCAGTACTGGGAGTTTCATTTGGGAACAATTGGGGATACTTGCACTTCATCTGGTCTTCCCGCTCCCAGGTAAACTCTGGGCCACGGCGCGAGTTCCAACGAACTCGTACGAGAGGTATTTGGCTACGCTTGAGGGTTTTGATCTCTTGATCCGTGATCTCAATCGGTTCCTCAGTAAACTGTAGCTGTTCGTCAATAGTGAGTTCCTTGAAAGGAACGATGAGTGTTTCATCTGACAGACACTTTTTCAGATTAGACACGTGAAAGACGTTGTGTACCGCACTCAGTTCTTCAGGCAGATTTAGTCTGTAAGCAACCTTACCGATCTTTTCGGTAATTTCAAAGGGTCCGACGTATCGCGGATTAAGCTTGCCTCGTTTTCCAAAACGAACCACACCCTTCCAGGGTGAGACTTTAAGTAGAGCCCGGTCACCAACCTGGAATTCTAGCGGTTTCCTATCCTTATCAGCGTAACTCTTCTGACGGTCACGAGCTGCCGCCATGCGTTGTCTGGTCTGGGCAATCCTTTCCGTAGTGTATACCACAAGTTCTGGACCTGTGATCTGGCTGTCACCAACTTCCGCCTAGCAAAGAGACGATCGGCATTTACGACCGTACAGTGCCTCAAAGGGCGCTGCCTGAATGCTGGTGTGGTAGCTGTTGTTGTAGGAGAATTGCACTAATGGTAGGTGCTTTTCCCAACCCTTGCCAAAATCGATCACACATGCCCTAAGCATGTCTTCAAGGGTTTGGATGGTGCGTTCAGATTGCCCATCCATTTGTGGATGATAAGCGGTGCTCATGTCTAAACGTGAGCCAAAGGATTTGTGCATAGCTTGCCACAAATCAGAAGTAAAACGCGCGTCTCGATCGGAAATAATAGAGGTCGGCACTCCGTGCCTCGAAACCACTTCCTTTAAGTATACCTCTGCTAAGGTAGAGAACTTGTCTGTTTCTTTAATAGCCAAAAAGTGTGCAGACTTAGTTAATCGATCCACTGTCACCCAAATGGTGTCATTTTCGCTTTGAGACCTAGGCAGGCCAGTAACAAAATCCATGGAAATTTGCTCCCATTTCCATTTCGGGATCTCTGGTTGTTGGAGTAGGCCCGATGGTTTCTGATACTCAGCCTTGACTCTTGCACAAGTCAAACATTTACTGACATAAGTTGCTATGTGGGCTTTCATGCTAGGCCACCAATATGTAGTCCTTAAGTCGTGGTACATCTTATCCGAACCAGGATGTACCGAGTAACGGGACTTATGGGCTTCTTCCATCACAAGCTCGCGTAAATTCCCATAGAGTGGGACCCATATACGCCCGTTTACATAGTAAGCACCATCTTCTTTTTGTTCTAACCGTTTCCTTGATCCTCGCAGGGACTCAGGCCTGATGTTCTCGGCTTTTAATGCTTCAACCTGAGCGTTTCGGATCTGATTGGGGAGGTTCGAGTGGATAGTGAGTTGTAAAGCACGAACACGTTTAGGTTTGGTTTCCTTCTTGCTGAGGGCATCTGCTACAACATTAGCCTTGCCGGGATGATATTTAATCGCGCACTCGTAGTCGTTTAGGAGTTCGACCCATCGGCGTTGCCGCATATTCAACTCCTTTTGTTCCATTATATGCTGGAGACTCTTGTGGTCGGTGTAAACCGTGCACTTGGTACCGTACAAGTAATGTCTCCAGATCTTGAGCGCGAAGACCATAGCTCCGAATTCTAAGTCATGTGTCGTGTAGTTTCGTTCGTGGATCTTGAGTTGTCGCAAAGCGTAAGCAATAACCTTCTCGCGTTGCATCAACACGCAACCAAGTCCTTGAATTGAAGCGTCGCAGTAAACAACAAAGTCGTCGGTACCTTCAGGTAAGGAAAGAATAGGAGCACTACAAAGGTTCTTCTTTAATTCCTGAAAGGCAGATTCCTGAGCACCATTCCATTTGTAAGCGACACCCTTCTGAGTGAGGGTCGTGAGTGGTTGAGCGATCTTTGAAAATCCCTTGATAAATCTTCGATAGTATCCTGCCAATCCCAAGAATTGGCGAACTTCGGTCGGAGTCTTGGGTATGGGCCAATTCTTAATAGATTCGATCTTAGCGGGGTCGACGTGAATCCCTTCCTGATTGACTATGTGCCCCAGGAAATGGACTTCTCTAAGCCAGAAATCACATTTCAAGAATTTGGCGTACAGTTGCTCATTGCGAAGGAGTTCGAGAATAAGACGCAGGTGTTGTTCATGCTCTTCTTGACTTTTCGAGTAAATTAGGATGTCGTCAATAAACACAATCACGAACTTGTCGAGGTAGGGTTTGCACACTCGGTTCATGAGATCCATGAAGTTCGCAGGTGCGTTGTTCATTCCGAAGGGCATGACGAGGAATTCGTAGTGTGTAACACCTCGAAAATTCACGTCCTATAATGTATTGACACGTGTCATAAGCTTGAACGTGTGAAAGAATACTCTAGAGGGACTAAAGTTGACAAACATGAAAAGTATGTGATTATACGAGTTCTAAATGTCAACAGTGAATAAATATATGGTACATTAACCCTACATGATGCTCATACCTTCAAACGAATAAATCATGGATCATACGAAGCTAAAAGTGAGAGATTTCAAACTACAGGGGTTAAATGTGTCAACATGTTTAAGTTATACCTCTGAGTGACCTTTTGACAAACCCGAAGCTTTGTAACGGTTAATTATGCTCACTAGAATACACGATATAAATTTCATAAAGTTTCGTTATCGTATGAGCAAGTTGTGATCAAATTCGTTTACAAGGGGTTAAAGCGTCTATGTTGAAAGTTTGGACCTTTCGGGTGACAATAAAGTTAACCGGGGACTAAACAAAGTGGGTATATATCTTGAAGCCCTTATGTATCAAATTAGAGGGTTCAAAGTGCAAAATATAAGTTAGTTGACCTTTCGGAAGGGCCAAGAGACAAGTTGCAAAAGCCTAAAACCTTTTAACCTGGAAATGATGTCTAGGCGGGCCGCGTAAGAGTTCTTATAATCTTACGCGGGCCGCGTCAGTCACCCAGTTACAGAATTAACAGGCAGCAGCCTGTTTGAGCTTTTAAACCGACTTAGATCAGATATTTTCATCCATGGGCGACCCCTAAACATTTCTAGGCACTTAGGGACATGTGTTGATGATTCATGGTCCATGATAGACTTAGATGTCAACAAGTTATGGTGATTTAAACACTATAAATAGGACCATTAGTTGCAACATTTGATCATCCATTCCATCTGCATTCTTGAGGACTTCTGGAGCTCCAAAGCAGACCCAAGTCATCTCTAATAGTGCATAGGACCTTGGTAAGTATGCCTAACCTTTCTTAATTAAGTTTTAGCTTAGTTATAGCTTAAAAGTCAAACCGTCGTAATTAACGGTTGACTTTAAGATTAATCACTAATGGTCCAGTGATTAGTCGAATCAAAAGTAGTTATAAGTTGGTAATTATGTGGGTAATAAACCCTCAAAAGGGTTCCCCCTGATTCCCAGTCTAACTAGGTCTAATGTCGGGTCAAACTTGCGATTAAAAAGTCAACAGGATACTTAAATTCTAAATTATGCATAACTAGCAATGTAGAACATATACAACCTGTTTGATCATTAATATAACTTGGTAATGAGTGTAAGAACATGTCTAAACATGTTCAACCCGACAATTTACTGTTTAGACCCGGTTCGGAACCGAAAGTCGCAAAGCTTTGACTTTTGCTTTGACTTCAGTTCTGACCCGTTTAGGTATGATTTAGAAATACCTTAGAGCTTTATTTGGACCAGGTAACATGCTAGTATAACCCTCTGTGATTATACACCATGGTTCATTAGTTAACCAATTAATATGCATGATTCCGTTAATTGCTCATATGTTGACCATTATGCCCTTTACACCTTAAAACGTGATTTATGAAAATGTAAAAGTGTAGAAACCTTAGTTACTGATATATAAACTTGTATGCAAAGTTTGACATCAGTTTGAGGTGTAGATTGAGAGTTATGCTCATTAGCGTAAATTGAAGGCTTTATGTTAATTAAACGGCGTAATTAGCGTATAGCCTAGTTAAGCCTACTTTTTGGTATCAAACTTATTACCCACTGATTTAATATATTATTTTGGGATTTTTAAATATTTTTAATTAATTTTAGGTTGAGCCTAAATTATAGTCGTAGGCTTAATCCGGTAATTGTCGGTTTTGCCCTTACGGGCTATAAAATGAGTTTTACATATCTAAACGACTCCAAACCTTTTGCTACAGATTACATATGATAAATAAATTATTTTAGGCCTTCTAAAATAATAAAAATATCAGTTTCATGTATCAAACACGTAAATGGCTTCTAATCGCCTTATTAAGCGTTTTTAGCGCATAGTATGTCCTAAGACTATTTTTAAACATACAAGGGTGATACCTACTGATATTTTAAGTAAATTATGATATTTTAACAGTAAGCAAAAGTTGTTTAACTCAGACTTCAGTTTTGAGCTTTTCGGCTTATGTGAAATTACCAAAATGCCCCTACGGTGCATAGTTTGGTTATAATTGGTAAATTCACATGTATACTTCATCCTACTGTTATAACTTACCAAAATAAGTATTTTTGCTGATTATATCAGACCTATAACTCAGGTAATACTTAAACACTTTTATAACCTTTTAAATGACCAAACTACCCCTACGGGGCCTAGTTTGTGTTTAAATACGTTTCGGGCATAATGAAAGACATCTTACTGATGTCACAACATATTTGAGGCATAATTAACTTAGAAAACCTGTATATGGCTCTCATGAATACCCGTCACGCTTATTACGCGTACGGTTCGGTTTATGTAGCAAGTTTACATAAATTAGCCGAAACGGGTCAAACCTTATCGGTTTTATCTCAAAATTCAGAGTGTGTATGAAATACCCATATTATACAAGTCTTCAAATTTTTCAGGTCTAAAACACATTCTATTCCGGTCTTCGCTTAATCATGCGTTTGAACCGTATATTCCCTTAAGACTAACCGGTCTAAGCTTAGGCTAAATTAAAGACCCGTTAGCATTCTAATTGGTTATTTACACCATCATTCCAGACTAGAGCATTCCGGTAAATGGTACCTACGCTTACTTAAGTGAATACGGCTGAGTTATTAGATTCTTGCTATTTAAGACAGGAGCTAGCTCAGGTAAATACTCTTAACTTATTTTCCCTATACGGGCTTGGGATACGGTATTACAAAGATACCGCTTGGTCGGGTATTGAATGTTTAATCGTATTGTGATTAAATTATTGAGGTAACCCGCTTTAATCTGTCTTGTTTGAAATAAAGGCCTTTAGGGGTTAATGACCATGTCTCGGATATCCCTGACATCATTGTATTATAAAATGGCCACGTCTTAAGCACGGGGTGTAGGCATACACCTGACAGTTGCTTAAGTAATAACGGTATCTCACTCTCTTGTGGGCCTATACTTGTGGCGTGTCCGTTAATCTGACTCGGTTTCTACATCGGGCCCTGAACGTACAACGAACATGTAAATCTGTATACAAGGTTATAAATATAATTGTTCCAAGTATAAAAGATTAATTTTGCCTCTGAGCATTTTAATCAAATTATAAAAGATATTTTGTGCCACGTGCATTCAAATCAATTTTCTTAAACTCTTTTCAAATGAGTCGGTTGAGTGTATTTACCAGTGAAAACTGACGTATTTTCCAAAAAGGTTAAGTGACAGGTACTGAACGTAATTGGCTGGAAGCTCAGGGCGCTACTAAGGAATCTTGCAAGTTCTAGGCTTCTAAAGTCTGTTGAACAAATGATAGGTTTAAGATCCGCCTGTGGATCCTTTACTTTCCGTTGTAATACTGGATATTACTTTAAATTCGGATTGTAATATATATTTATCTTTTGCTTCCGCTATGCATTCATATATTGTGTTGTTTGACTATTATGTTGCCAACTACGTCACGATACTCCCCACCGGGCCCACCGGTGACACGTGGAAAGTCGGGGTGTGACAGGTTGGTATCAGAGGCAACACTGAGTGTATTAAACACTAGCTTTTGTGTTAATCTCAGTTACACAGTTGCACATTCTTGAGTCTAGACGAGAACATAGGACAAATTCTAATTCGTTTTATTTTGTCCTTATTTGGTTCCTTTGTTATTTTCTGATTAGCTCTTGAATGGGCAAGTCATTTTTGTAGGAGTCCCGTTTAGGGCAACCATATACTTGTTTAAATTTTAAAGGAACGATTATATAAAAAAAATATCATTCCTATATTATAAAATCTACCATTATAATAAAATGGCAATATCTAAAAAGGACAAGACCTAGCTCATGTGTCATTTTAAGACAGGGCCAAGACGGTAGTTTCACAATTAGATTCAGATCCTTGTTAAACATTTCAATTTAGGATTGTTCTGCGTTAAATATTAAAGGAATCTTAAAGGTAAAACCTAGCCTAAATGTCAATGCAGACATGGCCAAGATGGTAAAACCTAGCCTAAATGTCAATGAAGACATGGCCAAGATGGTAAAACCTAGCCTAAATGTCATTGCAGACATGGCCAAGACGGTAAAACCTATCCAAAGGATTCCAATCCCTGTTAACATCTGTAAGCACGTTAACATTTTTGGTAAACTGTGAAACGTTAAAGTCACACAGGCCATCTTTTAAAAAAAAGGGGTTAATCTAAATTCCCTTATTTGAAATAATCATCCATTAGTGATGAAATGCCTACGGGCCAAACTTGTTGTCCGATAAGACAACGATCGTGGTGGTCTCTGACCCCCGTCTAAAGATGTTGGACTACGTCCAAGCATAATAGTTTGTATGATCAATGCGATCCTGACTAATATCATCAAATGAAGATGATCATATTATAAACATCCATGAGTGATGAAATGCCTACAGGCCATACTTATTGTCCTAAGGGACTAAAGACAGTAGTAGCCTTTGCCTCTCTGTCAAGAAAAAGGTAATGAACTTTGATTCAAACCTAAATGCCTCGATTCTCTGATATCATGGCTTGTAAATTTAAAATTGTCCTTGTGACTAGGCCCTTTGCGCCACCTTAATATCCTTAATGTTTTATAACTAGGATAAATTATAATGAAAATGCTAATTAAATATAACTAACAAATTAACCAATGTGGTTTATATTACCATGGTTAATAAATCGTTTAAAACGATAAAACTGTAAAAGCTTCCGTATAAACCTTGCCCTTGTTTGATTTTTATGTAGCATTTAAAGCTACATGGCTAGGTCAAAGGAAGAGAACAATCACCCTCTGGAAAACCGCGATGATGAAAGGATTAATATAACCAGAGGAGAGCTTCGTACATTGATTGATTCAGCTGTATCTAAAGCTGTAGAGGAGCAATTTAGGGAGTATAGTGAGACTAATAGTAAAGCCTCATCTGTACCCCACTCTAAGTCTGACCCTAAGACTTATTCGGAGGCTCACAGCAAGCCACCGCCCGCTAAGAAAGAAGAACCAAAGAAGGATGATGATTGACATTCATCTGGTCAACACAGTGTTCCATCCAAAAGGATAGTGTTCGGTAATGAACCGCATACCAAGTCCTGTACCTATAAATACTTTGTTTCCTGCAAACCTCGGGACTTCACTGGGGAGAAAGGAGCAGTGGATTGTATGACCTGGTTGGACGAAATGGACACGGTGGTTGACATCAGCGGTTGTGCTGAAAGGGATGTAGTAAAGTATGTATCCCAATCGTTTAAGGGAGAGGCACTAGCATGGTGGAAGGCTCTCATTCAAGCTGCTGGGAAGATCCCACTTTACAACATGTCATGGGAACAATTTGTTGCTCTCATTATGGAGAACTACTGCCCTCAACACGAGGTCGAAAGAATCGAATCAGATTTCTTATCATTGGTGATGACAAACTTAGATTGTCAAGCATACCTCTCCAGTTTCAATACCCTGTCCAGACTGGTTCCTTACCTAGTAACACCAGAACCCAAGAGAATTGCTCGTTTCTTCGGGGGTTTAGCCTCAGAAATCAAAGCCAGTGTTAAGGCTTCATGACCTACTACATTCAGGTCAGCGGCAGATCTGTTGCTATCTCTTATACTCGATGTAGTCAGAAACAAGGCTACCAAAGCCTCTGAAGATGGAAAGCGTAAAAGGGAGGATGAGAATTCTCATCGCTCCGATAGGAAGAGGAATTCTGAAGATAAGAAGAGTTTCGGGTTTAAGAGAGACAGCCAGCAATCGGGAGAGAAGACCAGGTGTGAAACCTGTAGGAAATACCATCTTGGGAAATGCAGATTTGAGTCTCAGCCTCTACCGTGTGGAATCTGCAAGTCTCAGGAACATAAAACCCTGGATTGCAAGAAGCTAAAAGATGCAACCTGTTATGGTTGCAACGAGAAGGGGCATATCAAGACCAACTGCCCTAGGAATCAGAAGAAGCCCGAAGAGGCCAAGAGAACAAACGCCTGAGCTTTTCAGATGAACGCCCAGGAGATGGTGCAGAATGACGACTATATAGCAGGTACTTTTCCTTAACAAGCAGTTTATACAGAAATTTATTTGATACTGGCAATTATGATTCTATAAGGAACGATAAATGTTGAGAACTGTTGTCTCCGCCTGATTAAGACTCCGGTCATTTAATGCGAGGTAGCAAGTGACCGATGATACTTTAGAAAATGCTCCAATAAATCCTAGATTGATATTTTATATCTATTAGGAATCGCTCTTTTCTGATACCCTTATGGCAAACTTTCAAGCTATCCAAATTCATCAGTATAATAAAGACAGATGTGACTTTTTGATCCCCCGTCAAAAAGGGGATGGACTAGGTCCAACCCTTAAATGCCATTGATAGTCTTTTGTGACCTAGGCTAAGTGATATTGATATATTTTTAAAATAACGTTCATTAAGAATGTTAGTGCCTTAATGGCCGGTATAGTTTGATGAAACCATGGTTAGTATATGTTAAGGCCATCAGGGTGATTACAAACCTTTTGCTACTGATTACATATGATAAATAAATTATTTTAAGCCTTCTGAAATAATAAAAATATCAGTTTCATGTATCAAACCCGTAAATGGCTTCTAATCGCCTTATTAAGCGTTTTTAGCGCATAGTATGTACTAAGACTATTTTTAAACATACAAGGGTGATACCTACTGATATTTTAAGTAAATTATGATATTTTAACAGTAAGCAAAAGTTGTTTAACTCAGACTTCAGTTTTGAGCTTTTCGGCTTATGTGAAATTACCAAAATGCCCCTACGGTGCATAGTTTGGTTATAATTGGTAAATTCATGTATATACTTTATCCTACTGTTATAAATTACCAAAATAAGTATTTTTGCTGATTATATCAGACCTATAACTCAGGTAAATACTTAAACACTTTTATAACCTTTTAAATGACCAAACTACCCCTACGGGGCCTAGTTTGTGTTTAAATACGTTTCGGGCATAATGAAAGACATCTTACTGATGTCACAACATATTTGAGGCATAATTAACTTAGGAAACCTGTATATGGCTCTCATGAATACCCTTCACGCTTATTACGCGTACGGTTCGGTTTATGTAGCAAGTTTACATAAATTAGCCGAAACGGGTCAAACCTTATCGGTTTTATCTCAAAATTCAGAGTGTGTATGAAATACCCATATTATACAATTCTTCAAACTTGTCGGGTCTAAAACACATTCTATTTCAGTCTTCGCTTAATCATGCGTTTGAACCGTATATTCCCTTAAGACTAACCGGTCTAAGCTTAGGCTAAATTAAAGACCCGTTAGCATTCTAATTGGTTATTTACACCATCATTCCAGACTAGAGCATTCCGGTAAATGGTACCTACGCTTACTTAAGTGAATACGGCTGAGTTATTAGATTCTTGCTATTTAAGACAGGAGCTAGCTCAGGTAAATACTCTTAACTTATTTTCCCTATACGGGCTTGGGATACGGTATTATAAAGATACCGCTTGGTCGGGTATTGAATGTTTAATCGTATTGTGATTAAATTATTGAGGTAACCCGCTTTAATCTGTCTTGTTTGAAATAAAGGCCTTTAGGGGTTAATGACCATGTCCCGGATATCCCTACATCATTGTATTATAAAATGGTCACGTCTTAAGCACGGGGTGTAGGCATACACCTGACAGTTGCTTAAGTAATAACGGTATCTCACTCTCTTGTGGTCCTATACTTGTGGCGTGTCTGTTAATCTGACTCGGTTTCTACATCGGGCCCTGAACGTACAACGAACATGTAAATCTGTATACAAGGTTATAAATATAATTGTTCCAAGTATAAAAGATTAATTTTGCCTCTGAGCATTTTAATCAAATTATAAAAGATATTTTGTGCCACGTGCATTCAAATCAATTTTCTTAAACTCTTTTCAAATGAGTCGGTTGAGTGTATTTACCAGTGAAAACTGACGTATTTTCCAAAAAGGTTAAGTGACAGGTACTGAACGTAATTGGCTGGAAGCTCAGGGCGCTACTAAGGAATCTTGCAAGTTCTAGGCGTCTAAAGTCTGTTGAACAAATGATAGGTTTAAGATCCGCCTGTGGATCCTTTACTTTCCGTTGTAATACTGGATATTACTTTAAATTCGGATTGTAATATATATTTATCTTTTGCTTCCGCTGTGCATTCATATATTGTGTTGTTTGACTATTATGTTGCCAACTACGTCACGATACTCCCCACCGGGCCCACCGGTGACACGTGGAAAGTCGGGGTGTGACATAGTGACCATAGCGGGTTCTGAAAGCAGTCTTAGAGTCGTCCTCATCGCGGACTCTCAGTTGGTGATAGCCCGATCGCAGATCAATCTTGGAATAGTAGCTCGACCCTTGCAGCTGGTCAAACAGATCGTCGATACGGGGAAGTGGATAACGATTCTTGATGGTAACCTTGTTCAGTTCGCGATAGTCAATGCACATTCGGAATGTGCCATCCTTCTTTTTAACAAAGAGCACTGGGGCTCCACAGGGTGACGAACTAGGACGGATAAATCCTTTATCCAATTGTTCTTGTAGTTGCGTAGAGAGTTCCTTCAGCTCTGCAGGGGCTAGTCGATAAGGTGCACGAGCTATAGGTGCTGCCCCGGGAGCTAATTCGATTTGGAATTCGACCTGACGGTGATGAGGGAGTCCAGGTAGTTCTTCAGGAAATACCTCGGGATAGTCGCGTACAACTGGAAAATCTTCAATCCTGTTCTCCTTTTTCTGTGTGTCGGCGACAAGTGCTAAGATAGCTGTGTGCCCCTTTCGTAAACACTTCTGGGCTTTTAAGAATGAAATGATGCCTGTGACTTCTCCGCCTTTGTCACCCTGAACGATAAGGGGTTTGCCAGAAGGACGGGGAATACGAACAACTTTCTCTTGGCAGAGGATCTCAGCTCGATGTTTGGATAACCAATCCATACCAATGACGACGTCGAAGCTTCCGAGAACGATGGGGAGGAGGTCGATAGAAAAGATCTGACCCGACAAGGTGAGTTTGCAGTTTCTGATAACGTGTGAGGCCTCGATGTTTCTACCGTTAGCTAGCTCGACTATGTGCTTAGGACTTAATAATGTAGACGTACGGCTAAGCTTTTTACTAATACGCAGGGATACATAACTAGCATTTGCTCCAGAATCAAATAAGATGGAAACATAACGATCATCGAGTAGAAACTTACCCGCTATGACGTTGGGGTCATTCCTTGCTTCTCCAGCTCCAATCACAAAAGCCCTTCCTCTTGCACCATTCCCAGCATTGTTGGTGTTGTTGTTGTTATTTCCCGCACCCTGGTTGTTGTTGTTCTGGTTTAACTGGGGACAATTCTTCTTAATGTGCCCCTCGGCTCCGCACTGGAAACAACCCTTGATGTTCCCATGATGCTGCTGCTGCTGCGGTTGGTTCTGCCTTGCGGGATGAGGGCTTCTACAATCCTTGGCCTCGTGCCCCATCTTGTTGCATCGCTGACACTTGTTCCTCGCACAGGGCCCATTGTGATGTCGATTACACTTGTTACATTTGGGGAGATGGCCCTGGTAGCCGCCCTACTGCTGAGGGCCCTTGTTGTTTTTAGTTTTCCTTTGCTGGGCTGGGGCCTGAGTAGAGTTAGCATCCTTACCCTGATTTCCATCCCACTTTTGTTTGTTGTCACTAGAAGTTCCGACAGTAGCATTTATCCTTTTTGGCAACTTGCCCTCCTCCACAGCCTGATCAGTGAGTTTGTGAGCAAGACGGACCACCGGCTGGATGGTATTGAAGTTGGCTGAGGTCACATGGCTCCGGATTTCTGGGGCCAAACCTTTAATGTACAATTCGATCCTTCGATACATAGGACGAAACATGTTTGGGCAAAGTGCAGCATATTTATTGGACTGTTTGGTGTAGGTCTCAATCTCTGATCCAACCATCTTGAGCTCATAGTACTCGTTCTCAAGTTTGTGAATATCATCCCTGTGGCAATACTCCTCTTTGATCATGTCCTTGAAATCTTCCCATGCAGTAGCATTAGCAGTTTCCAGACCAAGCATCTGAATCTGCACCTTCCACCATGAAAGTGCGTTTCCTTCAAGCGTACCAGTCGCGAACTTTACCCAGTTAGCAGGGGGACACTCGCAGACAGCAAAGACAGCTTCGGCATTTTCAATCCAGTGCAGGAGGCCTATGGCACCCTCAGTGCCGTTGAAAGGGAGAGGCTTGCAATCCATGAAGGTTTTGAAAGTACAAACACGTGGTTGCGTAGGCGCAGGCTGACCTGTCGTGAGAAGTGAAGCGAATAGGCTTAGAGGTGAATAGACGATGCGGGGGTAGGATCTAAACATCCTAAAGTAACAAGTTTACCTCCAGGGTGAGCTGCGAAAGCTGCAGCCACCGTGTTGAGCAAGTTAGTGAACTGAGCCTGAGTCATGTTAACGTTTCCTCTTCCGCGTCCACTCATTGTCTTCATAACCAGAAAACACAGTATGAGTGTGATATCGTAATGTAACGAGAATGAAGTAGAAGAGGGATGTGTATCTATCTAATTAGGCACACTAGTATGTATAGTAGAACAACAACCTAAAGTAAACAAGCAGGTAAACACAAGTTCCAGCTATGAGGTCTAATAAGCTGAGTCTTGCCCTTGGAGTGTAGTGTCGTCATGAGTCACGGGTTATAGTCTGGTTTTTCTCAAAAAGACTTTCTTTTTAAAACCGAGTTCACTATAACCAATGGCTCTGATACCAATCTGTCACACCCCCAAAATCCCACATGCGGAATACCACCGCTTGGGGGCGTGACTGACCAGGATCCAGCCACCAATTACACCGAACATTAGTAAATAGTGAGAATGATCACCAACCATAAAAGTTAGTAAACATCATAGTTTTAAGTTCAAAAGATTAACTTCAAATAACAGTTTAAGTAAGTCGCGGAAGCATAGTTAAAACAAAGTTCATAGTTCAAGTTATTTAGAACCCAACACACGGGTTTAGACGACCACTACACTTGCCCAAGCCGCAAGCTCCTGAGTCACTGGGTACCTGCAAAGCATGCAGTAGGGTATCAACATAATGTTGGCGAGTTCACGAGATGTCCAGTTTTAACTTTCCGAAAAACGTAGGTTGTTTAGATAAAGCATTTATAATCACGCCATGGGGAGCTACCCCATATGAAAGCTACTAAACTGTTGTGACCGAAACTGTTGACGAGAAGATTTTTGTGCCCCAGGTCAATGTCTATCGTCATTAACCAAGATGCAAGGTCTACTAGTTCATGCCCGATCTCCCCCGGTCACGGTGTGAGGTTGTCAAACCTAATAGCGCTATCAACTAATAACCCGTTCACCCCCGGCGATTAATCGGTACTGTAAGCAGGGACTTTATATGATAGAGATTCGTTTAGTTTTGCTAGTTGTGATTTATAAATAATATCCAAACGTATCTCCCCCCCGGAGATAGTATTTTAAAAGTACCCATTTGCATTTTCCCCCGGAAATATTAATTGAAAGTAATCTTTAGAGATGGCAGTTTGTTCGTGTCCCTCCCTGGGACGCATGCTTTTAGTGTGTGAACTCACCTTGGGTTGCTCGGTAGTTTAGTTTACTTGGTTATGTATGCTGGTCACCACGTCCTAATATGGTTACCAGTATAGGTCAGGCTCGGATACAAGTAATCACGTATATCTTACACGTATCTAACACATAGCATGCTTATCACACATCATACACA
Organism: Helianthus tuberosus; assembly: GCA_030545235.1. Classification (NCBI taxonomy): domain Eukaryota; kingdom Viridiplantae; phylum Streptophyta; class Magnoliopsida; order Asterales; family Asteraceae; genus Helianthus; species Helianthus tuberosus. Next base: position 186,613,872 of record CM060432.1, on the reverse strand, counting down.
TCGATAATTTATACACTAAGTTATTGGGCCTGTTCTAATAGTTATCCATAATAGCACAAGTAATCACAGATTAAACAGTAACAGGCACGATCAGTCCACATACTTTGGCCCAATAACGGAGATAACCAGCCCAGTCGAGACCAGGGGGTCTCGACTCGAGAACGCTCGGTCTCGAGTCGCAACCAGGAGATTTCGAGTCATGAATTTCTGGTCTCGAGTGATGTTGGCATGAGTTGCAACCTCAGAGGTCTCGAGTCCAGTCTCGAGTCCTTGATGTCTGCTGTCTTGATCTCGAGTTGTTGATCTGTGGTCTCGAGTCGAGATCATAACATCTCAAGTCGCAACCACTGCGGTCTCGAGTCATCACTCGATGGTCTCGAGTCGTAACCGAGGGTCTCGACTCGTTTGTCTGGTGATTCTAGAACATCTGTCATGGTTTGTACTACCCAATAGAATTCCGATTTCATGTAACTGTGTACTATCCAACCGAAATGCACCAACATGTTTTCTTGTCTAAAACCTTAATCAAATGGATCAAACAAAGCATCTTTCAAATGTTCATAGCATATTCAAATATTCATATTGACATTCAAACTTGTTCATCATTTTAGGGTTTTCATCATTCACCATCATGTTCATCCTACATAATCATGCATTCTATGGACAAGAATCATAACCCATAAACTAGATATCAAGATCATCTTGTAAACCATCATCAAACAAAACATTTGTTCTATAACCTCTAACATAAATTGGATGATCTTAAACAATCCTAACTATCATTCTTTTATCCTTCAAGCTTATCTTAGCAAGACATTATCATACAACATTCACACTTTTCACAAAAGAAAGTATTGTTCATCTTAGGCATTTGGAACCAAGCATGTATCATTAACAAACAAGAACCCATTAAATCGAACAAATACTTTCGTCATAACAAATAATAGCAACAATGCACATTATCACCTAATCGACACTTTTGTCATGCATTTACATGTGTTTGCAAAGAAGCACTAACCGGCTAGGGATTTTGAGTGTAGAAGATGTGAAGAATTGATGAAAGAGCTTCCGAGTGTTGATCTCAAACAAATCCGAGAACCCTTTGGTCGCCGGTTTGATCCGAGAGGAGGAAAGGAGGTTGTGTTGTTAGGGTCTTAGTGAGGGGGAGAGTAGGAGAGTGTGTGTAGGGGAGTGTGGGAGTGAATGATGATTGAAAAGTGGCAAGGTTGGCCATCAACATAGGTTATATACAATCCCAAGTAGGTGCACCCTAGTGGGTTTCCGAGTGGGCTCAAGGATTGCGGCCCAACCGATGTGGGTTACTCGAGACCGGGTGATCTAGGGTCTGGTCTTGGTGGTCTCGGCTCACCAATACTCATATTCATATATATATATATATATATATACATAACTTATACATTATACGTACACATTATCGACACATAGCACATCAAGATAAATCACGACTTCCATTTAATATTATGCAAACGCAATACCGAAACAAGAAGGTTGCTCGGGAAAATCCAGAGTGTCACATTATCCCCAAGTTTTAAGAACTTTCGTCCCGAAAGTTAAGGCAGCCACTGTCAAGCCGGTGAGTACGTTTCAACGGGGTGTCACAGGCGGCGCCACCCCATACAACCACTTCCCTTGGAGTGTCGTTGTCCTCACCGTCTTCATGCAACCGCTGAAGCCGTTCCTCCCCCTTCTCACACACACATATATATACAACACACACACACACACACATATATATATATATACATACACATATTTAGGCCCATCCTCCATTTCTCTTGGTTCATCATTGGAGGGACATTCTCTTTGGATGTCGACGTGACGCTGACGTGGAGGGACATCCTCCATGTACTTGACTCTTCCACACCAAATAGCCTAAGAGTATATTTGAAATTAACCGTAATTAAATAATAATGTTATGGTTTTTCTTGATGAGATTTTTGAAATGAAAAGATTGTATATTAATGTATGACTTACATGCACTACTGTAAACTGTTATGCATTATATATACTTCTAATTTGCAACATTTAGGTGCATTACAAGTTGTACTTTCTGCTTATTATGTTGGACACTGGTTTAGGACAAATCCCCTGACTATTACCATGACTCGCCACATCTTTTTCTTCTCGCAGGGGAAGGGACTAGGGAGAATCAGGAAGAAAGAGAGACAGAAAGCTGATGGAGGTTGCGGCGGCGCCATGGCGGCCCTACGGTGGTGTCACGCGTCTTCACCACATCTCCTGTGACTTCATCCCTCCTCCTCATCTCTTTTCTCCTAGTCATTTTACTTAGGGAGAGAGACAAACGATGCGAGATAGTCCAGGTTGGGGCTTCTGTTTCCGTTCACTTTGTTTCTTTCTTTTCGTCAGTTCCTCTGCTGCACTGCAATGGATCCTTGATGAACATTCCAATATGGTATGCCACTTATTGTTTTCTTTGTTGTATTTAATCTAGGGTTTTTGAAAATTGATTTCAATCTCGTCATTCTTTTGCTACATCTCTAACCCTAAATCGGTTCTGTATGCTAAACGATGGTGAACGTCACCACTCTTGCTCACTTTTAACTTTGGTTCAGACCTTAACCTTCTTCCTTTCTAGCAATTTGCTCTATTTATGTTGGGTTTCTTTTGCGACTTCAGATTTGGATTGATTATGTTAGACCGTGGGGTATGGTGGGGCGGGGGTTTGGGGCATGGGTTGACACGTGGACTTCGAGGGGCTCCGCTGGTCAGTTGCATTTTGGGTCGGTATGGCCAGGCGTGGGTAGCCCACGTGTGTTGGCCACGTGTTATAATTTTTTTTTCAATTATTATAAAAATACACACAAACGGTTGTTTTTTAAATTTAAATCCTAACCTGTCACACCCCGATATTTCCACGTATTACCGGTGGGGAGTATCGTGACGTAGTTGATATCATAATTGTCAAACAACACAATATATAAATGCACAGCGGAAGCAAAAGATAATAATCACATCACAAACCTAATAAATAGTAATATCAAAGTATTACACGGTCTGTAAAGGATCCACAGGCGGATCAAAAGATAAATAAGATCATTGTTCAACAGACTTTAACATCTAGAGCTTGCAGGACTTGATTATTGATGCCTGGAGTAGCCAGCCTATTTCGTATAGTACCTGCACTTAACCTTTTTGGAAAATATGTCAGTTTACACTGGTAAATACAATTAACCGACTCATTTTGAAAAGAGTTTATGAAAATGGATTGAATGCACAAGGCACAAATAATCTTTTATACCTTGGGATAATTATTTGAAAAATAAACTTGTATACAGTTTTACATGTTTGTCGTCCGTTTAGAACCCGGTTAAAAGAGCCGGTTTAACAAGATTAATAGACACACCACTGGGTATAATACCCACAAGAAGATACCCTTCTTGTGGACTACCCCTTTTTACATACGCAACTGTCAGGTGTATGCCTACACCCCGTGCTTAAGTCGTGTCCATTTCTAACGAATGAGCCGAGGATATCCAAGACACGGTCATTAACCCCCCAAAGGCATTGCATCAAACAAGACAGAATAAAACGGGTTATGCATCTTTTTAATCAATATTTGATTGTACGACTTCATACCCGACCAATCGGTATTATAATACCGTACCCCAAGCCCGTATAGGGAAAATAAGTTAAAAGTATTTACCTGAGCAAATATTCAAATTTATCTCAACCGTATTCAATCAGTAAGTGCGTGTAGCTTTTACTGGGCTCCTAATCTGGAACGAAGGTTTTAATAACCTATTAGATTCCTAACGGGTCTTAATTAAGCCTAAACTTAGACCGGTTAGTTTTAAAGAAAGGTATACGGTTCGAACGCATGATTAAGCGAAGACCGGAATAGAATGTGATTTAGACCCGACAAGTTTGAAGACTTATATAATATGGGTAAACTAAACACATTCTGGATTTTGAGATAAAAATGATAAGGTTTGACCCGTTTCGGCTAATTTATGCAAACTAGTTACATAAGTCGAACCGAACGCGAATAACGCATAACGGGTAACCGAATGTGTCACAACCCCCAATCCTTTATCTGTCCCGGGAACGGGCGGACGCGAACTCAGTAGTGGTGGTATCAGTTATTTAATCTTGCAGCGGAATTTACATCAGGACCGTAGTTAGGAAATGTTTATCAGAGTAAAACCACCATAATTTATATTAATAAACACAAGGGCAAAACCCAAGTTTCTTGTTACAGTACATTTATAGGGACAAACCCTATATTATTGAATTTAAAACATCGTTTATTGGATAACTTTTATAGCCACTTATTTTCCAAGCCGTCAGTGCTCTCGAGCTGGCTTTTTCCCAGTTAGCTTTCACAATGTGTTACCTGAAACATGTTTTTTAAAATATTTTGTCAGCAGGAAATACTGGTGAGTGAATCCCAGTTTAATCAAGAAACATTTTATCAATTAACACAGTATTGAGAGCGATCACATTGTTTATGTCTACACAATTACTCATTCAGTACTGTCAATCCTTGACTTGTGGGTCATATTACACATTGGCCAACTCGTTGTCCAATGGTAACGTACTGTCATCCCGACTTACTACTCGCAGGTAATAAATTTTGTATACAAAACCCCATAATACCGGCAGTAATTGAAGAACTACAAAGACTCAATCACCGCTTAATCGCATTATAAAACAATTAAGGTTTTGTAAAATATTCCAAAAACGTTAAAAAAAAGAGGATAAACTCACATTGCTATCTTAATCTTCTTGTAAGGGTTTCCTGGATATAATCTATAATTTATACAAATGTACATTGGTTAGTATCATAACCCTTTGAAATTATTAATGATACCCTAACCGAGACGGCATTCCAACAACTACGTCGGGCAGAACCACGACAGTTGTTACGGAACCCTAAATCAATCGGGCAGCGTAACTGTTACGAAACTGGGGTTATAATACTTACAACGGAGCAGAACTGTCACACCCCGACTTTCCACGTGTCACCGGTGGGCCCGGTGGGGAGTATCGTGACGTGGTTGGCAACATAATAGTCAAACAACACAATATTTAATATGCACAGCAGAAGCAATTTAAAAGATATAATACAACCGAATTTAATATTGTAATATCAAATGTCACAATATTCGGAAGTTTATCCACAGACGGATCGAAATAAAATATGAAACAATAGTTCAACAGACTTTGACATCTAGAGCTTGCGAAACTTGAGTAATGATGCCTGGAGTAGCCAGCCTATTTCGTCTAGTACCTGCACTTAGCCTTTTTGGAAAATACGTCAGTTTACACTGGTAAATACAACTCAACTGACTCATTTAGAAAAGAGTTTGAAAATTGATTTGGTTGCACTTCGGCAAAATATATCTTTATAACTTGGGACAATTATTTGTAGATAATCTTGTATACAGTTTTACTTATTTGTCGTCCATTAGCACCGGTTAGAAGAGCCGGTTTAAGTTAACTGACACGCCACAGGTATAATGCCCACAAGGTTGATTCCTTTAGTGGATTACCAGTTTTTACATAATGCATCTGTCAGGTGTACGCCTACACCCCGTGCTTAGGTCGTGGCCATTTCGTAAAATGATGCCAAGGATATCCGGGACATGGTCATTTAACCCCCAAGGGCCATACATCAAATAATACAGAATAAAGCGAGTTATGTAAATACATTAATCACAATCCGATTTAAATGACTACATACCCGACCAAGCGGTACTTTTATAGTACCGTACCCCAAGCCCGTATAGGGAAAATAAGCTAAGAGTATTTACCTAAGCAAAGTATCAATCAATTACAGCAAATGCAAGTACTTTTACTGGGCTCCTAATCTGGAACGAAGGTTTATAATAACCTATTAGATTTCTAACGGGTCCTTAATTAAGCCTTAGCTTAGACCGGTTAGTTTCAATGCTACGGTTCGTACGCACTATTAAGCGAAGACCGGATAGAATGTGATTTAGACCCGACAAGTTCGGAGACTTGCTTAATACGGGTATTTCATACACACTCTGTATTTTGAGATAAAACCGATAAGGTTTGACCCGTTTCGGCTAATTTATGTAAACTAGCTACATAAACCGAACGCGTAATAAGCGTAACGGGTATTCATATGAGCCATTTACAGGTTTCCTAAGTTAATATGCTTCAAATATGTTGTGACATCAGTAAGATGTCTTTTATTATGCCCGAAACGAAATTAAACACAAACTATGCCTCACAGGGGTAGTTTGGTCATTTTCAATATTATAAAAGAGTTTAAGTATTTACCTGGGTTACAGGTCTGATATAATCAGCAAAAATACTTATTTTACTAAGTTATAACAGTAGGGTAAAGTAGATATGTGAAATTTATCAAATATAACCAAACTATGCACCGTAGGGGCATTTTGGTAATTTCACATAAGCCGAAAAGCTCAAAACTGAAGTCTGAGTTTAACAACTTTTTGCTTACTGCTAGAATATTATAATTTTCCTCAAATATCAGTAGGTATCACCCTTAGTATGTTTAAAATAGTTATAGCATATACTATGCGTTAAAAACGCTTAAAAAGACGATTAGAAGCCATTTCCGGGTTCGATACATAAATCTGATATTTTTATATTTCCAGAAGGCTTAAAATAATTTATTTATCATATGTGATCAGTAGCAAAAGGTTTGGAGTCGTTTAGATATGTAAAACTCATTTTATAGCCCGTAAGGGCAAAACCGACAATTACCGGATTAAGCCTACGACTCTAAGTTATGCTCTGCCTAAAATTAATTAAAAATCTTCAAAAATCCCAAAATAATATATTACATCAGTGGGTAAAGATTTTGATATCAAAAAGTAGGCTTAACTAAGCTATACGCTAATTACGCCGTTTTATTAACATAAAGCTTTCATTTTACGCTAACGAGCATAACTCTTAATCTACACCTCAAACTGATGTCAAACTTTGCATACAAGTTTATATATCAGTAATTAAAGTTTCTACTCTTTTACATTTCCAAAAATCACGTTTCAAGGTATTAAGGGCATAATGGTCAACATGTGAGCAATTAACGGAATCATGCATATTAATTGGATAACTAATGATCCGAGGTGTATAATCACAGAGGGCTATACTAGCATGTAACCTAGTCCAAATGAAGCTCTAAGGTATTTCTAAAACATACCATAACGAGTCATAATTGAAAGTCAAAGTATAAGTGAAACTATGCGACTTTCGGTTCCGAATCGGGTCTAAACAGGAAATTGTCAGGTTGAACATGTTTAGACATGTTCTTACACTTATTACCAAGTTATATTAATGATCAAACAGGTTGTATGTGTTCTACATTGCTAATTATGCATAAATTGTAATTTACACATTCTGTTGACTTTTTAAATACAGTTTGACCCGACATTTGACCTAGTTAGAGTGGGAATCAGGGGGAACCCTTTTGAGGGTTTATTACCCACATAATTACCAACTTACAACTACTTTTGATTCGACTAATCACTGGACTATTAGTGATTAATCTTAAAGTCAACCGTTAATTACGACGGTTTGACTTTTAAGCTAATACTAAGCTAAAACTTAATTAAGAAAGGTCAAGTATACTTACAAGAGTCCTATACACGAATTATGATCACTTGAGCCTGCTTGGGAGCTCCAGAATTGATCAGGAATGCAAGAGAAGGTGTGAAGAACAATGGTTGCAACCTTGGTCCTTTTATAGTGAATTTCTTACCACAAATTGTTGACACATGGTTCTACTAGTGACCACAACTGATCAACACATGTCCCTAGTGTTCTAGGAGGCATTTAGGGGTCGCCCATGATGAGAAATATCTGTTTTGGGTCGATTTTGCGCGTATACAGGCTGCTGTCTTCTTTTTCTGTATCTGGGCGGTTGACGCGGCCCGCGTAAAGGTTAACCAACCTTTACGCGGCCCGCATGGACCTTAAAATCAGATTTTTCATTTTCTATTTTCCGCATCTTTGTCCCTTGGCTCTTCGAAAGGGCAACTAAGCCTAATTCTTGCAATTTGACCCCTTTATATTTATTTACAAGGGCCTTAAGACTTATACCCACTTTGCCAAGTCCCTGGACACTTCTGGTTAACCCGAAAAGTCATAACTTTCAACGTTAACGCTTTAACCCCTTGTACACGAATTTGATCATAACTTTCTCATACGATTACGAAACTTTATGAAATTTATATCGTGCATTCTAGTGAGCATAATTAACCGTTACAAAGCTTCGGGTTGGTCAAAAGGTCACTCAGAGGTATAACTTAAACATGTTGACACATTTAACCCCTGTAGTTTGTAATCTCTCACTTTTAGCTTCGCATGATCCATGATTTATTCGTTTGACGTTATAAACATCATGTAGGGTTAATGTACAATATATTTATTCACTGTTGACATTTAGAATTCGTATATTCATATACTTTTCATGATTGTCAACTTTAGTCCTTTCAGAACATTCTTTCACACGTTCAAACGTATGACACGTGTCAACACATTATAGGATGTGAATTTTCAAGGTGTTACATCCTCACCCCCTTAAAATAAATCCCGACCCAAGATTTACTGAAATAAATAAGGGTACTTTTCTTTCATCGTGGATTCAACCTCCCACGTGTATTCGGGACCTCTACGGGCATCCCATTTGACCTTTACAATAGGCACATGCTTCCTTCGAAGCTTCTTGACCTGTCGATCTTCAATCGACAATGGTTTTTCCACAAATTTTAAGCTCTCATCTATATGCACATCTGTATGTGGTATAACCAGTGATTCATCAGCGAAACACTTCTTCAGATTGCAGATGTGGAACACATTGTGAATTCCACTGAGCTCTTCTGGTAAGTTTAACTTATAGGCAACTAACCCGACACGTTCGATAACCTCGAAAGGTCCTATGTATCTCGGGCTTAGTTTGCCTTTCTTACCAAATCGCATCACTCCCTTCCAGGGTGATACTTTAAGTAGGACTTTGTCACCTACTTTGAAGTTAAAAGCTTTACGCTTTGGATCAGCGTAGCTCTTCTGCCTATCTCGGGCAGCTTTGAGACGGTCACGAATCTGGACAATCTTGTCCGTCATCTCGAACACTATCTCTGGTCCTGATAATTGGACGTCTCCAACTTCCGCCCAACAAATGGGCGTTCTACACTTTCTACCGTATAAGGCCTCGAAAGGCGCAGCCTTAATGCTGGTATGGTAGCTATTGTTGTAGGAGAACTCAATCAATGGTAGGTGGTTATCCCAACTACCACCTAAATCAATTACACATGCACGTAGCATGTCTTCCAAAGTTTGAATAGTGCGCTCACTCTGGCCGTCTATCTGAGGATGGTAAGCCGTACTAAAATTCAAACGCGTGCCCAAAGATTGCTGAAAAATTTTCCAAAAATGTGACGTGTATCTAGTATCTCGGTCAGAGATAATATACACAGGTATGCCATGTAAGGCTACAATCTTATCCACATATAACTGGGCTAACATGTCGGAGCTATAAGTCTCCTTGATGGGTAAGAAATGTGCTGACTTAGTCAGTCTATCAACTATAACCCATATTGTATCATTTCCTTTCCTTGTCTTAGGTAACTTGGTGATAAAATCCATGGTTACCATTTCCCACTTCCACGTAGGAAGTTCAGGCTGTTGTAGCAAGCCTGACGACTTTTGGTGTTCTGCTTTGACTTGCGCACATGTCAAGCACTTTGCTACATAGGCAGCTACAGACTTTTTCAAGCCTATCCACCAATAATTTACCCTTAGATCCTGGTACATCTTATCAGCTCCAGGATGAACGGAGTATTTGGAACTATGGGCTTCCTGGAGGATGACATCACGAAGTCCTCCATAAATTGGAACCCATATTCGTCCATTTAATCTTAGAATTCCGTCCTTGCTAAGAGTTAACTGCTCCTCAGTTATCCCTAGCTTTTCGTTAGGATAGTTAGCTTCCAACACAGTTTCCTTCTGTGCAGCTAACAACCTTTCAATCAAATTATTCTTTATCTCCATGCGCTTGGCATTGATTCGGATGGGTTTTACCCTTTCTTTTCGGCTCAAGGCATCAGCGACTACATTCGCCTTGCCGGGATGATATCTGATTTCACAATCATAATCGTTTAAAGTCTCCATCCAACGGCGTTGCCTCATGTTTAATTCCTTCTGATTAAACAGGTGTTGGAGGCTCTTGTGATCAGAATAGATCACACACTTGATTCCATATAGATAATGCCTCCACAGTTTTAGTGCGAATACAACGACACCCAACTCCAAGTCATGGGTGGTGTAATTCTTTTCATGCACCTTTAATTGTCTTGATGCATAGGCAATAACCTTGCCTTTCTGCATAAGCACACACCCCATGCCAGTGTGCGATGCATCGCAATAAACCACAAAATCTTCTATTCCATCTGGCAATGTCAGAACTGGGGTGTTGCTAAACTTTTTCTTCAGAATATCAAAGGACTCTTGCTGCTTAGGGCCCCAAACGAACTTTACTTTCTTCTTAGTCAAGGAAGTTAGGGGTGCAGCAATCCTTGAAAAATTTTCAATGAAACGCCCGTAATATCCTGCCAATCCCAGGAAGCTACGTATCTATGTAGGCGTCCTTGGCTCTTGCCAGTTCATAACTGCTTCCACCTTAGCGGGATCCACTTGGATACCACGCTCACTCACCACATGTCCAAGGAATTGGACTTCTTGAAGCCAAAATTCACATTTAGAGAATTTGGCATAGAGCTTCTCCTGATGCAGGAGTTTGAGAATACATCGAAGGTGTTTCTCATGGTCAGCTTGATTCTTCGAGTAGATCAGAATGTCGTCGATGAAAACGATGACGAATTTGTCTAAGTATGGCTTGCAAACGCGATTCATGAGATCCATGAACGCGGCCGGTGCATTTGTGAGCCCAAAAGGCATCACTAGGAACTCGTAATGACCATAACGAGTCCTAAATGCAGTTTTGTGTACGTCTTCATCTCTAACCTTTAGTTGATGGTAGCCTGACCTCAAGTCAATCTTCGAGAAATAACTTGCCCCTTGTAACTGATCGAACAAATCGTCGATCCTGGGCAAAGGATATCTATTCTTGATCGTGACCTTATTAAGTTCACGATAATCGATGCACAGACGCATCGATCCATCCTTCTTTTTCACAAATAGGGCTGGCGCTCCCCATGGAGGCGAACTAGGTTTATTGAAACCTTTAGCTAGCAGTTCGTCCAGTTGTGTCCTCAATTCATTCATTTCTGTGGGCGCCAACCTATAAGGTGCTCTAGCAACTGGAGCTGCTCCCGGAATGATATCAATCCTGAATTCCACTTGCCTATCTGGTGGCAAACCAGGTAGTTCTTCCGGAAAAACTTCTGGGTATTCAGAAATGACAGGGATGTCTTAAATCTTCGGTTTGGGCTCATCAATAATCACTTGTGCCATGTAGATGACACAACCCTTCTTTAAACATTTTGAAGCTTTGAGCATAGTCGCTTGCTCAGGTAGCCCATACTGGGTATCTCCCCGAATGGTAAGTGATTCACCAGACGGAGTCTTTATCACCACTTGCTTTTTGTTACAGACAATTTGGGCCTGGTTATGAGATAACCAGTCCATACCCAAAACTATGTCAAACCGGCCAACTTAAAGGGAAGTAGAGACAGAGGAAAAGAGTGGTTCTTAATGGATATAACACATCCATCTAACACAGTTGAGATGGTTTCTATGGTGCCATCTGCTAACTCTACCTCATAATTTATACTCAAGGTTTTGACAGGTAAATTCAGCAATTTGCAAAATTTATGATCTACGAAAGACTTATCAGCGCCTGAATCAAAGAGTACTCTTGCATAGACATCATTTACTAGGAAAGTACCTGTAAAGTCGTGCACTTTGGCTTTTCCTCTGTTCGCTGACTATTCCTTCTAGACCCAAACTTTTTAGAATCAGTGTTTCCCTTGTGCTTCTTCTCTGACCCTCGTAAGTTATCATCCTCACGCTTCCTCTTACTTTCTTCAGATTTCTTTAGCGATCTCAACCTGACCGCATCTAAAGTAAGGGATAAAGAGAGATCAACTGCTGACCTAAACGTAGCAGGTCTTGAAGCCTTAACACTGGCTTTGATTTCTGGGGCTAAACCCCCAATGAAGCGAGCAATTCGCTTGGGCTCTGGTGTTACAAGGTAAGGAACCAGTCTGGACAGGGTATTGAAACTGGTGAGGTAGGCTTGACAATCTAAGTTTGTCATCACCAATGATAAGAAATCAGATTCAATTCTTTCGACCTCATGTTGAGGGCAGTAGTTTTCCATAATGAGAGTAACAAACTGCTCCCATGACATGTTGTAGAGCGGGATCTTCCCAGCAGCTTGAATGAGAGACCTCCACCATGCCAGTGCCTCTCCTTTGAACGATTGAGATACATACTTTACTACATCCCTTTCAGCACAACCGCTGATGTCCACCACCGTGTCCATTTCATCCAACCAGGTCATACAATCTACTGCTCCTTTCTCCCCAGTGAAATCTCGGGGTTTACAGGAAACAAAGTACTTATAGGTACAAGACTTGGTACGTGGTTCATTATCGAACACTACCTTCTTGGATGGAACACTGTGTTCATTGGATGAATGTCGATCATCATCCTTCTTTGGCTCATCTTTCTTTGAGGGTGGCTTGTTATGAGGCTCTGAACGAGTTTTAGGGACAAATTTAGAATGGGGTACAGATGAGGCTTTACTATTAGTCCCACTATACTCCCTGAACTGTTCCTCTACAGCTTTAGATACAGCTGTATCAATCAGTGAACGAAGTTCTCCTTTGATTATATTAATCCTATCATTATCATCGCGGTTTTCCAAAGGGTGACTGTTCTCTTCCTCGGACCTAGCCATGTAGCTTTAATTTCTACATAAAATTAAACAAGGACAAGGTTTATACGGAAGCTTATACAGTTTTATCGTTTTAAACGATTTATTAACCATGTTTTTAAAACACATATTAGTTAATTTGATAAATATATAATTGTTCAGGATTTTTATCATAATCCTAAATTATAAGTTAATAATAGCACAAAAGGCCTAGTCACGTAGACAAGTTTAATTTATAAGCCATGATTTCAGAGAATCAAGACATTAAGGTTTGAATCAAAGTTCATTACCTTTTCTTGACAGGGAGTCGTAAGCTACCACTGTCTTTAGTCTCAGAGGACGTTAATCATAGCCCGTGGGCACTTCATCCATACGGGATGATTATATAAATAAGGGAATTTAGAATAACCCAATTAAAAATGACCTATGTGATTTTATCGTATCACACTTCGTCAAGCATGTTAATATGCTTTCATATGTTTAACAAAAATTTGAATCTCTTAAATAAGTTTTACCATATTGGCCATGTCCATAATGACATTTAGGCTAGGTTTTACTCTTTAGATTCTTTTTAATAATTAACGCAGAACAATTTCTAAATCGAAATGTTAATAAGGATCTGAACCTAAATTGAGGAACTACCATCTTAGCCGGTCTTAATAATGACACGAGGCTAGGTCTTGTCCCTTTTTAGATTTGGCCATTTTATTATAATGGTAGATCTTATAATATAGGAATGATATCTTAAACATAATCGTTCCTTTAAAATTTAAACAAGTATATGGTTGCCCTAAACGGGGCTTCTTAAGAAAATGACTTGCCCATGCAAGGGCTAATCGGAAAAATAGCAAAGAAGTAATTTAAAAGACAATGAAACGAATTTGGATTAGTCTTATGTTCTTGTCTAGACTCAAGAATGTGCAACTGTGTAACTGAGATTAAACACAAAGGCTAGTGTTTAATTCACTCAGTGTTGGCTCTGATACCAACCTGTCACACCCCGACTTTCCACGTGTCACCGGTGGGCCCGGTGGGGAGTATCGTGACGTGGTTGGCAACATAATAGTCAAACAACACAATATTTAATATGCACATCGGAAGCAATTTAAAAGATATAATACAACCGAATTTAATATTGTAATATCAAATGTCACAATATTCGGAAGTTTATCCACAGACGGATCGAAATAAAATATGAAACAATAGTTCAACAGACTTTGACATCTAGAGCTTGCGAAACTTGAGTAATGATGCCTGCAGTAACCAGCCTATTTCGTCTAGTACCTGCACTTAGCCTTTTTGGAAAATACGTCAGTTTACACTGGTAAATACAACTCAACTGACTCATTTAGAAAAGAGTTTGAAAATTGATTTGGTTGCACTTCGGCAAAATATATCTTTATAACTTGGGACAATTATTTGTAGATAATCTTGTATACAGTTTTACTTATTTGCCGTCCATTAGCACCGGTTAGAAGAGCCGGTTTAAGTTAACTGACACGCCACAGGTATAATGCCCACAAGGTTGATTCCTTTAGTGGATTACCAGTTTTTACATAATGCATCTGTCAGGTGTACGCCTACACCCCGTGCTTAGGTCGTGGCCATTTCGTAAAATGATGCCAAGGATATCCGGGACATGGTCATTTAACCCCCAAGGGCCATACATCAAATAATACAGAATAAAGCGAGTTATGTAAATACATTAATCACAATCCGATTTAAATGACTACATACCCGACCAAGCGGTACTTTTATAGTACCGTACCCCAAGCCCGTATAGGGAAAATAAGTTAAGAGTATTTACCTGATCAAAGTACCAATCAATTACAGCAAATGCAAGTACTTTTACTGGGCTCCTAATCTGGAACGAAGGTTTATAATAACCTATTATATTTCTAACGGGTCCTTAATTAAGCCTTAGCTTAGACCAGTTAGTTTCAATATTACGGTTCGTACGCACTATTAAGCGAAGACCGGATAGAATGTGATTTAGACCCGACAAGTTCGGAGACTTGCTTAATACGGGTATTTCATACACACTCTGGATTTTGAGATAAAACCGATAAGGTTTGACCCGTTTCGGCTAATTTATGTAAACTAGCTACATAAACCGAACCGAACGCGTAATAAGCGTAACGGGTATTCATATGAGCCATTTACAGGTTTCCTAAGTTAATATGCTTCAAATATGTTGTGACATCAGTAAGATGTCTTTTATTATGCCCGAAACGAAATTAAACACAAACTATGCCTCATAGGGGTAGTTTGGTCATTTTCAATATTATAAAAGAGTTTAAGTATTTACCTAAGTTACAGGTCTGATATAATCAGCAAAAATACTTATTTTACTAATTTATAACAGTAGGGTAAAGTAGATATGTGAAATTTATCAAATATAACCAAACTATGCACCGTAGGGGCATTTTGGTAATTTCACATAAGCCGAAAAGCTCAAAACTGAAGTCTGAGTTTAACAACTTTTTGCTTACTGTTAGAATATTATAATTTGCCTCAAATATCAGTAGGTATCACCCTTAGTATGTTTAAAATAGTTATAGCATATACTATGCGTTAAAAACGCTTAAAAAGGCGATTAGAAGCCATTTCCGGGTTCGATACATAAATCTGATATTTTTATATTTCCAGAAGGCTTAAAATAATTTATTTATCATATGTGATCAGTAGCAAAAGGTTTGGAGTCGTTTAGATATGTAAAACTCATTTTATAGCCCGTAAGGGCAAAACCGACAATTACCGGATTAAGCCTACGACTCTAAGTTATGCTCTGCCTAAAATTAATTAAAAATCTTCAAAAATCCCAAAATAATATATTACATCAGTGGGTAAAGATTTTGATATCAAAAAGTGGGCTTAACTAGGCTATACGCTAAGCATAACTCTTAATCTACACCTCAAACTGATGTCAAACTTTGCATACAAGTTTATATATCAGTAATTAAAGTTTCTACTCTTTTACATTTCCAAAAATCACATTTCAAGGTATTAAGGGCATAATGGTCAACATGTGAGCAATTAACGGAATCATGCGTATTAATTGGATAACTAATGATCTGAGGTGTATAATCACAGAGGGTTATACTAGCATGTAACCTGGTCCAAATGAAGCTCTAAGGTATTTCTAAAACATACCATAACGGGTCAGAACTGAAAGTCAAAGTATAAGTCAAACTATGCGACTTTCGGTTCTGAATAGGGTCTAAACAGGAAATTGTCGGGTTGAACATGTTTAGACATGTTCTTACACTTATTACCAAGTTATATTAATGATCAAACAGGTTGTATGTGTTCTACATTGCTAATTATGCATAAATTGTAATTTACACATTTTGTTGACTTTTTAAATACAGTTTGACCCGACATTTGACCTAGTTAGAGTGGGAATCAGGGGGAACCCTTTTGAGGGTTTATTACCCACATAATTACCAACTTACAACTACTTTTGATTCGACTAATCACTGGACTAATAGTGATTAATCTTAAAGTCAACCGTTAATTACGACGGTTTGGCTTTTAAGCTAATACTAAGCTAAAACTTAATTAAGAAAGGTCAAGTATACTTACAAGAGTCCTATGCACGAATTATGATCACTTGAGCCTGCTTGGGAGCTCCAGAATTGATCAGGAATGCAAGAGAAGGTGTGAAGAACAATGGTTGCAACCTTGGTCCTTTTATAGTGAATTTCTCACCACAAATTGTTGACACATGGTTCTACTAGTGACCACAACTGATCAACACATGTCCCTAGTGTTCTAGGAGGCATTTAGGGGTCGCCCATGATGAGAAATATCTGTTTTGGGTCGATTTTGCGCGTATACAGGCTGCTGTCTTCTTTTTCTGCATCTGGGCGGTTGACGCGGCCCGCGTAAAGGTTAACCAACCTTTACGCGGCCCGCATGGACCTTAAAATCAGATTTTTCATTTTCTATTTTCCGCATCTTTGTCCCTTGGCTCTTCGAAAGGGCAACTAAGCCTAATTCTTGCAATTTGACCCCTTTATATTTATTTACAAGGGCCTCAAGACTTATACCCACTTTGCCAAGTCCCTGGACACTTCTGGTTAACCCGAAAAGTCATAACTTTCAACGTTAACACTTTAACCCCTTGTACACGAATTTGATCATAACTTTCTCATACGATTACGAAACTTTATGAAATTTATATCGTGCATTCTAGTGAGCATAATTAACCGTTACAAAGCTTCGGGTTGGTCAAAAGGTCACTCAGAGGTATAACTTAAACATGTTGACACATTTAACCCCTGTAGTTTGTAATCTCTCACTTTTAGCTTCGCATGATCCATGATTTATTCGTTTGACGTTATAAACATCATGTAGGGTTAATGTACAATATATTTATTCACTGTTGACATTTAGAATTTGTATATTCATATAATTTTCATGATTGTCAACTTTAGTCCTTTCAGAACATTCTTTCACACGTTCAAACGTATGACAAGTGTCAACACATTATAGGACGTGAATTTTCGAGGTGTTACAAGAACCTCGCTAATTAGGGGTATAACTTTCTTACAGAAATTGTGATTTGAGATTGAAATGTGAACGACGGAAAACGAAAACTGATACGTTCTATATATAGTACTGATATTGGACTCTCAGGCGGCCCGCGTAAGGTAAGGCTAAGCCTTACGCGGCCCGCGTCAACTCCCGGTCAACATATAGCTTTGCTGGGTCAGCGTATAGGTCCGCCACGATGTCGACACGTGTCGGCTCAGGATGTCTCCGCGTTTAATGGTCTCTAGCGGCCCGCGTAAGAGTAAGCTAAAGCTTACGCGGCCCGCCTTAACTTAAGTTTCACTGAATTCAGCTTTGAGCCTTGATACCGCCGCGTAAAATCTTGGGGTGGGTCTACGCGGCCCGCCTCAACTTAGGTTTTATTGTTTTTATTTTATATTATATGTTATAACATAATACGAGCTCGGTTTTCACATACGGGGTGTATTTAAAGACATATTAGTAAAATTTAAAATATACTAGAGCGTCGAAAATATTTATGAGGGTGCTGGTTTTACCGAGGGTTGTTTCATTTTCCCCACCTTGTTTTAGAACTCGTCCTCGAGATCTACTGGAATAAATGCGGATATTTCCTTTGCATTTCAGATTCAAGCTCCCATGTGTATTCAGGTCCTCTTTTGGAGTCCCACTTCACTTTGACTAGAACTAGTCTCTTATGCTTGAGATTCTTAACTTTCCTGTCTTCAATTTGTAGAGGTCTTTCTACAAACTTGAGTTGTTCATTTACCTCTATATCCTTAAGAGGTACTATCAGTGATTCATCAGCTAAACACTTTTTGAGATTGGATACATGAAACACATCATGTATTCCTGCCATTTTCTCTGGCAGTTGTAGCTGATAGGCTACAGGTCCTATTCTTCTAATAATCTTAAAAGGTCCAATATACCTGGGACTTAGCTTTCCTCTTTTGATGAATCTTACCACTCCTTTCCAAGGAGAGACTTTCAACAATACTTTATCTCCTACTTGAAACTCCAATGGCTTGCGTCAGTTATTGGCATAACTCTTTTGTCGATCACGTGCTACTTTCAGTCGTTCCTTGACTTGAATAATCTTGTCAGTCGTTTCTTGTACTATCTCAGGTCCAGATAGTTGCTTTTCCCCAATTTCTGCCCAACAGACTGGGGTTCGACACTTTCGTCCATAAAGTGCTTCGAATGGTGCAACATTGATACTTGTGTGATAACTATTATTATAAGAAAATTCTATTAAAGGTAAATGATTATCCCAATTACCTCCAAAGTCAATTACACAAGCTCTAAGCATATCTTCAATTGTTTGAATTATCCTTTCGCTTCGTCCATCCGTTTGAGGATGATAAGCTGTGCTCAATTTTACTTTGGTTCCCATTGCCTTTTGGAAACTTGACCAAAAATGAGAGGTAAATTGGCTATCTCTATCAGAAACAATTGATAAAGGAATGCCATGTAAAGAAACAATTTCATTTACATATAATTTAGATAATTGTTCCATACTAATTGTTTCCTTCATTGGTAGGAAATGAGCTGATTTGGTTAGTCTATCCACAATCACCCAGATTGTATCATTACATTTCCTTGTTTTGGGTAATTTAGTAACAAAATACATTGTTATCAATTCCCATTTCCAAACTGGCATTTCTAATTGCTGTAACAAACCTGAGGGTTTCTGATGTTCAGCTTTAACTTGTGAGCAAGTTAAACATTTAGAACATAGGCTGCTATATCCTTTTTCATTCCTATCCACCAGAAATTTTTCCTTAAATCCTGGTACATTTTATCACTTCCTGGATGCATCGTATATTTAGATTTATGGGCTTCTTCTAATATACGATTACGCAGGTTTCCTAATTTAGGTATCCACATTCTCTTTTCATGGAATCTCCAAATTCCATCTGTTCCTTGTTTTAATTCTTTTAGCATACCTTTTAATTTTTCAGAATCATCCTTGATTACTGATTCTTGCGCTTCTCTTATCTGATCATTTAAATCTACTTGTAGATTTAATTTAAGAGAACGTACCCTTTTTGTTTTTTTTTTCATGATACTTTCGGCTTAAGGCATCTGCCACTATATTTGTTTTTCCTTCATGATACTGGATATCACAATCATAGTCACTAAGAAATTCCATCCAGCGTCTTTGTCTCATATTCAATTCTTTTTGCTTGAAAACATACCTTAGACTCTTATGATCAGTGAATACAGTAAACTTACTACCGTAAAGGTAATGTCTCCAAATCTTAAGAGCAAAAATTATAGCTCCTAATTCTAAATCATGAGTTGAATAATTCTCTTCATAATTCTTAAGTTGTCTAGATGCGTAAGCTATAACCTTTTGGCGTTGCATCAACACACATCCATAACCTAATTTAGAAGCATCGCAATAGACTACAAAGTCTTCAGCTCCTTCTGGTAATGCTAATATGGGTGTATGAGTTAATCTTTGCTTAAGAATTCTAAATGCTTCTTTTTGTTTTATTCCCCATTCAAACTTAACAGATTTACAGGTTAACTTAGTTAAGGGAATGGCTATTCTAGAGAAATCTCGAATAAACCTTCTATAATAACCAGCCAATCCTAAGAAACTTCTAACGTCGGTTGGTGACTCAGGGGTTTTCCATTTAGTAATTGCCTCAATCTTTGTTGGATCTACATGAATTCCTTCATGATTAACTAAATGTCCAAGGAATTGTACCTGTTCTAACCAAAATTCGCACTTAGAGATTTAGCATAAAGCTTTTCCTTTCTTAATAAACTTAAAAGTGCGTGCAAATTCTTTGCATGATCTTCTTTATTCTTAGAGTAAATTAGAATATCATCTATAAAGACAATTATGAATTTATCCAAATATGGCTTACATATTCGGTTCATCATGTCCATAAATGCAGCTGGAGCATTGGTTAAACCAAATGGCATGACAGCAGTGTTGCAAAAGTCGGATTCCTCGGCCGAGTACTCGGCGAGTACTCGGTCTTCGGACCTCCACCTTGGCGACTTCCTCCTAGGCGGTCTCAACTAGTCGGCCTCGGGAGTACTCGGTCCTAGTCGGCGCCTAGTCGGAGCCTAGTCGGAGCCTAGTCGGTCTAGGCGGTCAACGTGGTTTGTTGACTTTTAATCGGTCAAACTCGGTCAAAATCGGCCTACTCGGCCTTGTACTCGGACTACTCGGCCTTGTACTCGGACTACTCGGCCTTGTACTTAGACTAGTCGGACTTGTATTCAGAATATTTGAACTTTAAACATGTTTCATTTTAAATTATACCCAGTTGACATGAATTATGCTTATTTTAACACATAAATAATATATAACAATTAATTTTCTTTATATTTACCATGTCCGCGTACTCCCCGAGTACTCCGATTACTCCCAACTCCCCAGTCGGCCGACTAGGGACCGCCTAGCGACTTTTACAACACTGCATGACAGTAAACTCATAATGGCCATACCTCGTTCTGAATGCGGTCTTAGGAATGTCCTCTTCATGTACCTTTAACTGATGATATCCTGACCTTAAATCGATTTTATAGAAAAATCGAGCTCCTTGTAGTTGATCAAACAAATCATCGATTCTCGGTAATGGGTACCGATTCTTAATCGTGACCTTGTTCAATTCACGGTAATCCATGCACATACGCATCGACCCGTCCTTCTTTTTAACAAATAAGATGGGTGCTCCCCATGGCGACGAACTTGGCTGTATAAATCCTTTTTCTAGCAATTCGTCCAATTGCTTCTTCAGTTCCTGCATTTCAGCGGGTGCCAAATGGTAGGGTGTTTTGGCAATTGGTGCTGTTCCGGGTATTAGATGAATCCTGAATTCAACTTCTTTGTCTGGAGGTTGCCCTGGCAATTCTTCTGGAAAGACATCTGAAAACTGAGATACTACTGGAATGTCTTTTAAATCTTTTCCTTTAGTGTTAGTGATTATAGAAATCAAATACACTATAGAACCTTTTCTTATATAACTTGCAGTTTTCATCAAAGAGATGAATTTAGTGGATCTAGAGGGCTTATCTCCTTTAATTGTGATTGTTTTACCTTGGGGTGAATTTACTTGAATTGACTTTTGATCACATAAAATACTGGCTTTATTGGCTATTAACCAATCCATTCCTAAAACAATATCAAATCCTGCCAGATTCATGGGATAAAGATTGGCAATAAATTTCTGATCTAAAATTTATATTCTTGCTCCCTGCAAGATTTCAGAAATTCTAACAGTTTCTCCATTGGCTGTTTCTACTAGGCATTCTTGTGGTAGTTTAGTTAATGACTGATTTAGAAATTTGCAAAATGATGTATTAATAAAACTTTGGTTTGCACCAGAGTCAAATAATACTTTAGCAAAGATATCATTAACTAAAAACGTACCAGCTATAACATCTGGAATCATCTTGGCTTCATCTGCAGTCAGAACAAATGCTCTAGCATTTTTGGTATTCTTGTTGTTGGCAGCTGGAGCTAATTTCGGACAGTTTGGCTTGATGTAACCTTGTTCTCCACAGTTGTAACATATCCTGCTGTTTTTGTTTCTGCAGTCTTCTTCCTTGTGTCCCGATATTTTGCAAAAGTTACAGTATATAGAGCATTTTCCTGAATGCTTTCTTTTGCAATTCCTACAGTAAGGTGTAGAGGTAGAACCTATATTTCTCCCACGGTTAGAATTTCCAGAACGAAATTCTTGAGTCAACTTCTGGGTTAGGTTCCTCCTTTGATCCTCTTCTCGGGTACGGACTAACTCATCAGTCAAGGTATTGGCTAGTTCTACAGCTTCTTCTATGGTTTGAGGTCTAGCTGCCTTGACTACATGTCTAATCTCTCCAATTAATCCCCAGATATAACGGGAGATTAACACTGGTTCTGGTGAAGCAAGAGTTGGCACTATTCTAGCATATTCAAAGAATATTTTAGTGTACCCTTTACTATCCACACCAGTCATCCTAAGGTTTAGGAATTTGTTTGCTATCTGTTCTTTTTCATTGGGTGGGCAGAATTTCCTTTCTATCTTGTTCTTAAATTCTTCCCATTCCATATTATAGGTTCTATCACTTCCTCTTGATTGGAGGATAGTGTTCCACCATTCTAGTGTTGAATTCTTAAATAGATTAGAAGCAAACAGTATCTTATCTTCTTCAGCACATTTACTTATCCTTAAGACTGCCTCAGTCTTCTCTATCCAGCGTAAGGTTGCAATGGCCCCTTCGTTGCCCGAGAATTCCATTGGTTTACAAGACCAGAATTCTTTATATGAACAACCATAAGGCATGGTTCTTCTCCTTTTTGGAATAGGCATTTGAAGTAAAGGTCCATTGTTCACACTGTGTTCCGGTTCAATGGGTCGCTTACTGCTATGCTTACTTTTATTATCAGCATCCTTAACAGTTTGAATAATAAATGGCATTGCATCTATAATTCCCTGTGCCACTATGTGTTGGATAGCACTATTATCCACTTGATTTCCATTGTTATTGATGCTTGGATTCTCATTAACCATGTTAATGTTACTCTGGTTATCGTTATTCAGATTTCCTTGATTTTCTTCGTCGGCCATCTGAATTTTAAACATTTACCCCGTATTAATATCACCAGTAATTGTTAATATAGTAAATCACATGACACGCAATCTAACAAAAAACGTCGATCATTGCGACTTGTACTCTATTTTCATATACTATGCGTCTATTACACACTAGTACTGAAATAAAGATTACAATACCAACAGAAAGAAAATTACACTAATAGTACTATGCATCCGTACACATATAATTTTATTTTATTTTATTATTATTATTATTACTACCATTTCACCATCTTTATTCAAGGATATGGATTCATCCAGAAATCCATATTGCGTTCATCGTATTTCCATACGAGACGTTCTCCCACCTGACGCATTCTCTCACTGCTTTCTAAAATTTCCTCCCCGAAAGTCCTAAGTTCTTGCACGTTTTCTGCACTCATTGGGGGTGCAGGTTCTAAGACTGGTTTTGGAATCTGGGGTGCTGGTTCCTGATATGGGGGTAAAAGTGCCTGAAATCGGTAAGGATCCTCTAATATTTCCTTGATGTAGTTATCATGGTAATAGGGATCTAAAGGGTCCATACCTGAATAGGCTCCTATAGGTGTGTCTTCAGGGATAAAGTAACGTTGCACATAGTCCCTATTTTCGTCCCACCAGGGGTCGTAATTCGGGTCTAGGGGGTTTGGTGCAGGTATGTCACGGCCCCCGCCCCGGTTGTACCCGTTTCAGGAGCCGCGGGACAGAAAATCCCGTGGTATTTATTTAATTGAGTTAACAGCGGAAGTTTTCTTCAGTATCTTTTTAAAAACTGCAATTTCCCGATTATTTTATTTCACAACTCGGGATAAAATCCCGGTAATTTACAATCACAAGATTTCACGGAGAAATCTTTATTTTACAAAACATGTTTCCTTATTTTATATTGAGCCACTTTCTTAAGCTTGTAGTGCTTCACGACACTTTTCCTGGATCACAACAGATCACCTGAAACATGTTTGAAAAAGTTTTTGTTAGCGGGAAATACTGGTGAATCATTCATTTTACTAAAACGACACGTGGTTATAATTTACAGTATTAAGAGCGATTACAATGTTTCTGATATCAACCAACTACCCACAGTATTTGTCACTCGGCCCATTGGCCCTCCCATTGTCCAATGGTGTCTATGACTATGGTCATATCACCCCTTGGCTGCCCCAATGGTGAAGATTATCAAGTAATGTATACAAAACCTCACATACCGGCTGTAATTTGGTGATTACAAAGACTTAATCCCTGTAATTATAACCTTGAAAATAAACATGATTTTGAAAGTAATTTGATAAAAAGAGAATGACTCACATTGCAGATTTAATTGAGCAGAGCCTAGCCTACTGATTAGCCTTTTAACCTAAATTAATAACATGCACACAACTTGGTTAGTAACTTAATACATCATTTACGATAACTCACGAGATTAAACCCTCACATCGAATGACAAAGTGCGATACTTAAACATCCATTGAATTAACAACGAATGACAAAGCATAAACCCTAATGTGGGCAGCACTTAAACATCCATTGGATAGTTTAATCGATCAGACATTGAATCGTATCAGTGATCGAGTTATTACCCTGTATTGCGGCAACGATTTGTGATTCGTGTGTGTTTTGATAGTAAACAAAGCGTAACTCAGTGTATATAACGAGTTTTTACGTCGTTTCAACTCCAGAATTCAAGTCCCAAACACCCATATTTATACATAAAATTTGACCCCGTCGCGTAGCGCGACGGGTCATACCCTGTCATAGGGTAGCCCCGTGTGTGTATAGGCTTGCTGAGTCGACAGAATTGTAAAATTCGAGTTTGACAGCTTTTTATGTAGATAATCGTAACTAGGGTTTTACCCCCCCCCCCCTGAGTTTTAGGGGCCCGGATCCTGATTCTGATTATTCTGAAAATTTTAGGGTTTGTGCAGAATCACTTGGGTGTCTCAATTAGGGTTTCCTTTTGGACAAAATAAAATAATAATTAGGACTTTTGATACGAGTTGTTACAAGGTACCCTAGGGATTTCTTCTGGGTTAAAGTCGTGCATCTCCACTTGGTTTTCTGGGTTTTCTATCTCCATGGGTTGTTCTGGATTTTGTGGTTGTGGGGCTACTAGTTGTTCCAGACTTGGGTTAGCAGCAGTTGTAGCTAGGATATGGAAATTAGCTAGGCTTCTATTAAGCATATCCTGTGTATGGGCATCTGTCTCTCGCTTAGCAGCTGCTAGAACTCTTTGCTGTTGCAACTTTCGTATTCTCTTCCTACGAGCAAAGGCTTCCTTACTGAACCATCCTCGTTTCTTATGAGGGAATGGCTCTTCTGACTTAGCTCTAAAAGCAAACACTCCTTCTTCCTGATCAGCAGTATACCCCGAAAGGGCAGGCTGTGACGAGGTACCTTCATTCCTAGGTGATTCAGACAATTGACGACTCATATCTGAGGTTTCTTGATCACTCATATTGTAAACTAACAAATAGTCAAATAACACATAACAAATAATTACAGTTATGCATATATTTTCATTATTTCCTAACACAAAAATTTAGAACTTAAGTGTCAGCAGAACACTTCTTTGGCTCAGACCAGTGGCTAGGCTCTGATACCACCTTCTGTCGCAACCCCCGATCCCTTATCTGTCCCGGGAACGGGCGGACGCGAACTCAGTAGTGGTGGTATCAGTTATTTAATCTTGCAGCGGAATTTACATCATGACCGTAGTTAGGAAATGTTTATCAGAGTAAAACCACCATAATTTATATTAATAAACACATGGGCAAAACCCAAGTTTCTTGTTACAGTACATTTATAAGGGACAAACCCTATATTATTGAATTTAAAACATCGTTTATTAGATAACTTTTATAGCCACTTATTTTCCAAGCCGTCAGTGCTCTCGAGCTGGCTTTTTCTCAGTTGGCTTTCACATTGTGTTACCTGAAACATGTTTTTAAAAATATTTTGTCAGCAGGAAATACTGGTGAGTGAATCCCAGTTTAATCAAGAAACATTTTATCAATTAACACAGTATTGAGAGCGATCACATTGTTTATGTCTATACAATTACTCCTTCAGTACTGTCAATCCTTGACTTGTGGGTCATATTACACATTGGCTAACTCGTTGTCCAATGGTAACGTACTGTCATCCCGACTTACTACTCGCAAGTAATAAATTTTGTATACAAAACCCCATAATACCGGCAGTAATTGAAGAACTACAAAGACTCAATCATCGCTTAATCGCATTATAAAACAATTAAGGTTTTGTAAAATATTCCAAAAACGTTAACAAAAAGAGGATAAACTCACATTGCTATCTTAATCTTCTTGTAAGGGTTTCCAGGATATAATCTATGATTTATACAAATGTACATTGGTTAGTATCATAACCCTTTGAAATTATTAATGATACCCTCCCCGAGACGGCATTCCAACAACTACGTCGGGCAGAACCACGACAGTTGTTACGGAACCCTAAATCAATCGGGCAGCGTAACTGTTACGAAACTGGGGTTATAATACTTACAACGGAGCAGAACCTCGCTAATTAGGGGTATAATACCCGAGTATTATAACTTTCTTACAGAAATTGTGATTTGAGATTGAAATGTGAGCGACAGAAAATGAAAACTGATACGTTCTATATATAGTGCTGATATTGGACTCTCAGGCAGCCCGCGTAAGGTAAGGCTAAGCCTTACGCGGCCCGCGTCAACTCCCGGTCAACATATAGCTTTGCTGGGTCAGCGTATAGGTCCGCCACGATGTCGACACGTGTCGGCTCAGGATGTCTCCGCGTTTAATGGTCTCTAGGGGCCCGCGTAAGAGTAAGCTAAAGCTTACGCGGCCCGCCTTAACTTAAGTTTCACCGAATTCAGCTTTGAGCCTTGATACCGCCCGCGTAAAATCTTGGGGTGGGTCTACGCGGCCCGCCTCAACTTAGTTTTTATTTTTTTTATTTTATATTATATGTTATAACATAATACGAGCTCGGTTTTCACATACGGGGTGTATTTAAAGACATATTAGTAAAATTTAAAATATACTAGAGCGTCGGAAATATTTATGAGGGTGCTGGTTTTACCGAGGGTTGTTACAGAATGGGTCACGAACAGGTTTCCCAAGTTAATATGCTTTAATTATGTTGTGATATCAGTAAGATACCTTTCATTATGCCCAAAACGAGTTTAATTTCAAATTAAGCCCCGTTGGGGTATTTTGGTCATTTTAAAGATTATAAAAGAGGTTAATTATAATTCTGAGACTCGGGTCTGAAATAATCAGTAAAACAACTTAATTTAATAGGTTACATCAGTTAGTGATAAGTCTTACATGACAAAATGGTTTTAAACCTATACTATGTGTTTAATACGCGTAAAAAGCCGTTTTAAGCGATGTCCGGGTTTAACAGGAAATCTGAGTTTTCTGATCAGGTTAGAAAGTTCAAAATACTTCATTTATCATATAAAATCAGTGGCCAAAGGTTTGGTACCAAATTGTTATGTAAAACTCATTTTATAAGCGAAAAGGGTATAATTGGCAATAACCGAATCAAGGCGATAACCCTATGTTATGATCAGTTTAAAAATAATTAAAAATCTTCAAAAATCCGAAAATATTATATTACATCAGTGGGTAAAAGGTTTGGTGTCAAAAATTGGGTTTAGATAGGCTTTACGCTAATTATGCCGTTTAATTATTAAAAGGCCTTCTAATTACGCTATTAAGCATAACTCCTAATCTAGACCTCCAACTGATGTGAAAATTTAGGGACATGTTTATAAATCAGTAACAAAGATTATTGTCCTCTCACATTTCCAAAATTCTTGTTTTATGGTCAAAAGGGCATTATGGTCAACATTGAGCAATTAACGGAAACGTGCAAATGAATCGGACAATCAACGAACCAATCACAGAGGATTATACTAACATATAACCCGGTCCTAATGGAACTTTAAGGCATGTCTAAACCATGTCAATATGGGTCAGAACTGAAGTCAAAGCAAAAGTCAAAGTTTTGCGACTTTCGGTTCCGAACCGAGCCTAAACAGAAAATTATCGGATCGAACAAGCTTAGACCAGTTCTTATACTAATTACCAAGTTATATGAGTGATAAAATAGGTTGCACGCCTTCTACATTGTTAATTATGCGTTAAATCGAAAATTATATTTATGTTGACTTTTTATAACCAACTTTGACCCGACAAATGATCTAGTTAGAGCGGGAATCAGAGGGTGCCCTTTTAAGGGTTTATTGCCCACATAATTACCAACTTATAACTACATTTGGTTTGACTAAACACTGAACCATTAGTGATTAATTGATAAGTCAAACCTTAATTACGACGGTTTGACTTTTAAGCTAATAACTACGTAAAACATGATTAAGGAAGGTTAAGAATACTTTCCAAGGTCCAATGCACTACTAATGATGTTTAGGGAATGGCCTTGAGCTCCAGAAATGATCAGAAGTTGAGTTGGGAATGGATGATCAAAAGTTGCAAACAATGGTGCTTTATATAGTGGGTTTGATTGCTTGTGATCATGACAAACAAGCCTAAGAGGGGATCCCTGATTGATTACAAGTGTTCCTAGAGCCTAAAAACAAGCTAGAGCAGCACATGGTATTGAAATCTAGTGATTTAAGTCGGTTAGAATGGACATAACAGCCACCTGTGGGTTTTCTGCTTCTGGGCATGGCTTACGGACCGTAAGGGTCCAGCCATACGGTCCGTAAGGACCAGGCCAGCTCACTTGCACTTTTAAAAGTTGACACTTTTGGCTCTTGATCTTCCCAAACTTGATTTTAACATGCTTTCTTGCACTTGTAACCCCCAAACTTGACTTTTAAGGACTCCTAGTCATAAACCAACTTTGTTAGATCCCCGGTTATTCATACGATCACCGAAAAGTCTTAAATTTCAACGTTGACGCTTTTAACCCCTCGTATACGAATTTTATCATAGCTTCCTCATACGATAACGAAACTTGGTGAAATTTTTATCACGCATTCTAGTGAGCATAATTAATCATTACAAAGCTTCGTGTTTGCTAAAAGGTCACTCAGAGGTATACTTTAAACATGTTGACACATTTAACCCCTGTAGTTTGTAATCTCTCACTTTCTTTCACAATTAGCTTCGTATGATCCATGATTCATTCGTTTAAAGGTATAAACATCGTGTAGGGTTATTGCAAAGTATATTTATCCATTGTTGACATTTTGAACCCTTATATTCGCATACTTTCCTTGTTTGTCAACTTTAGTCCCTCTAGAGTATTCTTTTACACGTTTAAAGTTTATGACACGTGTCAATACATTATTGGACATGAAATTACGAGGTGTCACATAACCACCTATAGCCTAGCCAACCCAGCCAATGAGAGCCGGCCACGGAAGACCTTTAGGCCCGCCCAACGCCCGGGCTGAAACCCCCTCCCAAGGGGCCACGCCGAAACCCAAGCCCACCCGGGGTGGTGACTTGGGTGTTTGTACCCAACCCACGCCCCAACCCTCGCCCCATACCCCATAGTCTTATATCGGTTACTCTATTTAGGTAATTGTGTTGCATGCTAATTTTTTACCATATGCCCTTTTTTATTCTACATGGTTTGTGAATTTGCTTCTGGGTTAAATAATATCATCTTCAAAAGTATTGTTGGAGATGTGATTTGCCTCAAGTTTGCTGTAATGAAGTAGTGTTTGATTCATTTCGTCTTCCCCCCCCCCCCCAATTTTGTTTGTTTGTTCAGGTTTGATCTTGATGTAGCTTTGTGAGTTTTCTTGATCTGATTGTTGCCTAAGGTATATTATTTTTTTAAAAGTCTACTTTTTTGCTGCTTTATATTATTTTTCACATGTAAATTTACCTTTGCCAAATGAGCCTATTCAGTGTGTTCAGGGTTCATGTTTTTTCGTTGTCAATTCCCACAACAATGTTGCTGATCAATAACAAAAACTTAACGGTTTTGTATAACGTGATTTTGTAGGTATTGTATGATAAATACTCAGGAAGGAGTCGAAGATCTGGTTTTGTCTCTATGAAGACGGTTGATGATGCAAATGCTGCTATTGAGAAGCTGGATGACACGGTGAGTTGCTTTGTTCTCTTCCATTACATGCCAAATTTACGTGTTTGCCATCTTACAGATTTGGAACTTTGTGTGAAACAGGAAATTGGAGGGAGAAAAATCAAAGTAAATGTTACAGAGAAGCATCTAACTGGAGTCAATTCTTCAGTTACTCATTTTTTTTTTACAGCCCTTACAAAATTTATGTGGGGAATCTTGCAAAAACTGTGACATGATTCACTCAATTACTTCTTTGCAGAAAAGGGTAATGTTGTTGATGCTAAAGTCTCGCGAGTTCTAGGGACTTCAAAGTCGAGTGGATTCGGATTTGTTTTCTTGGCTTCTCGCCTGAATAGGAGGTAGAAGCTACCATTTCGTCTTTTAACGATGCTGTAAGTTTGTACATCCTACATGTTTGTTGTACTCGCGTAGCCATGTTTGAGTGTTTTTAATATAACATGTCATATATGTTCTGGCCAAAAGATTCGTGTAAATAAAGCTTAGTGCATTAGATAACAACTTCTATTAATATACAATGCGTGTGTGAAAGCTTTATTGAAAGTCATAACTCATAATAATTTACTGTGTGTGAAATATGTTTCTCCTTTTTTTTTATTACCAGTTAGAGTTGAAATTAATGGTATTGTGATTTGGTTGTATAATATAGTTATTGTTAACAACAAGATACATTCCCATTTAAATATGTAAATAGTGTTTGGTATTGGATCATTAGTGAAACTAGCAGACAATACAAACACAACGTTTTTTTTTCATGTTTTCCGATTTTTTGTGACTTTTACCCTTTTGTTTGACTGTGCTCATGGTTGTAAAACAAGGTTTCCAAGGCCGAGTACTCCCCGAGTAGTCGCTACAAGGTAGGCTGTCGAGGCGACTTTCTTTGACTCCGCCTATTTACTCGAAATCGGTCAAACGCGGTCAACCTCGGCCAAAATCGTATCTAGTAGGTCAACTCAGGTGAAGTTTGACTTAAAAAATAATAAAACATAATTTATATGCCTATCATATTAAAGAATTAATATCATTTTCACGTATTTTGTTCTAGATATTAGTAAATTTATGTTATTTGACATATATATAATTTCCAAAAACTAATTTCTTTATAATTTAACATGTCCGAGTACTCCCCGAGTACTCTCCGCCTAGGTCGAGTACTCTTAACTCCCCGGTCGACCGACTAGTGAGCGCCTAGCGACTTTTGCAACCATGTGCTTTTGTTTCATTGACAGGTTTTGTGTGGTGTTTGCTTTGGTCGAAAGTTGTTGCTTGCTGCTGCTTTTTTTAGGTCGGTGCTTTCCCAGTCCATATTTTTATTATTAATGGCTTACATGTTTTTGTAGTTAGGCTAACATTATGTTCTGTGTATGTAGCATCATCTTTAACATTGTGACAACTTACATGTTTTAGTAACTTGGTGGACATACATTCTTTGTGTATGAAAATGCCAACTTATCAACTGCTAAGTGATACACTTATTTTTTAACTCCTAGAGCAATCAGTTATAAAGCACAAATGTCATACAGACGGCTCTGTAATGGTGGTTGCTCATGCTTAGGAATCTTGAATTTGCACCTTATGTTTGGGGGCAGTTAGTATGGTGTGTCGCTTTTATATGGGTCAACTTGATTAAAGTGGAGGTAGTGGAATCTAAATTTCATTTTTCAACGTTTTTTGGTTCATATAATTTGTTTGAATTAGGATCAAAATTTCATATGTTTGGTTGAGAAATGGAGTTGAAACGTATTCACATAATGGTGACTTTGGTTTGCGATTTAACACTTTGTCGACGCTTCTGAGCCCCCGCCACAACGCGGCGGGGAGTGTATATCGAGTTTCAATATAAACTTCATCACAAAAGAAAAAAATTGTATCTTTCCAGTATGATTTTTTTTTTTTATCTTTTTTAAAAGTAGATTATTTGTTCTAGCATGTGATAATATTTAAACTATAGTTTGAGCCAAGAATATTATGATCGATATGCTTTACTTTATCATAAAAGGTCATATCAAAATTTAAATAATATTAATAGTATAACATGTAGCTATCTTAATTTCTATATTATTAGAGATGAAAATATATAATTTATTAGATTTAAAAGGAAAAATGGGACTTCTTCATCATGTATTTTGTTGAAAATTCTAACGTTTTTTAAAACTAGGAGGAAAATATTTATACGTGACCTGACACGTTGAATCACCAATGTTGACCATACTCTGCTCAGACGATTCAATTCTATGGCCAATTTACAATTTGCCCCCACGACTTCAAATTTTCTGACCCTACACCCTATAAAGTAAGAGAAAAACTGAACCTTTTTTATTTTACATATTTATCAATAGTCTATAACTTTATGCTATTTTATATAACTTTATACTATTTTATTTTATTTATATGAACTAGTTGATTTTCACCATCGCGTTGCGGTGGTGACCTAATGTCTGCAAAACGCATTTCGGCAACGGCAAGCAAATACCAAATATCAAAACATCAATAAAAATGGCGTGGTAACGATAGTCACTTCTTCCTAAAAAAACGATTTTAAATAATCTAATATATAATAGGACCCACACGTCCTACACGTTGGAAATACGGTTGTTTTTAGTTTAGTTATTATGGTGCTAACACGTTAAAATATGGATGAGCTCGGTACCGGTAACGGCACCGAAAGTGCCGATCCTGAAAATCATCGAAATTAGGTACCGGCATCGAAAATGCTCGGTACCATATTGTATGGTATTTGAAAGTAAAAATCAGTAATACAGGTATGGTGCTAGACAGGTGTCGAACCGAAAGTAACGATTCTGAAAACGCCAAAAGTTGGGTACCAAATTGGTACCGAAAATGATTGGTATAGTAAATTTGGTACCGGTACGATACCGGTTTGATTACAGGATTTGATATGATTTGCTCATCAATAATCTAAATATACAAGTTAATTTTACATGCTACAATTCATTAATCATAGAAAAAGACAAAAAAGAAAACAAAATAAGTTGTTTTGCATATAAAACCTCATTCAAACGAAATACAGTTTACTTACAGTCTGTATGAAAAGTAATCTAAACGGTGCAATTACTTGCATTGCTACGCTGATACAGGATTTGATGAGCTCGGTACCAACCGGTACCGAAAATACTGTTACCGAAAATCCCCAAAAGTGGGTACCGGTACCGAATATACCTGGTATGGTACGGTACCGGTATTTAAGGGTAAAACCGGTGAATACCGGTGCCGAACCGATACGATACGGAGAATGTCAAATGTCGGTACCGATTCGGAACCAAAAATGTACCCGGTTTGATAAATTTGATACCGGTACCTGATACCATTTGCTAATCCCTTCAGGATGTTACTGTTCATTGTGTTCTAATTTAATCTACAATTAAATTAAATTACTGTTCATTGTGTTCTAAATTTAATTTATAGGTAAATACGACATACATAAACATTTTTTTTTGTATTCATTCTACACAGCGTTAGAAATTTTGAAGTGTACAAATTCGATATCTTTATGCTTCATAAAAATTAGAGTAAAATGAACGGATAGTCCCTGAGGTTTTGCAAAATAACACCTATAGTCCCCAACTTTTGAAAATTA
Organism: Helianthus tuberosus; assembly: GCA_030545235.1. Lineage (NCBI taxonomy): Eukaryota > Viridiplantae > Streptophyta > Magnoliopsida > Asterales > Asteraceae > Helianthus > Helianthus tuberosus. The sequence continues at coordinate 186,580,220 of CM060432.1, read as the reverse complement.
CAGCGGTGCTCCCTGTGGTTTGATACTTTGTTACTCGGATAGTCCCTGAAGTGGATGACGGTTAGTTTTCTCCGTTAAGTGGATGTAAAATGACAAATTTACCCCTCCCTATAAAAAATAAAAAACCAATATAGAGTATTAATAAGGGAGAAACCTTTCGAAAAGAGCCATGACAAGAAACATACAAATGAGAATAGCAGTAGTAGCGAGTCCAAACGACACCGCACTGACTGAGTTATCAAAATTCCTCGGGTGTTCGTCGTCACTACCAACACCAAGAGTACAACTCGTATTGCAGCTGGTACTAAATTGCTCAGTGGAGCTACACTTGGTGGTGAAGTTCTCATTCTATTTCTCTCACATCAGGCACATACGCATGTGAGTTGAGTTAGAGATGCAGATGGTAAATCTGTTTGAAGGTTGAATTTGGGTTTTATTTGAAGAATTTGAGAGAGTCAAAATGGGGTTTTGAAGGTTGAATTTGGGTTTTGTTTGAATAACTTGAGAGGGTCAAAATGGGGTTTTGAAACTAGAATTTGGGTTTTATTCTTCAAACGGCGTTGGTAAATCATCATTTCATTTCATTGTTGTTTAATTTCTGATCGTGATTGTAAATTTCAAACTAGAATTATTGTGCAGGGAATTGTGGATCTAGATTCTCTATGTTTGCTAATGTTGACTAATGTGCATTTGCCATTAATATGATCAGATTTTTTGAGATCTGATGTGGGTGTTTTATGATTTGAAAAGGGTGTTATTAAAGATTGTAATAGGGGAGAAAGGTGGGATTGAGATATGGAAACGACGTCGTACCGTTGTGATCGCCGGAGTTGGGTGGCTTTGGAAGTTGGTCGGAGTTGGGTTGTTTTATTTTTATAGAGTGGAGAAGATAAAGGGTAAATTTGTCATTTCACATCCATTTAACGGAGAAAACTAACCGCCATCCACTCCAGGGACTATCCGAGTAACAAACTGTCAAACAACAGGGAGCACCGCTGTAATTTTCAAAAGTTGGGGACTATAGATGTTATTTTGCAAAACCACAGGGACTATCCGTGCATTTTACTCTAAAAATTATCTCAAAGTAAATACCCACTGAAAATTCAACTTTTTTCTAAGCAGTATGCCTGAAATCCTCAAAAGTTTTAAGACCTAGGACAAATAGAAAATATGAGCCCTAAAATATAAACATTTCTTTAAAGAATATATGTAAGAAAGCTTAGGGGTTGTTAATGAGGCTCTTAATGGTTCAGACATCTTACTGGTTCAGCACTTAGTGGTTCAAACTGTTTATTTCGTGAGCAGATGTCTGAATGGTTAAGACATTTGCCTCTGAATGGTTAAGTATTATACATAGTCCGAATGGTTAAGAACTCTAATTTGAATTGGCCAGACATTTGTCTTTGAAGGGTTAAGCATTATACGGGCTATTAATGGTTCAGACCTCTTACTGGTTCAAAACTTAATGGTTCAGATCTCTTACTGGTTCAACACTTAACCATTCAGAAGTTGCAATGTATATAGAAATGAATTAAAACTAGTGACTGTTTGTTAACTTCTAAATGAGTAAGTGTTGAACCAGTAAGAGGTCTGAACCATTAAGAGCCAATATAATGCTTAACTAGTTCAGAGACAAATGTCTGCCAAATTCAGATAAGATGTCTTAACCATTCAAATTCTATATAATGCTTAACCATTCAGATGCAAATGTTTGAATCATTCATACATATGCTCGCGAAACAAACAGTCTGAACCATTAAGAGTTAAACAAACAACTCCTAACCCAAGAACATATCAACCACCAAGCCAAACACCATATTACTTTTTTTTAATCAGCATGTATATATCCCAATACATATATATAATTTTTTTTAAAATTTATTAGGCCCTGATACGTTTTTGGCCTTGAGCCGGCGCTCACCCAGCCTTGAGTATACTAGTTACAAAAACAAAGTTTATACATAAAACTTCCATGTATAATTGATGAATATATTAGACTATATGTAGGCGAATAACTCCCAAGCCCACACAAGATCATTTGATTGCCTAAAATATTAATTCTACGCATTAGGGCTGGCAATTTTACACGAATACACGACACGAACCTACACGAAGTTAACAGGTATCGTGTATGGCCTTAACAGGTATCGTGTACCAAACAGGTAGACACGAGATTACCTGTTAATTTTCGTGTATAAACATGTAACCTGTTTATCTGTTAATACCCGTTAGTACACAATAAGAAATTAAATTAGATAAAACTCATCAGCCATGTGTGTGTGGGTTCCTTAATTCCTTTCTATTTTCATTCCTCATTCAATGCAAAAAAAAAAAAAAAAAAAAAAAACCCTAAACTCCCTCTATAACTCTCAGATAGCATGTCGTGTTCGTGTTTTTGTTCGTGTTAACAGGTATTAACAGGTAATTTTCGTGTATAACAGTCGAACAGTTGTGTTAACAAGTATTAACAGGTAATTTTCCTGTATATCGTGTCGTGTTCGTGTTCGTGTTTGATAAAAAGGACATGATAAGTTATCGTATCGTGTTCGTGTATGGGATTTCGTGTATCGTGTCTTATCGTGTCGTGTCTTATCGTGTACGGGTATACACGATATGCCAGCCCTACTACGCATGCATTCACACATACATGACTAACGTTTGTTGCCATGCTCGCGCCTTGCCGTTTAACTCTGGTAACGCCAATTCGAGACCATATTTAACGCTCCTACACGATGATATAGCGATGAGCTCCAACCCAATAATACACATGGTGTTCTATATAGTGGCGGACATACAGTGTAACTAGGGGCAACCTCCGCTACGGCTTGGCGATCCGGCGGTAGTGTAAAATTAGTGTAAATTTTGAAAAAAAATTGACGTTTTTTTTATTTCGTTACCGCTTATTTATAAAACGTTACGGCTTTGGTTCTATACTTCTATACATCCATTAAATTTCACATACAAAATACTCCCTCCGTCCCATTAAATGTGTCTTATTTTGAATTTTCAAAGTCTTTATTTATAAACTTTGACTTTAATTATATATTTTTTGTGTTATATAAAACTTGATGAAAATTAACCCGATAAAAACACTTATAAAACACACTCAAATCATATAACTTTCATCAAGTATTATCTAACACAAACAAAATTATTTAAGGTCAAAGTTTATAAATAAAGACTTTGAAAATTCAAAATATGACACTTTTAATGAGACGGAGGTAGTAAGATTTATCATTTATGTGATTACTTAATTTTAAAAAATAACCTTAAAATTTCATTGGTTGATTCACTACCACGCGCTTTATCGGTACGTGGGAAACTACCACTTCTCCTCCTACAAATCCCCCTGTGTCTGATATACACACACACCTGCCGCTGGCTGCTATATTCTATTTTACTTCTGACCAACACCTTCTTACTCGTAATTTCGTTTGAGCATTTCATCGAACACCTTGTGTACATACAAACCAATCTTTCTTTCTTCCACCCCACAACTCAAACCCTTTGTCCCCCTCATGAAATCACACCTTCTGCAACTAGTCTGTTAAGATAGAATATTTTCTTCATTTATTTTCATATTTTTTTTGAATTTTTATTAATTTTTTGAGTGTTTGTTTAATTGTTTCTAATGGCGGAATCTCAAGAACCCCAGAACAATAACCAACTGGTGGTTGTTAGTGTTGCTACTACTGAAGACATGGCTGTACGGGCTGTAAACAAGAGATACGAGGGGCTAACAACGGTCCGTACAAAGGCAATTAAAGGGAAAGGAGCTTGGTACTGGGCCCATCTCGAGCCCATTTTGGTCCGAAACCCGGATACAGATGACCCGAAAGCTGTAAAACTTCGTTGCAATCTTTGTGAAGCTGTGTTCTCAGCTTCAAACCCATCAAGAACTGCTTCTGAGCATCTCAAAAGAGGCACTTGCCCCAATTTTAACTCTGTTTTAAAACCCTCTTCATCATCATCCTCATTGCCACCATTGTGTTCCCCTTCGGATAGTAATCGAAAGCGGTTTTCGCCAATTGGGACTTCAAGTTTGAATAATTATTATCATAGTCAACAACAGCAGCATCAGCAGTTGTTGTTGTCTGGTGGGAAAGAGGATTTGGGGCCATTGGCAATGTTGGAAGATAGTGTCAAGAAGCTTAAAAGTGTTAAACCAATGCCACCTGGCCCTGAATTAACCAAACCCCAAATTGATTCAGCTTTGAGTTTGTTAACTGATTGGTTTTATGAGTCTTATGGGTCAGTGTCATTCACAGGCTTGGATCATCCCAAGTTTAAAGCTTTCTTGAACCAAGTCGGGCTGCCGGATGTTTCGCGACACGATTACATGTCGTCGAGGCTCGATTCGATGTACGAAGAAGCGAAAATGGAAGCGGAAGTTAAGATAAGAGATGCAGAGTTTTATCAGCTTGTGTCTGACGGGTGGAAAAGCAAGATGTTTGGGAATGAACAAGAGGGTTTGGTTAAGTTCATGGTTAATCTTCCTAATGGAACTACATTGTTTCAAAAAGCGTTTTTTCCTGTTGGTTCGGTGGCTGTTCCAGCCGCGTATGCGGAGGAGATCATGTGGGAAACTGTTACAGGTACATGTAATGTTGCTAAGAAATGTGTTGGTATAGTTGCAGATAAGTATAAAGCAAAGAGTTTGCGAAATTTGGAACTTCGAAATCATTGGATGGTTAATTTATCTTGTCAGCTGCAGGGTGTTGGGAATTTGATCAAGGATTTTAGCAAAGGGCTTCCACTTTTCAAGATTGTTATTGATAATTGCTTGAAAATTGCTAGTTTATTTAATAACAATTCTCAGGCTAGGAGTATCTTGAACAAGTTTCGGTCACAAGAATCGAGATTTTCGGTTTCTTTTGGAGCTGCACCCCTTTTATATTGTGACAATTTACAAAATATTCCTTCTGTTACCGCAATGTTGGACGGTTTATTGAATTGTGGTCGGGTTTTACATTCAGTTGTCACGGACGATTCTTACAAACTTGTGGTTATGGAAGATTCTAGAGCCGCAGAAGTTGCAGAAATGATTCAAAACATGGGGTTTTGGAATGACGTTGAAGCGATTAACACGCTAATTAAAGTGATTAGAAGCATGGTTGAGGAAATCGAGGCAGAGAGACCGTTAGTCGGTCAGTGTCTTCCGCTTTGGGAAGATTTGAGAGCGAAAATGAAGGACTGGTGTGCGAAATTCAGCATTCCTGAGGGGGCTGTTGAGAAAATTGTCGAGAGACGTTTCAAGAAGAACTATCACCCTGCATGGTCTGCGGCTTTCATACTTGATCCGGTGTATTTAATGAGGGATGCGAGTGGTAAATACCTCCCGCCGTTTAAATGTTTAACTTCTGAACAACAGAAAGATGTAGATAATTTGATTACACGTTTAGTTTCCCGAGAAGAAGCTCACATTGCGTTAATGGAGCTCATGAAATGGAGGTCAGATGGACTTGACCCTTTATATGCACAGGCGGTTCAAGTCAAACAACGTGACCCTTTTACCGGAAAGATGAAAATAGCGAACCCTCAAAGTAGTAGACTTGTTTGGGAGACCATCTTGAAAGAGTTCACCGTATTGGGTAAGATTGCAGTTCGGCTTTTGTTTCTTCATGCGACTTCGTGTGGGTTCAAGAGCAATTGGTCTTTCATGAAATGGGTATGGGCTCAATTGCAGGTTCAATCTAGGGCCGGTCTCGAAAGGGTTCACAAAATGATGTTCGTTGCAGCTCACCCGAAGCTTAAAAAACGAGGATTTGGTAACGAGGAGGAGAAAGAGGCCGAGTTTTTCGGCACCGAGGATGATGACATGCTTAATGAGGTCTTTGTGGATGCACACTAATTGTAATGTTTATTTTTTTTTCCTAACTCCTGCAATGTGTTCACTGTTTGTAGCATTAGCTGTATTCTTTTAGTACCCTTTTTAGATAATTTAGCCCAAGATTTTGCAGGAGTATTGCATATGATAACAAAGATCCATGAATATTATACCATTTAGAATTATATATTGAATCAAGGTTTAAAGTTTCATTTTTTAAGAGTGTAGTAATTATATTTGTGTTCTTGATTGTTGCTTTCAATTTGTTTTGTTTTGTTTTGTTTTGTTTTTATACAAGGAACAATGCATATGGTTACAAAGTTCCAAGAAAATTATTCCATTTATGACCATATACTAAACAAGATATGTTCTTGATTGTTGTGTTCAAGATTTCTTTGTTTTTATACCAACTGATAAAAGATCCAATTTGTATTTTTTTGATATTTCTTTTGTTTGTTCTGGTTTCTGCTCTACTTTAATTAAATTCTTTGTATCTAAAACATAGTAGATTGCTCTTGATGCACAAATAAACTTGTTGGAATGATGGTTCTGGTTTCCATTATTTTCAAAGCAAAAGTTTCATTAATATCTCAATGTGATCCAATTAATTAACCATGTTTTTTAAACTATCCTATCAACACACTTTTTTTGTGACAGATTATCACACCAGATTTGTTATATACACATCTTGTTGAAAAAACTAGTTATAGTCTGATTTTTACTAACTTTGATTATCTTCTATATATAAGAAATATATAATTAATAGTTTATAGCTTTGCGTTCTACATGATGAGAGCTTCACAACGAGCTAAGATGTGTATAAAATGAAGCTAAGATGAGTATGATATGCGAAATGAAATATGAAAAGAGCATGGATTACAAGGAGTCAATATTTCTCTAAACTAGTTACTTGTATGCATGTGGTGAGTTATTGTAAATTTGGTTCAAAACGGCCTAGAAAATCTGATTTTGTGACCTACAAACATGAATTTTGGGCAAATCTCTAGCGATCGCGCAACCATGTTTTTGTTCTAGTTCTTATTTTTTTTCGAAAAAATAGAGAGGATGCACCTTTTAATATTAAACATTGAGAGGTCTTTTGTTCATTAGCAAACATCCACCATATCTCATTCTTTTCCATAAGAGATTACACACTAAAAACTTAGTGTTATCTTCAACTACTGAGTTCATATTCCGCAGTACAACTACTGCTTCGGCTGTTGTATCTTGTGAAACATACACAAACGATCCCAAAACTGTTTTGAGGGAACCGCGTTAACACTTGGCTTCAGGCCTCTTTTTGCTTTGTTAGTTTTTTGAAGATGTGATACGGGTTTGAATTATGTAAACTTTATGTATGTTTCCCACAAAATGAAAAGATTACCATATTTTATAAAAAATCTATGATTTTCCCTACAAACCTGACCACCTAATTTTACATATTCGATCGTTTTACGTCAAATCTGATATCCTTTTACGACTACGTGCCTTTAATCTTAATTAATACATAAGGTTGCTTGAGAAAGAAGTTGCCAAAGGACAAGAATTGACCACATAGCTTTAAATATTTTCCAAGTTTCTTTCTGTCCATGGTTTTCTTACAATTGTTATGCTAACTACACTGATGCAACACCAATAAAATCTGTAAAAAGCTGAATTTAAGACTTTAATATCAACGAAACAGACGCTAACGACCCTACTCATGAAAGGTAAGCGTCTAATCCCCGTCCAATCTTCACTAATTTCCACTTTATGCCTCTTAATTATAAACTAACAATGTTTAATTATGATGGATTCTTTCTTCTTTCGAAAATCTATATCATATCATTATCATTTATCATGCGGGCCCTTGTATCCGCTTCTTGTCGCCTCTAATGCCGGAAAAACATAAATTTTCGACTAATCATCACACTAATCTTATCATGATTGCTACAAAAGGTTTTGTTGAGGAAACCTCAAGCAATGGACTAAAGAAAAGTGCTTGCAAATTCCATCAGAAAGGAACAAGGTACCAAACTACTACTTTTTGGCTAACTCACTGTAGACTTTGACTTTGATGAGGCAAATTCTCATTTTTCGACTTGTGGGTCCCGTCTTCATTTATGCCCACAAAAAAATAAATTGGACCCATTTTTGTATACAAGTTTTTATGTAAAACCCAGAAAACTATAAGCCTAAAAGGTGAAAATAAAGAGAAAAAGTAGAGGAAACACTGCACATGCAGCATACTAAAACATTACTCTCATACTGATACTACCTTGAAAGTTGTCAAACTCTAAGAACATGCGAATGGTTATGGTGAATAATGCCTCACTTTTGGGCGTTGTCCGTCACGTGTCGTCCTAGTCAGCCAATGGGCGTTTTGAAGAAAAGGGCGTAGTGGGATAATGCCCCCACCCTTGGGCGTTGTTCGACACGTGGCACTCCAATAGTTACCCAATTATTATTTTTTCTAATTATTAAAACTACTAATATTTAACTAAAACACTGATTGGTCAAATGATATCTATGTTGGGCGTGGAAAATACAACACCAAAAGCAGATTTTGTCAAAAAAAACACCTCGGGGGGCTTTGTCCGGGCGTGTTTGGGCGTTATTGGGCATAAAAACGCCTCATAATGTAACGACTACGCACGGTCTAAAGTAGTTGCATGATTCATTATTTCATTTTTAGGTTGGATGGTATGTAGGGGCTCCATTGTGCCACGTCAATGACACCTCAGCTCCATTGTGCCCCACCCACTATTTATTCTTTTATGTTTTAAAGGTTTAGTGGGGCTTACATGTCAGCCGTTATTGTGGTGATGAGGGTTCAATAGCGCTTCCACCCTCACCCCCAATAACGCTTATGGTATGGGGAGGGGGGCGTTGCGCTTTTAATAAAAGATTTGATGAGGTGGATGGGCAATGACGCTCCATACCACCCAACCTTAGCCTTATGACCATCTTGGTAAAATGCAAATATGTATTTAACATACATAATATATTTATAATTTCTTACACTTCTTTACTTAAATTAGTTACATACTAAACCAATATATTTATAATTTCTTACACTTCTTTACGTAGTAGTGTATTTCAGATTTAGTGGGAAAGATAAAATGAGGTTTTTAGTGTTTATGTGGTTATATAGCTTTATTATCTTGATTAAAGTAGGTGATTGTTCATTTCTCTACTAAAATTAGTTATGTATTTGTTTGTATAATAAGATTATTTTGTAGATAACATGTTATTCTTATGGTAAGTAAAATAGAGAGTGAAAAAACAAGTTTCCTTGTCATGTAGAATAAAAATCATTGCAATAATGTTGTTATGGACTTATGGGCATAGGACATTCGCCCATATTCTTTTCTATGTTTCCCTCATTATTACCCTTCGTTTTTCCCCTTACAATAATAATTTACTCAAGTTTCCATTCTGAAAAACATCACCTTAAGCATTTCTTGTTTTATTATATACTTACGGATATTTTATAAGACCACGCATATGTGCTATGTGACATAGACTCGGTCACCCTAACGATCAACTAAATTGGGACTTTCTCATGTTCTCGGCATTTTCGTCTTACTAGTTACTATACCATAAGTCAAACACGAGACATAAGAACTTTTATCGAAAATGAACTCCTAAAAGCGACAAAAAACGAAAATGGATAATCATTTTTATTAATTTGTGTTAGTTATGATAAGAGATGAGAAGATCACATGGAATGCTTGAATAAAGGTATGATGTTTTGCACTGTGTGGGTAAAATCTTGTCTCAATCAGTGTTCTATCTTTCAAAACATGTGCCTTTAAGAAAGCATGACTTAATTGGTTCAAGTGTCTTTTCAATAAAGTTTCTATATTGACCTTCTCTAGGGTTTAAACCCTATTTACACGACTTAAATGTTGTTTTTACAATTTATGAGTAATACATAAACAAGCTTTATGAGTACTACATCATAAAAAGTTGACATGCATACCTTCAAATAAGAATAGTCATTTAATTCTAAAGAGTGTGGTAATGCATTGGTTTTTAAATTTCAACTTTAGTTCACACTAATTATAAGTGAATAAGTTTTTTTATTTGATTTGTATCACCTATGTTATGAAATTATAAATCTAACTTATAAATTTATTGAACTAATATATATTCATAGTTGATTAGCACTCAATATAGGTTTAGGGTTTAACAAGAATGATGAAAAAAGTTCCCGAATTCACTTAAAAGGGAAAAGAAAGGAATTGAAAGGAAATAAAATTATGTTTGTGTTCATGAGTTTCATTTAAGTAGGAAAATAAACTCGAGTTTCATAAACAAAAGAAAAGAAGAGAAATGAATTAAGGAGAGAAAAGAAAATGAGTGAAAATAAAAGATTTAATTAAAAATCGTGTTCGAGAGAAATGAAAAAAAAACTAAAGATTTTATGTGCTAAAAATCTTTTCCTTCCAAATCTCTCTAATTTGAAAGGATTTTAAAATGAAGGAAAATTACTTAAGTTTTCCTTCAATTTCTCTCAATTTTCTTTCTTAAAAAAACTCTAGAACACGACTTTTTTTTAAATCCCTCCAAATCATTTCTTTTCCTTCGTCAAATGAAACTCGGGAACACAGAGTTAAGGAAGGAAAAGAAAGGAAACTAGGCTAAATTTTTTAGTTTTTCTTTCCTTCCGATTTGGAAGGAAATGGAAGAAAATACATTCGTTCTTTTTCTTTTCTCTTCCTTTCCTTTATTCCCTTTACTTTCTTTTCTTTTCCCTCCTTAAGTGAACTCGGGAACTACATTGCCAGGGGCGGACCCATGTTGATGACTTGGTGGGCGGGCGCACCATTTGAAAAAAAAATTAGTGTATTTTTAGGTAAAAACCCGATCGCACCTTTTGAAAATATAGTTAAATCCCGCATCCGCAACCACAGAAAATAATTTTTAGGTCCACTACTATACATCTCAGTGACGAAAAATGTACAACATCAATTCCACCTTTTAATATATAGATTTAATTACACAAATGGGTCTTGTGGTATATACCTAGTTTCGTCTTCAGGTACTAACTTTTTTTTTAACAGGTTTAGGTTTTATGGTTTCAATTTTCTAACACCTTTGGGTACTAAAACCAAAATTATCAATATAATGACTAAAATACCCTTCCATTCTTTTTAATTTTATCAATGTAACATCTTTGGGTACTAACACCTAATTTTATTTAAGTTTAAATCAATTTTACAAAATCAATTTTTTTTTATTTTCATCTTTTTATTATATCTCTTAATTAACATAAAATCTATTTATTTTTTTATTTTTTATTTATAAATATAAATTAAAAAAGTCAGAAAATGTCTGCTCCATTTTTTATTTATTAATAATATTACTAAATAATACTAGATAAATATCTGACTAATATTATGAATATATAAAAACTCTTTGAAATATAAATTAAATAATGAAACAAATGATATAATAAGTATCTATTAAAATCCATAGCAATCTTGAAAAGACACGAATATAATATGTGAAAATTAGTTAAATTAATTTATCAAGATATGTAACATAATCGAGAAAAACCGTTTAAAAATAACTACAGCTAATTTAATATATTTTGTAGTAAAATCGTAAAAATGTATAATCTTATCTGAATTGTTTGTCATGATCAATTACTTGGCACATTTTGAGACGGTGTGATTAAACCATGACGTCTCTATTTTATTTGTGTATCTATGTGCTTATGAAACACTTTAGTTCCGATGAGATACAGTCTTTTATTATTATTATTATTATTATTATTATTGTTGTTGTTGTTATTGGTTTTATATTATTTAATTTATCTTTTAAAGAGATTTTATATATTCATAATATTAGTAAGATATTTATCTAGTATTATTTAGTAATATTATTAATAAATAAAAAATGGAGCGGACGTTTTCTGACTTTTTTAATTTATATTTATAAATAAAAAATTAAAAATAAATAGATTTTATGTTAATTAAGAGATATAATAAAAAGATGAAAATAAAAAAAAATAGATTTTGTAAAATCGATTTAAACTTAAATAAAATTAGGTGTTAGTACCCAAAGGTGTTACATTGATAAAATTAAAAAGAATGGAAGGGTATTTTAGTCATTATATTGATAATTTTGGTGTTAGTACCCAAAGATGTTACAAAATTGAAACCATAAAACCTAAACCTGTTAAAAAAAAAGGTTAATACCTAAAGGCGAAACTATGTATAAACCACATGACTCATTTGTGTATTAACTCTAATATATATGACAAATTGTTTCTCGCTTTTCATCATATTAACGCTTCTTTCACGCATGCATGCATACAAATGTGTATATATAATAATATTAAGATATTATATGGATAACTTTAAATGAATCCCGACATATATACCGTATAAATGAATGAATAACTACAACTTAAACAAAATTAAATAATATCTTAACATACAAGAAATAATGTGAAATATATACTAATCAATACAATATATTTTTCCTAACATACCCCTTGCATCCAAATATCACATGCAATGATTGTTTGTTGATGACGGATAGTAGTTAGTCTTAATTGAACAACAACAAGGACATATCAACTAGGTTGGTTTCAAAAGATATAGCCAAAAAGGTACTTTGAGGTGATTTAGTCATGAGGCCAAAATAAAGATGGGGCCGAAACACGTACGTCCCAAGAGGTAGAGAAAGCGAGAAATATGCAAACACGATGGCAAGAAATCTAGGGTGGCAGCTGACAGCACATGAAACTGGTACAACACACATAGGCGGTTGAGAGCGACAAGTTCCGGATCCACAACAGTTGTGTGGTAGCAAACCATAATAGTGGAAGGAAAAGACCAAGTAAGATGGTTATTGAAAAACGGAATAAAAACGCAACCATATAAAATAAAAACGCAACCATAATAGCTGTGTAATTTTGAAAAGAAAAACAAATAAAATAAAATAATGTAATTCTAACAAGTCTTTTAAACAAGTCATGATAAAGTATAAAGTTTTTTTTTTTTTTTTTTTTGTATATATTCATAATTACCGAAAGAAAGCCATTACTAGCGGAAATTTGTTCATCACCCAACGCCTAAGAATAAATCATTACTCCAATAAGAAATCATCACTAACCATGTTATATTATTATGATATGTTTAAAACAAAATACAATTATTACTTTTTGTCGGCTCATATATTTCTTTGAAAATAAAACCAAATGAAATGAGTCATTACTTCATTCACCAACTCGTTAATTTTTTTTAAGGTTTGTTAAAAGGACAAGTATTTAACACTATCCTTAACGAAGTATTTAAATCTTAAATGCTGAATGAAAAATGATAATTGTTTTGGACCTAGTTTCTTAGTGATAATATAACAAACTAAAACATCATAATATTTAATTAAAGTAATAAATTTTATAACTGAATAATGTCTAGTTAATTAAGATATATTAACACAAAAAAACAGACTAACAAAAAGAAAAGAACTTTCAACGGACACAACAATATAAATAAGTCAATTAGTTAGGGGCTGTTTGTTTACCTCTTGACGAGACTCTTAATGGTTCAAACCTTTTACTGGTTCAACACTTAATGGTTCAGAGTGTTTGTTTCACGAGCAGATGTCTGAATGATTCAGACAGTTGCCTCTGAATGGTTAAGATTTATACATAGTCTGAATGGTTAAGACCTCTAATCGTATTTGGTCAGCATTTGCCTCTGAACGTTTAAGCATTATACAGACTCTTAATGGTTCAGACCTCTTACTAGTTCAACCCATTTCCAACTATAGGTGTTGTGACCCAGTTTCTAAAGTGGTTTGTCTTGACAGAAATTGTTTTGACCCCTTTTCTGGCTTGACCCGAACCAAACCTATCATTTTGCAACTCCAGTACTTTATCGGAAATATTTAATGATATATTAATGAGCCTGGCTATTTGGGCTTTAAGTTAGTTTTTAATATGAAAACTAATCATACTAATTTGTGCTTGGGCCTGTAGTGCTTTTGCTGGTTATTGAAGGCCTTTGTCTGACACTCTGACTTGTCATTGTTTATGGGCTTTTGACGAATTTCTTTACATAATTCTAATATGATTTTGACTGAAAATGTAGAGTTAATGCTATAACTATATTGACTGTTTAACTTCTAAATTTTTGTTTGTTCATCTTTTACCTTTTTTTTTAATTCATCAGGTGATAAGTAAATATGTCCCTTTGTGTAAGGTTAACTATAAGTCCTATGTTTGATCAATCTGTTGATTTAGAAATAGGATTAATGAGTGTGAGTTAGGGATGAGCACGGTATCGAACCGATACTGGTACCGAAAGTACCGCGAAAAACGGGGAAAAGTGGTACCGGTATCGAATACATCGGTTTGGTACCAGTACCGAAAAACGGGAAAAATGGGAACCGGTACTGGTACCGAATGCTGATCCTAGTGTGAGTGTGAGCTAGTTTAAAAAAAAATATAAAATAAATACAAAAGTGACTTCCTATCACATCTTAGTATGACGCTACTACATACGTATATAAAACCCAACCGGTTGATCTAACCTAATATTAATCTATTTGTATAGACCTGTCAATATTTATATCATTGTTTTGTAAAATATAATGGTTTTATAACTATTTTTAACGATATTTATGATTTTTTTAATACACCTTGTTATAGATTTTTTTTTCATACCACGCTTTTATAACATTCTTACGCGTGGAATTTTTTACAATTTTTTTTCGCATAAATGTTTTATACCACCACCACCATCGCCATCACAACTACCACAATCCACTTACATCCCCACCATTTTAACCTTAAATGATATGATTAATTAACTAGATATCAAATACGAACATGCATAATCGGACGAAACACATTGGTTTTGGTTGGATTCAGACACAAAATCAGACTCCACAAAGCCATACACATTAAAACACACAAAATCGGACGAGGTTGTTGATCAAAGGGTGTGTGAAGGTTACATATGATGGTAAGGAAGTCAATGTAGAGGGTTCGAAAATTGGTGAAAGGAGACGAATGGATCAATGTGTGTTTGATTTATGTGTTTTTTTATATATTAGCAGTAATTAGTAGTAGTAATGTTAATCATAAATAATTAACGAAGGAGACCTTACATCGCTAAGATGGTAAAAGTTACAAGATAAAACGATGACAAAAGGAAGAAAAATGACACATAGTTATAGGTCAAACATGTATGCATTGGAATAGATAATAAAGAAGAAATAAATACCTAGATTATAAAACTTATGTTTATTATTGCTTATAGTATGATTGACAAGTAACACTTGATCACATAATTTTTGGTTTACTTTCGAGAACTTATTTATTTGGAACTTTTCGCTTATGTTATAAACAAAATTTTTGATATCACTATTCACTTCGTAAGGCAACCACTCTCAATAGTCAATATGACTATCCAAGAACTCTAGACCATAAGAACAACCGGACGCCATTGAACTACATCATAAGTTAGCCACTCTCAATATGACTATCAATGAGCACGTATTTGAGATACACTGAGAGAAACTAAATGCCTGTAGAGCACATAAAAAACTAAGCCCTAGGTGCTTGCGTAAGACTGTAAAGAGCCTTTTGGAGCAAGCACTTATGGCGTGGTCAAGCGGAATCAACAAACTCGGGGTTGTGCCATATATACACTCTCATATAAATCACCATGAGGAAAGAAATTACTGACAACAATTTGTCCGATATCCCAGCCATGAGATACGCAATGGAAAAACGCGTCGGATAGTGGTTGGTTTGAAATAGGGCTAAACATCTTAGCATAATCAATAATATGTCTAATGAAATCCCTTTGACACAACAAGTGGGACTTTATGTTGGCTAACACATCCACCATTGTTTGGCTTCATTCTGGAAATCAACTTACATCCAACAATGTTAGCAGTTAAGCTATATGGTGTGGGACAGGGGCTTTATCATGCCACGTAAGTGGGGGCTTTATCATTAACTTACACAGTATGGAATAAAGTCTCCTTTAAACCCTCATTAAAAAAAAGAAAACAAATCTAATCGGTTGCTCCCCACTTCTCCCCCTTTAACGCTCGCCATCAACATGGTTGGGGCAATTACAACGCCCTCATATGATGGAGCATCGCTGGTGTTGGGGACGCTAACCAGCAGAGGTGGCTGGAGGTGTTGCCCCACACCGTCTAGCCTTAGGGGCGGATGCATGCCTTTCCCCAGTAAAAGGCAAGGCACCTACTCAAATGGCCTATAAACATAAAATAACTTCTAAACTAAACCAAAGTAAACTAAGATGCCCCTATCAAACCATCAAGAAACAAAGGCCCCTTCAATAAACCAACAGGCCCCCACAACCCACATCTTTGATCGTAGCCCAAGTTTAAAAAAATGTTCCTACAGCAAATGACTCATCAGTAATCCAGGATTTTTTTTTTCTGTAAAACTTACTTATATATTTATTTATTTATATTTATATCATATATGTGTATTCGTGTCATTGTTATGAACCATGAGTGATGAAGGAGAAGAGTATGTCCAATTTTTAAGGGACGGAGCTCAAGCCTTGCAAATGTGGGCTATGTGATCTGTTTTTTTTCTTTTTTTTTTATTTGGTCTTTATCTGATTAAAATATTTAATGTGACATCTTAATTGTTAGGAGTGTGATTGTAGTTTGAATCCCCTTCAATTTGCTACTTTTCAAGAGTAATTTTTAATTAAACGAATAAAATAACAAAACTTGAGTGATAAATAGAAACATGATTTGTTACAACCTACTTATTAACTAAATCATGCCATTTTATGTTTTTACCGGAACCATTTTAGTCTGGCCCATTTTTGGCCCGATCACATAAATTTCAAGATCCGCCACTATGAACAGTTGAAGTAGAGTGGTAGAGAAGAGAGAAGGGCGATGACTAGATGACTTTTTTACACCTGTTCTATTCATGTTGTTATGTGGTAATTACTAATTACTAATTAGTACAAAACTTACAAACTCACGACGATGTTCTCATTAGATGTTTGAAATTAGTTAGTTGTTATGCATAAGAAAAATAATACTTTACATAAGTTAAAAGATTTATTTGATACGTTTTAAGTTAGAAATAGCTCTAAATAAGTTTTACATAATTTTACTATACATGTGGATAATAAATCTATTATTTTTCATTTAACCCTTGTATAGTTGTATTATGCATAAATGGATTAATATTTACACTTTAATAAGTAAACTCGAACACTCAAGATAATTTATTAGGCTGGCGGATTCTCATCTTTTGCGATGAACGTAATCTTCCGCTCTTAAAGCAAAAGCTTCTTGTTTTGCTTTACATTAGTCCAATGTATCATTTCTACTACATTTAGGGCCGGCTCAAGAAAGAGGCAAGCAAACTCCTTTCTGTGGGTCCACTTCTCTAAGGCTCCAAAAATTTTTAATATTTTATATATGTTAAACGCTACGCTGGTGGTATTTCTTCACGTCACCTCATTGCTGTTATAGGTCTTGCTAGAAATGTTTTCAGTCTCTCGTCACTAATATTTTGTCCTCGAAAGTTTCGTAACAAAAAATTTCTGTAAGTTTGAAAAAAAAAAGGAAAAGGAAGATGTTTGTGGGCCTCCAAAATAGTTATTTTTTAGTAAGAAATGGACCCTAATATTTTATTATATAACTTAACTAGGTTAGAACCCCGTGTATTACACGGGTTGAATAAATGTAATTTTATATATTAAATAATAAAAAGTTATATCTTTATGAACCCCAAATATTGTACGGGTTAAATAAATGTAATTTTATATATCAAATAATAAAAAAGTTATATCTTTAAAAACCATGTGTATTACACAGATTAAATAAATATAACTTTGTATACTAAATATTAAAAACGTCGTATCTTTGAAAAACTCGTGTATAATCGCGTTGAATTAATCTACCAAATAATAAAAAAATTACATCCTTAAAAACCCTGTATATTACACGTGTTGAATAGATCTAAAAAAAAAGTTATATCTTTAAAAACCATGTGTATTACACAGATTAAATAAAAATAATTTTGTATATTAATTACTAAAAACATCGTATCTTTAAAAAACCCCGTGTATAGTCGAGTTGAAAAATCTACCAAATAATAAAAAAAATTATATCCTTAAAAAACTATGTGTATTACACGTGTTGAATAAATCTAATTTTACATAGCAAATGATAAAAAAAGTTATATCTTTAAAAACTTCGTGTATTACACGGGTTATATAAATGTAACATTGTATAGTAAATAATAAAAAGAGTAAACTGCCATTTTGGTCCCTGTGGTTTGGCCAGTTTTGCCACTTTAGTCCAAATCTCAAACTTATTACATCCAGGGCCCTGTGGTTTGCATTTTGTTGCCATTTTAGTCCAAAATCCAAAAACCCTAGTTTTTTTACTGTTGCAACCTCCTATTTTGTCCTGTAGTGCAGGGGTATTTTGGTCATTTATGTTTTATTTAAAGCAATTCAACAACAACAACAAAAAAACCCAGAAAATCAAGAACATCTTCTTCAACAACAACAAAACTGTAACACCTCGAAAATTCACGTCCTATAATGTGTTGACACGTGTCATAATGTTTGAACGTGTGAAAGAATGTTCTGAAAGGACTAAAGTTGACAAACATGGAAAGTATGTTAATATACGGGTTCTAAATGTCAACAGTGAATAAATATATGGTATATTAACCCTACATGATGCTCATACCTTCAAACGAATAAATCATGGATCATACGAAGCTAAAAGTGAGAGATTTCAAACTACAGGGGCTAAATGTGTCAACATGTTTAAGTTATACCTCTGAGTGACCTTTTAGCGAACCCAAAGCTTTGTAAAGATTAATTATGCTCACTAGAATGCACGATATAAATTTCATAAAGTTTCGTTATCGTATGAGAAAGTTATGATCATATTCGTGTGTGAGGGGTTAAAAGCGTCAACGTTGAAATTTATGACTTTTCAGGTAACCATAAAGTTACCCAAGGACTTAACAAAGTTTGGTTATGTCTTAAGGCCCTTAAAAGTCAAGTTAGAGGGCTCAAAGTGCAAGAAATCATGTTAAGATCAAGTGTAGAAGGATCAGGGACTGAAAGCGTCAAAAAGTGCATAAGTTTGCATTTTCGCGCATAACTTACGTTCTGAATACATCCGGACATCCAAAAATTTATGTAAGCATGACTATATTATATTTTAGTGTTCGCCATAAGAAAAATCCATTCGTCGCGTCATTTAGATCGTTTTTCGCGCTTATGCGCATTCCGTCGTAATTAAGCGAACATCGCGATCGTACGGCCAAACGAACCGACATCCGACATATTTTTGAGCATGCTTTGAGTTCCCTATACTTTAACTTCAATTTAGAGCCTTGAAATGAGGTTAACGGGGTTCAAACGCATCGAAAATCGCTTAAACGGGCTGCAGGGACCATTTCTGCCATTTTTGAAACTTTTCTGGATCTGGCACATGCTAGCGTAGCGCGAGCCCTAAGGCCTTTATGGTAGCGCTACACGAGCGCCTAACCAGATCAGAAAAATCTGATTAACAGCTGTTAACAGCTGTTTAAACCTCACCCACACATTTACACTTGCCCTTTCAGCTTGTAAGAGGCCATTTTTAGTCACCACAACATTCCAACACTTGTACGGATGGGATCGAATCACGGTTTACGAGAAACGATCCTAACGGTGGACCGAAATCTATAAATACCCAACACATTTCACTTCATTTCTCACACTTGATCTGATTTTAAGCCTTCTAAGTTGAAGTTATACTTCATACCTGAAGGTAAATCGGATCGAGAGCTTTCGGGGACCCTTCGTAAGTATTCTTTCGTTCTTTTATTGCTTTACGGGTCCGAAAGTCAAACTTTGCTTGACTTTCTGCATTGACCAGTTTAAGGTCGATGCGAAGTTCGTTTGAACTTCATAACGTGAGCGTGATCACGATGGTTATAGTCCCTAGTGACTATACCTACTGATTTCCACGTTATCTAGGCTCAGTGACGAGCCGTAGTTTCGGCCAGAATACGTATTCTTGCGTATTTTGTAACCAAACTACTTATGGGTATCAAAACCGTTTGTTTTGATACCAAACTTGTTTTCTAACTTAGTTAAGCATGTTTCAACATGCTTAGCTCGTCACTTTAGTTTAGTGCTTATATAGGGTCGTAAAGGTAAGCGATCTAAACAATCGCTTATACTTTCGAACCCGACCCGTTTGGTCGATCATTAGGATCCGACCAAACACATTAAGTGACCTTATGGTCACATCGTTCGAGTAGTTGTATGACAGGTAGTATATATGCCTTAGGTAAATGACCAAAATACCCCTACGGGGCTTAAATTGAGATTAAACTCGTTTTGGGCATAATGGAAGGTATCATACTGATACCACAACATATTTAAGGCATATTAACTTAGGAAACCTGTTCGTGATCCATTCGGTTACCCGTTACGCTTATTACGCGATCGGTTCGGTTTATGTAACAAGTTTACATAAATTTGCCGAAACGGGTCAAACCTTATCGGTTTTATCTCAAAAATCCAGAATGTGTTGAGTTTACCCATATTATACAAGTCTCCAAACTTGTCGGGTCTAAATCACATTCTATTCCGGTCTTCGCTTAATCGTGCGTAAGAACCGTATATTCCCTTAAGACTAACCGGTCTAAGCTTAGGCTTAATTAAAGACCCGTTAGCATTCTAATTAATTATTTATACCATCATTCCAGACTAGAGCTTTCCGGTAAATTGTACCTACGCTTACTTAAGTGACTACGGCTGAGTTATTAGATTCTTGCTATT
The DNA here is from genome assembly GCA_030545235.1 of Helianthus tuberosus. Taxonomy (NCBI): domain Eukaryota; kingdom Viridiplantae; phylum Streptophyta; class Magnoliopsida; order Asterales; family Asteraceae; genus Helianthus; species Helianthus tuberosus. The sequence goes on along the minus strand of CM060432.1, from coordinate 186,559,583 downwards.
TAAGACAGGAGCTAGCTCAGGTAAATACTCTTAACTTATTTTCCCTATACGGGCTTGGGATACGGTACTATAAAAGTACCGCTTGGTCGGGTGTATGTAGTCATTTAAATCGGATTGTGATTGATGTACTTACATAACCTGTTTAATATGTATTATTTTATTATTATTTGGTGTATGACTTTGGGGGTTAATGACCATGTCCCGGATATCCTTGGCATCATTCGAAGTAATGGCCACGACTTAAGCACGGGGTGTAGGCATACACCTGACAGCTGCATTATGTAAAAACTGGTAATCCACTCCGAGGTATCATCCTTGTGGGCATTATACCGGAACTGGTAATCCACTTAGAGGATGATAGCCCGTGGGCATTATACCTGTGGCGTGTCTGTTAATCTAGTCCGGCCCTACAAACCGGCCCTAACGGACGACAAATAAGTAAAACTGTATACAAGATTATATACAAATAATTTTCCCAAGTTATAAAAGATTAATTTTGCCTCTGTGCATTTTAATCAAAGTGTCAAAAGGTTTTGTGCCTGGTGCATCTAAATCAATTTTCTTAAACTCTTTACAAATGAGTCGGTTGAGTGTATTTACCAGTGAAAACTGACGTATTTTCCAAAAAGGTTAAGTGACAGGTACTGAACGTAATTGGCTGGAAGCTCAGGGAGCTAATAAGGAATCTTGCAAAATTTTAGGTGCCTAAAGTCTGTTGAACAAATGATATGTTTAAAGATCCGCCTGTGGATCCTTTACTTTCCGTTGTAATACTGGATACTACTCCATATTCGGAATGTACTACTAATTATCTTTTGCTTCCGCTGTGCATTCATATATATTGTGTTGTTTGACTATTATGTTGCCAACCACGTCACGATACTCCCCCACCGGGCCCACCGGTGACACGTGGAAATTTGGGGTGTGACAGGTTGGTATCAGAGCCAACACTGAGTGAATTAAACACTAGTCTTTTGTGTTTAATCTCAGTTACACAATTGCACATTCTTGAGTCTAGACAAGAACATAGGAAAAATCCAAATTTGTTTCATTTTACCTTATTTGGTTCCTTTGTTATTTTTCTGATTTGCCCTTGCATGGGCAAGTCAATTGCTATAGAAGTCCCGTTTAGGGCAACCATATACTTGGTAATTTTAAAAAGGAACGATTATATTTAAAGTATCATTCCTATATTATAAGATCTACCATTATAATAAAATGGCAAAATTTAAAAAGGACAAAACCTAGCCATGTGTCACATTAAGACAGGGCCAAGATGGTAGTTCCATAATTAGATTCAGATCCTTGTTAACAGTTCAATTTAGGATTGCTCTGCGTTAATTATTAAAAAGAATCTTAAAGGTAAACCTAGCCTAAATGCCACGGCATACGAGGCCAAGATGGTAGAACCTATTCAAGAGATTCAAATCCTTATTAAACATATGAAAGCATAATAACATGCTCAACAAAATGTGATATGATAAAATCACATAAGTCATTTTGGGATATACTAAATTCCCTTAATTATATAATCATCCCGTATGGATGAAGTGCCCACGGGCTATAACTAACGTCCTCTGTGACTAAAGACAGTGGTAGCCTACAACTCCCTGTCAAGAAAAGGTAATGAACTTTGATTCAAACCTTGAAGCCTCGATTCTATAAAATCAAGGCCTATAAATTAAACTTGTCTAAGTGACTAGGCCATTTGTGCTATTATTAAAACCTTAATGCCTCGATCCTCTGAAATCATGGCTTATAAATTAAACGTGTCTACGCGACTAGGCCTTTTGTGCTATTATTAACTTATAATTTAGGAATATAATAAATATCCTGAATAATTATATATTTATCAAATTAACCAATATGTGTATTAAAAACATGGTTAATAAATAGTTCAAAAAGATAAAAACTGTTTAAACTTCCGTAAAAACCTTGTCCTTGTTTAATTTTTATGTAGCAATTAAAACTACATGGCTGGGTCGGAGGAAGGGAACAGTCACCCTCTGGAAAATCGCGATGATGAAAAGATTGACATAACCAGAGGAGAACTTCGTACATTGATTAACTCAGCTGTATCTAAAGCTGTGAAGGAGAAATTCCAGGAGTATAGTGAGACAAATAGTAAAGCCTCATCTGTACCCCACCCTAAATCCATCCCTAAAACTCATCCAGAGCCTGATAACAAGCCGCCCTCAAAGAAAGATGAGTTAAAGAAAGATGACGAACGACATTCATCTAATGAACACAGTGCTCCATCCAAGAGGATAGTGTTCGATAATGAACCGCATACCAAATCCTGTAACTATAAGTACTTTGTTTCCTGCAAGCCCCGAGATTTTACTGGGGAAAAAGGGGCAGTTGATTGTATGATTTGGTTGGATGAAATGGACACAGTTGTCGATATCAGCGGTTGCGCTGAAAGGGATGTCGTGAAGTACGTATCCCAATCGTTCAAAGGAGAGGCACTGGCATGGTGGAAGTCTCTCATTCAAGCTGCGGGGAAGATTCCGCTCTACAACATGTCATGGGAACAGTTTGTTAATCTCATTAAGGAGAATTACTGCCCTCAACATGAAGTTGAGGGGATTGAGTCAGATTTCTTATCCTTGGTAATGACAAACTTAGATTGTCAAGCTTACCTCACCAGTTTTAATACCCTGTCCAGACTGGTCCCTTACCTTGTAACACCAGAGCCCAAGCGGATTGCACGCTTCATTGGGGGTTTACCCCCAGAAATCAAAGCCAGTGTTAAGGCTTCAAGACCTACTACATTTAGGTCAGTAGCTGACCTCTCTCTGTCCCTTACTTTAGATGCGGTCAGGCTAAGGTCGCTAAAGAAATCTGAAGAAAGTAAGAAGAAGCGTGAGGGTGATAACTCACGAGGATCAGAGAAGAAACACAAGGGAAACACTGACTCTGAGAGGTCTGGGTCTGGAAAGAATGGTCAGCAGACAGAGGAAAAGCCAAGGTGCTCGACTTGCCAAAAACGCCACTTTGGAAAATGCAGAATGGAGTCCAATTCTAAATCAGGACCACCTGCATGTGGGATATGCAAGTCTAGGGAGCACAAGGCTGTTGATTGCGGGAAGATCAAAGATGCTACATGCTACAACTGCAACGAGAAAGGGCACATAAAGACCAACTGCCCTAAGTACGCGAGGAAGCCCGAGTAGGCCAAGAGAACAAACGCACGAGTTATCAGGAGGAACGCCCAAGAGATGATGCAGAATAATAATAGTATAATATGTACCTTTCCTTATCAAACAGTTTATGTAGAAACTTATTGATACTGGCACGTATAAATATATTATGAATGATAAAGGTTGAGAACTGTTGTCTCCACCTGATTAAGACTCCGGTCATTTAATGCCCGGTAGAAAGTGACGATGTTACGTCAAAAATGCTCCAACGAATTCCATATTGATATTAATATCTATTAGAAATCACTTTTTCTAATATCCTTATAGCAAACTTTTGATTGCATACTTAAGGACTCAATATAGTGATAAAAATCGATTGGTTGCCTTAAAAATCAAGTCCATATTGTGAGTGATAAGAAGCAATTAATTATCAAAACTCCTTATGAGACAACCCTCGTAATTACACAAAAAAAAAAAAAAATGGTGGAACTGACCGTCCCCGGAATCGAACCCGGGTCTAGGCCGGCCGCACCCTTTCGCGCACCTAGCCAACTGAGCTAGGTGCCTAGTTTGTGAAACTTCCATTATTTATTAGATATAAGCACTTGTACAATAAACTTCTTTATCGTTTATCAATGATAATTTCTACTAAGTGTCCTGTTTTAATACAGGCAATAATAAATCTTCATGAACCATAAACTTAGAAAAATTTTTATCATCCACAAGGTATAACTACCAAGGAAACCATAGTAACCGATTCTTATCGATCGGCAAGGAATCCTTCCGAAAAATCTAAGAGTACTCTTTCTTCGCATAGAGTACGACAACATATGTTATTTTAATTATTTTCTCATTGTTTTTCTATCGCCTGCGAATGCCAAACTATGTTTGATAAAAGTGTCATATGAGGATTGGCGTATCCTAGTGTGTCCCATAGATTATTTCCATGTCTGATCAGCATGGAGGTTTAATGCATGGAACCACAAAGATATCTCAATAATCATATGGTACTAAAGTCAACTAATAGTATTCAAAGAAGATATCCAGAATGAAATTGTCCAAGTAAATATTCCCGATTAAGGAATTCGTGGACTAGTAACATAAAAGTGTCACTTATTTGACACAAGCAATGATGAGTGAACTGGAGCCTGAGATATGGAAATCTCTGTAACCTCCTCGTATCTTGATTATCTTCTCCTAAGATTACCCTGTTTACCCCTGGGAGGCAGGTAGAGTTAAGTTTAATATCCCATTTAGGGTTGCATTATTATGAAATCTCCAGGACAACTAGTACCATTATTGGCAGAATCGAAAACCCTGGTTAAGTAAGTTTTAAGATATAGATTCATAAAGCCTAACTCAGCATCCTGAGAATTCGGTATAGTAATTATGAAAGACGGTTCATTTTGCTTATGCATTGTTACCGCAACCCTACTTAGACAACGATTAAGAATTTGCCATCAGCTGCCCCGGGATCGTTGAATTGTTTGACTAACGGCAAGGATTAGCTATTCCTTAAAAAAAAAAAATTCGTTAAGCAGTGGTTGGAATAACCATTCCACCGTAAGATAAGCTTATCTATAATAGTTTATATATAAGCATCAAGGCTGCTCCCTTGGAGACCTTGTATAAATGGAATATTAAACAATCTATTGATTCGGACAATAGATTGGTAAGTTCAATTATAAGGACCTGAAAGTTGCCTAGGAAACAACAAATAAGATCATATAAATCCATACTCGATTGTAAGTTGCCAGTATACGGCAGGAAATCGAGAATTTATGAAAATAGCAAACCTCCTAAATTCTTGTTAAGAAATGAGGTTTAACAATAGATATCACCCTGGAAGGGTGTGCTAAATTTGTTAAATTATCGGGCTAGTTAAGCTCCGAGTATATAGAATCATTCGAAGGAAATCGAATGTATCAAGATCAGGTAGCCTTTAAGCTAAAACCTATTTAAAGAGATTGGCGGAGCTCGCAATTCATTGCACATCAGTGGTTGAAGGATGTGTTTCGCCAATAAGTCAAGAAGCATTATCACAATATGATATGCAGATTTATAATATGATGAGCAACCTGTGTCGGTTAAGGGTCGACAGGATTAGAAGCTCCAAAAAGATACATGTGCCTATTATAAAGGTCAAGTGGGATGCCCGAAGAGGTCCCGAATTCACGTGGGAAGTTGAATCCACGATGAAAGAAAAGTACCCTTACTTATTTCAGTAAATCTCGGGTCGAGATTTCTTTTAAGGGGGTGAGGATGTAACACCTCGAAAATTCACGTCCTATAATGTGTTGACACGTGTCATAATGTTTGAACGTGTGAAAGAATGTTCTGAAAGGACTAAAGTTGACAAACATGGAAAGTATGTTAATATACGGGTTCTAAATGTCAACAGTGAATAAATATATGGTATATTAACCCTACATGATGCTCATACCTTCAAACGAATAAATCATGGATCATACGAAGCTAAAAGTGAGAGATTTCAAACTACAGGGGCTAAATGTGTCAACATGTTTAAGTTATACCTCTGAGTGACCTTTTAGCGAACCCAAAGCTTTGTAAAGATTAATTATGCTCACTAGAATGCACGATATAAATTTCATAAAGTTTCGTTATCGTATGAGAAAGTTATGATCATATTCGTGTGTGAGGGGTTAAAAGCGTCAACGTTGAAATTTATGACTTTTCAGGTAACCATAAAGTTACCCAAGGACTTAACAAAGTTTGGTTATGTCTTAAGGCCCTTAAAAGTCAAGTTAGAGGGCTCAAAGTGCAAGAAATCATGTTAAGATCAAGTGTAGAAGGATCAGGGACTGAAAGCGTCAAAAAGTGCATAAGTTTGCATTTTCGCGCATAACTTACGTTCTGAATACATCCGGACATCCAAAAATTTATGTAAGCATGACTATATTATATTTTAGTGTTCGCCATAAGAAAAATCCATTCGTCGCGTCATTTAGATCGTTTTTCGCGCTTATGCGCATTCCGTCGTAATTAAGCGAACATCGCGATCGTACGGCCAAACGAACCGACATCCGACATATTTTTGAGCATGCTTTGAGTTCCCTATACTTTAACTTCAATTTAGAGCCTTGAAATGAGGTTAACGGGGTTCAAACGCATCGAAAATCGCTTAAACGGGCTGCAGGGACCATTTCTGCCATTTTTGAAACTTTTCTGGATCTGGCACATGCTAGCGTAGCGCGAGCCCTAAGGCCTTTATGGTAGCGCTACACGAGCGCCTAACCAGATCAGAAAAATCTGATTAACAGCTGTTAACAGCTGTTTAAACCTCACCCACACATTTACACTTGCCCTTTCAGCTTGTAAGAGGCCATTTTTAGTCACCACAACATTCCAACACTTGTACGGATGGGATCGAATCACGGTTTACGAGAAACGATCCTAACGGTGGACCGAAATCTATAAATACCCAACACATTTCACTTCATTTCTCACACTTGATCTGATTTTAAGCCTTCTAAGTTGAAGTTATACTTCATACCTGAAGGTAAATCGGATCGAGAGCTTTCGGGGACCCTTCGTAAGTATTCTTTCGTTCTTTTATTGCTTTACGGGTCCGAAAGTCAAACTTTGCTTGACTTTCTGCATTGACCAGTTTAAGGTCGATGCGAAGTTCGTTTGAACTTCATAACGTGAGCGTGATCACGATGGTTATAGTCCCTAGTGACTATACCTACTGATTTCCACGTTATCTAGGCTCAGTGACGAGCCGTAGTTTCGGCCAGAATACGTATTCTTGCGTATTTTGTAACCAAACTACTTATGGGTATCAAAACCGTTTGTTTTGATACCAAACTTGTTTTCTAACTTAGTTAAGCATGTTTCAACATGCTTAGCTCGTCACTTTAGTTTAGTGCTTATATAGGGTCGTAAAGGTAAGCGATCTAAACAATCGCTTATACTTTCGAACCCAACCCGTTTGGTCGATCATTAGGATCCGACCAAACACATTAAGTGACCTTATGGTCACATCGTTCGAGTAGTTGTATGACAGGTAGTATATATGCCTTAGGTAAATGACCAAAATACCCCTACGGGGCTTAAATTGAGATTAAACTCGTTTTGGGCATAATGGAAGGTATCATACTGATACCACAACATATTTAAGGCATATTAACTTAGGAAACCTGTTCGTGATCCATTCGGTTACCCGTTACGCTTATTACGCGATCGGTTCGGTTTATGTAACAAGTTTACATAAATTTGCCGAAACGGGTCAAACCTTATCGGTTTTATCTCAAAAATCCAGAATGTGTTGAGTTTACCCATATTATACAAGTCTCCAAACTTGTCGGGTCTAAATCACATTCTATTCCGGTCTTCGCTTAATCGTGCGTAAGAACCGTATATTCCCTTAAGACTAACCGGTCTAAGCTTAGGCTTAATTAAAGACCCGTTAGCATTCTAATTAATTATTTATACCATCATTCCAGACTAGAGCTTTCCGGTAAATTGTACCTACGCTTACTTAAGTGACTACGGCTGAGTTATTAGATTCTTGCTATTTAAGACAGGAGCTAGCTCAGGTAAATACTCTTAACTTATTTTCCCTATACGGGCTTGGGATACGGTACTATAAAAGTACCGCTTGGTCGGGTGTATGTAGTCATTTAAATCGGATTGTGATTGATGTACTTACATAACCTGTTTAATATGTATTATTTTATTATTATTTGGTGTATGACTTTGGGGGTTAATGACCATGTCCCGGATATCCTTGGCATCATTCGAAGTAATGGCCACGACTTAAGCACGGGGTGTAGGCATACACCTGACAGCTGCATTATGTAAAAACTGGTAATCCACTCCGAGGTATCATCCTTGTGGGCATTATACCGGAACTGGTAATCCACTTAGAGGATGATAGCCCGTGGGCATTATACCTGTGGCGTGTCTGTTAATCTAGTCCGGCCCTACAAACCGGCCCTAACGGACGACAAATAAGTAAAACTGTATACAAGATTATATACAAATAATTTTCCCAAGTTATAAAAGATTAATTTTGCCTCTGTGCATTTTAATCAAAGTGTCAAAAGGTTTTGTGCCTGGTGCATCTAAATCAATTTTCTTAAACTCTTTACAAATGAGTCGGTTGAGTGTATTTACCAGTGAAAACTGACGTATTTTCCAAAAAGGTTAAGTGACAGGTACTGAACGTAATTGGCTGGAAGCTCAGGGAGCTAATAAGGAATCTTGCAAAATTTTAGGTGCCTAAAGTCTGTTGAACAAATGATATGTTTAAAGATCCGCCTGTGGATCCTTTACTTTCCGTTGTAATACTGGATACTACTCCATATTCGGAATGTACTACTAATTATCTTTTGCTTCCGCTGTGCATTCATATATATTGTGTTGTTTGACTATTATGTTGCCAACCACGTCACGATACTCCCCCACCGGGCCCACCGGTGACACGTGGAAATTTGGGGTGTGACAAAAACCCAGAAAATCAAGAACATCTTCAAAGTTCATCATCAAAACCCAGAAAATCAAGAACATCTTCAAGAAAAAACGAGGCTCAGATCTGTATCTTCAAGAACATCATCAAACATCATCATCAAAACCCAGAAAATCCACCAAATCAAGAACATAATCTTCAAGAAAATCAAAAACCGATTTGTAAAAAGAAACGAGGCTCAGATCTGTAACAAACCCAGAAACCATCACAAAAATCAAAATACAGACAACAAATCAAAACAAAAACCGATTTGTAAAAAGAAACGAGGCTCAGATCTGTAAGAACATAATCAAACATCATCCGATTTGTAAAACCGCCATGGCTGCAAACAGAGGTTGCAAGCGCACTTGCCCTCCTCCGATTCTGCCACGCCAAGCTCGGATTAGGTGAAATCATCACAGCCTCATGGTGAACAAGCATAACAGAACAGAAAATCCAGAAATTCCAGAAAATCAAGAATATCATCATCAAGAACATCATCATCATCAACCCAGAAAATCCAGAAAATCCAGAACATCATCATCAAGAACATCATCATCATCAACCCAGAAAATCCAGAAAACCCATCATCAAGAACATCTGTATCTTCAAGAACATCATCACCACCACCGTCATTAACAAAAAATCTTACAAACCCTTTAAATCCGACAACGACTGTAACCCCCCATCTCTCTCTCTCATATGCAGATGACCAACAGCCCCAACGGCCAAAACAATCACCGCCGATCACTCATCCACCAGCCCCAACCCCCCATCTCTCTCTCTCATATGCAGATGACCAACATCGTTTCCGACAACAAATCTGGACGGCGGTGGTGATGTGGCGGCGGTGGTGGTGCTATAGGCGGTGGTGGCATCAGGATTTCATTTTTTACCTCGATTCGTCAGATCTAAGGTAAACAAAACGAGGTTACAATCCAGATCTGTTTCGTTGTCCACCAACACACTCACCACATAACTCTCTCTCTCTCATTCAGTTCCGGCGAAGACAAAGGCGGCGACGGTTGTTCCTCAGGCGGCGACGGTTGTTCCTCAGGCGGTGGATTTCATGGAGTGTTATTGGGAGAGAGAAGAGAGAGATTCAGATTTTGTTTAAGAGAGAGAGAGAGAGAATGCAGATTATTATAGAGAGAGAAGAGAGAGAGTCAGATTTTAGTTTTTTTTATTTCTTATAATAACTTATAAATAGAAAAAGATTTAATTAATATTTAGTTAGAAAAAGACCAAAATGCCCCTGAGGAAAAGGACAAAAACCAGGTATTTTTTTTTTGAAATCTGACCTGATTTGAGATTTGGACTAAAATGGCAACAAAATGCAAACCACAGGGCCCTGGATGTAATAAGTTTGAGATTTGGACTAAAGTGGCAAAACTGGCCAAACCACAGGGATCAAAATGGCAGTTTACTCTAATAAAAAAAATTCATATTTTTAAAAACCCCGCGTTTTACACGAGTTGAATAAATATACTTTTGTATACCAAATAATAAAAATAAAGTTATATTTTTAATAAATTATTAAATTATTAAAATGATATTTAAATTCGTTATATTATCATTGGTATTGGATTTCAACAATATTTTGAAGATTATTTTAATTATTGATAGTTTTTTCTAGAGTTCTTTTTTTATGAATAGTTTTTCTATTTTTGGATTTACATGGGAACTTGACAATTCTTGTAAATAGCTAATTCACCATTTGGTTTGGAGGATGTAAGAAAGTTATTCGATATTCTGAGAGACTAAAAGTATAATAATATTTTATTAAAGTATGATAGATTTGATATTAATTTATTATTTATTTAGTTAATACAAGATAAGTATAGATTTGAGGATACATTCAATGAATGACACGTGTCCAAAAGTTGGTTTCTTTTATTATATTATTATAGTAGATAGATTAAATGTTATTGATAATAAAAATTTGTATTAGATTAGATTTTAGATTTGATTAAATATTATTAATAATAAGAATTTGTATTAATTTAGATTAAATATTATTAGTATTAGTATTATTAATAATTTTAATCAATTAAATGAGAGAATGACAAGTGTCCCAAAATAGGTTTCTTTTATTATATAGTATAGATGCACGTAGAGAAAAAGATAAGAGTTAAATATGATTTTAGTCTCTGTAGTTTGGGCTATCTTGGCAGTTTAGTCCAAATGTTAAAAAAAGGTTTCACCGTTGCCATTTTAATTCACTGGGTTATCTTCATCCATTTTTCTATTAATGAGAAGGGCAATTTGGTCATTTTATATGCAATTCTATAAATACTAAAGTTTATTTGAATTTTGTTGCCCATTATACATTGTCTAAAGTTATCTTTTTCCTCGCTTTTAGCGAAGGGCAAAATAGTCTTGTAACGTTTTACTATAACAAATTAAAAAAAAAAATCTGATTAAATTTTGATTTTTGATGAAAATGATAACAAAATTCAAACGATAAGGACCCAAATTCAAAATGTTAGAATTTTGTACTAAAGTGGCAAAAGTGACCAAACCTCAGGACCATTTTTTCAGTTTACTCTTTTTTCTTATGCAATAGATATATTCATGACCAGTCTACGTCTGAAATGTATGGCACCCATCCATTTTCACAAATATGCATTCTTGGCTAATATTCACTTTGATCTACCCATGGACCTCACTCGTCACCAATCACCAATCATTTACTTTAATCATGTAACTAAAAGATCTGCAATCACTCATTTTTGTTCCCATTATGTACGGGAGGAGATTTCTTGAATCTTATTGATGCCGTTCGATCGTTCATCTTCATGGATCGTTGCCATTGTTCATGGCTCGAAACAAGCTATATGACAACTAAAAACTAAAAAATATCTCGATGTTGACCGATGATTGTGTCGCGCTTAAGTTATGACCACAAATCTCAAAATATGTTTAGCCCATATACTTGAACAAACGCATTGAATATTAGCCAAGAAATTAGTATTTATGAATATGATAACTTTAGACAATGTATAATGGGCACCAACACTTGTAAGTATGTGATCAATAGAGAGCCAAGTGACTTACATTTTTAGTAACCATGAGGGGGCTGGTTATGTTTTGTAATGTTTGGCTTAAATGGTGTATGAGTATCACCACCCGTTTCGTTACATTTACTTTTAGTCACGATACTTGTTTCACGCGTTCAAGAAACACTTGCCAACTCTTGTTTTTTTATTATTAAAGTATTTGTGTCGCCAGTGGCGGATCTTGCCCGTTGAACGTGCCAGGGCCGAAAGACACGGGCACTAAAAAAAGCCCGGGCTATATATAAAAAATTTCGATCGAAATGCGGAAAATTAGCACTACGGCCGAAAAACTTGCCCGGGCCGTGGCCCTGCCACAGCCCTTCTAAGATCCGCCTATCAGTGTCGCGCTATAACATATTATTAACATACGATAAAAAACACAAGTTGTTGGGAGGATGAATTCTGAATTGTTTGATCATAATTTGAATGGTGTTTTGGTGTGTGGCAGAGGAAACAGTTGGAACAAATCCAGATCTAAGTTGAGATTATAGGAGGCAAAAACTGCAGCCACCCCTGCTTCTGCAGAAACACAACTCACTTCTATTATAAATTTTCTCAACTTGCAAAAAGTGACCCCAAAAGGGGCAATAACTAATTAATCACAAGTTCAAGTCACACAAATGATTTCCAAAAGGTTAAATATTATAATGAGAGGTCTTTATATAAAGAAGTTTTGTTTAGTTCTAATCTAGATTTAGATCTCACTAAAAACATTCATTGGTGGTGAGTTTAAGGCTTGATACAAAACTACCATCGAGCCAGGGGTCTCACTGGAAGCGGCCTCTCTATTCCTACAGGGTAGAGGTAAGGCTGTCTACATTTTACCCTCCTCAGACCCTACCTTTAGCTTTGATATTAGTGGGATATACTGAGTATGATGATGATGACGATTGGTGGTGAGTTTAAGATTTAGAGTCAAATATGCAAAAAATACTTTTTTTCTTTATAAAACGAACCATTTCAAAACGAACTCATTTTGATCAGAACCCGTTTTTACCTGAACCAAATTGATACCTTGTTTAAAACGGCCCGTTTTGACCTGAACCATGCTACTCAGGCCTATCCGATCTACCCATTTTCTCGGGCTTAGTTCTAATCAACTAATCAAGATTTGGATCTTATTAAACACAATCATTAGTGGTGAGTTTACGAGCCAGGAGTCTCACTGGAAGCAGCCTCTCTATTCCTACGGGGTCGAGGTAAGGTTGTCTACATCTTACCCTTCTCAGACCCTACCTTAGCTTTGCTATTGGTGAGATTTACTGAGTATGATGATGATAATGATGATGATTAGTGGTGAGTTTAAGATTTAGATTCAGATAAGCACTATACTAAGTAGTGGTTTAAGATTTGGCCCATAGTTTTACACTTTATAAAAAACACCAACTTGAAAACTTTAGTGATAATTAAACACATGTTTTTGCTGGATTAGTGTCAGCTCTAACATGGGTTTTGACGATAAGAAATTCGAGCATATTTTTAAATAATAATTAAACAAATCAAGTAATTCATGGAAACCTTCAACTGTCCTTGAGCTAAAGAACATTACAGCTAATACACCAAGCATCTAGGAATGCCATTGGGCGAGAAACACCATGGAAACTGTTGCATTAGATGCCAACCATTCCATTATAGTCTTAATCTTCAAGCAAGTGTTGTTAAAACCCCCTACATTCTTGTAAACTCTTAGATATGGTCAAATGAAACCTGAACTTTCGAGGTAAGTAACATCGTGTTTGACAAATGTAAGTACGGAACCATTAGCCGTTCTAGATGGTGTACGTTACTACTTTATAATTGTTAACTTGTTAAAAAAGTGCAAGTGAAACGCGTGCTAAAAATATATTTTTTTTTATCATGATTTAATATTAGAGGTGTCGAAATAGATGGGTTAGATAACAGGTCGGGTTAAGAAATTGGTTGACCTAAAAACTTATTGTCTAAATACAGGCATGATTTGGTAAGGGATATTCTATTTGATGTTTTAAAGCGGGCGGGGATTTCGTCGAAAAAGGAGGCTCCGGTGAACTTTCTGACGGATCCGCTCGATGGGAGGTCTACTCTTCGACCAGCTGATATTCTTGTGTTTGGGTGGGCCAGGGGGAAACACGCTTGTGTGGACCTTACAGGAGTGTCCCCTCTTGTTGGGCTCAGGGATAATGGGTTTGCTGCTGGCCAAGCTGCGTTGAAAGCGGAATCAAGCAAAGTCGCTAAACACGAGAAGGCTTGTTTAGAGAATCAACATGTGTTTATCCCATTCGCTTTTGATACATTTGGTTCCCTAGCCCCAGAGGCTGTGGAATTTCTAAACAGGGTCCAACAGGTTGTGAATAGTAATCTCTCAACCTTTAAGGGTCGTTTCGTCTTTAGTAGGATTGGTTTTGCAATTCAAAAGGGGGTTGCGGCGCAGCTTGTTGCCCGTTTACCTGCCACTTGTTTGTAATTTGCAAATTTGGAATGAAATATAATACGATAAGAATATGCAAAGCAAAAAAAAAAAAAAAAAAAAAAAAAAAAAAAAAAATTGTCTAAAATTTTAAATGTTCTATAAATTACTTTAAATGTTAAAGCTAATATCGTCTTAACACTTTCTGATATAAAATAAAAATAAAAAATGTCATGTTTGAACTAATCGTTTACGTAATTGGAAGTAACCAAATATGTTTACAACGAAACCTACATAATTAATCACTAATCCAATTTGAGCACATCGTGGTACACTTCTAAAAACCGAAGAGTAATGATAACAAGTGATTTGAGTTAGCAAGCTCGTATAAAACTGTTGACTCAAGAGATATAGTAAGATTAAGAAACTTGAGTTAGTAAGCTCGTATAAAACTGTTGACTCTAGAGATATAGTAACATTAAGGGGCCGTTTGTTTAGCTCTTAATGAGGCTCTTAATGGTTCAACACTTAATGGTTTAGACTGTTTGTTTCGCGAGCATATGTCTGAATGATTCAGACATTTGCCTCTGAATGGTTAACTATTATACTATACTGAGTCTGAATGATTAAGACCTCTTATCTGAATTGGTCAGATATTTGCCTCTTAACGGTTAAGCATTATACTGGCTCTTAATGACCTCTTATTGATTCAGCTCTCTTAGTGGTTCAGCACTTACCCATTCAGAAGTTACCAAACAGCCCCTAAGAAAACAAAATGTTTCAAGCACCGACGGAACGAGAAGCGCCCTTTCTTCAATCAAAGGGATGAGAACTAATTATTCAGATATAATTTCATTGTCAAGTCATTTTAACTCATTTATATCTTATAGATTGTCAAGTCATTTTAACTCATTTATTTGTTATAAATAATTGAATCATTTAGTGACCCATAAAGAACCAAACAAACCACACCTAATCAATCTTCCCACAAGGCAATGCCACCTGCACATGGGGCTTAACTAAACTATCTCATTCAATCCTATATATACACTCAATACCCATGTTCAAAACATAAGACTTAAACTTACAACTTATACCTTCAGTTTCAAAAGCCTTCTTCTTCTACAAGAACCTCAACACATAATTTCAAGATTGTTCTCAAAGAAAGATGGCTTATTGGTTAACTGAAAATGCCACTGAAGCCTACATCAAATCCATGAAAATGGTAAGTTCATGTTCATCACCACTTCTTAACAATCTTTAACATTAATACATTATTGGTTATCTTCGCAAACGTCGATAGTTTTACTTACGTTGTCATAAACTTAATCATGCAGGGTAAGATGGGTAATGAGCCGGATATAGCAGAGTTCATTTCAGCGATTGCAGCTGGAAACAATGCGCAGCTCATGGTGGTTGTAGGTGCCGCCAGCGCCAGGTCCACCACCCTAGGCCTTGTGGAGGCAGCTGAGCAAACCGGCGGGCACGTGATCAGCATTTTTAAAGAAACAGAAGAGCTGCAATCCTCCAAACAAGCACTAGGATCAGACGCAAGCCGAGTTGACTTTATTGTTGGGGACGCAGAAACTCTGCTGCTAAACTACTACCGAAACGCTGATCTTGTGGTTATCGATTGTAATCTTGAGTATCATGAGCAGATTTTAAGCGCCATACAGGGAAACGGGCGTGAAAAGAGTACGATCGTGTTGGGATATAACGCGCACTGGAAAGACTCATGGCGGTGGAGCAGATCGAATAGTCATTTGTTGCCTATCGGAGAAGGACTGTTGTTGATGAGAATAGCCGGGAAATCTGAAAATGGCGGGGTCGGTGGTGGTAATGGTAAGCATACCCGCGGTGGCAGCCATGGTGGAAGTAAAAAGAGTCATTGGATTGTTAAGGTAGATGACTGCACAGGTGAAGAACATGTTTTTAAGGTTAAATCACCGGGTAGGCGAGTTGCGAAAACTTGAACTGTTTGGATGTATTGATACAATGACTGTTGAGTTTTGGAAGGTTAGATCTTTTAGGGACTAGATGATTCTTGGAGGTATATACAATAGCTTATGATGTAATTGTATTTCTGGATTTTAATTTGACAACAAAGAGGGTTATCATTTGTATGTTATTATAGTTTTTCTACATAGAATTGGTTAGAACTTAGAACTAAACAGTTTTGGAATGCTTCTGTATACCTGAAAACTGTTGTTGAATGTATTAGTGATGGCGACGTGGACAAGTTAGCTCAATAACGGGCCAAAATAATACGCAACTGATTCAAGAGTTAGCAGACTCTTACTTAAACCAACAAGATAGCGCAAACAAGGTAGAAAATGCCCCAACATAAAAATTTAACATGTATAATTTATAAAATAACATAACTAAGACTATGAATGGAGTTACACTATGACGACGGGCCTTGTTGGTAGCCCAACATAACCTGTCTTGGGCTTCTGTCGTTTGGGTCCGCTAATAAGCCCAATCCTCATGTTTGCCCTCAAAAGGCCATTGCAACATAAAATGGGCGGGAGATGGAAGAGGATCGAAGGAACCACAGAGCACAATAAATGCATGACTGATGGAGAAGAGAAAGTCGCCGAAAAAGAGAAGTAAATCAAGCTGGCCGCATTTAATGAGGCTTCTGATCCTGCCGTTGGGACTCAGACACGTGTCTGAGTTCCCCAAAGATACTCAGAAGCCGTTAAATCGTCCAGTTATGGTTTCCAAAAGAGATAAGCCACTCCCTTTATATAAGGAAGGTAAAGCTCAACGAAAGGGGACAAAAAAAAAGATCCTCTCTCACTAAATGCTCTATTGCCTCATTTATTCCGACAACCTCGGATAGCATTCACTCACTTATATTTACTCACACATTCTAGAATTCACACCAAGGAAAATATTCCGACGACGATACTCGTCGGAATAGGCTTCTCATTATCTCTGGTAAGTTTACTTATCCTCACGCCAGAGCTTGGTCACGGATCCCCCCCGGGTCCTCTGTGACGAGGCTAACGGTTTTCTTTCTTGTAGGACGAAAGGACAGGAATCTTGCAACGCCATGAGACTCTTTGACCGTCATCAGTGACTCGAGGGCTCGACACACTACATTTTAACATTGAAGATTTTTCCCAATTTTAGCAATTTCTAATCATTCTAATTTACTATAAAAACGCGTAGATCAAGGATTCCCTAAAATTTCATGTTTATGTCTCTAAATTGATAATTAGTTGTCAATTTTCAATTTAACATATTTGGCATTGCCTACCAAATTTAGAATTCCTTATAAAATGGACCTCTGATGTAATGTAGTTCCCATTAAAAAATTTATCAATTTTTCTCAAGAGTTATCTCTTTTATTATTTGTGTTTCCGCTATGCGTCAAAAAACCTGGACAATTTAGTTGGGTAACTGGTTGAAACATGGACAAATTAGCTAACTAATTGGCCGAAACACGCCACCTTTGGTTCTGGTTGAATCGAACTAGGTTCCAGTTTGACTATTGAGATATGTTAATAATACAGGCAACAATTGGAATTCAAACCTGTCTCAAATAAAAAGAATTACAACATTCACAACAAAATTTTAACAGTTCCAGTAAAAGTGAGAAGTTAGTAAAGCACAACATCTATTTCCCAACATATACTTACTAAAAAACCATATAACCAAGAAGCAATAAAGTGGTTAAAATTTTATATAAAAAAACAGTTGGCATAAATGATTAAAAAGTTTTGTAAGTTGTAAAAGGAACAGAAGAACTGCAATCCTCCAAACAAGCACTAGGATCAGACGTGTACCGAGTTGACTTCATTGTTGGGGATCAGATGCACAGGCTTTGTTGCTAAACAACTTTAGAAACGCAGATCTTGTGGTTACTGATTGTAATCTTGAACATCATAAACATATTTGACGAGGTATGACCCAGACCGGTTAACCCGACCAGGTCATTACCTATTATTTTATTATAAATAATCCATTACACACGTTTATTCTAGAATGTTCCATTCTGCATGGATAAACCACGTAACCAAATCCCCAATATTTTGGGAAGATCATGCAAATCCCTAACTTATCGGAGTACATCCTACTTTATGGGAAACCCTAATGGTAAACTATAAATAGAGGTAAACATCAAAGGTACGATTCATTCTGTTGATCTGTTCCTACCTACTCTCTCTCTCTCTCTCTCTCTCTCTCTCTCTACATACTTTCTTACTCCCAAATACTGAGACTTATTCTCATGCCAGAGGGTGGTTACAAGAATAACCCCATTCCTGTAACGAAGAGTCCTAACGGAGTTCTGTTTTGCAGTCAGCTGTTCGGATCACCAAGAGTTGAAGTTCCAGTCGGAGCCTTACCGTTCAGGTCAGTGTTTCTTCAATATTCTAGGCGCTATACAAGGAAATGGGAGTGAAAAGAATATGATTGTGTTGGGATATAACGCGCACCGGAAAGATTCATGGCGGTGGAGCAGATCAAATAGTCATTTGTTGCCTGTCGGAAAGGGCTGTCGATGAGACTAGCAGGGAAAATCTGACAATGGTGCGGCTGGAGGTGGTAAGCATACCTGCGGGTGGCAGCCATGGTGGAAGTAAAAACTAAAAAGAGTTGTGAAAGGTTAGATCTTGTAGGGTCTAACTAATTCTTGAATGTAAAAACAGCTAATAATGTAACTGCCTTTCTGGGCTTTGAATTTGATAACAAAGAAGATTGTGATTTGTATGTCTTTTTAGATTTATACTCAGAATCTGCTAGAGGTAAACAGCCTTGGAATGCTCATGTATACCTGAAAATTGTCCATGAATTATCTGGATAACAGGTCAATTATACCATGCCATCTTTGGTTCCTTTAAATCGAACTAGGACAGGCATAGCTTGATATTAAGCTATGCTATTAATATCGGTGATATATCGGTTATAGGTCCCCATGTAAAATATCGGTGTCAAATATCGGTACCGATATTTGACCGATATATCACCGATTTTCCCGATGCCAGTACCTTCTTAATTCTACCATCCGGCTTTCTTCTTATTGCTGCTATTAGTGTTTTAAGTCTCTTAATTGTTAAAATGTTAGTGTTTTAAGTCTTAATGAGTTCTTACTTGCTACAATTGTTAGTGTTTTGCAAGTTGAAAAAGGTTAATTTGTTAATGGTAGGAGAGTATACTGAATTGTTAAGTGTTAAATTGTTGTATATATAAATTCTGCCTGATATTAAAAATTGACGATATCCCACGGCGATAACCTGTATCTCAAATATTGGTCCTTCACCGATATTCGATTTTTTACCGCACTAACTGCATAGATATTAAGATATTTTAGGTTTGATGTATACAAATTTTTGGGCTGTGAAGGGGTTATATTTAAATCTGAATAAATGTTGCTGGCAAATTTCTACCATTGCATTGCATATACATATGTTAATTATCATACAATCAACAACAGAAATTCAAAACTTACCTTATATTATAATTTACAACGACAAATACTTTTAACAGTCCCATTAAAAGCGAGAAGTTAGTGAAACGCAACAACTATACCTTAACTTGTCTGGAATACATTCTGGATCATCTTGGCAGAGGAATCACGTGCGGCATATTCCAACTGATCCAGCTCATTGGCCTTTAGCTTCCAACCTAAAGCTCCCAGATTCTCCTCAGCCTGTTTAACAGACTTAACTCCCGGGATTGGTATAGTCCCTTTACAGATGCACCAATTTATTGCTACCTAAAAATGGCAACAACCTTGTAGTTATTATTCGCAGCCCAACCAGTTAAGTTGCTAAATAAGGAAGAAGCGCGGTGAGACCTGTGGTACACTTTTGCCCCTCTTTTCTGCTATTTCCTTTAATGAAATTAACAACGGCTCCACCCCGGGAATTATTTGTCTGAACAGCAAGCTCCTGCAAACTCGGTAGTATAAGTTAAAAATTTTCATCATTAACTGAAGGACCGATATTTGAGATATCGGTTATCGCGGTGGGATATCGTCAATTTTAATATCATACTGAATTTATATATATAGCAATTTAACACTAACAATTCGGTATACTCTCATACCATTAACAAATTAACCTTTTACAACTTGCAAAACACTAACAATTGTAGCAAGTAGGAACTGATTAAGACTTAAAACACTAACATTTAACACTAACAGTTAACAATTACGACTTAAAACACGAATAGCAGCCATAAGAAGAAAGACGAATGGTATAACTAAGAAGAAAGGTACTGATATCGGGAAAATTGATGATATATCGGTCCAATATCGCCAATAATATCGGTTCCGATATTTTGCACTGATATCTCACCAGGGGACCGATAACCAATATATCGATTATATATCGGCGATACTAACTGCATAGGTTATCCATGGATGCTTTTTCGTAACTATTAAATGTTGATACTTGTATAAGGAAGGAGAAATTCGTTTACTGCGGATATCTAATTAGATTTAAAAGGGAGAAGAGAAGGAAATGTACCTTGGTCCACGTGGAAGATTAGCAGGTGTATACTTGCCGGTGAGCATGCCAAGGCCCAACGGACTGTAAGCTATCACACGGATTCCCAGCGAATCACACACGCTCTTGATCTCCATTTGATCGTCACCCATGCTCAACAATGAAAATTGCACCTAGATTCAGGTTTAACAACAGACGATCGCTTATTATGGGATAAGAAACAAAATTAATTTATGCATCTTCTCTGGTAACTTTATATTACTTTCCACTTGTTTAGCTGCAAGGTTAATATCAATACGCATTTAGCACGAGGTCATTTTCTTCCTTAATCCTTACTCTAGAAGAAAATTATAGGTTCACGTAATTTTTCCACCTCCTCCACCAACAATGTATATCCCCTCATTCATTATTCATTAACTGCCAGTGTCGATTAAAAAGAAGCAAAATGACGACAAGTACCTGAGCTGAAGATAAGGGGACTCCCCGTTCCTTGAGGTAATCATGTATCTTGAGTAGTTGTTTTGGTCCATAGTTGCTCACCCCAACTGCTTTAACTAAACCCTGCAACGAGCACATCGTATAAGTTATACTACTGCACTGGGATTCACAGTTGCAAAGGTGAGGTACATAAACAATAACCTTGTCATACATTGCGACTAAACCGTCCCAAAGAGCTCGCTCTTGAAAAGGAGCATAGTTTGAAGTTGACCAATGTAGCTGTGCTATTCCAATCTTCTCAACTTGCAACCTATCCAAAGAAGACCTACAAAAACACTTCACTTTTCTTCATCCATCAAACAACTAAAGTATAATAGTATCCACCATTACTAAGGCAGGAGGGTGTGGCATGGCGCCACCCGGCCACGTCATCTTCCATAGCGCCCCAGGGGCACCAACCTCCATACCGTGGCAATGAAAGGGGGGTGCCATCCGCCATTGTGTTAACGGAATAAAAGGGGGTGCAGGTGGGGCCCACCTCTTTTCAACCAATGAAATCTTTTTTTTTTTAATTTTGTTTAATAGGGGGGCTTTATACCACACCCTACAAGTTAAAGGAAGGGGCTTTAAAGCCTCCTGTGTGACGTGGCGTTGACGTGGCGCTGACGTGGCGTGTTATACCACACCCTCCCGCCTAATAAACATGAATGACAAATATGTATACTTGCAAGCATTGACAAACTGATTGGGTGTTAGGCGCCACGGATACGCAGCAAATTTTGTAGCAATCACAATCTCATTTGCATCTCCTGAATATTCCATTCAATTCATTCATTTAACTAACAACTTAGTAATTAAAAAATGTATATGAACTTTGAATGATGAGACCTTGATATTGGGTTATGAACCTTCCAAGAAGCTTCTCACTTTGGCCGTTTAATTTACCAGTGCCGTAAGAATCGGCAGTGTCGAAGAGGTTAATATCGTTATCAAGAGCTAGGTTGAAAACTTGTTGAAGTTCAGTGTCCATGGATTCTTGGTATCCCCAAAGGAGTTGGTTGCCCCATGCCCAGGTGCCAAAACCCATTGGAGATACACTCATCGGTCCCACTTTCACCTATTTAGTATAAATATCAAATTGTAATCTGAATTTATAATATGGAAAGAAGGTAGAAAGAAGAGGTACCTTCTGCTGCGAAGGGCGGAAAAGGCGAGGGATTTTGATGGTGGGAGGCGTGAATAGCGCACAAGGCGACGTCGTTACGGCCATTGGAGGTTTTAGTTTCATGGTGGAACCATCCATTTTCAGTTTTCACAAATATCTCACTTATCATGTTATCCAAACACAATCAATTCATTTGTAAGTTGTAAGTTGACTTTTTTTTTTCTTAACAACCAGAATCAATCTCGAGTACTCTAGTGTATCCACTAAACCAAACAGAGTACTCTGAGACTGAGAGTAACCCGAGTCCACCAGTTATCTCCTTAATTTCTTCTTTCTTTTTAACAAGAAATCTGTTGAAATATTTGATTGAAGATATTAAGGATCAGTCTCCATCATTTCCCAATATAAATCACTGACTTGCAGATCAAGACCCGCAACTTTCAAGGCCTATTTTCTGGTCTTGGCTAATTGCCAGCCATTCTTTTCAATACCATTGATTGTATTTTCCTTATTTAGTATTCTGTATAGGCTATATATAACCTTGTATGTAGGCTTGATAAAACACACAAGAAATACAAATTACTTCAACTTTTTCTTCCATTCCTCTGATTGTCATGGTTAACATGGTATCAGAGCAGCGCTTATGATCCCGAATCTGTTTGTTTTGCTCATCATCTACCAGAACCAGGAACAATGTCGGAAGAAGATAACAATAACCTAGCCATCCAAATAGCCAATCTCCTAAAAAATGGAGTTCAAACTCAAACCCAGAACCCAAACCAAATCCCTCCGATAGCCTAAAAATTAGCCTCAATCTCACAAGCCAAAACTACCCTCTATGGGCTCGGATGATACGAGTCGCCATAGGGGGGAAATCGAAAGCTCTTTTAAATCATCTCACCAAAGACCCACCGGAACCCATCGATGAACAGTGGGAACAAGATGATTTAATCGTCTTTTCTTGGCTCATCCAAAATATCGAACCTAACCTTGCTAGTAACCTTACCGAGTTTCCGACAGCGAAAACGCTATGGGACGCTCTTACGGTTACGTATAGCAGCGGCAAAGACAAACTTCAAACTTTCGATCTCCACGTCAAAGCAAACGAGTTCAAGCAAAATGGCGTACCGTTGGAAGAATACTGGATAGTGATGCAGGGAATCTGGGGAGAAATCGAACGGCGAGATCCGAACCCGATGACGTGTTCCACCGACATCGCCACTTACAACAAAGTCAGGTCAGAGCACAAACTGTTTCAATTTCTCAACGCCCTTGACCGAAAGTATGATTCCCTAAAAAGGGAAATCCTCCGGTGGGAGCCCTTGCCGTCCGCCGAAGCCGCTTATGCTGCTGTCCGAAAGGAAACCGCACATCAAAGCATCTTCGGAAACGTACAACAAGGGGTGGCGTCGGGACTGAACTCAACAGGTGATTCTGATGGGTTAGGGCTCGTCTCTAGAGGTCGCCGGTCAGACCAGAAATCCAATCCGTCATCATCCCGGGTTGATAAAAGCAGATTGAGATGCGATCACTGTGGAATGGCCAAGCATACGAAAGAACAATGTTTCAAACTGGTGGGGCACCCGGAATGGTGGGCTGACGGACATAAAAAAGGGAAGGCCGCTGCCGCCGTGGGCAATCAAGGAACCACCAGCAGCGGCGGTAGCAGCGATGAACTCCCAAAACCCGCCGGCAGTCAAGATAACACCGAAAAAAGTGAAAAAAGGAACCTTGGAGGAAGCTGTTGTTTTGCGGCAATTAAGGAAGAAGAACCAGGGGGTATCACAGGTATAGGGTTTGAGAGTTACACCTCAAACCCTTCACTCTCTCAACATTTTCATTTTAAACCCGATAGTTCTAATATAACAGTATTAAACCCTCAATTCTTTAGCCCCAAAATTCTTGATTTACTAAGTGAATCCCAAGTGTCAGAAACCACAGACAACATTTCTGATTTAAAAAGGGAGGAGTCAAAAAATTCTTCTAATACTGGGAAAGTCAACATGGCCACAAAAAGTGAAAAAATTAAAGACTCATGGATATTTGATTGTGGTGCTACTGACACAATGACCTATGACATATCTGACATATGTTCAATGTCGAAACCACAAAGAACCAGAATTCATACCGCAAATGGAGAAATTCTTCAAGTAAAAGGAGGAGGGACTATTCAAGTTTCACCAAACATGAAACTGTCAAATTGCCTCTATGTTCCATCCTTATCTCATAAATTGCTTTCGATTAGTCATGTTACAAAAGAACTAAATTGTGTTGTGCTAATGCATCCTACCTTCTGTATCTTACAGGACATCAGGACGGGAAAGATCATTGGACGTGGTACTGAGCGGCAAGGACTATACTACGTGGATGAAGTGACTCGACAAGGTACTGTAATGCTAGCTCATGGATCTAAAGATAGGGAAGCTTGGTTATGGCACCGAAGATTGGGACACTCATCTAGTGGTTATTTACATCGCTTATTTCCTGAATTATTTCCAACAAATAAAGTCTTGAATTGTGAGACATGTTTTTTGGCTAAGAGTCATAGACACACTTTCAAATCAAATGGTGCTAAAGTTGATTCTCCTTTTTTATTAATTCATTCGGATGTGTGGGGGCCAACAAAGGTTGGGGGGGGGGGGCAAAACTTCCGTTATTTCGTAACATTTATTGATGATTCCACCCGCATAACTTGGGTTTATCTCTTAAAAAATAAATCCGAAGTTTTCTCGAAATTCACGATTTTTTGTGCCATGGTTAAAACCTAATTCAAGAGCGATATCCAAATTCTTAGGTCCGATAATGGGGGGGGGGGGGGGGGAATTCGTGAATACTTCCATGAAACAGTTTTGTCAGGAAAAATGAATACTTCATCAAACCTCATGCGCCCATACCCCCGAACAAAACGGGGTATCTGAAAGAAAAAACCGCTTCCTCTTAGAAATAACTCGTGCACTCATGATTGAATCCCAAGTTCCGAAATCCTTTTGGCCCGAAGCTCTTGTCACAGCAACCTATCTTGTGAACCGTCTCCCGACAAGAGCGCTTGACTTGAAAACCCCTCTTCAAGCCCTCTCTAAATTCCACAAACCCCCATCTACCCTTACCCTTGAACCTCGTGTCTTTGGCTGTTCTGTGTTTGTTCACCTACCCAAAATAGACCGTTCCAAACTCGATGCCTGTGCTGATAAATGTGTGTTTGTTGGCTATGGAATCAATCAACACGGTTATCGATGTTACAATCCGCACACATGTCATATGTACACCACGATGAACTGTTTCTTTCTCGAAACCGAATACTTCTATAATACCCAACACACTGGTCAGGGGGAAAAGGCGAACACCGACACATTGAGTTGGATAAAATGGATGCCCTCCTCAGAAGTAATTAATCATGGAGCCCCAACCTCGCCACAGTCCACGACACAATCCACTAGTCCTGAAGACAGTACCACTAACAATGATCCTCCCAACCTGGCGTCAGAGGTAAGTAATTCTCAAACTCAAGAGTATGTTGATTCTTCCAATATTTCCAATATCCCTGATTTAGTCACTGACTGTGGAAATCATGAGCATGTTGAAACTCCTGACCTACCTAACCGTGAGGAAGAACAGGAATCATCACAGGTTGAACAAGCCAGATATGTTCTACCCCCAAGATCCAACAGAGGAGTTCCTCCAAAAAGATACTCTCCCGAGAAGGAAGCTCGAAGTTCTCAATATCCAATGGCAAACATAGCAGCTGGAAACTTATCTCCAGAAGCTCAAGCTTTTGCCACATCTCTATGCTCTGAAGAAATTCCAACTACAGTCGAACAAGCTCTTGAGTCTAAGGAATGGAGAGAGGAAATGGAAGTTGAAATGGATGCACTAAATAAAAATGACACATGGGATAAATGTACCCTTCCTCCTGGAAAAAAAACCAGTAGGATGTCGTTGGGTCTTCACTATAAAGTACAAGCCGGATGGAACTATTGAAAGATACAAAGCACAGCTTGTAGCAAAGGGATACATTCAAACATACGGAATTGACTATTCCGAAACGTTTTCTCCCGTGGCCAAAATTGACACAATCAGGGTTCTGTTCTCAATAGCTGCGAATAAAGATTGGCCTCTCCTTCAATTTGACGTAAAGAATGCCTTCTTACATGGAGAACTCAAAGAAGAAGTTTATATGGAAGCCCCTCCTGGTTTCGTTGAAGATTCTAATCCTAGAAGAGTGTGTCGTCTGAAGAAATCCGTATACGGATTAAAACAGTCTCCTCGTGCCTGGTTTGGCAGATTCTCGTTAGCCAAGAAAAAATATGGCTTCAAACAGAGTAACTCAGATCATACTCTGTTCCTTAAACAGAGGAATGGACTAGTAACATGCCTAATTATTTATGTTGATGACATGATAATCACAGGTAATGATGAAGAAGAGATGACAAGGCTAAAAATGAACCTATTCAAAGAATTCGAAATGAAGGATCTGGGAAGGCTAAAATACTTCCTTGGAATTGAAGTCCTAAGATCGAGGCATGGGATTTTCATCTGCCAAAAGAAATACGTCCTTGACTTGCTGGCAGAAACATGGATGATTGATTGCAAACCTGTGGATACCCCTATGATGGTGAACCAGAAGCTCTATATGGAGGAAAATGCTAAACTAGCTAACAAGGGAGAATATCAACGAATAGTAGGGAAGCTGATCTACCTCTCACATACCCGGCCTGACATTGCTTACGCAGTGGGAGTTGTGAGCCAATTCATGCATCAACCTCAAGTTACCCATATGGAAGCCGTGTGGAGAATTATCAGATACCTCAAAGGGACACCTGGTCATGGAGTTCTGTTCAAGACAAATGGACATCTTGAAACCCAAGTATATACCGACGCAGACTGGGCGGGAGATAAAGGAAATCGGAGATCAACATCTGGTTACTTTACCCTCGTTGGTGGAAATCTTGTCACCTGGAGAAGTAAGAAACAAAAAGTGGTGGCTCTTTCAAGTGCCGAAGCAGAATTTCGAGGAATAGCACGCGGCCTGGCAGAGATTCTTTGGGTTCGGAAACTGTTGTCAGAAATCGGGTATCCTCCAACCCAATCCAGTGAAATTTTGTGCGATAACAAGGCAGCTATTCAAATTTCAGAGAATCCAGTCCAGCATGATCGCACAAAACATATTGAGGTAGACCGACACTTCATCAAAGAAAAACTTGAAACAGGGATAATTGAACTTCCGTTTGTCCGTTCAGAAGATCAACTCGCAGACATACTAACAAAGACGGTTAATGGAAAATTTTTCAATCATTGTCTTGGCAAGTTGAGTATTGAAAATCCCACTACTCAACTTGAGGGAGAATGTTGAAATATTTGATTGAAGATATTAGGGATTAGAGGTGCACAAAATAACCGGTTAATTAACCGTAACCGGTTATTAACCGAAACCGTAACCGGTTAATAACCGATTTAGGAATAACCGGTCCAGCCGGTTATTTAACCGTAGGTTAGTAACCGGTTATAAGTGTTTAGTATAATAACCGGTTATTAACCGGTTTTTTTAAACCGGTTTTTTAACCGATAGACTGGTTAACCGAAAAAATAACCGAAAAATTCAAAAAAAAGGCAAAAAAACCGGTTAATAACCGGTTAATTAACCGAACCGGTTAAAGTAATTAACCGGACCAGTTAAAAAAATAACCTGTTAAAGTAATAACCGGTTAAAGCATTAACCGGTTAAAGTCAAAAAGTCAAATTAACCGGTATAACTGGTTAACCGAACCGGTTATTAAAATTAACCGGTTTGTGCACCTCTATTAGGGATCAGTCTCCATCATTTCCCAATATAAATCACTAACTTGCAGATCAAGACCCGCAACTTTCAAGGCCTATTTTCTGGTCTTGGCTAAATTGCCAGCCATTCTTTTCAATACCATTGATTGTATTTTCCTTATTTAGTATTCTGTATAGGCTATATATAACCTTGTACGTAGGCTTGATAAAACACACAAGAAATACAAATTACTTCAACTTTTTCTTCCATTCCTCTGATTGTCATGGTCAACAAAATCTACTTTAGTTCTTTAAGAGCTATGTGTCTCTATCAAGTGAGCTGGTCCCATGTTGACCATAAATTTCTTTTCAAAACTCTCAAACCCATGTTAGTATAGGGAGACGGAGTGGTGTCGAGAAGAACTCGGGGAATTTCAACGAGTGTTTACAGCAAGAAGGGGGCGGTATTCCCGCAACCCCTTTTTCCCCACTTTCTCACACACACAAAACTGTGCTCGACAAACACCTCCCCAAGCTCAAGTCCATGTATGATAAGTTGGTTGATTGCTTCACTTTTTCTCGATGATGGCAACAACCCTGATTCATTTTCTCTTCTTTTCCTTCATTTATTAAACTCGGAAACAAAACGTTAGAGCACTGGTTTACACAACAGAAATCTCATTACCACAACTACTAGTTGTAAGATTTCAGTACTTCTCTCCTTTTTTTCGTGTTCACGCTTTGCGCCACAAATCAGAGACAAATTAGCTGAATAACAGGCCAAAACATGCCATATGTGGTTCCAGTTGAATTAAAACTAGGCCCGGCATAGTTCGAAGTTGAGATATTTTGGGTTTGATGTTTACAAATTAAGTTGGAATACATGTTTGTGACAAATTTCAAACATTGAATACCACAAATGTTGGTTATACAAACAACAGGAATTCAAAATTCATCTTAAATTAAAAATTACAACAATAAAAACTTTAACAGTCCCATTAAAAGTGAGAAGTTAGTAAAACACAACATCTAATTCCCTACGAATTACTTTCTAAAAAAAAACCATTCTACCAAGAAGCAACAAAGCAGGTAAAAAACTAAAAATCAGTTAGCATAATGGACTACAAAGTTCTTGTACAACTTCTTCAATAGACGGCCTCTGATCAGGAGTTTCATGGGTGCACATCAATGCAATTTTTGCAAACTTTGCGGCTTCTTGCTCACAGAATCTTGCGTGGAGATTCGGGTCAATAAAGTCAATGAAAGTGCAAGACTCAGCAGCAAACCGGGCTGCACTAGCAAATTTCCGTTTACCAGAAATTATCTGAAAGACGAGAACCCCAAATGCATAAATATCACTTTTTTGGGTGAACCGGCCTGTGGTGGCATACTCGGGAGCTAGATAGCCCATCGCAGCACTGGCTTTAAGCGATGAGTAGACGGTGTCTTTTGTAAGAAGCTGATGGAGGCCCGAATCAGAAAGTAGTGGCTTGAACCGTTGATCTAGTAGCACGTTTTTCACTGATATGTTTTGATGAACGAGAGCCGGTTTGTTTAGCTTGCTGCCATGTAAATACTCTATACCTGCCCATGTTAACCACAAACAGTTAAAGAAAACAATAACC
Organism: Helianthus tuberosus; assembly: GCA_030545235.1. Lineage (NCBI taxonomy): Eukaryota > Viridiplantae > Streptophyta > Magnoliopsida > Asterales > Asteraceae > Helianthus > Helianthus tuberosus. Next base: position 186,530,085 of record CM060432.1, on the reverse strand, counting down.
GACGGTTAAGGTTGCCCAAAACAGTTAAATAGATAAACATTAAAAGCTTAGCCACATATGAAACGGGCCAAACAGGTCAAGTCACCCAAAGTGAATACTTACCAGTTAACACCAAACTGACAAGTCAACCAGAACCAAACCCGTATTGACCATTTGCCCAAGTAGTTCGACCCGTTTTGAAATGGGTAAACTTTAAAAACACGGAATAAAGGAAAAGGATTATGTAGATCAAAAGTCACCCAAAGTGCTTACAAATTACAACCACCTAGTCACAAGATTAATTTATAATTTGAGTAAAGTACACGGATGGTCCCTGTGGTTTACCAAATTTTGGATTTGGTCTCTAGCTTTCCAAAAGTACACAGATTGTCCCTGTGGTTTGCACTTTGTAACGCGTTTAGTCCCTAACTTGGACATGATCAAACTTTTAGATTTGTTGGCTGGGAACTAAATGCGTTACAAAGTGCAAACCACAGGGACCATCCGTGTACTTTTGGAAAAAAGGTAGGGACTCAATCCGTTACAAAGTGCAAACCACAGGGACCATCTGTGTACTTTCGGAAAGCTGGTATTCAAATGCAAAATATTGGTAAACCACAGGGACCGTTCACGTACTTTACTCTAATAATTTAGTATAATACAATTTTTGTAATCATTTTTTAAATATTATAAAAATGTCAAAAAGGTTGACACATCAACATGACCCAAACCCATTTTAACCATTTACCCAACTAGTGTGAACCTCCCGTTTTGCACCCTCTAATGATAAAAAGGACGTTCACTTTGAAATTTGAGGTAAAATATGTACTTTATATATGAAAGTTTAATGGTTGAACCAAATATTGACCAAAATTTATCAATGTAAGTTAGGAAAAATGGTCTCACCTTTAGCAATACCGTTAATGATGGAAGCTCGAGTAGACCAATCAAGAACATGATCACCATCCTTCATGTCAAGATACCGTAACAAGCTTCCATTAGGTACAAAATCGTAAATAAGAAAGCACTCGCCACGCCCTTTCGAACAACAAAAACCTCTTAATCGTACTAAATTCTCATGTCTTAAAGACGTTAAAATATTCAAACCCTTTAAGAACTCAGCTTCTTCAGACTTGCAGCTACTCTTTATAATACTTTTAATAGCAACAACGGTTCCGTCTCTCAACATTCCTTTATGAATAGCCGAAAAAACACTTTTCCCTAATAAATTTCCGGGAGCAAAGTATTGTGTAGCCGACTCTATCTCTTCCAAATTGAACCTAAAACTCCTCATTAGTTCTTGGGAGACCCCACCAAATCGACGACCCTCAGCTAACGGGTCCCACCCGTTTGGATACTCAAGGTTAATCAGTGGCGAGCCGTTCTTCCTGCATACTTCCTTTGACTTTAATCGGTCAACGGTGTCGTTAGATGAGTCAAACCTGTTTCCAGGTTTTCTAACTCTGTTCAGATAATGCGAAACCGCTAAGAAACTTATCACCGATAATCCCACTATTGCGACAATTACACCAGCAATAATGGAAGCTTGTGGAGTTTTCGATGAACTCGAGCAATGTGTGTCGCTGCAGTTAAGCTTTAAATCGGCTGTTTCCGGAAGGTTCTTTGTCGGTATGCCATCTGAATTCACACGATCTAACGGACTGCAAGCTCTCAGAGTTGCAAATTCAACTCCACATAATCCCAAATTGTTTCCATACTGAAATCCTTCAGCTAATCTCTTCAAACCTTTTATTCAAAAATAAATATACATATTAATTACACGTAACAAAAAAAAATAAAGTTTGCATTTTTATGCTTCAATACTATTCCTTTCAAAAAACCCAAATCAATATAGTTTAACACCAATATCTGTTACAATCTTTTAAAGTTATTACAAACTTTAGGGGTGTTTGGATATGCTATTAGAAAATGAAGTTTAAATGACTGAATCTGAGTATATTACTATATTAACCCTGAATAATCAGATTATCATACATTAATGCAATAATTAGTCTAATTGCACATCAAAACACCCCTTTAGACTGATATAAAGTTAAATACAATGGTGTTTAACAAGAAAGATTCGATCTTTGCCTTTCAAAAACAACAATAATCATGAATAATAATAATAATAATAATATTAACAATAATAATAATAATAATACCTAGAGGCACATTGCCGGAGAGAGTATTATTTCTCACATCTAAAACTCTAAGCATAGGAGCATCAGCTAATCTTGTAGGGATTGAACCAAAAAGGCGATTAAAACTCAAATCTAGCCTCTTTAACATCCCCAAATCACCCAAACTTGCAGGCAATGCACCACTAAGATGGTTAGATTGCAAAGAAAGAACACTCAGCTTCTTCATTGACCCAAGTTGAGTCGGTATGCTTCCACTAAACTGGTTGTAACAAAGCTGCAACACTGCATATAACAGTCAACAAGTTTGAAAACATAAATACTTCTAAAAGACGCTAACTTGACACCAAAAAACCAAACAAATTAATTAATAAATGAAGTAAAACACACTCCAAAAAAGTCAAGATTTACTGATTCAGTGATTTACTCACCTTGTAAACTCTCCATGTTTCCAAGCTCAACAGGAATGGTTCCAGACAGATTATTAACATTAAGATACAAGTCAACCAGGCCAGTCAAGTTAGAAATCTCAACAGGAATGGTGCCAGACAAAGAGTTGTAATGCAGGTACAAACCAGTCAACTGTTTGAGCTCAGACAAAGCCGGTGAGAGCTTACCGGAGAGACCTTTACCCTGTAGAGAAATGTTAGCAACTTGAGCATTCTCGTTGCAGAAAACACCTTCAAATGAGCCGTCACATTGGTTGCCCATAACAGTCCAGGAGCCCAGATAAGTGTTGTCTGGATCTAGACTGTTTTTGATGGTCATTAGAGCTTTCAGCTCCGCATTTCCACAAACAGTTGGTGTGTGGAATGTGAGAAGGAGTGGGAGGAACAAGAGAAACGATGAAAGGTTCATGTTTGGGAAAGAGATCGACATGTTGGGATGGCAGTGATTCGATTTTGTTGTGTTGTTTGGTTAAGTTGAAGGAAAGAACATGTTTCTCTCTCTATGTAAGTGGTTTCTCTCTCCTTGAAGTGTGGTTTCAGCACGAGTTACTGGGTTATTTGGAATTTTCTTTTTGAATGAGTAGTTTCACTCTCTCTCTCTTGCACACATGCCAACACAGTCTCTCAGCAACTCTTGCTGATTTGACATGCAAAAGATTTTTACCTTTGGGATACAAGACTAGTGTGTATGGGGAGGCTCATCCCTATGAGGATGGGCCGCCACGTTAGCGCTACGTAGAAGAGGCTTGCAAGGGATGGACTTGCAAGGGATGGACCTAGAGGGGTGGAGGATGGGGCCCCACAACAATTAAAAAATATAAAACTTTATTCGATTTTAGAGAGAGATAGAGAGAGAGGAGAGACAAAGATGAGAGAGAGGGGAAGAAAGCAGCCCGTCATAAACGTCTTGGGGCAGCCGGGTATCACAAGCCGGGCCAAGGGGGGCGGTGTGGGGGACCGGCGCCGGGCTTCGCCGGGCCTAAGCCGGCCCCCATACCGCTTGGTATAAATAAGTGGAACCGAGCCCACTAGAGTTTGATTGCGTGTGGGGCGTTGGGGGCGGTTGCCAATCAACGGTGGTTAGACCATCGGGTGTGGGGGTCGTCCCCTCCCCGGCGCACCCCCCCCCCCCCCCCCGGGGTCGTCACGTCCTTCCCGGCTTCTCCAAGCCGTTGGAGACGAGGCAAAAGTTATGGGCCCCCCTTAATTATGCTCTGACTTCTCTCCCCCCCCCCCCCCTATTATATATTATTATATATTGGTTTTTATTATAGGTTGGGTAGTCCTCCACACCCTTGGGTAGTTCCAAAGGGGATGGTCGTCCACCCTTTGTGAGGTGGCGCCTACGTGGCGAGTAGTCTCTTTGGGGACTAACCAAACCACACCCAATGGTCTTAGATCACACCGGGCTAGCATTGGCTATGACGTGGCTCATGGACGGCCCTGAGAGTGGGCGGTGAGGACCACCGGCCAGGGCCCGATATTTCGAAGGCCACGTTATTTTTAAAAAAAAAATCGTATATGTATTTGTAAAAAATAAATTAATAGGGTATACTCATACAAACATCAACATAGGTCATCTTACAAAACTAATTTTATGGTTTAGATTATTTATTAGTCCATTGACATTAGGTTTAGACCTTTAGTGAGCCTAATACCCAAATTCGTTAAGGCCTAAGGGCACGTTTTTTCGAGCTCGAACATGGTACACGAATTCTCAGGGCCGGCCCTGACATTGCCTCGCTGGCGTGGGGGTTAAGCCTGGCTTGGGGCGGGGGAAAGTGATATGGCTGGCTTTGGTTGGTGTGTTATTTTAATTAGTGTGTTATTTTAATTAAATGAAATTTAAGATGGTTTAAACAAAAATGAAGGTAAATTACACTTTTCGTCCTTTATGTTTGTATCGGATTGCAATGGATAACTTTTAACTTCAATAATTACAGTCACAATCCTTTATTTGGAAAACTCGTTACACCTTTCGTCCTTTAACACTAACCAAGTTAAAGTTTTCAGTTAAATATAATATGTGTCTTTCATATGAGGATAGGTTAGTCATTTGGCCCTTTTATTTAAAAATTTATTTATAATAAAGCTTAAATTAAAAACCCTTATCCACAACCCCCCCCCCCCCTCTGTAACTTAAACCAAACACCATCACCACCATCTATGGCTCTCAAAGCCGGCCACAAAAAAAAAACCCAACGGCCAGCAAAGAAACCCCACCACCTGTGATTACCATCGCCATTTCTTTATTGTTATTCTTATTTTTTATCCCTACCCAAATCACTCAAAAATTTAGATTTCCCGTCGTTCTCAAATTTCACAATTTCATCCTTTGCCTCCATCATCGCCCACTCCGAATCCCTAATCGATATTCCCTCTCCGCTCGTTTCCTATCCACATCCCCTAACCAGATAGCCGAGTCCTCCTATCACTTCCATCACTGATGAATCGCGGCTTGATAACCAACTACCCACCACTACACCACCATATGACCCATCATTATCGTTGGAATCATTGTCGCTCAAATGCTCACTAGAGCCCCGGTAAATTACAATCAACCATGTTCCAATCGACCTCTTTGTAAGTGTGTATACGTTACTAATAGTTCCATTTGTTTCTGTTGGTCATATTTGGTTTGCACACCATATGTTTTCTATTTATTTTGTATGTTTGAGGGTTAATGTTTTCTATGATGTTGTTTATAAGTGAAAGGTTTGAAGTTGCACAGCAACTGCTCGATTAAATGCTTCATCCAAGCTCACATTTATGCCATATGTCTTTTTATGAGATAAGTGAATATCTAATATCTTGTTTTTCACTTATAATTTTGATTTTCAGGTTGTGAAGACTTAATAAAACGAATATAGCTTTAAAAACTGAATTAGAATTATGGTTTACAGTCAATCATTTTCAAATCTCGGAGATTGTGGCCGGATTGGTGGTCGGTGTGACGGTGATGGTAGTCACAGGTGGTGGGGTTTCTTTGCTGGTCGGTGGGTGTTTTTAGTGGCTGGCGTTGACAGCCATAGATGGTGGTGATGGTGTTTAGTTTAAGTTACAAAGAGAGGGGGAAAGTTGTGGATATGGTTTTTAATTTAAGCTTTATTATATATATATATATATATATTAAATAAAAGGGCCAAATGACTAACCTACCCTCATGTGCAAGGCACATGTTATACTTAACTGAAAATTTTAACCTGGTTAGTGTTAAAGGACGAAAGGTGTAACGAGTTTTACAAATAAAGGATTGTAACTGTAATTATTGAAGTTAAAGGTTACCCATTTCAATCAGATACAAACATAAATGACGAAAAGCGTAATTTACCCAAAAAACAAAATCCACATGGCTGGCCACGCCATCCGAAACCACGCCACACCACACCCCTTATTTTTGAATATTACCTTGTGGATCCCACACTCGCCACGTGTCAAGCAATGCCCCCAACCCAAGCTCCTTCACACCCCATAGTCTTAGGATGGTTTTGAGCTTTATATTTATATGAACTTTAGTTATAGTTGTGCCTATATAATATATACTAGTCTTAGCTCCCTGTGTTACGGATTGGAGGCTTAAATCATGCTACCAGTGTGGGGTTGAGGGGGGTGTAAAACGTGCTAATAGCGACGACCAAAACCAGAGAAACGTAAAACAAATACACGAATTTATAACACCAAATGACCAACTTAAAACATACATAAAAATAAGGACGAAAGCATAATATATTTCACCCGGCTCATTTCAAGAAAAAATTACATCAAAACGTAAACCAATTTATATTTATATCGATGCATACATGAAAGAAAGCATGTAAAACTTAAGGGAGTAAAAATGACAATTTACAAAGCTTTTGAAAATTTAAGGTGGTGAACATGTAAATGTGACAACCCGAGATTCCAAGGTCTTCCTGTACATAGCACTTGTTTCACAATTCCGTTTTAATGTTTCATTTTTACGTTATTCTATGTGCGCAATGCTTGAATGAGTGAAGTATTGTTAAGTTTGTGTATTGCATGAAAACTTATGTATTGTGTGATGTTAATAATTATACTTAACCTTGATCAAGAAACACATTCGACGAAGAGTGGTCCTTCATCACAATCAACCTTTCGACGAAGGTTGATTCTTCGTCACCCACACCCATCATGACGAAGAATAAACTTCACCGAATGAGAGAGTTCGCCAGAAAAGGGCTTTGGCCCAGTATTGTTGAGGCCTAGTATATTACGGTATAATTTCTGATCATGTAACCGTGCACACAAAAACAAAACCCTAAGGTTCTCCTTCTTCGTACCCTTCAACGGCAGCCCTTCGGGTCTCTTGAAGATCTACTTTTTCGGTCTCAGCACTCCCTCCTACATACAGACTCTTGGTTAGTATTACTATTCTCAGTTTGGTTTTTATTGCTTGACCTCTAACATGTACGTCATGATGATGATCGGTCTTGTTTCAATAATCATGGGTTTAGTGTGAATAATACTAGATACGTAATCCTTGATTGATGATAGTCTAGAGGGTGTGTATATAGGAAACGGTTATGATGTTAATCGATAATCCAAACTGTTACATGTGCTAGGATGTCGTTTGGTTCTTGATGGTAGTTAGGGTTGAATTGAGGATGGGATTTGTATGCTTGTATGTTTACACAATTGGTAAATAGGGGTGCGATTTATCCGTATGAATGTTAAATTAAATGTTAAAGGTCTGATGATGATCATATTAGAGTACCAGGAATCATGAACTCATGCTTGTTGATAATGATTATTATGTATTGCCTGCTACCAATAATTGAAAGATGGTTAGGGTTTGAGGAGAAAGATCATAACCGTCTGTCGACGAACTGCGACGAAGGCTTGTTCTCGACGAAGTATATATGTCGACGAAGTTTGATGCTTCGTCGACAAGGCTGTGGCGAACAATAGGGGAACTTCGTCGCATTCATGTTTGACGAAGTTTGAATCCTCGCCAAGTGGGGATCTTCGCCATCTTGATTCTTCGTCGTGAGAACTCTTCGTTGTGCACCTGAACAGTATCAGTAACAGTTTGATATATACATGATAATGGGTACCTATGTTCATGAAACACTGTTGTAAGTAGAACACTCTTCTGTTATTTATTGTTAAGTGACATGCACATGTGATGTGGACTTGTATGAGAATTGGTTATGTGATACATGTTAACAGTGATATTTGTGTTAAATGCAAACTGTGTAAAGTATGTAACTTGATTGAATGCGAAACTGATTTTGATTGGTAACCACGGTAGGGTTTGGATTGACCAACTTGGACGGGTAACTAAACATACCGAGCAAATCTACGGTGAGTTCATTCCTCTTGAGCATGCGTCCCGGTGGGTGGGACAATCATTGGGTATTCCTGAGAGGAATAAGTCATTTGGGTAAAACTGGGATGTTGGATAATACACTCACCCCTATCACCATTAAGTCCCATCTTGTTTGTTACCAGAGAGGTAACGGGGTATTAGTTGGTAGCGCTATCTAGGTTTGACACCCTCACCCCGTACCTGAGCGGACGGGTGTGAACTAATGACCCAGTCATGCCTAATGCTTTGATAGGGGCATTGGGGAAAAGGCAAAACAGTCCGGAGCCATCTTGTACGGTATCGAGTTATTATCAACATTATAATCAATGAACTGAACTAAACACTTGGTAACCAACGTTTTTTTGTAAAACTATGAACTCACCAGCGTTGTCTGATACACTTGTTGCATGCTCGCAGGTCATTAGGTACTATGGACAAGGAACTTGCTATCTGGATAGCTGGAGTGGTCATGGGTCTTGCCGATTGGATATACAAGACTTGTTTACTGATTTTCACATACTTTGGTTTTTGAAACATTTGAATAGTGTTTTACTAATTGCTTCCGCTGAAAATGTTAAACTTGGAATTATGTTATGAATATTTTATCACGATGAATGGAAACTTGTTTTATAACTTGTTATTGGTTCAATGTGATTAGTGGCTAGATCCTGGTACGTCACACGCCTAGCGGGGTCACCGCATGTGGTAATTTGGGTGTGACAGTAAATGTTAAAAGTTAAGATAAAAATAGCAAAACCCAAAAAAAAAAACACAAAAGAAACATTATCCATTGTTATGTTATGAATTAATATATAACTGGTATTAAACCATCCCCGCGTTGCGCGGGGGCTAAAAACATGTCAAGTTGCACCAATGCTATACACTACTGTCGGTGACCATCAACACCAGAAAAGCTCGTAAAAACAAAATAAATTAAAAAGAAAATAAATAACACCGAACGAAAAGCAAAGTAAAATATTTGAACCACGTACGCCCGTTGTGGCGTGTTAATGTGAAGAAATTAGAACGAAACGTAAAACATAGAAAAAAATAACTAAGATGGTCTAGGACCCGTGCGTTGCGACGAACTTGCCACACAGGGAAAAATAGACGTGTTGTTACGGGCTTGTCAATCGGAAAAAAATTGACGAAAAAACGTTGAACCCCACACGTACGTTGCGTCGTGTTAACTTGCAAAATATAGAACGAAACGTAAAACGAAAAACTTGCAAAAAGATGAAAAATATGGGGCATCAAAGTGAAAAATCATTAAAAAAAAAAAACTATTCACGCTAAGTGCACAACTCTATGAAAAAACATAATTGTTGCTTATTTATGATTTAATAAGGTTTCTTAAAACCATCATACAAACTTCAATACATAGAATACAAACAACAATGCCAATTATGATTTATTAAGGTTTCTTAAAACCATGATACAAACTTCAATACATAAAATACAAACAACAATGCCAAGAATTGTTACAAATTGATAGTATATAATATATAATCGATATTTAGTTTTTTTATTCGTAGCTTTATGTATTTATCATTATTTAGTTATCTTTAGGGAAGTTGGATTTTAATAAGATCAATTTTAACCTATTAGTTGTGAAGTTGGCTTTTTATGCATATATAAGTAATTTATGTCAGCAAAAATTAACCGAGTTAACTTTCGGTTAGTATAGGATCGTTAAAGAAAATATGTTCAAATTTAAAACTGTCTGTAAACATTACCTAAGTTGGGATTAATTCTAATCAATAGGTCAAAATTAAGATTATTAAAATCTAGTTTCCCTTATTTTTAAGATATTTTATGTATTAAATAAAAATTATATGAATATTAGGTTGCTTATGCCAACTAGCACAATAAGTGAAGTTCGGACTTGGTCCACTTATTAAACAAGCATTTTTTAGACTTTTTATACCTTTAAACTTAACTCGATTTGAATTTTTAAGGAATAATCTTAAATAAATCACAAGCGGCTTGAACAAATGATTTTTTCTGAGTTTTTTTTTTTTCTAAAGTAGTGTTGGTGGAAAAATTATACACCATTTTGATGTTCCTTAAAAATATTTACTAAAATAGTGTAATAAAAAAAACTCGATTTTTCCATCATGGTAGTGTTACTTTAGACTATGGGGTGTGGAGGGGCTTCGATTGGAGGCATTTCTCAACACATGGCAGGTGTGGGCTCCTCCAGACCACACCTAAAAAAGTGGGGTGTGGAAGGGGCATGGCTAGGCCGACGTTGGGGTGTCATGTGGCTAGCCAAACGGTCATCACACCCAACCAACCATTCTTAGACACGTCATCCCAGACCAGCGCTTCACGCCAAACACTATTGCCACGCCAAACAGACAACGCCTATCAAAACGCCAACCCGAGGTGATGTACCCAGCATTAAAGGGCCAACAACGCCCCTTAGCCACGCCCGCACCACAGTCTTAGACTGCGGGGTATGGGGCGGGAGTTTGGGCGTGGGTAGGGGGAAAACGCCCAAGCCACCACCTCGGGTGGGCATGGGTTTCGGCGTGGCCCTTGGGGCATGGGTTTCAAGCCGGGCGTGGGGCGGTCAGGCCAAGCTGACATGGCGGGCTCTAATTGGACAAACCAAAGAAGCCGTTGGGCTAGCCGTTGGCCAACGACTATCTTAAAAAAAAAAAAATTTATTTTTCCACTATAAACCTCACAATTTCTTCCATTTTTTTTACCACATTCATCTTCAATTCTCCATCTACAAAACGAAAAAATGCATCCTCATAACCGTCCTTTTGACCCGACCCACCCGTATGCACTCCAAGAAAATAATCCTAGACCACCACCCATTCGTCCAATGCCTCGTCCATTTATGATACACTATTCTATGCCCCAAGAAGCGAGTTATGCATCGTATATTGGGAATTGTTTGTTTACTAACTTCCCACACACCGATGATTCGATACCTACCCCGTTTACACAAACGCCCATCGACCTTTCACCAACCTCCATCGACCTTTCACAAAACGAAACCGTCCCCGAAACTCAACCACCCAACGATGGTCCTTCCGCACCCCAACCCATAAAAAAGAGAAGCCATAAGAAAAAAACCGAGGCGGATAAAGCACTTGAAACCATCAAGCGAAAACAACTAAAATGGACCGTTCCTGAAGAACTTGCATTGGCGAGGGGTTGGTTTCAACAATCTCAACATTCAACTTTAGGTATTCTTAAACTTTGTTTTTATTAATGTTTTTTTATATAACTTTGTAATATATTAAATTTTGTTTTTATAAAAACAGGAAATTCTCAACATCGAACCTATTTGTGGCAAGGGGTTAGTAGAATATTCCATCAAGAATTGGGAAAAGAGGTTTATCGTGAAAACGATAGCTTATCCTCGAAGTGGACCGAGATAAGTGGCCAACTTACAAAATATAGTGGTTTTTTAAATAAAGCAAAACAAAACCCAAAAAGTGGTGAAACCGAAGCCGACATTGTGACGAATGCATTGGTTCAATTCAAGACAAATGTGGGGACCGACTTCCGTTTCATGCATTGTTGGGAGATTTGTAAGTTTCATCCAAAGTGGGCGAATATCCCCAGTGGTAGCGAAAGCAACACGTCTTCCAAAAGGTCGAGGGCCTCGTCCCAAGCCCAATCTGATGCACGAGATCAAGAGATTGAGGACCTTTTTGATGATTCGCCAAGCCCAAACCGGCCTGAGTATGGAAGAGATGCCACAAAAAGGCGTGCTCAAAAATCAAGATCTGCTACGGCATCACCTTCAGCTGGGAGTTCGCTCTTGCATAGAGGAATATACAGCGACCAGTTGGATGACATTTCATCCAAGAGACAAAGACGGGAGGATTTGAAAATTCTATCCCAGCCGATTGATCACCTAAAGGGTGACGAGTTGGAAATAGTCTTGGAGATGAGAGAAGAGATAAAAAACAAATATAAACGTTAGGAAATTTTTTTTTATGTAATTTTCTTTAATTTTTATGTAATTTTCTGTAATTTTCTTTAATTTTTATGTAATTTTCTTTTTGAATGGATATCTCTCTCTCACAACCATACCAACACCTTGTTTCTCTCTCTTCAACTCTTGGTGGATGGACATGGAGAAGGTGAGGGTGCAGTGGTCTTTCGTAGAGGCCAGTTGGCAAGTTAATATTAAAAGAGAATTATTTTGAATGGAGAGTTTAAATCTTGTCCGTCGGATCATACAAGTTTGATCAAGAAGTAAATGGTTACAACCATCAGGGCTGTACAGTATCCCTACTGTTCAGGTAGGACAACGACTGCTTAGACAGTGACTGGACTGGAAAGAGTGCCTATAAATTGAAAAAGCGAAGTAAAAGGAAAAGACAAGGAATATAATAATTTATTTAAAGTATTTGAGTTAATTGCCAAAATTGTCCCTAAGGTTTGGACACGTTTGTTATTTTCGTCCAAAATGTCACTTTTGTACCAAATTGACCCCAATGTTTGTAACTTTTTGCCATTTTTCATCCAAACCACTAACTTAGTTTATTTTTTTTGTTAAGTTGAGGATATTTGAATGAAACTGGCAAACATAAAACCACATGGACGATTTTGGCAATTTACTCAACCCCTTTTTAATTTCTTTTATTTAATTATTTTGTTACATATATAATAAAAAAGAATATACATGGAGTTTTTAGAAAAAAAAATTTAACAGTTTTGTCACATAATTTTTATAAATTTTCATTCAAATCACTAACTCGGTTTATTTTTTCTGTTAAGGTGAAGGATGTTTCATATTTTATAAATTAAGACAGAAATTAATTTACAGCTTCTTTATATAAATTAGTTTTCTAAAGAGAAAACGTCATTGGTGTGCAACGCATAACAATCGATTACAACTTTTAATATTTATCAGTTGTAGAGATAGAAAAAAAATTGTAAAACGTTACATATGATAAGATTTTTTTATTTGACCTTTTTCAATAAGGTCACTAGCATTTTTGTTTTATAAAATTTAGAGGTTTAAGTAGATTTTATTTTTATAAAACTGACTATATAAAAAATTAGAAATTAATTTCTGTTTTAGTTTATAAATATCATTCGCCTTAATAGAAGAATTAACTTAGTTAGTGGTTGGATGAAAATTTATAAAAATTATGTGATAAAGCTATTATTTTTTCATATAAAAATTGCATGTATATTCTTTTTTATTATATATATAACAAAATTAATTAAATAAAAGAGAAATTTAAAATAGTTTGAGTAAATTGCCCAAATCGTCCCTGTGGTTTTATATTTGCCAGTTTCATCCAAATATTCTAAACTTAACAGAAAAAATAAACTAAGTTAGTGGTTTGGATGAAAATAGCAAAAAGTTACAAACATTGGAGTCAATTTGGTACAAAAGTGTCATTTTGGACGAAAATGACAAACTGCCCAAACCTCAGGGACGATTTTGGCAATTAACTCAAAGTATTTTTTTACGTTTGTGAATTTCGTATTTTGCACTAAAGAAAAAATAAAGAGTTAGGTTAACGTACAAGAGCCCTTATCCTACATTACGTACGCAATCATCTCAGCCGTCAGATTTTCATCCCACATTGAAATCGCATGTTGGTTTTTTGTAACAATTTCGCATGTTGGTTTTTTAACATGCGATTTCATCAAAATTACCACATGCAAAATTGTTACAAAAAAACCAACATGCAATTTCATCAAAATTATCGCATGCGATTTCTTCCATGCAATTTTATAACATGCGATTTCACATCGCGTACGTAGCGAACGTTAAGCCATTTTATACAACACACTTTTTCAAATAAATAATAATAGAACACCACGTACTTGGCCATTATTTTGTTGGTGTGTATATTAGAACTTTCATAAGGAACTTATCTTTATAGTCGTTGTTACATGTGACTTAAGTGTTTATTTTCTACATGTGATCTTGTAGTAGTGTATCAAATTTTTCACTTGAATATTATCGTCAAACATCTTGTTAATGGTGGTAAACTAACAAAAATTTTGGGTGATAGGCAAACTTTTATAGGATAACTTGCATTTTCTCCGTGTTATCATATGTACATCACAATACTTTTCCAGCCTTTCTATAGGTTATCATATGTATATGACAATACTTTTTCCGCCTTTCTATACGTTATCATATACACAATACTTTTTGGCCTTTCTAATGAACAAAACCATTAAATATCTTATCGTTTCGCCTAATCCAGATTCTCTAGCATGTTAGATACAGTATTGTTTCAATAACTTTAATGTCGCCTGCACCATCACTAACGTGATGGTGGTGCTGACATCAATTATAGGTGGGTGGGATTGTGGTCATGGCAGCCGTGACGACGACAATGATGGTCCATGGAGGCGACGTCAATGGCATGGGTGATGGGCAGAGTTATCAAAAGCGAGCGCTTTTGGCGCCTAGACGCTTTTTCTGGGCGACTCGCATTAATTGCGCTTATGGTTCCTAGGTAATGATAGCGCAGACATTTCATCCCATGCGTATTTATTGTTTCATGTTTTTTTTTTAATTGGTAATTTCCACTTTTTCTGAAGTATTTATAGGGCTGTAAGTTTAAGTTCGTATATCACATTATCACCAAGATTATTCAGTTCTTAATATCAGGACTCTTCAGTTCGTGTTATCAATATTCAGGTTTGTAATATTCCAGTTTATCTTAGTTTCTTGTCTTACGATTATGTATTTCTTACTAACGAGATATATGAATATTGTTGTAACAAAATATAGAAAATGGCTGATGCCGGACCCTCAGAATACAGGAAGACTGATCCTAGTTGGAATTACAATTTTGTGGTAAATTCAAACGACAAGAATGCCATCACATGTAAATTCTGCCAAAAAGTGACAAAAGGTGGGATTTTTAGAGCCAAACTTCATCAAATCGGAGGTAATAGAAACGTGAAAGAATGTTCTAAGTGCCCTCAAGAAGTTAAAGATGAGTTAAAGGCTTATATTATAAGCCAAAAGCAAAGAAAACCAATAAGGGCTTGCGTGACATGGATGACGAACCAGAAGGTGATGGGGTAGTGGAGATACCTAACATCCAAAACAAGAGGATGAAGACTAATGTAAAGGGGCCATTGGATATGTATACCACACAAGGTAATGAATTTCTGATGTTTATCTCTTTTTTTTTTCTGTTTTGTTGTGAGGTGTTTGTATTATTGTAATTTACTGTTATTCCTTATAGGTAAAGGCAAAATTGTTCAAAAAAACATAAAAGATGCATTTGATAAAGAGATCAGAGGCAGAACCATACAAACCATTGCTGCATTTTTCTACTAGGCAAGAATAGCTTTAAATGTTGCTAACATGGACAGCTTCAAGGACATGATCACTGCTGTTGGAAACTACGGGCCGCATCTAAAGCCTCCTAGTTACCATGAACTACGTGTTCCTTTCCTAAAGAATGAGGTACGAAGGTGGAAGAGTGGGTTGAATGTCACACCCCAACCGATGGCGGAATCATTGGGGGTTGGGGCGTGGCACTGAGCAAAACAGATTGTTCAAGAGAATCCATATTAAGTGACATTATTTATAAGGTTTAATATCTCATACTATTAAACAAATAAAGCATAAACAGTCATTACAGATATTCAGTCTCAAAAACAAAACCATTCCGACAACTCAGATTTTATTCGTGGCTTTCTAGACCTCCTAACTTGTTTCGCAGCGTAACATCCAAATCAACCTGTCACATACGTTAAAATAAAAGTCAATACATAAAGTAAAGGTGAGTACACAAGTTTGCATAGATATAGTATAAAAAGCGTTTACGCATAACCAACATGTAACACGTAACGGGCGAAGCATGTAACTACCAACAATGATACAACCTAACCACGCGACTGCGATGTAGAGTATGCGCGACACATGCTCACCACTGTGATCACTTGAAGTAAAATCTGATCCCTAGCAACCCCTGTTCAGAACAGGTGCTGAGTCCAAACTATAGTACTATCGTTGCTAGAGGCAGTTTAGTGTAACACTGTATATGCATAGTAACAAGCATTCAACAAATCACGTATAGCATGCGGGAGCAGTTAGCATTGTAAAGTGTTTGCGTTGTGTGTTGTATTTTGATATAGAACATATGTAACACCCAAGAGTGCATTAAACAAAAATGGGTTAGAGTATACTCACAGTGTGTGTTTCACAAGTAAACACGATTCTGGATTGGGTTTAAGGGAGCGCCGGGTCAGCCTGCGTACGGGAAACAGATGGATAAGTCTTCCTCAGGGCTGAACGGTTGCAAACAGAATGTTGAAGGGGTAAAAAGTGTTCAACAGTCTATCTGAACGGATGGGTTCCATCCGGATAATCTGTGGTTGTTTGAAAAAAAATTGAAGTTTAATTTAAATGCGTTTAACAGTTGTGGCAACAAAATTTAAACAACTAACATTATCAGGGCCTGATCATCCGGACGAATAGGTTCCATCCGGACGGATGGCCATTCGGACGGATGGTCTGTGGTTTGATGTTTTTGGTAAAATTTTCTAAGTAAAATGTTTTAAGTTAACGGAGACGGCATGACGACATATCAAACAACGGAAATACCAAATCCAGTTCTTTCGGCCGGATGGGCCCAGCCCATTCAGACAAACGCGCTGTTCTTGATGATGTTTCATGTTTGACCCGTTAATAGGTCCATCTCTTTTGTGGAAATCCGTTTTCATGCCGGCTTTCGTCTAGAGAATGAGTCGAGAGTCTGTTTGAGTCCCGATTCCACCAAGATTTGTGTAAAAACCAAATAAAAGTTCAAAACAAGTTGAAAAGTGTTGAAATCCTTCATAAATAAGTTGAAAAG
Source organism: Helianthus tuberosus (assembly GCA_030545235.1). Taxonomy (NCBI): domain Eukaryota; kingdom Viridiplantae; phylum Streptophyta; class Magnoliopsida; order Asterales; family Asteraceae; genus Helianthus; species Helianthus tuberosus. The sequence continues at coordinate 186,513,374 of CM060432.1, read as the reverse complement.
TGTGAAAATCCTTAGATCTTGAACCATTCTCGATTGATTGATGTCCCACAACAGTTTGCCTAAGCAAACGGGTGGAAAACACCTTCAAGAGGTCCAAAATCAGTGATTTTTCGGGAAATAATAGAAGTGTGTGTGTGATTTTGAAGAAGAAGATGGAGTAGAAGTGATTTAGAATGAAGATTGAAGAAGATTTGAGAGAAATTGCTTACAAAAAGGCCTTAGATTGCGTCTGAGACTTGGTGTTACACCCCAACCGATGGCGGAAACATCGGGGCGCGGCAATGAGCGAAACAGATTGTCCAAGAGAATCCATAACAACTAATTTACCAGATAATTAATATTATGTCCCATACCATAACTTATCAAAATAAAGCAGTTATTACAAACATAGATATCTCATAGACAGATAAATTGTTTCGACAACTCAGATTTTATTAGATTTGTTTCTAGACTCCACCCTAGCTTGGTTCCAGCAAGTAACAAGCAAAGCATCCTAAACACCTGTCACATACGTTAAAGTAGAGGTCAATACACAAAGTGTAAAGGTGAGCATACAAGTTTAATAGTATAATAGTAGCGAAAGCGAATTTACGCATAACCAGCATGTAACATGTAAAATGTGAAGCAAGTAGGTTATAGACAATGAAATATACACAGACGTGACTGCGAGTTGTAGAGTGCGCAACACATGCCACCACTGTGACACATGAAGAAATACCCTTAGCAACCCCCGTCCACGACAGGTGCTGAGTCCAAACTATAGTACTATCGTTGCTAAGGTGTTAAGCAACAATCACTGTGTAAACATAACATACAAGCATTCATCGAGTAACACGTATAACATGCGTTAGAGGTTTGCGTATAAAAAGTGTTGTGTAATCGATGTAATTTAATATAAGTAACGTATGTAACACCCAAAAGTGTTTAAAGCAAAAAGGGATCGAGTATACTCACAGATCGTGTTTAGTAAATAAACACTCTTTTGGATTGAAGGGAGCACTGGAGAGTTAGCCTGGTTACAGAATGATAGCATACACGGTGAGCGGTACGTAAAACGATGCAAGTGACTGAGTGACGAAGTGACTTCCGAACGGATGGTAATCCGGACGGATGGTCATCCGGTCGGATGGCCATTCGGTTGGTTTGCCATTCGCTTGGGATGGATGCGTTTGTGTATGATGGCTTTGAAGTTTTTGTTGTAGCATTTTGAAAACAGAGAAGTATCTCTACCTTTCAGGTCGTCCGGTGGAACGGTCGTTCAGTTGGATGGCGATCCGTCTAGTGAGACATTCCTCAAAAAACAAGTCCACAGCAGAATGGTCATTCGATCGGATGGTCATCTGATCGGATGGCCATTTCGCTGATTTTGGTGATGTTTTGAAAATGTTATAAAAGTTTAAGTGTTAAAGACCATATGTCATCCGATCGGATTGTCGTTCGATAGGATGGCAATCCGATCGGACGGCAGTCCGTTTGGTGACCTGGTCGTTTTGAAATTTGTTAAGTTTGAAAGTTTGCGGTTTGATCGAGACAGTATGACAACGTGTTAAACAACGGAAACTCCTCCAAGCCCAAGTTATCCAGTTTAATCAGTAACTGTTCTTGACGGTTGTTCATGTTCAACCAGCTGAGTCGGTTATCTCATTGATAGGAATCAGATCTCAGACTGACACATCACTAGAGAATGAGTGGAAGGCCTGAATGAGCTCTGATTCTATCGATTTTGAGTGTATGAGCGTAAAAGAGTTGAAGGAAAGTTATGAAAACATCTTTCAATCCTTTTAACCCTGAAAATGTTTAGATTTAGGCGAAATCTGTAAGACCCTTAGTTCTTTTATACGATTTACATATAAACATCGTCAATAAATGCGTACTATCCATTACAATATACACTTAAAATTTTGAGCTTGTTAAAACATTTTACAAGATAAAATATTTCACCATAACATACATCAATTCGTCGTTTTAAAAAAAAAGTGACGACAAAGAGTAATCGTGAAAGCTTTAATTCTTGATTGTGTTCGGTTCTTTATCGAGCTTGATCGTCTTCCGGCACCTCTAAGCAATCTACATTTCATTAAACATGAAATGGGTTAGTTATGATACTTTTAAAATGTGTTTTTCAAGTTCTTAAGACTCAAAACAACACACAACAACGAATTTGCAGGCATTTAACCCGTCGCGTGCCGCGACGGGATGATGATTAAGCCGTCGCGTGACGCGATCCCCGTCGCGGGCCGCGAGAAAAATGCACCTACCCTGTCGCGCGACGCGAGGGTGTGGTTTTGACAGAATGTTTTGTTTCTATTGTTGTACATTACCAGCAATCCACGTTTTTGCGAAAACGAGCATAACTTGCTCATTTTTAATCCGATTTACGCCACGTTTCTTCCTACGTGATTGTAATTTAATTCTCCATCACATGGAGTTAAAATCCGACATCCGAATTAAATTAATTTGAGACTTTTAAGCCTTCGGCTTATTATCTTTTTACTACAATTTGACCTGTTCATGTATTTATCAAACAAACCTGTTTGTTTGACTCCTATTTCTCATGAACCTTATATTTTCGATATTTTCTATCATATTAGGTTCGAATCACGGATTTCATAAGTATTTTAAACCCATTTTCATTCAAATGCTTATTTTGACCCGTTAAGGGATTTTAAGCATATTTTTAACACAAATCGCTTTCATTCGTTTCTAGCATTATATTACCACATTTCTTATCATTTAATCTTCCTCCACAACTATAATTATGGCGACTTTTATGTGGTAATTTATAAATTCCGAGTTTTACCCCTCGGATCATTAATTTACGACAAAGACTCCTATAGAGTCAATTGACCAAAAATTCACATCTTTCTCTTTTTATACTTATTCCAAGTATTTATTTAGTCATACAACTTGTTTCTAAACAACCTTTAAGGGTCGTTTGCTCGACTTAGCTTACAAGGGCATTTTGGTCCATTTTAGCCTTTCATTAAAATGAAGGACTTTTACAATCATGTTTGACCCAAAATCCCTCTTTTAACTATGATTTTGACTTGAAAAGTCATTGTGTTTTCAAAACACAATGACCATTATATGAATCATTCGGTTTACTTATTGAAGTAACCAAATGTCTATGTCGACTTCATTTAACTCTCAATGAACCTCGTTCTAATTGAGTAGTTAGGGGCTGTTTGGTAGCCTCTGAATGGTCATTAAGAGGCTACCTCTTAATGGAACCATTAAGAATTTTACCAATGAGAAGGTAGAAGAATGTGACATGTGATGATTTACCATTCAGAGGTTACCTCTTAACCATTCAGATTTGAGGTTACCTCTTATTCATTCAGAGGTTTTAAACCATTAAGAGGTAACATCTGAATGGTCATTAAGAGGCTACCAAACAGCCCCTTAACCTATTACACATACCTGGCTCGGATCAATATATTGACCCATTTTAATACATTGCTTTAAGAATCGCTACTTAATAGCGATGCAAGTTATCCTTCCCCTATTCACTCCTGTGAACATAAGACTTGACAATATTCATTAGTCGATATTTTCAAATGGTGATATTTTCACCATTTGACCCATTTGGTCTAAGTGACCGATTATCTTTGCGAGACGGTATTTATTACCATCTTATCAACATGACTTGCTCCGGTTTACACCGTATGGTCATTTTACTTATAACCCATTTCTTGATTCTTTTAACCCTCTTATGTCTTACACCATAAAGTGTCTTTCATAAACTAACGATTATCATCAACGAGTGACCGAGTTACCGTTTTACCCTTATTAATTGTATTGGTTTACCATATAAGGTAATCATTCAAAACTCGTTATTTATTAGTCATTGCATGACTAAATAATCTTATTCGCTCTTTTTAACCATTCAACATGGTTTATCATTATTGTCTTTTGTTCCGAACCGCACATGTCGGGTCGCAATATCATAAGTCAAATATGACTTTTTATTATTCATAATCTATAAAACCAATAGATATTAAATAAAAGGTGTAAGCTTTGACTTACCTAGCATCCAGATTATGCTTTCCTTCATTCCTGATTCGTTTGACCCGCTTCCTTCCCAAGCTTTCACCTAGCTCGTTAACTCGTTAAGGGTCAAACTATAATTGTAATTTGTAAGATGGTTAGACTAGTCATAATAAATCTAGACTACTCCATATTACGTGTTTTATGTCGAAATTATCATTCGATCATATTTTTTGTCATTTTGACTTTTAAAAGTCAAACTGCCTATTGACGAAAGTAATTACATGATGTAGATGAACTACTCGTTTTATTACTTTGTCAATATCCGGTAAGCATCATTCTTATGCTACCGGTTTAATCACTTATTTAATCAAGTTCATGTAATCGGATTTTCACCGAATTAACACAACTTTAATCATTTTTAACACATGATGATATCAAACATCATTCTAACATTAAGCTATCATTATTTTCGTTTTTATCATACTAATCAAATTCCTAGCAAGTATGATCATGTACTCAAACACAAAATTTGTTTAAGTATTTCTTGATTACTATCAGATATGATGATTATAATCATAATTTGATCATCAAATTCATCATAAGATTAAAACCCACTTAGCCTAGTGTGGTGAATCATCAAATCATTCAATTTATAGCATCATATGTATAATTTTCACTTAGGGTTTGGTTCCTAAGCATGTATACATCACTAATTCAATCATAGCTTCAATAATTCATTCATAATTCGCGATTATGATGATTATCCAAATTTCATAACTTCACAATTCATCAAAATTTGACATACCTTATGATCCCCTAGCTTGGGTGATCATTAATTCACGTTCAATTGTGAATTTAGACTCCATTTGGCCTTTCAATTGAACGGTTTTGTTGGAGCTAGGGTTTAAGCTCCTGGGGCTTCTCCTGTGTTCGAACAGAACACCTTGAACACACACTAAATGTGTGTTTTAGTTTTTAAGTTTTCTTTTATAATTAAACTTTCAAGTTTATCCACTTTGGCCCCTCTTGTTTGGTTAGTTTACTAAGTAGACCACAACCCACTTAATTTCTAACAATATTCTCACTTATTAACTGGGTTAAACATTCCTGGTTAATTTAGTGAGTTCGGGGACATCATGACTAAGTTTATTTTAAGTCCCGTTAACTCGGGCTTTTATAAACTTTATTTTCTCAAAAGCATTCTTTTCCCCTTTTTATTAAATATTAGGTTTAATTATATAAATCCTAATATTTTCCGGGTTAATTTTACCACTAACGATACTTGACCCATCTTTTAGTATTAATATGGTTTGATTACCAAACCCATTTTCGGGGTGTTACAAAATCAGTGTTTGTACATATGGAAATCCTTTAGATCTGAGTTGTTCTTGGTGGAATGAGGTCAAAACTTGAAGTTCATAAGAACCCCATGATGACATCATCCTAGAACACCTCAAATCGGGTGATTTCATGGTTAAAAGTGAAGATTTGATGGTGAAAAAGATGAAGAAGTGTGTGTAGATCATAGAAGTACAAGATTGGAGTTGGAAACTTACAAGAATCGCGAGAAATCGAAGGAGAAAGGCCTGAGAGGTTGAAGGGTCGCACCAGAGCTGTCACATCACTGTTTGTGGTGTGACAGGTGCTATTTATAGGATTTCAAAAAAGGGAAAGTGGCGTAGTGCAACGGATCGGATGGCAACCCGAACGGATGGCCATCCGATCGGATGGTCATCCGTACGGATGACCATTCGATTGAAGGGTTGCCGCGAGTTGGTTTTCGTGTTTTTGTTTTGTGCGTTGAGCGTTGCGATGCGATGTGATTAAGCGATGCGATAGTAATTCACATTAATTCCACAAATAACCTAACTAACAGTCATAAACCTAAACATACCCATTCTGCATTTTGTGTTGCAATGAGATTGCGTTGTGATAGATTGCGATTGCGTTTGCGAATAATCACCACAAACATAATTAAACATGCACAAGTAACACATAAGTAGCACACACACGTAAAACAATGTCCAGAACACATAATTCGTATTGCGATGTGATAGCGATGCGATTAGCGATAAGTCGATTAACGATAAACTGCGATTATTAGCATTTACTCCATATAATACAACTAAAGTAACTTAAAATAGAGTATCGATTACAAGTCAAGGAGCACAATCAATGTTTAAGCAAGGAGTGACAGATCACAATTAGCAATCTTTTCTTCCTTTGACTTTCCAAAAAGCGGGTTGTTACACTTGGGGAGCGGATGGGTGTGTTAAAGTGTTGAAATGAGGTGTACGGCTAGTATTTATAGGGGGGCGAGGTTTAAGTCGGTGTGCGAGTGGCATTGTCCGGATGGCTCCATCCGGACGGATGGTCATCCGGGCGGATGGCCATCCGAACGGATGGCCATTCGGGCAGCCGGGTTCGCGTTTGGTAGTTTTCCAACTTTGGTTTGTTTGTTAAGCGTTGCGTTGCGTTTTATTGTGATAATCGAGTTGTGTGAGCAGCGTTGAGTTTGCGTTGCTATAGCGTTTACGAATATCATCCAAAACATATAATGCACACACAAGTAAAGCACATAAGAACACATCATAACATTACTACTATTAATAACTGTGATTCGAGTTTGCGTTGGCGTTTAGCGTGTTAGTTGTGGTAAGCGTATGCGGTGGCGTATGATAACCAAACAAACAAACATGGTAATTAAAATAGTATAAATCTCTGTAATTCGTGTTGCGTAAGCGTTGCGAATGTAAGGCGTTTGCGTATAAGTATAAAGCGTTTAAACGTGCAGCGGTGCGGTGTGATGAAAATGTATTTAGTATAATAAAACCCACTGTCTACATCGAAGCTCAGAGTTTAAGACGGTTACAAGTAGAAGCAAAAGCTAACAGGTAACGATCCGAAAAGTTGGGTTGTTACATTGAAGGACATCAATCTGAGTGGTCCAAGTTTGGCTGTTCTATCATGTCGGATGGATGGACGGATAGAAAACAAAGAACATTGATTAATTTTCTGGTGAATGGTACTAAGGGAACAGTCTTTATGGAGTCGGTTGATGCTTCTTCGTATATGAAGACGGGCGAAAAAGTGTTCGAGCTTTTAGATAAATTTTTGGAAAGAATTGGTGAAAGAATGTGGTTCATATTATAACAGACAATGGAAGTAACTTCAAGTCAGCAGGTTAGTTTAAATGTTCATGTTTTCTATTCTTTTTAGCATAGTATAATCATCATTTATTTTTCATCACATTCTTTTAGGCAAAATGTTAATGGTGAAGAGGAAAAATCTTTTTTGGACACCTTGTTCTCCCACTGTCTGGATTTAATGCTTGAAGATATTGGTAAGATTGAGAAGGTGAAAAAAACAATTGAAAAGGGTATTTTTCTGGTTGGTTATATATATAACCATAGTATTGTTCTAAACATGATGAGAGAATATACAAAAAACGTTGAGTTAGCAAGATGTGGAGTAACTAGGTTTGCAACAATGTTTCTCACCTTACAAAGCTTGCAAAAGCAAAAATCGGCGTTGAGAAACATGTTCGCAAATGAACAATGGACCAACAGAAAATGGGCTAAAGAACGAACAGGACAAAGAGCTAATGACATAGTTTTTACTCTAACATTCTGGAACAGTGTCCTTTTTACTCTCAAAATCATGGGCCCTCTTGTGAAAGTGCTTCGGCTTGTGGACAATGAGAAGAAACCCGTGATGGGATATGTGTATGAAGCCATGGAAAGGGCCAAACTTGCAATTGCAGCAACTTTGGGAAAAGATAGCAATGAATACATTCTTGTGTCCGATATAATTGACAAAAGGTGGAACTGTACATTTCACCATCCCTTACACACGGCGGGTTACTACTTGAACCTGGAGTTTTATTGCTACAATGAGACGATTGAGAGTGACAAGGAAGTAACAGTTGGACTGCACGATTGCATTAACAGACTTGTCCCTGAGAAGGCCAAGCAAGATTTGATCATGGCTGAATTGATTCAGTGGATTAACCAGGAGGGCTTTTTTGGTTTAGAGAGTGTAAAAAGACAACATGGTAAAATAGCTCCTGGTATGTTATCTTGCTTTTATTTATTTATGTATTATATTTAAAAAATAATATACGTAATGAATTTCATTATATGTTACAGCTGAGTGGTGGAAATTGTATGGCAAAGGAACCCCCAATTTGCAGCAGTTAGCTATCAGGGTGCTTAGCCTAACATGTAGTGCATCCGGGTGTGAACGGAACTGGAGCACCTTTCAGCATGTAAAAGATCAAACCTTTAAAATATATTTATGAAGTTTCATTGTTATCATCTAATATTTTTCATTCTTATCAGATTCATTCAAAGAAAAGGAATTGGCTAGAACACAAAAAACTGCATGATCTTGTGTATGTTAAGTACAACAACATGCTTAAGAATCGACGTGATTCGAATGCACTAGAACACAAAAAACTGCATGATCTTGTGTATGTTAAGTACAACAACATGCTTAAGAATCGACGTGATTCGAATGCAGCTTATGATCCGATATCCTTGGAAGAAATTGATGATAGTAATGAATGGTTAACCAGGCAGATGGCTTACGAACATGTTTTTCATGATGATGGAAACCTGACTTGGAATGTTGTAGCAGAGGCAAGTGGTGCTGCAGAGGTTAGGCGAACAAGATCTTCGCAGCCTTCATCTTCAAAACCAGCATCTTCAAAGTGTACTTTAATTGATGAAGATAGTGAAGAAGACCAAGTGGAGGAGGCTGAACCGTATGTAATTGAAGTTGATGACACATCTGATGGTTTTGGTTATTGATGAAGATGATACTTTTGATGATTGATGAAGATCTAAGTAACTTTTTGTTTTCGAGTTTGAACATTTTCGTTTTAAGTGTTTTGTTATCTGAGACTTTTGAAGTGCTAATATTAATGTTATTGTTTTCGTTTTCGTTTTGAGTACTTTATTCCCTTAATGAACTTTTATTTTTATATTTAAGTGCACTTTTTTTTTCTCGGCCAACGCCTTTTTTGCGCCTATCGCCTAGGCCCTAATCGGTGCCTATGCGCCTAGAGTGCGCTTCGCGCCTTTGATAACTATGGTGGCAGTGACGACGAATATGGTGGGTTAAGGTGGCAACGTGGATGATAGGGGAGGTGGCGATGAATAGGGGGTTATGTTTGCGGCGTTGTTGGAATTGGCAACGATGCGGGGTTGGCTACGATTGGGATAGGGTGGTGGTGGCGAAGTTAACGACAACGAAAAAGTTTGTACGTAAAAATAATTGTAACATATATAAGTGTTATTCTATAAACAATTATTGTGAAAATGGGTACTTTAGTATTCTTCTAAAATGTTTGTTTAGTTATCCACTTATGTGATTGTGATACATGTTTAAAAGGTTAGATAAGAAGAAAAAAAATACAAAAACATGTGGATATCATATTATTAAAAGGGTAAAATTAATGAAGAAATAACATTTAACTTGCTTCAAAAGTTAAAACCAACTTCAAAAGCGAATTAAATTTGTGACCCTCCAATGGTTTTATTTTGGTTGGTTTAAACGCTTATAACACAATACTGACCGGTTAACAAGTAAAAAAATATTAGAAAAATGATTTGGAGTATAATTGATGATTTATTGGGTATAAATATAATAAGGATTATTAGATTTTAATAATCTCAACTATTAGTCGTTGGCCGCCAACAGTCTCAACTTTAAAAATAATCATTGTCAGTTCTAACTTTTAACATATTAGCCTCCAATGGATCCTGACTAACAGAACTCTAACGACGTTAGTCTCCGGTCGCCGGAAAAACGTTTTTTGGCCGGAAAACTCAACATTTTTGTCCCGAACCTCTTTGTAACCTTATTATGGACATTTGGTAACATTTTTCTAGTAAAAACCCCAATTATTAAAGTCGCCGGAAAACTCATTTTTGGCCGGAAAACTTCTTTTTCACCGGAAAACTCAACTTTTTGGCCGGAAAACTCAACCTTTTCGTCTCAAACCTCTTTGTAACCTTAGATCGTACCTTTAGAAATCTTTTTTCCGGACAAAAACGGTTTTCCGGCGATCGGAGACTAACGGTGTTAGGATTCTGTTAGTCTGGGTCCATTGGTGGTCAATATGTCAATAGTTGGGACTGTTAGTGGTTATTTTTGAAGTTATGACTGTTGGCGGCCAACGGTGAATAGTTGAGATTATTAAAATCCAATATTCCATATAATAATTGGTGTACATTTGATGGTAAGTGGATGGCTTATAATGGTTTAAAGTGTATCAGGTTAAATGTATATCTCGTGATTTCCTTCAGTATTGAGGTACCACAAGGATTCTTATAGTGAAAAGTTGTCCTTAGTGATCTCATTCAGAAAAGTGGTCCTTTGTTCAGTTCTCGTCTCATCTCAATCCCTTCTTGTGGCAGGAAAAGTATTAAGACCCAAATTTACATATGATATGTGGGGGTAAAGAGATTACAGAATTCCCTATATATACATATCATATGTGGTGGTTAAAATCCAGTTAGTGGTAGTTACAAATATGAAAAGTTGTATGGTTTAATAAAAGTCAATTTTACCTTGAGCACCAGATCATTTGGGTTCGATGTGTCATTTGTAGATCAACAACCACAAAATTTTATCACGCATGTTTAGTTGCCAAATGAACACTCCATCAAGTGTATCAACATGATTAGTTGCCAAATAAATGAACACTTCATTAAGTGTGTTAACCGATGTATTCATCTTAGAGGTTGGGAGTTCGAGTCTGTTGTGTATTATGAAGTCGAATTAAAAATAGAATAGATAAATCATAAGCGTGTGAGCTATTCTAGAAAGAATAAAGACATGCCGCTATTGGGTATGGGGTGGTGGATTGGATCTGGATTGCCATGCGGGATATGGTTCTCGTGGTACACTGCCCCCTTCCCAAACCATGGTGGTTCACATGGTTTAATCCATGTCAACCATGACCCCTCCTTTTAATTAATTAGGGGATTTTGATTGGTGGAGGAGTATAGTGGATCATAATACGAGTCATCAGTCATTGTTCACACCAATATAGAGTGGGGGATGAGAATGGGATGAATGACGCTGACGTAAAAGGTGTTGTGGCCATCTGGGTCATGACTACATTACATAACATTATTTGAATTTAGCAATTATAAAGAAACTTATAATTATAATGGGACTTCACTATTGAAGAAAAAACACATTTTTATATGAAGCCTTCATAGAAAAAAATATTTATAGAGAAGAACCATTCACAATTCACAAAAGGGTTTATAATTTTACTTTATATATATGCAGAATCAGAATCTGTTCTATTCCTTCCACTAAAAACAGAATTTATTCTGCTCCTATAATGCAGAAAAACCCAAAAAAGGAGCCCCCTCAATTATGTGTAGAATTCAAACAAAATTCCCAATTTTTTAAAATGTGAGTGGTGATGTCAGAACCCTTCTGACAATCTAACTGCCACCATACTGTTGACCTTAATACCCCAACTTACAGAATAAAACAATATCCACCCCTTCATCTTTTCTTGACTTTTCAAATATGCCCCATAACTTTATCAGTTTTAAAATGTACACTTATCAGTTTTAAAATGTACACATGTACAGAAAATAGGTACAGGTGTACAACAATTCACCATTTATAAGAGCAATCACATCACGGTCAATTTCTATAGAAAAAAATGGAGTTAATTGCCAAAATCGTCCCAGAGGTTTGGGCAAGTTTGTCATTTTCGTTCAAAATAGCACTTTTGTACCAAATTGCCCTCAACGTTTGTAACTTTTTGCCATTTTCATCCAAACCACTAACTTAGTTTATTTTTTCTATTAAGTTGAGGATATTTGGATGAAACTGACAAATATAAAACCACAGGGAGGATTTTGGCAATTTACTCAAACTCTTTTAAATTTCTTTTATTTAATTAATTTTGTTACATATATAATAAAAAAAAATACATGCAATTTTTATATGAAAAAAATAATAGCTTTGTCACGTCATTTTTATAAATTTTCATCCAACCACTAACTAAGTTAATTTTTCTATTAAGGCGAAGGATGTTTATAAACTAAGACAGAAATTAATCTCTAATTTTTTATGTAGATCAGTTTTATAAAAATAAAATCTACCTAAACCTCTAAATTTAATAAAACTAAAAATGCCGGTGACCTTATCAATAAAAAAATCTTATCATGTGTACCAAGTTTGTAATTCATCTTCTACTCTTTTAAATTCGCTCCTAAGGAAAAACAGAAGCCAGTGCCCCCCATCAAACAACGTATCGTTACCAAACCTTAAAATTACCCACCAGATTGTAATTATAATGCTATGAACCAAAAGTTTCTTTACTTAAGCCACTCAGAATATGTAATAGTTAGTTACCCTCATAATCTTAATTAAATAAATATTTTATTTCTACCAACATACTAAAAGCTTTAATCGATTGTTATGTGTTGCACACCAAAGACATTTTCTCTTTATAAAACTGATTTATATAAAGAAGCTGTAAATTAATTTATGTCTTAATTTATAAAAGAGTAAATTACAAGTTTTGTCCTTTATGTATGTCCAAAATTGCAGGCGCTGTCCCTTATCTTTAAAATTGATGAGTTTTGTCCTTAATGTTTGCAAATCTTGCACGTTATGTCCTTTAAGGCAAACCCAGTTAATTTTTTTTGTTAAATCTGGTCACTCAAGGGTATTTTAGTCTTTTTACCTCATTTATTTAATAGTATTTAAAAAATAAAACAAAATAATTTAAAATATTATTATTATTTTAACTATATATATATAACCTCCATCACCACCACCACCAGCACCCTCCACCGCCACCGCCACCACCCTCCACCGCCACTACCACCCTCCACCTCCTCTGCTCACTGCTGCTTGCATCAAAAACCCCCAAAAATCAAAAACCTAAATACCAAATCAAAACCCCCCAAAAATCCCCAAAACCAAAAATATCAAAAACCCCCAATAACAATTGATGATCAAGAGAAAAAAATGCATAGCAGCGGTTTCACTCGAATGGATTGCCAACAAGAATTGGTCGGTTGCCGACCAGAGGTCATCATCCAGAATCATCTGGTCATCATCCAGGCTAAGAACGAAGCCGTTTGGTTTGTTTGAAACGAGGTTCGTGAAATCGGAATCTTCAACCGTTGAAAGAGAATTCAGGTATGTGTAAACCTTTGGATAGAACAGATTCAGCACCACCACCACCACCTCTGTTCACCACCACCACCACCTCCGTTCACCACAACAATCGGTCAACACTTCACCACCGTCACACCCATCACAACCTCTCTATCACCATCGTTAGACCCACCATCACCACCCACTATCTCCACCATCGCCTGACCCACCATCACCACTCCACCTAGAACCCTAACCCCAACCTGCAACAACCCAAACCAACAACAAACACCATTAAACCCCCACCCCCACTGGAACCCTAACCCTAAGAACCTGCAAACCGGTGAGGAACCCGTCGTCGGTCAGAGCCACGAGATGGAGAGCAAAGGTGACCCAAGGTGTGGGTGCGTGTGTGTTTGACCGGCGAGATGAGGTGAAAGGGAAGTTAGGGGTTTTTGGTGGGTGTGCGACTGTGGAAGACCCGTCGCCGGGATTACGACCGACACCGGCTCCGACCACCTGTAAGATGAGAGAGACGGTGTGGGTGTGCAGCACTGCAGCTGTAATCGAAGAAGAAGGAGAAGAAAGGGGGGTTGGTGTGAAGTAAATATCTTTTCTGTAGTTACACAATAGTCCCTGAAGACAAATTCTTTTACACAATGGTCCCTGATGAGATGAAATGACAACAATGCCCTCATGTGCCTCAGATTTAACAAAAAAAATTTAACTGGGTTTGCCTTAAAGGACATAACGTGCAAGATTTGCAAACATTAAGGACAAAACTCATCAATTTTAAAGATAAAGGACAGCGCCTGCAATTTTGGACATACATAAAGGACAAAACTTGTAATTTACTCTTTATAAAATTTAAAACATCTTTCACCTTAACAGAAAAAATAAACTGAGTTAGTGATTTAAATGAAAAGTTATAAAAATTCTGTGACAAAACTATTAATTTTTTTTTCTTCTAAAAACTCCATGTATATTCTTTTTTATTATATATGTAATAAAAATAATTAAATAAAAGAAATTAAAAAGGGTTTGAGTAAATTGCCAAAATCGTCCCTGTGGTTTTATATTTGCCAGTTTCATCCAAATATCCTCAACTTAACAGAAAAAATGAACTAAGTTAGTGGTTTGGATGAAAATGGCAAAAAATTACAAACCTTGGGGGCAATTTGGTACAAAAGTATCATTTTGGACGAAAATGGCAAACGTGTCCAAACCTCAGGGACGATTTTGGCAATTAACTCAAAAAAATATGTTTTCTTTCACTTTCACCCTCCATCAGCATCTCTAAAACAGAGAAAATGTTTTAAAAACGAACGCTAGTTCTCTAAGTATTAAGACTCGCTATTCATCTCTAAATATAGTTTTATGAGTATATGAAACCGAGAAAAAAACAATAAAATAAGTGTTTGTGAAATTGTGAGTATATAAGTGTATGTGAGATTTTTTAAAACTATTATTTTTACATTGTATATAAATAGAAAAGCTAGAAGAACAAATTTACCTTTTAATAATCTCTATTTATTTAACCCGAAATAAGTGTATAAAAATAAAGACTATTTTAACGATTAACTAAGCAAAATACGTTAATTAAATAAATTCACAGGTCATCTTCCTTGTAGTTTACAAGGTATTACTATTTGTACCCTATTAATGATTAACTAAGCAAAATACATTAATTAAATAAATTCACAGGTCATCTTCCTTGTAGTTTACAAGGTATTACTATTTGTACTCTAGTTTATTCGAATGCGTAGCAGACTTTTAGTTTTATCTATGTTTTAATATATATTTTATCTAGAAAAAGTGTAACGTACAACATGGCTTATCGTACGATACGTACGTGATCATCCCAGCCATACGATCTGGTGCGAATTCAAACTTCGCATGTTATAAAAAGGCAAATGAAATCGCATGGCTTGAAAATGCAATGAAATCGCAAGTTTTGAAATCCCATGCAAATGAAATCGCATGTGAAAAATGGCTAGCATGGGGGAATGTGAAAAATGGCATGGGGTGTGTAGATGGACAAAATCATTGGCTTGCATGAAATCGCATGTGAAAAAATGGCTAGCATGGGGTAATTTGAAAAACGGCATGGGGTGTGAATGGACAAAATCGCATATGGAAAATTGAATATCGTATGTGAAAAATTGGCTAGCATGGGGTAATGTGAAAAATTGGCTAGCATGGGGTAATGTGAAAAATGGCATGGGGTGTGTAGATGGACAAAATCGCATGTGGAAGATTGAATTCGCACCAGATCTTACGGCTAGGATGATCGCGTACGTATCGTACGTTAACTGACCTCTTTTATCAAATACAATATATTATATTCAATATGGCTCAACTCTTATAATATTTATTCTAATTTTTATAAAAATTAACACATTACAACAATAATTTTGTATTTATATCATATATCATAATTAACGTAAGTTTATAAAACATACATATCTACTTCCAGTTTACCCCACTAGGAGTGTGTATGGAGTACAAGTTTCGGGTTTATTGGTTTTAATTATCTTTGGGTTACACTGAACATAATTGAAAATGGTCATAGATCAAACCAAACACTAAACTTGAATCCGTTCCAATTTCGATTTCAAACCCGGAAAACCAAATTTTAACAAGACTTGTGTTCATCGGCTCAAGTTTTAGGCCCTTTGGTTCAGTTTCCTCGTTTTTGAAAAGGGCTAGATGTTAAAGAGCTGTACTAATAGGGAAATCCATAGCCAACCCAATATATCAATTTGGTTTTCTTGATTTTACCGAATTAAAATTCAAAAACCAAATATTATATTCAGAAGAGGATGACGGCGCAGTTTATTGCTCGTCTACCTGTTATCCTTATGTAATTTGCCTTGGTGATTGGAATAAAAAAATAATTCTTAAAAAAATATATTCAATTCGAATCTTTATAATTGGTTTTGATTTAATCGGTTTGTAACTAAATACTATATACCCCATTAACAATTAACAGGGATTATTAACTAACATAAAACTTTATACTCCTAAATTACACCAAACAAACTCTAATCTACTCATTGTTTGGGATTAAATCCAAGATCTTCCGAATGAGCTAGCTTCACATTTACTATTACATTTCTTTTATGTTCATAAAACGATTATAATATTGGCTTTTTTTACATATGTTTATAGCATAATTTATTTTGTTGAATTGAATTAGAAATTATTTAAATCTTGTGTTTTGATTGAGGTGGGGAGAATATAATAAAAAGTGTAGCTATCTACAGTCGAGGAATTGGAGATACCGAAAGGCATACGATGCCCTTGGCCTTGCTTAGAAAAAGCAACTCATTTGCATGCTTCCTTGCCTTCAAGACACACATGCTCTTCCAAACTCTTTTTTTTTTTTTTTTTTAATCCCAACCCAAAAACCTATGTCTTTTTTTTCATCTTTTACCCCAAGTTTCAAAACAAAACAAAATTTAATAATAAACTTTTTATCACATACAAATAAGTTTTAACAAATAAACAATTTTAGATGGCGAACTGTAAGTATCATATAAGACTATGCATGCTGAATAACTAAGAAGAGTTAGTTACCACGTTATGTCAGCATCACATAGGCAGAAAGCAGTTAACTAAATAACTCTTTTGCTAATGTGTTGCGGAGTAACTAAAAACCATATTAAAAAAAAAAGTTTGATTGGTGCATTGGGGGTGGACCCCATCGGATTCCATTCTTCGGCGTTAACACATTAACGGAAGAAGGGGAAACAAGGGTGGCACCCTCCTACGTTTTGGTTTAACGGGCGTTATGGGGGTGAGGTGGCCTTGGTGCCCCCACAACAATTTGTCTAAAACATGTTATGTTATCTGAAATGTGATATGTAAAACCGTTTTCTGTATCACTATCTTTTTCTTTGTCGCACTACATTATGTTATATTCCATGTATTATGTACAACTGATTAGTCGGTTCTTGCAATTCTCAATTTAAGTTTAATTATGTAAATAACGCATCTCATATAATATATTATTTAAGAAATATATATACAAACTAATACAATAGTTATCATAAAAGTAATACGTGAATATAATAGCTAGAAAGCTAATTATCGAATCTGGATTTGCTTTACACGTAAATCGATATTGTAAGATTAAAAACTTAATCCAAGAAAAAAGAGAAGTTTTGTTGTGAATTGTTTACAGATTGTTGCTTTTAAAACATATGTTAAACAACTAAAACATATATTTGTCTTTATTGACCTGTTTGTGAATAATAATTTCATAATTATGTGTGCTTTTTAGATTTTAAGATACCAATATAATGATGATCACACGCTTTTTTATCTAACGAATAAAAACAAATTATTATAAATATTGTTGCATATTAACGTTCCAAAAATCCCCTTAAACAAAGTGTTGCATATTTGTCATTACTATAATATTGACATGAGTTGCTTATTTCTTCTTCTGTTTTTATTAGTTGTTTATACTTTTTATGAAATACAAAATGGTCAGGAATTTTTTTTTATCCCCACTCTTGAAATACCGTCAACCAAAATTAAATTTTTCTTTTTTCGCAAAGTTGCATACTTTTAAAACCTAATCTTGTGAATCAAAAGTTAGAAATGATAACACAAAAGTTATGTTTTATCACACAAAAAAGTTTCATATGGACCCCTTTGCCTTTAGCTATTTTCATGGTAGCACCACATATCTTTTATTTAATAAAACCTTTTTATTTACTTTTAACTAGACAAATCTATTTTAATACTAGGAGTTATAACCATTTTAAAATATCCAAAATTTAAACCCAAACTAAATAAACAAAGTTAAAATGACCTACTCAGTTTTAAAAATGCCCAAGTTCCAAACAATCAAACCTATAAACCTTTTCCATTCTCAAGCATACAATGATGAATTTTGTTGCATGAGAAGGTATTTGGATGGGTAACAATTACACCATTGTGCAGAGCCGTCCCCGAAAACTCTCAAAAAAAAATTAGGTCTCGGGCGACAAAAAAGAATTGGGCCCAAAATTGTGGTGGAACCAATACTTGAACTTGGGACTTTTACATTATCCTGAGATGGTTTTCTCCACTACACCACCAACACTTTTTTGCATAATAAATGGATAAATATATTAAATATATAATTTAATAAATATATAAAAGCTTATAAAAACTTTTCGGGCCCTTTGAAAATTTGGGCCTTGGGCTTCGGCACGGGTTGGCCGACACAAGAGCCGGCCTTGCCATTATGCTCTCTAGGGAGAAAGTTAAACCTAAACGTCGCAATAGAATAGTGAACTATCACACATGATTGACGAAAAACATTATGAGAGTATATTATGTTTTTTTTTTTCTCAATATTTTTTGCTTTTTTATAGCCGGTTCCAAGGATGGATAAAAACACACTATGAGAGTATATGTTATTATTTTTATAAATGGATAAGTTTTAATAAAGATAACACAACTAGCCCCACACTTGGGCATCTTTGTATTGAAAAGGAATTCCGAAAGTTTGATAAAGCAGGACAAGCATGAGTGGGCATCACAAGAACACAAAAGGCACTACTGAAAAGTAACTTTTTTTTTTTTTTTTTTTTTTTTGTATTTTTCATCGTTTATCAAATAAATTTACATATAATAATCAATACATAATCCGAAACCAACTCTCTCATCTATTCTATATATACTATATAATAAAAGAAACCAATAACTGATACGTGTCATTCATTGAAGACGTCTACGTTTTAATTCCCGCCTTTTCATACTTATCTTATATCAATTAATTAAATAATAAATAATTAATTAATATTAAATTTTATCTTACTTTTATTGTCTGATAGAATCATTCTATTTTTTCTAATAAAATCTTATCTTCAAATGTAAATTATAAATTTAAGATATTTTTTAAATAATAGTACAAAACAATAATCTTAAACTTAAAAAAGAACAATAATACGTTCATATGAAAAATTTAAAGTACAAACAAAATATACAAAATAACTTATTAGACATTAGACCAAACTTTAAAAAAACACTAAATAGGAAGGGAAGCGAATAATATAATTCTATTTTTTATTTTTCAAATTGGGGTTCTAATCAATTCGAATTAAACTTAACCAAGCTTATGATTCGGTTCGAATTAAATTGAACCAAATTTATGATTTTAACCGAATCCAATAGCATATTATTTACTATACAAAATTACATTTATTTAACTCGTGTAATACACGGTGTTTTTAAAGATATAACTTTTTTATTATTTAGTATATATATAATTAGATTTATTCAACCCGTATAATACACGGGGTTTATAAAGATATAACTTTTTTATTATTTAGTTTATAAAATTACATTTATCCAACTGGTGTAATACACAGGGTTACAAAATTACATTTATTTAACCCGTGTAATACACAGTGTTTTTAAAGATATAACTTTTTATTATTTAGTATATATAATTAGATTTATTCAAACCGTACAATACACGAGTTTAATAAAGATATAACTTTTTAATTATTTAGTTTATACAATTACATTTATTCAACCCTTGTAATACACAAGGTTTTTAGAGATATTTTTTTATTATTTAGTATATAAAATTATATTTATTCATTACATTTATTCAACCCGGGGTTCCAACCTAGTTATAAACATATTTTAAAGAGTGATAAACATATTTTAAGACTGATATATACATTTTTTTTTAATTTCATAACCAACATTGAAAAAAAAAACATTACAACATCTCTAAGACCATGCATAGTCGTTGGGGTGAATAATGACCAACCCTAGGACGTTTTGCGCCACGTGTAATCCTAGTCATCAAAGGGGCGTAGTTGGTGATAACGCCCAATAATGCCCCGTAATCATTACACAGTCATTAAATTTTTTTTAATTAAAACTAATTAAATTTCATTAAAATCTCGAACAAATAAAAAAGCAAAGGGACAGGAGCGTTGTTAAAAGAACGTCAAACTCAAAAAATTTAAAAAACTCCCCGGGCCCCGATTCCGGGCGTTGTCGGGTTAGAGGTTATTGGCAAAAAAAAATATCGTTTATATAGTTAATTATTTAATGATAACTGACCAAACAATAATGATAAAAATATCATATCATACATCATCAATTTAACAACCGGTCATAACTATAAAATTAACACATATAAAAAAATGAAGTATAATTATCAAACTGATACATGTCAAGAATATATTCATTTACAAAAATGCCAAATGCTCATTAAACAAATATTTGGCTAATTATTTTGAAAGCTAAATCACTTTAAGAAAACGACATATTATAAAGCACAACGTAGAGGTGTAACCAGTTTGGGCCTAAACCAAACCTTTTTCTAAATGGGCTAAACTAGTTCGGTTTATAAATTGATTTTAGGGTTAAAATACCAACCCACTCAAACTGATTTAGAGCATTAAAACCGGTTTTTTTCTATTGGCTCCAAATCAATTTGGGTTGGAACCAATGCCAAACCGCCTGGTTGATTCGGCGCCAAACCCGTTTTTTACACCTCTATCACTGGAGGTGGGCAAAAAACCCGGTTAATTAACCGGTATAATATTAACCGATTACTCGGTTAGTGGTTAATTTTCAACTGCCGGTTAGTAATCGGGTATAAATATCTAATATAGGAACCAATTATTAACCAGTTTTTTAATCGGTAGACGAAAAATTCAAAAACAAGCAAAAAACCGGTTATTAACAAAAAATAACCGGTTAATTAACCGATGCGGTTAAAGTAATTAACTGGACCAGTTAAAAAAATAACCGGTTAAAGTAAAAAAATTAAATTAACAGGTACAACCGATCTGGTTATTGAAGTTAGGGGATGTTTGTTTACCTCTTAATGGTTCAAACCTCTTACTGGTTCAGCACTTAATAGTTCAGACTGTTTGTTTCGCGAGCAAATGTCTGAATGGTTCAGACATTTACCTCTGAATGGTTAAGAATTATACAAAGTTTGAATGGTTAAGACCTCTAATCTGAATTGGTCAGATATTTGCCTTTGAACGGTTAATCATTATACTGACTCTTAATGATTCAAACATCTTACTGGTTTAGCACTTAATGATTTAGACCTATTACTGGTTCTGCACTTAACCATCCAGAAGTTGCCATTTGCCAAACAGCCCCTTAACCTATTTGTGCACCTCTATCTACCACAAAGTGACACTGTGCCACTGGTCTTACCTAAGGCCCATGATGGCATGATCCATATATGTACACCAGCTTGAGCCCACTGTAATTCTTACTGGGTTATAGACTGGAGTTATGGCATCTTGTAAATCAACAACAACTCTGTAAAATCAAAAGATCTGATCCAGAAACAGAACTCAAACAGAGTTCAAACAGTTTCCGAAAACCGTCAACAATGGTGAAAGATCTAAGCAACGATCAAGTCTCCTCCATGAAAGAAGCCTTCACACTCTTCGACACCGACGGCGACGGCAAGATCGCTCCATCAGAACTCGGAATCCTGATGCGATCTCTCGGCGGAAACCCTACACAAGCACAACTCAAAACTATAATCGCCGAAGAGAAGCTGACGTCACCGTTCGATTTCAACCGGTTTCTTGACTTGATGTCGAAGCACTTGAAACCTGAGCCGTTCGATCGGCAGCTTCGTGACGCGTTCAAGGTTATTGATAAGGACTGTACTGGATACGTCGTCGTTGCGGATCTGAAACATATATTGACGAGTATTGGGGAGAAACTTGAACCCGCGGAGTTTGATGAGTGGATCCGGGAAGTGGATGTTGGATCCGATGGGAAGATTAAGTATGAGGACTTCATTGCAAGGATGGTTGCTAAGTGATTATTTGTAAGTGTTTGTTAGATTTTTTTTTTGTTTTTATTTTTTTATTTTATTGATTGTTTGTTTAAATGTTGGTTGATATGTTGTGCAGGTTGTTGTTGTTGTGATCTGATTTGGTTTTTTTTTTAAGGATGGTGTGGTAGTTTTTAATGTTTTGATTTATGAGTATCAGTTTGTACTTGTTGTGGTTTAGTTAATGATTGTGTATAGGTTAACAAGAATATCTTGTGATTCTGATGTAAAACAATTGTTTTTTTCTGTTTCTGAATCTAACATATTAAGCCATTAGTGCCTTTTGATTCGCTTTAAGAATGAGTTTGTTCATGTGTTTCTTTGTTTAAACCATTGTTGAGAATCAATACAATGTTTACTCGTCGCATAGTCTGTATTAAGTAGTGCACCGGGTCGAACGTGTACTGTATGGTCTAACTCCGGTCTCTTGGTCCAGTTCGGTTTAAATCTGGCCAAGTTTGGACCGAGTGAGATTTGTTATTCAGGCTGTTTACAAAGCCACCGTTTAGCATATGTAGGTTGTTAGAAGTGAACAGTTAGAACCCATTTAGATCGCAACTAAGACCGGCCCTGTATGGATTGGCCACTACTGGTATGGTTTTCGGTTTACATTTTACATCATTTTCCATCTCAGGATTGTCTTGACTTGGTTTCGTTCCGGTTTTGAATTGTACACAGCCTTATGGTATGAACTATGAACTATGAAGATGATAAGGTTGAAAGTTGAAATTGGCCCTGTTGTTTGTTTGACCATTCTTCGTCGGTTTTTTTGCGAAGGAACTGTGGAGACACCCATAAAAGGATTAAAGGTGATAACTTTGTTCATAAACAAAGATTCATTAACAGCTATGGAAGGATTAAAGTTAGCAAAAGGTCTTAGAATCAGCAACATGAATACATACTGTAATAGTATAGGACTCACTAAGACATAATCAAATGGTAATTACACATTTACGCATATAGGTAAAAGATAACCCATCAGAACATGTCATCGTTTTCTTTGGTTTGCAAACCACATGACCATTACGCATGGTCTAAGTATTGCCGTATTGGAATCAAGAATATTGTGAAACAACATAACCAATAATTGTAATTAAGTCTTAGTTTAATGTTAGAAAAGAACTCTATAAACCATTTTTTATTTCTTTGCAACAAATTATGTTGCTATACGCCTATACTGCTTATCATTTTGATAAATTGAAAAGTTGCTTTTATTCATCCTTTTTATTGTCTTTGTAAAGATAACTTAGTTATTGAATGATAAACATATACTTGGAAACTCACACTTAAACTAATTATACTTATAAATTTATATCTTTTTTTCACTACTGGACTTAACCCTCACAACTTGAGAATTTAGACCTACACAACTTGAGAATTTAGACCTTGATAATTGATAAAAGAAAGAAAGTTATTGTCACCGATGGGCTTGGTGGCTCATTAGTAAAGACAAAGCCTTTAAGAACATCTGGGTTTAGAGACTTTAGGGAATTGGGTTGAAGTCTCACAAACGACATAATTAAAGCCTTCCAGCCTAAATAAAAATAAATGAAGTTATTGTATAATAACTAGGAATGAGAATTTGGTACCGCGTACCGTACCCTATCTATTATTTTCGATACCGGTACCTATTTTTCCGTTTTCGGTACCGTACCGATTATTTTCAGTATCGGTATCGATACCCATTTTTTTGTTTCTAAAAACCGATACTTTCGGTACTGGTACTGGTCTGATATCATACTCATCCCTAATGATAACTATCATGATAGAGATCTTGTATATGCGATAAATGTGAATTACCCCCCATCATTCATGCCCATAAATATCAAAATCATCATGAGGTGATATTATTGAGGTTTTGCTTTTAAGTCCTTTTACCCTACATGTAATTCTTTACTTTTAATCTTGGGGGCCAACAAAAGCCCATTTTTCTTATCTGCCACCTGGTACAAAAAAATGGCCCCTTCTTTATTGATTGAAATTTACGACTTATGAGTATAGGCAGTGTGGTTAAGAAAAAAGTTGATGGGCAATACACCTTTCGGTTTTACTACTTCTGAACTTCTGTTACTTAGTATTAAGTATTAACTAATTAGACCATGTGTAGTGGGGCATTATGATAATGTTTTTTTCTGTGGGGTTATGTGACATGTGATATCAAGGCATTCCCTTAAAGATCAAGCCCCTCAATTTTCTTCACTGGTGTTTTCACAATCACGCCAACACCAAATTTTCTGAATATCACGCACAGGGGACGGTGTACGGGGCATTATGGGGTGTGATCTTTGCCACTTCACGTCCAATCACATTACTCGCTACACAGTCTTAGTGTTTTTATAATCTTATAAAGTAATCTAATATTTGGATAAAGTAGGGTAATGCAAAAGCAAGAATCAGTTTAAATAAAAAGCGATGATAAATGGTTCGCCCAAGGACATTTAAATCTGATAACTATTTTTTATTTTTGATGATGCATTTAGATGACTCTTGTTATGCTTTTTAGAGAAGAGATCTCATGTTTAATACTTGGCAATTGTGAATAATGTAGAACTATTGGTGTCACATAGTAGAAGTTAACGTTGTCATTAAAAAAAATAGATAACTCTTCTAATAAATGGTTAAGATTGGCATAGAGTGTTTTTTTTTTTTTAAGTTTTGACCACTTTATTAGAATTAATACCATTCAAAAGTGTTGTATAAAGACAATAAATTGGTCAAATATACGTTTTGATAGAATTAAGACTACTAGGTATGGTGACGGAGGGAAGCCGGCGACGGAGGGGGACGGAGGGGGGCGGCGTGGGAGGACGGCGTCGCCGAGGGGGAGGCCCACATGTTTGGTCCGTCGCAAACGGCACAACTCGGACGGGGAGGACGGGACGGAGGGGGGGCGGCGTGGGAGGATGGCGGTGACGTGGCGGCGCCGGGGGTGGAGACGGAACCATACCGAGCAGCCTAATACCACTCAAAAGTGTTATGAAAGACAATAAATTGGTCTTTTGAAAGACAATGACCAAGATTATGAATTGTTGACCAAACTAGCCAACAATGGTTATTAAATTTAAAGTGTTTGAAATGCTCCCTCGTGTGTTTGGAAACAAAAATATTGGTGTGGAATGTTTTAAACTCATTTTGATTATTTATCTAACAAAAGGTTAATTTGGGTTAAAATTACGATTATATGAAAACACACTCAAACATGACAAGTACATTCAAAATAGAAAAATGTCATAATGTGTATCTTCTAAATAAGAATTGTAAATAAAGTGATTTATATGATACCCTCCACGATGTGTAAATTTGTTTCCATGCTTGATTTATAGCCAAGCTCACATTTTTGCTTGATTTAAAAGTGGTGACCACGATGGTTGAAACATAATAGTTGATCATTTGCTAGAATAGCAATAACATGTGAAGAAAAGTTTGACTTGATATTCTCGAAGGGGGTGTTAAACCTCAGAATTTTTTATTAACGATAGAAATAATATATAACAATGGCAGACAAACGGACAACCTTTTTGAATAGCAAATCCAATTATCAATAGAAATGTTTTCGGATGTAAAATGACTTACATCCTCAATGGTGGTTTTGTTTGGAATTACCAATTCTCGAGGTGGGATTAAATTGGGAATGATATTCTTCGAATGGTGTTAATAGAAACATTGTTTTTTTTTGAACGGCCAACAAAATTTATTCATTAATCAAAGGGCTAACCTTTTGTGGTTGTGTGAAACTTTAACATTGTTGCTACGGAAAGATACGAAAAAAAAACCCTGATGAATATGTGGAATTCATGGTGATATGTGAAAAATATGTGTCAATTGGTAGAGACTCTTGCATCTTAGTGGGAGATCATGAGTTGCAAGGGTGATTTATTTGTAAATATAAAGTTTGGGAAGAGTAACATTATTCATTCAAAAAAAATATGTGAAATGTAAGTGGTAGTTTACACCATTATACATAAATGCACATGAATTTGAAAGAAATTAGTCGCTATAACATTACCAATGAGTTGTACACAATTTTTGCATGTTCACCATATAGCTATAGTGTTCCATCACATGTCTATGAATAACATGCAATGGTTGTATATTCTATGGTGATCATACAATGAAAATAAGCAAACCAAACATCGTAGATCTATGATGGGTTTACCGTAGGCATAAAGTGGTGAGGGGTCTTATAACTTGTGTATTTATAACTTTTTTAAACATGATTTGACAACTTTTATGACTTGTTTTTGGTTTAAACACGTGTACATGATGTGTGTTGGTATATATGATTTGACAACATTAAGTTACTAAGGGTATACGGTGTGGTAGTCGGCAAAGGGTGGCAAACGGGTTTGCCGACCGGCAAACACCGCCGCCGACCCGATGCCGACGCGGCAAGGCAACACGATCGGGGACAGCATGCCGATTCGGGGAAGAAGATGATTGAGAGAGAGAGGGTATTGTGGGTGGGGTCCATTTCTATCTCAACCAATCACACATTTTTTTTTAAATAGTTTACCACTTCACCAAGTGTCTAAACCATTGCCAACACTTTTCACCAAAGTTTAAACACTTTTGACTGATTGACATGGCGCGCTCTGATTGGTCGGTTTTTTGGTTTGCCACTCCAAAGTGTTTAACCACTCCTTACACCCTAATGTGTGTTGGTATACATATACATGATGTGCATCATGAGACCAAAAGTGAAGGCTATTGCTGGATTTGTGAATTGTTGATAATCTAATTTGTCATGCATCTTTTGGATTATGTTTTGTATATCGATATTCTACATAACTTTATGTTTTAGAAACATTATATTGGGACCTACTCTAGCTATTCTTTTTATAAAGTTTTGTTTAAATCGAGAAAGGATAGTTATAATTTATAAATATGTAGCTAAACATGTTTCATTGACTTCCATACTTTAGAAATAATCATGGTTGAACATTCCGGTTGAAATTTAGAAATTATAAAGTCGATTTAATACAATATTATCCATGATGGTTTTAAAATTTGGATGTTGGAGATGATGATTACATTTCCCTTTTACTTTAATCATCAAGTTATGAAAATCATAAGAATAAACTGCCATTTTGGTCCCTGAGGTTTGGGCAGTTTTGCCACTTTAGTCCAAATATCAAACTTTTTGCATCTGGGTCCCTGTGGTTTCAGTTTTGTTGTCATTTTGGTCCAAAAATGAAATCAGCTCATATTCCTTAAATTTAATCATGATGTTTTGTCATTTTCCTTGGGAGTAAATTGGTCATTATGATTTTATTATAACTCATTATTAATTAAAATAATTAAACTAAATAAAAGCTTTGACCATATAAAAGCACTGAACCTACTTCATCTTCCTCAAATGCATACAGCCAACACACAATTAAAATTTTGACTTTTATTTCTTTGTTAATTCATCAACCCTTCATCATCACCTGTACAAAATAAATATTCATAAAATTAGTTTGGGATTTACTTGTATTAAAGTCGGAATCACATCGGAAAAGTGTCGTGTCTGTTGATGGTGAGGATGAGGGTAGGGGTGGTGTGATGAATGGTGAATAGGGGCAATAGATAAAATCTGACAGACGTCTTTGCCAGGAGCATCGTTGTAACACCCGTTCTTATAAATCAAGGTTTAACGTAAATTTTACGTAAAACAATCATGTAATTAAGATTTCGTAAACATTTGGAAATACGGGTTTATTAAAAACTTTTACAAATCATAAGTTATTCTTCATAACGTGATCGGGTTCGTCGTTTAAAAATTTACAATGTATCAAAGTGCGGAAGCGTATGTCTTTATCGTGTTCGGTTCTTCGTTGAGCTTGATCGTCTTCCGGCATCCAAGGTGTACCTACATTTCATAAACATGAAATGCTTTAGTCATACGGGACTTAAAACGTGACTAAACGAGTCCGAGATACAATTAATAACAAAAACACAAATTTCAACCTGGCCTCCACCGTAAATTACGGTGGCACCGTAATTTACGGTGGCCACTGGTTTGACATGCCCTTACCGTAAACCAGTAGGGGGCCGCCGTAAAGATTTTCATCTCCACCGTAAATTACGGTGGCACCGTAATTTACGGTGGACCCTGCATCCAGTTTTCCATTTTTGCCGTAATTTGACACGAAATCTTCCGTATCTTTCAAACCGCTTGTCCGTTTGGCCTACCGTTTCTTCCTACGTGTTTGTAATTTGACTCTCCATCATTTGGAGTTAAAATCCGACATTCGGCTTAACAAAATTTAAGACTTTTAAGTCTTCGGCTTATTACCCTTTATACCAAATTTTGACCCGTTCGCGATTTTGTCAAACGAACATGTTTATTTGATCCTTATTCCCGTGATATTCATAATTTCAATAATTCCCATCATATTAGGTTCAAGTCACGGGTTTCTTACGTATCATAAACCGTTTATGCTCATTTGCGTGTTTTGACCCGTTAAGGGTATTTAGACATATTTTGAGCATGAAACGCTTTCATCCGTTTCTTACATTATTATACAACATTTCTTACCGAGTAATCTTCCACCACAACTATAATTGTGGTGGACTTAATGAGGTGATCTATATAATCCGAGTTTTTTTCTCGTCGGATTGCTAATTTACGACAAAGACTCATATAGAGTCATTTGACCGAAGAATTGCATCTTTCGCTTCTTACACTTATTCCAATTATTTATTTGATCATAAAACTTGTTTCAAAACTACCTTTAAAGGTCGTTTGTCCAACTTTGCTTATAAGGGCGTTTTAGTCCGTTTAGCCAATCATTTACGATGAAGGACTTTTGGAAGCCTAATTGACCCATAATCCCTTTTTAAACCTATGATTTTGTTTGAAAAGTCATTAAGCTTCCCAAACGCAATGTTCATTATTTAAAACATTCGGTTACTTATCAAGTAACCAAATGTTTATTTTGACTTCTTTTTAACACTCATTGAACCGCATATTCTAGATGAGTGTTGCTTTTTCTCACATACCTGGCGCGGATCAATATTTTGACCCGTTTTTAATACCTTGCTTTTATAACCGCTAATCCATAGCGTTGCTAATACCCATTTGACATTTACTCCTGAAATAATATAACTTGACAATGATCATTAGTCATTATTGTCAAAAGGTGATATCTTCACCTTTTGACCCATTTGGTCTAAATGACCAATTATGTTGGCGAGATGATATTTATTACCATCTCATCTATATGACTCGCTTCGGTTTACACCGTGTGGTCATTTCACGTATTAATCGTTTTCTTAACGCTTTTTAGCCTATCATGGCTTACGCATTACAGTGTCTTTCAAAACAAATAGTTATGGTCAACGCATGACCAATTTACCGTTTTAATTCCTTTTTAAACCATCAACATGGTTTCTTGTCATGCTCGACTACCTTGTTCCGTACGTTTACACGTCGGAACATCATACCTAATTTATGTATTTATCTTATTCGTAACTAATACGATAAGAGAATATTCTAACATATAAGACTAGTGTAAGTTATACTTACCTTGCATCCGAATTTATGCTTTTCCGTCATTCTTGCTTCGTTTGACCCGCTTTGTTCCCAAGCTTTCACCTAGCTTGTTAATCGTCAAACTATCATTGCAAATTGTAAGATGGTTAGATTAGTCATAATTATTCACGACTATTCCATCTCACTTATTTCATACGTCGAAACTACTATTCGACTTCACGATTAGTTAACTTAGCTTATTAAGTTAACCACTTCGAATTACAAGGTTCACAACATTAAGTCTAAATCAACATTATATTTAGAACCCTTCTCACTTCATATTACGCGTAATCACCATATCATTCAATTGCGCGTTTTCGCTCTAATTTCAACACTTTAGTTTTCACTTAGGCATTTTAACAAACACCTAGTGTGCATACATTTTTACACATTTATAACTAGTTCATAACTAGTTATTTTTACCAAGATTAATCATCAAAATTCACCACCATCACTTATGATCAAATACTCATACTAGCAATTTGTTTAAGTATTTCTTGATTACTTAACATGCATGATGAATCTAAGCATAGTTATATCATCAATTTCATCATAACATTAAAAACCCACTTATCTAAGCGTGTTAATTCATCAAATCCTTCAAATCATAGCATGTTATGTATGATTTTCACTTAGGGTTTCGTTCCTAAGCAAGTATACATCACTAATCTAGCCATAGCTTCTCTAATCCATGCCTAATTCACGATTAGGATGATTATCCAATTTTTACAACTTCAAGAATGTTAGAAATTCGACATACCTTACGATCCCCTTGACTTGGTGACCGTTTCTATGTGTTCAAAACCGAATTTGACCCTTGTTTGATCCTCCAATTTGAGGAATTTGTTGAGTTTAGGGTTAGCTCCCATGGAGCTTGTCTCCTGCTCCTTTTCACGCACGCACACACACACTCTTGTGTGTGTGTTGTGTTTTGTTTATAAGTTTATAATTCCATTTTCAAGTTACCCGGCTTTGGTCCCTCGTGTTTGGTTAGTTATTAATTAGGTCACAACCTAATTATTTTCAATAATATTCCCACTTATTAGCTAGGTTTAATATTCCTAGTTAACTTAGCGGGTTCGGGGGAAATTACTACTAAGTTTATTTTAGGTCCCGTTACCCCGGGCCTTTTATCCATTTTATTTCCTTAAAAGCTTTTGTTCACTTTTTATTTAATATTAGGATTAATTATTTAAATCCTAATATTTACCGGGTTAATTTTTACCACTAACGGTATTTTACCCGTCGTCACTATTAACGTGGCTTGATTACCAAACCCGTTTTTGGGGTGTTACAAGTCTACCCCCCTTAAAGAGGTTTCGTCCTCGAAACCTTGCTTATCTAGTTCATTGAGTTTCTAAACCCAATGCGTTTGACTTGAATAATCTCTTAAGCATTACTCATACTTTAACCAATTGTTAGCATTACCAGAAAAATTATGGTAATGTCTTTTTGGTTACAGAACCTCTACGTATCTCATATGACATAATGTAACTTCGAAATAACGTAGTTTCGTTATTTCCACTAGTTTAGTTAACTTAGCGATATCCATCGCTTTCATATACCATCAAATTCCTTATGAATCCGTTACTTTGACCCGTTTAAAGATCTTTAGTGAAATCTTTCACTTTTAGCAACAAATTCTTTTGTTTTCAAATTTATCTATTCGGTTCAGCTATACCGAATCTACCGCTTACAAGCAAACCAGATTTCTTGATTTGGTGACCTTAACCGGTCTCATTAACTAGTCTTATTAGTTCAGTTACTTTTATCACTCGCTTGGTTATAATGTGATTTTACTTCACATTACATTTCCTAACCGTGATCGTGTCACATCATGTTTAATTTGTATCAACCTTTCATTTTTGAGAATATCACTTTTCGAATATATCATCTTGCGCCTATCAGTGTCAAGACTTGTATCTTTCATGCTTACTATTTAAATTCCTATCAGAATTTATGTTTGTAAAAACATTATTTCTTACTAAAACCGAAGTTTTAGTTTTAGGATCTTTTCTTTAACTTGTGTCAATCATCCGTACCGGGATATTGACAGTCCGTAATTTAATCCTTTACAGTCTTTGTTTTTATGCGGGGATTCTTAACTGATTGTCCTCGCTTTATTCCATCTAACCCGTAGGTTTTATCACTTAGCCTTATGGGCTATTTTTGATTAGACATTCACCTCTTTAGGGCGAAGTCCTTATAACTTCTTTCTAATCATGACCCGTGGGTCGTTTTAGTCCGTAGATCTCTCATTTGTTTATAACCCTAAAGGTTATGTTGATCCCGTAGATCACTCTTTTTACTCGTGTCTTATTAAAATATATATTTGGTGTCAAGGCACTCTTTTTACGTTTGAAATTCATTTGTCTCAAGCTTACCGTTATCCGGCTTGCGCTTACTTACGCCTTCAAGCATTATACTTTATTCAACCCGTTCAATCTCAAAATAGTTGAATATAATTATCAAAATTTCTGTTTACGAAATTTTATGGTCTTTTAGTCATAACTCATAATCCGAGTCTTTTGACTTTAAATTCGTGTTCTCGTTTCTCGGTTTACGCATGTGTTTAATTCTTACCCATCAACCGGGTGTTTTACCGAAGTCGTTATTATTGCAATCCTCCCGGTATGCATTAAGACCTCGCTTCATTTTTATATTCTGACTTTGTCTTTAAGTTTGACGTTTTACAAAAATGACCCGTTAAGGGACATATTTGCATTTTCCGGGTTCGAGTGTAAGTACACTCCCTCCCATTGCTTGTCTAAATCATTTTTCATGTTTACGTTTTCTGGGTTCGAGTGTAAATACACTCCCTCCCAATACTTGTTTAAATCATTTTACATGCTTGCGTTTTATGGGTTCGAGTGTAAGTACACTCCCTCCCAATACTTGTCTATATCATTTTACATGCTTGCGTTTTATGGGTTCGAGTGTAAATACACTCCCTCCCAATACTTGTTTAAATCATTTTACATGCTTGCGTTTTATGGGTTCGAGTGTAAGTACACTCCCTCCCAATACTTGTCTATATCATTTTACATGCTTCTTTGTCCCTTCGCTCGGGCTCATTATCCTGATGTAATACGCTTCAGTCACTCGGTTGTGCGTTTACATTATTATCAAATATTTTGCTTATCTGATTCATTTGGGTACTTTTTAATTAGTCCCATTTTACTCCGCCCTTACTACATCGGATGTAAATGTGTCCGCCATAAGAAGTTCATGGTATCATATGCCACTACTTACTTGGCCAGAGTAAGCGATTAACACATGACACACACGACCTTTTTATAGTTTTCACATTACACCCTATGTAAGTAACGCCTCCATTTGTTTCTCTTGGAAACAATATCCCGAATACATTTTCTATTCGGGTTTTTCCAAGTTTTTAATCTACATATGCAACTTTCAATTTCTACTTATTTGTTGCATATTACCATTTGTGCGATTATTTAAAATGTGCACCTGGTAATGTTTGCCCCAACGGGCGTTCCTTGCCATTAACCTTGTTCGCGGTCGTTACGCGATTTAGTCCTCGGTGAGTATGCTCCTCTCGTCATACTTCGGACCGTTCCATCATCATATCCACAATTCGTTTGACTCTCGTCGTCTTCAAACGCGAGTGTCCTTCAATTAAAACATTCACAAGTTAGTAACGTCAACTTCAATAATCGCCCGTATTATAATACAAGGCTTTTTCTACTATACGCGTCAACGCGCGTATTTTCGCCAACTATATCAATCATTTTAATCGGGGTATCGTGTATCACACGATAGCCCTTTGTGTTGTCTACAAGCACTTTAATACACTAGACCTTTAGCATACATGCACTTACCGGATTTGCGATCAAGCCTCGAACCGAACACTATACTTTGTCAAGAGCATAAGGTTTAAGTTCAAGCATGGTTCCTCCCCACCATACTCAAATCTCTTAAACCAAGGCTCTGATACCAACTTGTAACACCCGTTCTTATAAATCAAGGTTTAACGTAAATTTTACGTAAAACAATCATGTAATTAAGATTTCGTAAACATTTGGAAATACGGGTTTATTAAAAACTTTTACAAATCATAAGTTATTCTTCATAACGTGATCGGGTTCGTCGTTTAAAAATTTACAATGTATCAAAGTGCGGAAGCGTATGTCTTTATCGTGTTCGGTTCTTCGTTGAGCTTGATCGTCTTCCGGCATCCAAGGTGTACCTACATTTCATAAACATGAAATGCTTTAGTCATACAGGACTTAAAACGTGACTAAACGAGTCCGAGATACAATTAATAACAAAAACACAAATTTCAACCTGGCCTCCACCGTAAATTACGGTGGCACCGTAATTTACGGTGGCCACTGGTTTGACATGCCCCTACCGTAAACCAGTAGGGGGCCGCCGTAAAGATTTTCATCTCCACCGTAAATTACGGTGGCACCGTAATTTACGGTGGACCCTGCATCCAGTTTTCCATTTTTGCCGTAATTTGACACGAAATCTTCCGTATCTTTCAAACCGCTTGTCCGTTTGGCCTACCGTTTCTTCCTACGTGTTTGTAATTTGACTCTCCATCATTTGGAGTTAAAATCCGACATTCGGCTTAACAAAATTTAAGACTTTTAAGTCTTCGGCTTATTACCCTTTATACCAAATTTTGACCCGTTCGCGATTTTGTCAAACGAACATGTTTATTTGATCCTTATTCCCGTGATATTCATAATTTCAATAATTCCCATCATATTAGGTTCAAGTCACGGGTTTCTTACGTATCATAAACCGTTTATGCTCATTTGCGTGTTTTGACCCGTTAAGGGTATTTAGACATATTTTGAGCATGAAACGCTTTCATCCGTTTCTTACATTATTATACAACATTTCTTACCGAGTAATCTTCCACCACAACTATAATTGTGGTGGACTTAATGAGGTGATCTATATAATCCGAGTTTTTTTCTCGTCGGATTGCTAATTTACGACAAAGACTCATATAGAGTCATTTGACCGAAGAATTGCATCTTTCGCTTCTTACACTTATTCCAATTATTTATTTGATCATAAAACTTGTTTCAAAACTACCTTTAAAGGTCGTTTGTCCAACTTTGCTTATAAGGGCGTTTTAGTCCGTTTAGCCAATCATTTACGATGAAGGACTTTTGGAAGCCTAATTGACCCATAATCCCTTTTTAAACCTATGATTTTGTTTGAAAAGTCATTAAGCTTCCCAAACGCAATGTTCATTATTTAAAACATTCGGTTACTTATCAAGTAACCAAATGTTTATTTTGACTTCTTTTTAACACTCATTGAACCGCATATTCTAGATGAGTGTTGCTTTTTCTCACATACCTGGCGCGGATCAATATTTTGACCCGTTTTTAATACCTTGCTTTTATAACCGCTAATCCATAGCGTTGCTAATACCCATTTGACATTTACTCCTGAAATAATATAACTTGACAATGATCATTAGTCATTATTGTCAAAAGGTGATATCTTCACCTTTTGACCCATTTGGTCTAAATGACCAATTATGTTGGCGAGATGATATTTATTACCATCTCATCTATATGACTCGCTTCGGTTTACACCGTGTGGTCATTTCACGTATTAATCGTTTTCTTAACGCTTTTTAGCCTATCATGGCTTACGCATTACAGTGTCTTTCAAAACAAATAGTTATGGTCAACGCATGACCAATTTACCGTTTTAATTCCTTTTTAAACCATCAACATGGTTTCTTGTCATGCTCGACTACCTTGTTCCGTACGTTTACACGTCGGAACATCATACCTAATTTATGTATTTATCTTATTCGTAACTAATACGATAAGAGAATATTCTAACATATAAGACTAGTGTAAGTTATACTTACCTTGCATCCGAATTTATGCTTTTCCGTCATTCTTGCTTCGTTTGACCCGCTTTGTTCCCAAGCTTTCACCTAGCTTGTTAATCGTCAAACTATCATTGCAAATTGTAAGATGGTTAGATTAGTCATAATTATTCACGACTATTCCATCTCACTTATTTCATACGTCGAAACTACTATTCGACTTCACGATTAGTTAACTTAGCTTATTAAGTTAACCACTTCGAATTACAAGGTTCACAACATTAAGTCTAAATCAACATTATATTTAGAACCCTTCTCACTTCATATTACGCGTAATCACCATATCATTCAATTGCGCGTTTTCGCTCTAATTTCAACACTTTAGTTTTCACTTAGGCATTTTAACAAACACCTAGTGTGCATACATTTTTACACATTTATAACTAGTTCATAACTAGTTATTTTTACCAAGATTAATCATCAAAATTCACCACCATCACTTATGATCAAATACTCATACTAGCAATTTGTTTAAGTATTTCTTGATTACTTAACATGCATGATGAATCTAAGCATAGTTATATCATCAATTTCATCATAACATTAAAAACCCACTTATCTAAGCGTGTTAATTCATCAAATCCTTCAAATCATAGCATGTTATGTATGATTTTCACTTAGGGTTTCGTTCCTAAGCAAGTATACATCACTAATCTAGCCATAGCTTCTCTAATCCATGCCTAATTCACGATTAGGATGATTATCCAATTTTTACAACTTCAAGAATGTTAGAAATTCGACATACCTTACGATCCCCTTGACTTGGTGACCGTTTCTATGTGTTCAAAACCGAATTTGACCCTTGTTTGATCCTCCAATTTGAGGAATTTGTTGAGTTTAGGGTTAGCTCCCATGGAGCTTGTCTCCTGCTCCTTTTCACGCACGCACACACACACTCTTGTGTGTGTGTTGTGTTTTGTTTATAAGTTTATAATTCCATTTTCAAGTTACCCGGCTTTGGTCCCTCGTGTTTGGTTAGTTATTAATTAGGTCACAACCTAATTATTTTCAATAATATTCCCACTTATTAGCTAGGTTTAATATTCCTAGTTAACTTAGCGGGTTCGGGGGAAATTACTACTAAGTTTATTTTAGGTCCCGTTACCCCGGGCCTTTTATCCATTTTATTTCCTTAAAAGCTTTTGTTCACTTTTTATTTAATATTAGGATTAATTATTTAAATCCTAATATTTACCGGGTTAATTTTTACCACTAACGGTATTTTACCCGTCGTCACTATTAACGTGGCTTGATTACCAAACCCGTTTTTGGGGTGTTACAAGTCTACCCCCCTTAAAGAGGTTTCGTCCTCGAAACCTTGCTTATCTAGTTCATTGAGTTTCTAAACCCAATGCGTTTGACTTGAATAATCTCTTAAGCATTACTCATACTTTAACCAATTGTTAGCATTACCAGAAAAATTATGGTAATGTCTTTTTGGTTACAGAACCTCTACGTATCTCATATGACATAATGTAACTTCGAAATAACGTAGTTTCGTTATTTCCACTAGTTTAGTTAACTTAGCGATATCCATCGCTTTCATATACCATCAAATTCCTTATGAATCCGTTACTTTGACCCGTTTAAAGATCTTTAGTGAAATCTTTCACTTTTAGCAACAAATTCTTTTGTTTTCAAATTTATCTATTCGGTTCAGCTATACCGAATCTATCGCTTACAAGCAAACCAGATTTCTTGATTTGGTGACCTTAACCGGTCTCATTAACTAGTCTTATTAGTTCAGTTACTTTTATCACTCGCTTGGTTATAATGTGATTTTAC
Organism: Helianthus tuberosus; assembly: GCA_030545235.1. Lineage (NCBI taxonomy): Eukaryota > Viridiplantae > Streptophyta > Magnoliopsida > Asterales > Asteraceae > Helianthus > Helianthus tuberosus. Next base: position 186,476,219 of record CM060432.1, on the reverse strand, counting down.
TTCACATTACATTTCCTAACCGTGATCGTGTCACATCATGTTTAATTTGTATCAACCTTTCATTTTTGAGAATATCACTTTTCGAATATATCATCTTGCGCCTATCAGTGTCAAGACTTGTATCTTTCATGCTTACTATTTAAATTCCTATCAGAATTTATGTTTGTAAAAACATTATTTCTTACTAAAACCGAAGTTTTAGTTTTAGGATCTTTTCTTTAACTTGTGTCAATCATCCGTACCGGGATATTGACAGTCCGTAATTTAATCCTTTACAGTCTTTGTTTTTATGCGGGGATTCTTAACTGATTGTCCTCGCTTTATTCCATCTAACCCGTAGGTTTTATCACTTAGCCTTATGGGCTATTTTTGATTAGACATTCACCTCTTTAGGGCGAAGTCCTTATAACTTCTTTCTAATCATGACCCGTGGGTCGTTTTAGTCCGTAGATCTCTCATTTGTTTATAACCCTAAAGGTTATGTTGATCCCGTAGATCACTCTTTTTACTCGTGTCTTATTAAAATATATATTTGGTGTCAAGGCACTCTTTTTACGTTTGAAATTCATTTGTCTCAAGCTTACCGTTATCCGGCTTGCGCTTACTTACGCCTTCAAGCATTATACTTTATTCAACCCGTTCAATCTCAAAATAGTTGAATATAATTATCAAAATTTCTGTTTACGAAATTTTATGGTCTTTTAGTCATAACTCATAATCCGAGTCTTTTGACTTTAAATTCGTGTTCTCGTTTCTCGGTTTACGCATGTGTTTAATTCTTACCCATCAACCGGGTGTTTTACCGAAGTCGTTATTATTGCAATCCTCCCGGTATGCATTAAGACCTCGCTTCATTTTTATATTCTGACTTTGTCTTTAAGTTTGACGTTTTACAAAAATGACCCGTTAAGGGACATATTTGCATTTTCCGGGTTCGAGTGTAAGTACACTCCCTCCCATTGCTTGTCTAAATCATTTTTCATGTTTACGTTTTCTGGGTTCGAGTGTAAATACACTCCCTCCCAATACTTGTTTAAATCATTTTACATGCTTGCGTTTTATGGGTTCGAGTGTAAGTACACTCCCTCCCAATACTTGTCTATATCATTTTACATGCTTGCGTTTTATGGGTTCGAGTGTAAATACACTCCCTCCCAATACTTGTTTAAATCATTTTACATGCTTGCGTTTTATGGGTTCGAGTGTAAGTACACTCCCTCCCAATACTTGTCTATATCATTTTACATGCTTCTTTGTCCCTTCGCTCGGGCTCATTATCCTGATGTAATACGCTTCAGTCACTCGGTTGTGCGTTTACATTATTATCAAATATTTTGCTTATCTGATTCATTTGGGTACTTTTTAATTAGTCCCATTTTACTCCGCCCTTACTACATCGGATGTAAATGTGTCCGCCATAAGAAGTTCATGGTATCATATGCCACTACTTACTTGGCCAGAGTAAGCGATTAACACATGACACACACGACCTTTTTATAGTTTTCACATTACACCCTATGTAAGTAACGCCTCCATTTGTTTCTCTTGGAAACAATATCCCGAATACATTTTCTATTCGGGTTTTTCCAAGTTTTTAATCTACATATGCAACTTTCAATTTCTACTTATTTGTTGCATATTACCATTTGTGCGATTATTTAAAATGTGCACCTGGTAATGTTTGCCCCAACGGGCGTTCCTTGCCATTAACCTTGTTCGCGGTCGTTACGCGATTTAGTCCTCGGTGAGTATGCTCCTCTCGTCATACTTCGGACCGTTCCATCATCATATCCACAATTCGTTTGACTCTCGTCGTCTTCAAACGCGAGTGTCCTTCAATTAAAACATTCACAAGTTAGTAACGTCAACTTCAATAATCGCCCGTATTATAATACAAGGCTTTTTCTACTATACGCGTCAACGCGCGTATTTTCGCCAACTATATCAATCATTTTAATCGGGGTATCGTGTATCACACGATAGCCCTTTGTGTTGTCTACAAGCACTTTAATACACTAGACCTTTAGCATACATGCACTTACCGGATTTGCGATCAAGCCTCGAACCGAACACTATACTTTGTCAAGAGCATAAGGTTTAAGTTCAAGCATGGTTCCTCCCCACCATACTCAAATCTCTTAAACCAAGGCTCTGATACCAACTTGTAACACCCGTTCTTATAAATCAAGGTTTAACGTAAATTTTACGTAAAACAATCATGTAATTAAGATTTCGTAAACATTTGGAAATACGGGTTTATTAAAAACTTTTACAAATCATAAGTTATTCTTCATAACGTGACCGGGTTCGTCGTTTAAAAATTTACAATGTATCAAAGTGCGGAAGCGTATGTCTTTATCGTGTTCGGTTCTTCGTTGAGCTTGATCGTCTTCCGGCATCCAAGGTGTACCTACATTTCATAAACATGAAATGCTTTAGTCATACAGGACTTAAAACGTGACTAAACGAGTCCGAGATACAATTAATAACAAAAACACAAATTTCAACCTGGCCTCCACCGTAAATTACGGTGGCACCGTAATTTACGGTGGCCACTGGTTTGACATGCCCCTACCGTAAACCAGTAGGGGGCCGCCGTAAAGATTTTCATCTCCACCGTAAATTACGGTGGCACCGTAATTTACGGTGGACCCTGCATCCAGTTTTCCATTTTTGCCGTAATTTGACACGAAATCTTCCGTATCTTTCAAACCGCTTGTCCGTTTGGCCTACTGTTTCTTCCTACGTGTTTGTAATTTGACTCTCCATCATTTGGAGTTAAAATCCGACATTCGGCTTAACAAAATTTAAGACTTTTAAGTCTTCGGCTTATTACCCTTTATACCAAATTTTGACCCGTTCGCGATTTTGTCAAACGAACATGTTTATTTGATCCTTATTCCCGTGATATTCATAATTTCAATAATTCCCATCATATTAGGTTCAAGTCACGGGTTTCTTACGTATCATAAACCGTTTATGCTCATTTGCGTGTTTTGACCCGTTAAGGGTATTTAGACATATTTTGAGCATGAAACGCTTTCATCCGTTTCTTACATTATTATACAACATTTCTTACCGAGTAATCTTCCACCACAACTATAATTGTGGTGGACTTAATGAGGTGATCTATATAATCCGAGTTTTTTTCTCGTCGGATTGCTAATTTACGACAAAGACTCATATAGAGTCATTTGACCGAAGAATTGCATCTTTCGCTTCTTACACTTATTCCAATTATTTATTTGATCATAAAACTTGTTTCAAAACTACCTTTAAAGGTCGTTTGTCCAACTTTGCTTATAAGGGCGTTTTAGTCCGTTTAGCCAATCATTTACGATGAAGGACTTTTGGAAGCCTAATTGACCCATAATCCCTTTTTAAACCTATGATTTTGTTTGAAAAGTCATTAAGCTTCCCAAACGCAATGTTCATTATTTAAAACATTCGGTTACTTATCAAGTAACCAAATGTTTATTTTGACTTCTTTTTAACACTCATTGAACCGCATATTCTAGATGAGTGTTGCTTTTTCTCACATACCTGGCGCGGATCAATATTTTGACCCGTTTTTAATACCTTGCTTTTATAACCGCTAATCCATAGCGTTGCTAATACCCATTTGACATTTACTCCTGAAATAATATAACTTGACAATGATCATTAGTCATTATTGTCAAAAGGTGATATCTTCACCTTTTGACCCATTTGGTCTAAATGACCAATTATGTTGGCGAGATGATATTTATTACCATCTCATCTATATGACTCGCTTCGGTTTACACCGTGTGGTCATTTCACGTATTAATCGTTTTCTTAACGCTTTTTAGCCTATCATGGCTTACGCATTACAGTGTCTTTCAAAACAAATAGTTATGGTCAACGCATGACCAATTTACCGTTTTAATTCCTTTTTAAACCATCAACATGGTTTCTTGTCATGCTCGACTACCTTGTTCCGTACGTTTACACGTCGGAACATCATACCTAATTTATGTATTTATCTTATTCGTAACTAATACGATAAGAGAATATTCTAACATATAAGACTAGTGTAAGTTATACTTACCTTGCATCCGAATTTATGCTTTTCCGTCATTCTTGCTTCGTTTGACCCGCTTTGTTCCCAAGCTTTCACCTAGCTTGTTAATCGTCAAACTATCATTGCAAATTGTAAGATGGTTAGATTAGTCATAATTATTCACGACTATTCCATCTCACTTATTTCATACGTCGAAACTACTATTCGACTTCACGATTAGTTAACTTAGCTTATTAAGTTAACCACTTCGAATTACAAGGTTCACAACATTAAGTCTAAATCAACATTATATTTAGAACCCTTCTCACTTCATATTACGCGTAATCACCATATCATTCAATTGCGCGTTTTCGCTCTAATTTCAACACTTTAGTTTTCACTTAGGCATTTTAACAAACACCTAGTGTGCATACATTTTTACACATTTATAACTAGTTCATAACTAGTTATTTTTACCAAGATTAATCATCAAAATTCACCACCATCACTTATGATCAAATACTCATACTAGCAATTTGTTTAAGTATTTCTTGATTACTTAACATGCATGATGAATCTAAGCATAGTTATATCATCAATTTCATCATAACATTAAAAACCCACTTATCTAAGCGTGTTAATTCATCAAATCCTTCAAATCATAGCATGTTATGTATGATTTTCACTTAGGGTTTCGTTCCTAAGCAAGTATACATCACTAATCTAGCCATAGCTTCTCTAATCCATGCCTAATTCACGATTAGGATGATTATCCAATTTTTACAACTTCAAGAATGTTAGAAATTCGACATACCTTACGATCCCCTTGACTTGGTGACCGTTTCTATGTGTTCAAAACCGAATTTGACCCTTGTTTGATCCTCCAATTTGAGGAATTTGTTGAGTTTAGGGTTAGCTCCCATGGAGCTTGTCTCCTGCTCCTTTTCACGCACGCACACACACACTCTTGTGTGTGTGTTGTGTTTTGTTTATAAGTTTATAATTCCATTTTCAAGTTACCCGGCTTTGGTCCCTCGTGTTTGGTTAGTTATTAATTAGGTCACAACCTAATTATTTTCAATAATATTCCCACTTATTAGCTAGGTTTAATATTCCTAGTTAACTTAGCGGGTTCGGGGGAAATTACTACTAAGTTTATTTTAGGTCCCGTTACCCCGGGCCTTTTATCCATTTTATTTCCTTAAAAGCTTTTGTTCACTTTTTATTTAATATTAGGATTAATTATTTAAATCCTAATATTTACCGGGTTAATTTTTACCACTAACGGTATTTTACCCGTCGTCACTATTAACGTGGCTTGATTACCAAACCCGTTTTTGGGGTGTTACAAGTCTACCCCCCTTAAAGAGGTTTCGTCCTCGAAACCTTGCTTATCTAGTTCATTGAGTTTCTAAACCCAATGCGTTTGACTTGAATAATCTCTTAAGCATTACTCATACTTTAACCAATTGTTAGCATTACCAGAAAAATTATGGTAATGTCTTTTTGGTTACAGAACCTCTACGTATCTCATATGACATAATGTAACTTCGAAATAACGTAGTTTCGTTATTTCCACTAGTTTAGTTAACTTAGCGATATCCATCGCTTTCATATACCATCAAATTCCTTATGAATCCGTTACTTTGACCCGTTTAAAGATCTTTAGTGAAATCTTTCACTTTTAGCAACAAATTCTTTTGTTTTCAAATTTATCTATTCGGTTCAGCTATACCGAATCTACCGCTTACAAGCAAACCAGATTTCTTGATTTGGTGACCTTAACCGGTCTCATTAACTAGTCTTATTAGTTCAGTTACTTTTATCACTCGCTTGGTTATAATGTGATTTTACTTCACATTACATTTCCTAACCGTGATCGTGTCACATCATGTTTAATTTGTATCAACCTTTCATTTTTGAGAATATCACTTTTCGAATATATCATCTTGCGCCTATCAGTGTCAAGACTTGTATCTTTCATGCTTACTATTTAAATTCCTATCAGAATTTATGTTTGTAAAAACATTATTTCTTACTAAAACCGAAGTTTTAGTTTTAGGATCTTTTCTTTAACTTGTGTCAATCATCCGTACCGGGATATTGACAGTCCGTAATTTAATCCTTTACAGTCTTTGTTTTTATGCGGGGATTCTTAACTGATTGTCCTCGCTTTATTCCATCTAACCCGTAGGTTTTATCACTTAGCCTTATGGGCTATTTTTGATTAGACATTCACCTCTTTAGGGCGAAGTCCTTATAACTTCTTTCTAATCATGACCCGTGGGTCGTTTTAGTCCGTAGATCTCTCATTTGTTTATAACCCTAAAGGTTATGTTGATCCCGTAGATCACTCTTTTTACTCGTGTCTTATTAAAATATATATTTGGTGTCAAGGCACTCTTTTTACGTTTGAAATTCATTTGTCTCAAGCTTACCGTTATCCGGCTTGCGCTTACTTACGCCTTCAAGCATTATACTTTATTCAACCCGTTCAATCTCAAAATAGTTGAATATAATTATCAAAATTTCTGTTTACGAAATTTTATGGTCTTTTAGTCATAACTCATAATCCGAGTCTTTTGACTTTAAATTCGTGTTCTCGTTTCTCGGTTTACGCATGTGTTTAATTCTTACCCATCAACCGGGTGTTTTACCGAAGTCGTTATTATTGCAATCCTCCCGGTATGCATTAAGACCTCGCTTCATTTTTATATTCTGACTTTGTCTTTAAGTTTGACGTTTTACAAAAATGACCCGTTAAGGGACATATTTGCATTTTCCGGGTTCGAGTGTAAGTACACTCCCTCCCATTGCTTGTCTAAATCATTTTTCATGTTTACGTTTTCTGGGTTCGAGTGTAAATACACTCCCTCCCAATACTTGTTTAAATCATTTTACATGCTTGCGTTTTATGGGTTCGAGTGTAAGTACACTCCCTCCCAATACTTGTCTATATCATTTTACATGCTTGCGTTTTATGGGTTCGAGTGTAAATACACTCCCTCCCAATACTTGTTTAAATCATTTTACATGCTTGCGTTTTATGGGTTCGAGTGTAAGTACACTCCCTCCCAATACTTGTCTATATCATTTTACATGCTTCTTTGTCCCTTCGCTCGGGCTCATTATCCTGATGTAATACGCTTCAGTCACTCGGTTGTGCGTTTACATTATTATCAAATATTTTGCTTATCTGATTCATTTGGGTACTTTTTAATTAGTCCCATTTTACTCCGCCCTTACTACATCGGATGTAAATGTGTCCGCCATAAGAAGTTCATGGTATCATATGCCACTACTTACTTGGCCAGAGTAAGCGATTAACACATGACACACACGACCTTTTTATAGTTTTCACATTACACCCTATGTAAGTAACGCCTCCATTTGTTTCTCTTGGAAACAATATCCCGAATATATTTTCTATTCGGGTTTTTCCAAGTTTTTAATCTACATATGCAACTTTCAATTTCTACTTATTTGTTGCATATTACCATTTGTGCGATTATTTAAAATGTGCACCTGGTAATGTTTGCCCCAACGGGCGTTCCTTGCCATTAACCTTGTTCGCGGTCGTTACGCGATTTAGTCCTCGGTGAGTATGCTCCTCTCGTCATACTTCGGACCGTTCCATCATCATATCCACAATTCGTTTGACTCTCGTCGTCTTCAAACGCGAGTGTCCTTCAATTAAAACATTCACAAGTTAGTAACGTCAACTTCAATAATCGCCCGTATTATAATACAAGGCTTTTTCTACTATACGCGTCAACGCGCGTATTTTCGCCAACTATATCAATCATTTTAATCGGGGTATCGTGTATCACACGATAGCCCTTTGTGTTGTCTACAAGCACTTTAATACACTAGACCTTTAGCATACATGCACTTACCGGATTTGCGATCAAGCCTCGAACCGAACACTATACTTTGTCAAGAGCATAAGGTTTAAGTTCAAGCATGGTTCCTCCCCACCATACTCAAATCTCTTAAACCAAGGCTCTGATACCAACTTGTAACACCCGTTCTTATAAATCAAGGTTTAACGTAAATTTTACGTAAAACAATCATGTAATTAAGATTTCGTAAACATTTGGAAATACGGGTTTATTAAAAACTTTTACAAATCATAAGTGATTCTTCATAACGTGATCGGGTTCGTCGTTTAAAAATTTACAATGTATCAAAGTGCGGAAGCGTATGTCTTTATCGTGTTCGGTTCTTCGTTGAGCTTGATCGTCTTCCGGCATCCAAGGTGTACCTACATTTCATAAACATGAAATGCTTTAGTCATACAGGACTTAAAACGTGACTAAACGAGTCCGAGATACAATTAATAACAAAAACACAAATTTCAACCTGGCCTCCACCGTAAATTACGGTGGCACCGTAATTTACGGTGGCCACTGGTTTGACATGCCCCTACCGTAAACCAGTAGGGGGCCGCCGTAAAGATTTTCATCTCCAACGTAAATTACGGTGGCACCGTAATTTACGGTGGACCCTGCATCCAGTTTTCCATTTTTGCCGTAATTTGACACGAAATCTTCCGTATCTTTCAAACCGCTTGTCCGTTTGGCCTACCGTTTCTTCCTACGTGTTTGTAATTTGACTCTCCATCATTTGGAGTTAAAATCCGACATTCGGCTTAACAAAATTTAAGACTTTTAAGTCTTCGGCTTATTACCCTTTATACCAAATTTTGACCCGTTCGCGATTTTGTCAAACGAACATGTTTATTTGATCCTTATTCCCGTGATATTCATAATTTCAATAATTCCCATCATATTAGGTTCAAGTCACGGGTTTCTTACGTATCATAAACCGTTTATGCTCATTTGCGTGTTTTGACCCGTTAAGGGTATTTAGACATATTTTGAGCATGAAACGCTTTCATCCGTTTCTTACATTATTATACAACATTTCTTACCGAGTAATCTTCCACCACAACTATAATTGTGGTGGACTTAATGAGGTGATCTATATAATCCGAGTTTTTTTCTCGTCGGATTGCTAATTTACGACAAAGACTCATATAGAGTCATTTGACCGAAGAATTGCATCTTTCGCTTCTTACACTTATTCTAATTATTTATTTGATCATAAAACTTGTTTCAAAACTACCTTTAAAGGTCGTTTGTCCAACTTTGCTTATAAGGGCGTTTTAGTCCGTTTAGCCAATCATTTACGATGAAGGACTTTTGGAAGCCTAATTGACCCATAATCCCTTTTTAAACCTATGATTTTGTTTGAAAAGTCATTAAGCTTCCCAAACGCAATGTTCATTATTTAAAACATTCGGTTACTTATCAAGTAACCAAATGTTTATTTTGACTTCTTTTTAACACTCATTGAACCGCATATTCTAGATGAGTGTTGCTTTTTCTCACATACCTGGCGCGGATCAATATTTTGACCCGTTTTTAATACCTTGCTTTTATAACCGCTAATCCATAGCGTTGCTAATACCCATTTGACATTTACTCCTGAAATAATATAACTTGACAATGATCATTAGTCATTATTGTCAAAAGGTGATATCTTCACCTTTTGACCCATTTGGTCTAAATGACCAATTATGTTGGCGAGATGATATTTATTACCATCTCATCTATATGACTCGCTTCGGTTTACACCGTGTGGTCATTTCACGTATTAATCGTTTTCTTAACGCTTTTTAGCCTATCATGGCTTACGCATTACAGTGTCTTTCAAAACAAATAGTTATGGTCAACGCATGACCAATTTACCGTTTTAATTCCTTTTTAAACCATCAACATGGTTTCTTGTCATGCTCGACTACCTTGTTCCGTACGTTTACACGTCGGAACATCATACCTAATTTATGTATTTATCTTATTCGTAACTAATACGATAAGAGAATATTCTAACATATAAGACTAGTGTAAGTTATACTTACCTTGCATCCGAATTTATGCTTTTCCGTCATTCTTGCTTCGTTTGACCCGCTTTGTTCCCAAGCTTTCACCTAGCTTGTTAATCGTCAAACTATCATTGCAAATTGTAAGATGGTTAGATTAGTCATAATTATTCACGACTATTCCATCTCACTTATTTCATACGTCGAAACTACTATTCGACTTCACGATTAGTTAACTTAGCTTATTAAGTTAACCACTTCGAATTACAAGGTTCACAACATTAAGTCTAAATCAACATTATATTTAGAACCCTTCTCACTTCATATTACGCGTAATCACCATATCATTCAATTGCGCGTTTTCGCTCTAATTTCAACACTTTAGTTTTCACTTAGGCATTTTAACAAACACCTAGTGTGCATACATTTTTACACATTTATAACTAGTTCATAACTAGTTATTTTTACCAAGATTAATCATCAAAATTCACCACCATCACTTATGATCAAATACTCATACTAGCAATTTGTTTAAGTATTTCTTGATTACTTAACATGCATGATGAATCTAAGCATAGTTATATCATCAATTTCATCATAACATTAAAAACCCACTTATCTAAGCGTGTTAATTCATCAAATCCTTCAAATCATAGCATGTTATGTATGATTTTCACTTAGGGTTTCGTTCCTAAGCAAGTATACATCACTAATCTAGCCATAGCTTCTCTAATCCATGCCTAATTCACGATTAGGATGATTATCCAATTTTTACAACTTCAAGAATGTTAGAAATTCGACATACCTTACGATCCCCTTGACTTGGTGACCGTTTCTATGTGTTCAAAACCGAATTTGACCCTTGTTTGATCCTCCAATTTGAGGAATTTGTTGAGTTTAGGGTTAGCTCCCATGGAGCTTGTCTCCTGCTCCTTTTCACGCACGCACACACACACTCTTGTGTGTGTGTTGTGTTTTGTTTATAAGTTTATAATTCCATTTTCAAGTTACCCGGCTTTGGTCCCTCGTGTTTGGTTAGTTATTAATTAGGTCACAACCTAATTATTTTCAATAATATTCCCACTTATTAGCTAGGTTTAATATTCCTAGTTAACTTAGCGGGTTCGGGGGAAATTACTACTAAGTTTATTTTAGGTCCCGTTACCCCGGGCCTTTTATCCATTTTATTTCCTTAAAAGCTTTTGTTCACTTTTTATTTAATATTAGGATTAATTATTTAAATCCTAATATTTACCGGGTTAATTTTTACCACTAACGGTATTTTACCCGTCGTCACTATTAACGTGGCTTGATTACCAAACCCGTTTTTGGGGTGTTACAAGTCTACCCCCCTTAAAGAGGTTTCGTCCTCGAAACCTTGCTTATCTAGTTCATTGAGTTTCTAAACCCAATGCGTTTGACTTGAATAATCTCTTAAGCATTACTCATACTTTAACCAATTGTTAGCATTACCAGAAAAATTATGGTAATGTCTTTTTGGTTACAGAACCTCTACGTATCTCATATGACATAATGTAACTTCGAAATAACGTAGTTTCGTTATTTCCACTAGTTTAGTTAACTTAGCGATATCCATCGCTTTCATATACCATCAAATTCCTTATGAATCCGTTACTTTGACCCGTTTAAAGATCTTTAGTGAAATCTTTCACTTTTAGCAACAAATTCTTTTGTTTTCAAATTTATCTATTCGGTTCAGCTATACCGAATCTACCGCTTACAAGCAAACCAGATTTCTTGATTTGGTGACCTTAACCGGTCTCATTAACTAGTCTTATTAGTTCAGTTACTTTTATCACTCGCTTGGTTATAATGTGATTTTACTTCACATTACATTTCCTAACCGTGATCGTGTCACATCATGTTTAATTTGTATCAACCTTTCATTTTTGAGAATATCACTTTTCGAATATATCATCTTGCGCCTATCAGTGTCAAGACTTGTATCTTTCATGCTTACTATTTAAATTCCTATCAGAATTTATGTTTGTAAAAACATTATTTCTTACTAAAACCGAAGTTTTAGTTTTAGGATCTTTTCTTTAACTTGTGTCAATCATCCGTACCGGGATATTGACAGTCCGTAATTTAATCCTTTACAGTCTTTGTTTTTATGCGGGGATTCTTAACTGATTGTCCTCGCTTTATTCCATCTAACCCGTAGGTTTTATCACTTAGCCTTATGGGCTATTTTTGATTAGACATTCACCTCTTTAGGGCGAAGTCCTTATAACTTCTTTCTAATCATGACCCGTGGGTCGTTTTAGTCCGTAGATCTCTCATTTGTTTATAACCCTAAAGGTTATGTTGATCCCGTAGATCACTCTTTTTACTCGTGTCTTATTAAAATATATATTTGGTGTCAAGGCACTCTTTTTACGTTTGAAATTCATTTGTCTCAAGCTTACCGTTATCCGGCTTGCGCTTACTTACGCCTTCAAGCATTATACTTTATTCAACCCGTTCAATCTCAAAATAGTTGAATATAATTATCAAAATTTCTGTTTACGAAATTTTATGGTCTTTTAGTCATAACTCATAATCCGAGTCTTTTGACTTTAAATTCGTGTTCTCGTTTCTCGGTTTACGCATGTGTTTAATTCTTACCCATCAACCGGGTGTTTTACCGAAGTCGTTATTATTGCAATCCTCCCGGTATGCATTAAGACCTCGCTTCATTTTTATATTCTGACTTTGTCTTTAAGTTTGACGTTTTACAAAAATGACCCGTTAAGGGACATATTTGCATTTTCCGGGTTCGAGTGTAAGTACACTCCCTCCCATTGCTTGTCTAAATCATTTTTCATGTTTACGTTTTCTGGGTTCGAGTGTAAATACACTCCCCTCCCCAATACTTGTTTAAATCATTTTACATGCTTGCGTTTTATGGGTTCGAGTGTAAGTACACTCCCTCCCAATACTTGTCTATATCATTTTACATGCTTGCGTTTTATGGGTTCGAGTGTAAATACACTCCCTCCCAATACTTGTTTAAATCATTTTACATGCTTGCGTTTTATGGGTTCGAGTGTAAGTACACTCCCTCCCAATACTTGTCTATATCATTTTACATGCTTCTTTGTCCCTTCGCTCGGGCTCATTATCCTGATGTAATACGCTTCAGTCACTCGGTTGTGCGTTTACATTATTATCAAATATTTTGCTTATCTGATTCATTTGGGTACTTTTTAATTAGTCCCATTTTACTCCGCCCTTACTACATCGGATGTAAATGTGTCCGCCATAAGAAGTTCATGGTATCATATGCCACTACTTACTTGGCCAGAGTAAGCGATTAACACATGACACACACGACCTTTTTTAAGTTTTCACATTACACCCTATGTAAGTAACGCCTCCATTTGTTTCTCTTGGAAACAATATCCCGAATACATTTTCTATTCGGGTTTTTCCAAGTTTTTAATCTACATATGCAACTTTCAATTTCTACTTATTTGTTGCATATTACCATTTGTGCGATTATTTAAAATGTGCACCTGGTAATGTTTGCCCCAACGGGCGTTCCTTGCCATTAACCTTGTTCGCGGTCGTTACGCGATTTAGTCCTCGGTGAGTATGCTCCTCTCGTCATACTTCGGACCGTTCCATCATCATATCCACAATTCGTTTGACTCTCGTCGTCTTCAAACGCGAGTGTCCTTCAATTAAAACATTCACAAGTTAGTAACGTCAACTTCAATAATCGCCCGTATTATAATACAAGGCTTTTTCTACTATACGCGTCAACGCGCGTATTTTCGCCAACTTATATCAATCATTTTAATCGGGGTATCGTGTATCACACGATAGCCCTTTGTGTTGTCTACAAG